>OX376304.1:32715120-34171580 GCA_947369205.1 Cantharis rufa
ACCATGCCGCTTTTCCCATAACTGCATTTCCAAACGTCTAAAATTTATTAAATTGCTAAGTCTTATTAAAATTTTAATGTTATGTGCTAATTTTACCACTGCAATGGCATCAGACGCCTTCATAGCTTCTGGGGTTAACACCGACAAATAAGCCATATTAGCGAGCACATAGATAGCCGTTACAAGAGGTATAGAAATATAGATAGCTCTTGGAAGATTTCTAAAATAAGAAAATTGTTTTTGCAAATACTGTGTAAATGATTTATGAATACCCAGAAACGCAGCACCCCGTTTTTATCTATTGTAATTTTAAATTAAAACTTACACGTAAGGATTTTTTAGTTCTTCC
Source organism: Cantharis rufa (assembly GCA_947369205.1). NCBI lineage: Eukaryota > Metazoa > Arthropoda > Insecta > Coleoptera > Cantharidae > Cantharis > Cantharis rufa. The sequence continues at coordinate 32,715,470 of OX376304.1, forward strand.
GTCATGAAGTTAAGGTAATTCCTGTAAATAATTAAAATGAATTAATAGATTATTGTTATTAATACTGTGTAAATTACCATCCAGAATAAGAAAATATACCCGAATATAAAGCTTTGGCAATTCTTCCTGGATTGTCGGTGGTTCCTTCAAATACATTTGTAAAATTTTCCATATGTCCTAGTCCCATCCAAGTAACACCAACCAATATTACTGTAATTAGAGCTCCAACTTTGCAAAACATAAACACGTTTTGCAATTTTGTAGTAGCTTTGACGTTATAGCCATTTAAATATGATAAAAAAGCTAAAAAGCAACGATAAAAACACTAAACATTTTAAGTGACGTTTACTAACAAATTGTTATTGCTGCTATCATTGTAACTGCTAACTCGGGTAATGCACATTGAGGAAAAAATGGTTGTATCACATATTTAGCAAAAGTCAGTCCCATAATTGCATTTGTTGTAGGGCTACAAAACATTTTATAGAAACTAATATTAATTTAAAATAACGAAATCTCATACATACATAAATATTAAATTCGCAGCCCACAAATATAAAAATGCAGGTAGTGGTCCAAACGCATCGTTAATGTAAGCATAATCTCCACCAGATTTTGGAATACTTGTACCTAATTCGGCATAGCATAAGGCACCTATCATGGATAGCAGCCCACATAAAACCCATACTACAAGGGAAAATCCTATAGAATCCACTTCTTGAATTATACCTTTGGGTGATATGAAAATTCCTAAAAACAATTTATTTTTATTATATAAAAAATCAAAGCTTAAACGCAAGTAAAAAAAAATTTAATTTAGTTTTATCATCACAGTCAAAGAGTATTACATACATTATAGTACATATATGTACCTACATATTACATACTACATATTTTGTCACAGTTAAGTTACGTTAAATAGTAGAGTTCTCATGCTCCACCACATTACCTCGGATGAAACATGTGGCAGATAGGAAGGCATTATTTGTCTAAAGCCGGAACAATTAGTTGTTTTTAACTATTAGTTTAGTAAAGATTAGTTGGTTTTAAGAAGGAAATAAAATAAGTTTATATCAGTTTATGTACAAATCGAGTGTCCCACTGTTTTTTACAGTTTTCAGCGAAATTGTTAAATAAAAGTCGATGATTTGTACATTTTGTTGCCGGTAAGTGTACTCTACGTAAATAGTTGCAGCTTGCAGCACTTAAGTTAATAGCACCTCAGTTAATAAGCTGAGCCGGTCGCAGTTGCCTTCTAGAAGTGAAACAATTACATCATAATTACATATTATATTTATTTTAAATTGGATTTCGTTAATTGAATACCTGACTCGAAAAATATTGTATATCACTTTTTTTGAAAATCGGGGTTTTAGTGAAATAAAATTATATATTTAACGCTAAAACTATTTTTTTCACTTTACCTAAAAGTTCACATAATTGATTTCTTTTTCTAATTCATAATTTCTAATTCCATAATTTTTGTAATATTTTAATGAGTGGGAACTAGCCGTCTAATTTATATATCTACCATTTTCAAGACAATTTATGATCAAAATTACTTGGTATAACAAAAACACGTCATGGGCGGGGCTAACCTTATGGATATATCCAATCGAATTATCGCATTGGGTTGTTTTGGCCTATTTTTACCTGAAATTTTAAATGATCTATAGACTTGGAGCAAGGGGGCGGAGTCGAATAAAAAAGTACTACTAGCGGTCGTAGTGGACAAATCGTTAAAAAAGTGTTGAATACATTTCCATATAATCAAATGCAATATTAATAAAAAACGGTGTTTAAAACTTTTTCAAGCACTGAAATACTTTAGAAAAATTTTCTATATATCAGTACATTGGAAATATTCGATTTATTCTTATATGATAAAGATTTACCTACGAAAAGTTTTGAAAAAACTGCAAAAAACATTGAAATCATAACCCCAAACTGTGCAAAAAAGATTTTCAGTCCGTTAATTTTAAGCTGTTTGCCAATACGTCGGACTAACTTAATTTGCCTCGTTCGTTGTTTTCAAAATGTATCTGTCTATCTGTATACAAACAGTAATTAATAATTAATCAGAGTGACATGTGGCGCCGCGGTGTCGAAAAACAAAATTAAGTGTGGAATACAGTAATTTTATTTTTCGACACGGCGGCGCCACATGTCAATCTGCTCCAAGTCTATAAAATGTAATAATATAATATATATGAGGGGGTTAAAGCCATAGTGGTGTAAGTCACATTAACCTTAATTTGAAAAACAAAGAATTTATTAGAAACTCTAAAATAAATTCTCGACTTAAATTATTACATGGAAAGTCGAATCAAACATTTGTTATAGGCCTCAGTCTTCTCCTGAAAAAAAAACAAATTCAGAATGTTTTCCTTTGGTATGACTATCAAGAGTTGAAAATGACTTACTTTGAGCCTTTATGACTTTAAGCCCCTCATATCTGTAATTTACGCCGTCAACTACAATAATTTCATTAGAAAATTTTTAAATTCGTGACGCCACTTTGGGTGCTATTCCCGAAAAGGCAATGGGAAACCATTCAATTAATTGCATTTTCATAGAAACAGTGCAGTGGCCAGGTTTTTTGCTGGGGAGGATTTAATTGAGCCCTTCACATTTTTTCTTGTGGCATTTCTTCAGATTATTGGAGCAACAAAAGTACATAAAATTCTATATTTCGGGAGGAAGGGAAATACTAGAAGATAGTATTTATGTACAGCGTGACCCACAAGACCTCGGATAAACGTTTTAAAAAAAAACCTATTTAAACGCAATAATTCAAAAATGTATAAATGGATAACAATTAACAACAACCTTATGTACATCATAAATTATAAAACTCAAAGATTGTTTTAGTGATTTCAAACTTTTGTGGGGTTTTCCACATGCCCTGGCGGCTACTGTCAGTTAATTAACAACACGAATCGAGCTACGACTTTTTTACTATTGGAAAGAGGACTATTTTCTGAGCATTTTGAGGCCGCACTTCGATGCGGATTATCCATTAGTTTTCGAGAAAACGGCATTTGAAAATCAAAATTGTACATGCATTTTACGGTGCGTGCGTTCTGATATAGTCTTAGTGTTAGCAGTCAGACGCGATTGTGACATAGTCGGGTGCACATCGTGCATATTGAACCCCTTGCTTGTAACCGCACTCATTAAATTACGCAGCATTATGCAACAAATTAAAAAATTTTAAAAAGGCTAATAATTAAAAACGAGTTTCACCCCTTTCGAGTAGCACCTTTGGCGAGTTGGTGCTAGTTCGGGGGATGTTAGCGAGTCAGCGTTCGTCAAAACGGCGCGTAGCGCCCGGAATGGAGGGGACCGGAGCGGAGGGTAGCGGAGCGTCGGTTTTGACGAACGCAACCAAGGCAATCGAGAATCTAACCTAAAAACGAGTTCAACGTTTGTCGACAACTGAATGCAAGCGCTACGGCTATCAGTAAGAGTATATTAATCCACACGTACCGTCAATAGAACTCTCGACTTAATGATATCCCTATCTAAAATGCACGTAAAAGTTAGATTTTTCAAATGCCGTTTTCTCGAAAACTAATGGATAATCCGCAAATTTTTTTTTATATACTCACAAAATTGTCCTCTTTCCTATTTATAGTGCACAAGTCGAGGCTCGATTCGTGTTGTTAATTCCCTGACAGATCCCGCCCTGGCCTATAAAATTGACCATATGACGTAATCAATTGGGTTGAGATCTGGTGAGTATGGATGCCATTCAGTAGAACTGATAAAATCATGAAAATTGATTCGGCACTACTCTTGCGTAGTTTTCGCCTTATGGGTAGGTGCAGAGTCTTGTTGAAAGGTCCAATGTTGGTCACCAAAGTGCTGTTGGGCCCACGGAAGAACTAAAGCCTCTAAAATATCTCGGTGGTAGATTTCCTTGTTAATTGTAAAAATCCTTCTTCCACAAAAACTAAAGGTGTTTTACCGGTAGCACAAATACCGCACAAACCATGACAGACTTGGAGAATTGGCGATGAACAACGATGGCTAGAAGTCAGGGTGCTTTTCTGACCAATACCTATCATTTTGACGATTGTGAAATTGTTCAATAGTAAAAATTTCTTCATCGGTAAAAACAAAATTTTTCCATTGTTGCATTGTTTAGCAGCGGTGCGATGTAGCAGAGCACGGCATCTTTGAAGTCGTACTCGCCTGTTTTCATCAGTTATCATTTGGGCTTTTCGCAGCTTATAATGCGCGATTCCAGTTTCACGAGCCACTTTTCGTATCGACAGGCTCGGATTTCTTTGAATCCGAAGTTTGATGATATTGCGATTCCGGCGAGTGTTGGCAAAACATTTTTTTCCTCTTCACGGTCGGTCTTCCATATTACCAAGTTGTTTGAATCATTTGATGGCGTCGGAAACGGTTTGTCGAGGAGTTTTAAGCATTCAAACTATTTCCCATTGACGATTTCCAGCTTCAAATAACGATAAAATTGCGGCTCGACATTTTGACATCTTGTCACTCACAAACTTATTGTTTGATTTTTTTGCTCTTTTGGTTTTCTGATCTACATAGTTCTTAGAATCGGATTACTAAAGGGTGTTTTTTTTAGCTACATGAGATCTTTCAATTGCAAAAACAATTGAATGAAGGTTGTCCAAGTGACAATTTTTTGACATTTGTGTTCAGAAAGGTTTACCATTTAATCATGAAAAAATTCACACTTGAATAACAAATTGTGAAAATTTATTTTCAAAATCAGACCTCCATTCGCGAAACTTATAGAGCTATTCGCCCATTTTATGGTCGATATAATCGACCTACACCGAGTAGGCAATTCGTGCGGTGATAGAAAAATTTCTATCACTCCATTCTAAGATTTCATTGCATCCATTAAAATTGACTGTTTGGTGTGGAATACACACCAACGGCATCATCAGTCCATATTTCTTTTGAAATGATGAAGGAGCTAGCGTTACCGTGAATGTGAGACATCGACACATGCTCAATACATTTTTGTTTCCAAAAATCCAAGAGTTAGACATTGATAACGTATAGTTCCAACAGGCTGGTGGTACGTGCCACACAGCCAACTAAACCATAGATTTTATTGAAACCACAATTGCGTGCCAACATTATTTTCAGAAATAGCCGTGTCAATTGGCCTCCAAGATCGTGTTAATTGACGCCTCAATATTATTTGCTTTGGGGGTATGTTAAATCCATGGTATATGCTAGCAAACCAATAACTTTGGAAGTTTTGGAAGTTAATATTCAGCAAGTCGTTAATAAAATAAAGCCATAAATGTTGGAAAAAGTGGTACAAAATTGGACTGATCGTAACGAATAGTCGTGGTGGTCATATGCCAAATATTATTTTGAAATCATAAATGGTGGTAACTGTACTTCCTTAAAAATATATTAAGGAAAAAATTCCATCAATTTTTTAATGTTATATTTCAATTTGAAGTTCTCATGTAGCTAAAAAAACACCTTTTAGATTATTTTTCAGTAAAATTCAGTGATTCTCGCGAAAAGAGAAAAACATGTTTGTCTGGGGTCTTGTGAGTCACGCTGTATAGTATAGTAAACTAGTAATAAATCTACCATTTTAAATGAAGGAAATAAATAGGCTTATTTCTTGTTTTGTCGGCACGTAAATAGTATATTACTGGCCAAGCATCGAAAATGATCCATTACTGGGCACGCAGCTATATTAAAAAGTGAGCGTAGCGATGTTTATATGTTTTTTCATGTAAGTTTAACGATTTTAGTTTTAGTTTTAAGAAAGTATTCTAAGTGATTAGGCGTTCCTTATTAATGTGAATATATTAAATAAAAGAACTTTAAAATAGAAAAACAATTATTTAAATTGTGTTATAAAACCATAACTCCCAATACTAACATATGAAGAAGCGATAAATGGAGAAGATAAAGATAAATGGATTAAAGCAATCAAAGAACAGAAAAACTCTCTCGAAGAAAACAATACGTGGGAATTAATAAATAAAAATGAAACTGACAACAAAAAGATATTAACCAATAGATGGGTATTTAAAATAAAAGAGGACGGCACTTTATAAAGCAAGACTAGTAGTTCGCGGATGTGAACAAAAATTAGGAATTGATTATGAAGACACTTTTAGTCCAGTAAGGGAGCGTTCATAAACTACGTGGTTTGGCCAAGGGGGGGGAGGGGTTAGGTAGAAAGCTACGCAGGGCTACGTGAGGGTACGGGGGGATTATAGTCAAGCTACGTAGTTTTCTTCATTTATTATGAAAGCAATTTCAGAATATAAGCGACAACATAATATGGATATTTATTTCCGTATTTGGATTTTTTTTATTTATATTTTATATAGGTGCGCTATTTGTTTTAAAAACAAATATCGGTGTTATTCATTTTTTATACCAAATAATTTTTAAATAGTTTTGTTAACAGAAAACATAACATGTCTTCTGGACTTTATAGGAAAAAAAACTACGTTGCATCTAGGGGGGGGGGTTATCCTGGTAAAAGCTACGTTAAGCTACATGATGGGAGGGAGGGGTTCTAAAGAGGTCAAAATCAAACTACGTGGTTTATGAACGCTCCCTAATAAGCAGTAGTGCAATTCGATTAATATTTGCAATTGCAGCAGAAAATAATTATATAATAGTAAAATTTGACATAAAAACAGCTTTTTTATATGGACCATTAAATGATGAAGTTTATATGGAAATACCACAAGGTTATAATATTAAAGATAAAGTATGCAAACTAATTAAAGGGTTATATGGCCTGAAACAGTCACCATTAAATTGGAACAATAGATTTACAGAATTTTTAAAGAACGCCGGTTTACAACCAATAAAATCAGAAAAACGTTTATTTAAAAATGCCGATGGAACAATAATAATTGCTATTTACGTAGACGATGGACTCATAGTAGGAAGTGATGAAATTAAAATTAACGACTTCTTAGCAAAATTAAATGACGAATTTAAAGTAAAAATAACTAAAAATCCTTCGTCATATTTAGGAATGACAATAAAATGTGAAATTACGGGCCTAGTTTTACAACATACCGAAATGTCATCACAAGTGCTACAAAAATATAAAATGCTAGAAAGTAATAAAACTAAAATTCCATTAAACAGTGGCGACCTAAAAAGAAGTGACATTGAGCTAAATAAAAATTTTCCATACCGAGAAGCTATAGGAAAGTTTAATAAGATAAAACTTTAAAATATAGAACAAGTTAATTAAACTACAATAATTGGTAATTAATAGCCAACCTATAGGCACAGCTATAGGGATTATTGACAGATCCATTAAACTAACTCATGGCGACTTCAGGAAGGAAACTCTAAAAATTGCCCAAGAAACTTTATTCAAGAATGGTTATCCCGCACTTCTGGTGAAGAAACTTGTCAAAGATCGTGTTAATAAACTTTACAATGGTAACACAATAAAAAGAGAAGTGTCTAATTTTACAGTTATGCCGTATGTTCGAGGATTAAGCGAAAAACTCAAAAAGGTTATTAAAACAACACAATATTAATATGACCTTTAAATCCTCCAACAACATTGGCCAACTTTATACTAAATTGAAAGACACGGTACCACTTGAGAAGAAATCAGATTTAGTATATAAAGTTCAATGCAATAACTGTAATTTAGTTTATATTGGCCAAACTAATGTGTGGACATATTTCAAGTATACGCTGTAATAAACCAGAATCTACAGCTATTGCTAAACATATTCTGGTTGATGGACATGATGCTGATTTTAAGAACGCAAAAATTATCAAATCCGTTACCAAATATAAGGATAAGGCTTCTTCATGAAATGATCAGTATTAGAAGAGAGAAGAACGCTATGAACAGAAAAACTGATATAGACGGCCTAAGTAATATATGGTAATATCTACAGCCATTTACTAGTCTAATTTTGTCACGCATTGGAGTTAAGTTTTTCCTTTTTTGACGGAAACTCATTATAGGTTGTTCCTTAACTCACGATCATATATCAAGACCACTTTTTGTGGATCATAGATCGTATCAAACGACAATGCGTTTATTTTTCGGTTTCCATGTATATTTTATGTCACTGATAAACATTTCTGACGAAGGCGATTGCCATCGCTGAAAGCTCAAATTGAAATTACCAATTATTGTAGTTTAATTAACTTGTTCTATATTTTAAAGTTTTATCTTATTATTATTCTCACAAGTTAATAATTTATATTTAAATATAGGAAGTTTATTATACTTAAGTAATAAAACTCGACCAAATTTGAGTTTTGCAATTAATTACGCAAGTCGCTTTATCGAGCAGCCTACAAGAAGTGATGTTAATAATATCAAACACATAATGAAATATTTAAATGGAAATCAAAATTTAGGAATAAAATTTTACAGTGATAATAATGATGAACTAAAAGCATATAGTGACGCAGACTATGCCGGTGAACGGTGATATACAAACAAGAAAAAGCACAACCGTCGGGTATATAATATTTTACAACGGCGGACCAATTTCGTGGTGTTCGCGAAAACAACCAATAGTGGCGTTATCAACTAGTGAAGCGGAATATATTGCTGCTGCAGATTGTTGTAAAGACTTAATATACATTAAAAATTTAATTGAAGAATTAAAATGTAAAAGCGGCACAATGAATAAAAGAAGTAAACATATAGATGTAAGATTCCATTTTATACATGAACAAGTAACAAGTGGAATTGTAAAAATTGAATATTGTAATACAACAGAACAAATTGCCGATATTTTTACAAAGCCACTTGACAGTACCAAATTTGAAAAATTTAGAGATAAATTTATGTTCAAATTGTAAAATTAATATTTGATCGATTTAAGAAAATTAAAATTAAGATGTTTTTTGTTTATTAATAATTTTAAGAATCTTTCATTATTTAAAGGGGGGTGTTAAGAAAGTAAATAAAAGATTTAAATTGTGTTAACAATAAAATAGTAAAGTGGGTTACATTAAGACATAGTTTAAAAATAGTTTAATGTTTTCTTCAGAAAACCATATAAGTTACAATTTTATTATAATACTCATAAGTCATAACTCATAATTAGAGGGCGGATTTATATGTACTTACATGTTTTGTTTGATGTATCATAGAAAGCTGAATTTTTGTATCTAAACGTTTCTTACTAAAAGAAGCAAAAACGCGGAGTTTTATACCGCATATGCGTTATATATATAACTTAATATTTTTGGTTTTTACCGCATGTATATTTATTATCCATATATCGCATATAAAATCCATATTTGACAATTTTTAGTTAAATTAAAATTTAAAATCAAAAATAATTTAAAATAAACATAATTTAAATTTTTAAATTAAAATTTTTAATCCAAATTTTTTAACCAATAAAATAGTTTTACCGTTGAAAATTTGAATAAAATTTTAGTACTTTATTGTAATAAACAAATAAACTAGAAGACACTTATTAAATTAATTAAGTTAATATAAGAAAAATAAATAGTTGAGATAGAGGTCGTTATAATCTACAAAGTAGATATGTTACCGACAATTTGCGAAATCCGGCAATTTGCAAAATGCCTAGGTAATCTGCAAACGGACTAAGTCGTCAGCTAATATGCAAATTCACTAGTACTTTAGGAAATCTGCAAAATGGCTACGGTGTTTCAGGCAATTTGAAAATTGTCTATATTGTTAGTTAATGTGCTTTTTGAGTATGTAACAAACTCACATTGACTAGGCAATGTAAAAAGCGATATTTTAAATAGATAGTTTTAAAAGAACCATTTATTAAAACATAGCTCGTTGAACATTTTACAATTTTAATTTTATTTTTTTTATTTTTTATTTAATTACATTTTATTTTACAATAAAAACTATAAACCTATAAACATTAGGTTACTTATTTTTACATGGATTAGAAAAGTGACAGCGACTATTACACATTATTCCATTTTTCAGGCGTTTGCATGATTTATTTATGCACTTCTTTGTACAATTACATTTCAACATTCCCTGACCACCTGTAGAAGAAGCAGTTGCCACTGCCACCCGAAGACTAATTTCGTCTGCAGGTACATCTTCTGCATGTATAAAGTTTTGTGTCACCGGTTCAAATTCATTTCGACTGTAGCATTTCTGAAGAACTCCTGCTCTAGTGCCAATTTTATAAAATCCCTCTGCTTCGCCAAGAACTACACCTAACATATTCCTTGGATCTGTTCGATCTGTTCTGTTATACATGCAGAAGATGTACCTGCAGACGAAATTAGTCTTCGGGTGGCAGTGGCAACTGCTTCTTCTACAGGTGGTCAGGGAATGTTGAAATGTAATTGTACAAAGAAGTGCATAAATAAATCATGCAAATGCCTGAAAAATGGAATAATTAATAGTCGCTGTCACTTTTCTAATCCATGTAAAAATAAGTAACCTAAAACCTAATGTTTATAGGTTTATAGTTTTTATTGTAAAATAAAATGTAATTAAATAAAAAATAAAAAAAATAAAATTAAAATTGTAAAATGTTCAACGAGCTATGTTTTAATAAATGGTTCTTTTAAAATTATCTATTTAAAATATCGCTTTTTACATTGCCTAGTCAATGTGAGTTTGTTACATACTCAAAAAGCACATTAACTAACAATATAGACAATTTGCAAATTGCCTGAAACACCGTAGCCATTTTGCAGATTTCCTAAAGTACTAGTGAATTTGCATATTAGCTGACGACTTAGTCGGTTTGCAGATTACCTAGGCATTTTGCAAATTGCCGGATTTCGCAAATTGCCGGTAACAGATATATTTCAAAATACAAATTCGTAGTAGGACATCGGTAGTCAGGACCGTATTAGGAATCAATAACGAATAAAAAAATAGCAAGAAAAAAAATTATTAAATTCAAAAAGCCTTAACGAACGACATGTTTCGGACTTATTCGCGGTTTTACCCAACGAAATTGACCTCATCAGGTTCGTACTGACAATGAAAATATAAAATTAAACTTACCATTTTTTCAAACGATCATAAAACCTTCCACGTGCTCTAAACTAGCCGAATGTTTAAAACGTGGAAGGTTTTATGATCGTTTGAAAAAATGGTAAGTTTAATTTTATATTTTCATTGTCAGTACGAACCTGATGAGGTCAATTTCGTTGGGTAAAACCGCGAATAAGTCCGAAACATGTCGTTCGTTAAGGCTTTTTGAATTTAATAATTTTTTTCTTGCTATTTTTTTATTCGTTATTGATTCCTAATACGGTCCTGACTACCGATGTCCTACTACGAATTTGTATTTTGAAATGTATCTACTTTGTAGATTATAACGACCTCTATCTCAACTATTTATTTTTCTTATATTTAGTTTTTACGGTCGACAATAGGTTTTTGAAATTTTATTTCATTTACCGTTAATTATTTTAATTAAGTTAGACTGAATTCACGTATTTGTATAACCGTATATTCATATTTTAACTCTATTTTCGGATATTGTTTAATTATAAAAACCCCATATGAAAAACTTATTTGGGCTAATTTTAACCACATTAAAAAAATTTATTTTAGTGTTTTTTACTACATATAAATCCGCCTTCTACTCATAATACACTGGTTGATCTCGAAAAAATGTGACTCTCGGCTGCGCCTCGAGTGCCCACATTTTTTCTCGTGGATTAGAGGCTTGTTAATCCCCTTATATAATTAATAACTATTAAACAATATTAATATTTTTGAACGTTTATCTTGAAATTTTATTGTATCGGATGTATGTATAAATCAGTGTCATTATTATCTAATATTTAATAATTATTATTCAAAATTATTATAATAATTTATTCTATTGTGGCGGAAAACGGACTAGAAAATGCCGTAAAAAGACCTAATCATAATGTAGTCCCGATTTAAATATTTTGTACGAGTGAGTGAACAAGAAGAATCAAAAATTTTTTTACGTAGATCTTCCGTCTGTTTAAAAAGATGCAAGGTGACTGAATGGCTGAACAATTATGAACCATAGCTTCGAGTGCTAGCTTCTCGATCCAAGATTCAATTAACTTTCACTAACTATGTTGGGTTTTATTAATAATTACTCAGTAATACGAGTATCAAAGGTAATTAATTTAATATAATAAAATAAAATAACGTATAATACAAATTAAATACTATTACATTGACATAACATAATGTATTTCGTCTGAGTTTTACTTTTACGAGTGAGTGTTTACTGTTTATTGACGACTGACTAAAAAGTGTATTATGAGTTCTAATACACTAGTGTACGAGGGTAGCACGTCAAAACGTCGAAAACAAAACGTCGAAAACAAATACGTCGAAGTCAAAACGTCGAAAACAAAAACGTCGAAAGTCAAAAACGACGAAAACAATAACGTCGAAAAGCAATAACGTCGAAAAACAAAAACGTCGAAGTCAAAAAGGTCGAAAACAAAAAAGTCGAAAACAAAAAGGTCGAAAGCAAAAAGGTCGAAAACAAACAAAAAAAGATCAAAGTCAAAGCGTCGAAAATAAAAACTTTTTTAAAATTTATTTCACACAATAAAAATCAAAAGGTCGATTGTATCAACTATCCTGGAATTCAAAATTATATGCAATACCAGTCAGATAGTCATCCAAGTTACGCTCGCCATACGATAGTACTATGGACTTAATTCTGGCCGCAACGTCGCGATACTTTCTTCGTCTTCGGGGTGGTTGTTGGCCGCTAATATATTGTTGTATTTTAAACTCGTTAATACCCTCTTCCGTCTTCAAAACATCGATGAACTTCCAAATTGAAGGATGGTTGCAGCTCAAGAGAGAACTGAAAGCTCGATGCCATCCTTCCACAGAATTGTTTGTTTTAGGCAGGTCGTTGAGGACACCTTCATAACAATTCCAAAGTGCAATTGGAAACTTTGGAGGACGTCTAGTTAACCCGCGCTGGCGGCCGATCCACGTATCTTCAAAATAATCGATCAGGGGTTCAAGTATCTCTTCGTTAGTAATAAAAAAAACTCGGTTTGAATGAGTTCCTCAAATGATTGAATTACTTCGTCGACGGGGACAAAACTCAAAGCAGCCAACTTTCGAATATTAACCGAGAACTGAATGTTCTCACGGTTCTCGCACTGAACTCGAATTGCATGGTTTCTTTGGATAACTCTTCATATGCATTGACTGAAATGGAAAAAACATCCTTTGTTATTAATGCCTTCGAATGCTTGTCGGAAAGCATTAATCTGAGCGACTTCAAAATCTGTCATGACGCTCTCAGGAGTTAGCCCAGGCATGAGGTTTTTGAGAACATCAAGGACTTTACCGTATGTCTCCTGACGTTTATTTGGCAAAAGAGCAAACACGGTCGGAATCACGATATTGTACTGAACAGCGTGAATGGTGAATAACTGTTCGAACAATGGGGGAGCAGACTTGAATGTTCCATCCGCGTACCAGTGATTACAGTCCTTCATTAAATCTAAATTCTTTTGTGTACTAAAAAAGAGGATGCGGTCATTGGAAGGGCCACTATCAAAGAGGAGAAACGGCTGGCTTCGTTTTGTTTCCCTGTACTTTCCAACGATAGTTAAGTCCATAAGATTTGTAGGATTGGGGAGTGGAGCTGTAGCCGCTTTTCTTGCGCGTTGAACAGTTCGCGTCATATGAGAAACTGAAGGAAGTGCCACAGCTACAGCTGCGGGCAAATTATCGACAGACGTGGAGATAATTTGAGCCGGAGTATCAATCAGAGTTCTACTATTGTGTTTGATTTCTTCAAGAGTTCTTTTTGCTTCAATTTGGGCCACGTTGACCACATGATTATGAGATCCCGACGTACTAACTACTTCTTCTCCTTGAGTGATGGCACGTCCTTTGCACTTGAATTTTGAATATTCCACGCACTTGTAGTAGGTTCTGTCTTGATTACTTTTCTATCTCGTTTGTAGAGAAAACCTTCATGAAGAAGTTGACTTTTGTTTTTTTGACTTTTGATATATTCCATATTTACTAATAAGTTTAATTGATTGACTTTAAGAGTAGTATTTTATTTATATATAATTATAATTTGCTGTTGGTATTTTCTTATCGGATTAATGCGATCTACAGGGTAATCAAAAAGAGGCTAAAAAATGTAAAAAAACTTTTTAACCAATTACGTAATAGGTAGCAATAAATATATTAGCCATTCACATACTTTTAAGTGTAAAACCAGACATACATACGTGCTTCGACATTTTGATTTTCGACGTTTTTGTTTTCGACCTTTTTGACTTCGACGTTTTTGTTTTTCGACATTATTGTTTTTCGACGTTATTGCTTTCGTCGTTTTTGACTTTCGACATTTTTGTTTTCGACGTTTTGACTTCGACGTTTTTGTTTTCGACGTTTTTGTTTTCGACGTTTTGACATGGAATCGTGTACGAGTATTAAGAGGCCTCTAATCCACGGCAAACGGACCTATTAAACCTTCATAATACAGTGGTCGTGCGTCGTGGATAAAATACCGTAATAGTTTTAAAACTACATATTTATATTTTTTTTAAATTCCGAATGAATTTGTTTTAAATGTTATCAGCAAAATTTCTTATGCTAATTGGTTTGACTGCAATATTACAATATTTATCCACAATAAATATTACGAAGGTTTAATACGTCCATTTGCCGTGGATTAGAGGCCTTTTAATACACTAGTGGATTAGAATTCATAATACACTTCTTAATCGATTATTGATCAAAATAAATTTATCAAATCTGACGTTTCTCAAAAACAGAATTTTTATTTGTGGTTTTTGCCCTAAGTTTTTGCCATGGTCGTAGATATATCGTTGAATTACATTCGGGAATTAACAAGTCTCTAATCTTCTCGAAAAAATGTGACTCTCGGCTGCGCCTCGAGTGCCCATTTTTTCTCGTGGATTAGAGGCTTGTTAATCCCCTTATACAATTAATAACTATTTTTCGTTTCTTTAAATTTATAAACAAGCGGTCCTGTAAAACCTGTAAAAAAACCTTCATATAATAACATGGCTGACTTGGCATTATAACATTGTAGCTTTATGCACCTATTTAGTATGTAATCGTTTGTAACTGCTTACATGAAAGTTTACTTTGTTTTTATCGTATAAATGTACAATTTAAAGTTTTTTCATACTTCAGATTGACTTAAGTCTTGACCCTGGTAGTATACAAATTTTGTAAAAAGAATTATTTTGCAAACATTTTATTAGATACAAATCAATTTTGATACATAATTATTATAACTTTAAAATATTTTTAATTAAATAAATAAGTAGAATGTATGTAAATCCGCTTAATGTGATCACAGATAATGTGATCAAAAAGCCGCTTATTATTATTACTTTCAAGGAATTACCAACACAATAATCTCTTTTTCTAACTATCTTTTTCTGATTTGTCATTGAAATTTTGTATTTTTACAAAACACGTCACTCATTTTAATTTCTATACAAAAACTAAGTAAGTTTCTGGTTTCATGGGGTGTTTCTATTTTTATTTTGCTAAAAGAGGACTTTGCTTTAGGAATTTTAATTTATAAGTTTTTTTATTCTTGCTTTTCTTACGATGTTGACGAAAAAGCGAAAGATCACTTGGTAAAACAGAAGGTGGAAATGATCGAAAATCACTGTAAATTAAGATTCTCTATTTTTTCGTTTCTAAAATACGTTTTTTTCTAAAATTTGTTTATTGTTATCAGTCGGTTAGTGCTAGGGAACGCTCACAAGGCCGATTTATCCATTAGGCAAGAAAGGCAGCTGCCTAGGGCGGCAGTCTTTTAGGGGCGGCAAAAATACTAATTCATTCTAATAACAAAACATAAATAGAAACTTGATTGTAAATTGTACTTATTTAAAAGTAAATAAGTAAATAAATTTGTTCTCAGAGTTTATATTTATTTTGCTAATAAATATTATGCTGTTATAATAAGTTCAAATTTTAATTTTAAGGGGGCGGCAAAAATAATATGCCTAGGGGTATGCCTTAACGCGGCCCTGAACGTTCATAAACCACGTAGTTTGATTTTGACCTCTTTAGAGCCCCTTCCTCCCATCATGTAGCTTAACGTAGCTTTTACCATGATACCCCTACAGCCCCCTTAGACGGAACGTAGTTTTTTTTTCCTACAAAGTCCGGAAAACAGTTTGTGCTTTCTGTTAACAAAACTATTAAAACATTATTTGGTATAAAAAATTAATAAGACCGATATTTGTATATTGGTTTATATTTTTTTATAGTTGTTATAATTTTAAATATCCATATTATGTTGTCAGTTATTCTGCAAATTGCTTTCATTGTGCTGAAATAAAATAAATGAAGAAAACTACGTAGCTTGACTCTAACTTCCCCCTACCCTCATGTAGTCCCGCGTAGCTTTTTTTGCAAGCAATTTTTGCATTTGCGAGGCGGAGCGCTAGCGGAGCCGAGCGAATGCAATAATTGCACGTCAAACAAAGACACTTTTAATCCAAATGAGACATATTACTTTTTCTCCAACCAAAAATTAAATAAAATTTAAAATATAAATACTTAATTTTAAAACATTATTTGATGTAATATCAGAAAAGTCACTTTGACATTTAAAAATTGTATAATTTCGAAGAGTGCTTTTTCTATATTGTTTGAATTAGCAATAACTTGAGAACGGCGCTAGATATCAAAAAACTGAGCAAAAAATTCTCCCCCCTCGTCATAGACACACCCCCGTGAATTATCGGTAGGAAGGCATATGCAAAAATGTAGATCGATCGCGCACTAAAATAGTAAAAAATAAAATCACTTTTAAGTCATACACAAAAAAGTTTTTTTTCTATAGCAGATGTTAAAGTGCGATTTGTCCGACTGAAAATAATTGAAAAAATGATACTTTAACAGTAAGAGTAGGCAAAATAGCATTTGAGTAGATAAAGTAGCATTTTAACAGCAAGGGTAGATAAAATACTTTGTTTTTACTCAAATTAAATTATTAACTCTTGAAATTATATATTAAAAAAATTATTAAAAAAATAAAAAATTTTCAAAAAAAAGGGAACATTAAATTCTCGAAAGCTTGAATATGAAATTTTAAAAATAAAATAAAAACTGTCAATAATTTAATTTATAAATGTTTTCTTTAACATAATATGCTATAGAAAAAAATTAAATTCTATACACGACGATAAAATTTCATTATCGACTCGCGAAAAATAATTTACTCGCGACTTCGTCGCTCGTAAATTAACAATTTCCGCTAGTCGATAAAATTCAATTTTATCGTCTTGTATAGAAAATAACTATTTTAGTGCACGTAAAAAAAAGTGTTGCTTAGCAATTTTCGGATTTTTATATTAATAACGAAAACGTCAACTTTTAGTTGAGGTAATGCTACTAAAAATGTACTGCTTTTAATACGGTTGGAGAAAAACATTTTTTATTTAAATTTTTAGTTTTAAATTTTCTTTAGCTTTTTTAAACGTTTATTTAAAAAAAATTGCTGATGACCCTAAATTGTTTATGTTTTGCAATAGGTAGTGTATTTTCTGTAATAATATTATCTAATACATTTATTTAGTTTCTTTGCTTGACAAAAAATTGAAGAGAAATAGAAATGTAGAAGCAATAATTAGTTAGATATGTAACCAACAATCAGAATTCACCTTATTTAATAGATAAAGTAAGTAATAATGTGAAAATTTAACTGAAAGTGAAAGGCTCTTGTTAAGTTTTATACTTTCATAAAACACAAAAAATTAATTGTAAACAATGTACGGTAATTAGAAAAAAGAAGCCTAGGACCCACTCAACAATATTTTTATTTTATAACAGTAATGAGTTGTAGTGCCTTAATGCTTGTTCACAATGTACGTAAGACATAAGACTTAAAAGTATAAATACAAAAGAAAGCTTAATGGAGTAGCGAATAACATTAAAATCTTAAACTACATTATGTGGAATGTTTTTCTTCATTATAACAAAACAACTCAAATATTATTCAATATGCGATTAAGGCCTTATTTGAATTTATAATTCTTACGTTTTATGTATTTCTTATGTCTTATGTACATTGTGAACAAGCACTTATTATTTTTATTTAACGTTTTTTGTATATCTTTTCCTGATCTAGTATTGTGCTATGCTCATGTACCTATGATGCACTGTGAACTCGAAGTCACATTCACACAAAATGTCTTTTTATAAATAAACTCTCTAAGTACATGGCTTAGTGCATATCATTTGCACCTTATATTGATTTATATATTATTATTATTATTATTTATTTTTATTATTAACTGTTAATAAAATAACTTTATATGTGGCCCTTCCAGAGCTTCGTACCTATAATAATTATAGATTTTGAGAAGGGTGGAAAATACTATAAAAATGATACTGGAGACACTACTTCTTTTTTTACTTTGATTATAGAAAAAAAATAGCTCGCAAGTCAGGGTTAATATATTTCAAATTTCAAATATGTACATTTATTTGAAAATGCATCATACGTATTTATGTACATAAATAGGTATATTTCTTTACCAATTTTCAATCTATTTTTGTATTCTATTTAAAAAATACCAATTTAGAATATAACATATTATAACGTCAGTTACTGTATTCATACTTAGCTAAACTAAAACCTTTCTATAATCTGTCTATTTTTAATAACATGCATTAATTATTTAAAAACAATTAGTGTTGTGAGTGTTGTAAATGACGTTCTATTTCAAGATAACTTCGGTGATTTTAAAACTCGCGCATTGTGCAGTGCGTTGTTTAGTTTTGCGGCAGTTAACGAAACCGACTAGTAATTCCCGGACTTGCCTGATGTTTGATAAACTCAAGTTCGAATCCCAGTGCAAACGAAAATTTATATGGGTCGCGTAGTTTGTCAATCGCCTCTGAGGAAGACAAAACTCGCCGTACTACACAGCCCCGTCGTGGTTCGGATTCCATGTAAAACTGTAGGTCCCGTCCTAAAGCCATAGCCGGCTGGGTGATTAGGGCACATTAGGGTACGATTCTATACAAAAAACGCCTTCAAAGTTTCCTTACAAGACCTGGACGTACGGCCGTTACTGTGGTATCGATTCTAATGAAACCTAATTCTACCGTACCGATAAGCACTGATTGTATTAAATTCAGAATATGTATAGTTACGCCAACTATTCAGATAACTCCTCGTTCAAATGATAAATCATGACCTTAAATTATAATTTTTCTAAATAGAAATTAAAAAATAAAAACAATGTGAAATAGTAACTCATTCTACGCATTTATTTATTATTTTTTGAATGACAAAAAAATTTTTTTATTAAAATGGAAAAATGTTAAAAAATGCTAAGAAATACCTACTTGAACAAGTGACGTTTATTTTTAATCGACATTTTGAGATCGAAATTTATATACAAGTCTGCATCGTTTGGATAACTTACAGAAAAAAGAATATGACTTACAAAATCCGGGCCCTGATTAACAATTGCAAGTTTGCAAATGAGTTTTTTTTTCAATTTGAAATAAAACAAATTAAAATTCTATTATAAATTGATATTATTTGTAGTACAAAATAGTAATGTATTTTCAAATAAATGTATTTGAAATACAGAGCCCAGCCCTGTCGCAAGTTAAAAACATATTGATGTAGTACAACGACTTTGCATTCCTAACACACTAAAGAATAAACAGGTTTTTTTGGTCTTAAATTATTTTTATAAATACCTGAGCCAAATATGATTCCTAAAATGACAGCAATTCCTTCTAGTAATCCCAATTCTTTTTTTAATTGCACTTTTTCTGATTTAATCCCATCATCGGTTGTTTTCAAAATCGATAATTTTTCGGCAGGATGTGCATCATCTTTTATTGGATTCATCTTGTATATTTTATTGTACAGATTCTATTTATTTGTTTTAATTTCGGATTGCCAATAATATACCTATTATATTATATTGATTAAAATAATTTTCAAACGTACATGTTCAGTAAAATGTTGCCGACGATAATTATTTAATTCGAGAAAAGTAGAACATTTTCTAAAATTTTATACGCACATGTTTTCACCGAATTGCATTTCATACTGCGCTTTTTAATGCGACAAAGAACTCGAATCGGTAAAAGGATACGCACTATTCATAACTGCGGTTAGTTAAACCGAACGAAAATCTGGAAACATTTGTTGTCCTTGACTAAAGGCGAAATTCTGAACGAAAAAATTTAACTATGCGTTGGCCATCTTAATACAAACGAGACGTTTTGAAGCAGCGTATTATACCGACACTTGGTTTTTTATTAGATTCTGGATGTTACGAAATCACACAAAAATAATAAGGTACAACAGACATCGGTTCCTATCCTAAAACGGCTTGTTTCCATGGTAACCCGGTTTCTTCCAATCAAATGCGTTCCGCGTTTAGAAGGGGAACTTTTAAAATTATTTTAATTTTTCTCTGCCGACAACTACATTCACTTTTTTAAATAACTTTCTCTTGATTGATGATTGAAATCGACCTATGCTTGAATTGGCTAATTTTAACGGGTATAATTTAACTTTATTCTTGCAAGTTGTCATAATACATTTTATCAAAATACAATAAAATCGATCGAGTTAATCTAGACAAATTTATTACTAACAGATGCCGGCTATATCGTTCGCTGTTATTAAAATTTGCCGTGTATTTCAAAAATAATTTTCCAAATTACCGTTTTCAAATTGGTTAATAATTTTTAAGGTCGTTTTTAATTTTGAATTAAAGTATTTTAATTGTTTTTCGCTTGATATCGGTCTTGAGTCCAACTTATACGTACGAAATTGACTAATTAAAAATACAATTTCGTACTTAAGCCATGCTTAAATTTTGTTCGAGCCAAGAATCGACAATATATGTACGGACATAAATGAGACCCTGCACATGTAATAATTTTATTATTATTTGCTTTCATATTTTCCTGATGTTTGGGTATTTTATTTTACAATAAGAAACAAAACTTTGGAGTTAAGTCATAAGTTTCTGCATTTGTTTCACAAACAAAACAATGCTGTTTAAAAGTTGCACTGTATAAATGTTATTGGGATATTATGTATCACTAATAGGTGATTAATTTTGTGTTAGTAATTAATTATAAACTTTGCGACCAGGACCGCGCCGTCCGTAGGGCGAAGTCGGGTGGCGCCCACCGGTGCAACGCCAAAACGACGGCCTATTAATGCACTTTAAAATATGTAGTACCTAATACTCAATAAAAAATGTTTCTAAGTAATAATATCCGTATAAAATTTACCCTATATTTACAGCTTCTTTGCAAATTTTTGAAAAATTACAATATATACTTTTGAATTGTAAATCAGTGTGGGGGGGAGGGTGAGGCTTAGTACGGTACTGTTTGCAACTTTTGGCATATCTCTCATAACTCATCCCATTGATCATTATCATAACTCATCCCATTGAAAAGCTCAGTCAGAGGCTTGTTTACTGCCCCCAGGCGTTCCTGTTAAACGGGCTTTCACTGTAATAATAAATTATCTATCATTAAAATTTTTATTATTTTTCATTAGTCCATAAATATCTAATAAGAGTTGAAATATGTAATTATTACGGTATTACAAAATTAAGAAAAAATATAAAATAGATCATGCAATGAAGGAATTTACTACTGTAATAATTAGTTGTCGCATGCATCTAACAGTATCATTATAGACCATAAAATGTATATAATATCCAAATACAAAGTTATAGCTCCAGAAATGTATTCTTCTGGGGACAATTCTATTCTGCGCCCACCCATAATCATTTGTGTATCGTACATTAAGTACTGTAAATTATTTAAAAAATTTAAATTAGTAATTCTAAATTAGTCAATCATAATATTTTTACCACCGAGAAAAGGAGGGCAATTAATGCGGCATAAACCACAAACATAACTCGACTTCCAGTTACCATAACAACTATAATTGCAATAATGCCAAATATCAGTATAACATTACCAATTATATACAAATATATTCCACATCCAGTCACGTCAAACTGAAAAAATGAAAAACAATTTTTTATATCGAAAACATTCGTGCTATAATAATGTACACACTATACCGAACTTTGACATGCAATTATGGAAATAATCAAGCAAACTCCTGCTGTAATAACCACACTCATCATTACGATCTTTGTAGATTTGAAAGCAGACAAAAATCCCATTTGGTATGCCAGTGCCATTGTCTAGGTATAACAACAAATAATAAATACTTACTTTTAAAAAATCAATAGGTTGAATAACATGGATATTTATAAAAATTGTTTAAGAAATTAAATGAATATAATTCTCTGCTCATCAGAAATTAGATATCTTCAATTTCAACGAGCAGCTTTTTTAACTCAGGAGAAAATTCAACTTGTGTTAAACTTTCATACTTACTAATATCCCTAACAAAATAAAATTTGTTGGAAAACTTCTTCTTGCCGACGTAAAGCACATCAAAACTATATATATTACAAAGAAAATAACCCTAAAATAAATAGAAAATGTTATTATTGAAAAATTGTTCTTTCAACAATCAAAACTTATAAATTTGATCAAATTCAAATTAGTTTAATAATAAAAGTGGTAAGGAAAATAGATCCTTTCACGGTAGGTCAAGTTCTGATTTCATGTCAAGTTCTGATTTCATGTCAAGTTATATCAAAATTTTGCGTGTAAACAAAATATTATCATTTTTTGTTAAAGTCTCATAAGAATACCAAAATATCCGCTTAAATTAAACTCCATTTTGTAGTGTTTGATTGATATACGTGGCAATAGTTGTGACGTAACACAGTATTAAAATAAACCAAAAATCCAATCACATTGGTACATCAATAGACAATATCCGAATTAAATTTGAATACAGGAGATATTTGAATACAATTTAACGTCACACTAATTGCTTAGATTATCTTTAATTTATGAGAACTATTAAAATTCTTATCGCAGTAGTGTGCATTGTACTTACATAGAAATAATAGCTAGCAATGGATTCATTACAACTGCATATTTTACGGAAGGCCTAAAATATATGTCTGGTTTAACAAAAAACTAGTAATATGCAACTTACTCAAATACACAAAGCGCTATAAAACAGCAGGTGTAAATTAGCTGAACTGTCAAAATAGTGTAAACCCTTTGAATAAATTTATTTCTAATAGCCTTTTCGTTAAACGATTCAGTGAACATAAAATTATCACCAGAATAATTTCGTTGTACCTGCCCTGGGCGATAACGAGAGGTTTGTGCAGCATTGGCAGGTACAGGGGTGTAAGTCTAAAGAAAGATATAAATTATAACTTATTAAAACTACATCAAGAAACTGAATACCTGCACATATACCGGTTGTGCTCCTACATGCTGCTGCTGGTAATAGGTAGGTTGCCCACCCCCTTGATTATAATACTGTCTTCTTTGATCGTAATTATCCATATTAGCAGTAACAACTTTCTCACGTGGAACATTTTCTCCCGAAGGGCCTACAATATTTTCGTTTATCTCATAAACCACAGTTTGTTCTGGCACAATTTTATCTTCGGTACATTTTACGCATTTTATTTCTTCTAGTTCATATTGTTCACTCATTTTTAATAAATGTCAATAGAATAATAAATAAAACTCAAATTTGCCTACTATTTACTTTTGTATTAATTTATATAAACCACATTAAAGAGGAATAGAAAACAAAATTCACAATGTTAAGATTTATTTTTAACACGATGAACACACTTTTTAAAAGCAAACAAATACATAACAATATTAATTAGTAAATTCATAATTGTAAACAACAAAACAATATTTATATAATAATTATGTATCATATAGGCCAATTTATTTTGATTTTACCCCTTTAAATTATAATAAAAACCATTTTTTCTTGAAATAAAGTTGCATTATAAATATAGAAAAAATTAAAAATAAGTATAATATTTAAAATCAATAAAAAATATGTAAATCTACAAAAAATGTCTTATAGGAAATATTAAAACATGAAAAATCAATTAGTAAATTAATCACAATAAAAATTGGTGTATAATATTTGCGCACAATTTACATCATTTTAACTAAAAAAAAAACCACCATGCGAAAAATATTGTTAAAAAACTGAACTGCGTTATTTAATATTAATAAAACTGAATTTTAAGTTTTTAAAATGAAAATTGTAATTAATTGCAGCTATAAAAAAAAATTATTACTTGAATATAATTATTGAAAAACGTGTTATTAATAGCACAGGCATCTGCTTGAAGAATTCAAGTTGTTTGTAACATGGAATAATTTAAAAGATGTTTTAGTGCAAACAATAAAAAATCACAGAATTGTTTAAAAAGCTGAAAGGACCACAATGAAATTTTGTACACCATTCAGTTAAATGCCATTTTAAAATATTTTCAGAAATTTCCTTTTCACTTTCAATTTTATATACAATTCATAATATCAAAATTATGTAAAAATAAATATTAGATATTGTATGATATAGCTCAAGTGCACTTGCTCAATAACATTACTACACACACGTTTAAACTATAAGCATATATTCAATAAATGCTGTAATAATAAAAAAAATCATTATATTAATGTAACATTTACATTGTAAATTAAAACTATTGGTAAATATTGGTAGAGTATAAAATATTTAAATGTGCAGTATAAACAATTAATTTCCTTAAATTATCCCTAAATTTTCCAAATTATCTAAGATAAGAATGCTCGTCAGTGCTATTTAATTAATTTATGTTTTGTATAATTTACTTCCGGAATTATACACCAAACTTAAAACCTCTGTGCATGCAAGTATAAAGAAAAATATAAATTATCCACAAAAACATTGCTTAAATTGAAAACTATGATTAAGAATTTCCAAACTCTAATTTTCATTTTATGCCAAATTTTAATGGGCAATTAAATTTTTACTTTCGTATTTGCATTAACAAATGTTTCAAAATGAGTGGCGACTAACAGTTTTTCTACTATTCTGGAAGAAAATTACCTAAAACACGAACTACTCAGTACAGTCCATGCGAATATTCTTCATAAAAAATCTAAACAGTTTGTAAACAAATTAAAAACATTTTACTAAAATTTTAACTGTTATCATAGTTTTCTGTTTACTACAATAAATACTAATACAGTAAAGTGTTAAGCACGTAAGCTAATAACTATATTTTAAAATTTTAGATAAATATAATATAAAGCTGTTTGTATTTTAGGCATTTCAGCATTTTTTAGTATAGTTAAATTTTTAATGTAAGCGCATTAAGAGTGCATTTATTATAAAATTTGTACCTTAAGAACTTTTGGACAATTCTTCAATATTACGACAAATTTCATTCTTTAAAATCGGATCTCCAATTAAAATAACCTTACCGGAATCGCTTGATCCAAAAAAGGCCAACTTTTTCTTTTTCGTTTCTGCAGTTGCTATGGCAATACCTTTGGGTACAATTTTGGGCGAATTTGGAATTTCTTGCCATGTGTAGGACCAATCCACCTGAGAAATTGTTGATAAATTAATATTATTATATATAATATAATGTAAATTATTACCTGCCAACCCCCAAATAAATCATTATGTGTGATGTAAGCTAAACGTTGATCTGTTAACATTAAAATTTCTTTTTTCTCAATTATAATGAAATGTGCAAAGTAGATGTCAGTAGTTGCATATTTCCCTTTTTCCATTTCTATTAATATTTTGTGACCTGTAGCTTCCTTAAGATTATACGGTCTTACAAAACCATCTGCTTGAATAAACCTCGGTGGTCGTAACCTATTTGCTTCTTCGCTCAACTCTGTAGCTCTACAATGAACAGTCTTAATTGGCCTTGATTAATACAAAATAACAATTTTACCTCTTAACTGCATCTAGGGATCCACTAGCAAAATCAATCACACCAGCTGTTGGACGTGTAACCAACCCAACTGCACCTTTTCCAAGTCCCTTGAAAAAGCCCTCCACGCCTTGTTCCTTAGCTCCACTTATTGGTTTCGTAAATACACCTGTAACCCCATCTACTACGCCCTAAAATAAAATCATAATTATTAAATACGTGATCTAAAGTAAGAATAACTTGATTGTACCATTACGAGCCCTTTACCACCGCGAGCAATTCCTTCTTGTACTGAAGCAGGTTTCTTATTAAATTGATCTCTACGCTTGCGTTGATAGTCTTTATCAAAAGTAAGTGCAGCAATGCCCTTTCCCATTGCACCCGTAATACGTGACACTGCACCAGCTGCACCACCTACAGTATGACCAAACAAACTGCGCACACCTAAAACTAATCCTTCTGCAAATTCGCCAGGACCTTGAATTGCACCCTGAAATAACGAAATTTAGAAACAAGTTACCACTTGATCAATTTTTTCTCATACTTGGAAAGGCTCGTAAAACAAATCTTCAACTCCTTGCGTTATTCCAAGTACTAAACCGTAAGGATTTCCAAGAACATCCAAACCCAAAACCAAAACATACAGCTGCTTAATAGACTGACCGACGTAATGACTAGTTGCTTCATTCATTAATTGTTTTCGAGTAAGGAAAGTATATTCACGTTGAAAAAATGCCAACCTAAATGACGATACCAATAAATTATAATAATAATAAATATGCAAATACAATTTAAGCAAACCTAAATATTACATCTTGCATGTCAGTTAAGGTTACACCCAATCCTTGTAATAGAACATTCAAAAAATTAGGGGTATCGCTTCCTTGAAGTGAAGAACCACTTGCCATTGAAAAGCTAATGTGAACCTTAAGTGGTGAAAAATGAAGCAAATCATAAAAGTTCTTTTGTTCTTGCAGAGATTGGGTTGATACATGTGCAAGCAAAGGTTGATCCACCAGTTTAGCGTCTTCCAAAAATTGTTTTCTCTGAAATTATATAAATTTATATTAGCCTAATTGACAAGGAAATCGTTAAGCATAGCAAGTCCTAATTTTTTCGATCTTGATGCATAACAATTTAACCACGTAATTATTTTTCAAAATTACCTCTTCTTCCTCTGAATATTCGGAACTTTGTAAGAGATTACAAACTGCATTTACGAAACCCAAGTCGACTTTAATGTGAAATTCTTGAATCAATACTTTGAAATACTTATATTGACATATTTGACTGTATTTTATGATACGTTGAACCACGCTCAATTCAGCAAATGGTTTTTGCACTAAGAAAATAAATTAAAACAATTAATGGTATTTTATTTATTAAATAAATTTTACTTACCATTATCTAATGCTACACTTTTAGGAGGAGGCACTGGTGCTAAAACGACAGGAAATATGGAATCAAACATTTGATTGTCGATTTGTAAGCGGTTAACTTTTGCATGAAGTTGTAGCTGACTAGGACTAGTTTTCATTTGTAACCAAAGTCCGGTTTGGAAAGTGCGTCGCAATCTCCTTTTATGTGGTTTTAACATAAAACCACTTTCAAAGTCGACTTCTGTTTTGCTGTCAATTATAGCTCGTCCAAAGTCGGGCGAAGCAACGAATTGCTTATTTAAATATATTTGGTAAGCATTTTCCACGTTGACACTATCACGTAGGTTTAATTGTTTATATCTTCGAGAGTGCATTTTACACGTCTCCCAAATAATACCGCTGCTAGCAATACCGATGTACATGATTGCTTGCGATTCCATATTATTTACCAGCGATAAACCTAATCCGTGAATAGAAACATTTATTTCTTGTTGTATGGCTTCAAATTGTTTTGCAGTTTGTACGTTTTCTGCCACTTCTTTATCAGTAGTAAACAGTAGAATACGCTGCATTCCATCCAAAAATGACACCCAGTAAATTTGACAATTTTCTTTTGGTGAAAATTCTCCAATACCATCTTTGCGTAAGTCATCTTCTAATTCTTTTTTATGACCACTGTCCCACACTAACACTCGAAGCCCAGACGGATTTTCCCAAGTGTATAAAACTTTATAACCAGGTTGAATTTTTCTATAAACAAACATTTAACATTCGTAAAGAATAATAAAAATTTCACTACTATTTACCTGATTTGAACCGTTTCTTTTTCCCACATACTCATTGTATCATTTGTATGGTTAATAATAAGTGCGGGTGCCATTCCAGATTCATAAGCAAATAGATTAATATAAACAGCACCTTCTGTCATTTGAATATCCACATTAATTCCACCATACTAAAATAACACAAAAATAAATAATTATTAACAAAAGTTTTGCTTTTACAAATCAAAATTACTTTATTTAGTAGTTTTAAAAGTGTTGTATGAGTTTCCGTATACAAAAATGGAGCTGAGATTTCTTGTGTACCACAAATTCTTAATTTAATAAGTTTATCGTCTTGTTCACTTCGTGGCCATAAGGCCGAACAAGAGTTTCCTTCTACTTTTATCCAACCATCGGCAGGGCGATCCAATTCTTGGCATTCTATATCAAAAGCGGCATTATTTATTATTACATAATAAGGTGTAAATGTAACTTGTTTTGTCAATCCATTGTAAGTTAATTGATTATGAACTCCAATCTAAAATCATAATTTCGAGTAATTTATGATTATAATCGAAATAACCTGTTAACGTACCTGATAGATCCTGTTGTTGGCTTTGCAGACGACAAAACCGGAAGAGCCAGCAACATCTAGAGAAAATTTATCTGACCATTCGCCTTGCTCTACCCTTACCGAAGCCTTTTTCTTTCCAAAAAAGTTTTTAGCATTAAATGAAAATAAAACTGGTCCTTTAAAGTGTGCAGGATGATGCAAAACATTTAAATTTTCATCTTGATTCTAGAAATGTATATCAAGTTAAAATACAGACAAGAGAATTACAATCAAAACATTTAGAATCACAATAAAACAATGGCCTAGCAAAATAATCATTTCAAATAAGCATATTAAATTACAAACGAAATAAAACAATCCTTAACAAATTAAATTGTATAAAACACCAAAGCTACAAGGAAAAGCGAATACCTTTGCAGGACTTCCTACAGAATCGTTTTTCTCTGTCTTTTTCGATTTCTGTAAAAGTATTTTACTATGTTACAATATTTACATACAAAAATATACAGAATCACAGATAATTTGTCATTACGACAATTAGATATTAATTTAAGTTTTATTGTTCTGAACATGATATTTATACCTTCTGCATAAAATTTTCCATGTACCTTGAACATAACTAGCGTTTTTAGTCCTAGCCATTAAAGCCCATTTAACACCTTTAATACCCTTAATACGTACATAAATAACTATTTCCATTGAGAGAAGCATTGTACATTTTCCCGTCAAAAAGATTAACGGCCAGATTCATAGACAAGTATTAAGTGCTAAGTAAGGCAAATCGGACTGCATTTGTTTTTATTGCAACCTTATTTACTCGGTTGATAAGGATCAATAAGGAAAAGCGAATACCTTTGCAGGACTTCCTACAGAATCGTAGAAAGGGGCGTTCTAAGTATAAGTAAGGCAACGTCTATGAATCCGGGCGTTAAACAAGTAGTAACCCAACATACAAGCTACTAGCTAACATACTACAAAGATTAAATATTATTTATATTTATATGTAATAATGTACCTACAGCAAAAGTATCAAAATTTATATAACATAAATATTTGATTAAGTGCAGTTGACTTTCACTAAGACAGCAGGCAGGTGGCTGTATGTCAGTTTCCATAAAGGAAAAATTTATTATTATTGAACACTAGCATTTGGTGAGACCGGGACTACTTGACTAAAGGGGTAAGTTGACACAGTTCAATAATTATTTAGAACACTGAGCAATATTAAACGTCTCCTCTTTTTGGTTATTTTTTCTTAATCTGTAATTTTATTATTAGTATCCTAAAAGGTGGTTAAGGCCTAGTAATAAAATGTGTTGACTGTTAAGCCGAGATTCCCAATTCAAGTCCAGCTGGAGTAACAACTTGATTCTGACAGTCTTCCGTCAGAAATCAATAGTGAAAGTCGATAGACCTTCGATGAAAAATAAATACGTTGTTGTCTTGAACTGAGATTTGGCTTCAATATGGTGAACAAAGCAGTTGTCC
The DNA here is from genome assembly GCA_947369205.1 of Cantharis rufa. Classification (NCBI taxonomy): domain Eukaryota; kingdom Metazoa; phylum Arthropoda; class Insecta; order Coleoptera; family Cantharidae; genus Cantharis; species Cantharis rufa. The sequence continues at coordinate 32,745,487 of OX376304.1, forward strand.
TTTTTAGTGTGGCTACCATAGCTAAAGCTAACAATGCGTATTTACAATAGCCCATAATAACTTCGTAGCAATAACTTGAAGATAACCCTGTCCACAAGGAGCGTAGAAAAGACGGCTATCACATTGAGTAGCAGCATAGGCAGTATTAGTAATATGTGGCAATATTAGATAGTATTAACACGATCACTGCGTAACCACCATAGATAAGAAAGAGTAATAGTAAAAAGTTGTTTTAACCTTTTTTGTTTTAAAAGGTTGCTTCTCCTTGTTGTTTAGTTTCATGCTACTTAAGTCATTGGTGCCTCTTTGCGGTATGTTACATTTATGCACCGGTAGCACATACATCGCATTGTAGTTGAGTCACGGGTCACTTAAATTGCATTGAATGTGTTAAGCAGTAATGTGCAGCATTACGGTAAATAACAATAATATGTAGTACCAGCAATGATTATTTCTGCAATATTGTCACTTACTGCTGATATTGCCTAACACTGTTATTTACTGCTGTTACTGATGCATGGAACTGTAATATTCTGTTCTATGTTCTATTTATTAATTCTAAAAAGTGCATATGTGCATTTTTTGGATTTTCTAAAATATTTATATTGTTAATATCGAGTTACACTACCTAAACCACGTATCCATCGATTATTGCATCAGGTAACCAAAAAAGTTTGTGCAGTTTTTAACTTCCAGTTCTTCCCTAGCTGGTGAAGGTGCAACCGAATGGTTTCATTACTCACATTGAACCTTTCTGCAAGCTCCAAAAACGTTGTTTTAGAATTTACCTCCACAACTTCTTTCAGATTCTCGTTGTTAATGATCTTTGGCCTTCCAGAGCGTGCTTCATCGATCTAGCTAAAATCTCCTGAGGAAAATTTCTTAAACTACCTCTGTGCTGTCCAATCACTTACAGCGTCATTTCCAAATGCGGTACATATTTTTCGCGGCGCCTCGGCCACTGTGGTGCCAAGTTTGTACTCATAGAGTAAACAAATTCGAATTAACGTTTTGTTCCTGACCATTTTAAATTATTTCCCAATAGGAATTAAATAATTGTCGCAAAAGAGGAATTCGTACTAAAGTAAATGACAGTATATAAACAAGTGCTATCAATAAATAACTTAAAAAATATATCTATTGCACTCTGTACAAGGAAAACTGCACGAACTTATTTGGTGACCTGAAAATATTCTGTACTATTATGTAATACTACAACTGTGGTATGTATCAGTATCCGCAGTATCCGAATTTTGTTAAATACTGCCAAATAGCAGTACAGTGTAGATACTTAAATTTAGTGATTGACCTCTATTCATATATTTTAAACATTCTCTTTGAACCAAGAATACATAAGCTCTTCATTTAATATAAATCTGCTATTCTGTTAAATTATAACAAGAAACTAAAGTGCATCATTACTTTATTCCAAAAACACTCATGTAAGAAAGTATGTTCACTTTTGAGTGATAAATATATTATTTAATAATTTTGTTAACAATTAGCTAAGTTTTGAAACAAAATTTTACTTACTTTTAAGTGCAGCACTTTTTTATTACTTATCAATATTAATCTTGGTTAAAAAAATAAGATAAATCACAAACTGAGAGAAAATTATTAAAAACTGAAACGCGTGTGTCAACTATCCCCAGTGTTGCCTATAATTTAATATTATTAAAATTATTATCATCGCTACTGACAATTTAGCTATACTGATAATAATTACAAAATTTATATATTTTAAATTTTTCTATGAAAAAACAGCGCTTACCCTATAAGCTATTAATAATCCAGTTTTGTTTAACATCCAAAATGGACAATACAATGACATAACCATAGAGCCGCCCTTTGTCAAAATGTGCATTCCCAAATCTAAAGACATTTTGACCGTGCTATCGTAACTATCAAATTGCCACACTGAAAAATCTTGAGGGTTTATAGGCACTTCATGTTGACATGACCATTCCTTTTCCAAATATTCTGGTAACTGAAAAATTTTAATTCGTCACTGATCTTAATTATTATTTTAATTTATAAAAGCCATACCCGTATAACTATTTTTGTTGTGCCTGGATCTACATTTGGCATTTGCAAAGTTTCTCCTGGTTGCACTAATTTTTCGTCAGCAATATTTTGTACACAGCATATTATCTTCACAGGTAAACAATTTTTTAGTATCACTGCTGGATGTAGATGAATATTATAGCAAGTACTTGCCATGGTGTGGCGTGTAGTATTTTCATGGTATATCTGTTCAGTTTCTCCTACAACCTGTATACACAAACAACAAGATATTTAAATATAAAACTTAAATTATTATTTAATTAATATATTAGGCAGTGTTTGCGAGTAATATAATAATATTCAGGAAATTTCTGAAGAAAGTTGTTATTGTTAATGTTGTTAAAATAAGTTGTTAACACACAAACTAACACAACAACTAAAATCTCTATCGTGATGAGTACATTCGTGTTATCACAAAGTATTAAATACTTTTGTAATATGTTACAAGGCATCTACTAACAATTTATTTGTAATTTTCTTGTAGAAAGCTCTGATGATCTGAATTAGTTTTACGAAACTGGTTAGCCCTAAAATAAATAATTTATGCAAGAAGTGCGGATTTCTTCAGAAATTTCCTTAATATTAAATATTATTTGTTTTAAAACTTAGATAATACGAATTTATAAAAACTTACTTTTATAACAAAAGGTTCGGTGCTGTTACTATTAGTCTTGCTTGCAGGACACTGCATTTGCTTTGTAATAGACAAATTTAGTTGTAAATCTTTCCAAATAAAAGGTGAAGTGGTAACAGAATAACCAGGAATTGAGAAAAACAATTCATTAGTAGGCGTGTACACAGCTTTTATTGGTATGTTTATGCAAGTTCCTGGTTCTATACTTGCAATAGATTCCAATTCGTTACCCCTTATTGTCATGTAGTATACATCAATAGGGGTATTAAAATGATTATGCACCTACAAAATAAAACAATAATATTATCGCACCATAATTTTTGTAAAATTTTGCATACTTGAAGAATGCTTCTCAATGTAATTATTTGAACACCATCTTCAACGGTCACTGCAGAAACAAAACCCCAGCTATCATTATTTCCACCACGATAATTTAACAAAAAGTATCTTTTATCAGCTCGTACTACAGGTAATTCCAAATGACACTTTATAATATCTGTAATCTAAGCACACAAATACAATTAGTAAATGAATAAAATAAAATATTAGTTTTAATTATTACCTCAATATGTAAAAATCGTTCTACATCTTTTTTGGAAGTTTGTTTAATTTCTTTTCCTAATTGTAAATTACTAGTAACTTCCATCGAAGGTTTTAATTCTAGTGGAACTTCAGCTCCTGATTCAAGAACGATATCCTTTAAACTATCTGTTCCGCAAACTTTAAATGCACTTTTTGTTAAAGAAAGTGTTATTTTTAAACCAGAGTCATTTTTAACTTTGTATGGTGCCGTCGATATTTTGGTTACAGTTACATCTTTAGATGTGATGGCATTAGTGAAACCTTGACTTAAAGTATTTAAAACTTCAAGGGCTGTTTTAGTGACCGTTAATTCTAAATTAGTTTTAGAAGAAATATCGATACACATGGCTGCTTGTTGAATCTGAATGTGTTCCTCGGATTCGGATGCCGGACTTGCTAAAAGTTCCTCATCTGATTCGTTTCGTGTTACCTATTATATTAAATATGATAAATTTTTTTAAATCAAATTTTCTAACTCCATTGCTTACTTCTAACTTCAACTCCCAGGGCACGTAAGTAGATTTGCTATCTTCTATAACTTCTACGGGTTCAATTAGAGGTTCCCATAGAGCCAATCTACTATTATAATATCCAACTTGTAAAGTCAAACTTGCATCAACAGTCATTTGAGAGCTCCAATCGTTAACAGATCCGTGGAAACTACTTTCTAACAAAAGCATTGGCAATGTTTTATTACCAACACCCGCTTCGAGAGTTAATACCAAAGAGGGCAATGCTACTATACACAGTTCCTTAAGTTTAGTAGTTAAATTTAATGCAGCATCACTGTCAAGTATTGAATTTACGGCATCTTCGCCAGTTTCTAAAAATAAGTATACAAAGAATTTTTGTTTCCCATCTCAAACCTAATTTAGTTAAATTTAACACAAGTTAAGAAGTACATATTGAAAAGTATGCTGTATGATGATTAAGAAATACAGTGGTGTTCGGTAAAAACAAACCTCAATGTAACAGCCAAAATGGTCCGTAATTACAGAAGTACATTGAATGTACAGAGAAGAGCTAGAGGCCTCGTGGGACCACAGCTAAGTAGTATTTAGGCATTTAATACCCCAAAAATGTTATTTTTTTTTTCATTTCTACTGAAATGGTTAACTAACCTGCTTTTAAAAACCAAAAATCGTCCTCTGTAAAATGTTTGCATTCCCATATATCGTCATAATACTGTAAAGCGACACTTTCAGTTTCATTGGACGTGTTAGCAGTAATCATGGATGAGTATACTCGATTGAGCAACTCGATGGTGGCAGGGGATACACTAACTCTTACATCGGTTATGCACACCTAAGAATAACAAGCAGATTTGAAATTTAATTTTAAGTTACATTTAAAATACAAACTTCTATATGTAATCCCTGTCCTTCGGGAGTAGAGCCTGCAATGCTGATACTAACAGGATGAAGAACAGAACTTCTTGATTCTGCCCTTTTAGCAGGATTAAAGCAACACGTGTATATCTGAATATCATTTATTGAACCACTAATCACTTGATGCTGTCCCGATGTTCTTAATTTTATCATAATTTCAGTCTAAATCAAAAAATTCTATTGTTACTAAATCGATAAAAGCTATACAAACTCTTACATTCAAAAATAGTGCATTTGTATCAATGCTACTCATATGTTCAACAAGAACGATATCTGGTTTCTCTACACGTAAATTAAGCGTCATTTTTGATTCCTTTTTTACTGCAACAGTTGCGCTTTTTGTGCTAGAACGTTGACTAGCAGAACTTCTTACTGCAGGTTGTTTACTAGGTGCATGAAGAGCTTTGTTTTCCTCATCATCAACAGCAAAAAATTCAGAAATTTTTAATAGGAAATCCATCGACAAAATAATGATAAAACTGCACACTCGCACATCAACTAAAACAATAATTATTTGTAGCATAAATTAAAAATCAAAACTTTTCGAGATTACCGTAAATATCATCATTTGTCATTTTATATACAACATCTATCATAGATTTTGAAGGACTTGTCGAATCTGAAGAGGTAGAATTGTTAGACACATCAGCTTCACGTTTTCGTTCCATCAAACGCTTGAGTTTATTATGTTTACTATTGCGTAAGTCGTCCATCAAACAGTTTACTAATAATACAGACGTTGCAATTGTATTATCCGACATAATTGAACCTTTTAAAGATAACACTTCTAAAGAAAAACGAGCCAAAGCGCTTTTAGGATCGTGTTTTGGTGACAAATCTGAAAGCTATAAAAATTTGTAAACAAATTAAAAGTATAAAAACTTTAAATAATATTTACAGATTTTGAACCGCCCGTAAATAGATCGATGATTAAACTCTCCATTGTCAAGCTAAATTTGATGCTTGTATAAACATTTGATTTTGGTGCAAGAACAATAGTACTGGAAGGCAAAGTAGAAATATCAACAGATATTTCGTTTGATTTACTACTCGAAATTGACTTGACTTCAGATTTACTTGCAGGTACAGATGTTTGCCCTTCAGTTAAATTTCCACTCAAAACACTCATGATCATTTTGTAATCACATTGACTTAAAAGAAGCTACAATATATTGCTATTAGATTGAATATAAATAAAGAAGTTCAAATTTTACCAAAATAGCATCAATTTTTCCATACAAATCTATATCGGGAACATTATTATACCACGAAGCAGACAAATTACGTTTAACAGTTAGAGCAAAAGTTACTGGCTGCAATAAAGAACACTTGCTTATAGTTTTCAAATTGCTACCTAACTTGATCCTAGCTAAGGAAAAATCGGTAAGCTTTAAACTCATTTCGTCCAAAACTGCTTTTTGGTTTTCGTCGTTGACAGCCTCGAGCATTAAAAATTGGTTTGAAATTGTTATGTGACCTAAGTCCAGCAACAAAGCATCATAACTTTGAGAATTTACCGGCACAATTATATCAGGTGCTTTCAAGTTAACTTTTAAACTTATTCGAGTAGCATTTTGATATGCACTCTGCATATTTTGTTTTGCACTCTGTGCGGCTGCTTGAGACGCTTCAATTATTCTCTGTTGCGCAGCTTGAAATTGATTCAAAAAGTCCTATAAAAATATTAATTATTAAAAATTAACGATCAAGCACAAAGGAAACCAACCAGCATATTTAAAACAAACCAATTAAGGAAAACTATTCTTAAGCAGCCCATGGTAACTTGAACTGACATGTCAACTGAATTTGGATCAATAGCTTTATGGGCATCCGTGTATAACACGATTTGTGCTTTAATTGCTTCATCACTACTAACAGTTAAAATCTGCGAATGTATACTTTTAGGATTTAAATCTGTAATCGTAATTTCCGATAATTGCGCCTCTACTTGAGTATAAAACTTTTTCATTATAACATCGGATGTTAAACCTTTGATTGCACAAGTAGATATCTCAGCTTTTTCGCAGGCAAACGTAACCGTTACCTCATTTAACTGGGCCGACACTTTAAATTGTATAGTTTCGTTTACCCTTGTAGAATCCACTTTTTTATTAGCTAAAAAATATAAAATATAATGCAAACATTGTAAAATATAAAAACAAAAATGAATACCTGATCGCGACTGTTTTACGTTGCTAACAACAGTTTCCGTAATAGATGATAATCTACGAGTTCTTTCAACACTTGCTACTACATTCATGGCATTCCTAACTTTTGATGAAGTATTTAAGATTTCGTCTACTTGTAACTGAAGCTCTGTTGCAAACTTCAATATGGAGTGCAATCCTTCTTGATGTAAAATTACATTAAGGGAAGTAAATTGCAGGCTAAGTAAAGCTTCACAAGATTTATGTTTAGAATGAAATTCTGGAGATTTTTTATCAACCTGAGAAAATTTGACGACAAACAGATACTCGCCGTCTATGGTATTCAAAGGAGAGTCAATCACTTTAATAGAATCGTCGTTATGACTTTGTTTACAGCCAATTTCGCCTAAACGAACGGTAACTTCGGTATTATAGGTTTGTTGAACAAGATCACACTCCAAACAATTAATTTTAAAACGAACTAATTCTTCGCTAGGTGAAGAAGACATTTCTTGGTGACTCAATACCATTGAAAATTCTAAAAATTAAATATCAAAATGTACAAAAGATCACTACCACAAAACAGGGTAGGATTACTTTGATATCGATTTTTATTATGTATCCACATTATTAAATTTGTTTATAATTACATACTGGGGTGGTACAAGTAATTGTAATTCAAAGTAATAGTCATATAACCAGCAATAATCTTCATTTTGACAGTAAACATAAATAAAAAAATAATTTATAGTATTTATCAAAACAATTAATGCACGTTCTCTTCACCTCTAGATATCTATCGGAGACAAATCTGTTTGACAAATTGATTAAGTAACCATCAGAAAACAGCAATTCAAATTCAAAATTAGGCGCCGTTCTCATCCAATTAATGCAACACAACATAGCATAGCATAACAAAAAAGTTGAAATATGTGCGTGTTCAAAATGATAAATAACGAGGTTTGCAGAACATAGCAAAACATATTTGGCCCAACTTCAAATTTGTGTTATGTTTTTTTATACCAATGAATTAACAGGTAGCACTGGCAGATAATTGCAACTTGCAAGTAAACATCAAAACGTAATAATTATTTGTACGGTGTATTATAAGTAGTTTAATTATTGCGATTTTATTATTTTATTATTATATAATTAGCCAACTTAATTATGTCAATTAAAACGCTACAGTTTTGTTGTTATGAGATGAGAATAACGCTTAACAAATCAAAAATTTGATTGGTTGCTTGATTAACTTGTCGAACGAATTCGTATCCGATAGATATCTCAAGGTGAAGAAAATGGACATAAGATGAAATACCACTATATCTGCAAAGAACTTGTTAAAGAAATTATAATTTAAAACTTATCTAAGTAATCCTTTTTTATGGTAATTACAAAAAAATACCTTTCATTATAAAACAAGCCTCTAAAGTTGTAAATTGAATAAAATCGTTTTGATAATTGACTTCAGCAACAGTTTTAACCTTAGGTTTCTCGGCTAGATCCAAGTGTCTTAGCATTGATAAACTTGAACCACGAGATCGAGAAGATTTCTAATAATAAACAAAATTTAAAGTTAATTAAAATTTTAAAAAATTTAAATTACCATAAGTGGCGGATTTTCGGGCAGATTTTCTTCTGGTAAAGGAATACTTGTAGCAAGGGCAACTAATAATAGTAACCTAACATCGGTTATATTAAAAGAAATAGAAGGTAATTGTGCTCTAATCTTGGTAAGAGGTAGTCTAGGATCATCGGTTATTAGACATTTGTAAAATGTTAAATTTAAACTAAGAGGACTCAGCAAATGTGATGGCGTGACTATTGATTCGTTGATATACCTATTCCAATCTTCCCCGCCCTGTGCTAAAACAATTTGCAAATCGGTAAATTCTAATATAAATTTATCGTAACTTTGCAAAATCATTTCTTCCAATATTTTATCTCCTGCAGTTCCTTGTGCATGTAAATTACTAAGGTTTACGTCAGCTGCTCGTTTTTCAGACAATATTTGTACACGACCCAAGTTTACAACTAAAACATTTTCTACGCCAGTATATTTTCCACCATAAGGTATAATAACAAACGGAGCATGCAAATCTACTTTTAAATCCAAAACTGCATGTGTTTCTATTGTGTGTTGTAATCCAGTAGCAGACATTTCTTTGATATTGCTTAATCTGTCACCAGCTGCAGCCGATATTCTTTAAAAATTATTAAATCAAAAAAAATTCTGAAACATAAAAGTATTTAATAACTCACTGCTCCAAAGATGATGTAGAGGGAACTTTAAAGACGTCTACGATTTTGTTAATAGTTAAAGCATCGTAAATAATCTTTACAGGTTTCGCATCAAGATGAAGTCTTTGAGAACAAGTTTTGTCTAAAGGATTTGTTTCAAATAAAACATCAAGAAGTGCACCACTCTCGCCGCTGTGTGTCTTAGAGGTTACCAATTGAGGAATGAAGTCTTCTTGTTCTAATCCATAAACGGCAAATTCGTCAATGTTAACTGCAACTCTAAAATGGAGATAAAATCAAAACTATTTAATTGAAAATTAAAATATATATTTTACTTAATAGCAGATGCAGCAGGTCTGGTGTCTAGACGACATTTTACACCTTTAAGTTCTGTAGTAATTACTTTTGGTACAGAACACGCATCATCGCGTACCTGAATTTCTAATGCTCTTAAAATAAAAGTGCAAGTTTGATCGACGTATGCTTCCGGATATTCTAAAGGTGACGAATTTTCTTGATAATCAATGGCTTTATATAAACGATTTTTTTCTTCGGGCGTCATTGCTGCTTCAAATTTCTTTACTGCAAATAAACAATCAATAAAAAACTTTATTTTTTTATAAAGTAGAACTTACATATATCGGTCGATTCGTTTAGTTCCGTATCTGCTTGACTAGAACTGCCCCACCAACTACTTAACCAAGTTTTCTTTTCTACTTGCGAATTTAGCTTTCCCAATCTTGCTACTTCGAGTTCAATCTTTTGACGTATAATGATAATATTAAAAACATCTAACTTTTTTTCACACAGATCTATTTCATTCTGTACATTAGCAGTAACCTACAAGAAAATAATTAAGTATTCAAAATTACAATTGGATTATATGAACTTACCTTTTTATTAGTTAACTTTGCTTGATACAATGAGGCATAAGTTTTACAAGCTTTACGATGACTCATTATGTAGTTCCAATCCCAATTACGCTGTCTTCGTCGTACATCTGATAAGACACTAGAAATAGCAAAGTTCCACCATTCCTTGTAATGACCTTTATAAGTTGTTATATGTGGTCTAAATTCACGATAAGGCATTCCACGCATCATGCGATCCATTGATTCGGTTAAAGCTATAATATCTTGATATTGTGCTTTACTAATTCCTAAAAAGTTTAAAACAAATCGTACAAATTATATAAATACATTTCGTCGTTGAAAAAAAAATTTACCAATTAAGAGTTTTTCCATTTCCAAATTCAAATGAACCTTGGGTATCGAAAATGAAGGCGTGTCCATATCAGGCTTAGGATTAAGACGTAATCGTGCTGAAGAATTAATTGGACCCAATACTAGAAAAAAAAGTAATTTTAATAAAAAGTTAATAATCAAAACTGTGGTACCAGAAAGTTAAGAACTCATTTCCTGAAAACGGTGGGCGAAAAATGTTTTAACCAATAAGAATGAAGACAATTGCAATTCAAAATTTTTTTGATTCTGATTGGTTAAAATATTTTTAATAAATAATTAGAATTATTAGCTCTTGAAATATATATTTCATTTCTTGAAAAAGAGAACAATATATTCTCGAAAACTTGAAAAATAGTGTTTTATTGTTTAACCTTAGCTCAATATTGATAATTTTATTTATACGTATAAAACATTTTTATGCTCAGTGCTAGTGTTAAACGCCAGCATTCTGCTTAGATGTTTTCTGATTTATTTCATTTAGATTCGTTTATCTTTAAACATATCAAATTCAATTTTGCAGTTATTTGAGTTACTTTCTATAAACGTGAATGGGTAACATATAATAGAAGAATAAGTATTCTTTTCGGCACATCATTTCACATATAAAATTTCATAATTTAATATTTGTAATATAATGTAGCAATCATAGAATCAATCATCTGGAAATTCGAGGTAAGAACGTCCTTAAATCAACTGCTGTATGAGGTTTAAACAAGAGGTAGAATCATTTGAGAGAGAAAAAAAGTTATGCAAATTTAAACAATCGCTGGTTTTCAGCAATTTTGAAACCTTTGCGGGTGCAAGAACAAAATAAACCTCTTGTTTATATATTTGAACATTCCGTCAAATTTGAAGTTAATTGCAGCTCATGTCGGATTTTCAGCTCTACAGAGTGCTCGATTTCTGATCTTCACCATTAGAATCTCAGTTATCTTAGCACAGTACCAAGAAGTAAATATCTCGAAAATATTGTGTACACTTGTTTAGAATTCCCATGGAAATCATTAGAATTCCTTGAAAATCCCTGTAATACTTTGGAAATCATTGAAATTCTTTAGATTAGAAGTTGTTTGGAAACTTTTGAAAATCTCTTGAATTCTTTGATATCCCCTGGAATTTCGTAGATATCTCTGAAATAGCTTAGAAATCACTGAAAATCTTTGAAAATCACTGGAATTGCGTGAAAATTGTTGGAATTCCGGGTCTCGTGTACAAATTTTTTTCGAGATATTTACCTCTTACTTTTCGCAAATAAAAGGTACTACAGATTGTTAAATTATATCTGATATTAAAGTAAAGAATTTTAAGATCTCAAGTAGTTAGTCTAAAGATAAAAGTAAAAATACACTTTCCTCAATTAAAATTTATTATTTATGGAATTGAGGAAAGTGCAATTTTTAATTTGAATATATCCTCAATGGGTCATAATATTATAAAGATAAAAGCTTCAAGCTATTAAATTACAGTAGAATCCGAATAGTACGATTTCGTTTATAACGACCGACCGCTTTTAACGACGTAAGTGCAACCTCAAGTTTGGTTTTCATATAACACCCTGTGAAAGTATATCCGTTTAGTACGACTCCCGTTAAAGCGACCAACCGCTTTAAGCGACGTATTTATTAAAAATCGTCCGATTAAAACGACGCTCGTCTCAAAATAATTCATAATTTCAAGCGCAAATGCATACTTCGCATTATATTTCCGCCCCACAAATACCTTACACAAGTAAAATGCCTTCTATGCACTTTATAATTATTATTCCAGAGTAAATCACTTCGTATTTTGTTACCTTTCGCTGTGTTACAACTTTTTTTTTTCTAAACCAGTAGGTTTTTTATATACTTATCTACATATACATACATTCGGTGCGATTCTGATTTGCACATGGTTATGTAACCATATTGTTATGACTGGATTGTTATCCTAAGTTATAACCATCTCCGTAACAATGTTACCGAAAATTGGTATTTTGTTTAGACACGTATAGTCATGATGGTTATAATTTAAGCATAACCAAACCTTGTTAGAAATAGTTCAAATGTTACGTAAAAATAGTACAAATGTACAAATATTACAGATGAATCCATCAGCTGTTGTGATTTCAAAATTAAATTTTAGATTAGATTAAAATTTAATTTTTTTTAATGTTTGTGTTTTATTTATTAAAGAGCGAATTATCAAAAAATGATCTATTTGGCACATAGTTTTATAAGCTCTTTTTGCTTTTTTTGAGGGTTTTGTATTGTTTTTGAATTATTATGCTTTTGTATGCGTTTGTTGAATTTCTATGCTATCTATTTTTATTTAAAAATAATTGAATAAGGTTTTAGAAGAAAATAACGGTTTAAAAATTTTGGACAATAGTCAAAACTATACCTGGAAAAACTACGTTAAATTTCACTATGTGCAAACTTGAATTGTCAACGTTGAAAGAAATTTTTCAGCTTACAAAAATCTTTTATTGAAAAGATGCATTTTACTCCAGAACATTTCCAACAAATTTTAAAAATCAATTGTTTTAAAAATTAAATTAATCCTTTTATTAATAAAATTGGTGCTTGTTTTAATTGAATTAATGTTTCTTTTTATTAAATTGATGCCTCTTTTGATAATATTTGATGCATGATGTTTAAGCACCTTATTTTGAAATTTTTACGCTTTTTTATCCGCGGACTCCAGTTATTATAAACGTTATTAATTTTTTAATTATTAAATTTTACTTACTGATCTTCAACATTTTCAAAATTTAAGTGAAAATTAACACCAATTGATTGGTGACTTATATCACCAATATCGGATCGATTCATTTAAAAAAATTTCATAGCAATAATTATTATAAAGTTAGTAAAGTTAATAGTGAAATCTATTTGTTTGTCGCTAAATTCTCTAAGCGCGTGTATATGAAATAACATTTACTAATTAAAAATAATTCAAATAGTCTTTCACGAACGTATAACAATGGTCAAAATGAGCTTAACAAGCACTGAAATGCAGTTGTTATCATAACCATGAATTATAACAATAAATGGTTGACAAACTACACTCTCATGGTTATACCTGCACAATCAGAATAACAAAACGGCTGAAATAACCATATTGTTACAAAATAACCAAATGGTTATGATAACAAGGTTGTTATGTCAAATCAGAATCGCACCGATTATTATGTATGTATGTATGTACATTACAATCATGTTTTTATATTTTAAATTGTTTATTAGCTTGTAACTTTACCTATTAGATTTAATTATAATTAAAGTTTAAATTTTTGTTTTTTTTTATTTTACACGCATATTATTCAACTAGCTGCCCGGATTCGCCGTGAAAATTTCAAACCGTTTTGTGCGTCGTCCGGTTAGGGAGCGTTCATAAACTATGTGGTTTGGTCAAGGGGGGGGAGGGGTTAGGTAGAAAGCTACGCAGGACTACATGAGGGTAGGGGGAAGTTAGAGTCAAGCTACGTAGTTTTCTTCATTTATTTTATTTCGGCACAATAAAAGCAATTTTCAGAAAAACTGACAACATAATATGGATATTTAAAATTATAACTAGTATAACAAAATTTAAACTAATACAAATATCGGTCTTATTAATTTTTTATACCAAATAATTTTTTAATAGTTTTGTTAAAAAACTACGTTCCGTCTAAGGGGGGGTGTAGGGGTATCATGGTAAAAGCTACGTTAAGCTACATGATGGGAGGGAGGGGCTCTAAAGAGGTCAAAATCAAACTACGTGGTTTATGAACGTTCCCTTAGTACGACGTAATATCGCCGGAACCTTGGCCGTCGCTATAACCGGATTCTACTGTATATGCCGTTTTTTGAAAAATAGTTGTAAATAATTAATTTAAATATAAATTATTAACTTGTGAGAATAATAATAAGATAAAACTTTAAAATATAGAACAAGTTAAATAAACTACAATAATTGGTAATTCAATTGAGCTTTCAGCGATGGTAATCGCCTTCGTATTCCTGATATTTTATTATTATTTATTATTGTTATTCATTATTATTAATGTTGCCTTTTTCACTGTTATTGTTATTATTTATTATTGTAATCAAATATTAATTATTGTTATTTATTACTCCTATTATTAACGTTATACCACTTACTCTATCATTTGAATTTCTTTTTTTTTTAATATTGTATCAATTTGCAATAATATACTCCCTGGCTGGGTGGATTAACCCAGTTGGGACACAGGAAAAAAAAATCGCCTTCGTCAGAAATGTTAATTAGTGACATAAAAATATACATGGAAACCGAAATAAACGCATTGTCATTTGATACGATCTATGATCCAAAGAAAGTGGTCTTGATATATGATCGTGAGTTAAGGAACAACCTAAAATGAGTTTCCGTCAAAAAAGGAAAAACTTAACTCCAATACGTGACAAAATTAGACTAGTAAATGGCTGTAGATGTTACCATATATTACTTAGGCCGTCTATATCAGTTTTTCTGTTCATAGCGTTCTTCTCTCTTCTAATGCTGATCATTTCATGAAGAAGTCTATCCTTATAGTTGGTAACGGATTTGATAATTTTTGCGTTCTTAAAATCAGCATCATGTCCATCAACCAGAATATGTTTAGCAATAGCTGTAGATTCTGGTTTATTACAGCGTATACTTGAAATATGTCCACTCATTCTTTTGTGAAGATATTCATTAGTTTGGCCAATATAAACTAAATTACAGTTATTACATTGAACTTTATATACTAAATCTGATTTCTTCTCAAGTGGTACCGTGTCTTTCAATTTAGTATAAAGTTGGCCAATGTTGTTGGAGGATTTAAAGGTCATATTAATATTGTGTTGTTTTAATATCCTTTTGAGTTTTTCGCTTAATCCTCGAACATACGGCATAACTGTAAAATTAGACACTTCTTTTTTCATTGTGTTACCATTGTAAAGTTTATTAACACGATCTTTGACGAGTTTCTTCACCAGAAGTGCGGGATAATCATTCTTGAACAAAGTTTCTTGGGCAATTTTTAGAGTTTCCTTCCTGAAGTCGCCATGAGTTAGTATGGATCTGTCAATAATCCCTATAGCTGTGCCTATAGCTTGGCTTTTGTTTATTAATTAATAATTAAATTAATTAATAATAATTTAATTTTTGTCACCTGTACAGGTAAGATTTTATATTAGCTTGTCGGACGGTTATTTGTTACGAGATATAAATTGCGTTAGGGTAAAGTTGCGTAATTTTTCACTGATAAATAATATGAAAAAATCGGTTATGTAGACATTGCATAACTCCCAATTTTTACATTTTATTTTTTATACACTTTTAAAATCATAATTTTCATTTTAATCCATAAATTGACAACTGATAAAAACAAGAAAAACACCGTCTCTCATTTGCCAATGTCGGCGACTTTTTTAAATTAAAGCAGAGTGAAATAAGAAAATACGGATCTCGACGTTTGATTAAATAGGGCCGTTTTTTGGAGAAAATACGACTCTTCAAGGTATGAGTGTATAGATTATAGAGTACAGTATAAGTGATAAACATCTGTTTTCATCTATCTTAACTTTGGAACGGAATTTAGACTTTGGAATTTACTAAAAGTCCAATTTTCAAAAAAAAAAACATAACTGTAGTACAGTCAAGTATAAGCTTGAGTATAATAAGCCTAGAGCTTCAGTGCAAGTGGGTTCTGAACCACAACCCGTTCAGCGATAATGATAGTTAGCTAGATAGTTAGTTTGCAAAAATTATTTAAAGCGTAACTAACACTGTAACTGACCGATCCTTCTTTTCTTCTTCAAGTGCCACAGCAGCATGTAAGCGATCAACTTGACTGAAAGCCAAGATGACTACTAGGAAATTTAATTAGTGGCAGGCAGTGCATAAAAAACTAGAATTTGATTTCACATAAATGATTGCATTCAAATAATTTTGAAAAACATTCGAATAAATAAATAAATTTCAAGATTGGTAGAAATTAGAGATTAATTAATAAATATTTGTGGAATCCTATAAGTAAATTGCAAGATAGATGAGTGAATCTAGGCTAATACTTTAACTATTTTAAGAAACCTCAAAATACAATCAGATTTTACGAAGTGCCATCCACAAGAGATTTCAATAATATTAACGTAGTTTGAAACAAAAATGTGTTTTATTTTGACTATCATTTTTTTATATATCAAGCGGATGTGTGGTGTGCTGGTTAGATAAGAATTCTCACTATTGTATTGAAATATTTATATATTTATTATATTTTGTTAAAATGTTTTAATTTATAAATAATAAATAAATGGTAAAAAGTTTCCAAATTCTAAAATTGCAATTCAAAGAGGCAACCTCTAATCTAGAATGCAATTGTAGAACCTAGTAAATCAGGTCACTACTATCCATATTGCAATTCATCATTCACCAATAACTCTCACAACAAAAACTTGGAGAAGAGTAGCTCCTAAAGCAAATCTTTAACAAATAAAAAATAATTTAAATTACAGGTATTCAAAGCATTCAACCAATAACACATATCAAATTCCTGATTATGACAACATCTACAAAGAATGTCAACATCAGGGTCAACGAATCTGCACATGAGCTAGCAATAGATTTGATTGACTCGCTGACAGATTTGACTTTGTAAATCTGTTTTTCATAGTGTATATGTCCCTCTCATTCGCAAATGTTGAGTCTATCATGCGAGAGGGGATCAGGTCTCGATAGAAGCGTTTAAATATTATGAAAAGATAGTCGAGTTGAATATAACGTAAAAATACTCAATTTTTTAGCCATCTCAATTTTACAATAATTTCAGTCAAAATTAGAAAGAAATATTTTCATTTTTGTCTTATGCATAGGTGTGATTTGTGCTCTTGAACCCAAGAAAAGGAGGTTGCATCACTGATGTACAATTATTTATAATATTACTATCATATCAAAGGAAACTTCCAATCAACTGCATATTTCCATACATGAGTCATTTCTCAATAATTAAATTAAAATTATTTTAAATCTCAAGCTGTTAACTCAACTCATAAATCAAAGTCATAAACATATTGAATCAAATTTTTTTAATCAACCTTAATAATGATGTCAAAATACCATGTTTAGAACATTATTTTCCAAATTATTCAGTCCAATTCATTTAAATATTAGATCATCAATCCTTTATTCTTTCCATTCCTTAATAAAATCAAACTAAATTTCAAATTTTTACAGAAATTTTTTTTATTCTATTACAGTTGAACCTCTCTATAACGAGTCCCATTATAATGAAAAATCGGCGATAACGAGTAAATCGATTGGCCCCTTGCCAGTTTGTATACGTTTTTATGATTGTTTATAGCAAAAAATCTGTTATAACGAGTAAGTAGGCTTGTCCCTTGAGTTCTCGTTATAGAGGGGTTCTACTGTACTTTGAATATATCCTATTTAAATTCTAATTTATATTAAATTGTAGTTTAAGGAACTATAGTTCCAGCTCTTTTCAACTTAAAACCGTTCTCATGATCACATTTTTAAATAATCAACTATAATTTTCTGTCTCGATTTATAAAATCTATTTTTATTTCGCCAATATGACTTCTTTCTTAATCTTACATTAATTTATTCTTATTATAGAAGCTTTTTTCAAACCTTCTTATATGTACATATAAAATTCTAAAGTCATTACATACATTGCTTTCAAAGTGAATTCTAATTTTTGTTTTCTCAATTTTAAAATCTTTATTCTCAACATTAAATTTTGCGTTCAAGATTTCCAATTTAGATGTTACATTATCATTAATCTTACTTAGTAGAACTTTCATCTTCTTCGTCCACATCAAATTAGTTTATCTTTTTGTAGATCATTATTTTTTTTTTCATTTATTTCATTTACTTCAGTTCTTTTTCTTTCAACAAAATCTTGACTTGTCACTTTATTTACACCAATTCTTTCGTCATGTTACCTTTCCTTTTCTTCAGGTGCCATACACTATGCAATGCATAGACGATCAACTTGACCAAAGTCAAGCCTACTAGAAAAATAATTAATGGGGTGGTTTTTCGTTGCCTTCCCTGTTGTAGTTGACGGATTTTAGATCACAGCAGTGTATCCGACGCGATCAAGATTTAAAGTGCACTCCCTTACTTCCTAATTGGTTGGTGTATGTTTTACGTTATACTATTGTTAGTTTTCTTTACTTTCTTGGAATAAATTTTGTATTTTCTCAATTTTTATGTACAACAGATTCAAACAGGAACAGGGTAAAATTTGTTATGTTAGGTCCCAAAAATCACAAAATCTATAATTATTAGCCGAGTCATGTACATTTCATATGTAAAATAAGTTGTATCAAAATTAAAGTAGATAAAATTCTGTATAAAAGTCTAAACAAAATTTATATTTCAAAAATTCTAGCCCATCTAGCTTCTGATCTACAACTTCAAAGAACCTCGATTTTGGATTTAAAGTTTCTTTTCTGATCATCTGACGCAAAAGTGGTCTACAAATAAGTAAAACTAGACCCAATTAGAAATAAAGGGTGTTGCAAAATGAGCGCAAGATTTAATTTTTCAATAAAACATATCATTTACTCGAAAATTGCAAATCTTTTTATTTACAGAAGTGCCACACAAGTCATTTAAACAAAAAATTTTTTTTTTGCAAAATGTGGGTTACAACGTATTGCAAATTCATCATCGATATGGCGATTATGTGTGAATGGCCGCCACCACTCTGCAGGTACACTCTCGCTGTTTAGAAAAGTTGTTAATTAAATTTTAAAGTATTTGCCCTTCAATTTCGCCAATAGCACGTCAAATTTCTTGCTTTAGCTCAGGAATTGTGGTTGGTACACTGCCAGGGAATCTCTCATGCAACAACTGCATTGTCTTTCACAAAGTGTGACAGGTTGCCCCATCCATTTGTTAGATGTTCTATTCCACACATAATCGCCGTATGTATCCTTCATTTTAAAATTAAAATTTTTGCAATTTTCGAGTAAAATTTTATTGAAAAATTAAATCTTGCGCTCATTTTAAAACATCCTTTAGATACAGAAATATATTATATTATACTAATTAAACCAAATTTTCTAACTACATTCCTAACTACACTACTCGTGGTCAACCTGTCATACTAAAATTAGCTATGCACAGTCATCAATATTACCAAAATACAAAATAATTTTCAAGATATAAATTTTTTAACATATTTCACCTATCCCTCTTACTTCAAAAAACACAGCAATGTATATAGAATATACAGAAAAAGTAGAAGATAAACACGATTATTAGTAATGGAAATTTTTTATTCGATAGCCAAAGACCCGAGTTAGTTAATTTAAAATAATTTTTAGATTAAACAAAAATAAATACTTACAATATTGATAATTGCTAGGAATTGCAGATTTGTTAGCTATTTCAGTATTAAAGTGATGCAACATATCGACTACTGGAAGGTTTGAATACATGGCCGCGTTGCAATTCCAATACATAGCCAAGCCATCTAAACTGACCACCTATAAATAATTGTATCTATCAGTTGTAATCAATTGTAATAATATTGTATTAAATAATTTTTAAATGAAAATGTAAAATATAATACTTTATAAATCTTGGTAACCATCTCTTGCACAACGGTAGGTTTCCAGGTATCATCGGTTGTTTGTAAAGATAAATTACCAAGAGTTACGCCCATTGCAAATGGATGGTTTATATGTGTCACTTTATCTTCATATCGTATATGAATATTGGAAATATTAAGTTGGACATTTTTAATTATTTGAGTAGTTAATTTTTCAGCAAACGTATCATCAGCCTTAGGTTTATCTATAAAAAAACACAATCAAATATAAATAAACTAAGCACATATTATTTATGTAGAGGATTGGTTGGGGGGGGGGACCAGTGTATATTTTTTTGCGTTTTCAGCTAATCAACTGACTAATAGGAATTAGGCAAATGCAGTAAAATGTTGTGCACTTTGTGTACACTCAACTTACTGGTACAAATACGATTCTTATTAATTTCAAAAGGAATCAAACAAGTCTATAAAAAGTTTTCACATAATTGAATCATAATTATGTTGTTTATTTTTACGAAGTTGAAAAAAAAAATAATTGAATCAGTTCAGGGCTGGATAAACCATGGGTGCAATGGAGCCGCCGATCCCAGCACCAAAGTTTAGAAGGCGCAAAAATTGAGCGTTTTTTAATTGTGCCATGTGATTCCAAGGTACTGCATTTTTTCTTTGATTATAATATTCTATAAATCTATATGATATTATTAGTATTGAAGGCGCCATTTACCTAATCTGCACCCGGCGCTGAAATAGTTTGATCCGGCTCTGAATCAATTGCATAATTTAGAAAGGACATAATATATATTAAGACAATTTATACTAGTATTTCTTCTCTTTCATTAAAATACTAAATACATATTAGTTGGCATTTAGTTAACTAAATATTTATATCAATCAAGTCTTGAAATATATCAAGTCGATCAATATGAAATCATAGATTGATGATTGATATTAATCATGAAGTGAATAATTTTTCCAGTTTTAAATAAATTAATCAGCAGCTTTACGTTATTCAAAATCAAAGTCAAAATAGCCGGGATTTTAAAACACTAATAATAATTGTTAGTGTTATCTTGAGGTACTTATAAATTATTATGGGTACCTTTTTCAGCTTCCTTCTTTTTAGCATCTTCAACCCTTTGCAATTCATCTTGTTTGGCTTTAACTTCCTTCTTCTCCTCCTTCTCAGCATCATATTTAGCTTGTTGATTTGGAACCACAAGTAAATAAAGCCCTTCTATGCTAGCCTCAACGGATGCACCATATAAATTTTTCCATGGTATTTTTAGTACGAGTTTGCCTGTTAAAATAATTTAATTCATTTTTATACAACAATTAAATTTAATAAATTACCTAAACGACCATAAACAGTTTGAACTGGTAAATCTAAGTCATCTAACGCCGAGGGTTTTAAAATAAGATCGGTAAGAACGACATCACCTTAAAATAATAGAAAAAATAAATCCAAAATAAAACACTAATTTTTGCACAATTATTACCTCCCCATATTCCGAGTTTTAGTTGTTTACTATCTAAATTTTCGACATAATCGCCAAGAACTCGATTAAGCACATCGGTCACAATTGATTCAAAAACCATGATTAAAAATTTTTATTAATATAATTATTTATCGTTACATAACTCGATAAAACATGAAATTTAAGTAATTCAAAATTCGTATAATAAATACTTTTCTTTAAATTAAAATAACGATGACATAAGTAGGTATATGTGATGAGCAGTCAATAAAATAACCTCAAATCAGAAAATCGATTTTTAACTTTCATTACATCATTTCATATATTATATTCTTGTCGGTTACAAAAATTTTATCAACTGATAAATGTCAACAACTTAAAAATTCACCATCACTTCAGCGACCAGTGAAATTCGCGTTCTTTACACAAAACCGTAGATGACATAATTCCCATAATCGCCGTAGTTCAAGGAATTTTCATACAATAGTAAAGCTCAATGCCAAACGAAAAATGTTATTTATTTTCATTACAATATAATAATTTCATTTAGAAGTTATTGTTAGTAATCTTATTTAGAAACAAATAAATGTATATCTTGTTGTTAAGCGTTGCTGGCGATTATTAAATTAAATAGGTAAAGTACCGATTAAAAAAATTTTCTGGGGGGGGGGTCTAATAAATAATAAATATATTTGTATTTCTGATTCTGACTAAGAATTATTATACCACTTCGAGGGCTGTGCATATTTTATATTATACATCATATTAGATATTAAATATTTCTTTCATAAAGACATCCAAAGCTTTTGACAGTTTATGACACCAATCAATAATATGGTAAAGGCACGGTGATTTTCTATATTATAGAGAAAGTTTTCTATATTTCTAATTTCAGGGGGGGGATTTCTGAAAAATAACCAAAATATCCCCTCTCTTTATGAGGGTTTGTTTATTTTTCAAAAGTTTATGTAAGGTACTTATTATGTAGATAAGGTAAGCACCTATAAAAAATGATTGAAATTTTTTGTAACTTTTTGTTTTATTTTGACGTTTTGTGCATGTCCTCTTTTTTGCTCAGAAGAAATCTGGTAACCCTATAATTATGACCACTCTTGATCATTGGCGGTATAGCAGTCTTTAGTGGTCTTCTGGACACGATACAAAATCTTATCTTATCTCAATACATAAAATGCCAGCTCGCTGCTGCTCCTGCTCCTACTGCTACGGCGTGTCATTTTTTACCAACCGAAAAATATATTAAAGTACCGACGACGGTACTCCCCCTGGGACGAGTTGCACATCAATCGAGTTTCCAACCAATCGGGTCTAGGTGCCCGTCCGTGGACGGGCTTTCCAGCTAGTTAATACATAAAATCCCAGCACGCTGCTCCCTACACGGCGTGTCATTTTTTGGTGAAAAAAGTAACACTCTGATTGGTCAAATTTTTTTACCAACCGAAAAATATATTAAACCACCGCCAGTAAAAAAACTCCCCCTGGGACGAGTTGCACATCGATCGAGTTTCCAACCAATCGGGTCCATGGTTCATAAACTATAAATAATATAAAATAATCATATAAAGTAGATTAATCTATGGTTGTAATCTTTATACTATAATGAATCGGGTCCACAAACATAGATGCCTGTCCGTGGACGGGCTTTCCATAGCTAGTTTGTAGGTATTTAATCTGCATTTAATGCAGACGGTTTAAAAAAATAAAGATGGCGTAAATCTAAACAAAAACTCAAGTTTCGACATTACGAGAAATAATCAAAATAAAGAAAAGGACGTGTGTTTTATAAAAACTGGAGCTTTATTGTTATTTTCTGTTTTAGTTTTGTTATGTAATATTATTTCGTACAACGCGGAATATGATCCAACTTGCCTGCACGGGGTGAGAAAGAGAAGAAGGGCTTTTGGAATTAAATAACAAAAACGGACACCGTCATGTCATTTCGGCGATTCCAGTTCGGCACCGTCATTTCGGCGATTCTCATTCGGCGACCCGATATTCGGCTATGCCAGTTTCGGCGATTCCAATTCGGCACCAGCATTTCGGCGATTCTCATACGGCGACAGAAAATTCGACTATGTCGATTCGGCGACGGGAGGTCTACTTTTAGTTTATTCAATTTATTGAATAATACCTACATTTTAGTTTATTCAATTTATTCAATAGGTAATAAATTTTAGTTTATTCAATAAATTGAATATTGTTTTAGGGAAAACTACATTATTACTACATAATATGTATTATGTATATAATTATATAAAGGGTGTTTTTTTAGCTACATGAGAACTTCAAATTGAAATAAAACATTAAAAAATTGATGGAATTTTTTTCTTAATATATTTTTTGAAAGTACAGTTACCACCATTTATGATTTAAAAATAATATCTGGCATATGACCACCACGACTAATCGTTACGATCAGTCCAATTTTGTACCACTTTTTCCAACATTTCTGGCTTTATTTTATTAATGACTTGCTGAAAACCTCCAAAACTTTCAAACCCCCAAAGAAAATAATTTGGAGGCGTCAAATCACACGATCTTGTAGGCCAATTGACAGAGCCATTTCTGAAAATAATGTCATCACGAAATTATCGTTTCAATAAATCCATGGTTTCGTTGGCTGTGTGGCACGTAGAGCACACCATCCTGTTGGAACTATAAGTTGTCAATGTCTAACTCTTGGATTTTTGGAAACATAAATGTATTGAGCATGTGTCGATATTTCACATTCGCGGTAACGCTAGCTCCTTCCTCATTTCGAAAGAAATATGAACCGTCAATTTTAATGGATTAAATAGAGCCTTAGAATGGAGTGATAGAAATTTTTCTATCACCGCACGAATAGCCTGCTCGGTGTAGGTCGATTATATCGATCATAAAATGGGCGAATAGCTCTATAAGTTTCGCGAATGGAGGTCTCATTTTGAAAATGAATCTTCACAATTTGGGCAGCGTTGCTCAAGTGTAAATTTTTTCATGATGAAATGGTAAACCTTTCTGAACACAAATGTCAGAAAACTGTCACTTTGACAACCTTCGTTCAATTGTTATCTCAATTGAAAGATCTCATGTAGCTAAAAAAACACCCTTTATATAATGACGCGCGAGCATTAAAAGTTATACAGTCATTGGCTTATTCGCAGGAATTGATAATTAAATTTTTCAATCTGGATTTTATTTCATATTTAGAAAACAATTTTAACAAAAGTTACTGCTTAGCAATGCAAATAACTTTTAAAAATGCCAACGTAATAACCGGTGAAACGGAAATTACGTCCTCACACTATCAATCTGGCCGGTGTTGAGTTTACGCTCTATTAAATATTAAACTGATAATAATTTGAACAAAAGTTATAGTATACTAGTATACATTAGTAATGCAAATAAGTTAAGTAATAATGCAACTGTTTAGTAATAGCTATTTACAGTCGTGTTGCAGAAAGTTGAACATTGCGGTTGAGTAAGCAATATAATATAATATAAATAGCTTACGAAACCGCAATGGAACTTTCTGCGCGAGTCACTGTATTTAGCTTTACGTTCAAGACAGGTCCTTTCCAAAAAAAACATAAATTATGCTTTAAAAAGTAACGTTTATATAATTTATAATTATAATAGAAATGAGACGCGACATAACGGAAGTAAATAATACTCTTATCTATTAGCTTGTGATGCAAAATTGCACGTGCACTTCAGTAGGCAGTGAAAACGCAGACAGAGTAGCAGTGTATTATAAAAGTTACATTTTACATTTTAAAAATGAAAACTTAAAGTGGCCTTTGTAATTTTTATTTTTTAATAATTAAAAGTGTAGCGTTAGAATTTAAAAACAATAAAAAACGTAAGCAACCGCCGTCTTTTACTATTTATAATCTTGCAGGTGTGCCTTATCGCTTATCAACAACCGTCGTAGCCAGGAATTCACGATTCGAGTTAATTATAAGGGTTATTGCATTACTTGATTGTATGAGTGCGGAAAGGTACTAAGCGTGCGGAAAGGAACTAAAAGCGAAGCATTCTCACTACATACAATAACTATAACCCACTATGTACGCCACCATTGCTGCTTATGTGCAAACATTTTCCGAACACCGCTGCAAAGTATCATTTTCGAGCGATAAAAACTACCTGATATGCTATCCTTTCTATAGTCGTGAACGTAAAATAATTTTTAAATTTATATTAGTTAAGGCCAAATTCACGTCCGAAATCTACTGTTGAAAATTGCAAATTTAATTGAATGTAATTTATGATACATATAGGGTAGGGCTATGCTCTTGTACCCTTATGGTTTTTATTATTTATTATCGTTTTAATTTATATTTTTGATTTTATAATAAATTTTGCAGCTTTACATTTCAATAAATGTGCGGTTGTCACACCTACCACATATGGAAAGCCACCAGTGTCCTGGTGATACTGATACCGCGTTTATATACAGGGTGACCCAGACCACCCGTATCAGTACTTTTTTTCAAAAACGGTAAGTCGTAGAGAGTTGAGCAAAAAAAATTTATTACAAAAGCCCTAATGACGAATCTAATGGTGATATTATTATTTCCGGGAAAAGTCGGCATCCAGAGTAGTTTGCTCCAGTAAGTCCAGAAATCCAGAATTTTAAATGGTACCATATGTCGAAAGTGGTATCGTTGGAAAGCTCTTTAAAAAATAAGCAAGTTTTGTAGGAAAAATTTTTTTATTACTCCCACCCCTTTTAAGTTATATTCGACTTAAGTTATTAAATTTCAATTTCTTATAACGAACTTAACTTTAAAAGTCAGCACTTGAAATATTTTTTTCTTTGGGGTCGGATCAAAGATATTGTTTATACAGAAAAATCGACAACGAGAGATGATATGAAGCTCAGAATTTGCAATGCCTGTCGATCATTAAACACCGAAGAAGTACTTAGAGCCACTGATAGTATGACCAGAAGAGCTCAACAGTGTTTAGAAGTAAATGGAAGACATTTTGGACACTTGTGACATTGCTCTAACGCGGTAGCTGGATTTTAAGTGCTGACTTTTAAAATTAAGTTCGTTATAAGAAATTGAAATTTAATAACTTAAGTCGAATATAACTTAAAAGGGGTGGGAGTAATAAAAAAATTTTTCCTACAAAACTTGCTTATTTTTTAAAGAGCTTTCCAACGATATTACTTTCGACATATGGTGCCATTTAAAATTCTGGATTTCTGGACTTTCTGGAGCAAACTACTCTGGATGCCGACTTTTCCCGGCAATAATAATATCACCATTAGATTCGTCATTAGGGCTTTTGTAATAAATTTTTTTAGCCCAACTCTCTACGACTTACCGTTTTTGAAAAAAAGTACTGATACGGGTGGTCTGGGTCACCCTGTATATAATAAATATAGCGGTAAAAACTTAAATATTAAATTATATGCGAAATAAAACTTCGTATTTTGGTTCATTTCAACGAGAAACGTATAGGTAGATACCTAAAATCAGCTTTCTATGCTTCATCAAACAAAACGTGTAATTGCATACAAAGCCTGCAAAGCGGGTCTCTAGTTACATATAATACACAAATGGGTGTTTGACAATAAATAAGAGTTTGATTTATTGATTTAATTATTAATTGGCAGTTTCGTGTACATTTTATGTACAAAATAGGTTTTATCAAAATCAAAGGAGATAAAATTTTTCGTAAAAGTATGAAATAGCTATTAACGTATAAGCGATAGAAAGTAAGCCATATCAGATTTAGCAATATATCAGAACGAGCGATAGCGAGTTATGATAGCTAAATCAGCAAATAAAACAGCAAAAAAAGATAAATGAAGCTTGACCCAATATCTGTAATATAAATCTTATTTTCATCCTTTTCATAGAATAACTTGGTAGCTAGCTTATTATAATGGGAACCCAGCTATAAGCTTTCTAACACATATAATATCTTGACCTTTTTATTACATTTTTGCAAATAGATTACTTCCAGTCCATCGCAAGCTCAACTTTAACATTCCCTATAAAGTGTAGAAAACAAAAAAAAACGATTATCAAAAAAAAAAAAAAATTGTATAACTTTTAGCAAAAATTAGGGTATTTTGGGAAGCCATATCTCTATAAATGTTGAACTCACGACTTTATTTCTTTATATTCTACACCTTTTCCACCAATAATTCAATTCAAAAAATTCAATAAAAAAATTCAGAAAACGTCAATTGTAATTCAGATTTGTCAACTGATATTCAGAAATCGTCAATTGTAATTCAGATTTGTCAACTGATATTCAAAAATCGTCAATTGTAATTCAGAATCCGTCAGTTGATATTCAGAAATCGTCTGAATTATTATTCCAATACCACAATTATTTTTACTTTTATCAACTTTTATATAGAATTTTATCTACATTAATTTTGGTATAACCTATTTTGAGTATAAAATGTACAGAAATCGGCCAATTTAAGATTTTGTGATTTTTGGAACCTTTCATAACAAATTTAACCCTGTTCCAGTTTGAATCTGTGGTGGAAAACTTATTAAAATTTTGCTAATAGCGCAGTAAGGTATTTTCAGCAGTACAAAATTTATTAATATCAATAAATAATATTTTGACCAAATTTTGATAATACATACCAACACTAGCAAATATTGTTATCTAACAATAAAATTATTAAACCTTTACGGTTTACCGTGTGAACGATCCATTTTGTTGTGCAATCCAAATTCCATTGATGCTTTCTGAATTAATTTTTTTAAAGTTCTTAAATATGTTTAATAAAATAGACAACTATTTGAAAATATATCGTTTAATATAGCAATAATTTTGTAATCAAAATAAAGAATATTTTTATTGTATCAATGATGAAATAAGCGCAAGTTAGTATGAACCATTGTTATGTTATGTTCATTACATGCTTTAATCACTTCTTCATCATTTGTAGAACCGGCAGGGCTGGCAATATATGAGACTCCATTCTTTAAAAAAAATAAGATTTTAAATAAAACGAGTTAAAAACTTGAATTGTTAAGTTACCAAGAATGCTCTGTCGATATTATCTCGGAAAGGGAAGAAAGCATCGGATCCCAAGCACACATCTTTCAAGTTCTTCATCCAATTCTTTCTTTCTTCTTGTGTTATTGGAGAGGGAACTTCTTCAAACATATTTTCGAAGAATTTCCTGTCCATATCAATTCCTAAAATAAATAAAATAAAAGAATATTAATGCTTACATTAAAGAATGTTCACTGTTAACTAACCAACACTTCCGTTAACATAGTTATCAATGGCATTTGCAATTTCTGCGCGTTTGACCGTTTTTTTGAATTTCATGTTTAACACTTTAGGATGTTGTCTCATCCACCAATTTTCTGCTTTCTCTCCGGCCAATCGAGTACAATGAATTCTCGATTGTTGTCCTGCACCAATTCCAACTACCTATATTCAAAAAATTGGAAAAAAAATAAATTATTTTTACAATGGAATAAAAATAATTACCTGTCCGTCTCTTGCATAACAAACAGAATTACTTTGAGTGTATTTTAAAGCAATGGTGGCTACAATCAGATCTCTTATAGCAGATTCCGGTAAGTTTTTATTAGCAGTTACTACGTTTGAAAACAGGTTCTTATCGATAACTGCATTGTTTCTTTGTTGTTCCATAGTTAAACCAAATAACACCTTTCGCTCGATAGAATCTGGTTCATAATTAGGATCAATCTAAAATTTATTAAAAAATTTAGAAATGGATTATAAAATTTTACGAAGTGTGTTTACTTGTAATACACAATATCCACCATTCTTCTTCTTTTTCAATAATTCTAAAGCTTCCGTGGTGTAACCAGGAGCAATAATTCCATCTGAAACTTCCCTCGAGATCAGACGAGCAGTTGCATAATCGCAAGGATCAGATAACGCAACAAAATCGCCAAATGATGACATGCGATCGGCACCTCGAGCTCTGGCGTAAGCTGTAGCTAATGGCGTTAATTGCTCTGCCAAGTCAGACACCATGCATACTTTAGCCTAAAATTATTTTGATAACATGAAATATTTTTATAGACCATAGGAGTTATACCATAGAGCAGTGGATATATTAATATCAATTTCAAATTTTGACTTGAAATATTCAGGGTTTAACAAGTAAAATTTATTATTTTTTATTAATAAGACGCAATTTAGGGGATATCGGGATTTTGGAAATTTAAAGTAAGACCACATATTTTTGTGGTCTTGAAGATGAGCCCCAAGAAGTTACTACGTAGGTGTTCATAAGTCATAACATTATTGTTTGAAACTGACCTTCCTAATATTATAGTTCAAAATTACAGATTTAAAATTTACTTTATAAATTTAATAAGTAATTTTATGAAATTTTAATGTATTGCACATGGTGATAAAGTATATTCTAAATATTTAATTTTTTTTAAATATTCCGTAACATACAGCTGAACAAAAAATAATCATCAATAATGTTACTAAAATGAAAATAACATTTAGCAATTTGACCTTTCTTATCAACACTATAAATTCTGTTTACGCAAAAATTGTATATTATTGTTAACTATTTATAAAAACAGGTATTATCTACAATAAAAAAGAATGTAAATTTAATATAATTAATACTATCAATAAATTTTGTTACCAAGTTATAAACAGTATTCGAAATAAAATGCTTCTCCTATAAATGGTAATTAACATAAGTTACCCTAAATTTTATTTAGTACAAAATATTAATATAGTATTTTATGAAAGTTACTTTGAAATCGCTAATTTTTATTTACGACACATTCATTAAATTCGTCCAACGCAGCCGTAAATCAAGTTAGACGATATCCTAAGTATGTAAAAGTTAAGCGTCGTTCTCATCGAATTAACGCTACACAAAATAAGGTCGAGTCAAGTATGTTATGCTGTTATAATATAAACTTCGGTATTTATCATTTTGAACGCACACATAAGTTTCAATGTACTTGAACTTTTCTGAATTATTTTGTTGTTATCAAATTTCAAATCTAGTTCCATGAAATATTTTTTTTTAAATAAAAAATAAATAAAATAAAAACATTTTTTTAAATATTTTTTTTACAAACGTAGAATACGCATTTGTAATAATGGCAAAATTACAAAATATTTGTAAAATTAATAGTGGCAATTAATTGTATATTG
Organism: Cantharis rufa; assembly: GCA_947369205.1. Taxonomy (NCBI): domain Eukaryota; kingdom Metazoa; phylum Arthropoda; class Insecta; order Coleoptera; family Cantharidae; genus Cantharis; species Cantharis rufa. The sequence continues at coordinate 32,775,962 of OX376304.1, forward strand.
CAAAAACAAAAGGTTGAAGAACCCTGGTGGGCATTCCACTGCAATGCAGTCAGGCCCGTAGCCAGACCAAAAGTAAAGGTAGGGCAAATGGATAGTAAGATTGGGCAATTTTTTGCGCCGCAGGCAAAAATTCCCTGAAATTTCAAGGTCAACGCGGTTTAAGAAAGGTTTTAAAATTTATTATTTCTGTATAGCATTTTGACTACGATATTCATTTCACTTTATCGTAGTTGTAGCGCACAAGGAAAAAATATAAAATAAACGCTTATGCAAAGGAAAGTTCACCCTGGTGGAAATATTTCTCTGAAAACTCTGAATTAGACTTTTGCAGAGTTTGTAAGACTTCTGCAGACTTTGTTTTACTTTCTCAGAGAAATATTTCCACCAGGGAAATATTTCCACCGACCTTGCCACCCCCTGGCTACGGGGCTGAATGCAGTTATTCATTTATTTAAATATTTCGTAAAAATTGACACTTGTTTAGCCTTAATTTACTATAATGCACGTAAGGCAGCTTTTTTGTTATATTTTAATTGTGTTTCATTTTCTTTCTATTGTTTAATTAGGTATTTAAAATTTTGTGATTAAAATATTATATTTTAATTTAAAACAATGAATATACAACAACTTTTTTCGTGTAGTCAAATTATACTATAATATGATGATGTCTATATAAAATTAAATTAGTGACAATTAGGGCCAGTTGTATAATAGAAGATCATCTTCGGATTGGAGTTATCTCAGATTCAACTTTAACATTAAGCACTGAGACTAGATTTACAGTGGTTTGATCCTAGGTTAACTTTTATCTGAGCTTTACAATAAAATAACTGACTCTAATGGCAATCAAAATACTACTATATCCTGTATAGTATACTATAATTAGTATAATCTTGAACTTTTTCACAACCTTTACAAAAAAATATTTTAAATTGTTTTTACCTGATCTGCTGACAAGGGAGTACCAACTGCAGCTCCCGCAGGCGATACATGTTTAAAACTGGTAGCAGCAGGTAAATTTAAAGCTGTTTTTAATTCTTTAACAAGTTGCCAGCCATTGAATGCATCGCACAAATTTATAAAGCCAGGTGAACCATTTACAACTGTAAGTGGCAATTTTGAGAGAGTGGTATACAATTGTGCGGGTTTTTGATGAGGATTCATGCCATATCGTAATGTTAATTGTGAAACTCCACCAGAATACTGTTTACGAAAATAGTCTGATATGGCAACATCATAATCGGCTGTATGTGTAAAAGCTTTAAGTGCCAAAGTTTGTCTATAACGAACAAAGCATATGTATTAAAAAATATAACATATGATTAAAAAATCAATACCTGGTTTCTACAGAAGTGTCTTTAACAGTGGATGTTTTAATTTCTTCAATTACTTTATGGTAATCTTGTGGATCGCATACAACTGTCACACGTTGATGATTTTTAGCAGCAGCTCTAAGTAAGGTGACGCCTCCAATATCAATATTTTCAACAGCATCATCGATCGATACTCCTGGCTTAGAAATAGTATCGACAAATGGATACAAATTGCACACAACTATTCTGATTAAATCAATATTTTGTTGCTTTAAATCGGCTTGGTCGGAAGGAGTTAATCTTAAATAAATAAAAAGTCTAGGAGGTGTAATATAAAAACATTTCAAATTACCTTGCTAAAATTCCACCATGTACCGCTGGATGTAAAGTTTTTACTCTACCTCCCAGTATTTCAGGAGCTCCAGAAATTTCAGACACATCCTTAACAGCGAGACCAGAATCTCTCAATGCTTTAGCGGTACCTCCACTTGCTACCAATGTGAAACCAAGATCCTTAAGATTTGTAGCCAAAGAAATTAAGCCAGTTTTGTTTGATACGGATAAGAGAGCTATAAATAAACATAAAATAGTGTAGGTATTCAAATGTTTAGCACGCAAAATAATTTAAAATTTTACCTATGCTTCCAGAAGATGCCATATTGAAGGAACTGTAAAAGAATAAGAACGATTTCAACACTGCGTTACGTATTTAAACAATGTAATTCTTGTAATCTAAGGTCATAGATATAATTAGGTAATTGATAATGATAACCAAGTGAAATAAATAAATATGTTGTTTGATTCAATTTGTTATTTTAATTTTTGTGCATAAAAATAGTAAGAATAATTGACGACTAAAAATTTGAGAATTAACTCAAATTATAATTAGTATAATCTTGAAAAAAAATTTTGAGTGCTGTTACGCTCATTTTATTAAGTAGATGTGAAAAATTCACATTAAAATTTTCCAAGTGGGATTTCAAAATAATTTTGCTCCCAAAGAAGTTTATTTTTAATTTATATTATTATCATAAACTTTAAAATAAATTAATCTTGATCCGATACCAAACCATGACTTTAGTAGATACTGCAACCCACATAGCTTACTGGTTTTTTTCGAGAAAAAATTTGATTCGTTGACCGCAAAAATTTTTCTACTTATCTTTAGAGTAGGTGTCATACACCGCGACAGATAAGCAGTCATAGTTATATCGGGAAAAAAATTTCTACCGGCCTAAAAGAAATTTGTTTCTTTAAAAGTTCCACAGAAAAGCATTACAATTGAAATTATAATAATAGTCGTTTATGTATTAAGTTGTCAAGTGGTTGTTTTTGGCCCGGCTGGGCAGTGCATTTAAAGTTACAGCAGGGGCCAAAAACGAGAGGTAAACCATCAAAATAATGGCTAAAAACATGACATTTTATTTTAATTTCTTGCCAAGTTAGACAGTGTTTGAAATTTTCGAAAACTCCGATCGGGTTACACTTTGGTAATATTCAACGTTATCTAATAGAGATTGTAGCAGTAAGCAGATTACAATATTTCTTAACCGTCAATGCCTTGTAATGTAGCATAAAATTATATTTTATATATATACTAGCTGTATACCCGGCTTCGCCCGGGGTCTCATTATAAATATAATGCTTTGCTTTAGTCTGAGTACTCCAATGATTTCCAGTCTTGCTTTCCGCTGCTGATTTATTTGTGAAGCTCAAAATACCTTTTTAGGTGCATTTCGCCAGCCCCCCCCCATTTCGAATTTTGGATCCAAAATAGTCTAAATCGTTTGTACCTCCTTTGTACCTTTCTTATTTTCGCTTGTACCTATTTTGTTTTTCATATATTTCGAAACATCATATCTAAAATGGGCATTTCGCCAGCCTCACCCCCCCCCCATTTCGAATTTTAAATCTAGAATAGTCTAAATCGTTTGTACCTTCCTTATTTTCGTTTGTACCTATTTTGAGGTACAAATAAATTTGAAATATCTAAAATGGGCATTTCCCCAACCACCCCCCTCATTTTGAATTTTTGATCCAAAATAGTCTAAATCGTTTGTACCTGTTTGTACCTTTCTTATTTCCGTTTGTATCAGTTTTGATTTTGAAATATTTCAAATTTTCTAATAATGACATTCTGTCCTTAGCCTCCCCCCCCCCCGGATTTTAAATTGAAATAAAACAAAAATATTTGTCTGAAAAACAAAATAGGTACAAACAAAAATAATGAAGGTACAAACGATTTAGACTATTTTAGATCCAAAATTTGAAATTTGGGGGTAGGCTGGCGAAATGCGCCTTTTTGGGGGGGGGGGGGAATTACGGGAATCTTGTTAATCGGTCACTTTCCCTTCAACTTTTTTAACATTTTCTTGCACTAAAACATTTTCCAAGTCCTACTGAGTATGTGTTCCAAATTTGGTTGAAATCGGTCGAAGGGTCTAGAAGTGTATAGCGAACAAACATACACACAAGCTATTTTATCTAATATTCACAGAAACTTTTACATTTGTACTGAAAGGGTAATGTCCTATATAGGGAAATTAATCCAATTATCCGTTGATCCGTCGATCTGTTGATCCGATGAATAGGCACTATTTGCCACATATTTTATTAAAGTTTGTTGAAAGCCGTTCTAAAGTAGCCTATCTTCTTCGCAGCATCGTAATTAACTTATACACCAAATTTCATAAAGATTGGTCAAGCGGTCTAGGAGTCTATAAGGAACATACATACATACATACATACCTACATACATACCTACATACATACATCCATTTTTATATATATATAGATAGATATATATATATAAAAAAAATGGTGACCGGACAGAACAGAACATGAAAGAACAGAACATGAAAGAACAGAACATGAAAGAACAGAACATGACAGAACAGAAAATGAAAAAACAGAACAATGAAATAACAGAACAATGAAAAAACAGAACCATGAAAAAACAGAATATTGACAAAAGAGAACTCTGAAAAAACAGAACATTGAAATAAAAGAACATTGACAAAAGAGAACATTGACAAAACAGAACTTTGAAAAATGAGAACATAAATTACTAACTACTTGTTTGAGATCCGGCTTCAGAAACTAAAATTAAGAAATTTAATTATATTTATAATAATTAACCAATAGAATATATCTATTATCACTGTGATAATAGTGACAAATTTGTACACTAGCGGAGATATACACGGTTTATTAGTAACGTTTTATTTATAGAACATCTATACACGCTTGATTAGTACAACTGTGTATAATAGTTATACAGGGCTTATACAGAGCAGGATTTATACAGTTTATTAGTAAAGTTTTATTATTCAACCCTGTATACACCTGTTATAAGATATTTATACATAGTTTATTAGTAAGGCTGTTAATCTATTAGATTTTGTTAAACTTGTAACAAAATCTAGCAATTTTATTGATTTTTGATAAGTTGAGATTCTTGCGGCGGATGGCAAACTTGCAATGATTTACAGTTGTTTTTTATTTTTTGTTTTTATTATTATTGACTTTGGTTGTTTTGTTGTTATTATTTTTGTTTTATTTTTATGTGAATTAAAATAAAATTTAAAATTTATATAAATTTATTGTTCTCATTTTTCAAAGTTCTGTTTTGTCAATGTTCTCTTTTGTCAATGTTCTTTTATTTCAGTGTTCTGTTTTTTCAGAGTTCTTTTTTGTCAATGTTCTGTTTTTTCATGGTTCTGTTTTTTCATTGTTCTGTTTTTTCATTGTTCTGTTTTTTCATTTTCTGTTCTGTCATGTTCTGTTCTTTCATGTTCTGTTCTGTCATGTTCTGTTCTTTCATGGAATCATAAAAAATTATATTTTTTTTCGTTACTTGTAAATTTATCTTCTAATAATCGATTACTTAAAAAAATTTCGACGGAAAAGTGGCGAGTGTCCCATTCCACGATGGAAATGGGAACTCATTTAGGCCCAAACAAAGCTCAAATGTTTAAGAGAAATTTAAATCAAAAAATCGATTTATAGAGAAGAGAAGCGACTTATTGTACCTCCACATCATATTTTTACTTTCCGAACTCCTTAGTAAGGAAAGTATTGTTATCCGAAATTGAAAAAAAAAATTGACACCCCATTTTTTTATTAAATTTTTGTTTTTTGAGGTTCCCTTAAACCATATCTAAAAGTTTTAAAAAAGTCTGTATGTATGTATGTGTGTATGTGTGTATGTGTGTATGTATGTCTGTGAACACGATAGCATCTAAACGAAGTAACAAAATCACTCCAAATTTTAAATTTAAGTCTTGATCTGTTGTCGCACAAAGCCCAGTAAAAATGAATGAAATTGTATGGGAGAAACGGGGGGTTTACTTGAAGATATAAGACATAATTCATCATAACCTCTAAACGCAATGATATAGGTAAAAATTTATTATGACAAAAAATTATCAATATCAAATTACCTACAACTTTTGTTATATACATTTTTTAAAATTCTTAAAAAAAATTTTTTTATTAAAATTTTTTTAACATATTTTTATATATTCATTTTGTATATTTTTATTTGCTATTTGATTTTACTTATTATTTCGATTTTCTGAATGATTTTCATTATTATTGTTTTCCTGATTAGATTTAGTATTTTATTTTATTCTATCCGTGGTAAATTTGAAGTTAATTTTTCGGAAAGTTATGTGATGGCCACATCCGATTTTTAAGATTAATATTATAATTATTGATGATCTCTATTGCTTTGGTATATTGTTCCCTTAGAAGTAAAGCGCAGACCAAAATCATGGTAAACCATTTTTTTCTAATTCTTGCAATTCCTTGACAAATTCCCATGCAATTCGTGAATTAATTCCTTTATAATTTCTAAATCTTGTTCACCAAAATATCTCTTCGATTTACCCTTCAATATTTCCTAATTATGCAGCGTTGTTAAAGATGTAATGTAAAGTGCACATTTTGAAGACGTTTTTTGTCATATAATAATTGCTTTTACATCTATATACTTTTTTAAATATATTTGGTTGTAAATTTCATTCCCTTAATTTCTGTTTATATACACTTTTCTAGAGTCCGAGTCAAATCTCCGAGTTACAGAGACTTATAACATACTGTCAGTGGGTACAAAGGTATAATTCTTGAAATAAAACCAACACTTTTATCAACAAGTTTCGATCATTTTATTGATCATCCTCAGGATAAAAAGTCACGATCATCGATAATAATCATGACCATCGCCACCGATAATATCGACTCTGCTTTATTCTTCACCTTAATAAACTGTATTACACTATTTCCACACAAGAAGTTATACAACTCCCGCGTACGTACGCAGCGCTCAAACCTGGATCAAATGGGTTCGTTACTTCCCCCCCAAACCAATTAAAATTTTTGGCCAAAAAACTAGCTCTCGAATCTATGGAGCTATCACCGGCTAGCACCCAAATATTAAACTACCACCTTTATAGTTTTTTCACAAATTCACATTAAAACGGGGAGGGAGGCAAAGTAACGCTAGTTACTAGTACAGTGACAGTTATAGAGACAGTGACGACACGAGCCCCTAAATCGGTCCAGGATGTTGCAAAAATCCCCTTATTCGGCCCAGGATGTTGCAAATTCAAGCAAAAAATATATGCTCTAGAATGGCCTATGCTTTAAATTAAAAGATTTTCCATTTCTCAACACAACAATAAAACAAACTTCAACTGTCTGCGAGTTTTGCACGCGAGCCGTCAGGCAAGTGTGCGGACGCAAATAAGTGAGCGAAAGGGTTTCTCCACGAGTGATGTATAGCGATTTGTTTAATCCTGCACTTATAAATTGTATGAAAATACAATTTATTAAAATTCGTGTCATCAATAATAAAATTTGAGATTTTGAAATTGCAATAACTCGAAAACGGCGATAGACACTGGCATACCTAGAGCTTTTGCCGCCCGGGCGCGGGCGGTCTTAAATTTTGCGGCCCCCTACCAAAACAATTTTACTTAAATTTAAAAAAAAGGTCATCGAGGTATTCGTAATCAAACATTTAACATGCTCTAGCATTTTTCAAACCCAAAATTTGTACCGCAATCTGCCGCCCCCCTAAATATGTGCCGCCCGGCGCGGCCGCCCCCGCCAATAGCGCGCATTCTGCGGGCAAAAAATAAATGAATGACTGCATTTTTCACTCAATCGTGGGTGAAAAATGCAGTCGTCTATTGTATTTGTTTATGCAAACTATAGCAACGCGACCTGCCGTCTATGTTGATTTGCCTACGTATTTTTATATTTTAAAGCCAAAGCTAACTTTTTTCTGAATTATTTTGCGCGTAATTATTGATCTAGAATTTTGCATAAGGCTTCCTACCAAAAATTGCTGGGGAGGGGGGGGGTTGAGTACAAGCAAGGGGGATAAATTTTTGGCTCAGTTTTTCGATATCTAGCGCCGTTTTCGAGTTATTGCAAATTGAAAATCTCAAATTTAATTATTGATGACACGAATTATAATAAATTATATTTTCATAAATATTTTAGATTTATAAGTGCAGGATTAAACAAAACGCTATACATCACTCGTGGAGAAACCCTTTCGCTCACTTATTTGCGTCTACACACTCGCCTAACTTCTTGCGTGCAAAACTCGCAAATGCATGAGCGAATCATTCGCTCCATGAATCATGGTTGCTCCATGAATCATGGTTTCTCCACTACTAATGTAATATACTATTTATTTTTGATTTTTGGAACTTGTCAATTATCTCTTTACCACTGACACGCATGAATAGATTAACGAGAATCTAAAAAATAATCTGGTTTGTCCCCCCCTCTAATAAACATTTTCTAAATACGCCACAGCTAACAAGAAAGCAGGTCGAAGCATAAACAACATGTGCTCGCCAGGGGTGGAACTATTGGGGTGCGGTGGGTGCACCGCGACTAAAAGGGCCTCCAGTTTTGCTGCAACTTACTCCAATCTTTTAAAACAAATTTAACGCCATTACAAATAATATTATGTAATTATAGATTATGTAGATTATTTAATTTTTAATATTTACAATAATAATTAGAATATTATTGTCTTATGCAGATTAAAAGTGAAACTGTTTGACAACGAGTAATTGCATTTGCGAGACAGAACGCTAACGGAACTGATTTAGGCCTATTATAAAATCGGCCCTTAATGTAATTTTGTTAATTGTTTTTTTTTTAATTTTTGGCAATATATATGTTGTTTATTATTTTGTTTTATAAATAACAACATTGCACACGGGCAAAGAGTATGTATGTATGTATGTAGTATGTATACATACTCTTTGACACGGGTCTCTCAACTGCTTGTTACGCCACTGGTGCTTACTTCTGCTTCTGATATCTTCTACGTTGTCTAAAGTATCAGACCCATATCTTCCCAACATCTCACCTACACCTCCCTCACATGTCCTTATCTCCCACAAACTTCTTGTCCGATGTACACTAAATCTACATGTTAATGCTACATTTTTAGTAGCATTACCTCAACTAAAAGTTGACGTTTTCGTTATTAATATAAAAATGCGAAAATTGCTAATCAATACTTTTTTTACGTGCACAAAATAGTATTTTATGTAATAAGTACGCAAAACATGGTTTTGGCGGACGAATCGTAATTTTCCGGACGAGGCGCTAGCCGAGTCCGTAACATGAAGATGAGTCTGCCAAAACCATTTGCGTACGTGTTGCATACGACGTTTTTTAGTATTAGCTCCGCAAAAAATCATTTTTTTAAAGTAAAATATTATTAATTTTAAATTGACATCAATGCGGTAGTATATTAGAAGGCTTTGCGAAAATATTCATAGCAACAGATTTATTTATTAACGACGCGTTTGTTTACTCAAAAATATTAGTGCGTGGGTTTTTGTTTAAAATTTGCGTTATATTATTATTTGCAATTATAAGTATAATTTAAAAGTTATCCTATTGTGAAAAATGAGTGCTATTATGTGATGGAAGCATTCCAGAATTAATAACGGAAAGAGCAAAGAATATTGTTTTAGATTTGCTGCCAAAAAAATCTCGTAGCCAATACTAAAAGGAATATCAAATATTTCAAAGCTGGAATAAAGAAAACAGCATTACTGCCGTAAATGAAGATGTAATGCTGACGTATCTTCATGAAAAGTCAAAAACTTTGAAAGCATCGACTTTGTGGTCAAAATTTTCAATGCTCAAAGCTACTCTTTTGGTTAAAGAAAATTTAAACATTGAAAATTATTCAAAAGTGACAGCGTTTTTAAAAAGGCAATCCGTGGGATATGAAGCTAAAAAATCTAAAGTCTTTTCAAGAGAGGAAATTAACAACTTTTTGAAAGAGACTCCAGACGAGACATATTTAATGGTTAAAGTGGCTCTTCTTATTGGCATTTGCGGTGCTTGCAGAAGAGAAGAACTGCATTCTCTGAAACTACCAGACATTGTGGATACTGGCAATTCGTTGATTATCACTCTGTAGTTGCGGAAGGTGAAGCTGTGAAACCTTTAAAATTGTTTCATAAATATGCAAGTTTTCGGCCAGATGATGTGAAGCACAATTATTTTTTTGTATCATACCGTAATCAAAAGTGCACAATTCAACGTGTGGGAATTCATACATTTGGAGGAATGCCTAGAATGGTAGCCGAGTACCTAAAGTTGTCCAATCCTGAACTTTATACAGGGCATTGTTTTAGACGCACATCTGCAACGCTTGTTGCTGACGCAGGTGCCGAATTAATCACCTTAAAACGACACGGAGGATGGAAGTCCACAGCTGTAGCAGAAGGCTATATTGAAGAATCTTTAGAAAAAAAACGAAAGGTATTTTAAATATTACATGTTTAATCACATTTCTAATGTTTAATATTTGACCGATAGGTATCAAAATTAATTTTAGGACAGGAACAAGGCGAATCATCGTCTAGATCTACCATGACTATTACTGAAGAACTCGTTATAAGTCAAAAAGGAGCTAAAGCTTCAACATCTTCTTTGGAAAATGATGTATTTTCAGATAATAGTTTTAAATATGCCACAAACTGTAATTTTCATTTTCATATTTCCAAATAGTGTTTTTTGTTTTAATTTATTTTTTATATTTGTGTATAATTATAATAATATGTATATAAAATGAATAAAAATACAAAATTTAATTCAATTGTCACATTTCTGAATAAACAAATGTGAATCTGCTATTAAAGTATCAGTCCGCAAAAATAGAATTTTTAAGGATTAGTCCGCCAAAATAGAATTTTGCGGACTCGAAACAGTTTCCAAAGTAACCGTTTTGCGGACCAAATACTAAAAAAGACTTTTTTCTAATTCTGTTGCAAAATGGCTACATTTTGAAAGTCATTCGAGTTTTAAAAAGTCGTTCTTTTTATAACTAGTGATAAAATGGTTACTACAGTAATGTCACTGTTAATAAAACATAGTTTGACAGAAGAATTTTGGACGAGATAAATCTGAATTTTTGCATATATCGTACTTTCCTACCGATAATTCATGAATTCATTAATGAAAATAATATCACAATATAAGTTAACTGAATTTTTAATTATAAATATTTACAACACAATTTACAAATTTCATATTTCCATGATTATTTTCCAGCGCAGATATCGATGGCGAGGGTGATATTCTTCTGGAATTCGCCGGTGGCATCGAAGTGTTAGTAATATTTGTTTCATTACATTGAATACGTACTCCACAAAGTGGAAGGTTTATAAACCTTTGCTTTGTTTGCAAAATAAGCAAGAAGTACCTTTTCCACTACTGTTTTGACGTTTTTTGAATCACACCATGTTTTGAAGCGTTTATATGCAAATTCGTATACTTGCTTAGATTTGTCTGGCAATAAAGTTAAAATTGCAAATTGGCATCATTTTCAATATCAGAATCTTCAGAACCACTCATTTTATTACCATTACCTCGTGCAAAACTATTTACCCGAAATAAAAAATTGCTTGTTGTTTATACATATTGTTGTAGCAACTGATGTTTTAAAACTTCTAGATTAATATAATTTATTTTGTGCAGGTATTTGAACTGTCAACGTAAACTAGATATTATTAGTAGGGTAAATAATTTTACGCGCGATCGATCTGAATTTTTGCATATGCTTTCCAACCGATAATTCACAAGGGGGTGAGTACGAGGCGAGGGGGGGAAAGTTTTTTGCTCAGATTTTCGATATCTAGCTCCGTTGTCGAGTTATTGCTAATTCAAAAAATTTTGTTTTAAGAAAGCCCATTTTGCACAGAATTAGAAAAAATCTTGTATGCAACACGACGTAAAAGTATCACTTTTACATCTAGGTTGCATAAATAGCTATTTTGTGCATGACTTAAAAGTGATTTTGTTTTTTATTATTTTTTGTGCGCGATCGATCTAAATTTTTGCATATGCCTTCCTACCGGTAATTCACGGGGGTGTGTCTGTGACGAGGGGGGAGAATTTTTTGCTCAGTTTTTTGATATCTAGCGCCGTTCTCGAGTTATTGCTAATTCAAGCAATATAGAATAAGCACTCTTCGAAATTACACAATTTTTAAATGTCAAAGTGACTTTTCTAATTTTACGTCAAATAATGTTTTAAAATTAAGTATTTATATTTTAAATTTTATTTAATTTTTAGTTGGAGAAAAAGTAATATGTCTCATTTGAATTAAAAGTGTCTTTGTTTGACGTGCAATTATTGCATTCGTTCGGCTCCGCTAGCGCTCCGCCTCGCAAATGCAAAAATTGCTTGTCAAACAAAGTTTCACTTTTAATCCGAATAAGACAATCTACTATTTATAAGTGCAATCTGTTATAATGCGTGCGCACAGGATTTTTGTATAGTGTTGGTTGCTAGACGTAAGCATGGTATAAAGATTGTAATCTTTATACCATGAGACGTAAGTGAATAAAGTATTTAATTTTCTGAATTTTCTGTCGCCGAATGAGAATCGCCGAACTGCCGGTACCGAACTGGAATCGCCGAATATCGGGTCGCCGAATTGACTGTCGCCGAAACGACGTGCCGAACTGGAATCGCCGAAATGACGGTGTCCGAAAAATTTTATTTGAATCGCGAATTTTTATTAGCGCCATCCAGTAGTTACAAAAAGAAACACTAATTTTTTTGTGCGCGGTAGTTTGATATTTTTGGTTTAAGTTACAAAAATGGGCAGTCTTTGTGCAACAAGATGTAATTTATATAAAAACCAAATAAAGAACTTGAAAAGATGCATAATATTGCATATTTCCAACAATTTAAAAGAAAGCAATTATTATGGGCTAATGAAAATGCCGGTTAAGATTATAATGTAGTAGGTAGTATTCATAGATAAAGTAGGATATATAAAGTGTTTTATCTATGGTAGTATTATTAAAGCGATAGTGCTAAACATATTAGGTACTTACAAAAATTGAAATTGCAATTAGAATTGTAAACGAAAGATAAAAATAATAATTATTCTCACAGTAATTAATACTTTGAACTACAATGAACACAAATTATTAATGTATTCAACACGTGGTTACTGTAATAAAACTGCGTTCATACTGGAATGTGTCTCTGAGACTCAGCGAAATTCCAATGGCGGATCTAAAAATTGACTGAAACTATTTGATTCTTTATTCTTTAAATTAATTTAAATTTGTTTGCTTGTTTCCAACGACAGTTTATTTTACTTAAGTAAACTCATTTAATTTTCATTAGTTTTATCGATTACCAAATCAAATCATGTAAACTCGGCATTAGCGAAGCACGCCGCATTTTCCACTATATATAATAAAGGTTAATTTAAGTTGTTCGCAGTTGTTACATTATTGGTTTTTGGATCAAATAGTGGTTTTATTGTTAAATTAATACAATTCGACATGAAATATATTTTGGTAACCGGTGGTGTTATCAGCGGTGTTGGAAAAGGTGTTATAGCCAGCTCTTTTGGTGCTATTTTAAAAAGTCGAGGTGTTACGGTAACTGCGATTAAGATAGATCCTTACATTAATTTAGACGCGGGAACCTTTTCGCCATACGAACATGGTAAGTATTATAACATACGATTAAAACCAATTACTTTTGATAATGTGATGTTTAGAACCCTATAATGTGGGCCTCTATTGATTATCTTTTTTCCCTTTCTTATATTATATTCATATTATTAGACTTGAGTGCTTTTTTTTTATCTTAGGTGAAGTATTTGTGTTAAACGATGGAGGAGAAGTAGATCTCGATTTGGGAAACTACGAAAGATTTTTAAATATTACACTACATCGCGATAATAATATCACGACTGGCAAAATTTATAAAACCGTTATAGACAAAGAAAGACGGGGGGATTATTTAGGAAGAACAGTTCAAGGTTTGTACCCAGGTTTAGTGTGTCGGCACTTTTAATAACTAATTTTTTTTTCAGTGGTTCCACATATAACTGACGCCATTCAAGAATGGGTTGAACGCATAGCTCATGTTCCCGTTTCTAAAACAAAAGAGACACCTCAGGTGTGTATAATAGAACTTGGTGGTACCATCGGGGATATCGAAAGTATGCCCTTTGTCGAAGCTTTCAGACAATTCCAATTTCGAGTGAAACGAGAAAACTTTTGTGTTGCACATGTGTCTTTAATTCCACAAGTAAGGATTCAATAATTAAGTAACGATTGCAAATAACTTCTATAGTTAAATAATTTGTTGCAGCCTAAATCAGCTGGCGAACAGAAAACTAAGCCGACGCAAGCTTCCGTAAGAGAGTTACGTGGATTGGGATTGTCTCCTGATTTTATAGTTTGTCGATCCGAACGACCAATTGGTGAAGGGGTTAAAGAAAAAATATCTAATTTCTGTCATGTTCCACCAGACCAGGTAATCGATCGACGTTGCATTCTTATAGCCGAATTTAAAAACTTTACTTTAGGTTATTTGTATACACGATTTATCATCAATTTATCGTGTTCCTGTACTGATGGAGTCTCATGGAATAGTAGAATATTTAATAGAAAGATTTAAGTTGGAAGTAGCTCCTTTGCAACGCAGATACATGAGACAATGGGTGGACCTGGCTAATAAAATTGATCGTTTACAAAATGAAGTGACAATTGCATTAGTGGGCAAGTACACTCGACTTGTGGATTCTTACACATCTATAACTAAAGCGTTAGAACATGCTGCCCATTCCGTAAATTATAATGTTAAGATAATATTTATAGAAGCATCTAATTTAGAAAAGCAAATGGAAAATGAAGACGGCGTGGCTTATCACGAAGCATGGAAACAACTATGCGATTGTAAAGGTGTTATTGTACCAGGTGGCTTTGGCAAACGGGGCATCGAAGGTAAAATAGCTGCAAATAAATATTGCAGAGAATCAAAAAAGCCCTATCTAGGCATATGCTTAGGATTTCAAACATCAGTTATTGAATTTACTCGCAATGTTTTGAATTTAAGCGATGCTCACACTAGAGAATGTAATCCCGACACAGCTAATCCTGTTATTATTGATATGCCCGAGCATAACCCGGGCGACATGGGGGGAACCATGAGACTAGGTACCCGAACAACAATATTTAGAGATTGCGGTGCCAATTCTAAAATAAGTAAGAAGTGTGCATAAAATACAGAGACCACTTTTATTGTTATTCCAATTATTTTAGAGCGTTTATATGCAAATTCCGACAAAATTGATGAACGACATCGTCACAGGTACGAGGTTAACCCCGATTATATTAACAAAATTGAAGGTGGCGGTTTGGATTTTGTTGGTACGTATAAAACGAATTCTTATTAATTTAAAATTTATACCTTCTTTATCCACAGGTACAGATGCAGACATCAAACGTATGGAAATTTTTGAATTGCAAGATCATCCTTACTATGTAGGAGTGCAATTTCATCCAGAATATTTGTCGAGACCCATGTCACCATCTCCACCATTTTTAGGTCTCATTTTAGCAGCAAGTGATAAGCTTAAATCGTACTTAGCTCGTGGTTGTAAAGTCTCGCCAAGAGAATCTGATTCTTCCGATTCTGGTGTGTGTTAAACTTGATTTAAAGTACTAACTTTATTTATACATTCAAAAATTGATTATTTATTTCAGACAATGAATCTTTGCTCTCCGCTAAACATTCACCAATCGTGAAACAATCGGGATCAGATAGTAGTGCTTATGGAAGTTCAACAAATATTTTAGATTAGAAATGAAATGCTTATTTTATTACTGTTGTGAAATTTCTTAATTTTTATTGATAAATAAATTCAGCAAATGCCAATAATTTCCTTAATTTTTTTTTATTGAACAAATATTTTTCAATTTTAATTGCAATAATTAATATAAGGTTTGTAATTTTAAAAATTTATTTTTACATTAATTTTTTATATTATATTTTTCAGGGGCGCACTGGCAATGTGGGGAATGTGGACAGTTTCGCACGGACCAGTCCACAGTTTAATACCTCATGGTGCGTCCACGCTGTATAGCATTGTTATCAAAATGTTGGTAATAAACGTTATGAAGACGTCTACACCGTAATAACGTTATTACTGTCAACTATGTTGGTAACATAATTTCATCAAGTTGAAAGAAACTCACACCAACATCAAGATAACCTTGATAGTAACAAAGTTATTGAAAAATTTTGAAATGTTATTAGCAAAAGTGTTCGTGACAATGGGTAGTGTGAATAAAATTTGGCAAAAGTTGAAGCTTAAAAATTTAAATAACATTTATTTATTGCTTTTGTAGTGTATGTTTCCATATACCTGCAAATGTGCTTAGAGATTTAAAGAACTGGAGCTGAAAATTTATTTAAATTGGTTAATAGGTAGTTTTTATGACTAAATCAAATTTCAGAAAAACAATATTGCATATTAAGTATATATTCGAATTATTATAAAACGTAAAAGTTACACTTCATTTTTTAAGATAATTGCTAATTTTATTCATACTACATGTTATTACCTATTAACGAAAATGTGTTTCAGTAAAGATCAAAGAATGTTGATACGAATGTTATTTGCCTTTCCTTTTTACTTCGTCATACACAGTATAAAAAAAAGATTTTAATCATGCAGAAAAATAAGTTGAGATTTTGATTAATTAGACAGAACTAATTAGATTTTAAAAAAATGGTCACAGATTTTTATTAACGAAATTTTAATTTGTCAAGTCTTGATTATTAAGGCCTATTTATCTATATATCACTTAATTCTTCTAGTGGTCAAAGACAAGATGACTAATTAGTAAATGTAATTAATGAGTAAAATCGTTTTTCCTTAAATAATTTTTTTAAAGCAAACTAATTTTGTTTTTTGTAAATAAAACATTTTTAGTCAAAAAACTGTATTTAAGTCAAAAATAAAGTTAATTTTTCTGTGGCGCGCTAATAGTGTTTGTAAAATAGCGAAGAGTTACCTATCTATACTAATCTCTTATCTATGCAGTAGCGGGAATCTCGTTAGTTCGTTGTTCATGCGCGTCAGTAATAAAAAATAACGGAATAGATCAACAGAAATATATAAATGAACTGGTACTAGAACTGGCAGTTAAAAAACACATAAAAGTACGGCGTAGATCTTTACATTGCCAGTAATGTTTTATTTTCAAGCATATGATTTCCCAGAGTGAATTGCAACTTAAAAAAATTATCTTTGAATAAACAAATTTTGAGTTGTGATTCAAATTAATTTTACCGCCAGTTGTCGGTTTTATATTTTCCAGCCAATGTTAAATCTAAAATGGTACTGTTACAAACTCTTTTGTGAAGTCATGACATTTTTTAAATTGTTAAATCCACAACGTGTTGATGCATACCGGAAGGCCGAGCTATATAAGAAATTCTGTTAAATCCGAGACTCAACCAGCGATCACACCAATTCACTGCTATGTTTATCATGACAGTTGGCTTCTATTGGCAGGAAAATAGTAATCAACTTGCAGAAAAAATTAGATTTGGTTTCTATTTTACTGCAATCGATTTCACAAAAATCGACAACACAACTAACAGCAGCAAAGACTTTGTTGCATTTATTAAAGTTTTAAATAGTTTACACTTTAATTTAGTTTATTATAAAACTAATATATTATTAGAGATCATAAAGAGGTCAATTTATGATTAACGCCGGGTGTGTAGTACGCCACTGATTAAAATTCCTAATTCATGACGTAATCAGAGAATCTGACGTTAAGCAAATGTCAAAATTTTACGAAAATTAACATTTGATTGTGTTTGAAAGTGTTAAAGAAAGGTAAATAGTTATTATAAAAAGATATGAATCGATTATTTGGGAAAGGAAAACCTAAAGAGCCTGGTCCAAGCATCAATGATGTCATAACTGGGGTTAGACGACGTGGTATTAAATTTTCCTCATTTTTATTTGTTATTTAATTTTAAGGTGGATCAACGAGCAGAAGGTATCGACAAAAAAATTGTAGCATTAGACAATGATCTTCGTAAATTCAAAGATCAAATGGCAAAGATGCGAGAAGGACCTGGCAAAAATGCTGTTAAAGCCAAAGCGATGCGTATTCTCAAACAAAAGAAAATGTACGAACAACAGCTAGAAAATTTGCGAGGACAATCTTTCAACATGGAGCAAGCAAATTTTGCACACCAAACATTGAAAGATACGCACATAACAGTACAAGCAATGAAAGATGGAATGAAGCAAATGAAGAAAGAATTTAAGAATATTAACATTGAAGAAATTGATGTAAATTTAAATAACTATACAAAATTCTTCTTAATTTAAACGTGTTTTAAATAGGACGTTCAAGACGAATTGGCAGATATGTTGGATGAAGCAAACGAAGTACAAGATGCACTCGGTCGTTCTTATAATACTCCCGAAATTGACGACGACGAACTTGCAGCAGAATTAGATGCCCTTGGCGATGAAATTGCATTAGATGATGATGCAAGTTACTTAGATGATGTTTTGAAAGCACCAGAAGCTCCTAGCAACAAACCCGAAGCTGAAACTAGCAAGAATAAGGTAAGATCTTTTTATTTGATTCATATCGAAACATATTAATGAACTTTGTCTTAGGATGGTATTCAAGTAGACGAATTCGGATTACCTCAAATTTCTACTAACCGTTAAATTATTTTTTACGAAACTTTATTTTTTTATCTTATTCATGTTTTTTTTTTATAGATTTGTATAGTACTAATAATTTAATTTTTGAAAATTTATTATGGAAAATATGCTTACATAATTTTCATTTAGCTTTAAGTGCAACACAAAAAATTACCTTACACCATGTAAATTTTAATAATGTATTTACTAATAATAAAGTGCTTTACACTTACAGATACATTGTCTATTTAAATAATTATTTTAAAAATAGGTTTGTATAATATATTATTTATATTAGTGAAGATTTAAAATATATTTTCTAAGTTATTGTTATATCACGAATCAGGTTCATTGGAGTGTTCTAAACTTTTGTAAGACTCAATATTTCCTTCTAAACTATTTTTACAACTTTCAAAACATTGTTCGTCAAATCCAGGAACTTCAGTGTAGTGATGCATGTGAGCCTAAAATGTATCGAATAACAATTCGTGTTGAAAATTACCACATAATATACCTTTTTCTTGTATAATTTTTTGTAAACCGTTAATATGTGCGAAAATAGTGTTGACATGGCAGTGGTATTAAATAGACACATCATCGATGTATTGTATCCAGTCGGTGGAACACTGCACAGGCCAGTTTTCATGGATTTAAGTGACCAAGATGTAAAATGTCCCTTGGTTTGTAAATGTTGAACATAATTTCTCATATCCGATATACAATAATCTCCACGACCCATTAAAGTTGTTCCTAATAATAGAGATTTCAAACCTAAAAGAATTGTTGTTTTTTTACAAAACGTTACAAATCCAGCAAAAATGTATTACCTAAAGGATCGAGCTTGACTAGTTGGCAATTTTTATTACAAGCGTTTCTAAATATTTCGTCACGAATTTGTTGACTAAAAATGTAACATTTGAAATTTATTTAAATATAAATTATTAACTTGTGAAAATAATAATAAGATAAAACTTTAAAATATAACAAGTTAAATAAACTTCAATAATTGGAAATTCAATTTGAGCTTTCAGCGATGGTAATCGCCTTACTGGTAATCGATTACCATCGCTGAAAGCTCAAATTGAATTTCCAATTATTGAAGTTTATTTAACTTGTTATATTTTAAAGTTTTATCTTATTATCATTTGAAATTTATTATACAATAATTACTTTACTACTAAAGGTTTCGAAAAGCGCACTTTCAACTGTGTGCTAAATATAATAGCTTACTTTACGAGCATTTATGTTGAAAGTGATATACTGGTATTGACAATAGCGCTGGTACTTACTTACCTATTTGACTTTCGAATACATTTATTGGAGCATGGAAAAACTGGACTAACACTGCTAGATAAGAAGTGTAATTTCGGAAATGGTACCATATTTGTATTGATTTCATTAATATCCACATTTAAGTCACCCGAAAATCTCGATCCACTAGAAATTGATATAATTTATCCTTCTAAAACGATCATCGCTAATATTTACCTGGTCAGATGTAACAACATATTAACTACAATATTATTCATATCATAAAACGGTTTAAATTCTACAATGGGAGTTTTAAGTTTTTCCATGTGTGGTTTGTTGTTGTATTGTCGAGTAACGATATCCAGCAGAGCTCTGTTTTCAATTGGAAACACACATGTTGCATATTCGGTTAAGTATTCAGTAGATAACGCCATATTGTAAGGGCACGTTATAACGTCTTCCGTACCAGTGGGATACACGCAAGACACTAATCTAATCAACGAAAAAAATTAATTCTAAAAAATTTTACCAAAAATTGATATAAAATTACCTTTCAACATCTGGAAAATTTTCTTCAAGTATTTGCAAAATGTACGTTCCCAATCCAGAACCCGTACCCCCACCAACGGAAAATAGCAAAATAAATCCTTGTAAACTGTCACATTTTTCAATTGAGCGCCGAACAATGTTTAGTATTTGACTTTCATAACGTGGTCCATTATAACAATAACCTGTGGCCCAGTTATTGCCAGATCCAGGATAATTACTTATGATGCATCGATCGTCAAACAAATCACGTAAGTGTCCATTTTTGAACCTCGACACTACGGTGTCTTCCATGTCTACTAATACTGCCTACAACAAAGTTAATATCTAAATTTAGACAAAACATTTCTCTTGCAATATCTACCCTTGCTTTTATTCTTGCTTGTTTTAAATCGGCTATTGAATTTAATGTAGTGCATGTTTTTGATGGTGGTACCGAAAAGAAACTGTGAATCGATGATTGTAAGTGATTAACTGTCTTGACGGGCTTGTTACATTCTTCATTTACGTTTTGAATTCCATACTCATCTAGTACGGAGGGCCAAAACGAAGACCCGATTTGATTCCCGCATTGTCCCACTATAAAAAATTAAAAATAAATAAATTACGATAAAATATGAACTACAACCGCGTACCTTGAATTGTTACGAATTCGCTCATACAAAATCTTGTTATGTCAACACTAAAAATAATATAAATGTTAATTTTGAAATATGTTACTGAAAATTTAGTTTTGAATATCCAAATGAAATGTCATAACATCGTTTAAAATTTGTTTAGAACTAACGAGAATTTGACATCTTGATAACATATTTTTTATTCTAACCTAACAAAATTTATCAACGGTTTTTGTGCTTCTGTTTAAATATAGCCTTTTGTTTTTAAAATAAATTTAGAACTTGGGACGTGGTCACTTTTAGTTACATTGCGATGCGTACTGCTTATACGAACGTAATAATTTTAATTTTCTTGGTTATCGCCCCACTATGTAAAACGGATCATTTTCAACCTGGTAATTATAAGTTACAAATTCTAAACCATGATAATCTTATCGTAATGAAATTTTTAGAAATCTATCTGCAGCAGGGCGAAAGGGTCAGCAGCAAAGGGTTGTATTTTCAAATATATTGTTACTCTGGTACACGAAAGTCGATCATTTATTTATGGCAGAGCATTTCGGTAGGTTCTTTTGCTCACTTACACAATATAAGATAACCCTAATTTGTTCCGACAATTTTATTTTTAGTTGGAAATTAATTTACCTTCAGACAACTTTATTTATTATGAAGGTTCAACAGCAGATATTGTTCGTCAAGAATATCAAGAAAAGCATTCAGGTTGGGGCTTCGATTTGTTTTCATGGAAGCAAAAAAATTTCAAATTAAATCCGTTTAACCAAAGTTGTATTGGAGTACAAACTCGAGAACTGTATGATGTTTTTTTAAATGCTATACGTAAGTATACTAATTTGATTTGTGGTACCATTTGTTAAAATGAATATTTTGTAGGCGTGGATTACTGGAAGGTGATTTACTTGATATTAGGAACGATATTATTCTTTTCGGCGAAAAAGTTGGCCAAGAATATTTTATTTTATTACATATGTGGTATTTCACTTGGAATATGCACTTCATTTCTGATACTGATATATTTTATAAGCAAGTTGTTTCCAAGGGTTAGTAATTCTAACTTAAATTTGAAAACTGAAAAATTACATTGACTTGAAATGTTTTTAGAAACCGATGATGTACGGTGTAGCGGTGTGTGGTTGGACAGTGGGGGTGTATTTGATACAGCTATTATTCGAAAACTTAAGAACAATTTTTTTGAGTTACAGAAATTATGTTGCCTGGTATGCAGGTATTACAGGACTTATTAGTTTTATAAGTAAGTTTTGTGATAGGGCCCCGTGTAATTATCCTGCTACAATAAATTTTATTTTTTTAAGTTTGTTATCGATGGGGTCCAGTGACAGACAAACGTACTCAAAATATTATTCAATGGAGTTTACAATTTTTTGGAATAGTAGCCGTATTTCAAAGTAGTCAATTTGAAGAGGCAGCAATGGCTCAAATACTAATTATATTTTTTATGTATAATTTTCCTAAAGAGTGGCTTTCAAGATCAAAATCCTACTGGTTAGTATATTTTAATATTTGCATTTTATTCTATGACCGATTTCATATCACAAATATGCACAAGTGATATTTTTAAATATCTTTTGAATTAAAATATTTTGATTATACATTTTTATAAATTAAAAAAGGAAATGTTTAAATCTAAGCGAATGTGAAGAGATGTTCAATAAAAATGCGTTCTATTTACAACTTACCAAGTAAGAGAAAGTTAGCTTTTAAGTTTGTCGTGTATTTGCTTATCTCGTCGAAGCTACTGTCAAGATCAATCTTTGTTTTTAAGTTGAGTGGCTAATCTTAGTAATTGGGATCTTCACATGATATCCTCCCGAAAATAGTGTCAGAAATTAAAAATCTGTTTTTTTTTGTTTATTTTTAAAAGGTTTTGTTTTTATTAGGCAGATTAAATTTTTGTAGTTTTTTTATTGCCTTTCGAGGAAATGGAGTTTGATATACAGTTCTTATTTCGCCCTGAAATCAACAGCATACTCATTAGCAATCTGACACTTAACCACAAGTGACAGGGGTAATGTAAACTGGGCCAAAAAACTACCTGAAAGTGGTAAACTGGGCCAAAAGCAAATTTTGCTAAATTTTTGAAAATGGTAAACTGCGCCAAAAACAAATTTTACTAAAATTTGTAAAATCGTAAATTGGGCCAAAAGCAAAAATTATTGATTGAAAAATTGTAGTATGGGGTTTGAAAATCAAAAACCGATACACGTCAGCGTATCCGGAATTTTGTTTATTTAACATTTATTCGAATGAGCATTTGTTCGAATTGGAATTTTATTCGATACACATTTGTTCAACTTAACATTTATTCGATATTGAATTTATATGAATTTTATTTTTATTTTTTGTTTAGTCTTTGTCAAATTCAAGTATTGACAAAGACAACCATGGCAATACACGGATCCACCATAAAAAATAGTTCTGCGGTTTTTATAATTAAATGCCAACAAATCCTTGACACTAATTATATTTTATAAAACGATGGTGAATTTGCAATATGTCGTAAGCCACAAAAGTCAAATTGTTCAGGAGAGCATTAAAACATCTTATTTCTGTTTTAATAAATAATTAAATATTATATCAAAAAAATATGGTGTACAAAAATTAAAAATTTTTTCTTTTGTAGAAATGTTATGGGGGACATAAAATATTAATTTTGAGACTGAAATAGGGTTATGGCATATTATAAACAAATACTTTTCTCACTTACAAAATATTGCATTTGTCAAAATTTTGTATTTTAAATATGCTGAGGTGCATAAATTTTATCAGACGACGCAGAAGTACCACACAAGTCATTTATACAAAAAAAAACATTTTTTTACAAAATGTGGGTTCTGACGTATAGCAAATTCACCATCGAAATGCAAAACTTGTTTTTAGGATGGATTCCCTTCGCACTCCGCGCTTTTGGATCCTCCCTGAAACGAGTTTCACCTTTGGCGAGTTCTTTCGGCCTTCAGGGATATTTTTAATGGGTCTAGTCTTTGTCAAAACGGCTCGGAGCGGAGGGGACCGGAGCGCAGGATAGCGCCGAGTCGAATTTGACAAAGATAACCATGGCAATACACGGATCCACAATAAAAAATATGCGCGGAAAGGTAGATTGAGCACGAGGATGTAGATCCATCAGTAGGTTACAGTTAGTTTCTGATATTTTTTTGAAATAATATCAAAAAACAATTCACACCGGCACACCCTGCCTGCACCCCTTTTTTTTATCTTAAATTTGTCTTTGGCCCAGTTTACTACTTTCATAATTTTAGTTAGAAGTACCTTTGGCCCAGTTTACCATTTTTTAAATTTGGCCCAGTTTACAATTGGCTCAGTTTACATTCATCCAAGTGACAGTATTTTTCAAAGGCCCCAATAGATGAATAAGGGAAAACAAAATCTAAAATGTATTGCTTTATAAATTATTTTTAATAAGATAAAACTTTAAAATATAGAACAAGTTAATTAAACTACAATAATTGGTAATTTCAATTTGAGCTTTCAGCGATGGTAATCGCCTTCGTCAGAAATGTTTATTAGTAGTTTAATTAACTTGTTCTATATTTTAAAGTTTTATCTTATTATTATTCTCACAAGTTAATAATTTATATTTAAATAAATTATTTTTAAACAACACGATGCCATGTTTTTGATATTTTGTATTGGAAATAATGCATCTATAAAGTTTAAATTTCAAAATTTAGACATTAAGTACTTCTGTAGATGATTGACTTTTTGTTGAAAAGTTACACCAGTGCATTTCAGTTATTTTAATCAAATAGCACTTAAAATAGACGCGAGTATGATTATGAAGTACAGAAGTCTCGCTTATTTGTACTTTATTGCCTGATAAAGTTTATATTTTTTACTTTGGATTTCACAATGGCGCAGCCTGAGTTATACGGCAGTGATGGCGAACCTATGACCTGTGGGTCAGACACTGACTCGCGAAGGTTTTTTTAAATAACCCACGTGCTGATTTTTATAAACTTATTTTTCATATCATAAAAGAGAGAACAAAATCGAAAATATTAAAAAATTGAAATATAAATATCTTACGTCAAGTTTCTAAAAAAAAATATTTCCTAGGGGACGTTGTCTAACTAATATTCTTTCGTATCTGTGTATGATATGTCCTGCTTATGTATGCGCAGGGAAATTGAATTTCTCTGACTAGTCCGGTAATAATTAGTAATTGTAACAAAATAAAAGAGATGTCGTTCTTTTCTTTATCTCTTATTGTTTTGTCGGTAACTATCTATGGTAACTATGTAGTCAACAAATTGACAAACTTGATTTTTGCTCATTTTAAAAATGTTGTTCAATTTATGTTTTAAAATTTCGATTTTTTACGATTTTCGGTAAAATTTAATACCATACTTGTCAGGAAAAGTCTCACTTTACTCGGAGCTTTAAAATACTCGGCACAGAGTGTCTCGTAATTCAACATTGCTCCTCGTCAGTAATGTATCATTTTCCTGACTTTTAGGTAATAGTTATTTACCTAAATATGGGATGGGCATTATTAAGACCTGGGCTTTATTTAGTCAACTTAGCTTATAAAAGATGATATCCCAGTTACACGTAATCTTCCATTTATTATAAAGACTTAGATTAATGCTAAGGAAAGGAAATTTCCTTTTGCTGTAGCAAAGGAAATTTATTTTCACTAATTTGGGGTGAGCCAGACAAATTTTTGTTAGGCTCGTCGACGATTTCGTCGATTGTAGGCAAATTTGTTTTTACAATGTATAGAATTTCGAAGGTCAATTTAATCTGATATTGTGTTAAAAACCCCAACTTGGTGGTTTTTTCTTGATGTTGAACAAATTCCCATTTCATATTTTTACTCAAGTTTATTACGAGTAACATTTGTTTTTTAATTAGGAAAAAAAAATTTCCACCAAAGATACGTCAATTATCAAATGCAGAATATTATCATCAAGGCGTGAGAGAAACATCAAAGGCGTTAGATGAATTAAGAGACTTTTGTTCTAGTCCTAAATGTAACCAATGGAAAACGGCTCTTAAATTAAAAGATGTGAAGCGGTATGTATTGCATGTTATAAGAAATTTTTTCTGCAATTTGTGAAAATAATAATCTAGTCTTAAATATAGGTTTGCATCTTTCATTGAAGGCAATTCGCATTTAAGTGATGACGAAATTTTAGAATATGAAACAGGAATACATGCAACAGATTTAACAGATGATGAAGATGAACCAATTAACACATCGACAGACGAAGAATTATAATTTAAAGACTGAAATATTTTGTGGTATGTACGCAATTTGATTGTTTTACGAGATCTGGAGGGCATTAGCTGACCAGTTGTATATTCATTATTTGTTTATATTTTAGATAAAAATACTGATGGCTGTTTTAAAATTTTAAAATGATGAGTGAGAACGAAAATAGAAGAAAACGATTGCACAATATTTTTAATGTTTAATTATTACAATAAAAAAATTGTTGTTATATATTTTATGTTTTACATTTCTTTCCGGAGTATTTTCACTTGTTAAATTTGCAATTAAAAAAAGTATTGTTTATATCCTCGGTTGCACAATGCTCTCGAAAAAATAATTCTGCTAAAATATGATTTTCGTTATTCAAATCTGATTGACTATGTAAGGTACATGTATTAAAACTGCATACACTAAAAGTGAACGTATTAAATTTTAGATTTGTATTATTTTCCTAATACTTGCTTTTTATATTTCACATCCGTTTGACATTCTTTACTAACCATTTCTTTGTGTTTACTTTTCATTGTACTGGTTAGCTGTTGAATTACTTCGATTGCATATTTTAATTTTTGCTTGTACATAAAATATTTATTTTGAGCCGTCGTAAATAATTTTTGTAATGCACCATAATTGGTATTGTTTGTAAAAATTTTTGCTTTCAAACTTGCAATCTCTTTTTTAAGTTCTTCTTGTTGTTTATCAATTAAATATTTTTGTTTTTGATACTCAACGTTTTGATTTTTACTCTAAAAAATTAAGTTGAATTTTATTATGAGGTACTATTTCGTAATAAAAAGCAAATGAGTGTATTGTTTTTTATTACAAAATAATTTTGCTGCAGCAAAACGTAGCTAAAAAATTAAGTTGTTTTGAAGTTTAATATTGAATAAAACCGGAGATTTTGTTTTGTAATGAATTGTAATATCTTATGTCACCTCTTGTTGATATTTATTTTGTGTTTCTAATAATTGATTTTGAAATTTGGTTAGGCTTCCTTCTTTTTCGTAAATCTTTTCTTCGAATTTTTTAATAATGGACATTAAACGTGCTTTTTCTTCATTTGCATCTCTTTGTTGATCAACAAGTTTTTGCTTAAGCTCTTGGTAATCGAGTTTTAAGCTCGATTTTTCCTGTTCAAGGGTAGCTTTATCGTTTAAAGCAATTGCAAGTTCGGCTACCAAATCTGTAATTATATATTGTTCTCGATTAGGTGGCATACATGTGTGCTTTTCAGAATTTGTTTCCGATAATTTGGTGTAATTCATTTTACAAAATCGTAATTCTAACAATGAAAATTTAATTAAATGTCGATACTGCAATTTTGACATCGAAAAATACATACCTACATGATTTTATAAAACAAAAATTATTCTTATTATTTTTACCAAGATGATTTTTAATAAAAAAAATGAAGTCGTCAGGCAAATGTAATATAGAGGGACGATTGAATGAAAATGACGGCGAAGATAAAAGGCATAGCCTGGATTTAAGTGGAGCAGGGAATCAATGTTCTTCAGTTTGATTGTCATTATTTGATAACTTATGTCGATTGCATTCGAGAGACATATTTAATCGATGAAGAAACTCTTGCGCATATTTTAATTTGTTTTCATATTCGATACACTTTTTTTCATAAATATTGGCCATTTCTATAGTTTTACTGTAGGAATCGGACACGGCAATCGCTTCTATTTTTAAATTGGCTGTATTTTTGGACAGTTCTTTTATTCTCGTTGCGGTTATATCTTTCTGTTCATTGCATTCTTTTTTTAAGTTGGCGATCTAAAATTATAAACTACGTATTTTTATCCTTGAAGTATTAAGAGGGTGGAAGCAAAAGCCATACCTCGGTAAGATACTTTTTATGGTTTTCCAAGTATTCTGAATCGAGTTCTGATTTTTTGGCTAATCGTGTTTGCTCTTCTTGTTCTCGTTCAAGAATTGTGAGTTTCAGTATCGTATTTTCGTAATCGAGAATTAATTTACTATTTAAAATATTTGCTATCTCTGTAATCGATTCAATATAATATTTATTATTTTTTGATCTTTTATTGTCTTTTAAATTTATTGCAATTTCTTCCAATTCTGGTTTACACATCATTTTTAAGGTTTTTGGAATACAGATAATTTTGAAGTGTCAAATTTTGACAAATATAACGCATACCTTAGCGATTACAATAATTTATGTCCCTTTTTCAAATTTATTTGTTTCGCTTTCGTTATTGTTAATCAAATTTGATTTATTTCTAATTTTTCTAGCAGTTTTAACTAAGTTTTTTATTGTTTCCACCGATTCTTTGAGTTTATGTCTACGCTCAAAATATGTAAGCTGTAAAACATCTACTTTGTGTTTTACTATAGTATAATCCTTTGTTGTTTTGATTATTTTATCTTTTAAAGATATTTTGTAGTTCTCGAGTTCGTTCTCTAACTTTTGCGATAATGCCTGTTGTCTAAGTGCTATAGTTTTTATATTGGCAATCTAAAATAAAATTATGAGAACTTGGTATTTTAAAATATCGGTAGTGTAATTCACCTCTTTTAGATATTTTTGGTGAGCAGCATCACAATTTTTCTTCGTGATAACAAGCTTAGCATTTGCTTCTTGTTCATTTTGACGTTGATCAAATCCCATTAGTTTAATTTTTAATGCTGAATTTTCGTACTCGGTACTGCTTCGTTCTTGTAAGACTTGAGCTATGGCTTCAACTAAATTTGATGTTAAATGGTGCTCATTTTCACTGTTTTTATTTGTGCAATTTACTTCATTAGTTTCTGTTACTTGCATAGTTTTTCTATTCAAAAAAATTTTAATTTTGGTTAATACAAAAATTTTGACTTATTTGTCAAGAGATTCTAATCAAGAGGTATGGAAATTTACATATGTTTCCTTGGTGATTATCAAATTATACAAATTTTGTTTATCTAGTTTTCCTGATTTAACCCTTTCAGTCACCATGGTCATTAAAACGAACATGAACTTCTGATAACTACCAATATTAACTAAATACATTTTAATCTGTTTAATCATCACTATCGTCTAAGGGAACATGTATTAAATTATATGTCTATATAGAAATGTCTCCCAAAAAAACCAAACACGGAAACAAGGGTCATAAATGAAATTCGAATTGAAGAAACAGATCATTTGCCTTTATTCGATGAAAGTAAAGACGGCACAAGATGTAAAAATGACACCTGCTTTCTGCATTTGTGTATTACACACGATCGAAATTGTTTTCAAGTTTTTCATACAAAATAAATCATTTCTTAGTTTAACTTTTTTTTTTTAATTTACCCTGATTCATTCTGACGAACATTATTTTTTTTTCGAAAAGTTGGGGCCGTAAAACCTTGAAATGTATTTCGAAAATTTTTAAATAAATCATTTAAGCTCTGTTCTTAGTTTCAAAATTTTAACTTCAATAACAAAAATTTGTGACTGAAAGGGTTAATAATAAATTGTAGGTGCCAAATAAACTATAGTTTTCAACTTGAAATTAATTTTGAAATACCATTCATATCTTTTGTGATTTTATTTCAATTTTATATTTCCGAAAGGCATCTTTCTACTTCAATCAATAATTATTATCTTTCAATTTAAATCTTCTCGTCTCTCCACTTGAAAATTAATTAGTTTATTATCATCAATTTATCTTATTAGTTTTATGACATTCTATTTCCAGTGCAGTATCCCTTCAGCTCATGGGCGTACACGGGGGGGGGGGCAGCTGCCCCTCCCTGGATCCTGTAATAAATGCACATTTCTATTTATGTTGAATTATTTATCAACAGAAAATTCCTGATTTGCCTCTAGGCCAAAAGCTGGGTACGCCCATGCTTCATCTGCTTACTACTGGCTGATAACCAACTTTCATTTCGATTGCTGCATGTTTGAAATTGAAACAGGTAAATTATAAGAAACGTCAAAAATTAAGAAAAAAACTAAAAATATATATTTGTTTAATATATTAACAATGTAAGTACAATAATAACAAATTTTAATAGCAAAATGTACGCTTAAGAGCGTACGTTGTCCAGTGCTAGACTAGATACAAAATTATACAAAAATTAAAATAATTGATAGTTTCCGTCAATATTGAAACATTATGAATTTTTTTTAGTATTACAAGAAAAAAAATTGACTTCATTAGGATACATTGCGTAAAAGAAAATTAAAATTTGGGAATCCCCTAATAAATTATCTTTATCGGAAAACATAACAAAAGCGATGCTTTCCGAGTGTCCACCCGGCAGCTAAAACGAAGCATTCCTAGTCAGCTCACAAATCAACTAATAATGTAAAATCGACCATTAATGTGTTTTTATTAATGGTCGAATCTGTTACTTCTGCAAGTCAATTCATTTACATTATAAAAAAATTCTATTATAAAAATTTGTCCGACGTGGGATTCGAACTGGCGATCGCCAAACGATTTAATTATGATTCAATCGCTTATTGCACTTCGCCATAGAGGGTTGCTCTAATGACATTGTTTTAATTTGTCTTATCTGTCACAATTTGTAATTTAAACAATAATTTTTAATATTTGATATAATTGATAATTTTATGTTTTCCGATAAAAAAGTATACTCACCTCGCCTCGAAATATGATCCGTTACTGGGCTTACAGCTTTAAAAAGCTTGCTACGCTCACTTTTTAATATAGCTGCGCGCCCAGTAACGGATCATTTTCTATGCTTGGCCAGTAATATACTATTTTAGTTTATGTAATGTTCCTGTCGATTATTTTTCATACTTTTACATGCAAAGGTTTCAAGATTGGTGCAAACTATAGATTATTTAATTACTCAATATAGCACTGCACAGTGATCTTATAAATTTATAATATATTACTATATTGTATAATAAGGCACTGATTGTACTGTCAATTATAATGAAAAATTTGACAGGGAGATTTTTTATTATTCTAAACATAAATCAAGCACATTATGCTAATACTTCATTTTTGATTGAAATATTTTAAATAAGCAGTTACCGAACTTTGCTTTGTTCAAATAATGTAAATACTGTTTTTGGCAACTCTTCCGTGAAACGGCAAATAATTTGTAACAATATTTTAATTTTTCGTGTTAATTAATTTTTTAGTGGAAAACGTAATATTTAAGATTCCAGATAATGGAAAGAATTTTAATAAAATTATACATTCGACTCGAAATACGTGTTAAACTGGTAGATCTTTTATAAATAAATCATTTGTTAAGGCAGTGGTAATAGGCACAATTTGTCCTAGATTTAACGAATTCTAGACACCTTTTTTGCTTTATCTATACACGGTGGGGGAATTTCAGGCTTATTTGTCAAGTATCGATTATGTAATCTAAAAAAAATTAGGTATAAACATTAAGAAATTATTTGCCTAATCAACTTACATGCGATAAGTTTCGCTTCGTAGGTAATCCATCAAATGGCCAACTCCAACTTGAAGTTGATCGGCAATTGGAGTTACCCATTCATTTCCTTCAAGCCTAAATACAGCTTTGTTACTAATCATATCGAGATTACCAATTTCGGGAGGTAAGATTGTTAATCTATTTCCTTGAAGATTTAATTCTCTCAAACGACCCAATTCACCAATCTCTTTTGGTAATTCGATGAGATCATTTTCCCGTAATACAAGCTAAAAAAAAGTCTATAAAAAGTTGAACACTCAAGTGATTGTTAAAACATTCTTACTATTTGTAAGTTTTTAAGATTCTTGATATCAGACGATAGGTACTCAAAATCGTTGTCTCCTAAATATAAGGCTCTAAGTGTCTCTAGCATGAAAAAATTGCCAGGTAAATTCTTTTCGTTTAAATTATTGTAAGTTAAATCTAGCACTTCCAGTGCAGGTAAAGCACCGAAACCCCTTGGTAAATTGTAGAGTCTATTAAATGATAAATTTAAAATGCGGAGTTTAGGCATCGACGATATTGACAAAGGCAACTCTTCGATTTGATTGTTGGCTAAATTTAAAATCTCCAAATTTATTAAATTTGCTAGACCTGGTGGAACAGCTGAAAATATATATTATTTTATTTTGCACCGTGACAATAATTATTTAAAACTTACATCTGAATTTGTTGTGGCTCAAAGTTAAGCGAGTGATATTGACCATATTAACTAAAATAATAAAATGTTGTCAATAATAATTATTGATACGAATATAGAATATTCTTTGTTTACATAACATCGGTAAATGTTAAACAAACTAGTACAATGTTTTGCTTGAGAGTAAGATTGGATTTTGAAACAAAGTAAATAAAAATTATGATATGGGATCCGGTACCATGTGTACCAAACTGTTACGGAAGCAATACTAGAAGAAAATTAAGAGTCCAAGAAGGGAACTTGTCTTGAGCTCCAGAGAAAAGATTAACATCGAATGAAAACAGAAAGTGAATTTGATTTCGGCTTTTGAAGTTTAGTTATAATAAGTTTATTATTTTCCTTCTCATTCTTCGTAAAATGCAAATTAGTATTGTCGGGGCACGCCCACCTCGAATAAGTAGAATAACAAGATGCCAAATTAGGTAATCGCGAATAAAACAAGATATTAAAGGTAACTTACATAAGCCAGGCATCTCTTCAAAATTTGAAACACCTTTATCTGCCAAATCAAGCTCGGGATTTTGAATTTCCCTTGCTTCTTCTAAAATCTTACGTGTTTTCGACATTTTACTTGTATTTGGAATACAGGAAACAGGAGCTTGATTCATTGCGCGCGCAATTTATATTAACTGCCCGTCGAATTTAAAATAATTCACCACCTTTCTACAGAATGGTCAAGACTCGACTAATGCAGCTCTCGGTCCACTTTATTTTACTTACTAAACTTGAAAATAACGTAGGTAGACGTACAAGTTATTTTTAGAATATTGAAATAATTTTAACATCAATAGAATTGCTTGAAATTTAATTATTTTTACCAAGTTTTTTGTTGCAAATATTATTCCGCATAGAGAAGTATAACTTTTAATGCTGTATTCGTGGCGATGCCCTCGAGTAATCAGATGTAGCAGTCCGGGGGTGCAAAATAATTAACAATTACCTGTAGGGGTAATCGGGACACTTTGGTATTATTCAAATTTTTTACTGTTCCAATTGAAACTGCCTTGTGCGGGAGCTCCAATTAGAGAGTTGGATTTTAGACTGGTTTTGCATAGGCGAAGACAAAAAAAAATATTTCCTCAAACTTTGCTAAACATACGCATGTAGCAGTGCAGACTTAAAAATCGATAGTTAAAAACCATTTAAGATTTTGAAACAAAAACATTGATAGTGCAAGATTGTATATTAAAAAACAAAAAATAATTTATAATTTTTTATTTCATTTATTTTTATACCTATTTATTTTGTAATAACAAAACTCAAAACACACATTTTGATTTCCCAGCACAGCCAATGGTTACGGCTTCCAGATTCACTCACATTCTTCTAATCTTCATAAACGCTATATAATTTGATGGAAGTTAAAATACTTATGACCAAACTGTATTATTAGATTATTACACCAAAAAGTAGTTAACAAATTAGTAAAACTTTTCTTTCTGACTTTTAATTCGTGTTAGTTTATGCTAAATTCGTGATGAAATGCATAAAAGTTCCATGAAAAGTACTTGAATAATTAGATAATACAGTAATCCCTCCTATTATACGGTTTTGCATAAGATTCCAACAAAAAAACATACCAAAGGTTCATATTATATACCATTTATATAGTGACTTACATGATTAGCACAATTAATTTAGACAAAATATAATAGTTATTTAAATATCACAACACTTTGACAAAATAGTAAAGCCGTTATATTGAATTCAACAGATGGCTCGTTGGAACACCAATTGCCATATTTTCCTGCAGTTAATTTGTAATACTAACTTCGGGTTTCTTATGTTATATGAATTAACTGGGTTATAGAAGGGTTAACTGAAAATCCACAGCTGCATGTATTCGTTCAGTATAAAACACTTAACTCGAGCTCTCATGGGACCGACTAGATATATTTTCAACCGGTTTTACTATTTCAAGATTTTAAAAAACATCTTTCAGACATGACAGACAACTAATAATAAATTACCTGAAGATGCTAAATAGCAAAACCAGTTGAAAATAAATAAAATATATACCTTCAAGGAAATGTCTATTAATTGAAATAATTATTATCGCTTGTAAAAATGAAATGTCCAAATTTTAAGGAAACACATTAGCTAGTAACTGTTCATGTTAAAAATTTACATAAACAGTTCCATAACCAAAGACAAGATCAAGGTGTTGCCACAAAATTAAAATTGTTTCTGATAATAAGAGTTACCAAGATTAAGTTTTGGGAAAGTATTGCTGTGGGGTTGCAACTACTTCCAATTTAATACAATTTTAAAAACCTTTTGAAATGAAGAAATCATTACGCATCAAGTCAATCGTGTTTTATTTATGATGAAATAAAATATAGAATGTCATTCCAGAGCAGAGTTTAAATCAACATTTTTACACTAGGTCAAGTGCATACTTAAAGGGATGTGTAGGAAATGATAAATGCAGAAAGCCTTGCTTTTGCACCCGTCTAAAATGCTTGGAAACTATACAATACATGTTCAGACTGGATTTTAGCATGCCCATGTACCAGATGGCTTCAAAAACAAAGCTTATGTTGTCAAGATGTAAAATGAATAAATTGATAAAGTAAATTAAATACAAAATAGTCTTTTAGGAATTCAGTTGATAATACCTTGCTTTAAATTGCATATATTCTGCATTATTACTTGTCATGTGAGTTTTAATATTCAAAATAAAATTACAAATTTTTACTTTGAACAAAAATTTAAAGCAATGAATGTGTAGTTCGATAAAATATTTAAAAATCTTTTTACAAATACCTTTATTGCTCTTTCCTTTACATTATTAAAAAAAACTTACTAACAATAACAAAATAATGCCAGGTCTTGGGATTATTCACTCTTCTGAAGTAACCACCTGAAACTTAAATAAATATCTCATAATTAGTAAATTGTTTCATTATATACATTAATGTATCTATAAAAAAAGGAATTCATTTTTTAAATATTATACAATTGGAACGATACAATATAATACTAAACCTATGATCACCTATGTACACTCGCTTATCTCATTACGAATATGATCACTGAAATTAAAGTACAAAAGTGATAACAATCTGGTTTTCACAAAATTATGATTCTACCTTGTTTCTGGAAATTTCGAATGTAAACTTGATCTTTCGTATTTAAACAATTAATTATTTCGCACTCATATTATCGACTCCAGAAACAAAGCAGTACTAAAATTGAAAACTACCACACCTTGAAAAGACAGATGTTCGGAAGGAAATACTGCAACCCTTCCGAAAAGTATCGGGAACTTGATTCATGCCTGAAATTTAAAAAAAACAACTAAAACATGAAACGCACTTCAAATGTTTAAATAATAAACTAGTTAACGTTGTTATAAAAATGTAAGATAAACTGAATTAACAAAATTAAAAGGAAAGAGCTTTAACCAAATATTTACAAACTAGTTAAATAATGTTCTCAAAATGATATTACATTTTTAATGTTCACCCCTGCCGATAATTGTCCACTACAGTTCGTTTCTTTCTTTCCAGCCTTGAATTGCATTCTCACTACACGAAGAACAAAATTCCAAAGATACTTTATGTTTGGAAACATGCAAACAAACTCCGACATCTTCACATTCTTCCTCTTGCGAAAATGTAGTTGTGTAATTGTGTTCATTGTAAGTGTTTTTGTCTGAATAATTATTATCGAGAACGTTTTCACCCAAATTGTTTTCTACATTCATATCCAGAAACGAGTCGTGATTGTTAATACCATCAAATTGAAAATCGGACAGCGTAGTATCAATATCTAAAGGAAAATTAAGTTCATCGATATTACTTTCCATAATGTTAAAATCCTGTTCTGAAAATCGATTACGAATACCATTTTCAACCAGATACGAATCTTTCTCATCTTCCCAAGAATGCATAGTTTTCTTGGCAATGTTGGATTGATGCTTTGAAACACAGTCACTGTTCAATAATACTGTTTTATCCAAACAAGTTCTTACCGACATACCTGTATTATCCCTAATATTTTTCACCAAATTTCCAATATCTGCACTGTTGGCCATTAAGCTCTTCATATATTTCAATTCTTTTCGCAAAGTTGAGATCGTTGCCGATTGGCTAGTTACAATAGCATTTAATTTTATTTTGTTGCTTCGTAGTTTTGTAATTTCGTCTTCCAATTTTTCCATATATATTTTCTTCTTCATACGATTTCGTCGCGCCATGATAGCATTTTTATTTGTACATTTTGATTTCATTGCATTCGTCAATATATTAGAAGTGCGAATGTATTGACTTTTAGTGTCGATATTTTCAAAATCGTCATGTTCCTGTAAACTTTCACTTTTAGCACATTTCCTAAATGCTTTAGTACTACTTACTTTTTTATATACTCCATCGTACATGTTGTACGATGAAGAATAATCATCATCGCCACTAGAACAAGTACCCGAATCAGAAACGTACGAATTACGTATGGTACGCGACGCCATTTTATATTAACGTTAAATTATTGTATTCCTTTTTCACTTTCTTAAATGTCACAATTAATTCAAATTTTAATTATCCAAAAGTAACTTTAATTAAATTATAATTGAAAACATCGACTATAAGAAAAAATGTTTCTAAACTTGTGAAATTCTCACGGGAAATTCCTCACGAAACCAACTACGCCTTGCCGTGTTTTGCGTCTTAAAAATAGTAATTTGGTGATCTGTCAATAGGTGGCAAACCAAAAGTTTATGGTGGCAACCGCGGAAACCAGTGACGGTTTGTCCTAAAGGGCACAGAGGAACTTGCCCTCCCAACTCAAAAACCAAACTAAAAAGAATTATTTTTTATAATAATAATTAAGTATTATTTACGGCTTATTGACAATAATAAAGTTCAAATTTTAACTTAAAACTTCAAATTTCAATCCTCTCGCTTGCTATCGGTCGCTGCATAAGTCTTGTTAAACGTGAAAGCCACTTCAGGATTTCAACCACGGATATATCTTTCTTGCTCATATGTGACTATTAGACGTGGTGATTTTAAAATGAATTTAGCCTTTAATCACTGACATTCGCGTAGTTTTTTTTATAATTTTAGGGTTAATAAGATTAAAATCACTGTTATTTTATGTCATGTTATTTATTCAACTATACTGTTTATTTCTCTGTAAAGTTAAAAGTCACTTAAAATAAAATTACTTCATTGCACAATTGCATACAAAAAGAACCGAAAAGCAATATCGCAAAAGTTACAGAATAAGCCCCGCTTCCCTACCCAGCCAGCATACAAGTCAGAAGTTATTTCTTATTCTCTTATTAATAAAGAAGTCTTTTTAAAGACGTCTTTAAGAACTCTAAATATGACGTCTTAACGACTTCATTTTTTAGAACTCTCAATTAAAAGGTCTTGAAGAAGTTTCTTTTCTGACTTTGTAAGACGTCAAAAATATGAGTTATTTAAAAAGTCTTCCTTCTGAGTTCTGACTCTGTAAAACGTCAAAAATATGAGCTCTTTAAAAAGTCTTTTGTGAGGTTTGGTTGGATTACATTTGACGCCTGCGTTTGGTGGTATAACATGCACATGTTTTAATTAATTAAATAACTTTTTTCATAGTTATATATCATATTGTTCACGATCACGATTTGCCTATGTCATCCACTGCTGGATGAAGGCCTTCCCCATTTCGTCACAATTTGGGGAGTTATTAGCCATAATACACCACGCTGGTCAGATATCTTGGTGTATGGGACGGATGGTAGTCTCTGATTTGTTGATCACAGCAGCGTATTCGACTCGACCAGGATTTAAACCGCGAGCACCTGCTTCCCCTCGCTTCCCAGTCGGCCGGTGTAGGCTTTACGCCACACTGCTGGTTAGGGCATATTTTTTACTGGGTAATTATTTTAAAGAAAAAATGAAAGACACAAAAATAATGCAAAATATAAACTACGAATGATAAGAGCATTAGATTTCATCTAGCTTTTACTTAAGAGCCCAAAGATTGCTTTTGAAACCCAGTAAACACAAAACTCCATGGGATGTTATGCGACTTCCTATTTTGATCCCACGTACATCTTTTTGCGCCACATATTAGTTGTTGCATAGCTGTTAATCGCATAACGTCATATCTAAAACGTTTATGAGATGTTAGCAGTATATTAGTGGAAGTTCTATATGTGACATCTTATACTGCTCCTTAAAAGTCGGACATAAGAGTAGACAGGGACGTCCCAGAGAAGTTAACAGGCACTAGATCAGAACATCACACTTCCCGACGGGTAAACTATGTTACATCTCTATAACAGGTTTGTGTTTACTGGGAATAGTTAACATTTTTATTTATCGGACTGGCCATGTCAGTTTCCAAGGTAATTTATAGAAATTAAGTTGAATTTATTTCATGGCCAGTCTGATAAATGAAAATTTTAACAATTTTAACCTTTCAGCAGGTGTTTTATAATTTATTTATAATTTATATTTATATTTTTATATATATTTATATTTTATATATATTTATATTTATATTATATAATTTATTTATAACTTGGAGCATACGCGTATAAGGAATGTCCGCGAAATAAAGTGCACACGCGTTATTGCAAATAAAAGTGTAATTTTTGAATGGATTTATAATTTATATGTAGTTTTCGGTAAAATGCAATACAGACTTACAGGAATAAGTATTTACTACGTAAACCGGAAATTCACACGACACCATATAATAATCGAATTTTTTTGCGGACACCTAGCATTAGACGCTGCACTGTAGATTTTGCAAATAGCTTGCCATATGAGTACCTTATCACCAAATTTTTTAATGCTTAAACACTTGTCCTTATAGAGTACAGTCTCCCCAACTACTGCTGTATAAAATTGAGGCCCTGGAAAAATTTGAGTACCCGCTTTGACGTATGTTTCATCATCCATCAAAATGCAACGACCAGGCTTTCTTGTTAAATATTTATACAGTTTTCCAGAGCGGATTTTTGCACGTTTAAGTTGAGCTTGACTTTTTTTTGGGGATTTTTTGCTTCTTATATGTCTTCATATTATGTCTTTCTTTAGTTTTTTGTATACATTTGCAACACTAACACCATCAACTTTTTTTGCCATATCTCGAACAGATAAAGATTTATTTTCGTTAACAACTTCACTATCTTCATGTCTAACTTGATGTTAACTGCACCGTTTTTCCGACCACGTCCTGGCAAATCCTGTAAGATAATATGATTACCAAACTTAACTATAACTTTTTTGACACCATTTACGGACACTTGATACATTTTAGCAAGTTATCGAAGTGAAATATCTTTAATTGTGCACCAAGTGTGCAGAATTAATTTTTTTGTTTCGTAGCTAATTGGCGACACTGCGTTCACATTTGATTTTTTTCAAAAAACAAACGACATATTAAGATCTCAATAAATGGCTAAAAATAATAAGATTTTGTGGATCAAAATCCAACCACTAAATCAAATTTTATGAGTATTTCTTTGTGCGCACTTTATTTCGCGAACATTCCTTATGTGCACGTAGTGTGTATAGTACCACACATCACGAACTTCGTCTATGTGTGGCATGTGTGGACGTTCGGATGGAAGTCGGTAAATGAAGCACACATCAAAGAGATAATAGTCTCCACCCCATTACCATCACCACACGTGTGCACATGATAGCGCATCAAGGGGGTAATCACTTAAAATTTTGCGTTCCACAGACTTCATGAAGTTAAAAGATTTCACAAGACTTCATGAAGATTTCATAAGACTTCATGAGATTTTAGAGACTTCATAAAATTTTATAGACTTCATGAGATTTCATAAAGATTGCACAAGACTTCAGAGATTTCATAAAGATTTCGCGAGACTTCACAAAGATTGCATGAGTTTTCACGAGACTTCATCGATACTTGGCGGGACTTCACAAGATTTCATAGACTTCATGAGATTGCATAAAGATTGCACAAGACTTCATAAGATTTCATAAATATTGCACAAGATTGCAGACTTCATAAAATTTGCTAAAGATTTCATGAGATTTCGCAAGACTTCAGTAGATTTTACAAGGAGTCATGAGATTTCATAAAGATTCCATAATACCGTAGACTTCTTACTGTCTGACTCTTACTTTGTTTTCGCTGCGTATTAAGAAATTATAGACGTTTGTTGAAGTTTCTATTACATATTGTGTACAATGACGGTCGGCACCTATCCGAGATCAATTATTCGATGGTGTGCGAGCACTTTTGAATGTACGAGTACATATAAATTATGTATACATTTCTTATTTGTTATTTTTGCTTTTAGATATTCTTGTGTATTATTGTTTGATCTAAATATTTTATTGAAGCCATGTTGTCAATTATTTGTTTTAAAATTATATGACGGTATTGACGATTATTTAAATTTTTGTATAAATCTGAAATTAATTACTTAGGTCAATGTTTCCCAAATAGTGGTCCGCGGCATGTTTCATTTTGACGATCCGCAAACCCACGACATAAGAAAAAAACAAATAGGTGCATAATAGGCAAAAATACGTTAAAAATCAAGTTTTTCTGAAGTTTTAAGAATTAATTTGTATTTTATTTAAGTCTTATTAATTATTAATTACAATAATTACATATTTAAGAAACACCATAGTTACTTTTTTTTTTTGTAACGAAAACAAAATTTCCGGATGTTTCCTTGATACTGTTGTCTAATTTTGGGGGTTGGCAATTTCGGGACATTTGGGAAACACCGACTTAGGTACTCAAAATGTACTCGGTTCTTGATGTTTATTTAAAAATTAGCACAGTTTACTAAAGCATATTATGGCACT
Source organism: Cantharis rufa (assembly GCA_947369205.1). Classification (NCBI taxonomy): domain Eukaryota; kingdom Metazoa; phylum Arthropoda; class Insecta; order Coleoptera; family Cantharidae; genus Cantharis; species Cantharis rufa. The sequence goes on from OX376304.1 coordinate 32,816,921, forward strand.
GCTGATGTATCAGTTTCAGAAGAGACATGTCAGAATTTCAACAAAACTGTGCAGGATTGCGTAAACATTAAAAACAATCTTTTTTTATTTTTTATGCAAACTTGTACTTTTGAAATTAATTTTCGAATTACGACGGAATGCTATGATATTCTCATCGAAAACTTATTCTATGCATTTAACCAGTGGCGGATTTACCAGCAGGCTGAGTAGGGTGGAGGCTATAGCGGCACATTTCAGAGACGGAAAATTTAGGGCAAAATTTTTTGAAGTTATACTTTTAATGCCGCAGTAGAGTGAATTCAAAATACATGTAAAAGAGAGGTAATATGTATTTTATGTCAAAGTGAGAGGTAATATTTTTTACCTGAATTTAAACAGAATTTGCAAAATGTTTATCCAAACTAAAAATTTTGCCAAAATCTTCATTATATTAACTTTTTAAATCGAAGTTTTATAAAAGTTTATAATAGTTTTTCTAGCCAGACAGTGTGACGCGACACTGTTTATAATTTATAACAGGTCAGTCCAAGTTGCTCAAACATAATGACGATGCGGCCAGTGGCGGATTTAGGTGGGGGGGGGACTATAGGAGCTGTAGCACAGGGCGGCAAAATTTAGGGACAGCAAATTTTTGCAAAAATACCAAAAGCATATGTGAAAAACCTAATGGATAAGTATTAATTTAATTAATTGATTCAAATAGAATACATTATTTATAAACGTTTTTTTATTATACGACTTTTCCATTTTTGTCGTTTTAATATTGTCAGTTACCAGGAGCTTCATTCTAAAATTAATTAAAGTAAAATAAAATTATAGAACAACTCTTTACTGATACTGGTTTAGTACGTACAGATGTAAAAAATTATCTACGAAAATAAACAAGTTGTTATTTTTTGTTTTGGAATTCTGGCCCCCCGTAAAATTTTTTAGTTTTTTTTTGGCCCCTAATGAAAAAAGTTTGCCCACCTCTGCATTAGATTAGTAATTTTCGTTTTTATTTGTCAAATTATTATTAAAAACTTGAAAAATGAGACAAATTTTGTGAAATAAAACTCAATATTTTATTATAAAAAAAATAATTCTATTAAATGAATTGCATAAGCTTAAGGTTATGGAGAAGAAACAGATTTAACAAAAAAAGATGTTTTTATTTGCCAAAAAAAGCCGCTGGCTACTCTTGATCAAGCTTCTCAACTTTGCTGTAGATATTCGTAGCACGCAGCTTCGCTTTGGGATTCAAACAATAAAAGAATGTTGTTTTTTTGTTTTTGTTATTAAAATTTTGTCGAAATATTGCAAAAAAGTTTTATAAAAAATTTTTAATGGAGAGTAATGCAATACAGAATCTTTAAAACTGTTGTACTGTAAGATTTACAAAAGTGGAACTAGAAACCCTGATTCTCAGGCGACGATATGCCGGGACGTCAATTTTTTTAAAAGTGCAAGTTTTCAAAATGTTTTTACATGAGTTTTTTCTTTTTGATAATATTTTTTAAGCGCCGTATTCATAAACTCAAATTTATTCGAAATTACTTTTTTTAAACTTTCTGTTAAAAAAAACCGTCTATTTCTGACGGGGGTAAAAAATTGCAAAAAAATGGGTCACGTAGTATGGGCAGTGCCGGATTAACACATAAGCAAATTAAGCAATTGCTTAGGGCACCACGTCTTGGAGGGCACCACGCACCAGAAACAGCACAAAAGAATATTTGCTAGCACATGAAAGGTAAGGCTGTTTGAAAATTGACTGGAGCAACGCTAAAGCGTTGACTTCGGAGTCATAAGTCATATCCCGCTTGCTCGCTCGCTCGTGCATCATTCTGAAATTCGAAAAATCACATTAAATCATCAGCGAAGTATGTTTTACTACCTAGCACTACTTATAGGTAGTAACAAAAGTGTCACATTCAATACGATGTATCATATTGAAAATGATACTTCGAAATTGGTTGAATATACCGCACTATCGCATTTCATTCTCGTAATATCTAATCTAGTCGTAGTAAACAATGTATAAAGAAAAACAAAATTTCGCATACTTGACCCTTTCTTTAATTGTACGGTGTTTGCGGTTTTAAAACGCAAACACCAATATCAAATATCACACACTAATATCAAACATTCGTTTGATATTACAATTAGAATGAATTACAATTAGAATGAATATAAGATTTCGTCTCTTCATAAGACTGCAAAGATTTCATAGAGACTGCAAAAGATTTCATCAAACCTGCAAAGATTTCATCAAGATTGCAAAGATTTCATAAAGACTGCAAAGATTTCATAAAGACTGCAAAGATTTCATCAAGACTGCAAAGATTTCATCAGGACTGCAAAGATTTCATAAAGACTGCAAAGATTTCATCAAGACTGCAAAGATTTCATAAAGACTGCAAAGATTTCATAAAGATTGTACAAGACTTCATAAAGATTGCACAAGATTTCATGAGACTTCATGAGATTTCAAAGACTTCACAAGACTGCACAAAACTTCATAAGACTTCATGAAACTTCATGAGACTTCATTACGACTTATTGTCCCCGTTCCACTTGTAGCGCATGGTGTGTATAGTACATTCGTTACATATTCGCATCAAGGTTAAATTTAGCCAAAGATGTGCACATATTTGCACATACCCCACATTTGCGTACGTACGCACACGTGTGCACATAGTCTGTAGCCGGCTTTACATGAACGGGCGCGTATTGTACTTCGTACGACACGATGCCTTTTTACAAATATTTTATTATAAATAGTAATAATAAAAGGTAAAGATCATAATATTGATCCCTCTTAATTTTATTTTATATTTATTTAGACATTTTTAATTTTTATTACTTTTAACAAAATTATTATAAAAAACACAACTTTTATTGTTACATAAACAAAGTGAACGGCTATTCAGATAACATTTCGTCTTTACATGTTTGACATGCTATTTATTGCTTTCCTGAATTTTACAGGAGAGCCAGTTTTTAGCTTAAGGGGTAATGACACTCTAGAGACGCAAAAAATTGCATAATTTTAACAATTTTTTGTGGCGTTATAGTAAATGCAATACAAAATTTTTTTAAAGGGCTTTATTAGACATATTTTAAAGAACATTGTATAATTTTTTATAATTTTTTATAATTTTTTTTTCCAAAAATGGCAGCGTAAAATTGCAGCAAAGGAAACCTCTCTTTAAAAATAGCGTTCCCCGGCCGGCAAGATTTCTCCTTCAATTTTTGACCTTGAACAAAAACCAAATTTTTTTTCTGTTCTATATAAGATTATCTAGAGAAGTGCGTAGCGGAATTAAAAATATTGATTTTTGTAGAAATTGTGCACGATTGATTTCAAATTTCTGTTTTTTCTTGAAAAATTACATAAAGAATTGTTTATAACTAGAAAAGTATACAATGTAACATCAAATCCCTACGTACTTCTATTGATAATATAATTTTACAGCTACAGTTAAATTTTGAAGCAAATCGGTTAGGATCTGTTAAAATTGTGCTGCCGGCCAGTTTAGAAAACGTAGTTTTGAGATACAGCGTTTTGAAGTTTTACATAGTAAAATTTTATTATAGTAATAATAATATATTACTATATTAATATATAGTAATATATTTTAATATATATGTTAAGCATCATTACGAAGCCCAAAATGCCATATTTAACGTATAATACGAAGCCCGCACCATCAATACGAAGCCCGGTTTCGGGCATGATAAAAATCTCCGTGTATATAGGGCTAGTTATGCTAGATATTAACAGAGGTCCTCATCCGTCGTTTTTCGCTAGGGCTTCGTAATTCTGGTTTATATCTCAAAACATACACGTTTAGTTAGTCAAAATTTTGTGTAGAGGGCGCGTCGGTGTGCCCGTATATACAAACTGTATACCTTGTATATGTATAACCGATATTACGACCCCCAACTTATACCACATACTACATGAAGCCCTAAAGTTGGCAACAACGCAAACATTGATATCTTGAGAAGGCAGTATGTTATTTTAAAAATAGCTTCTACGAGTGTAAATATTTAATACGCTCATATTTCATTATTATTATTATACTTATCTGTTCAACTTCTAGCTGCTGATTTGGAAAAGTATTTTTTTTGTAGGATTTCAATAAACAAAAAGATAATGCATTCTTAAATTGAACAATTTATTTCAAAAAAATTCAGAAACAATATTGATTAAAATTATTAATTTAATTATGTTAAAAAATATAAATAAAATAAAAAATAAACTTATTTATTCCTAAATGCATTATATACCATCGTTTTTACTTCAAACTTTATTGTTAAAAGTATTTCAGATTTGAAATGACTTGGAAATTAGTTGCTAGTAACTATAGCACGTAGCAGCAGAAAATAATTAGCAATGGCTGCTGTTTTGAAAAAGTGTTGGGCATGAAAGGTCGTTATGACTTCATCAGGATATCGATAACATACTATTATCATCGACGTATACATAACGTCTTTGAGATGTGATAATATGCTACAATTGAAAATTTTACAATTTTAATTTTCTGAAACATTTTCTAAAAAATTTAAATTTTGTTTAATATTTCCAAAACATTACAAAATATTGAAAATCTCATAATCTCGTTTCCCAAAATCATGATAGTTTCATCATTTCGTGATAATATAAAAAACCAATTGAAAATCGGAACGTTTGAAAACTCCGAGCATCATATAAAACGGGGGGATATGAAAATAAGCAAACTGACCGACCGATTTTAACCACGGCAGTACAAATTTGTATTGCTAACTGGTATATAAATGACGGCAGGCCTGTAGCCAGGGGGGGCACCTGGGGCACATGCCCCCCCCCTAAATGTTAAAAGAAACAACAATTGTTTGTAATAATAAAAATTCCCGGAAGGGGATCCGCCGAAAATGTTACTTTTTACGAAAGGTTTTTATGAGTGCCTTTCCCCGAAATGAAATCCTGGCTACAGGCCTGATTGACGGCATAGTATTACATCAATTTGGCAATCTCTTCTTGTCTTTTAGACAAGTTCAGTGATTAGCGTAGTTTTTCTTTGTATATTTTTAATTTATAATCATAATTTGTAATTCATTGTTTGAAAAGTTATAATTGTTCGAAATGTTAGAAAACTCCGAGCAGTAAGCGTTTGGTAATACGACTTGAATTCGATCTTGGTGGGTAGATTCAAATTCAAGCTGAGTAGTTTCAAATTCGATTTAGAAATTTATCGATTCAAATAATCAACACACTTAAATTGGTATCATCATTTAATCATTTTGAAACTAGAAAATAATGTTACATAATTATTAAGAAATTATTTTTAATAATGGTGCGCTACAATACAGGTTTGAAAACAAACCACATTAAATTTCTCGTGAGCTACCCGAAATATCGAAAAAATTGAAGAAATTAATTTTATCCGCGCACACAAAAAAACTGCCAATCCACAGAGGAAGTTTTTAAGTGTTGTGCTATGAGCTCGGAGATCAGGTACCGTTCTAGCTTACGTCGCGTCGCACAGTGGGGCAGAATCCCAAAAAGCTGGCCAAAAATCGAATTTTTGAGTTGTATATATTCGTCTATATACGTTCAGATCTTGTTTACTAGTAGTCCTAGGATGAAATTCCGGACCAGGCAGGTTTATACCTGCTCTAGGGTCGCCTCGACATCAGTCGACATTCAGCCGCCGTTCGGTACGCATTAAACAAGCGTACGCGTCGAAAAATTCTTGCCTGTTTCAAAGTGCTGTGAAACGGACGAAACTGTCTCAATTTTAATTCTGCAAAATGGAATAACTTTCTGAAGGTATGTAGAAAATATAATTATGCATAGTTATTGCTTATTTTATGTTTGAAATATCTAAATTTTGCAACAAGTAAACATAAAAAATTGTACATTTTTTTTCGAAAATCAATTTTCTAAAGTAGTTTTAAAAATGTCTTTGCGAGTCTCGACCTTGTTTCGACAAGAAACTGATAGTGTATAGTATTAAATATAATATACTAAAAAACTGGCTGCTCAGGAGTGCTCAACGAATAGTTAGACTAATTTTTAGGGAGAAATATGTGGCGCGACATTAACGGACGTGTGAATGTAATCCATTGATTATTACGTTACAGCGCGTTGGTATATTTTCTGTCTATTAACATAGATTAATATTTATTTATCAATTCCATTTGTAGAATGTTCATTTATTGATTAATATTCATAGATCACTTAAATTTTAATACAGTAATTTATTATTCTAAATTCGGCAAGGACTGACGAGGGGCTCCTAGAGCAGCCATGTATGAAAGAAAGGAGCCGCCTGCTGTTCAGGCTTTGTTATACCTATCTTTATTATACGGACACAGAGGTGATCCTCGTAAAGACAGATTTCATGTAATTTCGGTTTTTTTTTTCGTGCAGAATGTATGTAAATATATTTGTTATGTGTATCTTTGAAATGTATGTATTGTATCTTTGAATGTATCTTTCGAAAATTAACCATATTTTTTCTGAACAGCAGGTTGCTATCCCATGTGCAGCATTTATATCATAAATATTCGTTTTCTTTATAAATATAAAATCATTTTTAGTAGTAATAAATTATTTTAGTACATTTCGAGTCAGAACACCGTATATAGTTTTGTTAAGTACAAAATGATTTCAAAATAATGTCATTCAATTTTGTACATGTTTTTATTGGTATTTTACAGAGTCTTCCAAATCTTCAAACATGGAATTGTCAAGAAAAGATGTGTTTTTCATGGTGAAAGACAGTTTAAAAAACGAACAGAAATTCGTTATTGGAGTTTTGAAAGATGCAGTTTTCAAGAAAACCGAACATGTGATACAAGTAGACGAGGATGAAAAGTCATTAGGACTGTTATTTGCAAATTTTCGATCCAGATGGAAAGCAGCAAATAGAGGCAAAGAAAAGTTTCTAAAAAATAATAAAGAATGGTTGAATGGCACCGTATGTTTTTCAACATTATCCAATACTGAATGCACAACATCAACATCTGAGAAGATTGTGAAGAATGATGAAAAAGGAACATCTGGACGACCTTCGAAATCCTTTGCTTCATCCAGCGATAGATCTAAGAGGCGAAAGACTGAAGAAATACGTTCTACTTTATCTACAGAAGAATTGACGTATGCTGCTCAAATGAGTTTAAGGACTTCTGGTCAAGTACATGCTGCTCAAGTTCTTAAAGATGTCACATTAACCAGCCCAACAAGAGCCTCAGAATATATAGCTGCTGTTCGGTCAAAAAATGAGACACCTTTAACCCCAGACGAAGCACTTTCTTTGATGATCGAGAAAGGAGAATCAAAGCGCTCTTATCAGCTATCAAGAAATGCAGCTAGAGCACGTAAATGCAAATTATACCCATCATACCATGAAGTAGAAAAAGCAAGAAATCGTTGTTATCCGTCAGTTGTGTACATGAATATTAGTGAGTCGTGCGCACAAATTAAACTACAGGCTTTACTTGATCATACCACATACAGAATTATACAACTTCAGGCTGATGTCATCGATACTCTAAATTCCGAAATTTTGCAAAAATTAGTACTTCACTGTAAATGGGGATGTGATGGAAGCAGCGGCCAAAGTGTTTATAAGCAAAAATTTGATGAGGATGGAAAATCTGATGAAAGCATTTTTTATACTTCTCTGGTACCTTTGCAATTAATCCACAACAATCACGAGACGAATGAAGGAACTATTGTGTGGAAAAATCCTAGACCTTCATCTCCTCGATTCTGCAGACCAATACGATTGCAGTTTGTACATGAAGATGTACAATCAACATTGAAAGAAGTTACCGACATTGAACAGCAGATTGCGGGTCTTGCACCATACACTACTGAAGAAAATGAAAAATCAATTTCAGTAACCTATTGTATGTCTTTTACGATGATAGACGGCAAAGTCTGTAACGCTGTAACCGGTACCACTTCTGCACAACGCTGCTTCCTGTGCAAAGCCACCTCTAAAGATTTTAATAACATCGACAAAATTATAAAAATGGATATTACTACAGATAATTTAAGATTTGGCATGTCTACATTGCATGCGTGGATTCGTTTTTTCGAGTGCTGTTTGCATTTGTCGTATAAGCTCACAACTCAAAAGTGGCAAGCTCGTGAAGAGGAAGTGAAAAAGATTGTGAAAATACGCAAGGAAGACATACAGACTCAATTTAAGACAACACTGGGGCTTATCGTTGATCGACCAAAGCCAGGATATGGCAGCTCAAACGATGGAAATACCGCCCGCCGCTTTTTCGAAAATGCTAATATATCTGCTGAAATAACAGGAGTCGATGAAAATTTAATTCACCGATTTCATGTTATTTTGCAGGTAATTTCTAGCGGGTATGATATAGACGAAGAAAAATTCAAAGACTATTGTGTGAATACTGCCCGTTTATTCGTTGCTTTATATCCATGGTATTACATGCCAACATCTGTGCACAAAGTGTTGATGCACGGAGCAGAAATTGTAAAATATGCCCTTTTACCGATCGGACAACTTTCTGAAGAGGCCCAAGAGTCACGCAATAAGGACATTAAGAACTACAGATTACATCATTCAAGAAAATGCTCTAGAGAATCGAATATGAGAGACATTTTCAATAGGCTCTTAGTAACATCAGATCCATTTCTCTCAAGCATTAGGAAATTGCCCCAGAGACCGGCGAAATTTTTACATAAAGAAGCTATAGAATTGTTAAAACAACCTGAAGTCACCAGACAAGAGACAAAGAACGATTCCGATTTGGATACAAGTGTGTCAACATCAGAATCCGAATCGAATGATTCCAACATTGAAGATGACATACACGATTTTTGTTACTAGAAGTAAATAACAGATATTTGATTTATTGCAAATTTTGTACTCAAGAAATTGTTCATAAATAAAAACATGGCTCAAGAGATTTTCTACTCATTTAAGCCTAAAAATATTATAAAACATTTTCTATTAAAAAATATTAAAAAATTGAAAATTTTGGTGGAATCGTCCATATATCGCGTCTGCTTTTTTGAAAATTAACATTCCTATAACAAATTCGTAATCAGCGATCCCAAAAACCCTTAAGAAATATGATTGGGTATTTTTTACTGAATTATTTGACTAATTGGTTGAATTATGTCCGCCATTTTGGGTCCGCCATTTTGAAAATCGTAATTCTGATAACAGATTCGTATTCAGCGATCCCAAAAACCCTTAAGAAATATGATTGGGTATTTTTTACTGAATTATTTGACTAATTGGTTGAATTATGTCCGCCATTTTGGGTCCGCCATTTTGAAAATTGTAATTCTGATAACAGATTCGTATTCAGCGACCCCAAAAACCCCCGAGAAGAGAATTTGAGATCATTTTCGACACTTCCCGCATTTTGACCAGCTTTTTGGGATTCTGCCCCACTGTGCGTCGCCGTCGCCCCGGACAAAAAACAAATTGCCGCCCCGTAATTTGCCTCGTTACAAATTTTCGACATATCAAATTATACATCCCGATTAATGGGTATTTAACTCATCAATATTTTGTCACATTAAGAGTCAAATTTTCGCTCTTTTAATTTGCCGTTTCGGACAAATGTCCGGGTTGTCCGCCTCCTAGAGCGTGCCCGCAGAGGACACTAAAATTTTTCACAAATGTTTTAAAATGTAAACAAAGTAAGCAATTTTGGAAATTCGTCTCCAACTACCTACTTGAAAATATTTTGGAATAGTTTTTATTTCGCACATACATTTTTAAAAGTTTTAAAATTTGAAAAGTAAAAATTTTTTTTTAAGTTATTACAAATTGCATTATCTAGGCAGTTTATATTTTTTCTTATATGAGAGACAAAATTTACGCGCTTTTTATAAGATGTAGGCGGGGAGCAATTTATTTCTGTGCATGCTTAGCAAAACAATTGCACTACGTTTGATGATTATTATTTGCAATCTTTCAAAGATAACAATATCCAGTAAATAATTATTTTTTTATTATTAAGGTGGCAAATGCCCTTATTATTTTGCCATGAGAACTTATAACGATTAAAAAAAGAGTACATATAACGTATCGGGCTAAAATTTTGACATAATATTATTTGAACATTTTTCAATAATATAAAGTAAATAGAGCGAGGTAAAAAACATTTATAGTTAATGAACAAAAATAAATAAAGAAAACAATTTTGGTTTTGATAACTATAATATAATAGATTTTCAAAATTAAATCGCTTTTACAGATGATATTTAATGCTTTTTACCTCAAAGTGCTTTCTATTATCGAAAAATGCTCAAAGAATATTATGTCCAAATTTTAGTATGATACGTCATCTGTACTCTTTTTTTAATCGTTATAAGTTCTTATGGCGAAATAACATGGGTATTTGCCACCTTAAAATATTTTTTTATTAACAATCCAAAAAATTGAACGATTTTTAATACTTTGATACAGGTTTGCATAGTTCTTAAAATAATTTTTGAATTTGAATTATTAAGTTATGGCCGTATTGATAAGTTAAAGTATGATCTTCCTTACTTTAACATAATATTTTTTAATTTAAAATAAAGACGATTTACTACTTCAACGCCTACAACTCGGAGTTGCAGAGTGCGCAAAAAGCTAACAAATTGATTTTTACTTTTAAACTGGCTTATCTTTCTTTTCAAAACACAGATTTGTAGCTAAAGGGTTTTCCATTAAGGACGCCTAGATTTTAACAAATCAATGCGGCTCTGTTTTTGAAGTTGCATATGTCAAACTTAGTGTTTTTATTCAATGATAATTGACAAATCATCATGCCAAGTTACAGCGTCGAGGAACGCATGCAAATCATAAAATTTTATTATCAAAATAGATGTTCTATTTCCCCGATTTCGTAAAAAAAATCTTGTTTAGCGACGAGGCCCATTTTTGGATGAACGGGTACGTCATTAAGCAAAATTGCCGGATTTGAAGCCGTGCCAATCCATACAAGGTCCACCAAATGACAATGCAACCGCAGAAAGTCACTGTCTGGTGTGGATTTTGGGCTGGCGGCACCATCGGTCCGTACTTCTTTGAAAACGACGATGGCGTTGCCATCACTATCAACGGAGAGCGCTACCGATCGATGTTAACCGATTTTTTTGGGGCCAAATTGGAAGATATGGATGTGCACGACATGTGGTTCCAACAGGACGGTGCTACGTGCCACACAGCTAATGCCACAATAGAACTTCTGACGCAGCGATTTAGTGACTAGGTTATCTCACGCAGAGGCGACGTAAATTGGCCACCGAGATTGTGCGATTTGACCCCGTTACACTTTTCCTTGTGGGGTTTTATTAAGTCCCAGGTCTATGCCAATAAACCGCAAACTACCGATGCCCTAAAAACCAACATCGGCCATGCCATCGCCCAAATTCAGCCTGATTTGTGCGCAAGAGTAATCGAAAATTGGACCTCTCGGGTGCGCGCCACCAAGCGGAGTCGCGGCGCCCATTTGAACGACGTTATTTTTCACACATAATGTCATTGATAGGCCTTTCGAATAAAAATAAAAATTCGTAGATATCTCACATACAACTTGCTTTATTCAATTTTAAAATCTAGGCGTCCTTAATGGAAAACCCTTTATAATACTGTTCCTGAAAATTCACAGCAGCTTAAAATTTTTAAGTAATCTGAGCGATTTATCAAAAAATGGTTTATTTCGCACCATGTTTTGTATGCTTTTTTGCTTTTCTTTTGAGTTTTTTCGGTTCTTGTGCTTTTTTTAATTTTTATGCTTTCAATGCATTTTTTTAAATTTTTATGCTTTCCATTACTATTAAAAAAAATTAAATAAGATTTTATAAAAATAACGGTTTAAAAATATTGGACAATATAGCCTAAACAATATCTGGAGAAAACTATATTAAATTTAAAAATGGATCTCTCGCCAAGATTCGTTCTGGGGAGCGGATAACCCGGACAATAAATTCGTCTCCCACTCACTACCGACTCGAAAATCTTTTAGAACAGTTTTATATTTCGTTAATAAATTTTGAAAAGTTTTAAATTATACTATAATACATCTTATTAAAAATTGCGTTATCAAGGCAAGGTAGTATCTTCGATAACGGTGAATCTAAATTTGCAACTATGCGATATGTGCGAATCGTTAATTACTATTAGGAGTAATATTTTAAGATCAGAATTTTACTTAACTTTTAATAGCTGCTAGTCATCTAGAGTCTTAAAATTTTAAGCAAACTTGTCAAAATTATTGATTTACTAGTATGCCTATATAAAAACATTTATAATTAAAAATTTGGAATACCCGCATAAATTTGTAAATTTTATGAATTTTATAAATTCGAAATTTTAGCAGGTATCTATCTACTCTTAAATTTATTTTGAAATAAGAATTTACATTTTATTTTAAAAAAAATAATCAATGAAAAAAAGTACAAATGTTATCTGGGTTCTTCATAATTATTTTACTTCAAATTTAAATTAGCGCCCATCGCTTTTACAACCTACATAAGTTGTATTATATTCAACAGCAACGTAAAAAATTAACAATAAGACGTGATGTTGTGAGTAATCATAATAATAATGTAACTTACTAGTTACTACTGGTAAATGCTATCATGAAAAGTGGCAACAATGGTGGGATTCATAAACCCGCGCAATAGTTACACAATATACAATTGGGCTTGATAAGGTTGTTGTGTGTGTAGGGACTCATAAAAGCTGTCGAATATTTATTTTAATGTATCATAAAAATTTTTACCCCTCTTCGTTTGCCTTATATTCTATCATAATAAGTTGCCTATATATTTAAAATTTTTACCTATAGCATTAATATAAAACCCGGGAGTCAGGAGACCTGTAGTATGTACCGTGCGTGGGATCCTCCGTCAGTCACGTATATAGTAATATATAGTAATATATTGCCTACTTCTTATTGCGCTTGACATGCTTGAGTTCCGAAAATATTCCGAATATCGATATGAAATTTTGACACATAAATTTTAAGATATTGAACTATTAATTGATGCAAAAAATTTTTTTTGCATTTTCTTGAAATTCTAGAGTGTCATTACGCCTTAACTTTGCCTATAAAATAACATTAAATAGTCAATTTTACCATTTCTACAACTTATTAGTTTAATTTTTAATAAATACAGAAATTTTTTCTTGTAACCGCACTGGTTATTCATTGTCAATTATTCAATTATCTTATTTTCGGCATTTATGCAGTTGGTCACTTTTACTTGTATGCCGACGAAATATTGATATTAATTTGAAAACGAAGCAAAAATAAACTACTTGTAATAGATTAATATCATGTACTGTATCGTCTTGGAATAGAAATAAAAAACCAATAAATCCGACTACTCAGAAAAAAGTTATGCCAACAAAAGTAAAATTGTCGTACAAAATGTGCATACGCGCCTGCTGGAAGGTTAAAAGCATTTTCTTTCCTTTAAGTAAAAGCTAGATGAAATCTAATTCTCTTATTGTAACATACTACTCTCAATAATTTAATTAATAGGTAAACGTAAAATCAAAAAATTTAATTAATAATTTCAAATACAATTATAAATTTTCCATAGATAAAAGTTGTATAAGAAAGGTCAAAATATGGGAACCATTATCAGAAAAACAATTAAGCTAAAGGGAAGTAACTATTATATCACATTAGATAAAGTTAACTCAAACACAATTAAGAAAGATAAAGCGGAAGACGCTCAAAGTTTAAACGATCAAAGATAGACACTGCCAACAAAATTTTTACATAAAAGGGCACGTTTTTATACGTTTAAATAGTTTTCCTATATTTTTTTTATTGAATATAACATTAATGTTTTCTTGTTAAATAAATTTAGCGTTTGAATTGAGTAATTGTTTTTTTTGCTACGAGGACGAGTATTTGTTCTACTTAACTTCCTACGGTTTCAAACTCTCTGGCTACAGCAACCAAATGTTTAAATTTTAAAATTCTTAAAAAAAATTACTGGTGGCAGTCTACTCCAAGAGGATTTTAAATTTTTACCAATTCTTTTACGGTCCGGGTGTTACATTATCATCCATAATTTATATTTCTGCATTATTTTTGTGTCTTTCAATTTTTCTCTAAAATAATTAGGGAAGCAGGAATTTGCATAAATAAGTTTTTACATGTTAAATTCCAATGTTCGGCTAACTCATTCAGCACCCGGTATAACAAATGTATGTGTTAGACCGCATGTTAGTAGTTAAGGGTTAGTTTTTAAAAATTTTAAGATAAAGTGTAAACAATATACATATTTGAGCTTTAGTGATTATTTAATTTGAAAATAAACTTTGAGGAACCTAATAAATGTTGAATTATTTCAGATGCATTATTATATTTTGTTACTCTTATTTCTTTTTCAATTTCATTCGGATACAAATAATGTAACAAAAATATTGTAATATTCATCAGTAGGTAAAGTAAATAGTTATTTACATCACTAGCTGCATATAGGTGTATTTTTTTGAGCAAGGAGGTAGTATATTTGTCATGTAAGAAAATGAACTATTCTTTTCATATTATACGTGTTTCTTTATAGTTTATAAACATTTTTGTTATTTTTTTCTATTTTATTTCTTACTCTCTAACTCGAACTCCCCTGAATTCGAATACATTTTAATGCATTATGAGAATTCGATTTTTGACTATAAAAAAAATTGTATAGTACCTAAACACACATAGGTACTGCTGTTATCACAATCTGCGTTGTGTAAAGTGCACAGGAGATCATGCTACTCAACAATGTCCGCGTAATGAACGTAACAATGAGGTAATCACTCTGCTAACTACAGAGGATGATGCTCAGTTTATAAAGAACTACAAAAAGAAGGTTTCCTTCTTTGCGTGGAAGACAAGCTGTACAAATCGTAAGTACAAATAATCATATCAGCCAACCTGGTTTTTTTTATGCACAGGTGGCAGGAGCAAATAGAACGCTTCAACAACGCCCAACAAATTCAATATCCAGCTGCCCCGCAACAGCAATCAAACGATGTTCTAGAAATAATGATGACAAGAATGATGGAGAAGATGGACAATATGATGAACGTCCCGACTGCTCTAATAACAAAAATGATTTTTTGTTCCACACAACTCTAAGTAAAAATCTAACAACTCTAAAAATTGCGGTCTGAAACGCAAATGGTTTAGTCAATCATGGGCCGGAGGTGAAATCATTTATCATAAACCAAAACTTAGATATTTTGCTACTTTCAGAAACCCACTTGACTATACCAAAAGCTTCATCAAAATTCCAACTTCATTATCTATCACACTCAACATCCTGATGGCACAGCACGAGGAGGTACTGAAATTATCATGAAGAACAATCTAAAACATCACAAAATAGAGGAAACAACTAAAAGAAATATACAAGCTACATCAGTTGAAATCGAAGACTGGCAGGGACCACTCACCCTTTTAACGGTATACTATTCCCCTAACCTATCTATCAAAAAAGATTAATTTGATACATTTTTCAACTCGCTTGGTCATCGGTTATTGGTACAGCTGTACCAATCATTCCAAACCTGCAACCTATATTACAACTATCAACAGGTGAACCCCCACCTACTTACTGGCTTACAGATAGAAACAAAATCTCAGATGTACCTGATTTTTGTATTACTAAAGGTATTTCGCATTACATGCTTTGACCTGTCATCTGACCTCACTCCTCTTCTAGTCACCATAGATTCAAATGTCACTAAAATTAATAAACCACCTGCACAGGGCCGGATCAAGCTATTTCGGCGCCGGGTGCAGATTATGTAAATAGCGCCTTTAATACTAATAATTTCATATAAAATATTATAATCAAAGAAAAAATGCAGTACCTTGGAATCACAGTGCACAATTAAAAGTCGCTTAATTTTGGTACCCATGGTTTATCCGGTCCTGCACCTCCATTGTTTAACAAAAATACAAATTGGAAAATATTGATAAGCAGCCTCTCGTATAAATTAACAAGCAAGCAACAACAAGCATCACATTCCACCTCAGGTCTATTCCACCTCAAATATTGATTGCCTGCAAACATTGACTCAAATATTGATAAACCCGGCTATTGTCCTGAACACATAAAAAGAAAGATAACAGAAAAAATAAAACTAAAGAAACGATGGAAATTAACTCCAACTAATAGAACCAATTTCAACAAAGCCATGAAACAACTAAAAAACTTCTTGTTAACAACAAAAATCACGGAGTAAAAATCTTCGTAGAAAACCTTTCAGCTAGTCAAGCAACCGACTACTCTTTGTGGAAAGTTATGCGGAAAATAAACAAAACCATGCACAAAAATAAATCAACCCATTAGAACTAATGATGGAAACTGGGATCGGAATGATTTGGAAAAAGCCAAAACCTTTGCCGAACATCTTGCTAAAGTCTTTCAACCTCTTCCAAGAGAAATTCCTGTCGAAAAAGAATACTCTGTCCGCCGGCTATTTGAAGCCTCGTATCAAATAAATCTGCCAATCGCAAAATTCAAAATAAATGAAATCAGAAATGTTATTTCATAAAAATTAACCGAAAAAAGGCTCCAGTATATGATCAAATGACAGAAAAAATTTTGCAAAATCTACCCGAAACTGGGGGTAAATTATTTAGAATAATTTTTAACGCAATCCTCCGATATGGTTATTTTCCAGATCAGTGGAAGATATGGCACAGGTAATTATGATTCAGAAGCCATGAAGAGATCTAACCGAGACTTCATCCTATAGATCCATTAGTCTGCTGCCAATCTTTTCGAAGACATTTGAAAAACTGTTCCTAAAGAGACTAAAACCGCTTCATCGAGATGGAAATCTAATCCCGGACTATCAATTTGGCTTTCAGCAGAGTCACGGAATAGAGAAACAAGTGCACCGGGTTACGAAGAAGATCAGAATGGACCTGGAATCGGGAAGATACTGGTCTGCTGCATTTCTTGACATCTCTCAAGCGTTTGATAAAGTATGGCACGATGGATTGATATATAAAATCAAAAAACTCCTACCTCATCCTTATAGTCGTTTGCTAGTATCTTACTTAACCAACAGATTTTTTTAGTCAAATATGAAGAAGCCTATACCAACTTAGAATCCATTTTATCAGGAGTGCCTCAGGGTACTGTTCTTGGACCGATACTATATTTATTATTCACATCAGACCTGCCTGCAATTAACAATACAGTATCGGCTATGTTTGTAGACGATACAGCTGTATGGCATTTAGTGATGATCAAAATCTTGCTTCTCGATTCTTACAATGTCACTTAAATAAAATTGAAGACTGGCTCAAGAAATGGCCTATCAAAGCTAACACATCAACAAGTCGGTGCATATCACCTTCACCCTCAGAAGAGGAACTTGCCCAGGTGTAACGATGTATGGTAAAGTCCTCCCGGAACAAGATACAGACAAATACTTGGGTTTTCACCTCGATAGACGACTGACGTGGGACTTGGAATTCTAGGAAATCCCTGGCATTTTTTGAAAATCCCTGGAATTCTTGGAAATTAATGGAATTCTTTGGAAATCCCTGGACTTCTTGGAAATCGTTGGAATTCCTTGAAAATCGTTGGAATTTCGAGTCTTGTGTACAGAAATTTTACTGGATATTTACTCCTTGTAAAAAATATTAATTCGTTGTATATCATTGGAATTCTTGGAAATCTTTGGAATTCCGAGTCTTGTGTTCAGAAATTTTACTCGATATTTACCCCTTGGTTTGGTACGTATTGACTGGACTATATTAGAGAAAAATATTTCTAATTAAATAAATTTCGTTTGAGAAATTGATAATGGTAAATTTTTCATTCAATTTTTCTGTAAGAGTGAGGATAGTTGTATAAAAAAAGATGTTAAGAAATTTTGAGTTCCACGGAAAAATAGAAATTGGTAGAAAGGAAAAAGTTTTGGAAGATAGGAAGATAGGAAGAGTGAGGATATGGGTGGAGTCTGATAGGAGATTTAAGAAATTGAAAAGGTTCGAAATTGGAGCGATCTTTGAATAAAATTACCGATTAATTTTGAGAATAACTTGTAAATTAATTGTTGGTCAATATTTGTTATTTTGTGAACCAAATCACTGTTGTAAGATATTGAATGTTTTATCAAAAGAAGATCACATCATGGATTTAAAAATAAATTTGGAAGAATAAAGGATATCATTGAAAAATTGTATAGAAAATTTGGGAAATTATAAATAAATTGGTATTCGATGATGTATTTTTGGAAATTAATATTAAGATATTGAATTTAAATCGCACCTGTAGGATTCAGGTGGACGTGGACTTCAACAAATACCAGGAACGTACTCATGAAGGGAAATTTATTAAGAACTCCGGTTAGTATTGCGGTAAGACTGTTTTATTTTTAAAAATAATCTGAACACGGAACATTATTTTATGAGGTACTATATAAGTAGATACTTCTATTATTATAGACTTTTGAAAATTTTTATTCAGAATTTGTGAGAAAATAAACTACAAAAACGAATTAAAAGTATTTTATTATGCAAATTATATTTTTGAGACAAGGAGATAACTACCAACGATAGTTAATTTATTAATAATCGGTGGTTGTTCTCACGTACGAAATTCCAGAAGGCATGGAAACTGTATCTACTCCACCTGGGAATAATTTCTTGGCTTCTTCGTCAGTTACAGTAGGTAAAATCATAACTTTTTCACCAGGCTAAAATAAATTTTCAATATTGAAGATATTGATATGATAGGTAAATAAAAATAATTCTTACCACCCAGTTGGCGGGAGTTGCAATTTGCGGAATTTTATCGACCAATTGGAGAGAATCAATAACACGGAGCATTTCACTAAACAAAATTAAATAAAATGTAATTTTATCGTTACTAAAAGACATTTAGTAAATTATCTGCTTACTCGACGTTTCGTCCAGTTGAAATTGGGTAGTGCATGGAAAGTCTTAAAATATGATTAGGATCAATCACGTACAAAGCTCGAACAGTAACCGCACGATCTACGTTATCTTTGTTTTTCTTGTCGATCATGTTCAAAAGCACAGCTAGTTCTCTACTTTCATCAGCAATAATGGGATAAGGGAATTCTCCAGGAATATCGCGACAGTAAGATTTAATGTCATTTACCCAATCCACATGACTTCCAAGACGATCACACGAATGTGCCAAAAGTTTTACATTGCGTTTAATGAAGTGAGGAGAATGAACTGCAATTCTTCCTAATTCTGTAGTACATACTGGAGTAAAATCAGCGGGATGAGAAAATAGAACAACCCATCTAAAAATATTTGTTTTATATAATAGGTAGTTAGGTACATGCATCGTAAAATATAATTTTAACAAAAACTCAATAAAATGCTAAATGTTTTGATATTTTAGCTTAAATGCGACTGACGATTTATCATAATCATGAAATTGTCTCATATTGTATCATAAAGTTCCCGCTTTAATTTATATAATTATAATTGATGGTTTTTCAAGTAATTTCACGATTTTCATGACCTCGATTTTTTCATTTATATTATTTTATCCAAATATATCTAGTTCTACCGTGGACCAAAGAAATAACAAATGCAATCTTGGATTCAAGAGGAAAACTACCCCTATTCCTAGAGGCTCATCTATCATTTCTTTAGTGTTTTCCCTTTTTTTGTGGTACATCATATTAAATTGTTTGTTAATAAAATCGAAAAAAGAAGTTTTTTTAGTCAATTAATTATTCCACTAAAACTAAAGTCTGGATTGGCGCTTGAACAAAAAATTTTTTTTGTGCTTACTATGTAATTGAATACAATTTTCTGGATATGTAAAAATTAAGAAATTAAAATGCAACATTTCAGCGATTTATTAAAATTATATTTATTTTAGTAGGTATGGAAGCAAAAATAAAATTATAAAAGAAACTTACGATTTTCCTTGCCAATCGTAAAATTGAATTGGACCCTCTGTTGTTTCAGCTTTAAAATTTGGTACTGTATCACCTAAATAGAGCGACATGTTGAGAGTTGTTGTGA
The DNA here is from genome assembly GCA_947369205.1 of Cantharis rufa. Taxonomy (NCBI): domain Eukaryota; kingdom Metazoa; phylum Arthropoda; class Insecta; order Coleoptera; family Cantharidae; genus Cantharis; species Cantharis rufa. Next base: position 32,836,925 of record OX376304.1, read on the forward strand.
ACTGTTCAGTGGATTGTCCCGTAGAAAGTGAAAAATAAATTTAAACGAACCGGTATTATAATCATACGTTAACACGTGACCTAGCTTTATCAATCAAACTGTTATTTTAACTAAGGTTGAGTTTATCACGCCTTTTAAAATAAATTACTCTTACTGGAACTTGTTATTGTATATTCTTGTTATCTAACTTATCTTTCAAGACGTGCAGCGACCTATACATACATACATATTATATAAGTTTGTGGTAGGAACAGACATTTTCTATCGAGGTCAGGTACACGTTACTTCTTAATATAAGTAGTTAACATTTCAAAAATTTACAATAATAATTATCTAATTAGTATGAAAATTTATAAAAATACTAACCATGTTTTTTAGAAAACCCAAAAAATGCACACGCATTTTTTAGAACTAAAATGTTTCCATAGTTTCCATAGTATGGCGAAAACGTTTGCGATATTGTATACTTACAGTGTATTTTATTTGTGATAACTTAAAAACATTTTAGTTTTAAAAAGTGTGCGTGAATTTTTGGGTTTTCTAAAATATTGATATGGTTAATATCGAGTTACACTACTTAAACCATGTATCAATCGATTATAAAAATACTAGCTGGATACCTGGCTTCGCCCGGTGGTGCTAAAGGAAATGTATTCGAGTTAGAAAATGTCTAAAAAAAAGATAAATTTATCGGAGCACCAAATAATACTCCTATATGGTTTAAATATGACTTCGATAGGTCCAGTAGTTTAGTAGGTTTAGGCGTGAAGAGGTAACCAGTGACGGCGCCTGCATTTTGGAATGCAAAGGAGGGAATGGAGGGGTGGGCAGGAGTATACAAAATTTATAAATACCTACTCTAAAAAAAATACATTATTTAAAAACGTTCCTAATAAATGAATTTGGGTGGGCACTTGGTTGGATACGCCAATTAATAGGTCACACGGACCACCTCCTGGCACCGTCACTGGAGGTAACATATATAATATGCAGCAACGTTTTTATATTTATTAAGATTATTTTTTACATTATTCTGCAAGAGAGCTTGATGACAACTCTGGTTGTACATAAACAATATTATGTATAGACACGCTGCTACTGAACCAAAAACCGTCATAAATATAACGAAAAAATTTATAAGGTAAGTAGGGGTAAATGTGACATATTTTTTTAATAGTTGACTTTATAAATATTATAAATCCAAAAGGCAATGCATTGCAAATCTGAAAAAAATATGGGAGACCTCTGAGTGTATTAGGTACACATTTATAAAGTTTGGAAATCTTAAAGAGAGTTTTGTAAAAATTAAGACTTTTTTAAAAAACCTGCAAGTATATCACATTTACCCCTAAAAATGGGGCAAATGTGATAATTGCCTACTACTTTCATATGCTCCATATTCTTTTCGATCCAGGCTATTAGTGATATAATGAGAAAAGAGAAACATTTTGCTTTTTAAATTTTTATTTTCCAATGAAAACTAAAAAAGTTGCAAACTTCAACTACATTCAAGGTTATACCCAATGCAGTGTCATACAAATAGCAACAGTGTAGTTTTCGCTCTCTAGATATTTTTTAGGAGGCGCTATCACAATAGCCCCGTTATCACATTTACCCCTACTTACCTTAGTATTAATAATCGATTGATACGTGGTTTAAGTAGTGTAACTCGATATTAACCATATCAATATTTTAGAAAACCCAAAAAATGCGCACACACTTGTAAGAACTAAAACTTAAAAACATTTTAAAAATTAAAAAAAAAAGAAAAAGTTTTAAAAAGCGTGTATATTAAAGTTGTTATTGATATTTGCTGCGTTCTATTTACCAAAAAACTAACTTTAACTTAGATTAAAATCTAAGTAGAGGGGGAAAAATCTAAGTTCGAACTTAGCATTTTCGTGATTATAACCTTACATTTAATTACAAAATAATTTAATTCATAAACCACATAAAATAGATAGCTCAAATAAACAATGACATAACCACATAAAACCGCCAAGTTAGACAAACTTAGGAACTAAGGTTGATATTTAGTTACCTTACGAAACAAGCAAAAAAAACTAACTTCCCCTCAAATGCTAAGTTGGTAAATAGAACGCCATTTTACCTAACTTTAACTTAGATGAACTTAGATTATCTTAGATTAACTTAGTTTTTTGGTAAATAGAACGCACCAAGTGATAACCGATTAAATTTTGTTGACGAGTGAACTGTATCTAGAATTGTCGTATTAAAACACTTGAATGAACTACTATAGCTATTTATTGAATAAATAGTTTTCAAGACTAAAATTGCTTAGGCTTAAAAGTGCTTAGGAATTTTTGAAATATGATATTAAGATATAATACATATGACCATAACATATTCCCCGACTTGAACTCTTGGGGTTCAAAATAGATAAAAACTGAAACAATGTAAAAATTTTGAACCAATAATAATCTTTGATATTACACTTAAACAAATACTGAATAACATAATAAGTGTGATAAAAAATTGAAGAAAATAATTGTATATTTCTTATGATCTACACTAGTTTAACACTACTATAGTTACTTTAAATAGTTGGTAGTAGTAAAACTTTGGCAACTGCACGTTTAAAGATACCTTTAGTAGTTTTAACACTTATCACTCTCACTACACTCTCGTTGTCTGGACGAAGTTGAACCACGCGTCTCAAGGGCCATTTGCATGAAGGTGAGTTATCGATTTAAAAAATAACCATGGATTCATTAACTAGGTTTGGAGTACTAGATTTCCATTTACTGCCTTGTTAAAGTTGCGTTAAATACTCCTTTGACCATCGTTTCCAAAAACTTTGATTTGTTTGCTGTACTAATTGATACCGGAACAATAGATTTATTGGTATTTCTATTACATTTGGATCTGGTACAGCAACCATTGAACGTCCAATTAGGAAATGTGATGGTGTTAACACCATCCAGCGACACGGCTGGATGGTCGGATGATAAAGGACACATTGGTGGAGAATTCAAAATTGCTTTAATTGGTTTTAATATTGTATTAAATTCCTTCTAAGTTAACTTGGCATCGTCAATGGCTTTAGCAAGGTAGTATTTGACTCGTTTTACTCCCGCTTCCCAAAACCCTCCAAAGTGAGGCAAATTAAGGGGAATAAAGTGCCACGTTATGCCCTCATTAGTACAAAAGCTTGAAATGTTATCATGCGATAAATTGCAATATCAACGAAATATCTTGACACAATATGGTGTTCAATTGTTTAATTGAATCTGCTCCAGTTAACAAATTATCCACATAGAAATCGGATAATATGACTTGAACAGCTGTTGGAAAATTATCTTTATTGCCTAATGTCATTTGTTTAAACATTTGATTGTCAAATTATGGCGTTAAACTAGTACCATATATGACGGTATGGTAAAGTAGTGAAATTGAAATCCGTAGATGGATTGTCTCTCCATATTATACGCTGCAATGGTCTGTGTTCTAGATGCATAACAATTTGCAGATACATTTTGGATACATCGGTTGAGACAACATAGGTGTGCTTTCGGAATCGTAATAAAATTGAACAAATTGGACCAATGTATTGAATTTGATTTAAAGACTATCCTGTTGACGTTGAAGTCGATCCATCAATCACAACACGAAATTTAAGCATTAAATGATTGTCTTCTTTTACTATACCATGGTGAGGTAGATAGTAACTTATAGAAATTTCATTAGTATTTGACACGGTTAGAATTACCTTACTCATATGACCCAGAGAGATGTATTCAGTGATAAAATCTTGACCATATCACTATTTTAGAAAACCCAAAAAATGCACACACACTTTTCAGAACTAAAATGTTTTTAAGTTATCACAATTAAAATACACTGTAAGTATACAATATCGCAAACGTTATGTTCGTTCCTAATTCATCGCCTGGTGATGCCATAGTATGGTATATAACATTAATAACAGTGAAGATAAAAGGTTATCGCAATCTTGCCAGTATAAATTAATATACTTTCTTTAAATTAAAATTTAAAAAATTAAACATTTAAAAAATTAAACACAATTAAGTCCGCTTAATTGCTAAATTTCGTGTTGTGATTGATGGATCGACTTCAACGTCAACAGGATAGTCTTTCAATTAATGCCGCTCTTACTTAATTGTGTTTAATTTTTTAAATTTTAATTAATAACAGTTATTAACAGTCAACTTAGTTGCTTTTTCAACAGTAAAATTTTCAAAAATTTTTAACTTAACATGGTTAAGTTTCATTTTGATTATATATTTATATATTGTCGTGTTCCAAAATCCCCTTTTTTAATTTTGCATTTTGAAATTTTATTTGTTGCATTTGAACTTTTATTTTGATTGTTTTTTAAAGTAGAATTTGATTGTTTAATTTATTAATAATTGTGAATTTAGAATCTCTTGTTGAGATTTTTTAAATTATGTAGTGAATAAAATTTTTGGTTTGCTGTGAATACATTTTTTATTTATAAAATTTATTTTGAAGCACAAATTAAGTTACAAGATAAGTTAAGATAACAAGATAAGATAAATCACACAAGAAACACAAAACAAAAACTGCAAAAAATGCAACAAAGTTATAATGCAAACTGACCGGGTTTCATACAGAGGAAACTCTTCGGCTGACTTTTAAAGAATTGCGCGCACCGGTATTGCAAGCAATATGACATACATACCTTGGCTGACTTTGTATTCTAACCGTTAGCCGATATTTAGGTGGCGTTTCAAAACACCCTTGTAATTGGCAACATTTGGACTTTAATTTTATCGCTGATAAATTATAAATATAATTTCAAAAAAATATGTTTAACTCAGTTTTGAATTTTAAATATAATTATTATAGTAGAAATTACGCGCGCAATGTACTACAAAATAATGTAATATAAAAAAATATTAAATTTAGAGTTTTAATATTTATTTTAAGATAGTGCTTGTTTTTGGTAAGAATGGGATTATTGTAGTCTTTAAGACAAATTCCCGTAACTTTAAATACACATTAACAAAATCTTAACGTTTATGTTTATGTTTTTTAGTTCGTACGTTAAAACAAAATTAAAAAACAAAACTTGGTCGAAATAATTTTTTTTTAAAATGGCATAAAATTAATTTTTTCTACTACTTCCATGAGAAATCACCATTATTCGCACCATTGCACTAATGAGAAGTAATATTTCTCAACCTAGGTAAATAAGAATAATAAAAAAAACCTAGGTAAATAATGAACATATTTATAATTTTCTATAGTTTGGCGACTATTTATAAGACAAATTTGGTTAAAAACGATTTTGTATAACCATCACGAGATGCTATTGAATTGCATAAAAAATCGTTTTTTTAATAGATTAATTTCACTTATATTATAAAAAACTCAATTTATTATGTCAAATCAACTGTCACATCAAAAAAACAAAACAATAATTTGAAATCAAATATTTTAAATTCGAAAACTTTTTGAATTAGTAATAACTCAAGAACGGCGCTAAATATCGAAAAACTGAGCAAAAAATTCTCCCCTCTCGCCTCGTTGTCACCCCCCCCCCCAGTAAATTATCGGTAGGAAAGTATATGCAAAAAGTTAGATCAATCGCGCGCAAAAAACATCTTCTCATAAAAAACAATTCTTTAAAAAAAATGGTAATAGTTCTAGTAGTAGAAAAAATCCTATATACACTTCGGTTGAGAAGGCCAATATTAACCTTGCACATTACATCCTTCGGCGCTACGCGTTTCTGGATATAAAAGTGCTCGGTAAATAATACCTCACTTCTCAACCTAAGTGTATAATATACTATTATTGCATTGGTAAAGTAAACATTCAAGATTCAACATTTAAAGGAATGCTTAATGATATCATATGGATCGTATTTTTGCCAATTTTTTTTTTATCAACATGTTTTGTGGGAATACTGTATTGCTATATATTGACAAAATTTAATATCTAAAGAGTTTGATTTATCTGATAAAAAAATAACCACAGTTCAAGTTAAATTTTATTATTATTTACCTAAGCAACATAGATACTTCTAATATTATACAAATGTTTAAAGTGAAAAGTTGTGTGTATTTCTCGCTCTGAGGAAGTTGATAATTAAATAGAGTAACGAGTTTTTTTAAATTAATTTTAGTGAGTTTTAGTGATATAAAAAGTAGCGATCATCATACGACCAAATCTAAAAACAATTATCAAAAAATCTAAGGTCAAACATCATAATGTAGCCAGTGGCGTGTCGTGCCTTTTAGGGCGGGGGGGGGGGGCAAATCATTCTTAGGGGCGCAAATATGTATGAATTTCAAATTAAACATTTTTTTTTCAGTTTCAGGTTTTTGAGTTTCAACTCAAAAACCCTGTTTTTGAAAATTCCAATTTTGGCTAGTTTTTAGTGTCAAATACCCCACTGTGCGACGTATGCTTCTATCGTATATTGGGCGATTGTAAGTTCCACCGATCCGTCAAATCCTTTTTAATCCGACATGTAAGTTCCACCGGTCGGTTTTGGGTCACTACCTTGCAATATGTAAGTTCCACCGGTCGGTTAATTAAGTCGAGGTTGTCAAAGTTATTAGTAATCTTTTAAGATAGTTTTAGGATAGGATTTAATAATACTGGTGATAACAATTAAAAAATTTATGGTGAGTAAATAAATGACAGTGAAAACTTGATAATTTATTACCGAAGTTTTACAAAATGTGATTTGTTTGGGGCGCTAGGGCGGCACTATAGACAGGGGCGGGGGGGGCTCGAGCCCCCCCTAGCCCCCACGGCGACACGCCACTGAATGTAGCCACACCGGCTGCATTAACCTTCAAATCTGCTTCAAGTGATAACTTAAATTTTGTTAAAATGTCTACTAACCAATTTATGCCTGGAAATTCGCAGGGTCCTAATGATCCCAATTTCAACAAATTTACCATGTTGGCACAGATAAGTGATGACGAAGAAGATTCTATGTCAACCGAAGGAACCAATCCTAACAAAAACAGCATAAACTCTACAGCTAAAGGTAGTAGTAGCAAAATGAAGATAATTAAGCCTCCACCAATAGTAGTCACAGATTCAACCACATCAAATTATTTAAAATCAGCATTAGATGATATAAAAATTTCTAATTATCAAATCAAGCAAATGTCTATTGGCAAAAAAATTATCTTAAACGACCAAATCGAATATACCAAGTGTATTGAATTAATGAACAAAAACCTCATACAATATTACACCCATCAACCAAAAGATGAGAGAACCTTTAAAGTAGTTTTATCAGGTCTACCGCAAACCGATATTGAAGATATAAAAAAGGAATTACAGGTAAAATACAATATAAATCCCTTTCTAATTTCAGAAATGAATACTAAATACAAAAATGAAAACAATGTATTGTATTTATTACAATTTAAGAAAGATGGAATCACTATAAACCATTTAAAAAATGTAAAATCGCTAAATCATATGGTCATTAACTGGAAACCATACTCACCTAAATACAAAGGTCCTACACAATGTAGAAACTGCTCCATGTTTGGGCATGGAGATGAAAATTGCCATAGAAATAAAGTCTGCTTATTGTGTGCAAGTAGCACACACGACGCTGCAAACTGTCAATTTAAAGATCGAACACAAGACGCAACAATTAAATTCAGCTGCTTTAATTGTATTTCTAAAAACCTTCCCAATACTAACCACAAAGCAAACGACCCAAATTGTCCAAGTCGTAGTGCATATTTGGAAATCAGAAACAATGTTAACCACCGAAATACTGTAAGAAAACAAATACAGCAGCGAAGCAACAACACCCCTACATTTAATGTAAACTACAAAGATTTCCCTGTATTAAATCCGATTAATAATAATCTATCTTCTACACCTCCTAATCAAGACCATATAAATCAATTATACTCAAGCCATCTCAAGAAACCAGTAGGTAATACTAACGAAGAGCTGCTATCTATTGACGAACTTTTTAATATATTTGCTAATGCAGTAGAACAATTAAATAAATGTACTTCAAAACTTGGACAACTTCAAGTTGTAATGTCTCTCCTCAAATATGCAATATAATAAGAAACTCAATATAATGCATTGGAATGCTCAAAGCATTACAAATATTTCTACTGTTCGGCAACTTCAGCTATTCCTAGACCAAGAAAACGTCGATATTTTTATGCTCAACGAAACGTTTCTAAAAGAACAACACAAATTTTACATAACCGAATACTCCATTTATAGAAATGACCGAGACGGTTCTCGTGGCGGAGGGGTGGCGATTGGCATCCGAAAAACTATCCAACATTCACTTTTACCCGTATACAACACAAAAAGTATTGAAAACATTTCTATCTCGGTCAATATAAACGGACGAGACGTTATACTAACCTCAGCTTATAGCCCAAAGTATTTGAGCACTTTTGAGTCAGATATTAAAAAGCTAACACCTACCAATAAGGAATTTTTTATATTTGGCGACTTTAATGCTAGAAACAGAGCTTGGAACTGCATACAAAACAATACGGCGGGTACAATACTATTCAATTTACAACTGAGATCCAATTGGTTTATATACCACCCAAATTCCCCAACACACTTTCCACACTCGGGTGCGAACCCATCCACGATAGATATTTTAATATCGAATTCATCATTATATACTTCACCTCTACATACTCACACTGACCAATTAACATCTGATCACGCTCCAATCTCATGTTTTATTGACGCCGATACAATTCTGAAAACTCGTCAGGAAATTCCAGACTATAAACACGCAGATTGGAAGAAGTTTAAGTCATACCTAAATCAGGTAATGGGATCCTCTCCTGTTCTTAATTCATCTACATATTATACACCCGAAAAAATTGAAACAGCCATTGACTTACTTTCAAAAGCTATACTCGAAGCAAAATCTAAATCAATCCCATATACAAAACCAAAAAATGGGTTCCTAGAGATTTCTAACTCAACTAAAGCTTTCATCAGTATCAGAAACGCATTTAAAAGAAAATGGCAGAGATGCACGAATCCAGAACAAAAAATTATGCTTAAAAGCATGATCAATTTAAATAACAGCTTTATAAAAGAAAATGTAATTAACGATCGCAACAATAATTGGTCAAAAAAGCTTAGTAAGCTTGAAGATGGTAACAAGAAGTTTTGGAAAATTACAAAAAGTATACGAGGCAAATATGGAGGTAGTATAGGAAAGTTAACAGAAAATGGAAGAACCCTATTCACTGATTTAGAAAAAGCAAATGCTATAGCTAACGCATTCGAAACATCACACTCTTTAACCGCTAATTTTAAACATTCAATTGAAAGAAAGGTGGCGATATTCATTAATAAACTAAACCAAGAAAATCAAAACAGCGAAGACTACGAAACACTCATAACAATCGCAGAACTCAAGATCATCATAAAGAAGCTAAAAATAGCAAAAGCCCCTGGTCTGGATGGCATAGAGAATATATTGTTGAAAGCTCTTCCCAGATCAACGCTAAAAGTTATCTGCAACATTTTTAATGCTTGCATCAGAATAGGTTACTTCCCAACAATATTCAAAAAGGCTAAAATTCTTCCTATACCTAAACCAGGAAAAGATCATAAGTTAACCAAAAACTATAGACCTATCAGTCTTCTTAGCTGTCTTGGTAAAATACTAGAACGTCTAATATATGAAAAACTGGCATCATTTATCTATGAAAACAAGATTATTCCAGATCAGCAGTTTGGCTTCCGACCACAACACTCAACGGTTCACCAAATACAACGCGTCGTGAACAAAATAAAAACCAACAAAAGATCCCGAAGATCTACTGGATTAATACTGTTGGATATAGAAAAAGCTTTTGATTCCGTTTGGCATCCGTTTGGCATCATGTACAAAATGAATCTGGTCAATATTCCAAAATATCTTATCAAAGTCATAAAATCATTCATAACTGAACGTAAATTCCTGGTTTCAGTAAATGGAACCCATTCGGATACCAAAGATATTATGGCTGGTCTACCTCAAGGTTCTGTATTGTCACCACTGCTTTACTCTTTATTTATATATGATTTTAAAAAACCTAGAAATTGCGATACAATGTTTTATGCAGATGACACAGGTCTTATCACCGACGGTAAAATAACAACAGCGATTATCAAAAAACTTCAAAGCGGCTATAAATTTTGTAAAAAATATCTTCATAAATGGAAAATCAAATTAAATGATGAAAAAACTCAAGCTATAATCTTCTCATTTAATAAATCACCGAAACGACAACCTAAAACAAATTTTAAAATAAACAATCTAGAAGTTCCATTCTCAAACACTGCAACGTATCTAGAAGTCACATTAGACAAAAACTTAACATTTGGACCTCACATTGAAAAGGCAAGAAACAAGGCACTCAAATGTGGAAGAAGCCTTTACCCACTTTTGGCTAAAAATTCAAAATTATCACATCACAACAAAAACTTGATATAAAATAGTACATTATACATTAAGGGAGAGAAACGCTATATTATTCACTAGGTGCAAGTTTGTAGCCAGAGGGCGAAGCCCAAGGGCTACAATGCACCGAGAGAATAATGGTGTTCTCTCCTGTAGTGTATATACTATTTTTTACACGCCCGAAGACAAGAAGTAAATAAAAAACTAATTTATAAATCATGACAGAGAATTGCAATTATTTTATTTAGTAGCCTTTGAATTGTAATATAATTAATACTATGACAACAAACAAAATTGTGTAAACAAACTTAGTTTCAAAATGCAAGAACCACAAGAAATTATTGATGCTGCTAGTGTTGCGGTCTCCGAATTATTACCACCGAAATCAAAGAAATTGTATGATATTGCATATAATCGTTTAAGAGAGTGGTGCACGGAAAAAAAATGTAAAAACATATTCCGAGAACGTTATGTTGGCTTATTTTGCAGAAAAGGCAAAAGTGTACAAATCCTCTACATTATGGGCGCAATATTCAATGATACGAGCGTGCATGGTGATTTATGATAATATAGACATAAGCAAGTATGCACAACTAATTGCATTTTTAAAACGAAAATCTGATGGGTATCGTGGAAAGAAATCAAAAGTTATGTCACGAGAACTAATTGATTGTTTTTTATTAAAGGCAAATGATAATGAATATTTAATGATTAAGGTAATATATTGCATTATTTAAGTAGATCTTATTATGTATTAACAGTTTCTATACATTTTAGGTAGCATTGATTCTGGGTATTGCAGGCGCATGTCGCTCAGAAGAATTGACAAACGTAACACTTGATGATATTGAAGATGTTGGAACATCATTAATAATAACCGTGCCGAAAACAAAGACTAAAATATCTCGAGTCTTTGTGGTTACCAATAATACAGGGACCATAGATATACTTAATTTATACCGCAAATACGCTGTATTACGTCCCACTCACATTAATCATCGTCGCTTCTTCATATTTTATAAAGCAGGAAAATGCACTACACAGCCAGTCGGAAAAAATAAATTTGGAAAAATACCATTCTTGATTGCTACTTACTTAAACTTACCAAATCCAACCTCTTACACCGGCCATTATCTACGCAGATCCTCTGCAACACTGTTGGCAGACGCAGGTGCGGACATTACGACAATAAAACGTCACGGGGGTTGGAAGTCAACTGCAGTTTGTGAAGGCTACATTGAAGATTCGGTAGAAAATAAAAGAAATATTGCAAACCAATTACTACAACCTACAGGAACGAGCAAAAACAATGGACTGTTCCTAACTTCTCACAAAAATAAGACGGAAATAACAAATCGAATACTAGAACCTGCAAGTGCGATCAAGACTTTAAAAAATACTGATATTGATATTCCTTCTAATATTAAATTTGAAAACTGTAATAATGTAACATTTTCTATTAATATTAATAAATTAAATAAGTTCTTAAATTTTTCTTCGTTTTTCGTTTTATTAATATGTGTATAATGAAAACTCCCTAGAGGAGTTTTGTTCATATTATACTCCCTAGAGTAAAATAAGCTATTTCTGTCACAATTTCAATCACCTAGAAATCGACTTCTACTCCCGGGCGTGTAAAAAACTATTATTCTTCCCAATTATGGCCTATGGATGTCCTGTATGGTCAAGAGCAGCTAACTCCCATATCAAGAAACTACAAATAATACAAAACAAAAACCTCAAATTAATCAATGATCTGCCTTGGTTATATTCTACTCAACATCTTCATTTGACTACCGGATATCAGACAATTATAGAGTTTATCAAGAAACTAACTGAAAGATTTCATCTTCGATGCATGGATTCAGAGTTCGACCTAATCAGAGATTTGGCAAACAACCGCGAACTATAAAGTACCTAATAATGTAAATAGTTGTAAATAGTTGTAAATAACTTGTTGATTTTTCCTTTTTCTTTTAAGTTAAATTTTGATAAAGGTTTTTTACTAATCCTTTTTCCTTTAATCACTACATATACTCAATAACCACAATGTTAATCATTCTAAAATAAACTATCTGTTGAAAAGCTCACGCTGAATCTCAGGAAAATAATTTTGCTTATTATATAATGTAATTATTAATGTAACGGATTTGAATGAATAAATTTAAATTTATCTAATATTATAAGTATGTAGTATCTAATTAAGCCTAGTTCTACCAAATAAAAATAAATCGAGTTTATGCTATAACCTTGATTTTATTCACCTTAGCAACACATCTTAAATTTACCTATTTAATCCAAGTTTATAGCTTAAACTAGTTTTAATTTTACCTGATGGGATTGGCTCTAAAAGTTGATTGATGCAAAATCATTTATTATTTTTATAAATAATTATTACAATAACAAATAATAATAATTATAATGATGTTTATTTTATTTTAAAAATCTCTAATTTTTCATATGGTAAACAAATAAAATTATCATATATACGTACACAATTAACTTAATTTTATCAAAAATTATCGTAATATATAATTATATCTTCACTTATTTGTTATTTAAAATATAGTACCGTATATACTAAATTTTTATCATAGCAACAAATAAATCGAATATTTTACGCTGTTAAAATATAACATACTTGAATAACTAAAATGAATAATGTATTACTCTTAATTTTTATTTTGATAGTTAACTTTCAAGGACTATGATTTATTTATAAACAGTTTTTAACTTTTTAATTTTAACTTGTTGCGGGTACGGAACCAAACACAATTTTTGTTACTTTATACTTTATTAATACTCAGTTATTTAACAATTTTGTTTATTTTGAATTATTAACTTAAAATATATTCGAGATTTTATCTAAATGAATATTTTAGAAATTACCCAACATACAAATCCGTATAATATAATAGTATTTGAATTAATAGCAGGTTTAAAGCCCACTAATGCGACGCTTATGATTTTTGGGTAATTTCATCTGAAATTAGAACTAAATTAAATTTTTGTATAGTGTAACTACTTTCAAAGCACTTTTTATTTTTAATTAAATTATGACAATAATTGATAAGAATAATAAATTAAAAACGATGTGTGAGTCGTGAGTGTGTGTGTGTGGGCTATCTCTATGTTGTTTTAATAAAACATATACTATATTGTTTGTCGTTAACGATATATTAATCTCTTCTCTAGATTATTTTGTAAACATAATTAACTAATATGTATAGTCTACCTATTTTAAGATTTCACTTCGGAATAATTAAGAGAGAGCTGAAAATTGGTTTACAGGTCCGTTTTGATGTTCCCAATAATAGTATGTCAAAAGTTCCTTATATGGAGTTGTGATGTTGATAAATTTACGCCTGATTTCATAAAATCATTAAGAAGCCGTTAAAGTTATCAGATGATTTCTATAGGCTTGTTAATACTGAGAGTTAATTTCCATTAGTTAATTAAATTTAACGGCCCGTTAAAAATTTTATAAATAAAATTTTATGATTTACCCCATGAAATCGTTTAACCTCGAAAATATAATTAGAATCAACACGTTATAATCATACAAAATAAAAGTACACTTCCTTCAAGATTTATTTTATTCTACGGACCAGTTTCGGCTAACGTGCCTTCTTCAGCGTATTCTACAAGATAACATTAATTAGTACATTGAGCCGCCGTACATAATTCAACAGCAAACAGTCAATTTTTATTTTGTCTTTGTTCTTTTTGTTTTTTCTTTTTTTACACTAAACAACATTTCATTTTTAGAAATGTTTATAATGTGTGATTCTAACCGTCAACTAATAAATGAACACGAATCTAACTCATGTTGATGATAACCCTATCATAGCTTGAATATTGCAATTAGAAACCATATAAATATGGGAGAGTGCAGCACAGATTTTCCTGCTCATTTGAAATCTCCATACCATCTTCTTTTTGTCCTTTACATTGTACATTACAAATGTACAAATTACAAATTTACAAATGTACATTAGTGTACATTTCTTTTAGTTCGAAGCCCAAGTTCAACTGTAAAATTTAGAAATTAGATTTTACATCACTAATGTGAAAGAGAATATAATTCACTTTCACACACGATGAGTTACATAAATACTCTACTTTTTCTACGATTATTGAACCGTTTTAGATAATTCTATTTACATTTTAGATTGTATTAAAAACCACACAAAACAGTTCAATACTATATATTATATATAGGCAGTCTGATAAGTCCATGAATAATGAGACACGGAAACATTTGTATGGCCAAATTCGGTTTAATTTCTCAACATACTTTCCTTTTAGGTCGATACAATGAGTTCGACGATTTTCTAACTTTTTTTACCGTCCAAATAGTAGTCAATCGGAAGTTCGACAAAATAAGCCTAAGTTTCAGATATGAGCTTCTCATTTGAATAAAAACGTTTACCGGTGAGGTATTTCTTCAGATTTAAAAACTGATAGAAGTCACCGGGGGCCAGATCTGGCAAATAAGGTGGTTTCAGTTCAAACCCGATTTTGCTTGTTCAACTAACGATGAATGAACAGGTACATTGTCGTGACGATAAAAGATTGTTTCCTTCTTTAAATTGAAAAATGATCCAATAATGATGATCCAATGATCCAAAAATGATCCAATAATGATGAATAATATGCGCCAGTTATAGTTTTACCTCTTTCAAGATATTTGAAGAAAATTATTTCATGCGCATCCCAAAATACGGAGGCCATAACCTTTCCAGCGTTGCATTTTCAGACGCTTTGAAGCACTTTCACCCGCAGAAACCCATTGTTTTGATTATTGTTTTGACTCTGGTATATCCAGGTTTCATGAATTGTTACAAATCGGCAAAAAAGTTTTTCGAATTACGCGTAAACATGTTCAAATTTTGCTGGGAAGTTGAAACACAAATTCATATTTCAGAATCATCGGTGCTCGTACGTCTACAACAAAAACAGTAGCCATTTATGAATCGTTTCAATCGACGGTGCAGAGTCCGGGTAATACTTATTCAGCTTGGCTTTGGTCTCGGTCACGGATGGTCTCGGTTATCATTTTCTTGTTTAAATTTAATCAAAACTCGCAACTCACTTTTTTCCATATTAAAAAATACACATTGGCTGGTCTCTTCTCGGTGCTGTAACTTGTAAATGAGTAATCCTAAATGGCTGAAATTTTGATAGACTTCATTTAAAGGATGAAGCTTGTCAAAAATGGTTTAAATTAGTGAATACTAATGTTATCTCTTAGAATTTTCAGGGACTTATCAGACTGCCAGGTACATACAAAGTAAAATCTATTTGCATTATTAATTTTATATTCGAGACGAATTGCCACAATATAAATAAAATAATTAACAAACACCTACAAGGTTAGTAAAACTTCCAGTGATGGGAGGCCTTAATTTCTCTCTAGATTCAAGTACATAAATCTTTCTAAACGCACATAGTCGTAAAAGAAAAATTAGAGAATCTTAATTTACAGTGGTTTTCGATAATTTCCACCTTCTGTTTTATCGAGAGATCGTTTCGTTTTTTTGTCGACATCGTAACAAAAGCAAGAATAAACTAAACTTAAATTAAATTGCATAAAGCCCAGTTCACATTTAGCAAAATCAAAATAGAAACACGCCATGAAACAGGAAACTTCATTAGTTTTTGTATAGAAATTAAAACGAGTGACGTGTTTGCAAAGATATAAAATTTCAATGACAAATCAGAAAAAGATAGGTACTTAGAAAAAGAGATTATTGTGTTGGAAATTGCTTGAAAGTGATAATAATAAGCGGCTTTTTGATCACATTATCCGATGGTTTTTGTATGTAAACTAATTAAAGCGACCGGTTACCAGTCAAAATGATCACAATAACCGACTGATAACATTATCCGTGATCACATTAAGCGGATTCTACTGTATTCAAAATAATTACAAATTATAAATCTTTATAATAAATTAACTTTAAATTAAACAATAACAATCAAAATAAATATTCGAATTCAATACAATACAATTACTAATTAAAAAATATCGTCACTCTCTGCCGCAATACCTCCAATCACCAGCACACCAAATTTTGTCCGGAGATACGATGACATAATGTTCATTTTTGTTTTCTATTGTGGTAGCCTTAACAAAGATATCGGTAGCCCTGGCAAAGATATCTATACATATGTATCACCCCTACCCTAAATCTATCTATAAAAGTTTTTTTAACAAAATCTAAAATGAAAAAAATTTTTTATTTTTGTACGCCACTGAATTTTTTCCAAAATTTTTATATACGTCACATAATACCGTAAGAAGTCACAAATAAAATTTCTCCAAGATTGGTACAACAAATTTTTTCGGTCATCTAGCGGATTTCTCGAAAATAAATTTTTGTAAATTACTGACTGCCGATTTACTGATTCTGAAAACATTTGCGAAAAAATTTAACAAACAGCCTAAACTTGGTCGCTACCTAGTGGCAGAACCTTTTACTTATAAAGTAACGTTCCGTCAGTCCGTACGACGATATTATAAAATATTTCCCACCAAACCACCTATTTTTGTATTCTAAAATAAATTGTTAAAAGCCCTAAACTCAACTCTTATGCTGCACTCGGTATACAAATCAACATTAACCTAATTTTGACACATATGTCACAAAATTATGACGTTTATTAAAATTTTGAATATATTGTTTTATTTTTGCCAGCCATCTGACAAATTCTCACAAAAAATATATAAATTAAGATTTCAGTTAATATTTTCTATAATTTTTCTGACCTGCCCCGCCCTGTTACAATTGGCTC
Organism: Cantharis rufa; assembly: GCA_947369205.1. Classification (NCBI taxonomy): domain Eukaryota; kingdom Metazoa; phylum Arthropoda; class Insecta; order Coleoptera; family Cantharidae; genus Cantharis; species Cantharis rufa. The sequence goes on from OX376304.1 coordinate 32,854,155, forward strand.
GGTTTGTTTTCTCACCAATACTTATACTTTCAAAGCTCCATCGACACACCAAATTTTAGCTGAATCGGTTAAACATTTCCGGAGATACGACGACATTTTCATTTTTTTTTATTTATTTTATTGTGGTGGCCCTGGTGAAGATTTCTCTGGCAAAACCTTATTTTCACCATTCCAGCCCACGAGGCATACGTCCAATAAGTTTGATTGCAATCGACGTACAAATGCCGGAGAAAATCGATCGACAAAAACTTTTTTCATGTTTTTGCCAAAAAAGTTAATTTTATTTTTTTCATGTTGCATTAGTGATTTCTATCGAAGGATTACATATGCTCTCATATCCATTAGGATCAATGTACCTACGTACCAAATTTGGGTAAGATCCCTTCAGCATTTCTTGAGTTATTCACTCTTAAAGTTTCAACTTTGACAACTTGTGATTTTTGACAGACGACAGATAGAAGATTAATTTTACCTATTCTGGATAAAGCCTTTTAAGGCCTTTAAAATAACATATCGCAAGACAAAATATTTTTTAAAAATCCCGTATTATTTTCTTGTGGTGGCACTCCTGATTGATAGATCGCGACGAAAACCTTATTTTCACCTTTCCACCGTGAACCCTACCACCATACCAAATTTGGTCGTAATTGGTTGGATGGTTCGGAAGCAAATCGATCGACAAAATTTGACGACCGACAGACCGACAGACAGACCGACAGACAGACAGACCGACACAGAAATTTTTATTTTACTTTTTGCAGATCTTTACGTTTCTGAACACGGTGATCTCGAAAATGCAAAAAAAAAAGTTGAAATTTTTTTTCGATTACCATACCTCCAATTTTTTTTTTTAAATTGATTGGAGGTAAAATGATTTTGTAGTTATTTTATCGTGTAAATATATTACAGTCATCATTTCATCATCATTATTATTTCTTATATTTCCGAAATTACATTAGAGCTATTTTTCGATGTTCTATCAGACTATTACATATATCCAAAAATTATTCATATCGGCGCGGCGAGAGCTACTGTGTGACCTTGTTATTTGATATAATATTATATTAATTTCTAAATTCCCAAGAAAGTTATGTAACCCAAATAGCATGTTATCTAATTATTGACATGTGGATCGATTGAAAAGTAACCTTTTTATTTTTATTAAAAAGTGTGTAAAAAGTTATTTAAAAAGTGCGTAATTTCAGTTTATTTGCAAAAATATGAAACTGTGAATTTTCAATAGAAACTTGTTATAATGTAATAATATTCACAATGCATTACATTTTTAGGTTATATTGGGTTATATACAATAATTTTGAAAGTTAATATTGAATAATAAATGGACAAAGTTGTGAGAGTACTTAATGTAGGTAGAGTTGGATATTTACAAGGTTTACAATTACAAAAAAGGTTAATTGAAGAACATCGAGAAAATAATTCGATAGCAAATACTCTTTTACTGGTGGAACATAATCCAGTATATACAATAGGTATTAGAACGAAAGAGTATTCAGAAGAAGACGAACGTAAGCTTCGAAGTACTGGTAAATATATTTTTATCTCTATGTACCTAATATTAATTTGATCGCATTTAATGGTATTCTTTTACATAATATATTACAGGAGCTGAATTTTATCGGACTAATAGGGGAGGGCTAATTACATTTCATGGTCCAGGACAACTAGTAGTATATCCAATATTAAATTTAAAACATTTTAAAGCTAGTATACGATGGTATATTTGCAGCATTGAAAATACGATTTTGAAATTATGTGATGGTTTGGGATTAAAAGCAGAAAAATCACCACACACAGGTGTTTGGATTAAAGGTAATAAGGTAATGCCCATACAAAAGTTAGCATTGATTGTTTCTCAAACTACACGAATGTTGACTACAGAATCATTTTAGGTTTGTGCAATTGGTGTTCATGGTAGTAGATTTATTACATCACATGGATTAGCATTGAATTGTTGTACAGATTTAAATTGGTATAAGCATATAATTCCATGCGGAATTAAAGATAAAGGAGTAACTTCATTATCAGAAGAATTAGGTAGGTGTATATCGACAGAAGAAATTATTCCACCATTTTTAGATAGTTTTAAAGAAGTGTTTGGTTGTTCTTATACCGACGTGCCCAAGAATGATTGGTTGGGTTAAATTAAATTTTATTTGTACGTTTTGTTGAATTTTAAATTGTTACTATTTAGTAATAAAATAGATTTATGAGTATAATTTTTTTTGGTAAGTTTATTTATACTTTTGTTTACATGCTATGAATATTTACAATTCAATTAAAGTAATTCGATTGGAAAGTATAATTATTACTCGAAAATTCCAAATTTGAAATGTCTTGAAATCATATTATATGGTTCAACTTCTGCTAATCAGATGTAAACAATACTATTTTGGAAGTTCTGACTTGCTTGAGAGACATAAGAAATTGCAAGAGTTGACCCTTGGTCTATTTTTATGGTACTGTTGCACGCGGACACGGACAACTCGGCTCTGGACAACTCGGCACCGGACAACTCGGCACCGGACAACTCGGCACCGGGAAAACTCGGCTCCGGGACAACTCGGCACCGGACAATTCGGCACCGGACAACTCGGCACCGGGAAAACTCGGCACTGGACAACTCGGCACCTGACATCTCGGCACCGAGACTAGGGTGTTACGGTTCAATTATGCTATAATGGGATTTAAATTGTTTTGTAATAATTTTCGAAAGGTGGCATGTTAATTCACTTTAAAAATTTTAAATTTCAACAAGAATTATTATCAACAATGGTAACATGCACATTATACATTATTGAATTAGCGATCTTCAGAAAACTTACAAATTTTTTATTTATATTTGGACGTTTTAGTTTATCAATTTTTTTGTGAAAATTGTGTTATATTTCATCCAAGTTTATTTGGGATTAATATTTTAATCATTATCAATAATTGTTATTATTTTTATTTTATGTCGATTTTTAAAGGTAGCAAAGGTTCCGTCACATTTTTGGAAAACCTACCACCTTTCATGTTTTTAACTATCACAAAAAATTTTAAATCAAAAAAATTAAGTCTTTATTTAAAAAACTTACATATTTATTAATTAATCCATAACATAATTGTGGGATAAACCACGCAAATACTCCCACATATTTGCTGGCTCATAGTTCGAAACTTTGTTAAGGATACGGTCATCTGCGTCTTCATAACGTTTTCGTTTTCGTGTCATGGTGTCATGGATGGTGTCATGGTGGATAATGGATAGTTAAAGGTGTCATGGATACATAATGAAAGAGTGGAAAAGTTTCGTAAGACGGAACACGCTAGTTTCGGTGCCGAGTTGGCCCGGTGCCGAGTTTTTCCGGAGCCGAGTTGTCCAGTGCCGAGTTTGCCCGGTGCCGAGTTTTCCCGGTGCCGAGTTGTCCGGTGCCGAATTGTCCGGTGCCGAGTTGTCCGGTGCCGAGTTGTCCGGTGCCGAGTTGTCCCGGTGCCGAGTTTTCCCGGTGCCGAGTTGTCCGGTGCAGAGTTGTCCAGAGCCGAGTTGTCGCGTACCGCTGTTGCACGATATTTGTATAGAAATCTTGTTGGGTTTACAAACTCTTATTAGTAATTTAAGTCGTTATTAACTAATTAGTAACAAAGTTGTAATAATATAATTAATTAATTGTATATATTTTCAATGCACAATTGTTTAGCTTAAGTTTTTATGACTACAGATTGAATTGTTTACGGGTTTGGTCGGCAGATAAATTATTTCTCTTCAAGTAATGCCCCTTTGTATATGTTCTAGGAATGCGATAGGGCACCGGACATACCAAGATATTAACTATCCCAAAATACACACTTGTGGTAATTTCATTTTTAGTAATTTCACATTTATTTCATTCGGTACTCATTTTTCAATCATTGAAAAAGAAAAAGAAGCACCGCTAGTGAGCGTCATTAATTCCGCAATTATCTTATCGCGACATCCTTCACAATGAGTGACAAAAGAGACTGGTTAAAATGTGAAGTCGTCGATTTAATTGATCTGTACCACAATAAACCCGAACTATGGGACGTTAAGAGCCAAATATACAAAGATAGGGTAAAGAAGTTAGATGCTGTTAAAGAAATTGCTATGAAATTTAACACTGCTGCAGAAGAAATCAACAGAAAACTTCATAATCTGAGAAATCAATTTAATAGTGAGCTGAAAAAAACCATGAAAAAAAAGTCAGGACAAGGCACTGATGAATTATATGTTTCAAAATGGCCCTATTTTAAGTCTCTTTCTTTTTTACAAGGAGGTTCTGTGTGTAGGCAACCTATAGAAAATATACCAGAGGTAAGGAATAATAAACAATCTAGTATTTTATTTGCTTTCTATTCATAACAATTGTTTACATTCCTGTACTGCCAAGCAACTTCTCCTTAGGGATTTAAAAAAATTTTTTCTCAAGTCTCCGTATTTCTTTTGCATTATTTGAGAGTTATTACTACCTAGTTGGTGTAATGGTAACAAATTTTCTGTCGGTATTTCCTCGTTTTGCCAAGTTTCATGAATTATTTCACCTGTTTTTGAATTTTCACGGTCAAAGCTACCTTCTGGAGCATAAGCATTTGCAGAATATTTTTCAGACAGTAAATAATCATGTAAACAGCAAACGGCTAAAACTATAGAATCAATACGTTCTGGAGCAAACAGAACAGGTTTCCTCAGTACTCTAAATGCACTAGACGTAATACCAAAGGCATTCTCTACTATCCTTGCTCTAGAAAGTCTGTAGTGGAATATTTTCATAGAACCTTGGCTATTAAAAGAATATGGTTTCATGATATGGGGTTGTAAGGGGCAAGCATCATGCATATATAATTTTCGTCCCGGAAGAGGCGTTTTTCTAGTCCGTTTGCTGTAATATCGATGTAATTTGAAATTCCACTACTTTTGAAAACTCTTCAATTGCTGCCAGCAGTGGCAATTCGACATCAACAATTGCCATTAACATAGTACTATACTGTCTTTTATAATTATAGTAATAACTGTCACTGTTGTGTGACGCTTGAATAATCGCTTGTTTACCATCAATAGCACTCGAACATTTGGGGAAATTCCATCTTTTTTCAAAATTCCTGCTAATACTTGGCCATTCTTCTGGCGTGGAAGGTGCCAGTAATAAAATACTATGGTCATTATAAAATATATCATTATAAAAATTTTATTTTTTAATAGGATAATGCTGTCGAAGTCAAAGATGAGCATGAGCAATCTAACTCTCAAGATGTTTCTACAAGTATTCTACAAAATATACCACCAGAAAGTCCAGTTAATCCCAATAAGAGGAAGAAAATTGAATCTTTAAAACAAAATGATTTAATTTATCAAGAAGCTGTATTAGCTTTGAGCAGAGAAGACGATCAGTATGATATTTTTGGCAAATATGTAGCTTCAGAAATGAGAAATCTATCTTCCGAATATCTGCGCAAAAAAATGAAGAGACAATTTCAGAGGGTCATAATGGAGATATATGAAGAGGAAGAAAGCCTTTCAAGCGTTTCTTGAAAGTTCTTACAGTAATTATAGTTCAGTTTATCGAGGTATTAAGGGGTATCTCGGTAAGAACTTTCATTTTCAATAAAAAAATTCTCATTACGAAATAATTTCGGCATACATAAACAGCCAAATCGTACCTCAAAAAATTCGATCAAAGCGGGTTAGTGTTAAATGTGGAAAGACCAGTGCGCTCTCGTACAGTGATAAAAAGATTTATTTAAGCCAGTGACACCAAAAAATAGACGAAGTTTAAAATCTTGAATATTTACAATCATTACTGAATTTTCTATCAAAATTATTTTAGTGCTGAAATGAATTTAGTAAATCTGTCGTTATTTATTTATCATTATTTGTTTTTTTATTTGATACGAAATTTTTTTACATCCGTGGAAAACAATAATAAAATTATTTGACACATAAATTATGTAGATTTTGTGAAACCACGATCTCCGCACAACGGAAAACAAACTTTTACGTAAAAATATACAGCATTAAAAAGAAATATTAATTATTCTTTAATATTTTCAATGTTCTGTACTCTTTTACTTTTTACCATTCAATTTATTCTCACTCACTCATATTCCACTGCGACTCTGTTTGATTTCCACTCACTTATATCTTACATTCTCCTATTTCTTTTTACTACATAAAATACCGCACGAGGTATATCTCTTAAAATTAAACTTTCTTTTGAATATACTTCGTATATCCTAAGAGAGCATCATCAGGAACCACTTTGTACTTCGTCATGTTATTCCCCTTCTTTAGTCGTGGTAAAGTAATGCAACTCTCAGCACTTCTTACGCGGGTTCCCTGTTGTAAATGATACATACAGAAACAATTAAAAAAAGTTCTATGGACCTCTATAGGTTTCAATACTGAGTAGTGTCGCAGGCATTCTCCTACAGAATCCCATATAAATACACTCCTATAGGACACCCATAAATTCCCATAGAAAAGATCCACGCATGTTACTCTATACAGGTAAATCCCCATAAGAATGAAAATGTTTTTAGGCGTGGTTTATACTTTTCCCATATAATCCCATAGAAAATACAGGGAGGCATGGCCAATAGGAGAGCATCAAGTATAACCTTACTTTCCTGTGTATATTTCGAAATAACATACGGTGCTAAATTAATATTCGTGTCCTGATTTTGGTTGATTTCTGTCCCACATTATATTCTTCTTGGCCTTAAAAGAGGCTTTCCGGACGGTAATCTGTAATAATCATTATTGGTTATGTTTTGTAATTTGTGCGGAGTGTTTAGGTATATGCAGGAGGGAACGGTACGATTCGCCGCGCACGATTCGCCCGCCGGGAACTATTCGCCGAGGCACGATTTCCGCGATTTTTTTCTTTTTATCTATTTTTATCCGTTCATATATCTTTGATATATTTTTAACCCATAAAAATGAATTAAATAAATTAAACTGTTACAAAACGATATTCACGTTTTCAACGAGTTTCACCTTTTCCGAGTTCTTTCGGTCTTCGGGAATATTTTTAATTAGTTAAGTTTTTGTCAAAACGGCTCGAAGCGACCGGAGCGCAGGGTAGCGCAGAGTCGAATTTGACAAAGATAACAATGGCAATACACGGATCCACCGTAAAAAATAATTTTTTCTATTAGAGATAAAATTTGAACTATATTAATTGATCTGGGTCCTCATGTAAATACAAAAGGTGAACAGATCGAGTAATTAGATTATTGATATATGGCGCTAGAAGCTCTCGGCGAATCGTGCCATGGCGAATCGTGCCGCGGCAAATCGTGCGCGGCGAATCGTGCGCGGCGAATTGTACCCAACTCTTAGTTATATTTCACTTTTATGGGATATTCCTTATACAAATACATTCAATTTAAGAAACCAATAGAAACCCACAGAAACCAATACGAAACAAATTCGTAGGGAATTCCTTATAGATCTCTTATCAAACCAACCTATAGGATCCTATGGACCCCACACAAACCAGTACAAACCCATAGAAACCCCTATGGTGTTCTATGTGTTTTCTAAAGGTAATTTTTAACAGGGTTTCCAAGTAATGCATTTGACCGTAATTTCAACTTGTACATCAGGCGTTAAATGTGAATTTTATTCGTATCATTATACAACCTCCAATTGAATTACCCTTAACTTTCCTTTCCTGCAAAAATTTTTTTTGAAGAATAAATAAACATTCAGAGTAATATTTCACTTTTTGGAACTGCGTTTAGATAAAAATATGCAACAAGGAATGTTATAACTCGTTTCTTTTTAAACAAATTGATTTTAGCCCCACATTGATAGAACAAAAAATAAGAGCTAATTGTTTTTGATATTGTTTCGTCTGCAAACCCTGCATCTTGTTAAAGAAATATGGCAGCCATATGGAAACACAAAATTCTAAAATTTAATTTTGAACTACCAACATATTAGACTAATGACTATTGACAACTATTAACAAAAAATCAAACTTTTTTAAATGTTTGAGGGATCAGATTGAACCACTTTTTATAATGGAATGATTTAAAAGGCAAGAAATTATAATCATTTATAGTGCACAAATTTGGTGAGCCAGCAAAAAATCACTTGAGTGATATAGAATTTTATATATTACATACCGAAGGAATTTGTGAATGAATGCAAATGGGCTCGCAGTAAAAATACAGCAAACACAAAGTTTAAAAAATTAAACGCAAAAGATTGCTCAAGTATTTTGGATACATTGAGAAACAGTGCAACTAATTGCTGAAAATATTGTCAAGCATTAAATTTAAAAGACCCTGAGAAAGAAGAAAAAAAAAGTTCAAGCTAGAAGGAAGTCATTGATGCAAATAGTTAAATTAATGAAAAAACTTGACAAGAATAATATTAGATTGCTGATCAGAAATTTCTACAAAATTTTTATACATTAACCTTTATTTTATTGGCTTTAAAATCAAAAAACCTCAAACATTTTTACTTGCCGGTATCACTCCCTTTTAGTAATTTGCAAGGAACATATTAAAGCAACACTATGAATGAACTACCGACTACGACATACATAAATATATGTATCTATGCACCTAATGTTATGCAGGATTGATAATTAAATATTTGAAAGAAATTGAAATTGCATTGAAAATTGTTAAAACCGGTTCTGCACACGCATTATTTATGCAATACAAAATAGCAGAGCGCATGCGAACTCTGTTTTCACGATATTATCTTTGTATATTACTTTTCTTATGAATTTAGCTTTGAGCGCGCAATTCAACATTCAACCTAGAGAATTAAATATTTGACACGTGATAACAAAGTCAGTTGACATTGTGTTGCATCAAGTTATTATTGTTTTATGTTCTCGTTGGACAACCTTTACAATATATTTAATTTTTAAAGTGTAAAACAATTGGTACTTTTCACTCAATTATTTGAAATTTTACAGGTAAGTCCAATATTTACTGTACTTACATTTAAAAATATATTTTGCGTTAACGGTTTTAATTATATATTGCTAATTTCTTGCTAAAGATAATTTGAATTATTTATTTTACTAAATTGTAGGAATTTCACTGGTCAATGATAGATAATAATATATTATTATTATATAAAATTATTAATATATTCTATAGTTTTTAAATACATTTTCCATCGATCTATTAATAATTTGACAAAAAAGACAGTTGTAGACAATTTATATTATTTAATAATTTTTTTTTTCATTGAAATATTGACTGACGGACGAATATTGTGTGGAAATGCTAACCTGTTAGTTAACTATATTGGTTTGTTTCTTAAAATCAATATTTAAAACATTTAAGTGTAGTTCAACCAAAAGATCGATAAAAAATATTTTACCTGTATTATGCATAGTTTGTAAATAAGTATAATTTCAAAAATATAATAAAATTTGAATTATTTATCCTAAAAGATTTCAAGTTACCAATTAAGGGTATAGTTACTGGCTGGGTTGCTAATTGATTTACAAGTAATAAGTCATGATTTAATATTCTATAAATTTTAGTTAAGTGGATATTATTTTACAAATATTTAAAATTTGAATTTGAATTTATTATGTAAGTTCATTAATATTCTGTCCTATATTTAGACCTTGGATTTTTAAATATTTATTTTATTGTAACCATCACAAATTGAGGATAGTTAAGTCACATACTGCTAAAGAGGATATGTAAACATTTTTTTTTATATATTATATAACGAATTAATAAGAGTTCAAATACTTATATACAAATTTTTAACTCGTGATTAAATGTACAGTAACTTATTTAATTGGTTAAACGTAACAACATGGTTTGACCGAGCACGTGAAATTTTAATTGACCAAGTACCAAGTACTACTATAATGTATGTCAATGTCATTATTACATTGGTTTAATAATTATATTGTTTTTTATATACAATTCAAGTTGAGAGAAGTACATAACAACTATGTGTATAGTTTATTAATTTAGGATTTTAATAATTCCCCCATTCAAAGGTCATAAGCATAACGAGAATTACAAATAAGTAACCGCAATATCCTATATTATTATTCTTGTACCTTCTCTTAAAGAAGAAAATATAAATTTTTAATTATTTAACGTTTAAATTTGTAAAGAATTCCTATACTGAAATTAGAATCAAGTTTTTGGAACTAATATGTAGTACATGTTAGTATATAATAGTTACTAATGAGTTAGGTACCTTACTAATGATAATAATAATTATGTAGTTACTATTATAGTTAGCAATATAATATTCAATTGGAAACCAAGAAAGATAACCATTTATATCACTAGGGTACTTATGTAATGGGTACTTAGAATGAACTTATGGTACTAATTTTTTTTATATTGTAAAAGATTTCGTAGTGTTTATAGGTACCTATGTGAAAAAACAAGTTATCACTTAAAACCGTATTAAGTATGAAATAAATAAGTTGTTTTTTTAACTTGTCGTTTTGATTTGATTATTATAACATTAGATAACATTAGTCAACCAATACATATCCATCTATTTAAAATAAAAACCTTCAGGTGACTGGCAATTAAATATAGCAAGACTGGTGACTAATTAATTATTAGATATTTGTATTCAATTTATTTAAAAAAATATTTTTCTGTTATTCTGACTTTGAATTCATATTCTAAAGGCGGGCGTCCACTAGCAAATTTTCTTCTGCAAGTGACATCTGCCAGTCGCTTCCAGAAGTTATTGCTTGTGGAAACACAAGCTGCAAGCTGACTTCACCAGTAGTAGAAATAGTTCTGCAAGTACTTGCAGAAATAACTTGCTAGTCGACATTCGTCTTAAAGCTTTCCCCTAGCGATTAGAGGCCGAGAATAATCGATAGGCGGCACTATCGATAATTATCGATAGGCAACGTTTAGATCATCGATATATATATCGATAGTTTTCGATAGTGGATTTAAATATAGGTAAAAAAATTTTTAGCAAAAAACTGGCATCTGTTGAAAGTGCAAAATGCTCAAATAATTAAATTTGCATTTTTATTCATAAAAATCAAAGTTATGATGTTAGTAATAATAAAGGTACCTTCCATAGATAAAGGTAAATTGCCAGTATTGAAGGCACCTGTTACTTCACACACCTGTGGTCACGACTATCGAAAACTATCGATAGCTACAGAAAACTAGAGAAAACTATCGATGGTTTTCGATAGTAGTTACTATCAATATTAATCGGTAGCGCTATCGACTGTTCTCGATTTCTACTAGCGATTATGATAAGGTATAGGATACCATTACAAATTACAATTTACAAATAATAAAGCACGGAACGTCATCGGCTGACGAGTAATGGTAGTTTGATTTTCAAATTCAATATCTTGAGATCAATTTTCACTGATTAATTCTTGGATGAGATATTTCCCACTTAAATAATATAAAGTCATAAATGACTGGACATGTGAGCATACAACTGTGCTATAATAAATTATATAATAAAAATATATAATAATCTCATTGTAAACGACATGAATATGGTCTAAATAAAGCTGAAACGCATCGAATATATCTAATTTTATTAAATATCTAATTATTATAACACGATTGAAGTTCTAAGTAAACATAAAAAAAATTATATATAAATCTTTGAAGTTGGGTGTTACGTCACGATATTACCTCACGATCTTCACGACTTTCATTTTATTTTGACATAAATTCGAAGATTTATACTATAACTACTAGTAATATTCTAGAAAGATCCTCTTTTGCATATCTCATATCAAATTGTCTTACGAACCTCAATATTGCTTTGACCAAACAAACAAATAATTTCTAGCATTAGGAAAGGTTTAAGAAGTGTTAAGTGAAGTTATTTTATCCCGAACAATATAAAAACAGTAAAAATAAGTATGTTATTCACTGACTCTTGACTCCCGCGATCTTTCACTATTTTTAGGTTAGTGTAAATTAAAACTTATCGGAGATACGTTACTTATAAGAAAAAAAACCAACAAAAATTTAGTATTATGAATATGGTCAAATCAATTTAATAAACAAAAGATCAAAAATAAATAGAAAAACGGATTTGACTTCGGTGTTGACGGACAAACAGATTATCCCTGCTTAAACATTCGCTTGCGAATATAGGAATTAACGGATTAGTACCCGTATTCACTAAAAACTTTTAACGAGCCGTTAAATTTAACGGATGATTTCTATTGGCTTGCTTGTACCAAGAGATAATGTCCAGTGGTTTGTTAAATTTAACGGCATGTTAAAAGTTTTACGGACGTTTGTGAATACGGGCATACGTCTATAAAAAACTGAAATTAACATATTATTGTGCAAATCAAGTTGCAAACCAATCAAGTTAATATTTCAAATCGCTATTATATGTACAACCCATCACGAGAAACGATAGTTTTTAATTTTTGTTGTGTTTTTGATTGATTTAATTTTTATATCATTTAAATTTGAATTAAGTCTAATTATAAAATATCCGACAAAAGGAAGTAAACGTCATTGTTTATTATTTTTATAAAACTAAATAGTAAGATAATATGATAAGTTCGGTCACTTGAGTGGGTGTTTGCGTATCATTCATCCAAGCATTAACGCAAGGTTTAATAACAACGTTAACGATATTTTTTCTTATTACATTGAGAATGATTAATAACAATGACTTAAAAATAATAGTATAATTATTGCTAAAGTTTCTTTAAATAAATTAACACTTATAACAAAAAAATATAATTCCACCTGTAAGATATGGAGCGGACAGTAAGTTGACTACTTACAGCTTTGGGTTGAAATGAAATGAACAGTAAAATTTAAGTTAGCAGTAGAAGTTCTGCGATTCGGTTGAAATAAATAAGTAATAGGACAACCAAATTAGCTGCAATCATAGTAATAACTTAATTATAATTACAATTTAATAAATATAACATTTTTAATACTTATAATTATGGATTATTCCAAACCTAAATTCTATTATTAAGTATTAATAGTATAAGCAGTATTAATAATCATTCGCGGATAACAAACACGAATAATTCGCCGAATACATATCAACTTCGCTTCAACTAGATGCGTTGCTGCATTCTAATAGTTTAATATCAATCTTCAAGTTTTCTAATCATATTAGTACTTGACTAGAATAAATTATTAGGGTCAAAGAAGCAAACAAACGAAAAGTACTTTTGCTTCTTATAACACAATATACTATTTTTATTAACATTTTAAAATTACTATTTACTTAAAATTTTAAAATTATTTTTCGAATAGTAAATATACCTATATATTATTATATAAAAACGTATTATGTATTTTAAAGATTTTAAAATAAAAAAATGTTTTATTAAAAATCCCTATATTTAGTATACCATATAATAATTAGTTAGGTTTTACGAATATTAATACCTATCTGTACATATCACTATTTTTTATGCTTGTAGTGTCTATTAATTTTAAAATAGAAAATAAAAATTCAATCCACAATCTGGAATACCTATTCAGTGAAAAGTGTATTACACGTACCTACATATTTGGATGTAATTACCAGACTTTGCTTGGAATATGATGAATTAAAATTGTTTACACCACATTATTATAAGCAATGTCAAAAAAGATTTATAAATATTCCGCATCCGTTCAACATTCTTTTGTGATGTTTTGTTTTGTCATTTATATATTTATGTATGTCGTTTAAAATTATTTAGAGCATTAAAATCTGGACCATTAATTTATTAGTATTCGATACGTATTATACAATATTTTCTGCTATTTACGTCAAGTTGATCTAGTAAGGACTATTATTATCCTTGACACACAATAAACTTGGAGATAACTATAAATAAAGGTAAGTTGTTATTTCTTAATTGCGTACACATTGAAAAAAGTTTAAGTAAATGAATTAAATTTATTGTGGTAAAACTACTAGATGTTTTACTTAAGATTAAGAAGAATAAATTTTGCATATAGTATCTACCTATCAATTCATTTTGCCATTAAAAAATTGACACTAATATGGGTTTTAAAAAACAAAATTTATTAAATTACTTAATTTGTTCTTGAAATGCGAGGAATTCAATATAACTACATTTTATTATGTATGTACTGTTGTTTTTTTGATAAGGACTTTATGGTGCTCTTATCAACCCATAAATTTTAATTATTAGTAGTATACAGTTTCTTGTTTAAAAACTAGTCTATTTTAAAAGTAAACCTCGTAAATTAATCTACCTTTAAACATAGCACCGATAATTTAATAAACAATTTCGATTTTTAAATGAATGTTTCAGAAAAAGTGTAGATATTAGAAAGAACGCTAACATCTAATAATGATGTAATATTAAATAACAAAAACAATATTTCAACCTTATGCTATTTATAGAAATTAAATTATAAAAGAATTTCAAGTAAAGATACGGTAATTGTAATATGCATTCCAAAAATAAATTTTAATGAAAATCTGAAACTCGAAATGATTTAAATTTTAACAGTAGGTGAAGAGACAGTAGAATTTCTAATCACAATAATATTTTGAAGAGATTAGTCTAACATTTTGTAACAGAATGAGTTAATTAGAAATATTTCGAAGAAACAATGCAAATAAAAATTAGATGTATAAAAAATAATTTATTTGAAACATGGTTGCGATAATGAAAAAAATATGAAATGAATTTTAGCGATTAATTAATGTGTACAATTTTAGTACCGTGTAGCACTAACGTGATAAAGAGAGCTTCACATTTAAGAAGAGAAGACTATCCTGTTTGTTGCACTGCAAAGCTTTCATGACAGTGACGAGTGTCATTATATGACGCAATTATCTCAGCAAATATAACATAACCTAATTTATGTATATACTAAAATCAAAACTAGTCAGTAACGAACAATCAGGTCTATTATGAATCATAACCTTTAAAAATAACGGTTAACCTTTATGTTATAATGAAGTTTCAAAATAGCGTAAAGCGAGAAACAATATTATAGCTAACACGTGTCAGAAAGAGAAAATAATATTTCTATTTTCCGATCAAAACGCGGTTCATCAATTTTTTATTTCGTAACTGTCACTGTTATAATAACGTTTGTGATACATAATAGGCCTGCATATTAATATTTTTCTAAATTTAACATTTGCTTATTATTGTTTCAATTTAATTCTATTCAGAAAAGTTGATAGCAATGCAAGGGGATTTGGATCAAATAACAATAAAAACTTCAAACGTTTTTCTTTATTTTACTAATTAAGTTTCGACCTAAATGCAGGTCTTCATCGGAGTCTAAAACAAACATAAACGGAACCATCAAGACATCGATCACAATTAAACTTCAGAAGTGCAACCGCAAAAAAAGTTAATAACTAACACTTACCAATAAAAGCAAAAAATAATAATAATAAATAATCAGTAATGGCGTGCAACAATGATAAAATTACAACAACTTAAAAACAGTGCAAAACAAAATTCTATTATTAATAACATTTTTACTAAATTATTATACCGTTTTAAATTTTTTGGCTGATTTTCTTAAGCATAATACTGCATAATTTAGCTTTGACGTTAATTTTGAAGAATTTTTAAAAGTTTTAACGAAAGTATTGTAATCCACTCAAAAATCAAAAATCGAAATTTTGATATTAAAATGTTCTTGATTATGCTTTGATACGATTTTCGTGAATTTTAGCTAGATGTTCGTCTGTATGTCAGTGTGTTAGCGTGTGTGTGGTTGGAATACGAACAAAATAGTATTATTAATGGCACAGGTTGAACTGTGTAACAAAATGTCATGAAATTCGGCATAACCGTGCATCATATCTAAACTCAGAGACCAGCTGAAAATTGTGAAAATTGGTTGATAACTTCGGAAATGATAAACAAAATAAAAAAGTTCTAGTGTCAACTACTTTTGGACCACCACTTTATTTTATTATTTCATTCAATATTGTATAACATTAATTAAATCTTAAGTTTTATGTCGATGGTTTGGATGTTTGGAATAGGCAGACATAAAATATGAGTTAATATGTGACGTTTAAAACTGAAATTCAGAGAAATCTGTTTTAATTTAAAAATTTCGAGATAAGGAGTAGAGGTACTATAGTACCTATATTGCTCAAGAGCATACAATAAAAAAAACGACCAGTCCAATCCAAAATCCAAATGGTTAAATCAAAGAGAATTAGTTTTAACAAAAATAGTTGAAAACCTTTCTGAATTCTATTGCTTAGTAAAGTTTTATTACATGGTGATCTAACACTAGATTCGGGCAAATAGTTTTTAACTTTTAAAGATAAAATTCTAAAAAAAGAAGAACAATTTTTAGAGGAATAGCCATACACTAAAAATTAAACCGTATGGAGACAAGGAAAATTATTGGATTGTACAGATAATTAATGGGAAGTAAAAAGTTGATTGGCAAATTATATGAATTTATTACTAAATTATAATATTATAGTATCAATATTATGCTCGAAATATGTAAAGAAAATCAAAATATTAAATTTCTGTACTTATTGAAATTTTAATTTGATAATAATTTTATGATAATATTTTGAATAAAATTTATGAAATAATTAAAAGTAAATTCATAAAAATTATTTTCGGTTTTATTTCATTTTTATAGGTAATAAATTAATACATAAGCAATTTTAATCACTCGATTACGTTTATTTCCGCTTTATACATTATATGATAATCATTATTACATAATTTGAAATAATATGGTCACACTTGATATCATTTGTTCTTGAAAATAAAATTTAATGTTGGTAGTGGGGTTTCGGTTAATTTGCAAACTTAATATTACCTACAAACGATAATATAAATTCCCATTATTGTTCTCAGTAGTGGGTTGGTGTGCACCACGAATTAGTTATAGAATAGCAATTTCGAGTTCGAATAACTAACTTCACGAAATTTCTTACTTTGGCATTCAACCAAACATTTATAATCTATTATTATAAATTCTGTATTATATTGATAACTATAGTTATATGTAATTGAGATATTCCGGTAATTGCAATATTCAGAATAGATAATAATTATATTATTTGTAAAACATTAACCATTTACAAAAACATAACAGTCAGAATCGTCTTTAGAATCAGCATTAAGTGAAAGGTACAGCTAAAATTTTAAAAATTTTATAAATGGTGTCGACAGTGTATCTAAACCACTGCACAGAAATATTACAAGCGATTACAAGTTAGTATAAAGCCAACCCCAAAAACATTATAAAAGGAACAAAGTTAAATTTTGAACTTTCAAATATTAAACATTTAACTTCTTTAAAATATGATCGTTCGTACTGATATAACGAAATTTTTCTTCTTATCGGGATGCCAAAAATTATACCAACATAACTTGGGGGATATCAGCTCTATAATTTAACCAGTATTTACATCAAGCTTCTGGTTGTATATTAATTAACTAATTTTTAAATTTTTTAATAAGTATCAATATCACCGCCGATCTTCTGGACAAATTTTAGAAGTGAAAATTAACCCACTTCCTGTCATCCAAACGAGCTGAAAGTTTGCACATCGACTTGATGTCGATTACAATGCTTTCTTAGATACATTTGGGGCTACACATACGAGTACACACGCACTTCGCATATAAAGGATTTATAATAAAAACTATGTTTTTCTATTTTGCGTCAAAAACAAAGTTATTTCGAAACCCAGTCGCGTATCGAAATGGACAATATTTCGAAACGCAATTTTTTGTTTTAAAAGGTTGGTAACTAAACGTCAGTGAAAATTAAAACTAATGATGTCACTGTTGCATCGCCAACATTAGTGTTTATAAAATAAAAAAAACATGGATTGTGAAAATTTTTAAATTTGGTTTATTCGCATAAAAATTAATAAAGATGTAGTTTAAAATTAAGATTTAATACTAAATATAATATAATAATAATTGAAGGATAAAAAATAATAATTTAAAAAATAAACTATTTTTTCGCATAACATTAATTTAATTATACCGCTTAAAGTTTGTTCCCCGCTGGAACACGTCTTGCTTATTTCAACGCACACGAGCAAGTCCCTGGGATTTGTTTTTAGGCCCTGCATCTCAGAAACCTGCCCTTGAAACGCACTAATTAATCTCTTTCCACCAATACGCACAAAAAATATAACCGCATAATGGTTCATAAGTGGAAAGAGATTTACGTTGACAAAAATTGAAGATATTTGAAAATACAACAAAATTATAATTAAAATGTTTTCGAATTTCCAACATCCTCCCGCCACAAAAAATAAAAATTGAAAATATCCTTTACATAGGTAAATACAAATAGGTAAATAAAAGGCAAATACAAATACATAACACGAAAATACTACAATAATTCTAAGTAAAATAAAATGTACATAGCAAATATAGTGTAAATACATGAGATAATTACTATATTAAATGTAACCAAAATAACAATAAAAGAATAGCACACAATCGCACAAAAAATAGTAATAATAATAATAAAAATAATATTATAAATTCGCATAAAATTAATGGTTATAATGTAAAATCATAACGTACATTCGCAAAAAAAAAAAAAAAAAAAACAATAGTTAAAATACAAAAAATAGTACAAATTCGCATAAAAGTATAAGATATAATATAATAAATCCGCATAAAAAAAAAAAAAAATTGTATTAATATAAAATCATAACTTAAATTTCGCACACAAAAGTTATTAGTCCATTGGTAACACACACAATTTTGTAATGGGTCGCGTATAAATACCTTTAGCCGTTTTCACATCAGCCGAACGAACGCAACCATCGCTTTTTGAACAATTTACTTTAATTACTCGCGCAAGCACCCATTGTTGTGGTGGAATCAACCCATCTTCTTTGATGAGCACCAATGCTCCTACCTTTAAATTTGGTTTTTTAACATGCCATTTTGGCCTTGATTGTAGCTGATTTAAATATTCTTTATGCCAACGAGTCCAAAACTCTTGTTTTATTTTATATGCCGTTTTCCAAGCGCTTAATCTATTTGCCGGTACCTTTAGCAAATTAACTTCTGGTAAAGCAGTTATAGGTTGACCTATTAAAAAATGTCCCGGGCTTAAATACGATAAATCAGAAATGTCTTCGCTTAAGGCATACATTGGTCGACTATTTAAAATTGCCTCAATTTGAATTAATAATGTTGACATTTCTTCAAAAGTTAAAACTGCGCCGTTTAGTGAACGCTTCAAATGATATTTTACGCTTTTCACCGAAGCTTCCCAGATTCCCCCGTGATGACTAGCTAAAGGTATATTAAAATTCCAGCGTATCTTTATATTTATAAAATTATCAATAATTTTTGTTTGATTATATTCTTTATTGAATATATCATAAATTTCTTGTAGTTCGCGATCTGCGCCATGAAATGTTGACTGATTGTCACTTGTAATTGATTCGCAAATTCCGCGTCTCCCTATAAACCGCCGTACCGCAGCAAAAAATGATTCCGTTGATAAATCATTAACTAGTTCTATATGCAACGCTTTAGTCGCTAAACATACAAAGATGCAAATATAACCTTTTGTTATTAATGATTTGCGAATTCGCGAATTTTTAAATTTTTTAGTTTCCGCACAATAAAATGGATTTAGTGCCTTTAAAGCACTTGATTTTAAGACGTATGCCTCTTCGTCTATAGGCATATTTTTTAAAAATTCTATTTCACGCTTGAAATGCTGCTTTTGAATAATTAAAATTATTTTGTTATGTGCTTCTTCAAGCTCCATTAAGGAAAGCCTACCTAATCGCTTAGTCCCTTTGTTTTTTGATTTATATAACCACCGCTTGGTTATTGCAACAAACGTGATTTTAGCTTTTGCCGCCAAGAAACTGACCGATATATCCTCCCCATTTCCATAAATCGCTCTAATATACACAACCGCGCCCATTGCATGCTTTGATGCATCACAAAACCCACAAATCTGGATTGTTTTAATATAATGGTCACCCTTGAAATAATATCGCCTAATTTTAAAATCACGTAAAAGCTCTAAATTTTTGAAAACCTTTTTTAATTCGAAAATTATTGTTTCCTGTAACTTTTCGTCCCACGTAATATTTTCCATCCAAATACTCTGCATAATAATTTTTAATAGAACCACCGTAGGAGCGAAAAATCCAACGGGGTCATAAATACTAGCTATTTTTGATAATGCACCTCGCTTGGTATACATTATTTTTCCCATATTTGTTGTATTTACTTGAAAGTAGTCTTGTTCTGGCGCATAATTTAAACCTAAAGTTTTTAATGAGCAATCGTCGGAAATGTTTGGATTTAATAATTCCAAATCTTCGTTTGGAGTTCCACGCAAAACTTCTTTACAATTGGACTCCCATTTATGTAATTTAAAACCCCCTTTTGCCACAATTTCATTTAAAGTTTCATATTTTACCTTGTGCGCATGTAAACTAATTTTGGATACCGCATTACTGGAACGCGAAAATTCAGTATTAAGTTTCCTTACTTCGCCCGAAACGACATATCCAAAAACTGTTTTATATAGTGAAGGTTTGTTTTCCCCAAGTTTAATAAATCCGGGACGCACACAACTGAAAAATAAACCCGCACCTATTAAAATGTCAATTTCATTAGTGATATTAAAATAATCGTCCGCAAGGTTAATAAATTTTGGTATATTCCAATCTGAAATATCTACACTTTGTGAAGGTACAGGTACAGTAATTTTGTTCATGACAACACAGGAAAGATCAGCTTCAAAGTTTGTAAATCTTGACCGTATTGTCACATTAACCCCACTGGTCAAATTCGAACCCCTTGCCCCAATACCCTGCACTTCAATATTACTAGCAAATGTAGTTAAGTTCAACCTTTTTACCATTTTATAGCTGATGCAGCTCACCTCGCTTGCAGAATCCAGCAAAATTCTTGCAGTGTACCACCGTTTGTCTGCACCAAGTATTTTGACGATGGCCGTTGACAGCAATACTTCATTTTTGATGTCATTTCTTATTCCAACGCTGCACGACGCCGACGTAACAACATTTTCTTCATTTTCCCTTAATATAGCACTGTTTTCACCTATTTCGCTTCTAACTTGAGGATTATAGTCTACATGAATTAACGTATTGTGGTACTTAGACCCACAAGTTTGACACTTAAAATTTCGCTTACAGTTAATCGCTAAATGTTTTCCAAAACAAATAAAACACAGTTTATTTTTAGCTATAACACCTCTTCTATTATGAATCGAATCACTTAAAAATTTAGGACACTTATTTATGTAGTGATTTTTACCATCTATAGGGCACATCGCGAAATTACTTTGTTGAACATTGTTTGTTACACACGTAGTTTTATTCTTAGAACGCGTATTTTCAAAGTTTATATTTTGAGAAGGAACTACTTCGTACGCGTTCACCCGCTTGTCAAGAAAGGTTAAAAGTTCATCCAATTTTGGTATTTCACCATCATTGCCCGTTTTTTGCACTTCGTAATCGCGCCGTAGCTTTTCATTTAGTTTTTGAATCACTACATAGACGAACTGATAATTGTTTACATCCACATTAAAGTTTTGCAAAGCACTACGAATTTGCTTAATTTTTATTACAAAGTCTTTAAGCATAGAATCATGCTTTATCAATGGTAAACTATGCAAGTTACCCATATGCGCATTAATAATTAATTGCGATCGGTCGTACCTATCGCATAACGACTTCCAAGCTATCGCATAATTTTCACTAGATACCGCTATATTGTCCACAATTGCCAATGCTTCATCTTTTAAATACATTTTTAAATACATAAATTTATGCACCGTTTGCAAAAGATTATCATTATGTATCATTGACACAAAAAGGTCCTTAAAACTAGGCCAGTCCGTATACGCACCACTAAATATATTAATTTTTAAAGCCGGGAGCTTTGCTCGTGGAGTATGTAAAGTACATTCCTTTACCGGATTATGTACCACCGACGCGACACTTGCACCTTTTTCTTCCATTTTTCGCAATTTTTGTTGAATATCTGCTTTAAGGTTGTGATATCTTTCTTCAAATTGCACACGCTCTGGACTTTCGTCTTCTTCAGCTATTCCACTTAACAGTTCAATTTCTAACTGTATCTTATCAAATGTTTCGCATAATTGGGAAAGCTGTTCTAACTTCACGCGCAAAATGTCCGTAACTTCAGGATCCGAATATCCTTGTACGAACGTAATCATCCTTGTTACGCTTCCATTTATATTTCCTCGCATCCGCTTCAATGATTGCAACTTTGTGTCCGCTGTTGAAGAAGTTTCCATTGTTGCACAAAATTTTAAACTGCGCGCACTTTATACTTAAAACTCAAATTTATTTTAAATTGAAAAGAATCCGAAATTCCGCTAATTTCGCAATCCGGCTAATTTTCACAATCCGTTAATTTCACCATCCGGCTCGAAGGACCATTTAATGTTGCATCGCCAACATTAGTGTTTATAAAATAAAAAAAACATGGATTGTGAAAATTTTTAAATTTGGTTTATTCGCATAAAAATTAATAAAGATGTAGTTTAAAATTAAGATTTAATACTAAATATAATATAATAATAATTGAAGGATAAAAAATAATAATTTAAAAAATAAACTATTTTTTCGCATAACATTAATTTAATTATACCGCTTAAAGTTTGTTCCCCGCTGGAACACGTCTTGCTTATTTCAACGCACACGAGCAAGTCCCTGGGATTTGTTTTTAGGCCCTGCATCTCAGAAACCTGCCCTTGAAACGCACTAATTAATCTCTTTCCACCAATACGCACAAAAAATATAACCGCATAATGGTTCATAAGTGGAAAGAGATTTACGTTGACAAAAATTGAAGATATTTGAAAATACAACAAAATTATAATTAAAATGTTTTCGAATTTCCAACAGTCACTATAAATAATATTATAAATCTATAAATTGATGCAAAATAATGTTAATTGACTATAAAGTAATTAATAATAATAAAGAAAATTGTAAACTGCAAATATAATTTCGTATATTTAAACTTTTATGCGAGATCCTAACCTGTAAATTTTTTGTTACCAACTTACACAAAAATACAAAAAAATGCACATTTTTAATATTTTTAGGGCGTATAAAGCGCAAAATAGAAAAAATAGTATAAGAAACTCGTTTTATAAGACACGTTTTATCGCACTTATACTTTAGAAAACTCCCCGCTACGCGGCTCGTTTTCTAAACGGATTGCGTGCGTTAAAATCGACACTTATAAAACTAGTTTCTTAATATACTATTTTATGGGTTAAATTTTTTAATAGCTAGTTTTTTTTTTATAAGTCAACGATTTATAGTGCTAATTATATAAACTCCATCGAGGTTAACCACATCAGTTGATTGGTGTGATCGCTGGTTGAGTTACAGAGCGGAAATTCTGGGTTCGAATCTCGGACTTTACAGAATTTCTTAGCTCGGCCTACCGGTGTGAATCAACACGTTGTGGATTTAAGAATTAGTTCTATAACTACACAAGTCTGACCAATTGACAGAACTTCAAGGGCAAAAAATGAGAAAAAAAAATTTAGTCTTTAGTTATTCTGATTAGATACAGGATATAGGGTAAGCTAACTCTGAATTAACAGAGTTTTATGTTAGTCATTCTGATTAGGTACAGAGTGAGATTAATAGATTAACTAACTAAAGATGTAGATCGATTAGAGTCCAGCTTTCAACCACTCTGTAAGTTAATAATTTTATTGGAGACATAATAATATAATATTACCAAAAGAAGTAATTATTTTTTATTTTGGTTAGTCTTGTTTTACAATAATGTTTTTTAATTTTTGTAAAAATTCAATTTTAAAATATGTTTTTCATGATACTAATTAAAACAAAATTAAAGTTTAATAACTTGAAGTTTTAAAAATTATTATGCTTATAAGATTCATGACAAAAATTATTTGTGATAACTTGGGTGTTAAAAAATTGTGTAAGTATTTACTTAACAACTTATCTACAGACTTTCATAGTTCGTGTAAATAATTTAAATACATTTTGTATGCTTGCGGCTTTACACAATGTTAAGTTTTAATTAGAAACTTGTGACTTGAATATAGGTGAGCTCAAAAACATTTTCAAATCACACCATTATTTAAAATCAAGTTGAAATTATTTGTAATATAAAATATATTGTGTATCTTAAAATTTTGGAGAGTATATTATTTTTTAGTGGTAAGTACCTACCAAAAAATAATAGTGTTAAGTACTATGTATATTACTGGATACATGTAATTAATTTTTAAATTGGGTAAAAAATTATGCTAATGATGGTAAAAGATTTTGTTGTAAAGAAAGCTTTTTTAGAAAAATATACTTTGCAATTCAATTTATTTCTATACAGCGAAATATTATCAAACCGGAAATGGTAATTATAAAAATTCAAGATTACAATTTTCCTTATGAATAAAGAAATTTTTTCAAGTAGTAGTGGTACTTAGTAAGACTTTTTTCAGCTTATGAAGTAAGTTTTTTCTTAAGTTGAAACATTATTAAAAATCTAAACTTTCGCATACAAAATTTTCAAAATTTATTTTGATATATTTATATTTTTTTCAATTTTCAAAATTTATGTTAATATAAGGCTCGTATATAGATCTTAAAATGAATCTCGGGTGAATATAGTAGTAGAAAGAAAACTCTCTGAACTGAAAAAAAACTTTAATCAAAAATGGTTATCCTAAATAAATTGTTGATTAAGGAAATGATGATTATATATTATAAATATTAAGACAATAAATTTACGGTATAGAACGAGCAAACAATAATAATCTGTTTATTTAACTGCTAGTATGTCACATGCTAAATAATTAAATTTAAAACTCAAAAGAATTTTTAAAACGGTGCGGTGGTAGATTAATGTGACCTTTAAATCTTCTAATAGCATTGAATCTACACTAAATCGAAAGACCTGATACATATTATATAGACACTCCAAGAGAAGAAATCGGTTTTTAGTATAAATGTAGCTGTATGTAAATTGTGTATATGCATGGATATGTAATTTAAATCTGTAATTTAACCTGCAGTCCTTGCCATGAAAAATGAATATTATGTCTTTTACGATGTTTGCATGAACTCATTGATTGTAAGATTAAAATCGCTAGTGAAATAGGTACCTCGAGATAGTGAATTTTTCACATAAATAAAATGAAATGAGTAATTCAAATTTTTGGCCACTATGCGTATGTGTGCATGGCCATACTGTTGCAGACCCTTCTGTAATGTTATTATGAAGAAATGTTATTTTATTTGAATTTAACTATTGCTTTTAGTTGAAATCCTTGCAATACCTTTTGGTAATGTTTTGAAGCCACTAGCACCTAATTATTTTGAAACCCATTTTACTTTTCCCTTCTCTCTCCTACTACCATAGACTAAATTATTTCTAATTCAACTACATGTTGATTACAACTGTAACTATAATTACAGTGTTACACTTCAATCAATATTCTCACACGTTATAATCAATATTATTTAAAAATAATTCATTTATAGCCTCCAGTCGTTAAAAGACAATATAATTTTTGTTCATATTATTATATAAAATATTTTTTTGAACAATTTATTGTTCATATCGTTACGATGCTAACGAGTATATCGATGCCTTTTAACTTCTTTAGTGGTAGGGTAGTATGATGTCATTGTATGATGAAAACACTTGTTACGAGTAGGATTTAATTATAAAATTGTTGGTCATTTATACAATCAAATTCTTTAATTTTCTACAGTGCAGTACGTACTATATAAAATATGTAGTATTTTTGTGTGGTAATTGTGTGCCTAATTTAATTTAATTTCTTATATTTTCTAAAGTATACCATTTATGAAGGGGGAAAATAAGTCTTTTTAATTAATGGACTTATATAATGTTTTATTTAATGTTTAAAAAAGGATTTAATAATTTATTTTTATAAAGGTTGCTAAACTCGTAGACTTTGTGCACTCGTTTGATAGCTTCTGCTTACATCTACCTACTCATTTAGTAGTCGACGTTTTTTCATCCCGTGAATAAAATACTATTATTACAAAATTTATAAAAAGTAATAAGTTTGGTTATTAAAACATTAAAATTTAGACATTTTATCTTACAAAAGTTGTATATAAGTCTCTTTACAGACGAAATAATATGAAGGCGCTTCCGTTACGAGTTCATAGGGTTCACATATACATAATAATAATTATTATTAAGGACTTTAACCTACATAATTTGTATGTAGGTTAAAGTCCTTCGCCCAAAAAATGTTAGGTTAGGTTGGGTTTAAATTTTGTTAGTCTAGATTAAGTTCAATATTATTGCTTTGATCAATAACATAGAGTAAAACTTACGCCGATCGACTTTGAAGCCCCAAATTGAGGTTCAAATTCTGGTCGAGTCTCATGCACTGCTTTGATTTTTAGTTTTTAAGACAGATTTTTGAGCTATGGGAAATGCAAAGGAAAAATTATCTTATTAATTTAGTATATTCTCGAATAACTTGGGGAATATTTTCAGCAAAATTGATCGTCTACGCACTAATGTAATGAAATATTACTGTGTATAATTATAAAATTATAAATTAATTATTATGAATAATTTATTTTTAAATAAATATTATATTTATATTATAATATATTATATATTTATTATATAGGTATATATTACTTATACAAATAATAATAATTATTGATAATTATTAATTAATTAATATATACAGATATACTTTTTAGTAATTATAACGCAAATAAAGGAAAAGTTATAAGAAAATATTGAAAAGCAGAAGTGTAAGTAGGAAAACAAAAATGACAATCTATAAAGGACTAATACGAACTACCATAACGTATACCGACGAATCACTCTGCATGACAACCGTAGAAGAACAACTAAGTATCTTTAAGAGAAAGGTTAATTAGAGCAATCGCGAAACCAAAAAAGTGTAATAATACACACCTAAGAATAAGAAAGAATGAAGATAGAGAAATCGCTAGAAAATGAAAATTTACTCAGGTTTATAACATAAAGAATAAAATGGTTAATAATATAATAACATAATGCGAAAAGAAGAAATGAAGCAATAAGATTATTGTTTATTTTATGTACATTAAAAAAACAATGTACAAAAAACAATTCCAGCTAACACACTTAGGCCATATTAGCTCTCTTTCATGCTTGTTATATAATATACTATTCGAATAACATATTATTATTTGTTATTTCATTTTTTCATATCTACCAATTTATTAATATAAATCTTCTATTTCTTGCAGGGAAAAACATAAAGGTGTCAAAATGGGAAGCTTTTTCCGTAGCGAGGAAATGGCTTTGGCCCAACTTTTTATTCAACCCGAAGCTGCTTATTATTCCATATCAGAGCTAGGAGAGACAGGAATAGTGCAATTTCGAGATGTAAGATATTATAATTAAAAATAATGGAATCGATAATATTAGTGCAATTTAGTTTATAAAATAGGTATGCGTAATTGTGATGCGATAGTTAGCTCTGATGCAGTTGGCTTCACAACTATTCATTCTTGCCAACTGCTAATTTCTTTCTGCTATTTTTCTAACCTATCTTTATTAGAAGCCATTAAATTGTTGATACAATTATATGTAGGGTAAAGTTGCGCAAGTCGTACCCCCTAAGAAGAAATAGATATAAAACGTAGCATCTACGAAAAAAATAAAAATTATGTGTGGTAATAATATCTTGTGTTGTTGTTACTAATATTTATTACAATAAAATTCCATATAGTCTACTCTCTTGGATAAAATTAACAATATTTATTAACACGAATTTAGTACGACTTAAGAAACCAGTATTCTAACAAGGAGACTACGGCTACTCGTCATCACCGATTTCGTCCAGGTTCATGGTATATGTAGGGCTTGACTAGAATTGAACGTGACCCAAGTGGGAACTCCAGATGGCCAAGCGCTTAGAAAATAAATTTTTTTCTCGCAGATCTGACACTACATAAGTCTTTTAGGTTAGGTCAATTTGCAAGTACTAGTTAGCTTAGCAGTAGGAAGTCGGACTAGTACTCTGAGGGTCGCAGGTTCGAATCTCCTGTGGGTAGCATTTTTTTGCTTTTTTTTCAATTTTTACGATCCTTACGTGACAATGAACCGAAATAAAACTTGGTGTTAGCATCGTAATTTTCTAAACGCTTGGCCATCTGGAGTTCCCACTTGGATCACGTTCAATTCTAGTCAAGCCCTACATATACCATGAACCTGGACGAAATCGGTGATGACGAGTAGCCGTAGTCTCCTTGTAAGTCGTACCCATCTATAACTTAAGTCGTACCTACATTTAAAATTGGACAATCTTTACTGCTAAATATAAAACTTTCTTTTCTCAATTAATTTATGAATACAATTAATTACAATGATCACAAAAGATATTTTTTAATTTTCTTGCTAACTTCTGCACATTAGTCGTGTGTCCATCCCTTGCATTTTATTTTTTTGTTATTTTTTTATCCTTTGCATTACTACGCCATGTAGGTACCACTTAAAACACCTCACAATTTATAATTTAAATGAACATAACCAAACACTGAATAAAGCTAACACGATTTTGTTTACAGTAAACAACTCCTTAAATGTTACAGGATGACTTAAAAATGTGAAGCATGATTTTTTCAACAATATACTTGTAAGATAAACTACCAAACAGGCACTAAAAATTATAAGAAAATTACGATAAACTTACTTGTTGAGCGGTTACTTACTAACGGTATCGGCGAAAGACGAACACGATGTAAAACAGCGTGGTTGACTACGGAGTAACTCGTTTTGCCGGAAGGGGCGCAGTTGGTGTCATATACGCCTAATATTTAAAAGGTACGACTTAAGCGGTGGTACGACTAGCGCAACCTTACCCTATGTTTATAAATTATAGATTAAAGTGTGTAACAATTATTATTGGAAGTAGTACTACGAGTAATTTAACATAAATTGTTAGAAAATTTAGTTAAAGGCTAATTGTCACAGGAATAAATAAATACTTGATATTGTTTTGACATTGTTGACATTGAGACTATAGTTGTGACCAGTGTAGCCAACCCTACAGTTTTAACTGTAGATTTACAGTTTTTTGAAAATCCTCTCATTTTTTAGTTTGGTCCTTCAAATCTACAGTTTTTTTTATTTAAAATGCTCTTATTTAAAATTTTACGATATGAGGATCGACTTGTTTTACAATATTTCTCCAAAATATTTTTTGAATGCGTTATTTGCATTAGTTTTTCCGATTTAGTTTAAGGGATTGGATTTTCAGTGATTTCATGTTGTAAAATTTAGTTACCTAATTGGTATTTGTTTTTACCTAAATCCTAAAACTACAAAAATCTTGTGTTTTATTTATTACTGCACGTTTATAATACTACAAAATAAAAAAAAGCTGTAGATTTACCGTTTTTAAATTAATTTTTATAGTTTTCTACAGTTTTTTTAAAGCATGCATGTAGTTTTCCTTTAGGGTGGGGTTGGCAACACTGGTTGTGACTAGGGTCAGTTGGCTGTGGTGAATAATTGTATTAAGATTAATTGTCGGTACATGCGTAAGTATGCGTCGATCTCCAACCAAAAGTTTAACCAATGGAAGTGGTGTATTTATTATTTATACCAATTGAATTTGAATTTTAGGAGACGGTAGTGGGTAGTTGCAGTGGGACTGGGCGTAATTCACAAATACTTTAGCAATTTTTATTTATAATGCTCCTTAGCACCATTTATTCTTAAACGTTAAGCTTCAGGGAACGGGAAGCTTAAAGCTTAATTATAAATAGGTGGTGTAAACGGGCATAAACGACTTGATTTTGCAAAGCACAACGCGCACACCTCTAGAAAGAGCGCATATTAACTCATTTGTACTTTTTTCATCGTATTAACGTATGTATACGGAAAGTATTGTATAATTAATATTAAATAAAAAAAAAATATATATTCATAAATTGCAATATTTTATGTTTGCTTTTGCTTTGGAAGATTTGATACACGCCCAGAATTAAATGCCAAATATTTTGACATGTCTCTTAACCGTTACATCAGTTTAGTGATTTCTGGCTTGAAAATAAATCATTAACATTGTTAATGTAATTAGAAAAATTTCCAAATAGGTGGGTAAAACTCGCACGCCTTGAGGATTTCCCTGTTTATAAATTAATGTTGAGCTAACGTAACTGTTTTGATGACACATGCAACTTATTAAACGACACATTAAAAATAAATTAATTAATCTATCAAACTCCACTAACTTACATAATTTATAAAAATTATTTTTACTTAAGAATTAAGAACACAATTATGTTTCTTTGTTTCTATGTTCCTCCTTCTTTTTCCAAAACCACGTTTTGATTGATTGATTACAGTTTCTACCAACCTTAAAAAACCGATATGCCCTATTATGCAAACTTTTTTACCGATCTAAAAAAATCAGGCAATTTGCTCTTCAATCAAGTTGCATACCAATTTAATTCTACTGTATCAACTCACAATAATATTATTCACAAAATATAATCAAAAATAATATTAATATTATTAAACAAATAATCGATTGGTTATTGGGATTATTGGACTAAGAAATTTTTGGACTTTAGAAAAACAAAACAACTTCTTTAAATTTTGTTAAAATCTCTGGACTAATAATTCTAATAATCAATCTATTTATTTATTCCGGCTGTGTTGGAGCCGCCGGGCATGTCACGCCATGACGGGAAGAATCTCGACGGTATGATTTTGGTGCCGTGGAAATGAGTTTGTAGGCTTTGCGGTCGAGACCCTTGATACTTAGTCATCGGACTCAAAAATTTTTGCTAATGAAATTGGCAAAATTTTAATTTAAAAATCCGGTGACCATCGTGCCAAGTCCTTCTTTATTCAACGGATTGGCCTGGAAATTCAAAGGGGTAGTGCGGCTAGCATTATGGGACTTTCGGAAATCCTGCCGAGTTAGACGAAATTTTTTATTTGTAGTTTTTACTTTAGTTGTAGTTCTAGTCATAAGTATCTTGAAAATTGATTGTTCATAGTTTGAAACACAAAAATTAAATGCTTAATAATTATCTATTTATTTCGAAATTTTAACAAAAACAACAGTTTAAGGATTAATAATATATTATTAATTTGTGAAAGTTAATATTACTTTAGGAATGTAATTTATTATAGATTTAATTTCAGCTAAATGAAAATGTTAATGTATTCCAAAGGAAGTTTGTCAACGAAGTTCGACGTTGTGATGAAATGGAACGTAGGCTAAGATACATTGAATCTGAAGTTCGAAAAGACAATGTTGCAATTCCGGATTGCTTAGAAATACCTAAAGCTCCAAACCCTAGAGAAATAATCGATTTGGAGGTTATACTTAGCATTTTCTACATTAAAAAATAATAATTATTAACATTTTAAGGCTCATTTGGAAAAAACCGAAGGAGATATAAAAGAATTGAGCGAAAGTGCAGTAAATTTGAAATTAAACTATTTGGAGTTAACCGAATTGAGACATGTTTTGGATAAAACAAAAGCTTTCTTTAACGAACAAGATGAAGCTAATGGACTTGCTATGGAAAACAGAGCTTTAATACCTGAAGATGCACCAAATGCCAATACTATTACGGGTCATCTTGGATTCGTAGCTGGAGTGATAAATAGAGAGAGAGTGCCCGCATTCGAACGTATGCTGTGGCGTATTTCGCGAGGAAATGTATTTCTTCGTCAAGCGGAAATTGAAAAGCCTCTACAGGACCCTGCAACGGTAACTACTTAACCTATTGTGATTTAAAACCTGAATTATGAATTTACATAAATTTTTTAAAAACACCTCTATTTTAGGGTAACGAAATGCATAAAACTGTTTTTGCTGCATTCTTTCAAGGAGAGCAATTGAAAACTCGCATTAAAAAAGTATGTACTGGATTTCATGCATCCTTATACGCATGTCCCAGCAACAAAAATGAACGTGTCGAACTTGAAAGTGGTGTTCGTACACGTTTAGAAGATTTAAATTTGGTAAAATTTTAAAACAACCGTACGAGGGATTATTCATTTATTGACTGTTCCAAATTAGGTATTAAACCAAACCCAAGACCATCGTCAGAGGGTTTTGGTAAGTGTAGCCAAGGAATTACAAAATTGGAGTGTAATGGTACGCAAAATGAAGGCTATTTATCACACTCTAAATTTATTTAATATGGATGTTACTAAAAAATGTCTTATTGGGGAATGTTGGTTACCAATTATGGATCGAGACATAGTTCAGCAAGCATTATCCGATGGATCAGTGAGTAGCTTTTAACAGAATTAAAATAACGAAATCTGTAATAATAATGTTGCATTTTTTTATTTATTTTAGGGTTTAAGTGGCAGTTCCATTCCATCATTTTTAAATATTATTAATACTGCGGAAGCTCCACCAACATTCAATAGAACTAACAAGTTTACAGAAGGTTTCCAGAATTTAATCGATTCATATGGTATTGCTTCTTATAGGGAAGTAAATCCAGGTATATCATCGACTTTCTAAATTAAATAAAATATGTTAATTCTTATTTAAATTTTAGCATTGTATACTTTAATTACATTCCCATTTTTATTCGCAATTATGTTTGGCGATGCTGGACATGGAATTATTTTATTAGCATTTGCTTTATCTTTAATTTTTATTGAAAAGAAGTACGAAAACAAAAAAAGTAACAATGAAGTTTTCAATATATTTTTCGGAGGACGATATATAATTTTGTTGATGGGAATATTTTCAATATATACAGGAATTATATACAATGACGTATTTTGTAAGCCCGTTAAAATATTTTCTTCGGGTTGGTTTGTAAACTACAACAGTACTACTGTGTTAACCAACAATGGCTTACAACTTAACCCATCGGAAAACTTTGCTGAATATCCATATCCGTTAGGCGTAGATCCTGTATGGCAAGTAAGTCAAAGATATAATAATTACTATATTATAATGCTATTTCTATTTCTAAAAAAAAATTAGATTTCTAGATCTATTTCGAGATAATATGCACAATTTCTTTCGTTTGTTGTAGATGGCCGATAATAAAATAATATTTTTGAATTCTTATAAAATGAAGTTGTCTATAATCTTTGGAGTCATCCATATGATTTTTGGCGTATGTTTAAGCGTGGTTAATCACATGTAAGTACATTCCATTTTTTACGTCAAGTTTTAAAATTTACCAATTGGATATGCAGTATTTTTTACAATGTTTTAGATATTTTGGAAAATATGTAAACATCTTCTTTGAGTTTATTCCCCAGCTAATCTTTTTAGTATTTTTGTTTTTGTGGATGGTAGTAATGATGTTTATGAAATGGGTATTATATGGTCCTAATAATGGTATGAAAATTATAGTTAAAACTTTGCAAAAAATAAATATTTACAATGCTTCTAGTTGTCAAGTTTGGATCGTATTGTGCACCATCTGTTTTAATTTATTTTATAAATATGGTTTTATTTAAACATTCTGCTATACCAGAGGAATGCCAAGAATATATGTTTGAAGGTCAACAAGAATTTCAAATGGCTCTAGTATTTGTAGCTTTAATTTGTATACCTATTATGTTATTTGGAAAACCGATTTATATGTCGTTAACCAAAAAATCACATAAACCACAGGTGTGTTGACATAATGTGGTAACTAACAATGCCTTATTATTATATTTTATTATGAACATCTTACTAACAAACATGTTTTGCAGACCAATGGAAGAAATGGAGATATAAACCAGGGAATGGAAATGCAACCAGAGATAATTGAAGAACACAAAGCAGCTGCTCAGTCTGATCATGATTCGGCAGATTTACCAATGTCAGAAATTTTGATAAATCAAAGTATACATACAATAGAATATGTTTTAAGTACCGTATCTCATACGGCTTCATATTTACGTCTTTGGGCATTGTCGCTTGCACATGCGCGTAAGTATATAAATATGTTCTTGCATAATAGGAAAGAAAATGAAAATTTCAACATAGAATGTCTAGTTTATTATCTTTTAACCGACAGCAACTAGCAACTACTTGTGTTTCTAGTTTTACCATTAGTCATCATGCAAATTAAAATGTAGCGAATTATATTTCTACTTAGATTGAACATCTAATAAGTTTTACTATACTATACATTACATCGTTGTATAAAATAAACGTGAACGTTTTTGGCAAAATCTAGCTCCTAAAGTTAGTAAACCAAACAATGCAATACACTCAGTAAATTTAATATGTTATTTGCAATGGTGACCGGACATTTTGTTACGGGAAAATTCACTCCCGGATATTTCGCTACCACTCTTAAATTGTTACGAATTATACATTCATTTTTCTGCAATTAGTAATTCTTAATTAATTCTCTATTTGTCTTTAGCTAGCGTCTTTAAAGTTTTTTAATAACAAAGTAAAAGTGGTAGCAAAATATCCTAGTAGCGAAATGTCCTTGAAACCATTTGCAGCCACTGTAAGACAAAACGACGGTTTTTCAGTCTTTGGAAGGCTATCGTTTGCGTTGATGTCAAAAAAGTTTCCCAAAAAACTTAAGGCAAAAATATATGATTCCTGCATATTACCATTGCTGATCTATGGCGTGAAGCCTATAACAATTATTAATAAGACTGCAACCCAGTTGACACATTTATACGTCATATCACGTCAAAATCAGGTAATTTGACGTCGAAAACACTTAAGTAACGTAATTTTGACGGATTATAACATAACCATATGTTAACTGAGAAGTAGATTGGCAGTGATACAAAAAGAGCAATGGAGAGAAAAACGGTTAGCATAATTCTACGCGATAGGAAACATAAAGAATTGCTCTGTTAAAAAATGGGAATCACGAACATAACACAAAAGGTAGCAAAATAGAAATTCAGTTAGACTGGACATGTTATGAGAGCACAGGACGGCATTTTGGTCGACCAGAATCATAAACTGGAGACCGAGATGCAATAAAATGAGCGTCGGACGACTGCTCAAAAGAGAGCAGATGACATACGAGAAGTTACGAGAAGAGTATAAAAATAAAAGAAAAAACTATTTATGTACTTAAAAAAACGTTGGTACATGTGTATGTAACCTCATCACTTCTAAATCACTGGTCATATTGAAGCTATATTTAAATCATATAATGTTCGTTTAGTGCTCCGATAAGTTTATTCCTTTTTTTTTATAAACCCAGTATATTGTGTCCTCTGACACATTTTCTTCCGGGCAAAGCCGGGTATCCAGCTAGTTTAACTATATTATAAGTATTAATATTGGAGTATTTACTTGTGTTTGGCAGAGTAATAGTTCCGCAGTTTTGATCTAGAACTGTAAAATTGGCTTATGGGCTCCCATTATAATTATAAATTGCAATCAGACAATAGATTTTGCGAAGTGCCAAAAACGTTCATTGACTCTTAATCTATTTTTGTGAATAGCTGTGTATTATAATCAATTTATTGATTTATATTTAAATCATTTAATTTATTTTATTATTTTTTTAGAATTATCTCATGTTTTGTGGACGATGGTGTTCGATATAGCTTTAAAATCTGGAGGTTATAAAGGATCAATAATGATTTATGTTATATTTTATTTTTGGTCAGCTCTAACAGTGGGCATATTAGTTATGATGGAAGGTTTATCAGCATTTTTGCACACATTACGTCTGCATTGGTACTATTTACACATTATTGCACTATAGCATTATATATTTATATCTTTTAATGATTTTAGGGTTGAATTTATGAGTAAATTTTATGCTGGCTTAGGCTATCCATTTCAACCGTTTAGTTTCAAAGTTATACTGCAAACGGACGAGGTTGTGGAAAGTTAGGAATAACTATTTTAAAATTCTGTAGTAATTTTTACAAATTATGTTGCATTAGAACTTGTATTTACAGAAATTTATACATAATATGTATTTACAAAATAAAAATGTAGTTAGTTATGCAAACAAATAAGTTTTTTTTATTATTGCCATCCCAATGAAGGGTGGTGTATACCGCTGCTTTACCTTTGCTATGTATTTTAATCTGATGACTCATAAGCATAAGATTCATCTTCATCTTTGTAACAGTTTAAATCATATTCGATTTAGCACGTAAGGCTTGTCGTTTAAACATGGCCCCCAAAGGTGTGGTGGTTCTTTCGCTGAAACAGGCGAATAAGCTGTCGGCCGGCAAAGTGGAAGTCAAACTTATCTCTCTTTTAACTTGAAGACGCAAATTCTTCAAGTTACCCATGGAGCCTGGATACTTTCTAATACCAACTAACAAGTTGGCACCGGAGTTGATATATATATCAACGCAACTCTTATATAACCACTATGAGATCATCTCCTTGACGGGTCTAAAATAGGAATAGACCCGGGACTTCCGTCCCTGTCTTGAGTAGTCAAGTCGATCATTTGCGTGACTCGCCTAGTCTTATAGGTCAATTAGCTGTAAGTGCTTATTGTTGTCAGCCTCACTTGGTTATTCTAACAAAGAGTACATCCCGCTAGTTGTTGTTCCAAGCTGTTGGGAAGTATCCCTACTAGAAAATCGCTGAGCGAATGAATGTAGGAGATAGCATCCCGTGCCTTCTTTGTTATGACGAGTAAATTATGCGAAAAGCATTATGAAACTCGATCAGACGCTATCTCCGGCGCCCGATCTGCGACTCAGTGGCGGTGCTTGAGTAGCTAGGGCCCGTAAGCAAATTTACAAATCGCGCCCCTAAAAAAACAAAATATTAATTTTGAACTGAATGGCGAGTTTATTATTGAGAACATCACAATATTTTTTCTGAAGCAAATCACAGCATTGAACTGATTCGATTTCTTTCATCTTTAAAATGATTCTCTCAATTTGAGAAAAACTCAAAACGAATCTCAAGGCGTTGTATTACAATGTCTAATGTAAAATAAAATACATTAATTTTAAACGAATCATCTGGATTTTGAAAATGAAAATCAGAAGCTAATTCATCAAAATATTTTTTAACTTTTGATTGCCGTTTTATGGGGAAAGTAGGTTCGACTCCCCACTTTTTTGTTAAAGCTTTTCCTTATCTATGGACAGTAGGGCCCCTTATGGTCCCGGGCCCCTAAGCATTGCTTACACTTGCTTATTTATATCACCGCCACTGCTGCGACTATTACCGCCAGAAGTAGTCTTTGTTCACCTTCTTTGATCGACTTCTGTAACAGCGCGCTCGATGATCCGACTGATAATGAGGATTAATCCAGGCGCCTTAGTTTGCTAAGCTATTGGTTTGCTAAGTAAGTTATGTTAAACTACAAATAGCATAGGAAATAATCAAGTCGAACGGGCCTCTGGTCTTATATCGACATTGGAGTCGAGAGTCTTACCCGAAACGACAACTGTCACTCTGTCGTAATTCGCGGAAAAAATTTTCAACAATAACCAAGGAAAACTTGGTAATATGCTATATATTAAGATTATTTTTATCTTATTTCCTAACCTAATCTAATTTCGAAGTACAGCATGAAAAATAAATACAAATACAATTTACGTATACATTAATATGTCAATTCGTAAATTAATTCCAGTTTAGTTATACAAAAGTGTAGGTTGAAAAGAACATTGCAGATAGTTCAAACGAGTGAATATCACACAAGTGCGTAACACACAGGAGCGCTCGCATAGATTCTTCGAGGAAGGCCAGTACTTATTCTGTTAAACTAAATAAAATTAAATTACGGATTTTATATAATATGAAAACTTTTAAAACTACATAGTTATAATAAATTAATATTCTCCTCTCAAAATCTCAAATAGTTACGTAGTTTAGGAGAATACGGCTTTAAAAATTTTTAAAATTCAGGTTCTATTTTATAGCCTTGTGTTATATAGTTGGATAAATATTATAAATAAGCTAAGTAAAACTATAATAAAATACAAAATTATTCGAGCTTTCGAGAAGGGATGTTCTCTTTTTTAAGATATTATAATTGATGTGAATAAATAAATACATGATAACGTAAAAAGTTAAAATATTGACATTTGTCCGATAAAACTCGATTAGAGAAATAAATATAAATAAATAAAATAAATATTTTTAAAAATTTTGAGATTAAAAATTATTTAGAAACCGAAGAAACATATCAATGAATCTGATAAATTATCGTGGGTTAAGAAAAACCAATGGAAAAAGTTTAAGCCCAAATATGTAGGTATAATTAACAGAGAAGTGGGCTGTAGATGTTGCCAAGTCCTTCGATGTCGGTTTTTCTGTTCATAGTGTTATTTTCTTTATTAATTTCAATCAATTTCATGTCCGTCTCTGTAGTTGGATATTGTTTTTAGGGTAGTGGTGTTGTTGAAGTTGACGTTGTGACCCTCTTCCAGGATATGTTTTGCGACTGCCGTCGATTCGGGTTTGTTGCATCTTATTAAAGATATGTGTCCACTAAATCTTTTCTTTAACCATTGGTTAGTTCACCCAATGTAGACTAGATTACAATCCTTACATTCGATTTTGTAAATACTCTAGATTTTTTCTCGTGTGGGATGGGATCTTTAAGATTGGAGTAGTGTAACCCTAAGTTGTTTTGGGATCTAAACGAGGATTTAACATTAAAAGGTTTTAAGAAATATTTAATTTTTTTTGCTGAGTCCATTGATTATGGTAGCACAACGAAACCTGTAAAGGGTTCTTTAATGGCGGTGTTCCCATTTTATAATTTGTGTACTCGATCATTAATGATTTTGTTGATCAGGTGTTTGAGATAGTTGTTTTTTATAAGTGTTTTCTTTGCAATTTTTAAAGTTTTCTTTCTGTGGTCTCCATGGGTTAATCTGATGGATCTATCTATTAACCCGATAGCTAGTCCCATACACTCTGCAGTTGGCTGCAGTCAGTGTATTACTGGGCCGAAGTCAGAATGACATACTAGTGAATTTAATAAATGATATGGTTTTCGTTCTAATTTCACATTTTAATGCCCGGTTTCACAAAGGCTAATTAAAATGTAATCTATGATTCAGGGTTTTCAACAATGAAAATTTATTGTTGCGACATGCATATATATTGTGAAGGAAGTATCTATCTCAGATAGCCACTATATACTTTCTGATTTATCAATTATTACGTTCATCTTATTGATGCGTTGTATTTAAATGAATTCAAATTTTAACATTACACTAAAATTTATTAGAACACTTTTTCTTTCAAAAAAAAAACATATTTCGAAAAAAACACAACAGTTAAATAAAATTGCATTTAATATTTATGTAATTGTTACAATTAATATTACTATATTTTTTTATATCTTTGCTTATCATTGATTTAATTAATTGGTACTGCGTGATGTGATTTTTTCTTTATGATTACCTACATTAAATTCCAATCTATTGTAATTGTAATTAATTTCGAAGTACTACTCATCGTTATCTAGACACTATTCATTAACAATCATTTAAAATCGATTTGTTTGAGGGAGAAAATATTTTGTCTCTAGTTGTATCGACTGAATGAAAACACACCGTTATTAGATTACTAATATTAGTTTTTGAAAATTTGTAAGTACATATCTATGATATTTTATATCATAAAACGAAATGATTTATTGGAATATTGCAACATGCAAACTACACAATAATCTACATAATATTTTATTACTTAAAAATTACTTTTATATTTCAGAGTTTAAGTTCTTTATAAGGTCGAGATGGGAAATTTGTTTCGTAGCGAAGAAATGGCATTGGCCCAACTTTATATACAGCCCGAAGCTTCTTACTATTCAATTTCAGAACTTGGAGAGATTGGCATAGTTCAATTTAGAGATGTAAGTATAAAGTGCAATTTATAAATTCAGAATTAAATTTAGTTTACTGAATTAATTACAGCAAATCTGCAAAATAATTTAAAACTGTTATCAATCAGCCTTACCGGCAGCATATT
This sequence comes from Cantharis rufa, assembly GCA_947369205.1. Taxonomy (NCBI): domain Eukaryota; kingdom Metazoa; phylum Arthropoda; class Insecta; order Coleoptera; family Cantharidae; genus Cantharis; species Cantharis rufa. The sequence continues at coordinate 32,894,046 of OX376304.1, forward strand.
TTACAACTTCATGATTTTATTTTTGAAAATTTATTAGTAATATATGTTTCAAAAAATGATTTTACATGCAACTTTCAGTTAATCTGAACTTTGATTTTAATTAAAACAATTTCAACAATTATTTTAAAAATTTAAGTCGCAAAATTGTAAACAAAATTCATAAATTTTAATGTTAATATAAGATTTTTTTTTCATAGTATATCTGTGAATATTTCCTATATCTGATTTTGATCACTACATCACCAAGTGCATCTGGCACCGATTTTTGGTTAAAAGGGGCACAACAGATTAAATTATTAGTCCTAAATTGTTTGCATTTAAATCAAAATTTATTGTCATCACATTGTTATAAATCATAACACTTGAATGTAATAGAAAAAGTCGAGAATTTTAGATAAAATGATTAGATAAGTATATAAAATTGACACATAAATAAGTACCTACATAATTATAATATTATTTAAAATATAAATTTTCACAACTGCCCATTTTACGGCATACTAATTTATTATTAAAAGTAACTTAAAGCTAATTTAAATTTGCGATTTTATAATATTATGGATTATATATTACGTTAAAATTCAATGAGCATATCTTTTTCTCTTCTTTAACTTAATTTAAGAATTCGTCCTGAATTACGTACGATTAACCTGAATATTATTCTAGTAGGGTGCTAATCTGACTAGATGCATAGTCGATAGATCGAAATTGGACTTTAGATCACAGCAGTGTAGTCGGCGCGACCAGTCATTCAGCCGCGGTGTTGCGCTTTGTAGCCTTTCGATTGAAGCTTTACACCACATTCCCGATTGTTCTATCATATTTTCTATCATATCTGGCATATCTTCTTATCAAACATTTTAATGGATTATTTTAATACTAGCCGAAAAGCTCATCCGCGGACGGGCGCGGGCGGCTAACCGGTGGATCTCTAGTTTAACGGTCGAAATAAAAAAACATCGTTTTCTAATATATTGACAAATTTAATTATTCAAACATCAAATAGATTTTTGGTTTGTTTTTTGACAAAATTAATTGAAAAATGACACGCTGTAGTTTGAAATGTAAAATGAAAAATGAAATACTTAACCGGATTTTTAACCAGTTAGATCTAGTATAATTTCACATAGTGCAATAAAGCATTAGGTACAAAAAATATCTACGTAATGAGTGGGAACTGTCAGTCAATGGATACCACGAATTTAACTTTTTCCTAAAAAATATTAGAAAGAGGCCGATTTTCTGAGTATTAAAAATAATTTTTAATACTTTTTCATTAGTTTTCGAGAAAACGACATTTAAAAATCAAAATTTTACATGCATTTTAGATGGGGATCAAATCTCGATTTCTACACTAGTATTCTGTTACCGGCAAGATATTATACATACATATATGTATGTGTGCTCAGATATAAATATTCTTTACAAATACTCTTTACATTTACAAATGTAAAGCAAAATAAGTTTAAGTTGACTATTATTGGGGCAATCACGACATAAACAGTACAATAAAATTTTTCACAATAGAAAAATACTTACTTAAATAATTCCTAAATTTTCATGTGGCTGTATTTAATTCTGATCTGTTATTAATATTTGATTTTAGCTCAATGAAAGTGTCAATTTGTTTCAAAGAAAGTTTGTAAATGAAGTTCGTCGTTGCGATGACATGGTACGCAGATTAAGATATATTGAGTCTGAACTTAAAAAAGACGAAGTTGTCATCCCAGATTGTAGAGAAATTCCCAAAGCACCAAATCCTAGAGAAATAATAGATTTAGAGGTAAAATTATTATTTTATTGTTCATTGTGCATTTCAGAAAAGGAAAAAATTGTAGTTATTCTGAAATACCAATGTTGTTATTATTGTCAAGTTATCCAAACGACGAAATAATGAAAATTAATAATAATTTGTAGGCCCACTTAGAAAAAACCGAAGGAGATATTAAAGAATTAAGTGAAAGTGCAGTGAGCTTGAAATTGCATTATCTGGAATTAACTGAACTTAAGTATGTGCTAGAAAAAACCAAACAATTTTTTAACGAACAAGATGAAAGTAGTGGTATGGTCAAGGAAAACAGAGCTTTAATACCAGATGATTTTCAAAATAGTAGTGCTAGATCAGTGCAACTTGCATTCGTTGCAGGAGTTATTAATAGAGAGAGAATACCGGGATTTGAAAGAATGTTGTGGCGTGTTTCAAGAGGTAACGTTTTCGTCCGGCAAGCAGACATTGACACACCTCTAGAAGATCCAATTACAGTATGTACCATTTAAAATAATTCTGTCAGATTTAATAAATAAAAACCACTTTTAGGGATTTACTGTAAATAAAACCGTATTTGCTGCATTTTTTCAAGGAGATCAGCTTAAATCGCGCATTAAAAAAATATGCTCAGGGTTCCGTGCTTCACTATACGCTTGTCCTAATACCGCTGCGGAACGAGTTGAACTCGAAAAAGGAGTCTACACCCGCCTAGAAGATTTAAAGCTTGTACAAAATTTTAAATATAAGATGACGTAATGTTTTTAACTTGAGATTTAATTTAGGTATTGAATCAAACTCAAGATCATCGTCAAAGAGTTCTTGTAAATGTAGCAAAGGAATTGCAAAACTGGAGTGTCATGGTGCGTAAAATGAAAGCTATTTACCATACTTTAAATATGTTTAACATGGATGTGAGTAAAAAATGTCTTATTGGAGAATGCTGGTTGCCAATCAATGACCACGATAAAGTTCAGCAAGCACTGACCGATGGTTCTGTAAGTATCCCACCAAGATAATTATAATCCGTAATATAATTTTTAATTTATAGAATTTAAGTGGTAGTTCCATACCTTCATTTTTAAATATTATTAACACTACAGCAAATCCACCAACATTCAACCGTACGAACAAATTTACTGCAGGATTCCAAAACTTAATTGATGCATACGGAGTAGCTTCCTATAGAGAAGTTAATCCTGGTATGTCGAAATATAGTTACCTATTTAATTTGCATTTCTGTAATAATTAAATTTTAGCTTTGTATACGTTAATAACGTTTCCATTTTTATTTGCTGTAATGTTTGGCGATGTTGGACACGGAATTATATTACTATTGTTTGCAATAGCTTTGATTGCAATGGAGAAAAAAATGGAAAACATGAAAGGTGGCGGCGATGGCGATGGTTTTAATCTGATCTTTGGCGGCCGATATATAATTTTGCTGATGGGAATATTCTCGATATATACTGGGTTTATTTACAACGATTTATTTGCTAAACCCTTAAACATATTTTCTTCAAGTTGGTTTACAAATTATAACGAATCTACAATACTTGAAAATAAATTCTTGCAATTAAATCCCGACGAAAACTATATTGGTACTCCTTATCCTATGGGCGTAGATCCAGTGTGGCAGGTAAATAATTAATTTTTAAATTTTATACTTTAGAAAAGAACTTTACTTATCTGTCTGTCTGTAATGCATATCTTTATTGTAAGTCGCAACGGCCTAAAATTTTACACAGAGCCAGTTTTCTTAGACGTCGAGTATATGTAAGTCTATTTTCAAGTATACCAACAACTGGTTATGTGCTCTAGTCGATCTATAATGGGACTAAGAGACTTTTCTCTAGTAACATAATACAACTGTTTGATTCAGAACATAGTACATATTAAAAAAAAGAACGGTAAATAATAAATGCAGGAAAAGCTTGGGAAATATTGTCATTTCTATTTTGTCATTTGTCCAAATTTTATAATAAATTAAATACAGTAACACCTAAATAACATAAAAAAACTTTATTTTGAAAAAAAAATTTCTTTAATTGTCACCTTAATCGTCGACTATCGAGTCAGAGCAATATTTATTATTTTCTTTAACTATAAATTTATATTTTTGAAAATTAAACTTTTATTTTTTTAATACTTTAATAATTAAGATTGCGGAGTGCTCTTCTAAGGTTCGTCGCACTATATAATGTGTGGTGATTTTGAAGCTGATTTTGTCGATTTGAATCAAACTGAAAATGATTTGGAAACTCATTTTGTCGCGAAATAGAATGCTCCGTCTTCATAGGTGAATAACTAGACAATATGTTTTTTTATGTTGATAATAATTGAAGGATTCAATTTTAAATTTGCGGACAGATAGATGGATAAAATTAGGTTCCTTTCATATAAAAATATAACACTCCTTGATTATCTTGATTTAGTTTTCAGAAAATAAAATTATATTTTTGAATTCTTATAAAATGAAGTTGTCTATAATTTTTGGGGTACTTCATATGATTTTTGGAGTGTGTATAAGCGTAATTAACCACATGTAAGTATTGATTAACATAATAATTATTTGTATTATATTAATATATTATTATATTTATTTTTTTGAAAGTAGTAGATACATTTTATATTATGTACATACATCAGTGTAGTTAAATATTTATTTAGGTACTAAATACTTCTATTATATTTCAGATATTTTAAAAAATACATCAATATTATCTTTGAATTTATACCACAACTAATATTTTTAATGTTTTTATTTTTGTGGATGGTAGTGATGATGTTTGTAAAATGGATTCTGTATGGTCCTAACAGAGGTATGCATCACAAATTTTATTATTTGTTTTTCTATTCTGATTATATGCCTTTTTTGTGTTGAATGCTTCAAGTTCTTTGAGTTTTGTAAGACGTAAGATATAAAAAGACAATTAGATAAACTAAAAACGTTAACTTTGTCGACATAACCTTTTTTAAGAACTGATATTTTAGCTGAGGTTATATTAATTTGTCCCGTAGAATTTTGCTATCCAATTTTATGCATTTCTACATGTTATAATCAAATTTCTGACCTTTTTATGAAAATACTTTTTTGAAAATTTCTTCTGCCTTCTTTTTGTTCTGAGTTATTTCTTTCAAAACCTTCCAAAAAATCCATATGCTATTATTAATTTAACAACAGTTTTGTTGCACGAGTGACTCTAGTTTGTTTAGCTTAAAACCGATTTGAAACTGTTAAGAGAATGCGCAAATGCCATTTCAGCTTGCAAATTTTAATCTGCACATGCGACCGATGGTTTCAAACCGACTTTGAGTAATGAAGAAACAATGCTATAAACAATAAATAAAAAAAGAATATGATGTAAAAAATTAATAGTTTTGCTCTTCAGGTGAGAAATTTGGACCATTTTGTGCACCATCGGTTTTGATTTATTTTATAAATATGATCTTACTTAAAAGTACCCCTCCAGAGGAAGTGTGCGATGAGTATATGTTCACTGGGCAAAATGAACTACAAATAGGTTTATTAGTTGTAGCACTAATCTGTATACCTGTTATGTTATTTGGAAAACCCCTTTATATAATGTATTCAAAACCAAAACCAGTTAAGGTGAGCTTACAACTAAGAATTTAATGTTTATAAGTATTCTAATACGAACAAACTAAACAGTTTTGTTATCAAAACTCAAGTACCTATCAATAATGATTTGCAGAATGTTGAAAAAGATGTTCTTTTAGATGTATTTATATTTCTAATTACAGACTGATGGAAGAAATGGAGATGTAAACCATGGTATGGAATTACAGTCAAGTGATTTGGAAAGACCTCAAGCTGCAGCTCACGCTGATCATAATTCACCTGATGTACCCACGTCAGAATTATTTATAGGTCAAGGTATTCATACAATTGAATACGCATTAAGTACTGTATCACATACAGCCTCATATTTGAGGTTATGGGCATTGTCTCTTGCACATGCACGTGAGTATATTATGATAATTATAATCTTTAAATTAAAAGGTGGTTAATTAAAGTGCAAGCAAAAGAACAGATTATGAAATCCTGTAGTTGGAGATATTGCATTGAGATAAAGTAATAACTCTATAAATTTAAAAAAACTTTAATTTTGTGTTGCTAGGGCAAAAGAGAACATCTACAGTTTTGGAAAAATTATGCTAGATACTGGCAAAATTTGTTATTCTGCATCTAAATTAAAATCAAAGTGTTGCCAATTAACACCTAAAAAAACACGAAACCTTTAAAAATTGATTACATCATCCAAAGGCTGATTAAAATAAATTATTAATATTTTAATTTAATTTAAATTTAAATTAATAAAAAGAATTTAAAAATTTAAATTTAAGAATTTAAAAATATATATTGATACGAAGTCAAGTTTATAATAATCAGGCACTAATAGCATGTTTGAATAAACTAGATTATTATATAAAATTTTTTTATTTGGGGTAAAATTTTTGAACTGATTATTATTAAAAAAAAATTTCTATTTAGAGCTTTCCCACGTGTTGTGGCAGATGGTAATGTCTATGGGTTTATCAGGAAAAGATTTTAGTGGATCGGTAATGCTTTATTTAATATTTTATGCATGGTCATTTTTAACATTCTTTATACTTGTGGTAATGGAAGGAATGTCTGCATTTCTACATACTTTGCGGTTACATTGGTATTGTGAAGTAATTTATACAAGAATTTATTTATTAAAAAATTTTATTTTTAGGGTTGAATTTATGACTAAGTTTTACGAAGGATTGGGTTATCCATTTCAGCCATTTAGCTTTACTGTAATACTCCAAACTGATGATTCCGCTGAACAGTAATTAAATCAGCAATTTAGTTAATTAATTTATGAGAGTCCAAGAATGAAAGCCGTTCCAATAACAAATTATTTTTAACAATTTAACTATTCTGCAAATGTAAACTGAACTTATAATTAATTATAATTAATACATATATTTCATTGCAATAATTAATCTAATAAAAATGTTTGTTAATAATTTTAATTTTAATTTATTTTATTTAGCTTATTAAGTATAAAATCTTACTAAGTGTAAGTGCTTGTTCACAATGTACATAAGACATAAGAAATACATAAAACGTAAGAATTATAAATTCAAATAAGGCCTTAATCGCATATTGAATAATATTTGAGTTGTTTTGTTATATGAAGAAAAACATTCCACATAATGTAGTTTAAGATTTTAATGTTATTAGGTACTCTATTAAGCCTTTTTTGTATTTATATTTTTAAGTCTTATGTACGTCTTATGTCTTAGGTACATTGTGAATAATAAATTTTATCGTTTAGATTTTTGTAAATATTGTAATTTTTGAAATATTTGCGTCATTTTTTAAACTCCTTTATAGCAAGTTTTTTTCAAGTATTTGAAAAAATTGTTAGATATTAAATAAGAAAAGATTTTAACGAAATTTTGTTGAAAATTATTTTTTTCGCCTTGTACAGGGTGGTTCAAATTCGAATGTTTTACGAACTTATAAGAGATATGGAAAAATGGATGGCGTATCCTCGATCTCTTTTTTTGAGAAAAGCTTAATGATGAAAACCGGAATTCGATAGCTCTTTTCGTTTTTAAGTTATGACCAAAAATTCACTTTTTCAACTTTTCGTTAAATGTCGATATCTCGGTTATTTGTCAAGTTACAGAAACAATATTTACACCTTCTTCAGACACTTTTTTAAGGCGAATAAACTAGGCTAACGGAATTTTAAATATCCCGTTAATTTAATATATTAAAATTAATAAAAATTGAAATGTAAATAAAGGTTTCCATTTTTTTAAGAATAAAATAAAAATTATGATAAGTATAATCAAACCATTACTAGAAACCTAAAGATAATAATAGTTTAGTTGATTATGTTAATAGACCAATAATTTAGTGGTTAATAAATTTTTATTATACTTGGCCCATTGCTGACTGACTCGAAAAACGTTGTAAGACAATTGTGTGAACTTTCAAGGTAACGTGAAAAGTAAAAAATTTTGGCATTAAATATATAACTTGATTCCACCAAAACCCCGATTTTCAAAAACGTTGTAACTCACCCTTTTTGAAAATCGAGGATTTTGGAGGAATAAAGTTATACATTTAGCACTAAAACTACGTATTTCACATTACCTAAACGTTCATATAATTGAATTACAACGTTTTTCGAGTCGGGTATTCAACTGTTAACTATACTTGGCCGATTGCTGGTCGCCATTAACGTACCGATAATTTTTTACTATACTTGGCCCATTGTTGGTTGTCATTAATGGCTCATATTAATGTCCCAATAATGGCCCGAGGTTATCATTTCGACAGTCAGCCGTTTATCGGCTGTTAAAAATTGCCATTGCTCACCCATTAATGACAATGATTGGCTCAGCAATGGGGCATTAAACTACGGATAACTTTTTGCTATATTTGGCCCATTGCTGGTTGTCAACGGACCGATAACTTTTTACTATACTTGGTCCATTACTAGTTGCCATTAACGGGCCGATATCTTTTGTTATACTTGGCCAATAGTCGAATCCCATTAATGGTTCGAGGTTATCATTTCGACAGTCAGACGTTTATCGGCCGTTAAATTACTCGCCCATTAATGACTATGACTGGCGAAGCAATGGGCCATTAAAGGGCCAGTTTCCTAACTTTGTATTGAACGTAACCGAAGACAAAATTCCGATTGACACTGTAAACAAACTACTACAAATTGCATCTTAAAATAACTGCCTTTATAATAGCATTTTTTTATAATACAAATGATTTAAAATGCAGAAGTGACAGAAGCGATCAGTAATGGTCACGTTACCGCGAAGTAAAGCGACACATTACCAGTCTATTTTATTTACATTACTAGTCGATTTGTGAGCTGACTAGGAATGCTTCGCTTTGTCTTCCGAGCGAACACTCGGAAAGCATTGTTTTCCAATAAAAGTATTTAAGTTTTTACATGTTGGCGAATTAAAAATTGAACATTTTTGGGAATCTTGTCTGGCAAACCTGATGGAATAGTTTATAACAAAACTAATCCGAACAGTATTATAATTCAATTGAAAGGTCAAATTTATTTGACAATTTTTAAATTTAAAGTCTACCTACTTGATGCCAAACTCAGTTAATATAAAAAAAAAACAAAAGTTTTTTGAAAATTCTGATACCTACCAAATACATTTGCTGCGTTCTATTTACCAAAAAACTAACTTTAACTTAGATTAAAATCTAAGTAGAGGGAGAAAAAATCTAAGTTCGAACTTAGCATTTTCGTGCTTATATAACCTTACATTTAATTACAAAATAATTTAATTCATAAACCACATAAAATAGATAACTCAAATAAACAATGACATAACCACATAAAACCGACAAGTTAGACAAACTTAGGAACTAAGGTTGATTTTTAGTTACCTTACGAAACAAGTAAAAAAACTAGCTTCCCCTCAAATGATAAGTTGGTAAATAGAACGCCATTAGATTATCTTAGATTAACTTAGTTTTGTGGTAAATAGAACGCAGCAATTAAACTATTAGTCCAGGAGAATTAGATATTGGTATGGTTGTAACGTATAGTAGATTAGATTTTCTTTGGATTCGCTCACAAATAATATATATAATCAAAATATAATTTCCCGCCGGTTCAAAAAGGTGTGCTAGCTTCAGGAAAAATTCTAAAGTGAAAAATGAAGAAAAAATTTTACGTTTTACCAAATATTTTCATCTATAACATTGTAAATATGCAATTTAGGAAAAAAAATAATACTTATGAATTTGTTCGCTATAAAATTATCTATAGATGGAATTGATCTAAAATACGCACATGTAAAATTTTCGTTGAAAAATGGTTATAACCTAAAAACAAAATAGGTAAAAAGCAAGGGCATTTTCAAGCGCTCATCTCATAGGTAAGAAATTAAATATATCTACTGTAAATCTGGACTATAGTACTTTCAAGTATTACAAATCGAAATTCCAAAACCCAATCCTAATTGATGTGATAGTTTTGGCATGAGGCATTTGTTAATTAATTTCAGCGCGAAATATTAACATTTTTTTGCGTCAATGCTGGGGTTAAAGTTAGGCATTTTAATTGGCGCTGATTTTTGTACACAACCTTGGACCTCTTAACTATCAGATGGAATTGTTATTAATATTAAATTTGTGTTTTAGCTACTTTTGGGGCAATTTTAACAATTTGAAAAATTTAGTCCTTATTAATAAATTATTTTGTGATGCGGTATTGCAGTTTGGAAAATATGTCAAAGTACTAAAATAAAGTTCTAAGAAAGACTCTTAATTTGAAAAAAAGAACGTTCAAATCGATGGTATAAGTTCCGAGATATCAACTGCCAAAGACGACAAGTGTTAGCTGTAAAACTAAGTATTTTTAACGTAACAATAACAAAAATTGAATTTGGTGGGTTTATTCAAGAACTTTTCGAAGGCGTTTTAATAAATCTTATTGAACGTATGCTTTCGGTAGTAAATAAATAAAAAAAAAGCGCTCTTGTTAGTCGGTTTGACGATATTCATTGAATTTTACATCAGCAAAACCCTAATATCAATAGTACACACACCACATTCAAACATACACTACATTCAATAGAATACATCTTTTGGTCTATGAAACCATCTTTCAGTAGAATTAAAATATATAAAGGTTGTGAAAATATATTAGTTTGTGCGTGTGGTTTTTTTTTATATTCGAGGTCGACGCAAGCCTCGATAAGCGGACAGCCTATCAAGTCTAGTTGTTCATTTTTGTGTTTTAGAATTTTCTTAATTTCTACCGATTCTAGGCGGTTCATCCTGTCTCCTTTTTCACATAAGTGAACGAACTCAGCTTTATCACATTCTGCGATGTGTCCCTGATGTATTAGGTGGTCTAAAAAATTAGATTTACGTTCATTACGCTTTCTCCAGTGAGCTGCATGTTCCTAAACGCGTTTTGAATGCACGTCCTGTCTGTCCCACATATATCATTTTGCAACTCTCGCATTTGATCTTGTATGTACCAGTTCTATCTTGTTTGCTAAAGGTGTCCTTAGTTTTAGACAACAATTCCCATAGGAAGTGTTTGGCTTTGTAGGATATCAACATATCATCACCTTTCAAGAGTTTAACTACATATTCGGAGACTTTTTCTTACGGCTCCGAACAAACCGTAATGTACTACAGGTTGAGGAAATATTAACATTTTTTTAGAACCCAGAAATGGGCTTTAGAAAATTTAGAACCCAGATATGCACTAGTCCTCATCAATGGTGTTTCAAATCTCAGGTCAAAGGAGCATGCAATAAAATTAGCAAGAAAAACTGTCATTAAAAATAAACTAAAAAAGTGGTATAAAAGAAGAGACAAACTATATTTGAACTACAGTTTGACTACAATACTAGAACCAGAGTTGGCAACATTAATATTAATGTAAAAAATTAAAGTAACTTACTGTTAGTGATATGCATGGGTTTTCACAACGATTCCACCCTGAGCAAGTTACTATATTCTAGAACCAAAGATAGAATCCCCACATTGGAAAATAGCAGACAGACTACAAATGTTTGAACACAGGTTTGAAGAGCTTACTATACAAAACTTATTGAGTAAAGTAGACTCTAGATGATTTGTGGTTTAGTGTAATGTTGGCCTATGACCTCTTTTCAGCAAGTTTCTTGTGATGTTTTTATTTTTATTTATACAGATTCACTTATATTTATACACTTTTTGGTCAGTTAAGCTGGATTTATAGTTTGATGGACTGCAAACGTAGACGCACTGGAAAGACAACAAACAAACGGACTGTAAAATATTGTTCAATTTATAAATCGACGGAATGGAACTTTTGAATGACATTTGATATAACCTAAAATTATATGAATCAGCCATACAAATTATACAAAATGAGTTTTGACACTGACATCATACAGAATTCTTTCTTTGATTGGCTGGACGTAAGAAACGCACTGTAAAAGATGAAAGTTGGTCACCCCTTCCGTTCCAGTTCGTTTCCGTTTTCGCTTACGATTATTTATAAACAAAATTATATAAATTCTATAGTTGATCTTTTTGCAGTGCATCTACGTTTACAGTCCGTCCAACTATAAATCCAGCTTTAGTTTTATTGTTGTGCTTGTGATTTATTTTTGCAGATTTCTGTTTCACCGCAGGTAAACTGTTTACATTTACAATTCTACACTTTTAATTATTTCATCTAGATGTCACAATCACATGTTGTCTTTGATGAAGATCTATGTAGGGATTTTTGAAAATATTGTTCCAATCAATTATTTTACCTACTTAATTTTAGTTGGTTGCATTCAGCTTTATCAACAGAAAAAGTTTGAGATAAAGAATTTTACAATTTTTATATTTTGATGTCCGTTGAAATTTGACTTTTAGAATGAGGTGAGAAATAGCTAAATGGTAAAAAATTTGTATCTCGATCAATTTTTCACCAAATTGAGCAAACATTACTATTCAGCAACATTTAAAGATATAAATAAAAATAAAATAAATAAAAAAAAAGTTTATTAAGCAGCATAAGTTCAACTCCATAAAATTAATTACAAATGTACAAAATATCTTTTGATATATTATGTAGATCACACTGATTTAAAATTAATTTCCAACATATACCATGTTTTGATAATACCTACCTATTAAAACAACAACCTACTTAAATTCAGTTAGAATTTCCGTTACTGCAGCACAAATGTCATCACAGTCACAGCCAATGTTTTTACTGTTGCGAGACGCGACATGCTTAACATAGAAGAGCCTCACTGGTTTTTATCTTTTGGGTGCTGAACCGACTTTTTCCAATATTTCTGTTGCAAGGTGAAACGAAATTCACTTTCCACAGTTCAAAGTAGGGCATTTTTAAATTGTGCAGAAAAATACAACGGCGCACAATTCTTCAACAACAACGAATTTCTCGAATGCTGAGCTTAATTGCTTTTACATTTACATTCTTTTTTTATATTTAGTAATATTGAAAATGACAACGTCTAGAAATCATTTAAAAGAACGAAACTTAGTTAAGAAATTTAGTAAAATAATTATTAGAATTATTTAATGAAAAAAATTGAAATTTATTGTTCTGCATCGGTTTTATTAGACAGATTGTATTACACAAGCTTGGAGTTAGTACCCGCACTTGAATATGAAAACACATTTAATTCTAGCATAATAAATTTATTTGCTCTTTACTAATTAACTAATTGACAGCAATTGTTCGCAAGAAAAGTTAAGTAAACAAGAGAACAACTTTTAATTTTATAGAAATAAACTTTTTCTTCAGGTTGCTATCGTCAACCTCAGAACAATATGTACCAACAAAGGGCGCTTAACAATAAATAGAAAGATTAGTGTTAGAAAGGGGAGTCGTGTCTTTATAATAGCAATAGGTAATAAAAAATAAAGCGACCCTATAAAATATTCTAACGGATTTACTAGGTAGCTTAATGTGTTAATAGATAAAATAGAATCTCGTTTGAAAATATCAAACATAAAATTTTCTTTTTCACTCTGACATTATAAATTGTATTTAGAGAATGCAAATATTTACGTTTAATTTGTGCAGCCAAAAATTCAAGAGACCACTGACATGCGCAAAAGTGATTTTAGCTTAAATTTTACTAGATTGCACTAACTCGTTGAGCTTGACGCTTGCATGTAAAAGTTCTCAAAGATTAAAATTGTTCCTTGTTTAATTTTAAAACTAATAGGTGGTGGTTAAACAAAAGATATAAAATTTATATAGGTAAGTCGATTGGTTCATTAACGTGTTATAATTTAGCTTTAATGCACAGTGTTTATTTTTAAATAGCTATCAAAAGTATTTTTTTGATTTTAATTTTGAAAATTGGAAAACGTAATATGTTTTTATTCGCTATTTTAAAACAGCACTAATTTAATTGTGTATAATATACTCGTATTTAAAATATTATATGAAAAAATATATATGAGCAATGTAGAATTCGTTAAATTTCTTTCAAATACTTGAAATAAATAATATTTATTACATACATATTTTGCTTTATGAAGAGTGAACTTTATTTTATTCGGAGATTCTCGAAGATAATAAAAAATTATTTAAATAATATATTATATTCAACATATTCTCTTAAATACAAAAAAGCAAATAATTTACCTTCAGTTAATACGATTATTATTGTTTTGATTTTTAAAATTGTGATAACTAACATCAAAATTAGAAATTTTTATTTTGTAAAAGTTAAAGGTAGGTAATTCAAACTGTTTGTGTTACGATAAATTTTATTTCAAATAAAATAAATATAATTTTGGTGAATATAATATAAAATGTTTTAATAATTATGTTTGTTAATAAAATTGAATTTAGCTTTCTAACTTCATTAACATTTATTTCTCAATGCTTTTTTGGTTAAAACTTTCTGTGTCAGCCGTTATAAGTTGTCCATTTCCACTTATAAATAATTCCCTCAGTGCTTAATTGGCTTTTAATATTTTAACTTTGCTTTTATTTGCGGTTTTTACCCCTGTTTTGTGCGGTATTAAATATTTGTTGACGGCGAATTTCAGTCTTGCATAAAAATAAAATATAATCAGTATTATCTTAAAAAATATTACAAGCATGTACATAATAATATGATCTATAGTTTAACGTGGAATATAAAACACGGCACAAAGAATTTAGAAGTAGGTAACTGAGATTTAAATTTGATGACTTGTAGGTATGAAGTTAAATCCTGCAAGCATTGTATATTTTATAATTAATATTATAAGTTGTAAAATACGCTGTAGATAATTTATTCGTCATCATTTAAATGTTATGATTAATATTTTTTTTACATTTTTCGGCTACTTTTATGTTTGCAATGTAGTTAAAATTAATGAATTACTAAAAATTGGTAGCGTCGTATTTATGCGAAGCATAGATAAAATAAACAAGGAATTTTTAATATTTACGTAATTTAAAAAGATTATTACATTATAATTATCTGTTATTATTGAAATTAGTAGTTTTTCTTTAAAACTTACTGAATTACAAATTTAAAAAATGTTCTTTAATAATTTCTTAATTTTTATATTTTTGGAAATTGAAGAGGTTAAAAGTAAGTAAGTTAGTATAAATATAAAAGGATTTGGACAGAAAATTATGGTAGAAAAAGTAAAAATGGTATATAGAATAGTATAATAGAAACATTTATAAAAACAAAACAAGTAAAAAATTACAAAATAAATTGTTTTAATAAAGAAATATACGAAAATTTACAACGATAACTGCATAATATGTATGTAACAAATCAAAACATATAAAATAAAGACTCCAACCCGTCACTCTTTCCAACAGTCCCCAAAACACTAGCAGCGTTTCCTCGCTGTATGGCAATACTTACATGTTGCTGAAGGTATTGTGTAGCTTGAGGAACACCAGATTTGTTTTTAATAATATTCCCCAATTCGTTTATTATTAATTTGGCATCTGAACCCCATGTTCCAAACGTTTCCACGGCAAAAGGTAAAAATTCGTGTCTCTCTTTAATTTCAGTGTACTTAGAAATTTTCGTACGTTCGGCTGTAGCGGCGGCAGTTCCGGATTGTAAACAACTGTTTTTCAAATGTGTTGCGGCAACAGTATCAACGCATGTGACATCCCATACTAAGGACCGACCTTTTTTCCAGGGTATCATTGTGATACCATCTGGTCGTTTACCATCACTTCGAGATAAACCACAAGGTTCAAGTATAACAGGAATGTCGGCAGATACAAAAGCACGCTTCAAGATATTGTTTATTGCACTATGTCGTGAGAATCTTCCGTAACTTTTCGAACAAGAGAGGCCATGATGTCCCAACCGATCAACTAGTGTTCCACAGACACACACATGCGGCTGGCAAATCTCTGCGCAAATTCTCAGAGACACGGCTACTTGTAAAGTATGTTTGTCTAAAAGTGTTCCTAAATTTGCCGAAGGTAACGCATATAACCATGCACCAGATTCATTTTCAGAAGTTGCAAGTAAGATGGCCTTGTGTGGGGATTCGAGACGAGATAATAATTGTTGGTATTTCTTTTTCATAATTAGAATATCCCAATTTTTTTGCAGAAGTGGTCTATCCGGAAACATTAAATCAGGATGCTGTGTTACCCAAAAATCTAAAGCTTCTATTTTGTACTGGATCTCAAAGTCTGTTAAAGACGGATTCAGAATTGTACCGACAAGATCCGATGTACAATGAATAGAAGCAAGAAAAGAAGGTAATGATAAATCCGATATGGAACGAACTCCTAGACTCCCTAAAGAGACAGGAAGGGAAGCCTGATACCACGAAATCGAAGAAAGACTGATATTTAAAAGATTTTCCAAAGTGTTTTTGATCTTGGTGTCAAAAAGTTGACATACATCCTCGTGTTTCCAGAATGGGCAACATCTCAAAAAATAATTAAGTTTGGGTATCCATAAACAGTTACGAAGAAGAAAAAGCGCCATATGTGGGTTTATATTAGATAGATTATTGGCCAGAGATGTAAATTTTTCCATAATTTTGGACGGAAGTGAAGAAAATGCTTCCTCAGTTATAGGGGCACCAAGAAGATATAAATTATTTTTGGATAATATTTGTATAGAGGGAGTAAGAGATTCAAATTCCTGCAGAATCATTGCAGTTTGTTCATTCGGTAAATTCTTGCAGAAGTATAATTCACACTTGGATATTAATTAATTAATATTTATTAATTCAAAAGAAAATTTTTTGGAAATGAACTTATAGGCTGATCTCAGATCTCCACAACTTTGCGTGCCAATCAAAGTACAGACACTATCATAAAACAGTTAGTCTCTTCTCTCTTGCCGGATTTGAACCAGATACATTAGCGGTATAGCAGTTGATCGCTCTAAATTAAAGACTGTCTCTCATGTCTTCTGATCTGATGATAATAACCAGATGTCGCTATTTAATTTAATATTGTATAATATTTTCAAAACTATATTATGAAAATAAAATTATTTAGTAGATATTTATCCAAGAAACATTATCTGTCATGTAAAATAATGAAGACATCGTGATATTATTTATCATTATTTAAGGAATGATATTGAGAAAAGTTAGAAGAAAAATTTATAATTTATTAGAAATAGTAATTTTTATGTAGTATTTCTGAACAAACTTATTGGTTACGCTCGTAATTGATACGATCTTGTAGATTATATAATTTAAATAACTGCTGTAACCTAGGAAATATTCATAAACCAGAGGAAGTTTATTTGCATAGCGTTCAATCTTTTAACTTTAATATGTTAATTTTTATGATAATACGTTTTTCAAACGAAATTAAAATTGCTCAAAAACAAACCCAATCCTTGACATGTGGCCAATATTTTTAGTTTACATTTTATATCGTATTTATGTCATTTTTGAAAACCGATGAAACTTTTTTTTAGAATACGCAACAATAAAAATAAAGTTAAAAACTTGACAAACTAAGTACAAAATGATTAACATCAATTTAAAATTAATTTATTCAAAATTTACTATTGGTTATCGGACTAGTGTCAAGTCTCGATCAACTGTTGATACTAAGGTACCTAGTTCCAATCCAGGAGAGATTAACTTTGTCTTTCTGATGACTGTCTTCGTATTTCGGACAGCACACAAAACTGTTTGTAATATATGGTTCATAATCACTAACATCAATAATACAACAGGCATGCTCATGAACACATTTCTCAATCCAGTTTAAGCATCCGGGTGGTTTAAAAATTTCCATCACAATCTCCACTATTTACAAATTCTATGAAAAAGTATAAAGTAATATAGAATAAAAATTTAAACTAATGTCTGAAAAACTGATAGCTTTTAAAGAAACAACCAAATTTTGCAAGTTGGAATATTTATATTTTTATAACTTTTGGGTAGTTTTTCCTAATTCCCTACCCCAGTATTATAGAGTTCTAACTAACAAATTTAATTTACGGAGATATTACGATTTAAATGTTTAATTTTTATTATATTACATTGCGGTAATAGGATATAAATCGTAATTAATTTATCACGCTAAAACGCACTTTTTCTTTTGCTATGTTTAAATGCCAAAAGACCTATGTTTGAAAATATGTCAGTTAGAACGCATATAAAAAAATTCTAACCAGTTTTTTTTTCAATTAGAAGCGTACTTAAAATTTGAAGATGAGCTAGTACATACAATCTATTATATTAAGTAAATAATATGACCTTCGTTAATATAAGATGAGTTTTAAAGGATCATATTAGCGGAAGCAATATGCGGGTGATATTTTTACTTATAAGGGTAAACTTCCCCTTAACCCATTATTATTTTAAACATTAATTAAATGTTTAGATACAAATTATATTCGCCCATTAATCTCAGCCGTAGTAGTAACCAAAAATAGTAAAATTATTCATACAAACATTTAAACTGCATTGTTGACAATATTTAGATTACATTTTTAAATATATTCTTAATTACTTTGTAACAGATACTTACATGTGTCGTTATTTGGATCATGGTGTTAAATACGGGTTGTTTTTTGACCTATTAAAGTGGTCATTGATCTAAATACAAATATAACTAAATTCGTTTTAAAATAAAGTCATGCAGATTTTGCACTCATATTCTTATTATTAATTTATTTCTTACGAAAAATGCCTTCGTTATTTCGTAATAATAATAAGTGCTTTACAATAAATTCCGAATTAAAATTGAAAACATTTGAAAATGTTGGTTATTTATTAATTTTTGAAGTGTAAAATATTAGTTACTAGTATTAACACAATCGTGTCAAGTTTATTTACTATCATCGGTAATGGTTAATACTTAATTGGATCTTAACTGCAATATTCCAAACAAAATTATTAGTTTTTCCAAACGAAAACATTCAAAATCTTTTGATCTAAAATTACAACTTTCTCAATACAAAAAGTGTAGTTTCCATTGCTTAGTGATTTTAGATAGGTACATATACATACAAGGTGGCTCAATGATGCCAAGTTTTTATTTTATAATTTTTTTAAAGAGTAGAATTAAAAAAGAAAAACTTACAAATTATTACAAAATTATATTTTGAAATACGGAAATTCGAACACAATCGCATTGGAATTTTAATTGTGTAGTATCCTTCGGTACTACACATGAATTTTGGAACGTAAGAAACATACTTACCCGTTTCTCTCTTACAATTTATTGTCAAAATATACTTACATTATAATACCTCACTTGCGCTTATAGCACTTTTAACCATCTTATAGTAACTTACAATTTATATCTGTTTTTTGCGTAAATCGATTTTTAGTGACCGTCACAGCACCCTTTGAAAAAATTGAAATGCTATACAGAAATGTGTAATTAATGGAAATAATAAATATTATATAAAAAAAAATAATATACTATAGTTATATTATACAAAATAATATGTACTATTCGTTTTAGTATATTAATTCCCAATTTTTATATACAAAGATCACTACTTTATGTAAGCAAGAAATAGGTATAAGCGTATAAGTATATATTTGTTGCATATTATGTTGTATAAACAACTGGAAATATAAAAATTTGAAATGTCTACAATGAGTATAATGTTCGAAATATAATTAAATACTTATTCGTTGATTTATCTATCAAAGAAACGCTCGCTTTTTAAAAAGTATTTGTCAGCTAGAACAGATATGTTGCAACTTTCGAACCCAATTTTCTTGTAATCCTCCAATGTGTTGACACCGATTTTCTGTAAATCTAACATTTTAGTACTCTTTTGCTGGAAAGAAACATGTAATCGTTGTTTCTTGTTTGGATTTAATTGCTACTTCTTATTTTATTTTGTTTAATAAAACGCCTTTGTTTACAAATGTAAGACTAGGTGCAAATATTGTTATCTGCCTTTTTCAGGTATATACATAATATGTATGCGTATGTGACAACCGATTTACTATTATATTCCATCAAATGTATAATAAATCGAGCAATATGCTTATCTTTATCGAAGTGAGTGATCATTTTTATTAATTTTTTTATTAAAAGATTCCAAAGAATTTTTTAAGTAGGTAATACATTATAATTAATATACTAATACATATCTATGATAAGGAATCATATATTATTATTTGGGTGAAAATTGTTCTCTTATCTACTAATAAGAATATTTTTCAATTTTTTATTTTTTTCTAAAATACTTGACAAAAACATCAGCACTAGTTTGCTACTCGTAGGTAA
Organism: Cantharis rufa; assembly: GCA_947369205.1. Taxonomy (NCBI): domain Eukaryota; kingdom Metazoa; phylum Arthropoda; class Insecta; order Coleoptera; family Cantharidae; genus Cantharis; species Cantharis rufa. Next base: position 32,914,044 of record OX376304.1, read on the forward strand.
TTTGTTTATGAGTTCGTTTATAAATTTGTACATTTTTTCTGAATTACTGTAGAAGGTATTACATAGTACATGTTTGTAAAGGTATATATATATAATGTGACTATAATGTAATAATGTTTTTCTATTTTGTTGTTTATATAATGTTTATTCATATCTTATATTGCATTTATTAACTTTATATATTATGTACGTATAGCAAACAGCAATTTTCTATAAAAAGTTAAATATCATCTTTCCAAGTGTAGTTATCTGCAAAAAACCGTAATGCACGGAATAGAAAAAAAATATTGTCAATACGGTTTAACTAGTTAACATCGGATCATTTTTTTTAAAAGCCCATTTATTTATTTAATTTGTTAGCAAATAAAATTTAAAAATTCACAAAATGGAATCGCCAAATAAAAGTTGTAAGCGTTATAAAACTAAATTTTTGTTAGTACTGGAATGGCCAAAAATTTTTATTTAATTTAATATAATCTTTGTCATAATTTATTTTTAAAAACAGTTTTAGATTACATTTTAAAGTAAAATGATATCCTTAAATTTGCGAACAAAATATTACACTTTAATTAATTAATGTAAATTTAGATGAAGCAATTTATATTTCAACAGGAAAAGATTACGTGCTGAAGTTAATTAGCAATCCATTTTCTGCACCGTATACGACTTGAGCAAACTTTCGTGTTCATTACTTTAATTTTAAAAAACGCTCACAACAGAAAAGTGTATATATTATTCAAAATGATTCTAAATTAAAATCCATTAATTTTATTTTTCAACCTGATCATGTCAGTTATTAATTGGTGAATATTATAATATATAAAATTTAAAAAATCATTAATATCTACATACATGGGATATTTTTATTAGAACAATATTCGAAAAGTATTATTTAATATCCTTTATGGAGTTTTTATGGAGTGTTTTTTTTTTTTTTTTTTTTTGTATTATGTTTTGTAAGCTGAACTATATTTATATAAATAAATTTGCTCTTATTATTATCCTACCTGTAACTATTTGTAATGAAAACAAAAGAATATAAAACAGTTTATTGTACAGAAAGATATGGGAAATTCACTTTTCAGAACATTTCCAAAATCCACATTGATTAAGGTATGGTAGTGTTCTTATTCAATAAAATTAATTGAAATTATTACCTTTTATATAATTATTTAAAATATATTACTATATATCTTTTGTGTTATAATAATTATAATGTAAGCAATATATCGAAATCTTAAATATCTGGCAAATATTCTGAAAATTTTAATAGAAATTAGTTTATACAGAGTGGGGCAACTTCGACGAACTGATTTGCAATGCTTATAATTTTTTTGTTTTTCAAGTTTTTTAATGTTTTTTGCAAATAATAAAGAATTTTATAAAATTGAATGCTGTCTTTATACTTAGTGCAAAAACAGGGTAGGCCAACTTTCATTGAACGATTTGACATGCTTTTAATTTTTTCGTTTTTAAAGTTTGTTATTTTTATTCTTTTGTAAATAATAATAGCTCATTTCCTCACCGCGAGAGAGACAATGAAGGTTCTGCGAGAACTTTTCGAACCCGAATAATTTAAAAAAATGCTGATTTTACGTGGCCACCTCGTTCCCCAGATTTGACCGCCCCTGATTTTTTTTGTGAGGTTTCTTGAAAGAACAAGTTTACGTGGACAAACCACAAAACATTCAAGAACATAATAGTCCAAGAGCTGGTAACACTTTTTTCGGTACGTGTTTTATTCACTTGGAAATTTTACACAGTGGTACCTTGATGATAGGTAAATAAGAAATTTAATATCTGGTTGACATTTTGCAATACAGGAGGTACCGCGCAAAGAGTAAATTTGTAAAAAATAATGTAGCAAAATATATGTTTTATTCACGCTGCAATTCTAATGGCGTTTTCATTACATATATTTAGGAATTCTTGCAAAAAAACAGACACTTTTGTTGGTGTTTAATAATTTCTAGGCATAAAATCAAATGTTATATGGAATTTCAAATGTATCGAAATGTCATGCAACGTGGTACAGATGTACTTCCACAGGTGGGGTTAGTTAATAGCAACTGTGGAAGTACATCTGTACCACGTTTCATGACATTTCGATACATTTGAAATTCCATATAACATTTGATTTTATGCCTAGAAATTATTAAACACCAACAAAAGTGTCTGTTTTTTTGCAAGAATTCCTAAATATATGTAATTAAAACGCCATTAGAATTGCAGCGTGAATAAAACATATATTTTGCTACATTATTTTTTACAAATTTACTCTTTGCGCGGTACCTCCTGTATTGCAAAATGTCAACCAGATATTAAATTTCTTATTTACCTATCATCAAGGTACCACTGTGTAAAATTTCCAAGTGAATAAAACACGTACCGAAAAAAGTGTTACCAGCTCTTGGACTATAAAGGAGAATATTCGCACAGAAATTGCAAAATTGAAACCAGAAACGTTGCGCAACTGCAACGTAATGCAAAATACCTTAAAAAGAGCCATTATAACTGCCAACAGGAAAATGGAGGACATTTAAAGGATATCATTATACTTTCGTTGCATGTCTATTTTACTTTTGGTGCATGTTTAGCTGGTGACGTATTAAAAATTTATATTTTGGAAAGGACCTGTCTTGGATGAAAAATCGCATACCGAACTCGCTGCAAAAGATGCATACGTAATGGATCTCTATCTCTAGCTCGTACGTAAATAGCTATAAATGACTATTTTACTCAGCTGTCATTAGACCAATGGAATGAAAAAACAACGAAACAACCAATAGCAATCGAATTGCAACGACAATCACTTAAAAGTTTATTTTATCTACGACTGTCAAACAATAGTGTCATTATATGTGTAACCATGAATACATAACTTAGCTCATATTCTACAGTGGATAATGCTTTCATTATCCACGGATCCTGTTCATTATCCACGGCTGCTGGCAATTTTTCTTTGTTTTCCTTATAAATGACAAATGGCAACTTGATTCGATAGTTGAAAATTAATAAGCACGATACAACTTAAAGTTAAATAATTATATAATGCAGTCTTAATTATTATTGTTTAACAGTCGTAGATAAAGAATCGTATTAAATTCGTGTATAATGGGCCATATTACACGAGAATAATTACAAAACTCGCTTACTGCGTTCGCTCGTGTTGTAAACAATTCTCGTGTAATATGGCCTTCATTATACACTCATTAAATAATATACTATTAAAGCAAATGTAAGCGACAACTTATTTTATTAATTTCAACATTAAAATAATACATTTACTATAATGAATTAATAATAATAATAATAAATAAATATAATCAACGACACATTGATTTTTTACTTTTAATAAATTATTTATATTAACCTCCTATTTTTTATTTTCGCTTTTTTCGATAGCGAAATTTTCGCTTTCCACTTATTATGCGTTTGTTGCGTTGCCGCAATTTTAATCTTCAAGTTGGGAAAATTGCAAAAGCAACAAACGCATTCGTGAGCTCAAAAAAATTATCACAATTTGAATGCACTTAAGATATTGTATATGACAATCCTATATTATCTAAATTTTTAAATTAGGAAATATTTTAACTAATGATATTTTTAGATTTAAAAAAATTATGAAATAGTAGAATTTTGTTTTATTTAAACTTACATTTGTGTTAACAGCACAACAGTTTCCAACTAACGGTACAAATTAAATTTTCAGCACAGTCAAAATCACCACCTTGGCCACCTCTTAATGACCATACGCGTACAGAACACCAACATTAATATTTGTATGCTCGTTACGAATAAAGTTAAAAATTTTAACGCTCTGTTATTATTACATAAGTACAGTAAATTAAAACCCTCAGGGGTGGCATGATCTTTATTAAACTACATTACCTTAGTGATTATTTGCATAACAATAAAATAAATAATTTAAACTGCTTTTAATTAACAGAATAATATATTAATAATTAAAATTAAACATGAACACAATATGATTAAGGATGTATGTGAGATACAATCAAAGACAAAAGTAGGATAATTTGGATTTCACGAATATTGGTCTTTATGCGTGTAGTAAGATGTTTTGTAAATATCGTAAACGATAAACAATGTTATAAACATGCACGTAGAAAGGATTTTTTTAAATCGGTTTATTTTAATGAAATTGCGAATATTGAATTTCTTATAACAAAAATTTTGCAAGTCACTATCCCTGCAGTTCAACCTAACAAAATAATAAAAAAAATTAAAAAGCTTTTATTAGTAATAAAAATTATTAAATAGTAAAAATTTATATTTGTATCATAGATAAAAACCGAGATATACGTAGTACATGATATTTATAACACCAACAGTGTTTGATTAATTTAATTAATTTTTGAAGATTTAAACTTGATGACGTTGTATCGGTTGCAGCTTATCATTAATTTCTCGAGAACGGGTTAGTAAACAAATTTTGCTGAAAATTTCTTTTATTAACCCTTTAACTGCGGCTAACGTCAATAGACGTTACGACGAAACTCTCTTACGGTATGGCTAACATCAATAAGCGTTTTGATAGATTTTCTCCGTATCATATACTACACTAATTTGTTTGCTTACCAGTGGATGGTTTTATGAAAATATTTGCGTAGTTAAAGGGTTTACAACCTATACCTACAAAAAATTTTTCCATCTTTTTTAAGATAAAAGGAAGTTACAGAATACAGAGAAACACTAAAAAAGTGTTTTTTATAAAATGGTTTTTACATTATACAAGGTTTTCTTATGCCTGGTTGCACCAACCCACCGTAAAAACAGTCGGTTGAACAACCGTGGATCGGCCGATTAATCGATGATTCTCCGATTTTTCAAAATACTAGTTGCATCAGAAAAAATAACAGTTGGTTCTTGAACCGACCGTTTATTCTAAAGTGAAGTTAGCACTGAATCTAAAAGTAGATATAAATTATACTTATTGTCAATACATAACTACTGTCTTATACATGTCTAAAAATGTCATATTTAAAAATAAGAAAAAATAATTTTTTTTTTAATTGTTATCCTATTTTGCTTATTTAAAATACGCAATAGCGTGTTTAAATCCAACAACAACTAGGAAAGGTGAAGTTAAAAAATGTAAATTTTTTAATTATTGATTTGACAGAAGTATATTTTAACGTCAAATTATACTAATATTCTAATATTTGACAATATTAATTTTTTAAATAAATGTTAAAATGATTTCAGTGTACCAATAAAAAAAAATTGTTTTTTCTTATTTTTAAAATTTTATTACTTTATCATACGAAGTCTGAGAAAGTATTGTAATCGTGCTGAAAAAAAAAGTTGAGATTTTGATGAATTTAGACATTTTGGGGTCTTAGAAGCGGAAATTCGTCATTTCCAAAAAATGTCTGTATGTATGTATGTGTGTCAACATAACACAAATTTTGTGTGCGCTCTACCTGAAAAAGTAATAAAAATTTTTTAACAAAATTTCGTATTTAGTACATGAATATTGAGACTTAGAGCTGATTAGATTTTGGTTAAAATCGGTGAACGGATTAAAAAAAATAATATTTTGTAAATTAAAAAAATTATTTTTTTCTTATTTTTAAAATTTTAGTTTTTTGTTTCATTCTCCTCTAAAATAACAATAAAAAAGTATTAACCAATAATCGTGTAACTATCCTATTTTTGTCTATATAGTTTTTACAAATTAAAAAAATTTTTATTTCTTATTTTTTAAATTATATTTTTATTATAATTATAATTCTACCAAATAATCTTTTCTTAAGTTTTTGAAAATTTATTATTACACATTTAAAACTATGGTAAAGTTATAGGCATGGCCACTTATTTTTGTTTATACATCTATAGTTTTTACAAATTAAAAAAAAAATTTTTATTAATTTTTACTAAAAGTTTCATTTTATTTTATTATATTCTCTTCCTAAATAATAATTTTTTTAGAAACTTTTTTAAATTTATTATTATTTAAAAGTATGATAAAGTTATGGTCATGGCCACATCCAATTTTTTTTATAAAAATGAATTTAAAAAAATTGTTCCGCTTAAAAAACTTCATGTAAAAAATTCATTTGGGGGCCCGGTTTGATTCGGAAACACAAGCCTTACGCAACTGGCTGCTCTTATTTCTTATGTAAGAAAGATAATTATCAATAATAATTAGCTAAGGAAACTATTAAGAACGCAAAAATATTTTCGAACTTTCCTCTATCAAGAATTTATTTATAATAATTTATTTATAATAAATAAAAAATTCAAATAAAATTCATAATATTATAGCTAATAATTTTAATATTGTTTTATTTCTTATGTTTTACATATTAGATATTAGTAAGTTTGCTCTATTTCGAGCACTCCGGCTGCGCCGTTGTGCTCGCAAAATCGCGCATGTTTTAAAGATCTTAATATCCACTTATACTTTAATATACTATTTTAATTTACAAAATATTATTTTTTTTTGCGTTTCCGTGTACCGATTTTAACCAAAATCTATTCAGCTCTAAGTTTCAATATTTGTGTACTAAATACAAAGTTTTGTTAATAGATTACATACATACATATCAGACATTTTTTGTAAATGATGATTTTCCGCTTCTGGGACCCCAAAATGTCTAAATTCATCAAAATCTCAACTTTTTTTTTCTGCACGATTACAACGATTACAATACTTTCTCAGACTTCGTATGATAAAGTAAAAATATAATAAATGTTATTATTTAGTTTTATTAAAATTACTTTAGAGATTAATTACTAGGTAAAAACAATTACCAGAAATACAAAAATTTTATTCACAAACATTAGGAATTTAAATAAATAAGTAAATCAATAATAATACGTACTAAAAGAGCAACAGAAAACAAAAATAATAGAAGCAATAAAGCAGGTAAGCTGCTTTACTCAAAATTATTTTTCCTGGCTTTAACATGTGCATAGATTGACACTACGTTAGATACATCTATTAATTTATTGTTCTGGCAATTTTTTTTCAATTGAAATAAGACAGATAATCTTTGTTTGTCCATAATATTTTTTATAAAAGTTTTATTAATTTTTAATTTTGAAAATGATCTCTCTGCCGAAGCCACAGATCATATTCAGAAAGATACTTTTTGCCGAATACTGGACGAACTCAAGTTCGTGGTCAATGGTTTTGTTTAACCTCCATCGATCAAAAATAGCACTGGATTCCGTATGATATAATTTTTGTTCATTTCTATTAATAGTTTGATTAAGATATATCCAGTCATCAAAACCATTGGCAATTGTGTCTCTAGATTGGGCAAATAACCAGTCAAGTTGACAGTAGTATTCATTTGTTTAAATTGGTGAATTGCAAAGCCATAAACGCTACGTTTTTAAATCCAAATTGTTAATTTTATTTTAAAATAGAAAGTTCAAAATTTTCTATGTTGACCGTTGGGAGGAAAAGGTTTGAACGGTCGACATGGTTTATTTTCAACTTACTTTTTTTGTTTAGTCATCAATAATTCATTTGTATAATATCTTTTATAAATTTTTATAATAATAGTATCACATCTAATATAACTAATATCGGTATCTATAATAATTGCGACTGTTTCAACATCGTGGTCTACGTTTTTCGAATTCTTAAGAGAATGAATAAAATATGAACATGATGGTGTAGGCCCCGGTTAATTTAACATATTTAATACTGGACTAATGTTTTTAACTAAAACGCAGATATAGTAGGTAATAGGGTAAATTAAATAATAGAATTAAATTAACTTACTTTTTGATTGCATAAACTGAGGCAAACTAAATAATTTAGAAATTATTGAAGTTTTTCTTTCTTGAAAAAAATAAACAATTAAACGTAAATTCCACCATTTAAAACTTAAAAAAATTATTAATCTGCTCAAGTGCTAAGAGGTGGCAGTTTATTTGTTTATTACTGTATTGCTACCAGATGCGAAGTTTTACCTTTACCGTGCGCTTCATCTTTATCGATGCCGGCTTCAAGTTCAATTCAACAAAAGATGAAACAGGCAGTAAATATATTTTATATTAATTTGAATAGGTAGGTAGGTAGAAATGAGGTTAACTGGACAGTTTTTTGAAAATATTTAAATTTAAATGAGTTTGCCTAAACTTAGATCAACAATTTTTGTATAGCATGTAGTTGGGTTATATAGCAATAAAAAAAAATTTATCTAACACAAAGTTTATACAAATACACCCCCTAGTTTTAATTTCTTGCATGTATGCAATATGGTTCAGTTAACCCCATACTGTAGGTTAACTGAACATATAGGTAGATTAATTGAGCATATCTTTAAAACTATTAGGCCATATAACCTGTTTTATATACAAAAAATGTTAACAAATAAGTTGAAAACAACATGGGTTTAAAAAAAAAGCAATAATGATAATCAATAGTCAAATACTGATTTTTAATAGTATATTACTGGCCAAGCATAGAAAATGATCCGTTACTGGGCGCGCAGCTATATTAAAAAGTGAGCGTAGCGAGCTTTTTAAAACTGTAAGCCCAGTAACGGATCATATTTCGAGGCGAGGTGAGTATACTTTTTTATCGGAAAACATAAAATTATCAATTATATCAAATATTAAAAAATATTGTTTAAATTACAAATTGTGACAGATAAGACAAATTTAAACAATGTCATTAGAGCAACCCTCTATGGCGAAATGCAATAAGCGATTGAATCATAATTAAATCGTTTGGCGATCGCCAGTTCGAATCCCACGTCGGACAAATTTTTATAATAGAATTTTTTTATAATATAAATGAATTGACTTGCAGAAGTAACAGAACCATTAATAAAGACACATTAATGGTCGATTTTACATTATTAGTCGATTTGTGAGCTGACTAGGAATGCTTCGTTTTAGCTGCCGGATGGACACTCGGAAAGCATCGCTTTCGTTATGTTTTCCGATAATAGTATATTACTGGCCAAGCATAGAAAATGATCCGTTACTGGGCGCGCAGCTATATTAAAAAGTGAGCGTAGCGAGCTTTTTAAAGCTGTAAGCCCAGTAACGGATCATATTTCGAGGCGAGGTGAGTATACTTTTTTATCGGAAAACATAAAATTATCAATTATATCAAATATTAAAAAAAATTGTTTAAATTACAAATTGTGACAGATAAGACAAATTTAAACAATGTCATTAGAGCAACCCTCTATGGCGAAATGCAATAAGCGATTGAATCATAATTAAATCGTTTGGCGATCGCCAGTTCGAATCCCACGTCGGACAAATTTTTATAATAGAATTTTTTTATAATATAAATGAATTGACTTGCAGAAGTAACAGAACCATTAATAAAGACACATTAATGGTCGATTTTACATTATTAGTCGATTTGTGAGCTGACTAGGAATGCTTCGTTTTAGCTGCCGGATGGACACTCGGAAAGCATCGCTTTCGTTATGTTTTCCGATAAAATTATTTATTTAAAATTATTTTATCGGAAAACATAACGAAAGCGATGCTTTCCGAGTGTCCACCCGGCAGCTAAAACGAAGCATTCCTAGTCAGCTCACAGATCGACTAATAATGTAAAATCGACCATTAATGTGTTTTTATTAATGGTTGATTCTGTTACTTCTGCAAGTCAATTCATTTATATTATAAAAAAATTTTATTATAAAAATTTGTCCGACGTGGGATTCGAACTGGCGATCGCCAAACGATTTAATTATGATTCAATCGCTTATTGCATTTCGCCATAGAGGGTTGCTCTAATGACATTGTTTAAATTTGTCTTATCTGTCACAATTTGTAATTTAAACAATTTTTTTTAATATTTGATATAATTGATAATTTTATGTTTTCCGATAAAAAAGTATACTCACCTCGCCTCGAAATATGATCCGTTACTGGGCTTACAGCTTTAAAAAGCTCGCTACGCTCACTTTTTAATATAGCTGCGCGCCCAGTAACGGATCATTTTCTATGCTTGGCCAGTAATATACTATTACCGATAAAAATTATTTTAGGCTGTGATTAGGGGATTTTTAATATTTTGGAATATATTATAAACTTAAAGTGACATTTATAGGAAAGTCTTTGAATTGTCAAAATTAGAGCCCATAAGTAATTAAGAAATGGCAGATATATGCAATTGTTCAGTTAACTTACCTGTTCAGTTAACCTCATCTTACCCTACATTAGAAATGTGGCAGACACGTTATTTTTCAAAAGTGCTACATATTTTCTTGTTTCATTTGATGTTTTCAATATTTAGAGCTACAAATCACAAAAATATGAATTCGTATTAAATCATTAAAATATTTTATTTTTCTGGCCGTGACAGAGCCGGGCCCTTCTCATGTCCGGGTCCTTGTTTGATTATACACATCGAACACTGATAGTTACGCCACTGAGAACAGCGACGTAGCGCAATACAAATGCTCGTTCTTGTTAGATCACGGAATGTACGCATGGTTTTCTGTGATTCGCGCTTAGATGGGTGACCCCACGCAAACCTCTTTATGAAAATCGTAAGTCGCTGCTCCCCTACCAACCCGCATTAACCAGCGTGGTAGGGTATGTATCAAAACCCTTATTCTTGAAGGAGGTCTTGTCCAGCAGTGGACGAGAACGACTGGATATACATAAATACAAAGAATAAAAGCTTAATAGAGATCGCATATACCTGGTATGTAGTGTTGAAATTAAACTGCATAACGTAGAATGTGTATTCTTGTGAGTGATAAAATAACCCAATTATCATTCATTACCTGATTAAGCTTTTATTTGTATATAAAGTTACTAAATCCTACCTACTTAATGAAGTCCATATCAATCATTTAAAAAGTATAACTAAAAACTTACAGAAAAAACGGAAATTAATAGTCATAATAGTAATTTTATCACTTAAAAAAAAAACTAATAATAATTTATATTTTTAATATTCATCAACTTAAAATTATGTAAAAAAATTGTAGAATTATCCTCTTTTCATGTTGTGAAAATAGCACAATTCCGGTTTTTACATTATGCCTACCTATAGTAATTTAATAATAATACATTTAATGCAGACCAAAAGTGTACTCGCTTGTGTTTGATTTAATAAATCCAATTTTATAAAATTTACTAGTAATAATTGAATTTATGAAATTACCAGTTTTTTTGCTTAGCTCTGCGGGGGCGGAATATGCAGTTTCGCTTGTTACCTTTTAGGTAACTTTAAGGTAAAAAAATGTTTTATTTATTCTCAAAATTCAACTTAAAATCGCATTTTTCGGTATACTTAAACATCTGTCATACAAAATATATCCAAATTTTTATCACGCTGGGTTATATCCGCACACTCAATTTAAAACTTTTCCAAATTTTGTCAAATGAAAACTGAACATTTTTTGTTCAACTATTTTTATTTTGTAACCCTTATAAGTTTTTGGTCTCTACTTTTTATGTAAACTCAAATAATAAAAAATTTTAATTTAGATAACTTTTAATAAATTCATCTAAATCTAATTTCAATTAAAGAAAGTGTCTTTTAAAATGTCGGAACTACGTTGCACTAAAAATTATTTTAAAAATTTTTAAAATTAAAATTTGGACATTCGGAAAGTGATGTCGATGGCCACATCCGATTTTTTATTTTGCTGATTTTTGATAAAACTCGTTATGTATATTAAAAGACACAGATCACAACACAGCATTCATTTGACTACCAAATTAAGCCTTGAACTATTTCTAAGGTTTCCACGTTTCCACACCACGGCCGCAAGAAAGTAAATATTTTAAATATTTTAACTCACGTCCGTCCCTTGGCTATCGGCCATCAAAAAGCATACACACACATTTTTCAATTTACAAACTTAACAATATAATACCAACTTAACATTTTTAACGATTTAAAATATACAGGACGATTAAAATTATTTACAACACAAAATTTATTTACAAAAATTAAACAATTATTGTTATCAACCTATTTAACTAATTTTGAACATGACATTTTATATTAATTTTACAATAGCAAAATTAAAAAATCTGACTTGAATTTTGGAACACCACAATAAATAACATGTTATTATATTATACATATATATTATTATTATATTGCGTTATAACCACAGAAGCAAACAACAGAAGTGGATTGGTGTCATCACTGGTTGAGTTACAGGGCGAAAATTCTGGGTTCGAATCTTGGACTTGAAAGAATTTATTAGCTCGGCCTTGATGGTTCTACATTTCCATAAGTCGGACCAATTGACAGAATTTCAAGGTTAAAAATGAAAAGAAAACCCCAAAAGCATAGTTAGAATTAAAATAAAAAATGATTGTTTTTTATTAATCTATCCCAACTGTTTTTCCCAAATACATTCCCAAATCTTGTACTGCCTATTATAGAAATAAATGTACCTAGTCATTCCTATTGTAATAGCAAAAGTTGGTTTATGCGATATTTTGTTTGTGAAACATTTATTATAAATGCTTTAATTAAGCTAAACGAGTGGTCTTATGTTAAATTGAAAGAGTATAAAAGAATGCTTACTAATTACTTTATTTAGTAGCCAGGAATTTTATACAAGATTCTTTTAATTTATTACTTTTTAAATGGTTTATGAGGAACAATGTATAAAGTTGAATGCACTCACATTAAATATTTTTGAATGTTATTTTCACATTTAAATAAATAGAAAAATAAAAACTTTTACATTTAAATACATTTTAAAATTTTCTTTTTGTTGCAGAATATGACCGATATATAATTTCCTGGACGTTATGGAAGTATCACCCATAACTTTTGAGAAGCAAGAAAAAATATCAGTGACAAAAAGTTTTGCAGTGTTTTTGGGATTACTATTTATAGCAAGTTTAGTAGGAACTGGAATACTGGTATACTATTTATCTGCCGGTAACATACCTAAATCCGTCGTACAGACTGTAGAAGTATGTAATCGAACGCTTATAGAAGATTTAATAACTGATAGCTTGGTAGAAGAATTGACTTCCACCACTCCCTTTTCAACCATAGTAAATTCTTCAACAAATAATGTAACTTCAAATGATTTAGATGTGCGACTTCCATCAACAATTAAACCTATTCTTTACGAAATTAAGCTCATTCCTTATATTTTTGAACCAAATTTTACATTCGATGGTGAAGTTACTATACTAGTCAATATCTCAGAAGCAACTGATGTTATAATTCTTCATGCCGATGAACTCATTATTGATGATTCCTCTATTATCGTATCTGAAGTTGTTGCTAATTCTGAAATGCCTACTAATTTAAATTATGGTATAAAAGAAGTTAAAAATGATACCGAACGTCAGTTTTTATTAATATTCTTAACTGAACAATTATTAGTAGATAAACAGTACCTTATTTATATTAAATTTACTGGAGTTTTAAACGATTTACTGCAAGGATTTTATAGAAGTTCATATGTGATAAATAACGAAATAAGGTATATAAAATCTAATTATTTGTTTTGCCAATAAAACTTAAAAACAAAATTTTGTAGGTGGATTGCTTCCACTCAATTTCAACCTACGGATGCTAGAAAAGCCTTTCCATGTTTCGACGAACCTGCTTTGAAGGCCCAGTTCAAAGTAAGTATAGCAAGAATTAAGAGCATGTCTACTATTTCAAATATGCCAAAATTATCATCGGAACCTTTGTAAGTAATTATATTGTAAGATTTGATCCAAAAAGCTAATTATTTATACTTTTAGAGAAAACTTACCCGATTACGTATGGGATCACTTTGAACAGTCGGTACCTATGTCTACATACTTAATAGCATTTGTGGTATCAGATTTTGATTATTTAAAAAATGGCAATTTTGCAGTTTGGGCTCGACACGAAGCTATACCACAAGCAAAATACAGTCTCGATGTTGGCCCAAAATTATTAAAATTTTTCGAAAATTATTTTCAAATAAAATTTCCATTACCCAAAGTCGATATGGTTGCTTTACCTGATTTTGCAGCAGGTGCAATGGAAAATTGGGGCTTGATTACCTTTAGGTAGGTATATCGAACAATATTAACGTAGATGAAAAATTAATATGCTATTATAAGATTTAATAAATAGTTCAGACTTGTAATAATTATTCAACGAGTTAACTTAGGCTAAGTTAATTGAATAACCTACCTAATCATACCTAATTTTGTTTTTCAATCTACCTTGCCGTTAAAGGGAAAGTGCAATGCTGTACGAAAATGGAGTTTCAAGTAAATCAAATTTACAACGTATTACTTCCGTCGTTGCTCATGAACTTGCTCATCAGTGGTTTGGCAATTTAGTTACACCTAAATGGTGGACCGATTTATGGTTGAACGAAGGCTTTGCAAGCTATATGGAGTACATTGGAACTAACGCGGTAAGTTTTAAAATGTTCTGTTATAACATTCAAAACTACAAATTTCTAGGTTAAACCCGAATGGAAAATTTTGGATCAATTTGTGGTTCACGAGTTACAAAATGTATTAGCTTTAGATGGACTTAAATCATCTCATCAAATTTCAATTATTGTTAATAATCCCAACGAGATTAACGACATATTTGATAGAATATCCTATGCTAAAGGTAATAATAATGTAGTGCTTTATGTCGCAGAATAAACTATCTGTTTTACATTTTAGGTGCAACCATTATTAGAATGATGGAACATTTTTTAACGCCATCAGTTTTTAGAAATGGACTTACTAATTATCTAAATAACAGGTGCATAATTTTATAGTATAAAACGATTTGGTCTTGATCTAATAATTATTTTTGAATCTATAGGCGATTTGACAGTGCCGAACAAGATGATTTGTGGGCAGCTCTATCAGATCAAGCTCATAATGATCAAGTGTTAACTCAAGATATGTCAGTAAAAAGGATTATGGATACTTGGACTCTTCAGACTGGATTTCCCGTTGTTTCTGTAGCGAGGGTTTATTCAGATAATGTAATAACTTTTACACAAGAACGGTTTTCGTTGGAATCTAATAAAACTGAAAATAATCTATCATTATGGTGGATACCTATAACATACAAAGGTCAACGTAGCAATATTACAACTGTATGGATGGAAGCGACCCCAGAGTTAATTATAACCGATTTAGAAATACCTCCAGATGATTGGCTATTAATAAATATTGATCAAACTGGATATTACAGGGTCAATTACGATAATAGAAATTGGAAATTACTGATCTTGCAGTTATTAAATAAAAAAGAATACTTAAAATTTAGTGTTACCAACAGAGCTCAAATGTTAGACGATTCTTTAAATTTAGCTGCAGCTGGGTATTTAGATTATGAAATTGCATTGAATGTTACAACATATTTAGTGCACGAACGAGATTGTATTCCGTGGATGGCTGCATTTACAGGATTAGATTACATACAAGAAATGTTCATTAAAACAGCAGATTATGACAAGTTCAAGGTAAAACAGGGTTTAAAGAAAGTACCTTTAAATATTTCGAGAGAAATATTATTAAGAGAATTAAAGTTTTACAATAATGTAAAGATCTTGTTTTTAGATTTATATGACTACGTTAATCAAGGGACTTTATCACGATATTGGATTCGAAGATCTTTATACGGACTCTCAATTGACATTATACAATAGAATGAATTTACTTTGGAGAGCTTGTCTACTTGGAAACTTAGATTGCATTAACCATGCAGTTACCTACTTTCATAATTGGAAAAGTTCGCCAAATCCAGATCATAATAATCCGTTAGATATATTATTGACTAAGTAACAACAAATATTACTTTATAAAAAATGTTTTAGTATATCTCCAAATTTAAAGAACGTGGTTTACTGCATTGCAATTAGAGTTGGTGGTCAAGAGGAATGGGATTTTGCATGGCAAAGATATTTGAACACCAATGTTGGTTCAGAAAAAGATATTCTCTTATCGGCCTTGGGATGTTCCCGCGAAACTTGGATACTCAGTCGTTATTTGTATTGGGCTATATCGGAAGGATCTGGTATAAAAAAGCAAGACTCTCCGCGAGTGTTTACTGCAGTTTCAAATAATGTAATTGGGCAAGAGATAGCTTACAGATTTTTCAAAAATAATTGGGCTGCTTTAAAGAAATAGTGAGTAAATAGTTCAAAATTGGAAATATGTAAAGCTGCGAAGGGCGACGTTAAAACGATTAATTTATAATTTTTTTAGCATGGGTTCATCTCTTATGCTTCTAAACGCAATAGTTAAAGCAAGTACTTCTAAGTTTAATACGCAAGAAGAACTAAACGATGTAGTTATTATAATGTATTTTATATTGCAAATTTCAATTTATTTTGATTATTATTACAGGTGAAACGATTTGCCAAGGAAAATACTGAGGAATTAAGTATAGTGTCGCGAACTTTGGAGCAATCAATTGAACAGTCGGAAGCTAACGTTCGATGGATGAATAAAAATTATAACAATATAGTGCTATGGTTGTCAAACTTTAACGCATCGCAACATTAGCCAATACTTATACTATAAAATTAAATAACATTTTGAAGTTTTCCTAAAAACATAAATTAAAAGTACAAACTTTAAAAACAAAATACTTAATTATAATTCACCTGATACCTAAATGTTAATTAACAATTAATTTTTATACATTTATATATTATTTTAGATGATTTTCTATCTTAACTTTAAATTGTAAAAGGTTGAAAATTAAAAAATAAATTAAAATATTTTTAGTTGATATATTATTAACCGTGTAAAATACATATATGTATTTTTACTGCTTATTTTATTATGTATTTTACATATAATTTTAAAGTTTAACAGAACATAATACACATTATATACAAATTTAAATATAAATTTTAAACAAAAATTAAATCGTTAGTATAATAGTAAATTATTAATAAAACTGTTCCAACTGTTAAACCGGTAGATTTTGTCGATGCCGAACCAACATACAATTTATCAGTCAAGTAGTCCACCAAAACTTTTTCATTTTCTTTCACCCATCTTAAATTATCTTCGGCCGATATTATAGCTGTATCTGCTACCACTGCTGCATCTTTTAGTTCATCCTTGTTTTCCTTCACAAAATCTTTCAACTAAAATGAATAATATCCTCATTTAATTATTATTATTAATTCATGCTTTGCATTAGTGAAATATATAATATGTCGTCACTCGACAAAAATAGTAGTTTATGCAATGAAAACGGATTTGGTACAAAATCGTAATTAGAAAAATCAAGAATTAATATATAAGAAACCATGATCATGCTATCCTCGAGTTTGTAACAAATTTTTGCCAATATATTAAGTTAACTTAATTATAATACTTACAATATCGATTTGATCTTGTGTTGTTAATCGATCAGCTAAACTTGTTATGACGGAACTTAGAGCATTTAAACTTCCGTAGCTAAAATATAATATATATTACCAGTAGATAAATATTATTATTTGTAAAATAATTTACTTCAGAGCAATTTCTTTAAAGTTATTTTCCAAAAATGTCAGTGCTACAGGAACATTTTCTTGATTTCCAGCTAACACAGCTGTAAAGGCCGTCAGTGCATCTTGACTTCGTATTTTAGATTTTGGATCTACAGATAGTTCTAAATATCTAAAAGCAAGATCCATTAAATAAACACAATAAAGTTCCACTATAATGAATCAATTTTATGTCATTTATGAAATGAACTTAGAAAGCGTCTTTCGACAATAACGTGGGAAAATCGAACAAAATCATCGCACAATCAAGACTATCAGCAGAGATTTAAACGAGAAGAGCCACTGTTCACCTGCATCGTTATGAAGGACTGTTATACAAAATATAATCCAAACCTTTTCATCATTATTATCAAACCAAAACGTTCCCTAAGAAAGTATTTTTTTCATTTTTATATTTGCTATACGCAGTGTAACCTGTCTAGTTGTATTACAAAATCTACAAATCTGTCTCAACAAGTTTTCAAAATAAATTCACAGAGACTACAACTTGGACATAAACTGAGGAAAATGTACTGGCTCATCGGATAGAGTTCTCAGTTCTCTGCCGAGAATAAAGTACTAGTGAACATAACAATTTTGAAGTGAATATAGAAATATGGAATCCAGTATTGGAGCTCAGCTACAATAAGTCAAACATCGAAATATTACAAAAATTGAATAAAGCCATTTTTTCCGTGGTCAATGCGCTTGATATATTTCTTAATAACTTTATAACTTTATAACTCTAATAACTTAATAACTTGATAACTTTCTTAAAAAGTCCGATTGTGCTTGTCGCAAAGGATAATAAAAATAATAAAAAAGGTGTCTTTAATTAGGTTAATTTAATGCAATTTTTAATTAAATTCCATTTAGTTTAAATTACTGTTAAAACAAAAATGTAAGACTATAGGCTCTAATCTCGGTCATTTTGCTGCTGAACATCTTATTCCCTGATATTTCTCTATTATATTCTTAAGTATCACTCTATTGCTTTACGAAGACACCTTATGATTTTTATAAAACTATTTTAACAAAACTTACTTTTTCAATATTGCACTGTCTTTGCTGCACCCTAATGCTGTTAAAATTGTTACTGATTCTGCTCCCGATGTAGTAGTTTCAAATCTCTTCCACAAATAATTCCAAGTCTCATCAGTTGGTGCATTTCTTATTGATGTACAATAGACCACACTCCTTATATTTGGATCAACCCTGAGAAATATATGTATTTAGAAAAATGCAAATTAAATCAAAATAAATAAACTTACTCTACACCGTGTTCTTCTAGCATTTTAAAACGTTCTTGTGAATTGCTGATACAGTTACTATCGTGAAGTTCACAAGCCCAAGTTAGAGCTAATACTCTTTTATGATTTTGTATTTGGTTATAGAAACCTTCTTCAAATTCGACACTTGCGTAAAATTCAGTCATTAATAGTGAAATATATTGCTAAAAATTATTATTATTAATCAATTCCCCGATGAACAAATGGTGTATTATTCAATAAATGGTTAATAAGAATTTTTAACTCAAATGATTAAAAAATCCTCCTTTTTGGAACACTTTAGAGGCAAAAAAGAGATTAAACCAAAAATACGAATAAATATTTATAACATTTTATATAAATACTTGAATGTCTTCAATTATTTTTTTTATAAAAGTTTCTTACATCTAAAAGTTCAGCCAACTTCGAACTGCTATTTATTCGTCTTTTGAGATATGCAAACGCATTAAATGCCGAATACCAAGGGTAATAATCCAATTCTTCTTTTAAATATTCTACAACATCCAGAGCAACTGCATACTTAACATTGCCAGCACGTGCCAAATTTAAAGCGTCATCGACAATTTGGGCTCTATTTAACACTGGAATTTTATTAAAGTCTTTTTCTTTTAAAGCATTCTCCAATAGCTTGTATAAATCATCATCATAATGAACACGATAGTATCCTAAAATAGTTAAAATTCAATTATTTTAACATTTTGTTTAGTTTCATTATGCATACTGCGATGAATTTTTATAGCAAATATTTGTAAATTATTTATCAAAAAATTAAAATATCTCAAATAAACGGTTCAAAATTTAAAATTACGGAGCCGCTTCGTAAAAGCGATCACGCGGCCGGCAAAAAGCCAATTTTACAGTTCTACCAATTCAATCACATAAAATATTGGCGCCAACAAACATTTAAATATTTACATGAAATTAAAATCAATATTAAAATTTTTAAACAAACAAAATTCCAAATCAAACTAAAATTTAAATTTCAAAATTCAAAACTCAAAAAATATGATTTTGAAACACGACAATACATTATTTATATTTTACAAATACTTTCTGAATACTACACAATTTATTTGAAAATGTTAAATAAAGTTATCACTCCTTAATTATATAATACATATAATTATAATTATTCCAGTTTCAGTAAATTTTGCACTACCATAGTCACAAATTTATTTTAAAGAGGAATCAAGTTGTAATTTATGGAAAAAACTTACCTGATGCTTGAATGTTTATAATAATCCATTTTGTTGCAGGTTTCAAAGGTAAGTTAATTTTGGGATTTTTCTTGTCCAGCCAAAATTCGGGAATAGTTTTTGAAAAATCAGGATTATCAGAAGTGGCCCTAGTAATTGGAATGTGCCATATTGTCTCATTATCAATTGCGCCGTATAAAAACCGTTTCTATAAAATTATATATATAATAAAGATAATATAATGTATAGTAGTTATTAACATATGAAATTATAATCAGTAAGATTTTCAATAATTTTTAACTTAACATGATTATGATAATATTTCATTTTGATTATATAATAAAAATAATAATAGTTAATTATTATCAATTTTAGTTATTTTTATTAATTAAATTTTTAAATTATAAAATGAATATTGTTTATCCACGACCACTATATTAGGAAGGTTTAATACGTCCGTTTGCCGTGGATTAGAGGCCTTTTAATAGTTGATCTATTATTGATCAAAATAAATTTGTCAAATCTGTCGTTTCCCAAAAACAGAATTTTTATTTGTGGTTTTAGCCCATAGTCGTGGATAAAACGTTGAATTACATTCGGGAATTAACAAGTCTCTAATCTTCTCGAAAAAATGTGACTCTCGGCTGCGCCTCGAGTGCCCACTTTTTCCCGTGGATTAGAGGCTTGTTAATCCCCTTATATAATTAATAACTATAAATTAAATTGGAAAAATTAACAAGTGGTCGGTTTTTCTAAACAATCGAAAGTGAACTGTTTTAATAAGTAACAGTAGTATTTATATTAAATCTACAAACTTATAAAAGTAGGTGGTAGTGGATTTCTGGTCGTGAAGATATATCTTGATTTTAGGTATTTCTCTCATAATATGTTACTAATAAATAATGTGTGGCTTAAAATTTCAATCACATATTTGCATGCAGACGTTTCTGTCTATGCATGCACACTACGGGTTAATTCGTACCTAATGTAGAGAAATTTTTCCTAAGTAATCTCGAAACCGTTATTAATGCGATAAAACCTAACGGTGAAGTGATGGTGTAAAACTAATTATCTGATGTGTGTTTTTTGGCTAGAGATTCTGATTTTGCAGTAGCCCCACGTTATTCATTGGTAACATATTGTGTGAGGAATATTATCTATCATCAAACGCAACCATAAATCCACTACCGCACCTACTTTTTGTAGGTTTCTACTCTTTTTTGAAATGATCAAGTTATAGTCGTATTGACATGTTAAAGTATGATCTTCTTCCTTTAATATACGGTTTTTCATTTTAGATTTTTTTTAAGAAAAAAAAATTTAATTATTTATTATTATTTTAGTAACATTAAATTAGTAAAAAATATAAGTTTAATTCGGAACTATAACAACTTCGAGTGTGGCCTTTAATATTTTTATGGAATAAAATTAATTTAAAACCTAAATATTCAAATTTTAACACATCAAAATTGACTATATTTTGGATAAATCAAAAAATATGAGTGGCATCAGTCGCGTTGTTTATTTTTTAGATAGATACATCCTTCATTAACCAATTCAAAGTACTTCTTGACACCAAGTCTTGGTTTATCAGCCTTCTGCTTAAAATATAAAAGCTGATAGTTCGACAAAAGCAAGAACTGTGTTAACCTAAAGACTTAACCAAGAGATGCTTCTCATCGGTATGCAATGTTAATTACTTTAATTCAATTTAGTTATGCCAATGTCAAATTTTTAAACTACTGCCTACAAATTACGTATTTTAAGTGGTTGAAATTAATTTTTAAGTTTTTGGTCATTTGGAGAAAAATTTGCATATTTTATTTAAACAATATAACTTGTCATTTACTGAGTTTTTTTTATCTGTATAGATCGACGATCATTTTTGTGTGCAAATTTCCAGGGGTAATAAATTAGCTTTCATTATTACAAAATCTGTTTTTATTAGTATAAAACAAGCAGGTAATAACCCGAGATAACCTGTTAATGACAAGTACTTTCAAATTATATAATAGTAAGGATATGGATTAGATTTTGTTACTGTATAAATTATATTTTAAATGTGCGAAATCATATTGTAATAGTTATAGTGAAATGAACAATGTAAGTTAATAATTTAAGGATAAACTTGAACATAATAATTACTTAAACTTACTTGCGATAAAGATACATGAGAACTGTTCACTTTCGAAATTAGTACGACTGGAAAACCCTTTTGTTCAGTCCAAGCTGTCATTACATCCTTAAAATTTGTTTTCAAATATTCGTCAGTAGCTGCTATAGAAGGAATCATTGCATTCCAGAGTAAATCTGGATTAGTATTTTTGAAAAAACTAAAACATAGATTGTTAACAAAAGTATAAAGTAAAATTCTAATTTATTTCAAAACTGATAAATGAATATATAAAGTTTGGACGTTAAACTATATAAAAATTTTAAATGTCTATTTTGGTTATACAATTTAAATTAGTTATATTATGTTCATTCTCATAAAATGTTGCTTTTATAATATAGTACGTACTCCTCAATGTTAAAAATAATAAAAGTAGTAGTTTGCTCTAACAAGGAAGCAATCCTGGGCAAATTTCACCAATTTCAAAAAATTTATGAATACGTGGTCAGTATTATTGAAATCGAAGTCGAGGTCTCGAGGTTACGTTCTGGGATAATAAGAAATCCCAATTTATTTAGCGCGTGCTATGAAATTTTAGGTAATACAACCGCTTTTGGAAATTAAGGTAAAAAATTTAAATTTTAAATTTTCCACGACGAAAACTTTATATATTTCTTAATTGTTACGAAAGCAGTGCTTCGATGTTGGTTTACCAACATTCGTATTCTTACTTTTAATTTAAAGTACGATTACACCCTTAAACCCACGTATCGGCCGCTAAAATTAGAGAGAGATCCCGGAGACCTTATTACAGTGTGGGGCGCAAAGTTATTGTTTTGTTAATAAATTTTATTGTTTTTAAATTATTTTGTAATGTAAAGATTAATTTTATGGCTTTTAAGTAATTTTATCAAGTAGTTGAAATAAAATAATATCTTCAATAGCAACCGTTATAACAAGTACAAATATATTAAGTTTGTAAAATTTATTATTTTAAATATTAAAATAATTTAATGAAAATGTATTCATATAAAACGGACAAAAAGATTATCTCATTTAATAAACAAGGAGCAACAAATAAATCCACAATAGTTATTGCGATAAATATTTTACCTGTCTGTATTAAAATATCTCTGGATTCCTGAAGAGAAACTACTTCTACCCATAAAATGTTCCATCATACGAATAACACTTGCACCTATAATGGAATAAATTTGAATTATTTCATCATTACTTTTATAATAATTATTTACCTTTGTTATAAGATATAGTTCCAAATTTACTACTTATTTGAGCTGGCGTATAGCAATCTGAAGTTAATGCATCAACTTTTATATTAGCATCGGCAATAAATACGGATTGTTGTTGTTCAACAACAAATTGTTTTTCTAGTTCCCAATCTTTTTCAACCTACAACAGTTTATTATTGTAAATTATTTATAAAAAATAAACATTACTTTTAAAAATATGTAAATAAAAATATGCAAGGGAAATGTGTCGCCATAAACCGTTGCTGAAAAAATGATTTTCATTAGTTTGCAAAAATTATCATAGACATTAATTATCACAAACACAAATTTAATATTCTTGTTATAAAAGTAGGAACAATTTTATATAATAACTACAATAACATTATTTACTAAAGAATGTTTGTTTATCTATTGACATCGATGCGATGTCGGTGTACACCCCAAGGGAATTTTTACTGGGAGGTAAATAAGTTAAAAAAAATTCAGTGAATTTTTATCCCTTTAGGAAATATACCGGATCATAGGAACATAACATGGGAAATTGATTATTTTTAAATATCTGCTTCCCATTAAAATGGATATGAATGAAAATTATATCAATTTAAAGATATATTATATAGGTAACACTTAATATTTTGTTCTTTACTTATTTAGTTTTCATCAATAATTAAAGAACAAAATATCAAATGTTCTTTAGTCGGGGAAATAAATGTATTTAATTCATAGTTTCTCAACCGGAGTCCCACGGTCCGAAAGGGTCAGGAGGAACCAAAATGTGGTCTGCGAAAAGGAACTACAAATCTTAAAATTAATGAAGGAATTGACTACCAACTGTAGATTTTACAAAAGAAATTCGTTAGCAACAAAACAATGGAAAAAATAGAATGAATAATTAATTTAATTTTATAAAAAGAAAATGAGACGGAACAAAAAAGTATAGCTCCGAAGTATTACCAATAATAAATAAATAAAACACTTTTTTCAAGAATTATACTAGTTAATGTGAACTAGTTTCGGCCTACGTGCTCATCAGTATGTTTTAAAATAAATTTTGGTTTGGGGGTGTCACGAACAAATTAAAATTTCTGTTTAGGGGTTTGCAATCATTAAAAGGTTGAGAATTACTGCTTTAAATTGATAGATTTCTTATTCTTATCTGTTATAATAGACAGCAGGAATTTAAAAATATCAATTTTCCATGTTATGTCCTTATTATCTGGTATGAAGTAGGTTACAGGCTTGACCTACACAAATTCTAAGCAAATACACCGGCACTGATGTCAATGAATTACTTCTCTGCTATAAGATTGATTAAAAATTTTAAATTATAGTCGATCAAAGATATGTCTAATGTAGGTGGCGCATGGAATGGAAAGTCACATATACAAAAGGAAACGTTATTAAAATTTTAAAACTGACTGTGTTATGTGTATTGCCTAATTTAGAATGTTTACAAGTTTACGTAATAATTTTACAAAACGTAGTTTCACAAATGTATTTCAATTTTAATGCGATTATGATAAAATAAATAATGAAATACTGCATAGGGACTACCTATTTAACTATAAATATTTATATAATTATTTAATAATATGTAAATTTTGTTAGTGTGAAAGGGTCTGATTTCAAACCAATTTCATTGGTTAATATTTCAAAGTTATCGGTTTAGTACTACATTTTTTACTTGGTTCTTAAAAAGTATGAACTATATATGGCTATAGGGATAGGGATTAAAAAAGTAATAACTAATAAATAATACATTAGTTGAAATATGAGTCGTATCCTCTTCTAATGTAATTTTTTAAAACTATATTACGTCTGGGATCCAGAATCAACTGTCTTACTTTGAAATTACTGAGAGTCAGATTTTATAATACAAGATTTATTATACTATTTAATCTGTATAAAAGAATAAGATTTATTACAACCAGTGTAGGTTTGAGAAAACAGTTTTGAAAGGTAAAACTCACCCCCGCAGTAGCGTGGTATTGGTAATATCGAGCAAAACCTTCGTTTAACCATGTATACTTCCACCACTCTAGAGTAATTAAGTTTCCAAACCACATGTGGGCGAGTTCATGGGCTACTACTGTTGCAACTCGTTCCTTATTTTTAGAAGAAGATTCTGCAGGATCCCACAATAAAGCAGTTTCTCTAGAAAAATTAATTAGTAAAATGTTTATTAATTTAAAGAAATTATTTTTATTCTGTTGTTTGTTTGACTCGCCATGCGCCATAGTAATCAATTAAATTCTAAACGACTTGCAGCGATGTGTCCAAAGCGGATTTTGATTAATGGTATGACGCGACGGTATCTATATTGCTCCGCAGAACTAAATACTGAATATAAATATGTAATTACTGAATAAATTTTATTCCACTTTTAGCTCATCGTTTTATATTCTATACCATTGCAATTTTAAAAATTCTCGAGTAGAGGTTTTGTAATTTCTTTTATTCACTTTTAACTGCATACAGTACAATGTACCTATGTATAGTATTTATAGTACATGTGTAACGTCCATCAAAGATTGGCATAAGTAACGATTTAATTACCACGATAATACATAAGTATCATAATGACTATTATATTATTTAGATTGATTTATAGTTTTATAGATTCATAACAAAATCCCGTTTTTTCAATTTTTCATAACTAGGTATAACCCTTTAATAGTTATATAAAAAAAACTGTTTACGTAGTTAAACTCTAAAAATTAAAATTTCTTACCTGTAGGTAACCAATCCCCAGTTTTCCATTGCACCTGCAGAAAAGTCAGGAATTGCTACTTGATCGATCTTCCCTAGTTGCGATTTTTCATACGAAACTTGGGTAAATTCCTTCATGACATTTAAAATTTTTGGAGCTATTTGAAATGCATATTGACCTGTGCCTATAACTTCTTTAGGAGAATATAATCCATGGTTTATATTATCCACATTATCCCGGGCAATTTTTGGAAATTTAGATACTACTAGCGCAATTAGGTATGTCGACATTTTTGGAGTTTTTATAAATTTTGTTGTCATTATCCCACCACTCCTGTTATTAAAAAACATAGTAGTATTAGTATATTACATTACTAGTAGAGAAACCGAATGATTCGCTCACGCATGTGCGACGCAAATAAGTGAGCGAAAGGGTTTCTCCACGAGTGATGTATAGTGTTTTGTTTGATCCTGCACTTATAAATCTAAAATATTTATAAAAATATAATTTATTATAATTCGTGTCATCAATAATTAAATTTAGAAAATTTAGAATTTTCTGAAACACAAACATTTGAGAAATCGATTAATATTGAACCTATAAAATATTGCTTTATTAATCAGTACCTTAAGCTTCCTTGGTTATGCCACTAGGTACTTATCAATGCTCAATTTTTTAATCTCAATACATATTATGTATATTCATAACCAAACATTTAAGTAATAGATACTATTGAAATGTTTTTAGTGATATAAAAAATTAAATAAAATTTACTTACAAGGACGTATAATCTATTGCAGTATTACTCA
The DNA here is from genome assembly GCA_947369205.1 of Cantharis rufa. NCBI lineage: Eukaryota > Metazoa > Arthropoda > Insecta > Coleoptera > Cantharidae > Cantharis > Cantharis rufa. The sequence goes on from OX376304.1 coordinate 32,940,837, forward strand.
ATGCGTGATACTCAGGACTATGCTTAACTTCAATAGTAAATGTGGCTTTTTGGGCAGGTTCATCAAAACAAGGAAACGCTCTTCGTGCGTGGGTTGCTTGAAATTGAGTTGTAGCAATCCATCTGTAAAAATTTCATAATATGTTAATAATGATGATAATAATAATAGTTTATTTCGAAAACAAACTATCGTAATATATAAAAAAATTTCATATGGAAGTCAAGGTAAAAAAATTGCTTTTATGAGAACAATAGGAAAGTAATTTTTTTTATGTTGATCAATTTATTGTTAAAGTTCAAATGTCCCTTTTTTTATAAACTTAATTGTTTTTAAAGCAAAACAAAAGTAGACGGTACTAAAGTACTTTTAGTTCCTGAAGTACCAAAATAAAGAGAAGGTTAATTAAATTTAATAATTGTTACTGTATATTTATTATATTTTATATTATTTTAAAAATTAGTATTTAATTGTTTTGTAAGTAATAATATTTAATTAAAATTTAAAAATTAACTGGTGAAATAAAAAATAAAATATTAAATTTATTGTAAGGAAAAATTTATAATAAAAAAATATCAATGGGACTAAAAAGCAAACCAATGTATTACTGAAAGTTTATGAATAAATTTTTGTTGTTTATTTACCCAGTTCATTTTTAAATTTTAAATTTATAATATGTTACTGGTTAATAATTATTTTAAATAATAATATAAATACTTACTGAGTCTCGTTATTTTCATCTTTATATTCACTTCGATAAAGTCCGTACATATCATCATGTAATTTACCAATATATTCTATTTTTATATTGTACTCTTTCTTGGTGTCTAGTGTTATACCATCCTCAAAAGAAAGTGTTAACATTTCTACCGTGGAATTATCAACGGCGATGTTAGGCTTTATAATGTTAGACTGACTATTTTTTTCGTTAATTGTAACATTCATTGACTTAGCTTCTATGTCTTTAACATGCAGTTTAATTGGATTATTAGTAGTTAAATTACTTATTGTGCTTTTAAACTTAACAGCAATGTTAACGACACCATTATAATTAGCTGGATCGACTGAAAACGGTTTAGACAGATCTAAAAAAATGTTGTAGTCCACTGGAAAAACTTCGTTATTTTTTAATAAGTATAAATCGTTATCATTTATGTCTTCATTTTTTACTAACGAACACTGAATTAGTAACAAGAAAATTGGTATAACGGTAGGTTTAATTAATTTAATCATCTTTATCTGAAAAGATAATAAATATTATTAAAAATTGTAAAATATTAATTAAAAATTGTAAAATATTAATTAAAAATTGTATATGAATCACTTCGTAAGTTTCACTTTCTGTGAAATCGAGAAAAAAAACAAGTCTGGCTTTTAAACCTCCAATAATAGTGTATTACTGGCCAAGCATCGAAAATGATCCGTTACTGGGCGCGCAGCTATATTAAAAATTGAGCGTAGAGAGCTTTTTAAAGCTGTAAGCCCAGTATCGGATCATATTTCGAGGAGAGGTGAGTATACTTTTTTATCGGAAAACATAAAATTATCTATTATATCAAATATAAAAAAATATTGTTTAAATTACAAATCGTGACAGATAAGACAAATTAAAACAATGTCATTAGAGAAACCCTCTATGGCAAAATGTATTAAATGATTGAATCATAATTAAATCGTTTGGAGATCGCTAGTTTGAATCCCCAAATTAAAACCTTCATCGTGAAGTACGTATGGATCAAGTTTCAGTTCATTCTTTTCTAAGATAGCTGAGTTATAAGCGTTTTAGTGAGGTGGACGAAACAGACAGACAAAAAAATAAGAAAAGCTTAATAAGATTAATGGAAAAACTGAACTGTGGAAATATTGCCCTGTCAAATAAAATACAGTTTTAAATCGATAGACGTTTCGAGGTTTTATTTTTCCTCTTCTTCAGGATCTAAAATGGTAACAATGCAATAGCCAAAAAACCTTTACAAACTAATATAAATAACTGTGTATGGCAAGATAGAGCTGCTAAAGTTCAGTAACAATAGTCGCAACAATAAAACATTAAAATTTGGTCAATTATCTATTATATGACACTTCATAATCTTACTCAACAAAACCTAACACCTAATATTCGTGGAGTTCTACTGGATTTGATGTTTGCCAATATAGAAAATGTTCTGGTTAGAACAAGTTAGGCATTTACTTATATAGTCTTTAGAACAACAGAAACTTCTTAACTCGCTTGACAGATGCCACACCGAGGACTGCTTACCTAAGCCCTTTAACGAGATCCCATGTGAAATGTGTGATAAGAATTACATAGGGCAGGCAAAGCAGTAGCCCAACGTAGGTATGATTGTAAAAAAGCTGGAAAAGCAGCAGATAGCTCAGTAAACCATTGAAAAACTGAACATAAGTTCCAATTTGAAAATGTCCGAATATTAGATTTCAAATTCAATAACTTGAAAAGAAATTTCGGTGAAATTTACTACATTAAAATTTGCCATTGTATTAATTTTAGAGAAGATGCCATAAAGTTAAGTAAAATTACAGTGGTATTATGGATTAGTTTGGCCGGGATGTCATTGGTTTAGTTACCATGAGACGTGGTCTTTCTTGTAACAGTTAACCGCTTCATACTTCATATAGTCTAAATGACCATACTTATGGTCATTTTGAAGTGTGGTGTCTGCTTCATAGTTTGCATATGTTACGAGAATTCGAAAGAATTAGGAATATCTGAACATATTCCAAGTGCTGCTAGTAAAGGTATATTGAAACTTTACAAGTTTAAGTTAGTTTCCTAATTCAATACATATTATAATTTAAAATACTAACTTAGATATTTTTTGTTCAAATAAATTGGAAAAAGAATAAAAAAATAAAAAAAATAGAAGTTTTAAATTAATTTTATTAAACTATTTGAATACTGAAAACAGCATAATAATTTAATTAATCTTTATTTCAGCACCATTTGCTATTGTAGCATTTCGAAAATATTAAGTTATTTTTTTTTAATATTGTAATATTGATTCTGGTTACAATAAACTACATTAGTCGACTCGTTTTTGCCAAGGTGCTTGTTTACATTGTGTACATTTATCGGTAACTGTAAAGATAACGCAGTCTTTTACATTGTTCAACGAACTCTTACTAACTCCCATGGAACCTATACACATTTACCGGTAAATGTATACATTTTTCAGTTACGTACTTTTCCGTAACACATAAAAATAGTAAAAATATAAAATTCATATATAATCATAAATAATCTATCGATAAATGGTAAATGGTTACCATTTCAGATTCTGAGGAAGGAAAATGTCTGTATATGTGTGATTGCACCAAAAAAGTCAGATAAAATAATTGTTTCTTGAAAGTAATAGAAAATAGATAATAAACAATAGAGCTTTTTTGAGAAAGTTTACCATACAATAGCCTGGTTTAAATAAAAAGATAAAGTGGTCAAGTGTAGATAATATAGTTTTAATTAAGGAAAAATGGACATAAGCCGGATGTTACAAATTAACATTAATTAAAAAGATAGGTAAGTACAAATCACAACTCGATATCTGCACAACTTGAATTCAATCTAATCATACAATAAATTAAAATTTTTTGCTTTGAAACACTATTTATTTCAGACAACCAAAGATTCTAATCTAGTTTTTGAAAATGTTTTCAATTCTCAGTTCACCGAGACGCACTTCAAGCAGACGAAAAAAAGGATATTACAAGCTTTACAAACAAACGGGCAACGGGAAGCGAAACTGGAAAACGCTCGGGTACGCACTGCTCTATCCAGATGAACATTTTATTTTTAGTGAGCCACTGTGCGAAGCGGGGATCTAGTGCACTCTTAGACCATTTGAGCGATTTATTTTGCATACTTAATCCGTTAAAAAATTTGAGAGAAGACAGAGATCTGTGACGACTTCCGATTTTGTACTCTACTGATAAAGATAATCACATCAAACGTTGATCCATTGATCCAAACACTATATAGAAACGACAGCTAATATCATCAAAAGCAAACCGCCAAGTACCAAATCAAGAATAGAATGAACTGTTATTCATTTTGAACGCAAACGATCACTTGGTAGATCTACACCAGCAGTGTGGCGTAAAACCTACACCGGCCGACTGAGAAGCGGGTGACTGCGGTTCAAATCCTGGCCGAGTCGAATGCACTGCTGTGATCTAAATCCCAAGATAGATCTGTGGGCTGTGGGGAGGGCAACGGGAAAACACCCTATTAATTAAATTGCCTAGTACGTCATCTTGGCTCAGCCAAGTTTGATGGCCAACGCCCATTGAAGATATGGCACATTTAAAAAGGTAGATCTACCAGTGGAGCACGATAAAAAAGCAATTACGAACTTCTCAAACATATGAGGAACAACAGGCAAGCAACCAAGCAGATTGCTTACGAGTTGCCCAATCGCATGTATCAGAATCAGAAGAAAAACATAATTCCATCAAGTTTTTAATGTTTCATTGCAATTGGAAGTTCTCATGCAGTTAAAAATACTTCAAGCAAAGACAAAGTATTTTATTTATAGTGAGACCCCATGCGAAGTCGGGTATTCAGCTAGTAATTTATAAAAAAGAAGAATAACGAATAAAAAAAAATAAAAAAATATCTAATTCAAAGATTAAGTAAGCGTTTCAGCTAACAAATTAATCAAACTTGACTGTTTAAATTTTCAAAATTTATTACAAATGAATTCAAATTTATAATTATTATTTGCAAAAAATTATTAATTTGAAATTAAATTAAAAATGTTTATGTATTGTCGTGTTCAAAATTAATTAAATGAGGGTTGATTATAATAATAGCTTAATTTTGAAAATAAATTTTGTATTGTTTATTTTTAATCGTCTTGTATATTTTAAATTTTTAATAATGTTAAGTTGCTAGTATTTTTGTTAAGTTTAAAAATGTATATGTAGGCTTTTTGATAGCCGATTGCCTAGAGAACGGACGTTAAGTTCGTCCGTTCCGATTTAATTTAATTAAAGTTATGATATTTAAGTTTTTAAAAAAGCGTTTTATTTAATAAAGTTTAGAAAATTAATAATTTACAAAAATATTACAGTATATAAATAAATTCCTCGTTTTATTAAAATTATAAATTAAGAAAGCAATATAAAAATTAATATTAGGTTTATTTTTTATAGCAGATAGTTTGATACGAATAACCATTTTAACATTTAAAAAATAATACGTAACCGTTTTAAATAGATAAGTTATTTTCGTTTTAGATAATTATCAATTGATTCGTGTTTCATGGTTTCAGGTAGCCCAAGGTCCAAATAGTGCAAATATTGATATTGCACACTTATTGCTTACTACACCTCTTACTAGATACTAAAAATAAACACGATAAAATACATTTTTTTAAATAAAAATAATAATTCCATAAATTATGATCCCACGCTGTTTCATGTTTCGGGTCTTTGCAATATTTATACTCAAATCAATTATATTCTTTTATATCCTCCGCTCCGGGACTGCGACTCTCCACTATGAAAACGGAATATTGAAGGTTTTGGAACTATTTTATTTTATTAATTTTTGAACGTAAACATTAGTAAAACTTTGAGTCAAAATTTGCATCATTATTTATTGTGTGTATAATATTTAAGTAGCGGAAAATGTTAATCATATTTCGGCTAAATCATAATTTAAAATAAAATAAAAAGTTAATATTATATTTTAATCTTTACTCTGTCAGACAATTTTTCAGAAATTTCAACATGGCAAATAAAAGTTATTCGCTAGTTGCTTTTGTAGTCTTTCGGTACTATAACCTGCTATTGTAAAATATTAATAATTTGGTGAAAACCGCATTAAAATTGGTGCATTCATTCCAAGGTTATGTATTAGCAACAGACAAACATCCAAACAAATAATATACCTCAAACTTCATCAGTAAATTGGTATGATTGACTGTAGAATAATAGAGCAAATATTTTACATAGATTCAAATTTCACGTATTCATTACTTCAGACTTCCGGCATGCGTTGACAAGCAGTGAATTTAAGAATTAGTTCTATATTTACACAAGTCTTGCCAATTTACAGAACGTCAATGTCAAAAGAATGTAAGAAAGCAAATATCATAAGCCAAAAGCAAAATATCTGTTAGTAAATAGTTATTTGTGCAACAAGACGTTAAAGTAATATTTGTTACAACCAGGCGTGAAAATTGTCCATCGAAGCGCAGCCGAGATGAACAACGCGCCGTATTTAGAAAACACTTCTTTACGCCGTGTTTCATACAAGATTTTCTCTAATTCTGTTACAAAATGGCTTTTCTTAAAACTTAATAAATAATATCAAGTTTACGTTTACGGCCCAAATACTTGCAGAAAATAAATTATAAATTGCAGCAGAATTAGATAAAATCTTGTATGAAATACAAGGTAAAAGTGGCTCTTTGTAACATAGCGCGGTTTGTTTTATCATTTTATTAATAATGATAAAAAGAATGACTTTTTAAAACTCAAATGACATTCAAAAAGTAGTCATTTTGCAACAGAATCAGGAAAGAGATATTATAATATATACCTAGTTAATAAAATATTATCAAAATTAAATAAAAAAAAGAGATAGTAAACTAGGTTTTATTGTTGAGGAAAATTAAGCATCCGAATTATTATAAAAAATTACGTTCTTTATAGATTTCATTTAATTATGATAATCAATATTATTACTCTATTTTGACTTTTTACGTTAGATAACGTTAAACATTGTCTATTTAGTTGCGCAATATATTTCATACACATTTACTTCAGTTATTATTAGTTATAATAAAATAAAATTTTTAATATGAAATCAAGATTTAAATACTAGATTTAAATTTACTACGTGAATAATTTTTAAAGTATTAGTTTTAAAGTATTAATATTTTTACGTATTATTTTAATTTCATCGATACTGAAAATACTTCTACACTTTTTGCTGTTACATGGATAGTGAGTTTCACAAAGATATTTTAAAATTAAACTACTATGTAGTATTAAAATTACAACCATTGTTACAACAATATTAAAACGTATTATGTTATAGGTATTGTTTAATAATAATTACAACTGTGAATTGAATTTTAAACTTTTTGTGTGTTTTTTTCACTTTATTCCTCACCGATATTGCTATGCTTTTATTTGCTGCAACACCTGTTCTTCATAAAATTATTAATTTTAACCGATATTCTTTCCACAATTAGATAAAATCTTGCATTTAATAAGTTGTATTTATAATTAATATCTTGTGTAATTTCTGTGTATCGAGTACTACACATAAATGTACTATGCCTCCCGTGCCCTAATACATTCACCCGCGTTGAATGAACTATTAAATTACATATTACAAAATGATTTGTTGCTTTAACAGAGCTATTAGTAGCTAGAGCCTCTACTCAGTTGTTTTTGTTGTTATAACAAATTTTTTGTTGCTGCAACAAATTTTCTGCTGTTATACCAAAGTCTTTTCTATTCAGTAAAAAAGATTAGTTGATTTAACAAATTTTCTTATTCTGCATAGAAAAAACTTGGTTATGGTAGCAAAAAACTTGTTGAAGCAACGAAAAACTGTGTTGAGGCTATAAGGTACTAAAAGTTTTGTTTTAAATAGCTATTGCATTTTTCAATGTATTAAAAAATAATTTTAGTTACAAAAGAGTCTCTTACCTTCATAACCTTCATATACTACATAAAGTATGTTTGGAGCATAATCAAGTTTGAACTATTCTGAAGTCTTATACTCACTACACAAAAGCTTGATAAAAAAATCAACAATTTAATATAATTTTTTATCTTATCTTTCATTGTTTCATTACTTTTAAAAATGTTTCAATGGGTGTTATAAAAACTGAATAAATGTTAATTTTAATAAGTATAAAGGTCTACAAATATATTTAGTCTGTATGTAAATATTTTCATTTCATTTATTATACAGGGTGTAAAAAAATATTTATATACCCGAAATTTATTTTACTTTAAGTTTTTAAAAGCGTAGTAAACTTGCAATAAAATTAGATATTAATTATATAAATGATCTAATTTTGATGTTATAGGAGTGCGGTGGTACTTTATTTAAAATGTTTCCTTATCACATTTTGCTATTAAAAATAAATATAAATTAAAATTTTTCCAAAAGACATTTTATCAATACAAAATAAAATTTCAAATTAGAATATCTGAAAAAGGCAATAATAAATCACTAAAATATTGAAAGCTTATGAAACAATAAATAATTATAATGATGCAATTACTGCTTAAGCGAAGTAATTTTTAAAATTAATTTTAATAAATGATTATAAATTTCAATTGCTGTTATAATATTTGAATATAATTTTATCAAAGTAGGTACTTGGGTATATGATACATATTTTAAATTCTATTTAAAAAGTACATTGTGTGTATATTTATCATAAGCACCGGTATATAAGTGTACATTTTCTGGTAAATGATGCACACTTAAAATTCCGGCGCAAATGGTCGTACATTGCTGTACTTTTCCATTGGATTTAGTAATATCTGCATAAATACATATTATATAACTAATAAGGCTATTAATAATAAACTATTAAAATAATAATGTAATCAAGATCGATGCAGTTATAGGTATACAAATAATAGCGTTTATAATATCTAGGCAAAACAGTTTTTTTACAATGACTTTCTCAAATTCCAACTTTTCATCTTTATATTTTAAAACTTATTTAATAAATACTTTGGAATTAAAAATTATAAGTGCATCTCTTTGAATAACCGCAAAAGTCTTTAAAAATAACATTTATAAAAGAGGCTGAATATTTAGCACAAATTAAATAATCAAGAATAAAAGCATTTAGTACTTTAATGTTTATTCAGGTTTTATTAAAGAATTTAATACGAAGATGTATTTCGAGAATCTACAGTGACATTCCCATTATCAGTTTAAAATTAAAAATTAAACTAGACAAACTTTCTACAAAATGTATTGGTATACTTTGATTTTATGATGACCGGTTTCAGCGCTAGAGCGCGCTAAAGAATAGCTATTTTTTAACCCTTCCCACCCCCTACAACTTGCAAAATATACATTCTATCAACAAAGCGGCGTGTTCTAAGGGCAGCAATTGTTGGTATAAAGTTAAAATTTGCAAGCGAAATAAAAATGTTACTTGGGATATTTATTTATGGAGGTGATTTTTATGTCCGCGTTATTCAACTAATGCCCGATTTTTTCACCTTGAGGTAGCTATTGGATAATGAATCCGGCTGATAAATTAATCAAGTAACCAATCAAATTGTTTATTTGTTATTTTGACTTTGAATTGCGGTTGTCTGATTGGTCTCTCGATTAATTTGTCGGACTGATTCGTTATCCGATAGATATCTCAAAGTGAAGAAATAGGGCATAAGGCAAGGTTAAATTTTTAAAGATCTTTTCCAGAAATTCTGATCTCAAATCATACATTACTAAATTCACTGATCCTTCAGCCCATTCAAAGGATATTACAGTTCATATTATAAGCAATACGTGACCTCAGCCGATAAGGCACCAACTGCTTCATACCTCTTACTAAAGCTGCAGCCCAACAACACGCCTTTAGAGTTTTCTATAAGGTGCAGAAATGGATCGGAAACCACTGAATCCAGAATAGTGGGGTGGAAGTTGACAAAAGTGGCTTGGCTCCTATTACCACATACCGAGACATATCTTGCAAATACAAGAGAGATTGCCAAGGTCGGTATGGGTGTAGGCAAGCAGGACTGTTTTTAACAAAACATTGCTAGCAATATGTGAAGGGTCGTGCTCCAATATTGGTGACAACTTGCATATAGAAGAGGAAGACAACCTGAATGAGCTCCTTGCAGGACTACTGTCTGAAGCAGAAGGCATTGTTAATTCATGTAATATTTTGCAGTACTATGCATCTTTAGTAATAATTTTTTCTCTGTCATAACAATTTCACAATTTCAAATTTTTTTTTAGTTAAAGAACAACAATCTTTCTTTTCTTTCTAGTGCCTAAGAAACAATGTCTGGGCCACCAACAGCCAAACCGAGAAGACTAAAATAATTGGGCACATGATATCAGGTATTTCTTCATATCTCGATACTTCCCTTTACAACTTATCTATCTTTTGTAACCATGATGTTTTAACACTAAATGTTTTCTATGTTTTTACAGATGGGGAGCTTATTCGAAGTGTTGACCCAATCTTGGTTCCTGGGTTATACTTTTACTCATTTCATGACACATGTACATTACTATTATATACAGATTTTATATTCAGCTTTATATTCAGTGTCATGACTTAATAATAATATGTTGTAAATATAATATATAATAACATATTATTATAAACATGTTTTGCCATCAATTTATTCAAAACAACCTTTTCTAAGCGTAATACATCGAAAGTATAGCGCTCTGGTGAGAGATAAACAGATCGTTTTGGCTGCAGGGTGGAGAGGACATTTTTCGCAATTTTCGCTTTGATATGTCCCTCTCCTAAGAAAATTAAATGTTAGAAGTATTTCTTGTAGATAATTTAATGTGCTTTCACGTAAAAAGAGAGGTAAAAGAGTTTTTGTCGATAACATGCATATTTTGGAGTTGTAGGGGGTGGAAGTAAGCGTTTTTGAGGTTTTGCAGAAGAGCCAAAAAGATCTGTTTTCAGCGCGTTCTAGTGCCGAAATCGCTTATTAGAAAATTAAACTTTACTAATAATTTTGTAAGAAAATTTGCCTATCTTAATTTTATATAGAATAGTCACCTTCATAAACGGTATAAATTTTGAGATACAAACAAAAAACTGCAGAAAGTGCAAACATTTTGAGGTGTTTTGTGTTTTTCGTTGTGAAGCCGACCTTCTATAAGGTAGCAAACTTAAACAACAAAAAGATATGTAGAACCGCTGAGAAAAAAACTTCCGCTATTTTGATACGGAGAAGCCATCACTTGACCGAACACAATGAGTTTCATGAGAAACTGACGACACAGATAATGTCTTGTCAGTTTTTCCATATACAATACGTATATGGTATTGTAATCGTATATCGTCGGCCTAAAGACGCGTCTTAAGATGTACCTACATGTCGTAAGTCCACTTTTGGATGAAAATGAGTTATTAATGCCATCTGATAGAGAATTAAAATACCCATCTGTTCAAATAATGCAATAAGTCCAGAAAAAATGCTATGATTTTAAAATGGCTGAAACGATAATGTCTTAACTGCACCTTAAATAGACAACTTGTGATGTTTTCTGTGTCTCTTGAAAATTTACCATTTTGGGACTTACGGCATTTACATCTTAGGCCGACGATATACAGTATTGAGGTCAACTAATAAATTAAAATCTCAGTGTCTACCGTTTATGTATCAACCAAAAGCTAATAATTTCATTTAACACAGACAGACATCTGTTGGAAATTATGATATGTATTCGGTATAATAAAATAATAAGAAATCAAGTAATTTATCGTTTAACATGTTTTCAATTCCTGATAATGTTTTGTGAAAATTATTTAATTGAGAAAATGACTTATGCTAAAAATTTAAAAAGCAATTATTTAAAAACTAATCGAAAATCTTGGAAAAAATGAAACTAATAATATGTATGAAATGACAGCTTTTTAAAACAATGGGGAGTTTCCTAAGAAATATTTTTTTGAAATAATATATAAAGGGTCTACCAATAAGGGTGAACTTTAGATAGGGATTGCCGCCATCTTATAAATGACATTGATGTCTGTCATAATGTATTTTATTCAGTAAGGCTCACCATTTCATCATGACAAGACTGACTCCGTAAGAAGGTTTGCATATTGTAAAATTATATTACCAAAGTGGGACTCTGTTCTAGCTACGTTCAGAGCACTACACAAATTTTAATAAGCTTTGTTAATAAGCAGAATATACGTTACTGGGCTGAAACAAATCAACAGATGGTTCATGAATGACTTACATCCAAAAAATTACTATATTTGTGCGGTTTGTGGTCCGGAGGCATCATTGAACCTTACTTCTTTGAAAATGAGCAGTGAGAAGCGGTCAATAGACAGCGATATCGACAGATGTTAACAAACTTTGTGTGGCTACAATTGAATAAAATGAATCTCGGAGAGATGTATGGTTTCAACTGGACGACGCAACATGCCACATTTCGAACGAAACAATTAACTTATTGAAAAAAAAGTTCAGGGAGTCGATCATCTCGAAAATTTTGCAAAATTAGACTATTGTCAACTGGCCACTGCGATCGTGTGACTTAACTCCGCTGGACTTCTTTCTTTGGGGCTAAGTAAAGTCATTAGTTTACGCTAAAAAACCGCAAAGAAAGCCAACATCGAGTGAGTAATTCATGGTATTCAGCCAGCCTTACTTGGAAAAGTCATCGAAAATTGGATCCATCGAATACCTGGGTGCAAACGATCAAGAGGTGGACATTTAAGGAATATTTTGTTCAAAACATAAATGGTATGAACTGAGCTTCAAATAAATACAAGCAAATCCATTGTATCTTACACGGTTGAGTTATAATTAAAAAAACAAGTTCTATCGTTCTTATTGGTAGACCCTATGATGATATAATTGGTTGGTTTTAAAACAACATATTATATTTTTATTTTATAGATCGATCGATTATAGATGATTTTTATTTATAAAAATTTAAAAAAAACTTAAGTCGAACATAACTTAAAAGGGATGGGAGTAATAAAAAAAATTTTCTTACAAAACTTGCTTATTTTTTAAAGAGCTTTCCAACGATACCACTTTCGACATATGGTGCTATTTAAAATTCTGGATTTCTGGACTTTCTGGAGCAAACTACTCTGGATGCCGACTTTTCCCGGAAATACTAATACCACCATTAGATTCGTCATTAGGGCTTTTGTAATAAATTTTTTTAGCCCAACTCTCTACGACTTATCGTTTTTGAAAAAAAGTACTGATATGGGTGGTCTGGTTCACCCTGTATACTAAACGCATTCAAAAAATCCGAAGAAAACCGAAGACTCCGTTTGATCTCTAGTTTCAAATAAAAAAATTAAAAAAAATTAGGAAACTCCTCCATTATGCACTCAATATCATTTTCAATAAATTTACATTTGAGGTGCCATTTTAATTTTTCATAATAATTAAAAAGGAAAAACAGGAAGGCTTAATTTATTGACATGTAGTGTTTTTATTTGAAAATAATTCTTAAAAAATCAGAAAAACTATTCCTTACCTGAAAAAACTTATAATTATTATTAGTGTGAAAAATCCGTCTCGATTTGTATTAAATCTTGATCCATGCGATGTTTATAAGTTTAGTTTATTAAGGTGCTAGATCAATAGGCGCTGAACTGGTGTCAAGTTCAATTCAAAAACGAATAGTCATAGAAAGTTGAAATTTTCAGTACATACGTAAAATATTGTTCTACATAACACCTGCTATTTTTTATTTTAAAAAAATTAATAAAAAAATAATTTTTTCTGAGTTTTCCATAAAATACACTTTAGTTATAAATATAAAATAGGAGATGTAAAGCAATATCCATCATACTAATCAACCAAAAAAAAAAGAGTAAGATTAACTTTCTTGGTTTGACTTGTGAACTTCAGTGGCGTAACTAGGGAGGGGGCACCGCCCCGGGCGGCACATATTTAGGGGGCGGCAGATTGCGGTATGTAAAAATTGTGGGTTTGAAAAAAGCTAGAGGATGTCGAATGTTCGTTTTTACGAACATCTCGATGACCTTTTTTTTTTTAGAATTCTTTTGGTAGGGAGCGGCAAAATATCAGACCGCGCCGGGCGGCAAGAGCTCTAGATACGCCACTGGTGAACTTGACACAAATTGGTGCTATGGCATTAACCAATCAGAGAAAACGTGTAGTTCGAGAATTTTCAAAAAGATGTCGACACTTCAAATTTGAAGTGAAGATACAAACCCACCCATTATTGTGTTGGTAAAATATAAGGTGGTCATAAAGCTACCGCTCAGAACTACCGTAATTTATAAACCTTTAGCGGGTTCTAATGCTTTATCTAATTTTGTATTTGTATAATCTTTGAATTTATTTGAAATTATTTTTCAAATTTTGAATGGCTACGTTACCTGTTTAAAAGGTATGCATCTTGAATAAAATAAAATATCATAAAGCAACTAGTGACAACTGCTAGATTTCATTGTCTATTCCTATTGATCTAGCACCTTAACGGCCATATTCACCATTTTTAAATAACTAAAATACTGACCAAACTTGGACGTAGTGAGTATATCTGTTTATAATAACTATTTATATTATTATAACCTATGTAAACCCACCGTTTATTGAAAAAAAGCTTCGCCCTTAAAGTAAGGTTATAATTTTTCAGTTTTTTGCTTGTATTTAATTTTCATATTCATAATTTTAGAGAAAAACATATTCAATTTGTTGAAAAGTAAATTTCTATTCTAATATTGTATATCGTAATATATTTGTAAATATATTTTAGAAGTTATGCCATCTGAAGCAGGTTCTTGGACAAACTGTGATCTACCTATCTCCAAACTAACACATTCTTCTTTGTTAAATAATGCTACAGATATTAATCGTGCACGTATTTTAGCAAACTCCTAAAAAAATTCGGGGCTTAGATCGATGCATATCCTTCTTCTCACCTGGAAACGTTATTTTAGATAAAAACTCTCTATGGATTTTCGTAAGTCTTACAATTGGATTCAGTTTGTACTTATGAACTTACTTGTAGTACTTGCGACTACAAGCACAAGATCGACGTAATAGTCGATCGGTTCGGTCATCAGGGGCTTCCGTGCTTGCAATGTGCAGGCAGGTTATCCAGACATACAACCCTTAACAAGATTATTAGACCCTCTCTTGCAACTGGAAATATACCTATATCATTCTAGAATCAGTGGGAATTTCAAGAGATGATAGTAAGAGACTAGATGGGCTTTGGTATCGGACGTTGTTAGGGTCGATGCCTATAGGAGAATTAATGTACGAATTCTTATCTTATTGTAAACCACAAAGTATTGGTAAAAATAAATTGTTAAATTAATTTGTAAATGCAAAAGTAGAATTTTTAGAGAGAATGAAAGGGGTTCTAGGTTTCTGACAAAATTTGCAATAACAAAAGAACGTTTACCTAATAACTTCAATCAGTGGCATGCTCGGGTAACTTGGTAAAAACAAAAACCTATTCTGATTGAACGACTAACGATTTGCTCACATGTTTGTTAGTTTTTGCTCATGGTAGTACAAACTATCAATTCTTTTCTGAAACAACCAGAATATTATCTGCAGCATTATTTAATAAAAAAAAGTGTCAGTTTTAAGTTGAATACGTCACATTTTGCCTGAAAACCTATTTTAGATGATAAAACTTCTGTAATACATATTTTCTGCCAAAACTTCAAAACTAAACGCTTAAAAGTTTCTCCATCTTTCTTCTTGACCGCTGTAAGATAAGATTCATATAAACGAAAAACATGAAATTTTCTTTTAACTGAAATTTTAATCTGCTTTTGAAGGTGGGTTAAAAACTATAGAACACGCTACTGTATTAGATATTTCAATTCTAAATCCGCAAGTCTTTCTTTAGTATCAAGAGCTAAAAAGTTTATCGGAGGACAGAGCACAGAATAGCTCCTCAAACGTCTCGAACAAAAATTGTACATTCCCAGTTTTAGTTTAAATTTGAGTTAAGCATCTTCCCGAGCAAATTTCAAGTACCTCAATAAATAATTTTATGAGAGTGTACCTTACAAGCAAAGGATTCCGGTTTCCCTCACCGATTTGAATAATTTTTGAATATGTGGTAGCGCATTAAAAAATAAGAGAATTCTAATTTTTTTTATCGGCTAACAGGCGGGTTTAACATCAATCGATTTTTACGTTTTTTTATTTTCTAAAAATTTTAATAGCCAAGAAAACGTACTCATATTATCCCAATGTCGTAATTTAAAACGGCATTTATCTCGGAGATAAAGCCCTAAAATCAAAAAATGATTAGGAACATTTTTGAATAACTAGTTTTTTGCAAGCAATTTCAAATAAAAACCACTGAAATCTAAAAAAATACGCCTGGTACTTAATGGGTTAATAAATAATTTGAGCTTAAGTTGAAGAAGAGTGAAATGAAATTTAGCATTTTAGAGAAGTTTATTAATTTAATTATATAAATTCTTAACTTGTGAAAATTAATAATATTAATACTTCAAAATATCAAGTTCATTAAACCAATGAAATATAATAATTATTTGAGCTTTCAGCGAAGGTTATCGCTTTAGTCAGAAATTTATTTTAATAAAAATAAAATTAAAGCTTTAATATTATGTTTATTAATTTAATTTGAAAATTTAATAATTGCAAGGTTAAAAATGTTAGTTACAGATAAGGATAGGGTGATAAGCAGATATCATTTAGGTTTAGAAAGACATTTATTATTGAATTTTGTTGGAAAGTTAAATATTTTTAAAATTTAGGTGCACCCTGGGATTTTATATAAATATCAAATATCACAGTAATATATTAGCCATTTGACGAATGTTCACGATTTGTATATATTGTCTAGATATTGTTCAAAAAGATATCTGGTGATATCCAATCATTGCCCTATAGTATGTACCTACATTACTTACGTAAATTTTCTAGCATAAAATTGAATATTTACTAGATATTGAGTATTATGTGGGTGTTTTATAATATTTACTTGCTCTATTAACCAAATATGTGAAAAATTACATTTTAAAACATATTTTCAGGTTTTAAGACCTTTTAATCCTATTGTAATATAATTAAAACTTAAAACGAAAGAAAAAATGCCGATCTTTTTTATTATTCTTACTATTATTTATTTAATCTCAAACTACATTATTATTTCTTTCTGAACCAGTTCGGTTATTGTTATTATTATTATTAGTTATAATTATACAATTTGCTTATTTCCACTATATAGGAAGTTAATTACTTTTATTATATCAGGATTATTTATTATTATCGTGTCCAACCAAAAAAACATTGATAAAACTGATTGTCAGATTGATCGGGTAAAGTATTTTTCCAAATAAATATTTATCTTGTATGTTGTACTACTGCGTCCATTTGTACGTAGAACGCATGCATTCAAAATCAAGTCCACATTAACACTACGGCAGGACCCAAATCTCTTTGAAGTTACGATAGTAGAAAACCGACATAGTAACGGTTAGCGTGCGTTGTCAGTCACGAAATTATTTGTGTATAAGTTTAACAGCAACTAAAATTTTGGTGCACACGAGCAAATTTGTGACAAATATAACACACAATGAAAATTATTATTGATGTGCAACCGGCTTTAGACCAGAGCCACGCTTGCGACACAAACGTAGCGACAAAAACGACGCGTCCTAGTTTCCATTTATTTAATTGGTCAGGAGGTGGCTATGCTTGCGACACGCGATAGTTGACGCGTTTTATTATTTTTGTGGATAC
The DNA here is from genome assembly GCA_947369205.1 of Cantharis rufa. NCBI lineage: Eukaryota > Metazoa > Arthropoda > Insecta > Coleoptera > Cantharidae > Cantharis > Cantharis rufa. The sequence continues at coordinate 32,958,288 of OX376304.1, forward strand.
GTTTGTGTCGCAAGTATGGCTGTAGCCTTACTGTACTTTATAAATCGGAATAATCTTTTAAAAGGTTTATTAATATTTTTATGATACAACTAATCATGTTACATCGTATTTAAGTTTAAAATGTAGTAAATACTTAATAATATTAAATTTTGTTATATTCCGTAAACCAATTTTCAATTTCAATATATTTTTTCTGTTTTGCAGATTCAATGTTATTTTTAACCATATCTTCAAGTTTTTTAAGCAAATTACTACTAACGCGACCTTGTAGATTTAACTGCAATTAATTGATATTAATAACCATATTATTTATTTTAAGAATTTGTTACAATACCTGATTAAGTTGTTCCGTATTTTGAAGTTGATCAGCAATGGCATACAAATATCTATTGGCACTAAAATTTTACATAATATAAATTAACGTGATATAAATTAATACACACATTTGCGGTTAAGGACCGGTATTACAATATATTATGTATAAGAGCTGGACAAAGCACGATAAGCTTCACCCAAAACTAAAGTATTTTTGAATGAAACCATGGTAGTTGAAGGTGTTAATTACAAATTTATAAATTAAATTTTATAGATCATTTACAAATGTTGGTAAAAAAGCCATAAACTGATGAAACGTAATGGGTATACAAGTATTGGCAGCTTTTATTTAGTTTGCTGAACTTCTCTATACATATTTAATTGTTGAAAAAAAACTCGGTAAAGATTCTATTTTAAAAATTTCTCTGTGTACGACATATACTCCAAAGACACGGATTTAGGACAGGATTTTCTGTTTTTAAATAAAATTCGGATATAATTAACCAAATTCAATTTAAAAAAGTTATTGTATGATTTGCACTGTGAAAAACGTGCGGGCTTTAAGCAACAACAAAATATTTATAATTATTAATAGGTAACCAAGAAATAAATTTTCATATGTCAATTCAAGTGATTTAAATTCATTTTATGGTTTATACTAATTTTTCAATGATACCACTTTGGATCCTCTATTCGAGATATCGTAATTGTTTTTTTAAATTAAATTTTGTGAATAGATATGAAATGTAATAAAAAATCATTATTTAATATAGGTTATATAAATAATTTATTTGTACTTACATTGTGATATTCGAATTACTTATGTAATCCATTGCTATTTTCAGTCCACCAAGTTGATTATCAATAAAGCGGAAAAATGATAAATATATTCCTCTAGTATACATAAACGAAGTATTATTAAGGTTGGGAGCCAAATACAAATCGAAAATTCTGAAAAAAATCAATCTTCAGTTCATATTTAAAATTTTTTATCAATTTAGTTTTGTTTGATTGTAGACTGTTGTGTATATTCACTCCAAGAATTTTGCAGAAATTGTCAAAACTATTCAAAAATTCAAAGCATTTGTTACTTTAAGTATAATTCTTAGTATGTACACTAAATTTGGATATCATAATTATTAAATTTTGGTAATTACCTAAACAAGTATTATTGAAAGCTTATTATAACACAATTTTTATATTTCATTATTTTGCGTGGTTTGTCAATTTATAAATTTTTTTTTTAATATTGTTATTTAAATATTCTGTTTTACTGTAATTAAAGCTTTATGGTAGTTTTAGGGATTATTTGAATAAATATACCTGCGTAAAACATCTTCGTTGGCACTGCACTGTAAAGCGTAATAATAGGTCTGTTTCTTTTTACTATTGAGTCTTTGTGCAATGCTATAGACAAATTCCCAATCTTCCAATGGTGCATATTTCATTGCGCAGCAAAGAAGTTCATTCTCTAAATTAGGAGGTAATGTTGGTCTGCCAGTTTTTCTCCAAGTTTTAATCAATTCCAAAGATTTACTCGAGAGGTCAGAATGACCATATTTGCAAAGCCATGGTAAAATTTTTATTCGGTGAAGTTTATCTATATGTGTATCTTCTTCTCTTTCTTCAAATCCAATATTATTGTAACCAGCTTCCAATGAGTTTAATACGAATGTCTAAAACAAACTTTATTAAATTATATGTATAAATTTTCGGTTGCGAGAAGCGGCGTACGATTATTTAAAAAAATATATTTGCTATTATCAACTAGATGTTGTTTCACTTTATAAACAAAATATAAAAAAAATAAATTGAGAGAATATAGAAATAGAATTAACAGGAAAATATCAGCATTGACTTTGAATAAATGATGCACTGACGGTACTCCGAAGAATTAACCGCTCGGCTATCGATTGCTGCATTTTCGTTAAACTTCCACATGCAATTTCTGTGTATTTAAAAATTATATTTGTAATTTTAATCTTCGTACTACTAAATTATATTTTTCGAAGAAAGAAATAGGATGTTTATTTTTTATTATTTGGACGACATGTTTATTAAAGAAAACTAAGAAGATCTACTCTCTTAGAAAAATGTAATTCAACTTCGTAAAAATGAGCAAAATAATTACTAAATTACACTTATATGTATTCATGGTGTCCCAAATCTCTTCGTAATCTCTTGGAGATCTGATAGATCAGCTCATGACTGACCAGAATATTAAAATATGACCTAAGTAAAATATCGTTAGTTTTCGAGATAATAGCACTTTTATAAATTTTGTGAAAATCGACATCTTAAATCAGATTTTTGAGTGCCACATGTACGAAATTCAATATATTAAGATTATAATTTTAGGTACATAGAGCTGAATAGCCCTGCTATTGATTACAGATTAAAGTAAAACTATTAGTGCCACAATTTTAGAATAAAAAATGTTTTTGCCCGACTCATAAATTAAGTTTTTCTATTCGCAAACTTCAACTCTTTACAGTGTAAAAATATTTTACCAAACTAACCTGGCAAATTATTTCAAAAAATTGCTCAAGTTTTCAAAATGGTATAACATTTTTTGCTATGTTGTACTTAAAACAAAAAAAAGGTATTGCTATTTTACTGTAAAAGGGGACACAATGAAATTATTTCAATAATTGAGAATTCAAATAAAAATACTTGTTAAAGTTGTAAAACGACAGGTATTTATTATTTAAAACTAAACAAAACACGAATAAAACTTAAACAAAAAATATTTTAAATAATATAATAAATATTATAATCAGAAATTTTTGTTGAGTTTGGGTCTCAACAACTCAATAAACTCAACAAATATTTCTAATTACTTTAATAAAGGTCAACAATAATTTAATATTTAATATAATATTATAATAAATTATAATAATTAAAAAAATTAAAACTATATTTTACCAAGGGATGGCGCTGAGTTCTGGGACACCCTGTATAATTACGTGGGTACTGATACTGCTATTCGATCTTTTGATATAAAAAAGTCGATACTAGCAGAAAATTTACTTGAACCTCCGGTCACTAAACGTATGGAATACTTTTTAGGGTGTAAAAATAATTTAGTTAACATTTAGTTTATTCAAAAAATTAGATTTCATAAGTGAAAATTCAATTCGCAGTTCGCATATTTTTTACTGATGATGCAACAAAATAAGTATAATTATACCTATAGATAGTAGGGGTATATTATACTGCACATTTTTTTATCTAAATTAGAATAATTCTAATCTCAAATTGGATGAACATTTTTACATTGTTATTGTTTCGTTATCAAATACAATCTATTAATTTATAGTCTAGTCATTAGGTACTTGTGCATAGAAATAACTCAGAAATAAAATATTTTAGCTTAAACCATTTATTTGAAATTGACCGTTTCCGGTAAATCCTATATCCGAAATAGGTCATACCAAAATTAAAGTAGATACAATTTTGTGCAAACATTTGAAAAATATTGTTCTGGCCTATCTAGTTTCCAAAACATCGCTCCTAATAGCATTTTAATTCTTATCAATTTTTGTCAAAATAAAACGTAGTTTTCGGTTTTCAATGTCGAGTTTCTTTTTAGTTTATCCTTTGGTTTATCTGACGCAAAAGTGTTTTACAGATAAGTAAGTGAAATTAGACTCAAGGCTCAAGGCTAGGCTGGGCTAGTTTACATCTAGACTCTAGATGTAAACTTTTAAAGATTTCTGTTTACCTCCTTTAGCTATTGAATAGTATTTCAGAAAGATTAACTTCGATACATCGCAGGCGCAATAAACATTACCTAAAATGTAGAAAACAACAATTTTTTTAAAAAGATAAACCGTAAAACTATTATGAAAAATATAAATTTTACAATTTACATAAAAAATTAAGGTGTTTTAAAAAGCCCTATCCCTAAAACCATTAAACTTCAAGCTCTGCTTATTTTTAATACGTGCCTAAAATGCAGTGATATTAAGCCATCTGTAAAAATTGAAAATATGGCGAAAAAGCGTTAAAACTTTTAAAATTTTAAAAATTGGGAAAATTCTAGTTCATCAATGATAAAAACAGTAGATTCTGTCGATCTGTTTATGAGCTAGAGATAAAAATCAAAAATGAAGCAAGAAATAATTTTATTCAGAAATTATTAAACTTTAAAGAAATTCATTAAATAATATTATCAAAATATCTTCCGTTATTAACTGAACTATAGTACAACTTATTTTGGAACTCTATACGTTCTTCCTAATACTGATTCTGGACTAATCCGCCTATATTCTTATGTCTATTTTTCAGTTTTTTAGTTTCGTAAACTTCCGTTTTCAAATGACTCTAACTAATATGATTTTCGAAAAAATAAAATAATTTCTCTCAACAGAACTCATAAATGGTGGTAGTAAATCTATTCTTGTTATTTAGGATGAACGAGGATTTTTTCAATTTTTACAATTAAGTATGGCAAGATAAAAGTAGATAGAGAAAAGCAAGATAAAAGACAAAGATAAAAAGGGAGGGGTTTAAATTTAAAATTCAAAAAGTATTGGTTTTGAACGTTCTCCTACCATCTAAATTGACATGTTTTTTTCAAATTTACTTAAAAACAAAAGATATTTTGACTGGATACTTTTGAAATGGATACCCGGTGTATTTTTGTGTTTAAAAATCTTTTTAATTTATATCTTTTAATTTAATATTTTGCATGATGATGTTTTTATTTTATCGTAAATAAGAGTACTAAAAAGTGTAAATCTTCTTGTTTTTACACCAACTTATATTTGGGGACTAACAAGTGTGGAAATTAGGTGTTCCGTCGGCGTAGATGAGATGGCTGTCTAAGCGTTAGGAATAAAATTAATGTCCGTTAATTTTGATTGAGTTTTTTGTATTTTGAGAAATAGAAGTGATTACATTTTTGCATAAGTGATTTGTTTTATTTGGTTGAAGAAATTGAATACGAATTCAAATGAAATTGCTATTTTTTACATGATTACATATTGGATTATTAATAAATTATAATAAAAGATGGGAAAGATACAGTTCGGATTTAAAATAACTATTAGTTATAATCTTATAATCAATAATTATTATTGGTTTTACTGGAAAAATTTATAAAATTGAAAATTAAAATTTGAAGGTATATAAAGTAAAATTAGATACGGCGACATATGGGCATTTTTTTTTAAATTTAGCTTCTCTATTTATATTGAAACTTTATATAAAGTAAATTAAAATTTGGATTTGGGTAATTTAAAAGAAGATTAAATGGAAATATTGATTTTGAAATTTTAGCTTTACCAAATATTATTTATAGAAGGGTGCATTTAAAAAATTTTTGAAACCAATAAATTAATTAAAGAGCCTCATTGCTCCCGTACCGTAATTTTGATTCGGAATTTAGAAAAATGTATTATGCTATTTTCCGCCCAAATTACATAGTGAAATATAGATTTACAGATAATTGAATTTAGTTTTTCTTACTTTTTACAAATTTACCGATTTCCGATTTTCCGATTTCAAGTTGTTGTAAAAACTACGTGTTTTTTCTTCTGATACTAAAGTAAAAGAATTAAGCAAAAATAGTAAATTTTTATACGGAGGGAGCAAAGTGAGTCGCTTTCTCCTTGACATGGCTCCGATGGAGAAGCAACATAGACAAATAAAAATTTATATGGTAAAACAAAAGATTGTGACAAAATTAGTTTAGTTTAGTTAGTCTGGGTAGAAAACAGGCGCTTTGGCCCACGAAATCAGGGTGCAAAGACGAATTTTGTTTCCATCTGAGAAAAATAAATTTATTTTCGAGTTATTTCCACGAAGACCTACTAACTAAACAAAGTAAACATAGTACTAAACATAGTCTTACCTGAAAAACATCATATAGTTTAGAAGATTTCAGTATTGCATGTAAGCTGTAGAGGTTGTTGACAAAAGCGTAAATTGGGATGTAATCCTTTTCCCTAGCCAAGTATTTAGTTATATTAAAAGGAATGTTATATGTAATTAAACCACCTTCGGCAAAATGAAATGCTTCGTTAATCAATTGGGCTCTATTTAGGGGATGTATTTTTTCATAATCTTCGGTGTTAAGATATGCAGCTAATCGGTCCCAATTTTGCAAGTCGTAGTTTACTCGATAATAACCTTGAATGAAAATGAAACATTTTATATAACTAATTAATTTGAAGTTTAAATAAATAATAAAATTTGATAATAGTGTTTTAGAGCCACTAACAAAAGTTTGAATAATACATTCAATTAACTCATTCCTATTTCAACAACCAATCAGCATTCACAAATGTGGTTTGTTTCGACCAATCACAAGTCATTTTGAAGTTTTGCAAGTGAATAAACTCTCTCTCAACATGTGATTAAATTCGATTAAACTCTATGTAGCTTTTTGTGTGTAGTAGCCTTTGGTAATAAGTGTCATAATAAATGTTTGTCATAATTATTATTTGAATTAGCAATAACTTGAGAACGGCGCCGGCGCTAAATATCAAAAAAATAAGCAAAACATTCTTCCCCTCGCCTCGTAATCAAAAATCGAAATTTTGGTTTTAAAATGTTCCTTACACGTCCTGATAAATTTGATAAATTTTAGTTAAATGTTCGTGCATATGTCAGTGTGTCAGTATAGGCAGGAATGGGGAAAGTTATGCGATGTCTACATATACCCGATATTTATTGCATAAAATTAAATAGTTATAACAAACCAAATTAAATTCATTAGCAGTATATGCCGTATAAACTTGAAACACGTTTTGCGGTGTTTGTTGAAGGCGTTTATTAAAATTTAGAACCATGAAATATATCCAGGTGCATATGATAATATATTACAATGGTCAACATGTACAAAACTATGTACATAGGTAAAGCCGTTCCAGCCATCTAAATTTTAAGGTTCTTGAAATATATATAATTATAATTTCAATATAGCTTGTTATAATTATTATATTGCTTGCAATTAATTTAATAATTTATATTATTCTATAAGTGTTAATATTACAATCATTTAATATACGATTACCAGTTTGCTGTTTATTAAGCAGAAGCCATCCATCAACATTGTGATGTTGCAAAGTAAGATTCTCATTGATTAGCCATAAACTCGCAGAAGTGTCAGAAAAATTATAGTACTTATCTGATTGATACACATAGTTTATGGGTACATACCAAGTATTTGTATTATCCACTTTCAGATTTTCAAAGTACCTAGTCTAAAATATTAGTTTGAAGAAGTAATTACGGAGTGGTAGTTAAATACCTGGCTGATAGTAACAGTCCCTGTTTCATAGTTTCTAGTTACCGTTATAATAGGAAAACCAGCATTGGAGTCCCACGAGCTCAATATTGTAGAAACATTATAATTTCCTACAAGCTCGTTTGCATTATTTTCGTCAATTGCGTCTTGATAAGCTTGATAGAGATCGGATGGAGTAACAGCTTTAAATTTACTGAAATATATAATTTACGGATTAATAGTATTTTGACAGTATATCTTCTAATTCTCTTACTTTCTTTCAAGATAAATCTGTAATCCTCTTTGAAATATCGGCGGTGTTAAAATGTGTTGATGCATTCGAATTATCGCACTTGCTGGAATAAAAATTAATGTAAAAAAATTTTCATAATAGTTAATACATAAGTATTCTTAAATGGTTTTTATGGATAATAACCACGAATCTATCGATTATTTCTACTTAAATTATTATTATTAAAAATTATAGGAGTAGTAAATGACTAAAGTGCTAAAAACTAAAAATTTGCAGATTAAAGAAAAAAGTTCCAATTAAGTATTGAAAGAAAAGAGGTGTGGAATTATAATTATTACTGAAAATAAGAAACTCTGAGAATAACATCAACTATTTTAAGTGTTATGTATATAATTACAAAAAAGGAAAAATTTTAAATATACCTTTTAAATAGCAAATCCATACATTTGGAATTTTTCCTATACTTTTCGGTGGATAATTCATAGGTTCTGTATCAACTGTATCTCGAATAAAAGTACTATGTAAAATTGTTACCACAAATTGATCCATTGATCGCCAAGAAGGTTTAGCCTGAAAACAATAAATAAATTTATTTAATTACACACAAAAACCTTACCAAAGATGTTAGATAATATTGAAAAAATGCAGCAAATCCTTCACTTAACCAAATATATTGCCATTCTTGAAAAGTAACTAAATTTCCAAACCACTGATGACTAAATTCGTGAGCTATATACGTTGTGCAGCGTTCAAAATCTTCTGTTTTTGATGTTTCATTGGATATAAACAAATGAGCTTCACTGAAATAGTTCATTTTGTTATCTACATTTATTTATAAAATTATACGTAATCTGTTTTTAACCAATATACCTAAAAGTGACTAATCCCCAATTTTCCATAGCTTCTTCTTGAAAGTATTTTTCTGGAATAGCAACTTGATCCATTTTGGAAAGAGCATATTTTACGCCTGTAAATTCTTCCATAAGTTTCAATAAAACAACACCTTCTGATAGGGCATAATCTAATTTTCCACTTTCTATAGCTTCTGCATTAGCAAAAACTCTATGTCGTTCTACTTGTGCGGTGTGTTCAAAATCAACCACAATAAATGCAACTACATAAGTGGGCATAATCGCAGTTTCTTTAAATGTATCTCGAAAACGATTGTTTCCCAAATCCCTGAAAAAATAATGTAACAAATAATTTTATTTAAATTTTAAATTAATAATAGATAATTATCTCACTCGGTGCGTTCAAGTTGTTCGTTAGATAGTGAAATATAGTTACCACTACGTATAATATTTATAATAAACGTTGCTTTCATATTAGGCGCATCAAAACAAGGAAATGCTTTTCGAGCATCAGAAGGTTCGAAATCGGATACAGCAAAGTATTTTCTAAACAAAACAAAATAATATTAAAGTTCATTGCGGAATAAAGATCTCTAGGGAACTTGAATAAATAAAATTTGCTATAAATTATTAAAATAATAAAACAATTTTTGCAAGTTATATTTTAATTAATTTACCGATTTCGACTTTACGTCATCTTCAGCATATTATGCTTGTTCTTAATTTTGATTTTAATTATTTTGTAGTCAATATTTATTTACTGTTAATTTGCGGTATAATGTGCAGAAGATGACGTTAATAGAGCTTGAGGTAAGTGTTTTATTATTTATTTATTATATTATAAGTAACCTCAAGGAAAATTCTAATATTATTTTTATACATTGTTTTAATATTTCGAATCATTAGAATAGCGAGGTAACTTACTGTTCATATAATCCATCTTGCGATTTTCTTAAATATTTTCCTAGATAAAATCCAACATTATCTTGACGTAAGTTTCCTGAGAAAGTTGAGATTATTAATTTATACTTTGCATGCTGAATCAATTCTGTTTCCAAATTTATAATAAAAAATTGTCTTTCATCATCAAACAGACAATCGACTACTTTTATTAGAGATTGATTTGAATCCATAACTTGAACAGAATCCTCATCTATATGTATGCTCTTAGAATTCAATTTAATGCAAGCGGTATTTTGGGAAACTGCAATATCTATTGTAACACTGCCATTGAAATAAGCGTAATCATTCAGTGTATCAAAGGTTGGTTCTATCGTTAAATTGTATCGTATTGGTTTTACATTATCTGGTAACACATATGTACTATCCATTTCCCCATCCACTTCTTTGGTTATAATTATTGACGTACTTATTAAAAAAATTAACACGGTGTACTTCATAATTGTTTTCTATCCCTAAAACAAATTTACTTTTTAAAAGGTTAAATGGAAACTTAAAATGTTATTTATTAATTTACTAATATATTAATTCTATATTTAAATTTAAAATAATGACAATAATTATTACTAATATATTAGATATTACTAATGGGATCTCGTTTAATCTTTTCCCCAAAATGGTAAACATAGAGCAGTGAAGAATTTCACCGATAAGTGTCAGGGTAGCTTATAATATAAAGTATTAATATTAATCGACAGTTAATCAGTTTATTTGAAATAGCTTCAAGAAAGTTTTTTGTTTAATTAACTAATTTATTAGTTAGATATAATAACATCCTATTATTTGTGGTCTCTTTTTGAGCGACAAATTGAAAGCAGTGCTGTTAAATTTGTTGCGATTTGCCTTTTAAAAAACAAACTGCAAGTGCTATAATATGTATAATATCCATTCTCTTGCATGTAACCGCGAATTGTAAATAATAATAGCTTAAAGAACTTGATGCAATTCAGGTGGTAAATAATATCTGCTAGCAACTTTGGTATCAGTAATGACGCTATAAAGAACGTCGAAAGGTCTTATGGAAATATTTTTAAGAGTTTTGCGTTTAACAACACCTTCCATTGTGCATATATGTCAAAGGCTGGTGGTAGGTAGGTGGACCATGATTCCTTTGAAACCAATCTATTATAATAATTTAAACTAATGTTCATACTAACTATCAATATATTTTTCAATATTTCCATTAATTTTCAGAAATGATCCCTTCCTAAAAATTGGAAATATAATCGTTCCTGGCACATGTTAGCTGAACATGGTTTGTTGGAATATCGCTATTTAACTTGTCCATTCTGCATTTCAGCCTTTTTGTAAAATGTGAAATTGTCACACACCAATAATATATTCTTCTAATTATGTTTCAAAAAGTGTTCCTTGTGATATTCAAAAGTGTGTGGAAAAGTACTGCTTTTCCGCGCTTGTAAAAGTATGCGGGAAAAAAAGAAAAAGTTCAAAAACATAAATCTACTTTATTTATAGAATACATTTACATTAGAACAATTTATTATTGAAGGTGTTAACAACGCCCGGATCAATTTTCGATGTGGAAGCTCCAACATTAAAATCACCTCCATCTAAAATTTTATTACCTCCATTAATAAAAACGTGTCGTCGTCCGCTTCGACAGTTTTACGGCTTAAAACTTCGCTTTGAATGGAAAAATCTTAGTTTTCCTAACTTGTATCTTGTATGGAAAATATCTATTTCCTCAACTACTGAAGATTTCTCGAATGGCACTGCCATCATTTTTTCTGTTTCTATAAGCACGAAATGAAATTTTCTCTCGTTATATAATATATTTTCTAATAAAATTTATTTTCCCGCCAGGAAGCGGGGGTCATCCGATCGTTCTTTACGTATGAATAGGTATTGCCTTTATGGTGAGCAAATTAAAATAAACTAACATAGATGGTTTGCGTCACCCTATAAAGAATTAAATTTTTGACCAATCTACCTATTCACGGCAGCGCCAGCGGTGGAATTGACATGTGGGATTGCGACGACTCCCACCAATGCACAGTGGGACCAAAACACGAAAAAGTGGCCAAAAATCAAATTTTGACTTTAAAGACTTAAAATTGGCATAAATAACACGGGAAAATTAATAAAAAAATTCCAAATTGACAGGGGTGATTTGGAAGGGTGTTTTTTTATAAGCGTTATTGTTATTAAAATATGATTTTATTTTTAATGACTTAAAATTGGCACAAATAACACGGGAAAATTAATAAAGAGATTACAAATTGTATTGTTTTAGGTTTAAAGTTTTTTAACCTTCAAAATATAATAAAATAGACATAGTTGCATTTTTAAATTTAAGGGCTGTCATCGGGCTGTCTATACATATATACATTTAAGCAATAATTTAACTGTTTCATTGAAGTAATTTTAAAAAAGTGCATCTCTAATTTTACAAGAATTAGCAGCTGAATTCGGATTTTAGTAAAGGTAATAATAAACTTAGGTAAAAATAACAAAATATTGTTATTACTGAAAACTTCCTGAAATAGTTAAACCTGTATAAATTTTATTAAACTTTAAAAATGTAAACTAAATTTTATTTAAATTGTTTTTTTTCACTGTTTGAAAATTTAGCGTCATGTCAAGCAATAATTTTTTACTTTTTCACAATAGAAAGTTGTTTGTAAATTTTCTGCTATATCTATTTATCCGTATACTCGAATTCCTATCTACATGTACTTATCCCTAAACAGCAGGTAAAAATGATGTTTGATTTTGAATTTTATTAAATTTTTAAGCAGCAAGAATATTACAAATCTAATCTCTAGAAAAGTAAAAACTGATAGGTCGTTCCAGGTAAAATCGTTGGTTGTACAGTTGAAGTGATTTTATATTAGTGTGTTGAATCTGCATATACGCGACGCGTCGTGCGACGCCGTTGGTCAAAAACGTGAATTACTTAAAAACGGGGTTAAACGGGGTTACAATCTTTACAGAATATGTTTAAGAAATGTCTAACGTCTTTTTTGCATATTTTTTCTAAGCAGACTCTTGTGGTCGATTTTTCGTAAGTCTACACAAAGTTGGAGAATTGCCTGAGATTTTCTATTGTGCAGCTCCCGGAATGAAGCGATGTATTTAATTATTGCTGCATTGTATTAGAATTTTTTATATTCTAAAGTACATACTTCAAGACATCTTTTCTATAAATACCAATTTGAACCCTAAGCTGAAATCAGCACAATAACTCATTAAAAATTGCTGTCGCACAGTGCGAAATGCCACTCAAATTAGCAATTAATGGAAGGTGATGTTTACATCGCTCTAGCAAGCTGAAATATTTTTAAATTCACTTGAAATTCTAGGAAAATGTGCGCTGATGTTCCCTCTAAAGATATACAGAACATTGTAGCTTAACTGTTAATTTCACAAAAATGTATTTTTGGCCACTTTTCCGAGCGTTGGTCCCATTGTGCAATGGGTAGAAAAAAGTTTACACATTATTCACTCGTTAAAAGGTCATGGCGACGGAATGCCGCCTGACCTAGTAAAGTAATATTACAACTATTGCGAGATCATGTTGTAACGTTTACATATTATTTTAATATAGTATAGATTGAACAAAAGATAACAATTATGGCAATGATTTCTGTTTTCTGTAGATTGATTTGATAAACGTAAATCACTCAAAACAAACTTATTATATTCACTTATAAAATACAATACTGACACTGACCTGAAAAAAGTGGTAAGTGCTAGGTACTTGAGATATATTCTATATAGCCAACTGATAATCGAACAACACATTAATGGACTACGTAAAATACTGAATATGATGTGTTACTATTTTAGAAGACCGTCGCAGCATCTGAACACCACATATTTAATATATTCAGTTTATTGCTTTTATAGTATATTTGCATCTCAATTATCTACTATTTATTTAAGGTCAAGCTTAAACACTCTGCACAGCTTCACAGTGTTTCAACGAACTTCCAGAAGAAATGAAGAAACGGTTTAAATATTATAAAATGCATTTAGTTGTCGACTTGGCGTCATTTAGTGGAAACTAGTAGAAAAGACCGGTTTCCTCGATAATGGTACTCAAAACTAAATGTTATGGGATTTTATATTGCAAATTAAGTCAGTAGTGCGTACTCACCGCGATAAATAATAATAAAAATAGTTAAATTGCATCATAAACAGATTAAAATAAAAAGAAATATACACTAAAATCATAATAAATATTTAAAAGTTAACTTAGAAATTCTTGGTAATGTTGTGCATATTGAAGAAACTGCTACAAATGCAATATGTGATATGAAATATATAATAATTTAAAATTGTAGAAATATATAACTCATTATACTAATTAATTATTATTATACATAGGTATGTAGTTGGTGAAAATTCAAGTAACATGTTTTGGATCATTTTATGAGAGGACATAAGTTAGACATTTCCTCGTTGCACTCTTACTTCAATTTAGATCAAAATAAACATAAATGAACATAACAAAACTTAAATAAACTTTTTAATTTTCTTATTTTCAATAAAAATTTTATTTAAATTTTATATTCGCCATATTAAAAACACAGTTATTATAAAGCAGCTTTCCGAGTTAGGATTGCCATTGTGAGATCTCCAAAAAAGTTTAATGCTAACGTTAGATTCTATTGTATTTCTGAAGACATTGGTTCTACTAAATGTGAAAAAATTATTCTATTAAAATTATATAGTCATTCCCAGGAAAGACGACGATTACGACACAACAAAATCGTATGAACTAAGCCAAGAATTCCTAGTCAAATGAAGTGTATTTTAATTTAAAATAAGAATACATTGGTTACCTTTGTTTTTAACCCCCGACGCAAAAAGAGGCACTTCATTTGACTACGAATTCTTGGTTTAGTTCATACGATTTTGTTGTGTCGTAATCGTCAACTTTCCTGGGAATCACTATATTTATTTTATAGTAAAACTATAAACATTTAAACTATTAACATGTAGTATTCTGGGTAATACCGAAATTCTAGCAATTTCAAAATATAATTTTCAGTCTAATGTTGCAATGAAATAATTAAGTATTAAGGTTATCACCACAATGTAAATAAATAAACAGCCCTTCCAAGAATACAACAAAATTAAAATAAAGAAATAAAAATACAAATGCATTTGTATCTCAAACAGAAGACTAATGCCACTTATTAGTGTTAAGAAAAGCTTTGGATAAGAAGCATCATCATCCTCCTCTTGAAATTCCTCTCGAATATCACTTTCGATTATCTGATATAAAATCTTAACAAAAAATTAAAAATGCGTAGAGGAAACAATTTGAAAGTAACTGTTAATCTTTTAAAGTTGAATATCAATGGAAATATGTAGTAATTAAAGTTGAATATCAATGAAAATATGTAATAGACAATTCGTGTAGATATTGCCCCATTCTTCGCTTGACCTGTTTGATCGTGATAGTCACTACATATTTTTTTTTATATATTATATTTTTTAAAATAGTTCAAAGTTAGCCAACAGATATTATTAATTAGGTAACTCTTATTGATTACAAATTTTAAAAGTTCTATCGGGAATTCCGACATTAAGAATAACACATGAATTGTCTTAAGAGACTTTTAGCTAATAAATTTTTATATACATATACCAAAACAATACTAAATATTGCTTAAAAGTCAGATCTAACTTAATATAGCTAACAATTTCGCTATTATTTAAACTAAGTTTACTTATTAAGCCTAAGCAAAGTTTACTTATGATTAATATAAATTAAAGTCATATAAGCAGCAGGTAGTCAAACAGTTTATTTGAAGCAACAATTGTTAAACTTTCTTACCTAATATTTGCAAAATAAGTAACACTCAACTATATATTGTTATAAACACTTGTAATATTTTTAAATAATTATACTTGAATGTTAATGTAGTAATTATAATTTACTACTTACCACTACCAATAGAAATAGATATGGATTTGTCAAAGTTCATATGCAAACATCTTAATCGGTTTTTTATTCGGATAAAAAATATTTATCTGTATATTATTTTGGATAATTAAATGATAACTAAAAATACATAACATCAATAATAAATTTTAAACTACTGGCTTTAAATAAATAGATTTGAATTTCGTGAACCATTTATAGCCGTAGTTTTTAATTTTGGAACTATAAATAGTACTTAGTACATACGGGCATAATATTTAATGAACTTAAAAAATAAATAAAGTATTCATACTGGATAATCTTGAAATAAATTAGCCAACATTTAAATTAATTTAATTTAATTGAAGTACAAAGTGAATAAACTCAATAATAAAAATATTGGCCATCATTAGATATGACTTTTTTTCATCATTTTGACAATTGATGGATTCCTTCTCAATACCACTTTTCGTTTTTTGAAGCTAACCATCCATCAAGCCAATTCTTCACTTCTTTGTAGGAATTAAACTGCTGTTCAAAAAGTCCGTGCTGCATCGATCAAAACAAGTAGTAATCTGATGGAGCACGATCTGCTGAATACGGCGCGTGAGGTAGCATGTCCCATTTAATGTTTTTCAAGTATGTTTTAATTTGATTAGCAACATGCGGCCGAGCATTGTCATGGAGAAATATTACTTTATGTGCTCTTTCGCTTCATTCTGGTCCTTTTGCTTCAATGCTTGGTTCAATTTGACTAGTTGTTGTCGGTAGCAATCCCCAGTAACCGTTTCACCTGGTTTTAGCAGTTCATACGTAATACACAGGTTCTCTCTGATCCCACCAAATGCACAGTAAAGTCTTCTTTCTATGAATATTATGTATTGGTTGAGATGTTGATGGTTGGCCTGCGTTTGCCCATGCTTTTTTTGCAATTGGAATTGTCAAAATAAATCCATTTTTCATCACCAGTAACAATTCTATGCAAAATAGACTTTCGTTTGAACCGATCTTGCAAAATTTCAGAATAGGGGCGGGTACGACAAGTTTTATAGACGACAACACTACTATGCTTTCCAAGACGTTTGGTGACGGTAAAATTATACCGATGGAGTGCGACGAACAAGGAAGTGAGGACAGAGTATCGCATTGGGATGCCTGCAACGCATACTTTAACAAATCATTTACTGAGAACGATTTTGGGCATGCCTGCGACTATGGTTTAATGCGGTGTGACGTTAAACAGTTTAAAGTATGCGGTACTTGTCTGAGATATCTCAACATTAATCAGACACCAAGTCTGTCAAAATCTAATGGTTTCTCATACCCGCCAAAACCTGTTGGTTTGCCTCCGTCGGATCCCGTTAGTGAGAGACTGATTTCGCCACGTCTTCCGTTTATGCAGATATTTTGATTGCGACACGAAGGAGGTTACGGAATAGTGGGCCAAGTGATAAGCGTACCCGTGGATGTTAATAATATGGCTCAACAGCTACCACGCAGATTAGATGATGACTTTGCCTTTAATGTCAATATCAAACGGAATCCCATCTACAAGTCAGTATACCAGGGTGGTTTCGTCAAGAAGTCGGTAGTCAAGTCGCGGCTGAAGTTATTGATTAACACTCCACTGTACAAGCACTATAACATCACAATAGATTAGGACACCCTGGACAGTAACAGCGAGGCATCAAGCGGTGGCAAAGGAAACATCGATTATCATGATTTGATCAAGCTGATGGTGGTAGAGAGTGTTTCAGAGTCTGAAGTCTTGTTAGCCAGACAGCACACGTTACTTTGGAACGAAGACCAGTGCCTGGATATCGCACCAAGCCAACACAACTCTCACATCAACATCATATACGACAACCACGCAGAGGAGTTGTCGTTCCCAGATATCTACTACGGCGTGCCTAGTTTGATCTCCAGTGCTCGATTATATGAGCAATTAATTGACGTCCACAAAGAGCACAAAGAGCTGCAATTTTATTGCAGTATATTATAATTTTAAAATATTTTTAATTAAATGAATAAGTAGAATATAAATATTTTATAATTATTTATAATCTCGGACAAACCTCTTTCAAATTTAAAATTTTCATTTTATCATTAAGAATTATGTTATTGCAAAGAAGGTAATCAATCTGTCTGCCTACATATTGACCCCCGAGTCGTGGCGAAATAAATTAACATGTTCAATATGTACATTACAACTACGGGACAAATCCCAAATGTTGATAATCAAAATTATACAAAACTCGCAGTATACAAAAAAAACTCAATATAAAACAAAGAAAAAGGAGGAGAGCTCTTGTAAGAGTTAAATTATAGTACATGATACATATGGGCAGGTACAGAATCATTGTAATGTTCTCAAGAAAACGAAACGAAACATTAAAAAGGTTTCGATATTACCTTAGTCAAATTTTATTGTCAACAATCAAGTACCGTTCTTCTGAATTACCTGTCACCGAAGTGAAAATCAAATTCGTGGTAATATTTTTATTAAACAATGTTATCATAGCACTGAGTGGTTTATTCATGCCATATGAGGGGGTTAAAGTCATAGTGGTGTAAGTCACATTAACCTTAATTTGAAAAAGAAAAGGGTTTATTAGAAACTCTAAAATAAATTCCCGAATGAAATTATTACATGTAGAGTCGAATCAAACATTTGTTATAGGCTTTAGCCTTCTTCGGAGAAAAAAAAATTCAGAATATTTTCCCTTTTGTATGACTATCGAGAGTTGAAAATGACTTACACCACTATGCATTTCAACAATTATAAGGTTTCATAACTTGCTGCTTAAAAAATTACTTTTACGACGCACAGTGGGGTATTTGACTCGAAAAACTGGCCATAATTGAAATTTTCAAAATCTGTTTTTAAGGGTTGCAATTTTTACTGGGGGTACATGAATAGATGTGACGTCTTTTACTATAAATTTCCGCCCTTTAGACTGCAACGGTAACGTTTTAACCAACGTCTTTGGTTCCATGCGTATTTGTTATTAACTTGGCAAAAATTACTTTTTTTAGTTTGAAGTTTAAAGTGAGTTTAAGCGTTAGATTTTATTGTTTCGATATGAGTGATAATCCTCAAGGTATGTATAAGTAAGCCTGATAGTTTTTTGCAAATATTTTAAAGTTTTTTGAGTAAAATTTTATGGACTTTTGGAACCGTTTAGTTAATATTACAATTAACATTTTATAAGTAACTACAGAGGTTTAGTTATGCTTCCAAGTGAGTCCAAGCTAATATTTTTACATGACATGAAGGGCCAATATATATAGATAATATTTCCAAAAAATTGGCCGCGGATTCCCGCGGATCAGCTGTTGGCGATTTTATTACTTTTTATTCTGCATAGATTTTATAATATAAATTTAATTAAATTATACTCTCTCGTAATTTGTATTATTATTATTAGTGATTAATTTCGGTCCCATACGACATTTGAATTGATATTTAAATTATGTGAAATATTTTTCAAAACTAAATAAAATATGAAAGTTATACAGGGCGAAACCTACAAATTTACACAGCTAATAATTAATTTATTGTTCGTTGATATGATAATAAATTCTTATTAACTGTGTCAATTTTTGATTTTGTCCTGTATAACTTTTTTATTTAATCTGTTTTTAAAAATCAATTATCAAATTATCCTAAAAATCAAAAATCAAGTACGATAAGAGTGCAATTTAATTTAATTGAATACTTAAAAAAAAATTTTAATTGAATTACCATTATGAAATAACACCTTGTAAATTTTCTCAAATTTATAATTAATTAATATTATAATATATTTTATGCTTTGCCAGGCAAAAAAAAATCCCGGTTATTAAGATAGAATTTTTAAAATTATTTTCCGTTTATTTATAGATTATATTTAGAGCGAATTCAAAGTTTTAGAATTTTACTAAGTTATTTTTATTTCAACCCTTCGAAAATAACCCCAATAGATCGATAATAACTTTTTTATTATATTTCCATGAATTTGTAGGTCAAATTCTTGATATATTGAAAGTTTCAAAACTTTATTCTGTTATTTTGATTTGCACCCCCAGAAAACCACCCCTATTTATCAATGTATTTTTTTTTCAGTATTTTTCCATGAATTTGTAGGTCAAATTCTCGACATATTGAAAGTTTCATAACTCTATTCTGTTATTTTGATTTGCAGCCCCAGAAAACTACCCTATTTATCAATGTAATGTTTTTCATTATTTTTTCTAAAATTCGAAGCATATTTTGAACTCATTTATTGTGTTTCAGAATTATGGCCATTTTTTAGTGTCAAATACCCCACTGTGCGACGTAGCAATCATGATTTTTCACGACTTAAGAATATGCAATGAGAAAAAATAAAAAACTTAAAGGCAGGCAAATTTTATTTATTAAATTATAAAAGGAAAAATTCAAATGATAAAATAATTTTTTCTTATTTTTTATTTTTATTTTATTCATCTTCAGGTTCAGGTTCAATGTATGTATGGTAACAAACCAATTTCCTCTTGGTCAGTTGTGCCTTCTACAGAAAGATTTTGAAAAAAATTAGGGTCTAGGACAAATAGGCGCCGCCGAAAAGGCGTCGCCGAAGAAGCGCCAGACACAGGCGCCGATCTATACATACGTGCCAGCCATTTAGGCGCTGAATCATTTAGACGCCGAGCGATTTAGGTGCTAAATCTTTTTTTTTTGCGTAAGGACAATTTTTAATTTTTGACTCCCTTTTCTCCCACGCAAGGGTCCTTAAAATAACTAATACCTTATATACATACATATATGTCTAGATTTTAGAATGGATCCGAGATTTGCCGTGGTTACACTTGTCAAAACGGACCCTCCGCACCCTCCGTTCCGGTCCTTTCCGCTCCGGACGTTCCGGGCGTTTTTGCCAAACGCCGTACTAGCTAACAATATCCCTCTAGGCCTGTCCTACTCGGCAAAGTGTGCTACCAGGAAAGGGATGGTTCTCCCTCGATGTAGACTCAACGCTGTGATTTTCTTCTGTTCTGAATTAAATCTTTATTTTTAGTTGGTATTAGTGTTGTGAATTTATGGAATTAATAAATTACGCCTCAGGTAGTTCGAAAGGCTGTTTACATATGGGATTAGTGGCCTTCCGTTATGGTCGGAGGGCAGTTTACATTTTATGGTCAAGTTTTCTCCGAAAAAAGCATCCTAAAATTTCCGAGTTAGAAAATGCTTCAACGAATGAGTTTTAGCAATTATAATTTAGTGTAGATACCTATCGTAAAAAAATAATAACAATATAATAACTAAAAACAGAAGTAAGGCAATAGTTAAAAAGTTTGGCACCTACCTAAATTACTGGCCACTAAATGGCTAGGCCTATATGGCTCGGCGCCTATTAGGTCCTATTTGTCCGGTTCCGGTACACGTATCACTGTACAATTCAATGTCTATTTTATTTCCTCGTACGCGATGTCCTCTATTATCAGACACCGATTCTCACGTTCTCAGTAAAGCATTTACTGTCATAGTGGTGTAAGTCAACTTGTACCACTTTCATTGTAAGTGAAACGGCTGATGTATTTTCATGCTTATATTGTAATGCATTTTGGTGGTCGTGGTTATGAATTACAAATTACTCGACGTTGCCTTTCAATAAATTGACCTTTAAAGATATGCTTACAATAATACATAACTCAATTTTTTCAAAAATTTAGTTAGTTTTACCTGCGTATCCACGGATAGCAAATTCAAAATATTAGGGCATACTTGTTCCTTGTCAATAAATTTTAAATAAACCAGACACGGTGCCTATCCCGTCTAAAGACGTGTTCTCACGGTTTAACTTTAGTTGACCGATTTTAGTTGATGAACAAAACTTAATTGAATGATTTTTTATTGCAGCAATAGAGTCAACTTGATGGAAATGAAGGTTCTCACTTAAAAATTGTTCAACTTTCTGTAATCGGTCAACTAAACTTGAATCGTGAGAACGCGTCTTTAAACTGAGCGGCTCAAGTTCAAACCTCACACATCTAGGCTAATATCAACTTGAGACAGAAAGTTAAATAATGCTAATACCATGCTAATACTAGTCTCAGTATTAGTCTCAGAGACTTAGATATTAGCATGGTTTATATGGGAGTCTCGAGACTTTCTCGAGACTTTCAGTATAACTTGAGGAGGTATAGTCTAATATCCATGCTATATACCTTGTAAATCTCTTTTGTATCCGTTCAATTACCGATCGTACATATACGATCATCGTATACGTATCATATACGATCATATACGATCAAGTCGAACAAGGACAACAGGATCATGAAACTCCCTGCAAATACGCATAATGAAACCCATGAGCTTGCTCGCTCTGATGACTACCAAATTTACATTCTGTGAGAATTCTGGAGAAGAAACAAACGTAACTCCCAAGTCAATCTTTTCAAATACTCTCACCAATTTTAAAGTCGTCAATTAAATATTCCTCAACAAAAGGAAAGTTCTTGCGGGGAAACGACATAAATGATTTAATTGTTATTACTACACCACCGATAAACTATATCCAGATCGCGTTGGATCAATGCAGTATATCTCTTACAATAGGTTTGTTCCAACATACAAATTTTGTACGGTTCAGAAACGATTTTAAAACTGTTCATGCGCAGGCGTCGACTGTGTATCGTTTGCAAACGGTACCAAGGTTGGTAGCAGTTGGAACGGTTTAGTGATCGTTTTGTACCATTTGTGAATTAATCTTAATTAAACAATATTAATGCATACTTCCCTCGATTTTTTTAAATAAAGTCATTCATATTAAATATGAGTAAAAATAAATTTTATTGGCTCTAAACAAACTAAAATGACAGTTATAAGAAATCAGCTGATGATCTGCTGTCAATGCGCAGGTCAATTCTTACGATACTTACTTTTGATCATGTATCGTTGGTACCGTAATGTAACCGTTCGCGAATGATCCAAAGTTTGGTTGGAACTCTTCAGCAATCGTCCCGTAAACCGTTCGAGTGTAGTTGGAACGAGTTTTAACGATTGCGCATGCGCGGGATCGTACAGTGAACGGTTTTTGACGATGTTGGAACAAACCTAATATATAAGCAATATATTGCAATATTGTAATGGACAATTTGCATGATTTTTAATTTTAGCATATAACTATTCTACATATCAACATAAGTAATGTGTCTTAATTTTTTAAGATTCGGTGCACAAATAAAGCCAGAAAAAATTTTTTAAATTTAAGTGTATTTCTGTGGCGCGAAAACGTATTAATAAATATGGCGGGTTTAATGTAAAATCTTCGCATTATGACGTCATTTTAGTAACCAGAATTAGTTCTTTTACTGGCGTTGAATGCAATTTTTAATACCGTTACCAACATAAAAACAAGGAAAATTTAACCTAAAATATTTTTATATTGGTTGTATTGCTGACATATCGTCTTAATGCAATGTTTACTTTGGGTCTAATCTAAATTAAATGGTAGCAGTAGGGAAATTACATGGGTGTATTGGGATTTTACTTTACCGATGAGGGCGCCACCGTTTTGGCAAAATGGCTTCGTTAGGCGGTATAGCATAATTTGTTTTCTATTAGAAACGGAGAAATGTTTATGATTATTAAACGATTTTATGTATTAATATCACAAAATTAACTAAGAAACACACGTATCTACCATAAGAAACTTATACAAGGTATGCAAGGAAACCACCTAACGTAGTTAATATTTTAAACGCATGGTGGCGTTTAGTTAATGTAAATTCCCAATTGGCATACATGTAAAATGCGTTTTGTGTTTGTGATGTCATCACCTGTTTTCGATTACGTGAATTTTTCAAATAAATTCTAATTTTCATAAATTATTTGCGGGCTAACAATACAGAATTTTGAAAAATTACTGGAATATTCTGATTGTAGATATATTGAACTATCTAAATAAATGCGATTTTGAAGTGAATTTGAATTTCATGCAAATTGTCCGTTGCAATATATTATATCAGAATTTTTATGAATTACGCAAAACGCAATTCTCTTGCAATATATCTGTGGCTTGGTGCTAAAAGGGCCAATGTTGTTTTTTTTGCTGCTTTGAGTAAACCATTGCATTTAATTTATTTTATTGCTTTCTTTCGTATGCTAAAACTTCAAAATTTCAAATTCAGTCAATAGCCCCTTTATAAATGTAAAGCTAGCCAATGCTAAAACTATAAATAAAAAATAGCCAAACTATTTGTAATAACGCAGGTAAACCGGATATAGCTATTGACATATGAGCGATAGAAAGAAAGCCATATCAGTTTTAGCAATATATCAGAACGAGCGATAGCGAGTTCTGACAGCTAAATCTGATATGGCTTACTTTTTACGCGAATGATGTTATGCATTTTTCATCCAACACGGGTCCTTTCCAAAATAAAAATATAAAGTGATAAGTAACAAAAATACCACTTTTAAAATAAACAGTAACTTATTAAGTATCTTACTAAGGTATGTGACATCATTATATAAAGATGAAGCAAGATAAAGTCAGCAGAATTGTAATCTAATCAGCTAATACGTCACCAGACTGCCAAAGCTAGGTGTATGAAATAAAAGTAACAACGAAGCGAAAGGTAAATTTACATAAGCAAATAATAGCAACACGGCGAAAATACACATATACGTTGTTATGACTAGCGATATCGTGGTTACTTAATATCACACCGCCTATTGCACATTTTCTCTATCTAGAATTTACCGTATATACTGTACTTTCGATAGCGTTGGATGAAAAATAATATTGCAATAATAATTAAAATAACTTTTATTCACATGATAATTTATTCTTATAACACCTTGTTACTTCGTAGCTCAGTTAATCAATGTACATGGTTACCAACTTAAAAACACAATTTATATGTTATATACAGTATACTACAATATCCTCCCCTTAAAAAAATTTTAAACGACAAACAAAAATATAATATCCCAAAAAAAAGTATACAAAATAAATACAAAATTCCAATTCCACATTGATTGGTTAAAGTTATCAATTTTACAGTATAAAAATTTAATTATAATTAATTATAAGTTAACCTGTCAGGCTTCACAATATTTCGCCTTGTTCTATGTTTGGCGATGCTATAAGGACTATTTGTATTCTTTATAATTACCTCATTACTGCTATTATTATTTACCTTGGCCTCATCCTTAGTGCAGCAATTCGAGTTATTCTTGAATTCATTAGAATCAAGATTTATCTTAGTTTTATCTGAACTGGGTATCCTCTGAGAACCGGCGTTCAGTATCTGATCTGCATGTCTTTTCCAAATCATGTCCAATGATGGAATATAGCATGAATAAATTCTATCACCTAAAACACTGACAATCTTTCCCGCCATCCACGGTCTATCTGCAGCCCGGTAATCCCTAACATAGACATTTTCCCCAACATCGAAAACAATCTGCCTTGTGCCCTTAAAATTTTCTACCTGCTGCTCCTTGCGCAGTTTATTACCAGTCGGTACAAGTCTTGAGAACTTGTTCTTTAGTTCACGGCCAAACATTAATTTAGCTGGAGTCTCCTGCGTCGTGGTGTGAAGTGCCGTCCGGTAACTAAATAAGTACCCGTTAATAATGGTGCGGACTGACTCGTTTAGATTTTTACTGTCTAGTAGCGCTTTCTTCAAACCGTTTTTGAAGCTTTTTACCGCATTTTCTGCAGCCCCGTTAGAAGCAGGATGATACGCGGAGGGCTGGTTTTATGTTTGATATTATTTTTTATACAAAAATCTTTAAATTCGGATGACGTAAATGCGCTACCATTATCACTTACAATAGTGTTAGGTAATCCGAATCGTGCAAAAATCTCCCTTAAAATTTCGACAGTTTCCCTACTGTTAGCATTTCTAGCTTCAAACACTTCTGGCCACTTTGTAAAAGTATCTGTTACGATTATAAACATTTTATTTTTGAAAGGCCCTAAGAAGTCTATATGAACTCTTTCTAATGGTGTTGCCGTACTACTCCATGGTTTTAATACAGTTTTGTTAGGTAGAGGTCTATTTTCCATACAAATCGAGCAAAGTTTACTTATATTTTCTATATCTTTATCGAGGCCTGGCCACCAAAAATATTGCCTAGCTTTGGCTTTCATTTTAGACGCCTCAACATGTGTATCGTGCAATTCGTCTAATAATTGTGACCTAAACTTTGTGGGAACCACCACTCTATAACCCCACATCAAAATTCCCTGTTCCACGCTTAATTCATTACGTCTTATAAAAAAATTATTTACAAACTCCTTATCGGAATTCGGCCAACCGTTGTTGACATAAAAAATTATCTTAGAGATCTCTGGATTTCTCCGCGATTCGATTTGAATACTCTTCGTATCTATCGCAAAATTAACCTGAACGAAATTTAAATAGTTATAATCGGTTTCGTCTTTTACACAATCATTTAATTTTAATGGCAAGCGTGACAGTGTATCTGCGCTTATGTTGTTCTTGCCTTTGATGAATTTGATCTGAAACTGGAAACTACTCAAATATAAGCTCCACCTTTGTAACCTACTAGTTGCCATTGCAGGCATTCCTTTTTTATCGCCGAAAATCGCTAACAGAGGTTTATGATCTGTAAGCAGGTCAAACTTCCTCCCCATTAAAAATTATGAAAATTTGTTCACACCGTAATAAATTGCTAACGCCTCCTTATCCACCATTTAATAGTTTTTCTCGGCCTTCGTTAAAACTCGCGACACAAACGCGATTGGTTTATCGTCACCGTTTGGGAGAATATGGCTAATCACTGCCCCTATACCCTTACTAGATGCGTCGCATTTTAAATTTATTTGAAGACTTTGATCAAAATGGCACAATACTCTTTCTGATACTATGGCTTTTTACTAAGGCCTAAGGCCTTTACAAATGCCGTTTCACATTCCCTATTCCAAGTAAACTCCGTCCCTAGTTTTAATAAGGCGTACAAAGGTTGCATCATACTGGCTAAATTTTTTATAAATTTACCGTAATAATTGATCATACCTGCAAAGCTTTTAACTTCCGAAACATTTGTAGGCCGTGATACGTCCAAAATTGCCTTAATTTTGTCGGCATCTTTTTTTATACCTTCAGCTGTAATGATAAATCCCAAATATTTCATTTCCTTTTTTAAAAATTCCCTTTTTTTTTTACTCAACGTAAACCCTGCAGCCTCTAATCTACTAAGAACTATCTTCAGCCTTTGAAAATGTTCTTCGTAGTCTTTGCCAGATACAATAATATCATCCAAGTACGAACCTACACCGTCGATGCCTTGTATCGTTTTTTCGATAATTTTTTGAAAAACTGCGCAAGCCGATTTGGTTCCAAATGGTAACCTATTAACCACATAAATACCTTTATGGGTGCTCCATGCTAATAATAGATCCGTCTCCTCATCTACCTGTAATTGGTTATACGCTTGACTCAAATCTAACCTACTAAAATACTTCGCTCCCTGTACTGTTACGAAAATCTCTCCAACTCGGGGTATAGGGTGGAAAATATCTTTGAGATGTTTGTTTACAGTAACTCTATAATCGGCACAAATACGTATCGTGCCATCTTTTTTTAAAATTGGGACTAAGGGTGTTTCCCAACTACTATTATCTACTTTTGTAATAACGCCTAATTGTTCTAGCCTATCTAATTCGTCTTCGATTTTCTTTTTAAAAGCAAAAGGCAGATTCTTAGGTTTTAAAAAAATAGGAGAGCTCTCTCGCTCAACTTCAAGTCTAATCTTTTGAAATTTATAACAACCGATTCTTCCTGCAAACAGACCTTTGAATTCATCGAAAAGATCGTCGACTGTTAAAGTTTTCTTATTCTTTAAATTATAAAGATCACCTTTATTACCGATTGACAGATCAAATAAATGAAGCCAGTCCCGGCCCATTAATGAAGGACCTCCCTTCTCGACTACTAATAAGTTTCCAAACTTAATGATTCCATTGATTTCAATCTTAACGCTTACACTACCTAATGGCTTAATAGAAGTACCGTCGTAGCAATATAATTGTACGTTACATTTATCTAATTGCATTTGTTTAAAAAGACTATTAAATGTGGTTTTTGAAATAACTGAGAGGCCCGATCCTGTATCGACTTCCATCTCTAAAGAAATGTCGTTAATTTTGACCTTTGTTTTAAAAGGTTCTTTGAAAATATTAGATGCTAAATTAAAAAAATCAATGGAAGTAGATGCAGAACTGTCAGAACTGTCCTCCACCTGTGACTTATTATCTAGAAAATTTTGTCGCGAATTACAAACTTTTGCCAAATGCCCCACACACCTGCAAATTTTACATCGATAAGATTTATATTTACATGTTCCAAAGTTGTGCTTTTCTTCTCCACAATGAAAGCACACCACCTTGGCAGTCTTCCCTCTAACTGCACTTGGTTGCTTGGCACGCTATTCTTCGATTCCTCTTGAAACCGTTGATTTGACTGTCCTCTTCTTGATTTAGTCGATAATTTATTAACATCTAATTGCGGAATGTAATTTGCTTCTTTGTTCAATGCTACATTTAGCAAGTCTGTTGTAAAAACGCCATGTTCCTCTTCGCACAACCTGTCCAAAATTGGTCCTTTTTTTAAACCTGCCAAAAATATGAGTTCTAAAATAAAATCGAGATTTCTTCCAAACTCGCAATAGGCCGCTTCGCTTTTCAGTCGCATAAACCAATCTCTGATAGACTCGTTAGCCATTTGTCTCATTTCCACAAAATTAATTCGCTTCTTGTTCACTGGAATTTTCTTCGTGAAGTGTTGTTTTAATTTAGTAGACAATTCTGTATAAGTCTTCTGGTATGGTAGGTCTGGATAACAAACGTCTCTTAATGCTACGTAAGCGCTGGCTCCCATTAGCGTAATTAACGTGGACACCTTCCTGTTCTCGCTTATATTATTTACTATAAAATATTGGTCTAACTTTTCTTTATATACGTTCCAATCATCGTTAATATCAAATTGTTCCATAGATCCGATAATTCCAACAAATTGTTGCTCTGTTGTTCCTACAGGTAAAGGAATTGCATCTGTATCCCGCGGCATCGTTATTGTTCAAGGGATAATTTTCTTTAAGTTCCAACAATCCAATAAAAAATCTTGCGCATTGTTAAAATATAAAATTCCTCTTTTTCCAATTTATCTCGTCGCCAACTGTAATAACGCAGGTAAACCGGATAAATAATATTGCAATAATAATTAAAATAACTTTTATTCAAATGATAATTTATTCTTATAGCACCTTGTTACTTCGTAGCTCAGTTAATCAATGTACATGGTTACCAACTTAAAAATACAATTTATATGTTATATACAGTATACTACAATATTCAAACTTCAACTGCTACTTCTGAAATGTTAAGATTTGACATTGGCACTTTTAGCACCAAGCCACAGATATAATATTGCAATATTGAAATTGCAATATATTGTTGTATTATTTTACATAAAATGCACTTTCCATCAGGTAGCGGCTCCCACGTGAGATAATTTGACATGGTAAGATCGTGGTCAGTTTATTTGTTTTAAGTCCTGCAAATGAGTTATAATTATTCAGAGGAAAATTAAAAAAGACTAAATTTATTACTTCAACACTTACTGAACACATATTTTTTTATTTGTAATTTTATAAACGTTGATTTGAGTGATTTGTGATGTGCTTCGAAAACGACCTACGATAAAGGAAAAGAATAATAATTTGTGCAACATCCTATACGTAGTTGAAGGACTTACGTGGTGTGAATTTTCTTCAGGTTGGGGCCAGGTCTGTTCCATGAGCGTTAAGAGCCAAGTGGTACGCTTGATTTACGTTGTGCGTTATTAAATTGAGAATTTAACAAAGTAAAAATTAGTTTTGTATCCATAAAGTGGAAATTTGTGAAGAATCGTGAAGTTCAGTAAAGAATAGCTGAAAAATATTAAAATTTGAAGACAACGTGATTGAAAATTTACAAGGTTAAAAATTAGAGGAAGACGCCATTTTGGGGAAGATAAAAAATTTTTAATGCAGATAAAAATTTACTTACCTGCAATAAATTTAAAGTTAGTTTTAATTTGGATATTTATTAAAGTTGGATCAATGCAAGTAAGATTGATAAATTTCAATCTAACGCACTTTGGATGTTCAAATCTACACCAGGCGTTAGAAAATTAATCATACCGCCTACACGTGTCAACTTATAATAACGGGAGCAAAGACGAACTGGACATCCGAACTACTTATGTAACCCGAACAAGACTTATACAAGGTATTTCCAAATTTAAAAATAAACATCTTATTAAAAACATTTTTATTAATAAAAACAACGAAAATTTGTATCGCACTGTAAAATTATTATTTGCTACACATTTAAACATTCTGGCAAATGAGTTTGAAATTTAGAAAAGTTTTTGATAAAGTAAATACAATTTCAAAGTCAGTTGCCAAACACTATTACATTTCAAAGCCTAACAGCGAGATTTGTCGCTACAAAAATTTTCCTTTGAATAAACACAATTTTACGTTATTCAAAAAGAGCAAGAGTTTTTATTTGTTTCAAAAGCAACTGAATTATTTCTACTGGAACCTACTACTGTTAGAGTGTAACTCATGCTTCCAAACCTACTAGCTAGCCGAGGTATAAAAAGTATAGTACAGGGTCTTGATAAAAAAATATCATTACAATATATACCTATAAGAATTACGTTTTGCGTAATTCATCAAGTCGCCTACCCAGTAGGACGCTTGCCAAACCTTCAATATTACACCACATTATGGTGCTAAATGTTGTAGTCGCTACTTGAAGTTTTAAATAATGCCAATTACGAGTGGAGACTTTGGCAGAACTTGGTACTGCGTCCACCAGCGGTTGACCGATGAGATCCATCTCGTTAGAGTAAGATCGAAACTCGAGTCTCAATCTAGGTGGCGCGGTCCATGTTTTTGTCAAACAATCTGCTTTTGCATCTTAAAACAAATGTTGGTGCTACTTGTTTGGTATCAATAAAAACAGTGGCTGGATATTTGAAGGTAGTACCTTATCTAATATGATAGGTCATCTCGACTGAAGGCTAATAATACTTTTTAGTTTTTCTTTTCTTTATTATCAAAGTACAGTCGTTAATATGTTGAAATTTGATTTCCAAATTTTAATATTTTTTTGTTATTTTTTTTTTAAATTACATATAATTTAATAATTACTACTACTTTAAAAGTAACTACTTTTTACTATTTTTTTTTACTACAACTAGTAACTAATTTTTTACTTTAAGATCAAATATAATTTAAATAAGTAGAAAAAGATCTCAGGATATTGGAATATAATAAATCAAACTACAAGGATTTGAAGTGCCGACGTTGCGGAAGATTTATTCTTCCATCTTCAAGACTGGAAACAAGAAAACAAAATGAGCTCTAAAGCGGGGCGAAAAAAAAAATCGGGGTGAACTGTGGCTTAATTTTATAACGAAAATTTGTAGTAACATTGGCGGGAATTTTTGAATTTTTAAGATTATTTTATTCCATACCACATGATTGGGCACAGCTCATTTTAAATACGAAAATGGAAAAAAGACTTTATCTTTTATATTTTATATTTTACATATTTGATTTTTAAAAGTTTTAAACAGTGATTTTATTGCAATTTTTTAAAACAGGGTTTAGTATATTACATTACTAGTGGAGAAACCGAATGATTCGCTCACGCATTTGCGAGTTTTGCACGCCAGCCGTTAGGCGATTGTGCAGACGCAAAAAGTGAGCGAAAGGGTTTCTCCACGAGTGATATATAGCGTTTTGTTTAATCCTGCACTTATAAGTCTAAAATATTTATGAAAATATAATTTATTTTAATTCGTGTCATCAATAACTAAATTTGAGATTTTCAATTTGCTATAACTCGAAAACGGCGCTAGATATCGAAAAACTGAGCAAAAAATTTACCCACCTTGCTCGTACTTACCCCCCAGCAATTTGTCGTAGGAGGTCTTAATGCAAAATTCTAAATCAATAGCGCCCCAAGCAACACCAACGTCGGTTTTATACCTGTATAGCATTGAAGTATAACGAATAGGTACATATATTTTCATACCTGAAAATTAAGTATCAAAAAGGTACTTAAACGGCACATAATTATTCATTCATATTTGCACTGTACTCTTTAAGTATCGTTTCAATACATATATTTTCATACCGTTATTGTAAAGCCAATTGATGTATCAGATATGTATCGAAATATTACTAACTAAAATATATTTGAACAAATGGTACAGTTAAGGTGCAGTTTTAACATTAACGTTTCGGTGCTATAATTGCAGTATCTAATATGTACATCTATATTATGAATTGGAAGTTACGATTTTTACATTGCCGGTTTGATATCTATAAAGTGCAGTTTAAATAGTAATGTTTTGGTAGTTACAATTTTAGTATCTAATATGTAAAGAAGCATTAATACTTCCAAGTTATGATTTTTACTTAACTGTTTTGATACCATTCATAATGGTTAAATATATTTAACATAATATTTTACCCTAACTCATTTAAAAGGTACATAATATTATATTATTTAAATATCTATATATATATATTGCAATTTTGTGTTTTGTTTCTGTGTTTGAATAAAGAATTACTTTAGAAATATTTTAAATTATTTATTTTTTTATTTTAAAATTGTTCATTTTGATAAAATCAAGTATTTTATTAGTTACGTGGTATAGCCCAGCTCAACGGAATATTAAAACGTATTTTAAATTAAAATAAAGTGTTAGTACTATATTTTATAAAATTTAAAATATCCGTTAGATCATAATAACTATCCCTGAAAATGTATCGAATATTTATTGAAACTTGGGCAACTACAATTTATTTGAATATATGGTACCGTTAAGGTGTAGTTTTAACCGTACCGTTTAGGTGCAGTTTTAACCGTACCGTTTAGGTGCAGTTTTAACCTTACCCTTTCGGTACTGTAATTGCAGTATCTAATATGAACAGCTATATTATGAATTGGAAGTTACGATTTTTACATTGCCGGTTTGATATCTATAATGTGCAGTTTAAATAGTAATGTTTTGGTAGTTTCAATTTCAGTATCTAATATGTAAAGAAGCACGGATGTATTATTAAAGAGGTGATCTGACGACCTATGCTTCTATCACTGTATGTAGCGGGTCGCGAACGTACTCACTGTGGGAGAGAGAGGTAGTGACAGAGATAGACAACTAGCTAGGCGCGAAACAGCATTGTGCATAAGAAATGCATGCGTTACAATGCACTTTTTAGGATAAAAGCTTAATTACTGCAGTACTTGTGTTAATTTTTGGAAATGGCTCGAATACATTGTTTTACACCTAATTGCCACAGTGGGTGGGTGGCAATAGACACAAAGTTTCCTTGTTTAAAGTACCCAAAAACAAATTTACAAAATGTTTTGTTTAAGCATATTGCTTCAGTTGACGTGTTTGAAAACACAATCGAGGTTTTTTTTTCAATTAAACAAAACAAATTAATAAAGTCTGGTTGCCATCAAGTACTACATCGGGGCGAAATTGTATCAAAAGAGGTTTATTTTTATTATACATGTATGCGAGTTAAGCAATATTTACAGACAAGAGCAAGGAAAATTAAAAAAAGTCAGCCGTTGATAAGAAAAAATCAAAATTGCATAGGTCATAATGACTGAAATATTTAAATTATTACTTATCAAAAGTCGCCTAAAATAAATTTTCTATAATTTCAAAACAACTTTTGTATTAGTTTCAGCTTTTTAGTAATGTTTTCTCATTTGAAGATTTTTTCTTTCTCTCATTTTCTCAGTTTTTCATTTTTTATTCTGTTTGACATTTCATAAATAGACAAAATTACATTAAATCTTGAAACTAATAATCATTATAGTTAATTCACTTAGAATTTAGTTATTTTGAATTTAATAAAATTATTATATTTCTTATGTATTTTTATTTAAAATCCTTACGAACTTGTTAAGTTCAAAATTATACATAATATTGATTATAATTGTACCTAAGACTGTAATTAAATAAATAATTTCTTTATTTATTTCTTGTAGGTCTCTAAAATAATATTTCTTATATTATTATACATAAAACCTCTATTACTACGAGCAGCTAGTTGTCTGTCTCTGTCTAATACAGCAGGGCGCTTTCGAAGGCCATGCGATATACTGTTGTAAGCTCACCTCTTATATTATACATCCGTGTAAAGAAGCATTATTACTTTCAAGTTATGATTTTTATTTAACTGTTTTGATACCGTTCATTATTGTTAAATATATTTAACATAATATTTTACCTTAACTCATTTAAATGGTACAAAATATTATGTTAAATAATAATCTATTATATATTGATATATTATATTGAAATTTTGGGTTTTGTTTCTATGTTTGAAAGATTTACAGATATTTTAAATTCATTGTTATTTTTATTTTAAAATTTTTCATTTTGATAAAATCAAGTATTTTATGTGTCACGTGGTAGCCCCGCTCAACGGATTATTAGACGTTTTTAAAATTAAAATAAATATATATTTAGTAAAACTTAAAACATCCGTTAGACCATCATAACTAACACCGAAAATGTATCGAATATTTATTGAAACTTGGGTAACTACAATATATTTGAATATATTGTACCGTTTAGGTGCAGTTTTAATCATAGTACCGTTTTTTTACTGTAATAATAATTGCATTACCACCTTGTTATAAAATGTTTTTGTTTTGTTTTCGTGTTTGAAAGAATAATTAATTTGCCAATGTTTTAAAGTAATTATTTTTTTATTTTAAAATTTTTCATTTTGATAAAGTTATTTATTTGTCACGTGGTAGCTCAGTTAAACGGATTATTAAATGTTTTTTAATTTAAAATAAATTGTTAATAATAGTCAAAAGTCAGTCCTCACATAACAATTCTCTAAAGCTGTTGGACCAGATTCCCAGAAGTGTTCGAGAATATCGACTTTGAAATATTCCGCAAAAATTATGAAGATTGAAATTAAACTACATAACACAATTACAATAGTCTCCTGGTTGAGTGGGGTAGCGAGCGAGTCTCGTAAACGGAAGGTCTTTGGTTCGCTTCCCACCTTAGACAAATTTTTGTTTTCTTTAATTTATTTTAATTTTCTCCAATACGTATACCACGTCATTTATGTTAAAATTGATATAAAATATACTTATGCAAACAGTGCCTAAGTGCCTAAAATTTCTATTACTTCTTTGTTTATCTTATTTAATAAATTTTTATTTTGTCGCGACAAAATACTTCGACAAGAATTTATTCTTTAAAAATTTACCGTTTTAGAAAGCACCTGATTTAATCTTATTTTTGTGTTATCTAATTGCTATTGTCATATTAAATTTCATCTCTAAAAATTTACTTGAAAAACCCGAAAAACTTCCCTATTTGCTGAAATTGTTTAATAATTAATTTTTCACTAAATCATGACTACCTACTCGGTACGAGTAGTTTCCTATTGTTTTATCTATAATATTCTCAAAATTTTTCATTGCCATGAATACTATTATACTATAATTCTATAACTTGATTCGCACTTGAAAAATAGAAAGAAATAATGTAATTTAAATTTAATTGCGTTTATGTACTGTTATACAAAAATAAAGACTCATTCAGGTAAGAATTCTTAGGATTACCTAATAAGAATAGGTAAGTAAATTTCAAAAAAAAATTAAAATTTTAGGTTATTTTTAAAGAATGAGATTTACCCAAGATATAATAACGGTATCTTTAATATTCAAATAAAAATTTTAAATTTGTCTAGTATTTATAAAAATACTTTTCTGATAACAATGTAAACGAATAAAATTGTAATGCACTCTTTTCGCACTTGATTGGACTTCATTATATAGTTTTCACTTGGTAATCGTAAAGATACAGGAAGACCGTGAACTGACAAATAATATTTTGAAGACAAATTTTAACATTCAATTTAACGTTATTATTTTTTTTATTTGCTTATTTATTGGTAGTCGGCATTCAACATAGTAGAGTAACCAAGTAAAAAGTAATAAATTTTATTTTAAATAAAAGAGGCTTATATCTTACTACTTACTTTGTCCTTTGTCGGTTTGTAATAATAATATACCATATTTTTATAAAATTTAAAGAGTACAGAAAGCATTAAGTAACATCTGGACATTTGTTAATTTTAAAATTTTGTGACAATAGTTTGTTTTCCTGTTCAGAAGTTCTCTGTGATAATATTTTTTTAACCAAATATTTCGGTTTTAAAGTAAACCTACAATTAAAAAAAAAATGTCCTAAAGAAAACACCTCACAAACATAGTTTATTATTATAACCCACATAGGTGGGTTATAGCGCAACGTACAGTACAAAACAAATAATACATTTACTTTAGTTATTTCGATTATTTTTAAATTTTCCTATTTAATAAATTTTTTTGTCGCCGCCCCCATGGTAATTGTCTGGACCCGCTACTGCCTCTCCCCTAGATTGTTGAAATTATTAATTGATATATTACACGATAGTTTCTTATTTTGTATCTATAATATTTGCGAAAGTTTTTATTGATATACAGAAGATCCACATACACCACCGTCTAAAACTTTAATCCCACTTGAAAAATAGAAAGAAATAATGTAATTTAATTTCTTTTATGTGCTGTTATATACACGAATAAGTAGGTAAGTAAACTTTGGACGCCCTAAACTTCAAGTAAGAATTAAAATCTCAGGTAATTTTTAAGGGATGAAACCCAGGAAATAACGGAATTTTTAAATAAAAATTTTTAATTTGTTAATTTTGCAGTAAAAATATTTTAGACATTAGAGTGTTATTTTAATCTATTTTACGTGTTGACTAATTGTATATAAAATACACGTGGTTTTAAATTATTTTATATATTTTTTTTAATAAATTGCATTGCTTGAAAAAAATATGATACACGTGTTTCTCGCTTTTCTGCCACTTTCATATTTTTTAACATAATTTATAATAATAATAATTGAACTAAAACATTTTTAAAATGGATTAATATAGTTATTATTGAAAAATTGAAATTGACCGTTAAACAATCTAAATTCTTCGCACACCCCAGGTAGGTATAGTCGTTAAGTGGTATGCTTTCAGATGGAAGAGCACATGCAGCATGGGTTCGAATCTTGGAGAGGGCCATTTAGAAAAAAAAAATGTAAGTACGTATTTGGTGAATAATAATTAATGTTAGTTTTCAGTTATTTCAGGAATGGATTCTCCAGGAATAAGCAAATTATGATTAAATAAATATAATATATGTAATTGTAACATCTGAATTAATAAAAAACAACTATTACCTTAGTTAACGAATTTCTAAATAATTACAGAAATTAAATTTTTTTATTATTATTATTAAATATTTTTTAATCAATATCAGTGCCGATTAGGCACGTAAATTTTTTTTAATATTAATATTTTATTAATAATATAAATAATATTCCGTTCATAAAAAATCAACACATAATATGTGTAAAAACGATACACCAATTCAGTAACGGCATAATAGGCAAATCAATACCGTACCGTTACGTAAATACCTGTACCGTTTATCTACATAATTGATACCGCAAAACAGTAACGGCAAAATGGGCACATCGATGCCGTATCGATACGAAAATACCTATACCGTTTATGTACATAAATGATATCTCAAAACAGTAACGGCAAAATGAGAAAATCAATGCCAAACAGTTACGAAAATACCTGTACCGTTTATGTACATAATTGATACCTCAAAACAGTAACGGAAAAATGGGCACATCGATGCCATACCGTTATGTAAATATTGGTACCGTATATGTACATTTTTGACGGCTTTGTGCTGCTTGGGGCGCACTTCGCGCGCAAAATAATTCAGAAAAAAGTTAGCTTTGGTTTTAAAATATAAAAATACGTAGGCAAATCAACACAGACGGTAGGTTGCGTTGCTATAGTTTGCATAAACAAATACAATGAACGACTGCATTTTTCACTAACTAGTGGGTGAAAATTCTTTTGCCCACTCGTTACCTTAGAAATAATTTGAGTTAGTAAAACAAAAGGTTTCTAGTTGCGTATCCAAGTAAGAAACGACATGTTTCAATAGCAGGATTGAACAAATATTTTTACAATTATTTGTTAAATTTTAAATGTTTGACCGTCTGAATCTTTTCAATTTTATTATTTTTACTAATTTTACAATACGGACTTTGTTGAGTGTGACCAATTTGGATGTTGTTGCTCTCCATGCGGCTATTATGTATTTGATCAAACATTGTAACATCACGATTTGTATGGTGAGTGTATTTGGATTTTTCGCCCCGCTTTAGGGCTCATTTTGTTTCTTGTTTCCAGTCTTGAAGATGGAAGAATAAATCTTCCAAAACGTCGGCACTTCAAATCCTTGTAGTTTGATTTATTATATTCCAATATCCAGAGATCCTTTTCTACTTATTGCAATTTTTTGGATGCAATACTTTTCCTTGCAAATATAATTTAATTACCTCTGCTACCTGTAATTTGAAAAGCCTATTTTTAGGCTTCCAGGCGATAATGTGTTAATAAATTATAGTACAGCTTAATTACTAATTCTAATTTAAATTACTAACAAGAGTTTGTGAAACTCAACATGAATTCTATAAAAATATCGCGCGACACTTCCATAAAAGTAGACGAGTGGTCAACTCTTGCAATTTCTCTCAAGCAAGTCGGAACTTCAAAAAAAGTATCGGTTACATCTGATTCTCTATGTGACAACACATATCGCCAGAAGTTGAAACATATATGTCCGACAGAAATTTTATGCAGCGTTTATATCTGATCTTATATTATATGTGTCTACACATATCGCTGAAAGTTAACACATAATATATGTCTGACAGAAATTTTTATCATTTACATTAGTTACAGTTACTGTCTGACGTAAAATTCGTGCAATAAGTGTCAGATCTACCGATTCGACTCCGGTGAGAGTGTAAAACTTTTATATAACATTAGGCGCGATAGTCCCTCTGGGTTGATCATTACCACCATCAACTGTTAAGAATAGGAATAAGTTCAAATAAGTTGTATCCTCAAACACTTTAGGAACCATCAAATTAAATAAAAACAGTATCATTTAAAAATGTGTAATAATTGTTAAAAATATTTAATTTTATAATATTCACTATATAAAATTAAATGAATCAAAATATTTTAATCACTACAGTATATAATATTATGAATAGGAACATACTTTGAGGTAAAAGTGCCTTAGACCCTCCATATTTATTTTCTTGAAGCCATGTGCTAATTTGATTTAAATTATTTTTATTCCACTCAACGTTTTCTCTTGCTTTTGATATTCCTTCAGCAAATACAGATGGTAAGCCATATCTTGCGGCTAGAGCTTCAAGCTGAAATTAGAGAATTATAAATATAAAACACTGCACCTGTATACGATTGCATTACATTAGAAAGTTGTTTCTCTGTTGTTAATTTTGAACCAATATCTCTAATCACCCCAGACATAGTTTTATTGCCATACCTAAAATTTAAAAATCAACTGGCGGTTGCTTTATAATACCACAAAATACTAACATAGATAATAAATATATAAAATATTCTGAGACATAATCCAATGCTACCTGCACTCCAATATATCCACCTTTTATTGTTGCAGATATTCCTTGAGTGAAGCTTATTCCATTCCTATAAGCTGGCATGGTCAAATCTAGAAAACTAGAAAAATATTGTAGTTTAATGGAAGTTTTTATTTTAAAATAATCCATGAATGCATACTGTTTTAAAATAGAACTATCTTCGCTGCAACCCAAAGCTGATACTGCATACGTTTGAAAATTAGATTGTTTTGTTTCTGCGTTATTTCTATTTTTCAAATACATATTATATAATATGTTCCAATCATCTAATGTTGCGGTTCTCATCGCACCACATAATAATGTACTTTCTAAATCTAATGGAAGTGTACTTCCAGTTTGCAATGTTTTGAATGCAAATAAAGCTTTAGTTCTGCATTCCGAATGGTTGAATTGACATAAGTAATGGATAACCTGTACACGATTTAGTTTATCTGTGTGAGAATCTTCATTTTTTATATTAAATCCCAAGTGTTGATAAATTCCCGTTAAA
This sequence comes from Cantharis rufa, assembly GCA_947369205.1. Taxonomy (NCBI): domain Eukaryota; kingdom Metazoa; phylum Arthropoda; class Insecta; order Coleoptera; family Cantharidae; genus Cantharis; species Cantharis rufa. Next base: position 32,997,939 of record OX376304.1, read on the forward strand.
ACACCCAATATATACTCCTTAAAAAATAAAATTTAAAAAAATGTTATAATATAACCAGATTATTAAAAATTTTATAAAACTTCTTTTTACCTGAAAATGTTTTTCTGATGAGGTACCAGAAATCTTGTCATTCAAAGAAGTTATTGCGTTGAAGTAAGACATGAAAGGAACATACTCTACTTCATTTTCTAAGTATAAACTTAAGCTAAGTGGTATAGAATAATTTAAAAGTTCAAATTTTGCAATGTTGAATGAATCATCAATAAGTTGAGCTCTATTTAAAACATTTATTTCGATGTGGTTTTCCATTAAAGCGTCAATTATTAAATTCCAGTTTTGGTCATCGTAATTTACTCGATAATAGTCTATTAACATAATGGTAAAATTTAAATATCGTTAGTAGTCTACCTTATAATAATTATTAAGATTTGCAACTATTGCTACAATTTTACTTACATGCTTCTTGTTTGTTTAATATAAGCCAATCCGTTCCATTCAACATTTTGATTTCAATGCTTTTCTCGTGATTAGTTAACCAATCGGTAGCTCTAATAGTTTTAAAATTTGCACGTGCCCGTGTGGCATAATTAATAGGTATAGCCCAAGTTTCATTTTCTACTGGTTTGTGCATAAATCTATTCTAATATTTGCAATTTATTAATTAAATTTTATTTAATTGATAAAATAATATGTTAATTACGCGTACCTGAACTAATTCAACTATTTGTTCGTTGCCATCATAATTCCTCGTAGCAGTTACCAAAGGATATCCTTTCTGTGAATCCCACGTGCTCATAATACTTTCTATTGTTAATCCTTTAGGTAGATTTATGGAAGATTTGTTTAAAGCATAGTCGAGGCTTTCGTAAAGCATTTTAGGTTCTGCCCAATTAAATCCTCTAAAATGTTTCATTTGTTAGATTTATTTAGGTATTTAATTTATTTTTTTATTTATAAAAAAATTGAAGGAGAGGATTAGCTCCCATATGATATCAAAAGTTTGGACATGTTTTATATTTCCTAATTTTTTTCTCACCACCTTGTGCGTGTAGCAGTGTCTATGACAATATTTATCCCAGGTCATTTGTTATTATTTGGTTCCACCATCTCACCTTCGGTCTTCCCCGTGTTCTTTCCTCACTAGGTTTCCATGTAGTTATTTTATTTACGTTGTTGTCTTAATTTCTTCTCATAACATGCCCTAACGTAGTTATTCTCATTTTGTTATTTGTTATTCTCTGTGACTTGATGAATTTTACTATGTTTTCACCCTGTATCTCGTTTTCTATTTTGTGGTTCATTAGAGGTCTGAATTCCTCGTTATTTTCATTTTTCGGGCCCAATATTGTGCGGAAGACTTTTCTCTCAAACACTCTGAGTCGTTTGGCATCGGCCTGAAAGAAGCACATTGCTTCCGACGCATATGCAATCACTGGTCTTATCAATATTTTATATATTTTACCTTAGTTTTGCTACTTAGTTTCTTATCTTTAATGAGTGATTTGTTGGCACATATGCCTATTTAAATATGAAATCTGAATAAAAATATGTTCTATTTCCAGATTGTATTCTTCTTCGTAGTTATTCAAGTCTGTTGCAGTTTTTGTCAATGTATGTTCTTAGATATTTAAAACTATCTACCTGTTTAAAGTTGTAGCTGTCTATTTTAACGGCGATCTTGCCGTGTCAGTTAATCCAGTCTCGCTTCATGAATTTCGTATTTTCTTCATTTATCAATAGTCCCATTTTACTCCATTTTTTCTCTATTTCGTTAAACATATCCTTCATTTTCTTACGGGATCTCGTTATAATAAGGATTTCATCTGCATATGTAATCAACTGTCCCTCTCTTGTTACGATTGACCCTTTTGTTAGATTATATTTACATTAGATAATAATATATTCCTTGATTCCTATTTTCTAAACATCAATATCTAATCTTCTTGGATGTACAAATTTCGGTAATTTTATTTTACAAATCATTGACTTTTTTTAACATAATGCCATAATTAAAAAAACAATTTATTATGGTGCATGAAACCGGATTTTATAATTATGTAATTCATTTATACACAACTAATACCACATGCTGATTGTGAGAGATCCATATATCATCGTGAAGTGCGTATTAGATCAAACTTGCCCGAAGACAAGATCACAATCACAATCCTCAAATTGATTTTAAACTTTAGATCACAGAAACGTGTCCAAAACGATCAGGATTTTAACTACGCTCCCTTCCTAGGCAACATGTGTAAGTCTACTGCATGGTGTTACTAAATATCTAGTAATAAAATATAAAATTACTAACCTTTTAGTAAGATAATCGTTAAGTCCAATTTTGAAATAATCCACTGTCATAATTGCTTCTATCATGCGAATTACGGCACCAGCTGTACAATAAAAAATAGTAAGTAGTAGTAATAATAATGTTATCAAAATATCAACCGCGGGGACGCAGAGATCCCGGAAGACCGAGGAAGAGATGGGCCGGAACAGGTCAAAGACCTAATACGTGAAGGAATGATGATGATCTAAATATATTATACCAACCTAGAGATGGTCTGGTAAAATAAAACACTAGATACATAAATGTAAGTATAGATGGGCATAGGAACATTCCCCCCTCCCAAGGATATCTCTGATTGTATCCCTGAAGCTCTCACTGTGTATGTATGTAGTAGTAATACGATAGTATTTAATAAGAGGTTTAATAAGCAGTTTAAACTTCAGTTTTAAAATAGGTACTATTTTATCTGCTCTTTCATACATAATATGGAAATTTACGTTTTGTCAAAATCCACTCTAAGTAGGTAATGAAACACCTAGTTGTTATAATCCTTAGTTTTCTCTTTTATGATATAATACACCCACGCATTATGTATAATAATATCACATTTTATGAACTTGTTGTATGAAACTTGTTTTTCTAATGTACAATATTGATGAACACTTATTGTTCATCGTGTTTGTATGAACTTGTTCATCGGAGTAAAATTGATGATTTTTTCATCAATATGATGAATATTTTTATCAAAATGATGCTATTTTTTTCAGTGTATAAAGAAGCAGACAAAATTAGATTATATGTTAAGTATACTGTTACGAACAAAGTATACAATTTCTTTAAATGTTTAAATTAATTAATATTTCAAATTCTATTTGCTTATTTTTGTGTAACTCAATATCATTATCAAAATTTTGGCTAGTGTTTGATTTCAACATTCTACCAATTTCTTATTTTTATATCTAGTTAATGATATTTATTATGGATTTTTCAAGTAACAAAGAACCTAATACTAATAGATATAAAGAATCATTTAATTTGTTTATGCATTGTTCCTCAAATTAAGTCTCAAACATGTAAGGTATATAAATTTCAAGAAGAGTTTTGCTGTTCTGCGTAAATTTGAACTACTTATATCTTATTCACTTACATTTTTCATATGCAATTCTGTCAAATAATGCAGATATTTCTTGGGGCGACCCTGCTTCGTGATTCATAATTCTGGTGGTACCTAAACTATCTGGTCCAAAAGCTAACTGAGTTACTTTAACAATAAACTGTTCCATAAGTTTCCATTCAGGTTTAATCTTAAATAATATTTTTAGATAATTTTTAATTTATTCAAATTAATGAATGCGCAGATAAAAAATATTATTACATACATAAATACCATTTGTAATAATAATTAGCAAAAAAATTTCCAAACACTTACATGATCCGTTATTTTATACTGAAAATAAGTGGCAAAGCCTTCACTAAGCCAAAGGTACTTCCACCATTCTTGAGTAGCCAAATTTCCAAACCACTGATGAGCAAACTCATGAGCTATTATTGTATCTATTTGTTGCTTCATCGCTGTTGTAGTTTCTTTTGTCACTAGTAATAAGTTATTTCTAAAATTATAAAACACAAAAATTTCCATTTTTATTCCTGATTCAAAAAATAATAGGTAGATACTATAATATAACATAGATGTAATTATAATATGGTGTTTGTAAATTTTAAATACCATGCGACTAAAACGGTTCAACATTCTGAACTGCCATCAGAGCATACAATGCTGTAAAAAAGGGTTGACAAACAAACATATAAAAATAAAAATTACTAGATAATCGTATTTCACATAAAATTATGTGATAAATTGGAATTTAATTTTTATGTGCTGGTGATAATAGACATAATCAAATTTGCATCTATGCCGTGTATTGGTTCAAAATTTACAAACATACGATAAATTACCTATAGGTAACAAGACCCCAGTTTTCCATTGCACCAGGAGTAAAATAATTGTTTGGTATTGCTGCTTGGTACATTTTATCCATAGAATACTTAACATTAACAAATTCTTCAAGTGATTTAATAATCTTATTTCCTATATCAACTGAATAGTGGGCATGACCCTGAAGTATGTCTGCTGGTGGTGCAAGTGTACGAATTATATTATTTTCTATCACATCCGTTAATTTCATTTCAGATACTATAAATGCAACTAAATATGTTGACATTTGCACGCTTAATTCAAATTCATCTTCTACTTGCTTTCTAGCTGCATCTACATATCTAAATAATATAAATTGTAATTAAAATTTTGCATTTAGTTTAAGATAGTGAAGAAATTAGTATTATTCATCCTTAAATTTTAAAAGTATATTTTGTTGTCAGGGCAAAGATTTGGTCATAGCAGCAAACAATTCAATTTATATAATATCGTAGTTTCAGCATTGTTTTGCTACAACAAAGAATTTAGAAAAATTGAAAATTATTTTTTAAGTAAATGGTGTTCCAATAAGGACGATAGGATTTTGATAGTGCAAAGCAGCCATATTTCCATTGCAATATTTGACATCTGCTGTCAGTTATCATCAGGAAGGTTTGCCATTCAAGCATGATTGTTCATGCTTGTTCACGTTGCCACAACGTTTGGATATCGTCCAATTATTGGATCAAAATTCGGAAAGTTTTGTTTCTACTCATAAAATTTTTTGTGCAAAACATGGTCGTCATTCTGTTCCTTGTGAGTTTGCTATTCGCCGTATAATTGATAAGTTGGAAAGTAGATTGGCCCTATATGATAATAAGCCACCGTCACGACTTCGTACTAGTTGCAGTCAAAAGAATATAGTAAATATTGCAGAAAACAATAATGAGTTTGTTTCGCGCCGTTTTTAAGAGTTAGGCTTATCCACAATAACTACCTGGCGTGTTTTTTTTTTTTTCGGAAATTGATAAAATCGCTGCCGAAAATATTTATTTTTAATTAGACCACCAGACCAATTTACCATATTGACCAATTTACCATACAGCAGACCAGACCAATTTATCATACAGCAGGCGCTATAATGCAGTTATTTTTCGGACAGTGCGGTGAGTTAAATCATAGGTTTACGCCAAAAAGACGATAACTCTTGGTAAACTTTGAACCAATTTATGAGCCACCATAACTGCAATACCACCCTAAATTCTGGACAGGTCATCAAAAATTTGCGAGATTTACAAGAGGATCTAAGGTGGTAAACGATATATTTTTTATTTCATAAATGGCATAGAATATACCATCAAAGTAATAAAATTAATAGGCCCTATATTTGATCAAAATTTACTCTGTTTTATTTCAATATTAGAAAATACTATCGCTCTTATTGAGATACCCTATATTATCTTATTCAGTGTTAGCTAAATGTTATTTCATGAAATGCATTTTGAATGAGATGTCTTGGACGAATAAAAATATATCAACTTTGGCCCCGGTTGTACAGTTGTAGGTTAAACCAAAGAGTTTGGGTTAACCAATAAATGATATCCAATAACGAATGAATGATAATGATAATTATATGATAATTAGTCATGCCGTTAAACTACAGACATATCGATTAACTTCGAAGTTGAAAGTTTGCGTATACAATTTTAGTTAAAGATTTCTCTCATACAACAACAATGTATTTACTTTCTACAAACCTTGTGTTAATAAGCTTCATGTTAGATACGGAATTATAACTAGCTGGTCGATTAATATAAATTTTAAACTGAGCTTTGAAATTTGGTTCATCGAAACATGGAAATGCTTGCCTAGCACCAGTAGGTTCGAAATGTGTAGTGGCAAATTTTCTAAAAATAGAATTTTTGTTATAAATTATTATGTAGATATTTATAATAATATGTAGTAAGTACTTATTATGCAAGTAGTATATATAGCTAGTTATGAATTTTTGTTTTATTTTTGATTATAATTATACCTATCAATTAAATCATAACAAAATATCATCAATACAATATATTTGCAACTTAATAAAGTGAGATTAATAGAATAATAGAATGAAAGAATAAGAATAAAACGGCTGATATTATCGTTAAATGAACAAGTTCTCGGTGTTAATTTCAACGATTATGTTGTTATAACGTTATTTAGATCGTAAAATGTAAAAAACTTATTGATAAACCGTTTATTCCTTACTGCAAATTTAGTTAAAAATTGTTGTTTTTACCTGAGAATGTTTTGTTCATCTGTATACTCGGCATAATAGAAACCACGTAACCCATCTAGGATTCCTTCAAATTTGGGTATATGTAAAATATATTGTTTTCCTTTTGCTAAGTTTCTATTTGTAGTAATCTCGTAAAACTCTTGTAAAGGTAATCCAATGGGACCTTTACTTTTAATAGCTACCGGTGTAGTTGGATTATCAACGTCAGTGAGAGAAATTAAAGAATTATCTATAGTCAAGTTTCGATGGTGAAAGATTATGCTTTTTGTAGCTGCGTTTATTTCAAGCAATATTTTTACATCGCCTTCAAAAGTTTTATTATCAAAATCTGGAGTCAATTTAAGTGTATACTCTTTGGGGATAACATCAGTTTTTAAACGATATATCGTGTCATCTGCTCGTGGTTTAGCTATTTCCTTTCTTGAAAGTGGGTCACTAGTAGATAAACCCACTAATACTATTATCACAGTTGCAAATAGCATCTCAATTCTAAAATAACGTAAAACTGTAATTATTGTAAAGTTATCGTCTACTGCTTCATAATATTCTCAAGTCTCTATCTCTGTATATTTAAGAATTAGAATAAGTTTAAAAATTCACATTCCTGGAATTATAATAAATAAATATAAATAAATATCTAAATGTAATATTACATTATGGAGAATACGAATATATTATAATTCCAATAAAATTTTGTTTTTAATTAATTAAAATTTTTATAAATTGGTTAATTTATGAATTTATTGATATGATAGTTGAACAATTTTATTTACAGTGAATTTTAGTAAAAACAAAATACATATTTTAATTTGTAACGTACCTGTTACACAGTTACTAATTGCATTACTATTGTTTATTGCGTGAGCTAATTCCAATATCACAATTTGTAATACAATCTAGTTATTTAAAAGGCACTTGAAAAAATACGTACCTATTTCAAATTTCTTAATCGACGAAAGAGATTTTGAGTATTTTATTATCTACACCAATATCGATATAAATAATCAGTATATTATGATGATACCACTTAGTAGTATTATTATCCTACTGATATTAAATTCATTTATGATCCATAAATAAAAAATTGCGAATAAGTAAATGAAATTTAATACACTTTGAATTATATTCTGAATAATATATTAATATATATTTATATACTAAATTTTTAAATCACAATTCTACAAATTACAGAAAACAAACAACTTATTAATATATAACATTTTTATTTTCTTTCTTTGATTCGTTTGTAGATATAAACAAAAATGCATTTTATAAAATAGTAAATATATACATTCATAATAAATTTCTATTTTGACATATATGGAAAGTTTATGTTTTGTTGTTGGTGTTAATTGCATTGCTGTAATAAAGTTATTACTGTATTAATATGTATTAATAATTAAAATAATATTATATCCTTGCATGTTTAAAATTAGTTAACTTTTTAAATGGAAAAAGTAAACTAACATTAAAGTTCATTGTTAAAAACAATAAAATTACCTTATCTAATAAAGTTCTAAATCCAATGCAAAGCTCACATTGATATCGAAATGTTGTTATATTTGGCATACATATGTATGATACATATGTAGTTTTATGATATTTTGTAATAGCAAATCCTAAAATCTAATAAAATATATTGCCTTGTCTGCTCACATAATATAAAGTTATATTAAATTTCTTTTATAAAGCCTCTTAGAATCTTAAAATTTAATAGAAAATATAAACGAAATAAAAAACCTATGGATTTAAAGTAACACCTCGTTTCAATAAATGGGGAGAATCTTAATGTGAAATTATATTAAATCCATACATTTTGCTACATATTATTTCTAAAACATATTTAAATATAAAACTTACTAAATAATAAAAAATTAATTAGAATTCACATTAATCATTTTATGCAGTAAACCAATGGATTGAGATTCACAAAAAATCTTGCTGAAAAAAATAAAAGTTAGTATTTTCTTAACTTAATAATTCGTTAACTAAATTAGTATTTTAAAATTTTTCAATTTTTGAAATTTATGTTCATATATTTATGTATTTTTTTCAACTATTTTATTTCCATCTGAGACACAACTTACACAACTGAGACGAAGTAAGCTGAGCCGAATAGAGATTAACTGAGTCAAAGTGAGAAAAACGTAAAGTGTGAAAAAAACAATAAAAGTACACTACCAACCCACGATGCAAAAATTACTTATCAAATTAATTATATTTACCAATGTTTACTATTGTACTTGTCACTTGCCAACATAACCTCTACAAACCTTTTTAAACCGACCAATCCGGGCTATTGCTCAATTTAGCTTAGTACATGCTCATTTGTATAACACTCACTAATCTACTAATCTCAGGTCGGACGGCACATCACATCTGTTAAAACGGCAAAAAGGACACCCATTTAACTGAGTACCTGAGTATCTCAGTACAATCTCACTTAAAATAGGTAAAAAGAATACAGGTATTATTTTGTAAGCATTCTGTAAATCAATCGCTTGCTTGAAGGTATTCAGCTTAGTTAGTGAGCAATTTGATTAGTTTGCAACTCGATTGGGGTAAAGCTCTATTACTTTGCAAATCTATTTAAAACTACTGGTTTTATTTTTTACAACGCACACAACCCGGAAATGCACTATATTTCGCAAATTTAGAGGGATATTGTGGTTTTCTCTCAATAACTTAATGTAAATTAGTTCGAAAATGACTAAATTCAATGGGTGTCACTGTCGATGGTCTGCAGTAGGTACTTTAATAAATTTGCTAAATAAAATTGCAGAATTCTATGAATATTAGTCGATCGAGCTACCCTGTCTCGGTGGAACTTCCCAGTCAAGGTGGATCGATTTCAGAGATCTTTTTAGCAAGTTTAGCTAACCACGGTAAATCACGAATTCACCCTTAAACATATTTCAGCGCTTGTCTTATAATGTGACCCTGTAGGAGAGTAAGTAATTATATCGGCGCAATCCGTATTTTACCATCGGTGCAATCTGCATCTGACCATCGGTGCAATCTACATGTGACCGTCGCACAGTGGGGTATTTGACTCTAAAAACTGGCCATAATTGAAATTTTCAAAATCTGTTTTTAAGGGTTGCAATTTTTACTGGGGGTACATGAATAGATGTGACGTTTTTTACCATAAATTTCCGCCCTTTAGACTGCAACGGTAACGTTTAAAAAAATTCGAAACTTAGTCGTCTTTGGTTCCATGCGTATTTGTTATTAACTTAGCAAAAATTACTTTTTTTAGTTTGAAGTTTAAAGTGAGTTTAAGCGTTGGATTTTATTGTTTCGATATGAGTGATAATCCTCAAGGTATGTATAAGTAAGCCTGATAGTTTTTTGCAAATATTTTAAAGTTTTTTGAGTAAAATTTTATGGACTTTTGGAACCGTTTAATTATTATTACAATTAACATTTTATAAGTAATTACAGAGGTTTATTTATGCTTCCAAGTGAGTCCAAGCTAATATTTTTACATGACATGAAGGGCCAACATATATAGATAATATTTCCAAAAAATTGGCCGCGGATTCCCGCGAATCAGCTGTTGGCGATTTTATTACTTTTTATTCTGCATAGATTTTATAATATAAATTTAATTAAATTATACTCTCTCGTAATTTGTATTATTATTATTAGTGATTAATTTCGGTCCCATACGACATTTGAATTGATATTTAAATTATGTGAAATATTTTTCAAAACTAAATAAAATATGAAAGTTATACAGGGCGAAACCTACAAATTTACACAGCTAATAATTAATTTATTGTTCGTTGATATGATAATAAATTCTTATTAACTGTGTCAATTTTTGATTTTGTCCTGTATAACATTTTTATTTAATCTGTTTTTAAAAACCAATTATCAAATTATCCTAAAAATCAAAAATCAAGTACGATAAGAGTGCAATTTAATTGAATTGAACACCTCGTAAATTTTCTCAAATTTATAATTAATTAATATTATAATATATTTTATGCTTTCCCAGGCAAAAAAATCCCGGTTATTAAAATTTTTTTATAAGAATTTTTAAAATTATTTTCCGTTTATTTATAGATTATATTTAGAGCGAATTCAAAGTTTTAGAATTTTACTAAGTTATTTTTATTTCAACCCTTCGAAAATAACCCCAATAGATCGATAATAACTTTTTTATTATATTTCCATGAATTTGTAGGTCAAATTCTCGACATATTGAAAGTTTCATAACTCTATATTCTGTTATTTTGATTTGCAGCCCCAGAAAACTACCCTATTTATCAATGTAATTTTTTTCATTATTTTTTCTACAATCCGAAGCATATTTTGAACACATTTATTGTATTTCAGAATTATGGCCAGTTTAGTGTTTAGTTTAGTGTCAAATACCCTACTGTGCGTCGGTCAAAACCCAAAAAGAAGAAATAACTTTTGACCATTGGTGCAGTCTACATACGTCCGGCAAAGTGAGAGCTCCAAAAAAAAAACAGTGTCTTGGCCTGCATTATTTCAATCCTTCTGGTCATCTGAAACAAAAGAATCCATCAGATTCTTAATTAGTAAAGTTGTTGCTATGGTATGAGCCTTGAATAAATAAAAAATGTTTTAGGCAAAATGGCGGCTGTTCAAAACAAATTATTTTTGCAGTTTTTTTATAACGATTTCAAATTTTTTTAAATAGTAAAATTCAAAATTTTCAACTTTAGTTAGGTTCATGTTATAGAGGGATGTATAAAGAATGTTCACACCAAATATGAAATAAATCGGTTCAGTAGAACTTGAGATATCGTGCACGCCAGCTTGAAAAACGTTGTTTGGAAAAAACCGCGTTTAAAGTTTTGAGTCAAGATACCGGAATTTTACTCATTGAATGGTATGGTATACTTACATATTATTAATCGGCGATTTCTGTTCCATACAATTCCAAAGTTCTTTCGTGAAGGCGAGCAGACTGACTCGCAACTATCTTGAAATGTTAATATAATATGGTTTTATGGGGAAATTCATCCGCAGGTAGTCGGGCAGCGCTTACCGTCTATTGTTTATTTGTTTCGGTGGTACCAGATTAAATGCTGCGTCACTAAAATGGCTATAACTCTTTAAATAATCGTAAATTTGAAAAATCTTTTTAAGGGTTGTAACAATTTATTGTTTAATAATTGTTTGAACGTCCCTTTTGCCCTCTGCTTCGTGCCGCTAATGGAAAGATCGACACGCCAAAGGAAATGTAGTGAAACGCGGATGTGAATTTGCAAGTCCAAGTGGGAATGCAACTGCGCAGCATTTGTGGTTAAGTAAACCGAGTTGAGAATTTCGAATTATTGTGCGAATTATCAATGCGACCTGAGCCCAGTTACTACAGGTGCCTAATTGGGGATATTTGTTTAACCTGTTGCGCCATTCAATTAAGTCAATATTCCATAAAACACAAACGAGAATTTTACCATCCGATTCAATGATTGCGAGTGTATGAATCGCAAGTTATTGTTTCCTGAGTCCTGTTACCGTCTTCGACGTACACCAAGTGCTAGGGTTCATTGTGTGCTGCGTTTGCTCAGCATCTTTTGTTCAGTCAATTGCCGAGTGGTCCGTTCCCGACAGTGTCTGACGAGAGTCTTCATAATCTTTTAAGCAGCTGGAAAAAAATTTTGTAAACTGATCAGGCGCTTGGTGAGTAATCTTCTGCTTTGCTACTTCTTGTTGTCGATTGTTGTCTTAATAATAATTTTCATATTAGATTCAATACATATCTATTCATTAGCTGTTGTTATATAAAAAAAAATCGATTTTTTCAAATTTCTAGACTAGAATACCGCATTAAATTAAAAAAGATATAGGTCAGATATGAATTGGAAGCTTATGACTTTTTTGGTATCAAAACTAACGCGTTTAGAATTGGGAATTTTTAGAGAAAGAAAGTTGTGCAATAAGATAGAAATAAGCTGGCTCAAGATCAGATGGTGGGAACAAGTTCTGAAGGAAAGACCATAGGTGGATGGATATCGAAGATTGAAAACAGAAAGTGTAAGGATAAAATGACATGGAAAAAACTGGTAACGAAAGTAAACACGGACGGAGGGCTACAAAAATAAAAGAAAGTGTATTGATTTAGCTGGATTTTCTTATAGAAAACATTTCCAGTAGCAGTTTACCGACCTTAATTAGGTCTTGGTTACAAACATAAAATAATTTCATTGTTATTCATCATTATATAATATTAGATTGTAACACTTAACAAATAATATTTTAATGTATTTTTGGTATTTATAAGCAATCTTTGAATTATTCTATAATTTTGCAGCTTTATTGAAATTTTGAAAGAAAATTTTTCTTAAAGAGAACATGTGGCTAAAATTTGTTGAATCGTCACCAGTAAAAGCAGAAGTAAAAATTATGGTAAAATAATAAATTATTATCGATGGAAATTTTTTTTAATTTTCTATTAAAATTATTTAAATTTCATAGTTTTTAAGCTTTTCAGAAATATTATTATAGTGTTAATAACTTGACATAATTTATAATAATAGGTGTAATCTAGTTTTAAATCTCATCTAGTTTTCATTTTTATTTTACAAAGTTTTAGTTATTTGATATACCTTTGGCCAGCATTAATCAATAGATTAGAATAATTACGTCATTTTTTTATGGCATGAGATTCAAATTTTACCTTGAGAGTAATTAGTTGAACATAACGGTATATAATTACTATTAAATTTTGAAATAAATAATAATTTATATTATTATCAATAATAAATAAATTAATGAAGCAACAAAAATAAAAAATTAAAGTTCTTAGCAGCAATCCGGTACCACAACTTACAATTAGTATATTACATTACAAAATTATAATTTCACTGTTAAAAACGGTTTTAAGTTTATTAAAATAAAATGTACCTACCTGCTTCAACTTGATGTAAGTTCAAGACTCAGATATATCCGGATATAATCCTGATTTAGTTAGCCAAAGAACTTACTTGTTAAAGTCACACAAATGAGGTAGAATTATATGCAGTAAGAAGTGAATAGATAAAGTAGGCATTACGAAGGAAAATTTACCAAAGTAGAAAATAAATTTTTAGTGAAAATATTTGCGCACATAAAGTAAAGTATAATGTTATTCAAATAAATATAATTTTAGTATGTTACTTTAATAACATAATTATTGTAAGCAGTATTTTTTTATATTTTTTTAATCTTTTCATTTATATTTTAATATTTCAAGATAATAATCATATGAACTTTGAAATAGGTAAGTGAAATTTAAAAAACTAAAAGATTTTAATTTATCGCATTTTTATCTAATCAAAACTAAACATTCCTAAACAACTGCAAACAAAATTGGAACAAAACTCTCGAAAATCCTGTAGTGCCAAATAATGAACAGCAAAAATATATTATATTATGTGATTGTGTAGTTACAAGACAAAATAAAAAATAAATGAGAGACACCGGTATTACTAGTTGTAGTGACACTAAATTATCTAACAAGTATTATCAAATTTTGATTAATTCGTTTCGATTAAAAAAATTTATCTTCTAAAAATCTTTATCAAGAGAGCTATTGTTAAGTTGTATTAATCTATTTGGATTCAGATATTGTTTTTAGATTAAAGCAAAATATTTCATCGTTTGGCTTATATATAATCTTTTTAATATACATAGGTTTTACATATGTTAACAAGTAAATAAAGAGACAGGGACCCCTGTGGTACCTGGCTCTTCAGCAGAAGATGGAGAATCTTCGACCGGGGGGCTTAAGCGAAACCGGTCGGAGTCTACCACTCCTAAAGACAGGCAGAAGAAGAGGAGCAGGGTAACCACACCTGCCGTATCTTACAGCTCTGTCCTGACGGATATCCGGGTGGCAATTGCGCCGGAAGGATATCCTGAGAACCAATTCAGCGCTGAGCAAAATGACCTCATTAGAGGGATGATGCTCAAAGGGCTGGATGAAACGAAAGAAGGAGAATCTGCACCAAGATTCTCCGAAGTGAAACCGAAAGGGGGGCTGATGGTAGCCTCCTGCGCTGACCAAACCATAAAGTGGTCTTTACATTATTAGATTTTGTATTGGATTTTTGTATTCGATATTGTATTGTAATGACAAATGACCGTGCTAAGAATGAAATCTTTGGTTATAGCTTTTAATCTTTTGGTTATATGTAGCTAATAATGTAAAGGTTATTAAGTTAGTGCTAATAACTTAATGTTGATGCACACATTTTATTTACATCTTTTGTCCTGTATTTGTTTTGTTTTGTATTCGATAATAAAAAAAAAAAAACAAATAATACACACAATATTATAATAAATGCCGATTTATCTAATAGAAATATTGTGTTTTTGCGAATACATATTTAATAGTTAGGTTTTTGTGGTAAATAGTGTACACAAACGACCAAGTTTACAAAATTTTGTTTGCTGCTATAATCAAAAATATAATTGAATTTTTAAAAAATTTGGATTAGTCGAATTTTTAAAAATTTGAGGTTAACAAAATCAACCATGATCGACCACAAGTTAAACAATCACACTGCGCGTGCTCACCAATAGAAATCCAATGCAAAATCCAATACAAATAGGCACCGTCCTATTTCTTAAAAATCTAATCCAAAGTCCAATGTAAAATCTAACCGACGTAGTCCAATGTGAAATCGAGTAATGTAAACACGAAAATTTTTACATTGGACTAAGTCGAATACAAAATCTAATACAAAATCTAATAATGTAAAGACCACTTAATGAATGGTTGGTGCGGGTGGTGGCAGTAAGCGTACCCTGGGAGGGAGCCAAACTGCAAGTCCTTGATGCCAAGGATATTCCAAAACCCATTAGGGTTATGACATGGATACCGGGACCTGCAGAGGAACCGAAATGTATCCTAAGAAGGCTGACGCTCCAGAATCCAGGACTTAAAAGTGAGAACTGGAAAGTTCTGGAAAATAAGCCAGACAAAAAGGGCCAGCAGATGATAATGCTGGTCGATAACAAATCCTGGACTAAAATCCAGGATCTTCAGTACAAATCCTACCTGAACTTCTCCAGGATAACCTTTAAGGAACTGGGGAAGAAAAAGAAGGTAAAACAAAATGAGAAGAAAAAGGTGACCGGGACTCGGACCGGGCCACCTTCTCATCCACAGAACCTCCACCCATCTCCCACTAGAAACAGTAAGGAGGCTACACCAAATGGGGAGGAGGTAGATTCAAAGGGGGAGGAAATGGATTGTGATGCGGGGGATGTTGAATCAACTGTAACATCTGCTCCCAATCCGCCTCTACCTCCAATTGAGAAAGGAGAGGAAACACCGGGAGAAGGACTCCCGATATAGATCGGGAGAACCATTCGGTGTCTACAGGTAAATATACATCACTGCAGGGCGGCTTCGGCTGCCCTGCAAAGATATATGTATAATCAAAAACAATATTGATGTGGCTCTGATACAAGAACCCTGGGTATACGGGGGGCAGGTCAGAGGACTCAATTTTGCAGGGGAATGTGAACTAATAAGCCCAGGGGATGATCATCCAAGGGTATGTATCATCTCAAAGAAAAGACTTAATCTTCTGCCGTTATGGGTATACCTAATATATATTATATTATACCTAATGGTAGTTAAACTTAAAATTGCAGTGGGAGGAAGTCTGAGGGACCTTGTGGTGGCATCAGCATACCTTCCATTTGATCAACCTCAACCACCCCCTACAAAGGAGGTGGAAAACCTAGTTGAGGACTGCGAAAGCAGAGGAATACAATTGGTTATCAGCTGTGACTCCAACGCACACCACATCGTATGGGGGAGTACGGACACGAACAGCAGGGGTGAGTTTCTTTTGGAATTTATCCTTAATAAAAAATTAGAGATTGTAAATAGGGGAGATGAACCTACCTTGGTCATAGCGACAAGGAAAGAAGTACTTGATTTGACGATAGCTACAACTATTGCAAGTCAATGGATCAGGGAGTGGAACGTCTCGCAAGAGAAGTCGCTCTCTGACTACAAATACATTCGATTTGATACCGAAACACCGCTGGAGGTAGGGGCGACGTACAGGAACCCAAGAACCTGCAACTGGGTAACCTTTAAGGAAAACCTAAGGCAGGGGTTGGAGGAATGTCCGACGAAACCATCAAACACAGCGGAGCTGGAAATGATGAATGACATATTTACGTCAGCCATCATAAAGGCCTACCATTCAAGCTGTCAGCTGAGGGAAAAACGAGCAAAACGCGACGCCACTTGGTGGAACTCGAGACCCTCAGGGCAGACACACGAAGATATTTTAACAGGGCGAAAAGAACTGAAGAATGGGAAACCTATAGAAGGACCCGTCTAAAATATACGTATGGCATACGAAAAGCCAAAGACCTCCTGGAGGAGGTACTGTGAGGAGGTTAAAAGAACTCCGGAATGTGCCAGACTCCAGAAAGCACGACAAGAAATCTAACCACGGCAAGGTGGGAGCAATGAAATATCCACAGGGGGGTGCACATCCTCGGGGGAGGAGACTCTGGAGCTTTTGCTCCGGATACACTTCCCGGGATGTGTACCGAAACCTGATACAAACACCACAAGACTGGTGCCTTCCAATATACCGAAGTGGCGGGCTAGAAGGGAGCACTGGAGGGTGGAGCACAAAATTATAAACAAAACGAGACTAGCATGGGCGATAAGATCTTTCAAACCATACAAGTCCCCGGGGCTGGATGGCATATTTCCTGCCCTATTACAGCATGGACTGGAGGAGGTGATCACACCTCTCTGTGACATATTCAAGGCGAGTGTACCTCAAAGTTGGAGGAAGGTCTGAGTGGTATTTATACCCAAGCCAAGGCGAGCTTCTTATGCCCAGGCGAAGTCCTTCCGTCCAATTAGCCTAATGTCATTCCGTCTCAAGACATTAGAGAAACTGATTGATGCGCATATCAGGGACGGTGTTCTGGCCAAGTTGACACTGCATAGACACCAGTACGCGTATCAATCAGGTGAATCTTGTGAGTTAAGTATACACGAACTGACTCACAGAATTGAAAGAGTGTTGGACAGACAAGAAATTGCTCTGGGAGCCTTTCTTGACATAGAAGGGGCGTTTGATAATACGTCCTTCAATTCCATAGAGGAAGCTGTCAACAGAGGGGGTGTACACCCAACCATAACGGGGTGGATCAGTGCTACTCTCAGGGGCAGAGAGATCAGAGCCAATCTGGGACATGCAACCGCTGAAGTGAGTGCCGCGCGGGGGTGTCCGCAGGGAGTGGTTTTGTCGCCCCTACTGTGGTGCCTGGTGGTGGATAGTCTTTTGCGGAAGCTGGAACAGATTGGAGTGCATGCGCAAGGATTTGCTGATGATATCACAATCCTAGTGATTGGAAAATTCGGGGGTACAGTGTCAGAGATGATGCAGAAAGCCCGGAAAGCTGTCGAAAGATGGTGCACGAGAGAGGGATTGTCGGTTAACCCGGAAAAAACCTCTATTGTAGCCTTTACCAAACTCAGGAAACTGCAAGACGTAAAAGCATTAAAAATGTGGGGAAAAGAACTACAGGTGGTAAAGGAAGTCAAATATCTAGGAGTAATTCTGGATAACAAGCTGACTTTTACCGCACAAATACGACAAGTAGCAAATAAGGCCACACGGGCGTTATAGGCCTGTAGAGGCATGATTGGCAAAACATGGGGACTTAAACCGAGAATGGTACTCTGGTTGTACACCAGAGTGGTGGTATCCACAGTGACATACTCGGCCCTGATTTGGTGGCATGCAACCAAAAAAAGGGATAGTATGAACAGGCTCGGCAAGGTTCTTCCGAAAACCATTCAGAGTGATATCTGAGAGGGGAAAGGAAGAAACCATATCAGAGTTGGGCAGACGAAATAATACCATGTGGTACACAGATAGGTCAAAAACTAAGACAAGCACTGGTGTCGGTGTGTGTGAGGAAGGAACAGGGAATTCTTTTACCATTAACCTGGGCTATCACGCCACTGTATTCCAGGCAGAAGTAACTGCTATCTCAGCTTGTGCTTGTGAAATGATACAGAGGGACTACAAAAATAGGCGAATCTGTATCATGACAGACAGCCAAGCTGCTCTAAAAGCCTTGGAAAGGGTAGAAATACAATCCAAGGTTGTAAAATAATGCCTAGACGCACTGGTAGAACTGGCAATCTGCAACAGCATTACGCTTATGTGGATACCGGGACACGAGGGCATAAAGGGTAATGAAGAGGCTGATCGCTGGGCCAGAATGGCTGCTTGTAAAACCCTAATAGGTCCTGAGCCCACTTGCGGGATTGCGTACAGAACCGCAAGGGAGGGCGTCAGAGATATGTTAAGAGAAAAACATCTTGCTTACTGGAGGGGCTTTCCTAGACTGAGGCAATCGCGGATGTTCATTAAGGACCTTCCAGATGAGACCAGAAGCAAAGAAATTATTCAGCTGAGCAGGAAAAAGCTGAGAAGGATAGTAGGACTTTTTACAGGACACTGCTGCCTAAACAGACACCTCAGCATGTACCAACAATTGCTCTCAAATTATTGCCACAATGCCACTTGCTTAACCGTAGATGTTATTACACGTGTTAGCTAGCTGTGTTACTTAAAACGCAGTTCTCGAGAAGCGGGGTGTTTCGAAAAACCTCGTGGATTCGCAACCATGTACTCAGATATCTTATCAGCTAAATGAAAAACCTGATGTTATGTGGACGCCAGTCAATACTAATAAAACCTGAAGAAACTAATAAGAGTCGTCTTACCATAGAAACACAAATAGAAAGAAAGATGTTGGCGACAATGTTTAATTAATTCACTACTCTTACATAAAACGTACACATAATGATCAAGATAAGCTGCTATTTAATTGAAGATTATAATAACAGAAAACAAAATAAAATATAAAAGGCAAGGTAAAATACTGACATCCACCTGAGGGGTAAATTCAGTTATGTAGCAAAAATACAATTGATCATCCCTGAGGAGGATAAATCAACAAAACGAAGTTATGCTCTAGCAGAAATTAATTGCACACCGGAATTCATTATCTCGGTTATAATTGATATTAAAAATAGAACCTGGCATACAGCATCATTAATAAATAAGTAAATGTATCTCTAATGCCCAGTTTCTTCACTAAAATGATCCTATAGATATTCGATAGATAGGAAATAAGTATAGAGAAATATGACAGAACTACAATAAAACAACAATGTGTTCTGTCATGTTTATCTATACTTATTTCCTATCTATCGGATATCTATAGGATCATTTTAGTGAAGAAACTGGGCATAAGAGACTTACCCTGAATGCAATGCTACCAATTTCACGACTAGGCAAGTGTCTCTCCTTCGAATTCGATATCCTTACTTCATCATTACGTTGGTCCACCATCCAGGAATGAAAGTCTACAATTTAGAAAACACAAAATACTTATTATAAAATCAACATGCTTGCCATTTTCAAAAACTCATCAATAGATAAAGTGTGACTGCAATTTCAAATTAATTTCTACTGTCGCATCTTCATAAACCAAACATCTGCTGAAAGTCGAAGTCTCGCATCCCAACAAAACATAAATCCGTGTCCAGGATCGAACGTAAATGCAACAACCAAAGTCCACGAAGTCTGACTCTTCAATTCCATAATAATCTCGACCCCTTAGGCGCAAACGAATTCATAAGGAAAAGCCTCTTACAAATTTTACAAAAATCCAACCATCGGCATCGAAACCAAAATAACAAAGCTAATCATTCCTCGGGATATTGCTACCACTTAATTCATCCACTTCAAATCCTCCAACAGATGGTTATTCAAAACTTAAGCCATAGCAACATTAACCGCCATATGTCGAATACAGAAAAGATTTCCAATCTTGATAAACTCATAATGTGCGGCTACCATATTACCTCCAATCAATTTTTAAAAAAAATTGGAGGTATGGTAATCGAAAAAAAATTTCAACTTTTTTTTTTGCATTTTCGAGATCACCGTGTTCAGAAACGTAAAGATCTGCAAAAAGTAAAATAAAAATTTCTGTGTCGGTCTGTCTGTCGGTCTGTCTGTCTGTCGGTCTGTCGTCAAATTTTGTCGATCGATTTGCTTCCGAGCCATCCAACCAATTACGACCAAATTTGGTATGGTGGTAGGGTTCACGGTGGAAAGGTGAAAATAAGGTTTTCGTCGCGATCTATCAATCAGGAGTGCCACCACAAGAAAATAATACGGGATTTTTAAAAAATATTTTGTCTTGCGATATGTTATTTTAAAGGCCTTAAAAGGCTTTATCCAGAATAGGTAAAATTAATCTTCTATCTGTCGTCTGTCAAAAATCACAAGTTGTCAAAGTTGAAACTTTAAGAGTGAATAACTCAAGAAATGCTGAAGGGATCTTACCCAAATTTGGTACGTAGGTACATTGATCCTAATGGATATGAGAGCATATGTAATCCTTCGATAGAAATCACTAATGCAACATGAAAAAAATAAAATTAACTTTTTTGGCAAAAACATGAAAGAAGTTTTTGTCGATCGATTTTCTCCGGCATTTCTACGTCGATTGCAATCAAACTTATTGGACGTATGCCTCGTGGGCTGGAATGGTGAAAATAAGGTTTTGCCAGAGAAATCTTCACCAGGGCCACCACAATAAAATAAATAAAAAAAAATGAAAATGTCGTCGTATCTCCGGAAATGTTTAACCGATTCAGCTAAAATTTGGTGTGTCGATGGAGCTTTGAAAGTATAAGTATTGATGAGAAAACAAACCGAGCCAATTGTAACAGGGCGGGGCAGGTCAGAAAAATTATAGAAAATATTAACTGAAATCTTAATTTATAGTATATTTTTTGTGAGAATTTGTCAGATGGCTGGCAAAAATAAAACAATATATTTAAAATTTTAATAAACGTCATAATTTTGTGACATATGTGTCAAAATTAGGTTAATGTTGATTTGTATACCGAGTGCAGCATAAGAGTTGAATTTAGGGCTTTTAACAATTTATTTTAGAATACAAAAATAGGTGGTTTGGTGGGAAATATTTTATAATATCGTCGTACGGACTGACGGAACGTTACTTTATAAATAAAAGGTTCTGCCACTAGGTAGCGACCAAGTTTAGGCTGTTTGTTAAATTTTTTCGCAAATGTTTTCAGAATCAGTAAATCGGCAGTCAGTAATTTACAAAAATTTATTTTCGAAAAATCCGCTAGATGACCGAAAAAATTTGTTGTACCAATCTTGGAGAAATTTTATTTGTGACTTCTTACGGTATTATGTGACGTATATAAAAATTTTGGTAAAAATTCAGTGGCGTACAAAAATAAAAATTTTTTTTCATTTTGGATTTTGTTAAATAAACTTTTATAGGTAGATTTAGGGTAGGGGGTAATACATATAGATATCTTTGCCAGGGCTACCGATATCTTTGTTAAGGCTACCACAATAGAAAACAAAAATGAACATTATGTCATCGTATCTCCGGACAAAATTTGGTGTGCTGGTGATTGGAGGTATTGCGGCAGAGAGTGACGACATTTTTATATTTCCAAAACGAATAATTTTAATTAAAAGGAATTAACCTGTAACCTGGGTGCTAAAAGTAATTTGTTAACACAAATTAATTAGTCGGAAAATTATATTTACCCGTTATACGGCAAAACTAAATTATAACACATACATGACAAAATTAAAAATGAACTCGAACGATTACACGCAAATCCTTCAAGAAATCTACGCGCAATGGCGTTCCTATTGATAACTCCGTAGTTACCAACCAAAAACACTAAAAAAACACAGTGGCGTTTCAGTCGGGAAGCTTGTAAAAGAAATGTAAATGACAAAATGCATTTTGTCATGTTACAAGCATTATGGGGATAATAGAAGATCCTAAATGCAGGATGTGTGGTGAAGAGGAGGAAACTCCCCACCATATTTTATGTGTATGCCCGGCACTGTCGGAAAAAGAATGCGTCACCTCGGACTTCCATACCCAGAAGTAGAGGAGATAGAGAAAGCATCCCTAGGCCGCCTACTCGACCTTGTCGAAGAACCGCGGCTAATGGAGTAAAACGAGGAACGTGGGGCACAATAAGCTTAGGCTTCAGTGCGGTGGGCGTAAAAACCACAACCTGTTAATAATAATAATAATAATAATACATATAACAATCACTGAAATATAAAAATCACTGTAGAGTTATATAATTCGCATATGTGTGATAAATTGGAATTTTATTTTTAGGTGGTGGCAATGACAGACGTCACACCTCTGACGTATGGGTTTTTGATTTTCAAACCCCATAGTTTTCATATTTTGCAAAGTATAACATATTTCTTGATTATTATTATATGCTTTAGCGTTATTTAGAATAATTTTTTCGATAGGTGCAAATGCACCAATTGCACCTATTGCACCAAATGCACCAATTGCACCTATTGAAAAAATTATTCTAAATAACGCTAAAACATATAATAATAATCAAGAAATTTGTTATACTTTGCAAAATATGAAAACTATGGGGTTTGAAAATCAAAAACCCATTCGTCAGAGGTGTGACGTCTGTTATTGCCACCACCTAAAAATAAAATTCCAATTTATCACACATATGCGAATTATGACTGTACAATGATTTTTATTTTTATAAGTTTGTTTACATTAACTTGTATGTACAGTGTTGTGTGTTGCGGTGACAGTTCAGTATATGTCTCAGTTTATCATTGCATGGTATTTAAAATTTTGACAACGCTAGTCTAATATGACGTCATCAATGTGAATGACGAGTATTGGTAAATCTATTTTATAAACCATTTCTAAAATATTTCTGTAGTATTTAAAATGGTGCACAGTTTTTTTACTTGATCAAACTATTTATTTCTCATTATAAACTTTATTAAACATTTTCAATAAATAAGGAAGCGTTCATAAACCACGTAGTTTGATTTTGACCTCTTTAGAACCCCTCCCTCCCATCATGTAGCTTAACGTAGCTTTTACGATGATACCCCCCCCCCCTAGATGGAACGTAGTTTTTTTTTCTATAAAGTCCAGAAGACATGTTATGCTTTCTGTTAACAAAACTATTTAAAAATTATTTGGTATAAAAAATGAATAACACCGATATTTGTATTAAAAACAAATAGCGGACCTATATAAAATATAAATAAAAAAAATCCAAATACGGAAATAAATATCCATATTATGTTGTCGCTTATATTCTGCAAATTGCTTTCATAATAAATGAAGAAAACTACGTAGCTTGACTATAACCCCCCCGTACCCTCACGTAGCCCTGCGTAGCTTTCTACCTAACCCCTCCCCCCTCTTGGCCAAACCACGTAGTTTATGAACGCTCCCTAATATAACTTCTTATTTCTTTTAATTTTTATAAATACCCTGCTCTTAGTTAAATACAGAAAATTATTCACCTTTTTTATCTCCACTCTAGAGTAAAAATACTATTTTTTCAAGTAAAAAAACTTTATGATTTGCAGTTATTAGTTTCAAATTAGAAACTGTAAGTTAAAAAATTTAAAATCTGCAGCTAATAGTATAAAATATATCTGAAGTAATTAGTTTGAAGTTAAACATTTTAAGTTATTAAATTAATTCTGATCTTTAAGTAAGAAATTGAAAATCTGAAGTTGTTAATTTGAAGGAAATAACTTGAAATTACTATACTACTACTACTCTTTTACTATGAACTAAATTAATTAGTAAGTTCCTATTTATTCTTTTCCGTACTTTTTCATTTATTTTTACCTTTCTGATTTTTGTTTTGGTTCTTTGTCGCAGAATTCTCTCGCTTTTATTTTCTTTATCTTCAATCCTTATTTTTCTTCATTCTTTTTTGCTTTTAGTTTGTTTTCATATTTTCAGTATTTTTCCATGTTGTTTGTTGTTAGAATATATTTTTTCTAAACATCAAAATTTGTATAAAATATATCTGAAGTAATTAGTTTGAAGTTAAACATTTTAAGTTATTAAATTAATTCTGATCTTTAAGTAAGAAATTGAAAATCTGAAGTTGTTAATTTGAAGGAAATAACTTGAAATTACTATACTACTACTACTCTTTTACTATGAACTAAATTAATTAGTAAGTTCCTATAGGCGATTCAAGATAAGCGATACGCCACCAACGGTCGCCGGTGGAACTAATTTCAGAGACATGATTATTATTGTTTATTTGGTGTAGGGCGAGTGCAATGTTAGTTTTTCTGTTGTATCTCTTATTTTTTTTATGTAAATTTTGTATAATTAAATGAAGACACATTTAGTTGTTGCTACAAACCTTCTAAATAGATCTATTCAAAATGTCCAACGCGTACTATTCAGTTCCCCATTGCAAATCATGGGCGAAAAGAAAGCTAAGAGAGTTTTAAAAAAAATGCTGTCCCAGTCCCTACCTTGAAGCTGCCCACACATGTTAAAGAAAATACCAGACTGGGACCTGACGTCCTCAAGACGAAATCATACATTTTTACTCACATGTTGAAGATACTGGCGATACTGCCATACGAGGTGCTATGAAACGTAGTCAGCGATTAAATTAAAAGAAATGAATTGAAAGAAAGCAATGCATCTGACGAGGCAACTATATGTGACAATGAAGAAGAACTTCATAACAATCAAAATCCAGATGACATAGAAGCAGCTGAGGCTTTATTCAGTCACTCAATTTCAAACCTGAGATGCAACCGAACAATGCTAGATTGAGAACTTTTCGAGACTTTGAGATGCAAATTAATGCCAGAATAAGTTAAAACAGTGTGCGATTTAATAACAACAGATCAAACTTTAAACAGAATTTTTGCAAATTCTAGATTTCCAACTAAATAATTTAGACATGCAGCCGCTTCAATAAACATATTATATTTTATTAGTTATTTTGATATATTTATATTACACAAATTATGAAACATTTTTTCCATAAAATTTTTATTTATTGCTATCTACTTTTCCTTGGAAACAATGAATTTCACCTATAGGAGCTGCCTTATACTTATCCGCAGTCATCTTTTTTTGCGTCGACTACACACATTTGATATCGGTCTGTGAAGTTTCTTCAAATTCATTAATAGTACCCATCCTAAAACAAAAAAATTAGTAAAATACACAATAACTATAAAGCAAAAACTTATACCTAGAACATTTAAGTAATAATGCAGATATTATATGATTGTTTACATTTTCCGCTGTTTCCTGCTTTACACGTACACGTCATGTTTTGTACAGTCGCCTTTTCCTGATCGACATCTAATACAACTTCTATTTCGTGAAGATTTGTATGTAAGCGCTGGTTTGCAAACAGAGTCCGTATAACCACAGGTATAACTTAATGATGTCTTCCTTCAAACACTTCACTTTTCCTCATAAAATAATGTGCTCGGTGTTTAGCACTGCTTCACCCTCATAAACACATCGCGAATTGGCGTTGGCTTCCAAAAAAAACTAGTCACGGCTAAAACGCCCAACTTATTACACTTGCATTATTTACTTAATAACTTGAGAAACTTATGATAACCTAGAAATACAAAATAATGTTCTTTTATATATTAAATAACTAGAAAAGAGATTGTACAAACCTCAAAGATGTATAATTAGTTTAAGATCGTACGATGATTTTAACATAAACACTGAAAAACTACTACCTCCACTAAGTCACAAAACTTGAATTAAAATATACATATATTCGCTTTAATAACATGTAAACAAACCAAACCATGTCTCTGAAATTAGTTACGAATCCTACCGCACTGGCGCTGCGATCTTAAATTTGATCGCCTATTTATTCTTTTCCGTACTTTTTCATTTATTTTTACCTTTCTGATTTTTGTTTTGGTTCTTTGTCGCAGAATTCTCTCGCTTTTATTTTCTTTATCTTCAATCCTTATTTTTCTTCATTCTTTTTTGCTTTTAGTTTGTTTTTCATATTTTTTTCATATTTCATATTTTCAGTATTTTTCCATGTTGTTTGTTGTTAGAATATATTTTTTCTAAACATCAAAATTTGAATTCTTACGAATGGTTGATTTTTGTTTGTTTATATATTAATTGTCTATTATATGCATAATTTAAGTTAAATATAATAAAATAACTTAAATAAAAGGCCCTAAAAGTCAAACACTTATTAGTTGTTTACATTGACCATAGTCTCAACTATTTTATTACTATTTTATTAAGAAATTTTTAAGAATTTATATAATAAGGTTACATTAGAACCTACCCACTGATATTTTATTAACAATTTATTAGTAATAGATTTTTTCAACTTCAACTACGTTTGTTTGTAAAGTTACCTAAATTTTGCGTAGTTTCAATAAGCTTATATTTTTGTTGTTTGGGTCATAAGCGTTAAGTGAAGAATTCATGATAGATTGCCTTACGTTTTAGCTTTAATGAGTTTCCCAACGCCTGCTTAAGTTGTATTTCGAGTATTAGTTCTGAACTTTTTAACATTTAATTTTTCTTTTTCTTTTATATTTTATATTTTAAATATTACTCGTGTATTATATAATATTAAATCGTTATTTATTTGATAATGTACAAAATAAATAATAAGATTATTAAACTATTTTGTCTGCAAAATTTAGTCAATCAATACATGCATGAGTACAATATATATTTTTAAATCAAGGCCAAAGAAAAGTATTTTAAAATTGGTAGATATTGATTGAATCGTAAAAAAATTGGCTTTTACAAATTTATTTTGCTACATATTTAATGTTATATCGTATTTTCGTACAAAAGGCTGTTTTAAACTAACTATGTACCTACCAGTTGCTTTTTGCTTATAGTAATTTGTTAATTAAACATAATTGTTTTACGATATTTTATTTGTCATTTTATTATAAAAGTCGTTTAGTTAAAAAGATTATAATAAAAAAGTAGACAAATCGAGTAAGAATCTCTTATATTAAGCAAGATACTCTTATTGGCCTGTTTGAAACAAACTACTTTGTAGATAGAATGGGAAAGCAAACTGTTTTTCGGTTGTGTAATATCATGGTGGTATCATGTTGAATCAAGAGCACTTTAGCACTTTGAAACAAACCAATTTCTTTACTAAGAATGTCTTTAATTGTATTGCTGTTTTCACAATCATTCCTTGTGTTAAATCGTAGGCACCATTTTCTCGTGTTTTATTGTTTTATACGTGTTTTTCTTCCGTTTGTTTTTTTAAATCCTGAATTACATGAATGCATTTACCATTGCAATTATAAAGGTTTAGAATTTTGTTTAGAGAATTAATTATAACATTCATTTGACTTGCCGACAGTTCGTATTAGTTGACAATTATTAATTAAAAATTTGTATTTAGTCTAGTTATGGATTATACAAAATCAATAAAATTTTATTGGCGTCTATATTACGGAACAATTCATTAGTTCAAACTTAAGTTCTTTATTATTTTACCACAATACGATTTTTTTCTGTTATTTTACAAAGACGAACAATATATTAAAAGTAACATACGTAATTTGGTATCAATTTGCATTATGTTTGACATGATAATATTTAACCATCTGGTTCGCCACAAAATTTTGCTTGTAGAAATTTTCGTCTCTCTGTATACTTGCCTATTACGAAAGAGCCTGTCAGAACTTGGCTGGCATTATTTTTCCTGCCAAAATACAGATTATTAATATTTTGAGTCACATAAATAATTTAACAGCTATAAATATACCCAAAACTTAATTAAATTATAATTGAACCAATAATTACTTATTTAAATAAAATTAGGTATCTTATTCTTAATATTATGAATATGTATTACTATAATATTAGATATAATGTTAAAGGAAACGTTAAAATTTATTAAAAATATACTAATTAGATGGATATAGGTTATCAAGAATATTGAATGGTTTTACAGCTTGCTATTAAGTTGACACAGTGCATTGCTTGCTTACACAGCGAGAGGTCAAGCCCTCCTATAGCATGTAGGCTCATTTAACATAAGCAAATTGCTGCCTTTGAGATTAAAACAGAGATGGTTTTCATGAATAGTTAGAAAAGAGAAACACGATTTCTAACTTTAAAACTCTAATTAATATTAAAATGAGTGACAAATGTAAACAACGACCTTCCATTTAGGGGTGCATATGCTATATTAAATACCTACCTAGATAATAATTTATTGCGATCAATATATTGAAACTTGTGGTGTATGTAGGTATCCTATAATTAACAAAAATTATAATTGAAGTAATGGTATTATAACTATGTACAACAAATTATTAGAAAACGTTACATAATCTACAGTAGGTACCTTACTCAAAAAAACAATCAATTCAATAATTAATTGTAATGTTTTCATAAAAATTATTAGGTAAAAAATTAGTATCTTCGATAGAATCTGATTTTATAAAAGTGCTGTAATATTTTTCTATTGTGCTATTTTTAAAACATTTTTCTTTCAGCTATAACGCCAACAGCAACTTCAGATTCACAGGTTTCATTAATCGATCAAAGTTAAAATAACCTAAGTGCGATCGAGACTCGGCAATGTTTGGAACGATATTACATTATTATGTACTATGTGCACAATTCAAATCTTGACAAATAAATCATAGCAGTTGAGGGGTGTTGCACACGCAGCTTTTATCACCGATTTTATTACTCTATTTATTTCTCAATTTTGCAAATCATGTATTTTTGATTGAATAAAAAGAATAATTTAGTTATATTTCTATTTCTATCTATAAATTTTTTACTTAGGGTGCCGCTCATTTGCCTACTAAGTTAGTCGTTCCTATACTTAACTTCTGACGCTTAAGGTATCCGATTCATCGGATGAATCCGATCATCATAAGCTCTTCTGAGCTGTCCTCTTCTGGACCATCAGCTTCTTTCTCTTTCGTAAAGGGTTGTAGCATTTTGATCCCACGACTGTTTAATCCGGATTGGGGAATGCCTGTAACCCTGTTTTAAATAGTTGATGGTTCCCTAATCAGGTTTAAGCAGCTGTGAGGTCTAAAATGCTAAAACTTTATTGTCTTGCGGTGAGTAGAAAAGGCTGAAGATAGTAAATTGTTTATTAATAATACACCAGATGAGCAATAACATAAGTTAATGATATAAATCTATTTTTATATTAATATTAATTTTTTTTCAGCAATATCAGAGAAAAACTGCGTAACATGTGCCGAGAGTGTCTATATTATGGGCTAATATATTTGAGCAAATCTCTGATATTTGAGCTGTTTCAATGTTTTATAGCTAACTACTACATACTAAATTTGTTTATACTTTGTAGTGTATGTACATTGTGCATTCGTATTACATAAATAGTATAAATTAGTGCCATTTTAATATTGAAATTTTATCAATAAAATTTTGAAATTAATTGCAAACAGAATATCTTTAATTTTGAATGTGGCATGAATGAAGGTAAGAGCAATTTTTGTGTTTTTTGTGTTTTTCAGATTTCTAGAACAACGGTAGATCTATTTTACTTTCTTTTCGATCGAATTTGATTGGGTGCAGTTTTTGTGCAACTCAATTACTCAATGCATTTGCATCTTAAACCGTAACATTGGTAACTCCGCATTAATTGGCACTATCTAACTTGAAATCACATTGTGAAGACTACAATGAAAAAATGTGTCCCAATTTTATAAAGATAATTTTGATGAGCCTGACAAAAAATTGATTAATCTATACCAGGGGTGGCCAACAGGTCGATCGAGACTGTTAGTCCAGTCGATCGTGGCAAGGCAAAAAATATAAATACGTAGACCATTTCATGTAGAAATGCTACATGATTGTGTACTGAACTATGCTGTTTCATTTAATATTTCTAGAAGTATGTAATTGGTAGATCGCACAGGGTCTCGTTAGTGAACAAGAGATCTTGGGTCCAATCAAGTTGGCCACTCCTGATCTATACAATGGCAATGTTAACGAACAAGCCACACTGCAAATAGAA
The DNA here is from genome assembly GCA_947369205.1 of Cantharis rufa. NCBI lineage: Eukaryota > Metazoa > Arthropoda > Insecta > Coleoptera > Cantharidae > Cantharis > Cantharis rufa. The sequence goes on from OX376304.1 coordinate 33,028,348, forward strand.
TGTATAGACATCAAAATTCCACCATTCTGGAAAAAAACAGCTCACAGTATGGTTTCGAAAACTAGAAATGCAATTCCAGTTGGCTGGGATTACAAACGATGAGACGAAATTCTTCCACGTAGCAAGCAACTTCACCGAAGAATTTGCTTCTAAAGTAGCAGATACTTTGAATTTGCCGAAGTATGAAAAACCGAATACATTCAATTGAAGCAATTGTCACAACAAGAAGAAATCAGCGATGGCACCCCATCACAGTTTTTAAGATTCTTGTAGGAAATAATATAAATGACAAATTGTTACAACACTATGGACCACCCGACTATGAAGATAAAAAATTAGACAATATGGCAAGAATTGCTGACAAAATTTGAGAAAATACACATTTCTAAAGCATTGCAACAGCCAGTGCTAACAAAAATAAGAAAATCAAAGCGGTTAGAGATGAAATTGGCGAAATAAAAATGGAAATAAGAAGCATGACAAATTCAGGATAGATTAAAGCTCATCCTCTAATAGTAATAGGTAACGCAGCAGCGCGAGAAGTCGTAGCATACAACACTCAGGTACTCAGTTAAATGGGTGTTCTTTTTAGCGTTTCAACAGATGTGCTGTGCCGTGCCGAACTAAGATTTCTTCTTAACCCGACCGATATTGCTTTTTCGAAGTGTTACAACTAAACACGAACTGAGCTAAATTGGGAAATAGCCCGGATTGGTCGGTTTAAAAAGCTACCAAAAATATTGATAAATATAATTTAATTTTTAAGTAATTTTTGTATCATGGGTTGGTAGTGTACTTTTGTTGTTCTTTTCGCCTTCTGTTTTTCTTACCTTGACTTAGTTAATCTCTGTTCTGCTCAGCTCACTACGTCTCAGTTGTGTAACTGAGATGGAAATAAAATAGGTAAAAAGAATACAACTATTGATGATGATTTATTAATTGCTTATACGAAACCCACAAGGAGCATTTAAAATATTTGCTGCAGTTATTTCAACAGGTAGAAGAATGCGGCATTAAAAGTAATCCGGCGAAATGCGTTTTTGGAAAAAGCGAAATATCATTTTTATACCATATTGTAAACGAAAATGGAACCAAGCCATTACAAGACAAAGTAGAAGCAGTTACAAACTGTAGCCTACCCAGTACTGTAAAACAGGTAAAACAACATCAAAATACAAGCAATATCAAGAAATGGAGAATATTTCACAGGAAATCGACTCAGAACTGAAACTAGATATACTGTTTGGACGAATCTAAAACATGCAGCAACAAAATTAAAGAAAGTTTATCTACTTGAATACAATGTCAATATTTATTGATTCGACAGATGTTATTCGATCTTTCCCTACAAAATCATTCCGTGCTCAAATTTTTAACAAATTTCATGGTTTAGCACATTTTGGCGCAAAGGAAACAACAAAATTGATCACAATCTGTTTTATATGGCCCGGAATGAACAAAGATTGCAAATTGTAAACTCGACAATAGTTGTATTCTTTTCACCTATTTTAAGTGAGATTGTACTGAGATACTCAGGTACTCAGTTAAATGGGTGTTCTTTTTACCGTTTCAACAGATGTGCTGTGCCGTGCCGAACTGAGTTTTAACTGAGTAAATCACCTCCCACCCCAACCTAACTGATCTTGCTTTTTCGAAGTGTTACAACTGAGTACGAACTGAGCTAAATTGGGAAATAGCCCGGATTGGTCGGTTTAAAGTGGTTAACGCCTCATTTGTTTTTGTGAAGGTTATGGTTATAGTAAACATTATCACGTTTATGTTATGTTGAGGTTATGTTGATAGTAAACATTGGTAAATATGATTTGGTTGGTAAATAATGTTTGTGTCATGGTTGGTAGTGTACTTTTGTTGTTCTTTTCACCTTATGTTTTTCTCAATTTGACTCAGTTAATACCTGCTCGGCTCAGCTCACTTCGTCTCAGTTGTGTAACTGAAATGGAAATAAAATAGGTGAAAATAATACAGCTTATGTATACCTTTGCCAACGTTCGAAAGTGCAACGACATAGTACATCAGCAGCACCTGGAATATTCATCTCACCTTTCGCACGATTCGAACATGTACCTGCTATCAATTTGATTGGACCACTTCAAAGTTCAAAAGATTTATACATTGCTTAACATGTATCGATAAATTCTCTGACGTTGATTTTTATAGTGCGCGAGTCATTATCGGCATATTCAGTTCCACGTTAGGGGGATTTGTTAAGCATTGGCTTACCCGTAATGGATCTGGAAAGTGCAGTGGTTCGTGGTGCCTGCTGCAGTTTTAATCAGCGTCATCTTTCGATTGGGTTGGAGATTGCCTGGTATGTATATGAACGTATCATATCGGAAGATTGAATTTGAGCAGTTGTAATATAATTTAAATGAATGGTTTTAGTTAATCAAGGTAATCTGTGAGATTACACATTAACAACACAATTATTGCGTAATAAACTTTGTTTGATTATGTTTTGTTTTTCAATGATGTTTTAAAAATTTTATTTGAGCCCCTCATTAAACAAAAAGATAGGAAAGCGACATTGGAAGCGACAAAGAATATTTGCTTGTGAAGCAAGCTTTTAAATCTTGTAATGAAAAGGAGCAAAAGTTTCATCTGTAATATAATTGTAAGACATTATATTTTTGAATGAAGAGATTTACTTTTATAACTGCATATTTTATACAATATTTTACATATCTTGCTGTAAGTAAATAGCCATTTACAGTCGTGCTGCAGAAAGTTTAACATTGCGGTTGAGTAAGCGATATATCAGAACTCGCTAATCGCTCGTTCTGATAGCTTACGAAATCCATCATTTACGAGTAATTTACTACGGTACTGATAAAACCGTCGTTTTTAAAAAACTTTTACTCTACACACTTCGGACTTATTGCAATTTGCAAGTTCGTCGAACAAATCAGACGGACATAATCAGGCTGAATTTGATTATCTCCGTCAGACTTGTTGTCGAGCAAGAACGACAGACTTCCTGCCACACACTTCGGTTTTGCGTCGTTTTTGTTCGAACAGACTTGTTCGTCGAACAAATCTGTCGAACAAAACCGCAATGTGTGCCTACCTCTAGAATTTAAAAACAATAAAAAACGTAAACAACCGCCGTCTTTTACTATTTATAATCTTGCATGTGTGCCTTATCGCTTATCAACAACCGCCGTAGCCAGGAAAGGTGGTCACGATTCGAGTTAATTATAAGGGTATTGCATTACTTGATAGTATGAGTGCGGAAAGGTACCAAGAATGCGGAAAGGTACTAAAAGCGAAGCATTCTCACTACATACAATAACTATTACCCACTATGTACGCCACCATTGCTGCTCATGTGCAAGAATTTTCCGAACACCGCTGTAAAGTATCATTTTCGAGCGATAAAAACTACCTGATATGCTATCCTTTCTATAGTCGTGTACGTAAAAGTATTAACGTTGAAGTATTCGCTACGTTCCCATTCAAATACCCAAGTTTTTGGGCTGGGCTTCTTCCTTAGAGATTACTGGGCATTGTTGATTGTTTGTTAGCGCCCGGTGATTAGAGTCTTGAACTGGAGCTTTTTATTTATATTGCTTTTATTTGTGTAATCGGGTGATTTGACGGAGTAATTTTATCACTTACTAATCTATGATGACAGCGTTGATCAGGTCAGATTGGGAACTTATCTTCCAGCCTATTGTTTTGTATTTTATATATCTCGTCTTATAACTGGAATGTTTTTGTAATACACTTACACTCTTATGATACTAAATATAGACATTGCGCAGTTGTTGTAAACTAACATTATTTTTTGAGTTACTTTGGTTGTGTTGGTAAAAACACAGGTCGTTAAAAGAAGAAGAAAACTCGGGCTTTACGTATCTATGTTGTGTAATTTAATTGTATTATAATAGTAATATAATTATTCTTTAATGCAAGTTTAATATTTCCATATTTTCTTTTTACATCTTGAAAACTCGTATTATTACAATTTAAATAATATTTATAGGTAATATAGTAATTTCGAGGTTGTAAATAATATATAATTTCACATATTAATAACTATACCATAACATAACATATCGACAGAAACTGCATCATTATGTCAAACTTTTGCATAAATTGAACAATTATTAATTTCAAATAATTTCATGCTTGTTACTATGAGATTGACAAACGACTTTATAACTTTACGTTTAATCTTACTAGTACTACATACTAATATGAGGAATAATAAAATTAAGATATTATTGCTCTGAGTAGTAATAAAACTTTATTTCAAACAACTTCTCTCAGCAGATAATTGCAAATAATCGAAGTAATGTGCTTTAAAAAACGAAAACTTTCATGTGTCCATGTGTCACATGAGGCTTCTGTTGAGAGGTAAACGTTTTTAGATGAAAGAAAGTAGTAATAAACAATTAACAAATCAAAATTTATTCAATTCAAGTGCTTGTTTTGGCACTAGCACTATTGCTATCGACATAATTAGGGTAAAAGTGGGAGAGATGCTATACTTTTTGTAGAAAAGCGAAATAAATACAGAAAACGCAATATAATTAAATCATTTATTTTTTATTTTAAAGGTATACTAATATTGTATATTTTAACCACAATGTTTTTGTCTTTCGACGAAAAAATACAAAAATGCAAATAAAAAAATTGTGAGTCGGGAAAAAGCCATCTCTCTCACATAGTATGGGAGAGATGCCATGCAGTGCTGAAGATACGACATACTTGTCATAATGGATTTTTTTGGTTCTTTTTGAGTAGTATTTCTCTTCCACAATTATTGCAATGCAGAGAGTACATTGTGCATGACTCATAAAGTCATTTTGCCTCATTTTTCAATATTTCACCTTTTTTGCTGTTTCTATAGCAAAAATTAATTTTTCTTCTGTCAAATTCATTTATACGGGGTGTCCCCGTGAGGGTGGAGAACCTTTGAGGTGGTGATAAAGGACACTTTTCTAAGACAAATTTTAAAATAAATTTTTTGTCTAAGTCCAAACCCTTGGGAGTACCTCACTTTAGAGCAATATTTGAATTTCTGATTTAAAACGGCCATAGCTCCCATATTATTGATTTTTTAAGTTTAATGAATTAGAAAACTTTTAGAGATCATTCACTTATCTATAAAATAGGTTATAACTCCTTACGTCTAGAATCAACGGATTTCGAGTTATAAATTAAATTAAGGGAAAAATTTTTTTTTTTAATTCAGGCTTTACTATTTTTACTTTTCTTGCGAACCCTGTATCTCTTAAACAAAACGTCTTAGAAAAAAAATAATTACACAAATCGGAAAGGAAATTTAACTGGCTTCAACTTTGGTCAAATGAAATTTTTTGGGAAACCAACCGTTTTCACAGAAATTTTGAAAATAGTGAACAATGTGTAGGTGAAAAAATAATAAATTCACAAAATTAATTTTAATAAATTTTCAAAATGGCCTTCCTCATTTTCAACACCCAGGCGTGCTCTTTTCAAAAGGCGTTGCACGGTATTATTTATAATGGTACTTCTTTCGGTAAGTTCAGTTACATCTATCTGTATTCTTTCGCATTTAATTTTTTTTTTTTACTTGCTTTATTATATTCAGAGTTTCTGAGAAATCGGTAGGTCTTCCAAAATAAATTATTTGGTCAAAGTTTTAGCCGGTTAAATTTCCTATCCGGTTTGGGCAATCAGTTTTGTACTAAGACGTTTCATTTAAAAGATATGGGGTTCGCAAGAAAAGTAAAAAAAATAAAACCTGAATTTTTTTAAGCATTTCTTCCATTATTCAACATTATGTGGCCTTATGATAAAAGACGCCCTGGGTTCAGTTGTATATACTAAAGCAAGTAGCTAAATTAAGTGACAGTACTTGTCTACACACATTTGATTGATTTGTCAGCAACTTTTTTTAGTACGTCAGTTCTTCGTCGGTCAGTGCTTCGTCATGAAATAATTCGTTCTCTGGTAAAAACAACAACTTTATATCTATGCAACTATATTAACTCACTAAACGCTTACTTATTACCTGACTAAAATCGTTGTCTATACTAGCTAAGTATCGTTGCCATCTGAATAATTAGGTGGTGGGAATAGATACTTGCGCAAGTAGTTAGACGGTTGTTCTATTCACTCAACTAAATTATTTACTAATTTGTTTACTTGCTTTAGTACTAAAAGTTCAGTCTAGACCATGCAAGTAACTAAATTTAGTTACTTATTTTAGGAGCTTGCTTAAGCTACTGTACACGTGCAAATTGTGTAAAGGCACAGTGTAGTATTTAGTTGGAAAAATAATACTCTTTTAGTAATTACAATTATTAAAAAAAATATCATTTACTTATGCTGTCACTTACTGTAGATATTATACCTATCTGAAAGTGATTAGCTAACTGTACATATAGTTTTTTTTTTAGTATTTAACTATAAAATGGTTTATTCTACAAGGGTATAGTTATTACTATCATCATAATATATTGAAGTGATTTTGTATAATTCCCAATATTTCCAAATACATATAATATTTAATTTTGGTCACTAAAATTTTCTTCAAAATCCAAATTATTTAAATTAATTTCTAATTAAATTCCTATATTAAAATGGGAATACAAATCGAAACAGATAACGTGACATACGCAAACGATATCAATTTAATTTACGTTGCCTTCAGTCTTTACTTTTTCAATTTCACCATAAAAATAGGGGAAAGACGTGTACCTTGGGACAGTTTTTGCTTTTTAGTTTTTATATTTTTGGTTTTTGAATTAAATTAAATTGCAACTTGTCCATGTGAAAGAATGCAGTTTTGGCTATGGAATGATCAATACACATTTGCCAAAAAATCATTGAGTGAGCCGGTACTCACCATTTAACAACGAAGTGCAAGTTGTCCCAAGGTACAAACAGGGCTTGCACCTTGGGACAGGGCTGGTTGCACATTGGGACAGGAATACAATCATATTGAATAAGTGAATATAAGTTACTGAATTTATTTTAATTTATTATAAAAAATTCATACATCATTTAAGGTTAATATTCGCAGGAAACTTGATGTTGAAGGAATGCTGTCCTCGACGTATGGTAGGTTCAGGCAATATCTTTACTATGCAGGACTTACTAACGGCAGCAATATCTTCAACGTCAGGAAAAATGAAGTGAACTTTTCGCACTCGCAGAAATTTCACAGTAGCTTCCAATTCTGTGACATCTTCGACTATACCGGCATAATAGATACTGTTTGACGAGGGTTTTCCAAAGACATCGAACTTGACTAACACCCAACTGTCTTTGGAATAGTTGAGTGGAGCTGCGTCGAAGAAATCCGACTCGAATTCTCCATCATCAGAGCTGTCAGCAAAATGGCTTCCATCGGAGCTGTCTTGAAGTTCGGGTTCAGGTTCGTCCTCATCTTCGGATGACAATGGAACTAAAACTCTCTTAACGGTCTGTTTTTCCCGAACCAAAGCCTTGTTATTTTTCATTTTCTGCTGCTTGATTTCTTGAAAGTCTGGTGAGTCGGTTGCAATCATGCATTTTCCAGGTTTTCGGTCCCTTACACCACGCTTGCGAGGTGGTGCTTTAGGAAATGGACGAAGTTCCTCCGGAGTCTTCGTTGTGTTGGGTGCACTGCTTGTTGATGGCGTGTCTACGTTCATCTCCGTCTCTTGAATAATGCTTTCATCATGAGGTTCGTACGGTCTGTTTGTTACTTCAGCTGGCAAGAACTCATGGTCTTCAAACACGTCTGCATTGAATGGCCATATTCCAGATACTTTGAATCCCGCTGTGATGTTGTTTGGTGTGAAAGCTAATGGAAATGCTTGTCCTATCAACGTCGATACATCGTAAATGGAAATGGGCCTACCAGGATGATTGAGCATCCAGTCTTTGCTGGCCGTATTGTAGTAGCTTTTGAACGGTCCGAAGGTTGATCTATCGAGCGGCTGCAGCTTATGGCTTGTGTGTGGGGGGAAGGTTAAAAATATGATACCATTTTCCCTTGCTAGAGTAATGGCAGCTATTGAAAGGTGGCTCACATGATTGTCCATTATAAGCAACACTTTTTTGTCCACTGATGGCTTCACGATGGATATAAAATGCTGCAGATATTGAACGAACAACTCTTCATTAGACCATCCACTTGAAGTCGCCATACCAAGGGTTCCAGGAGGCGCATTATTCACCATATGGTCCTTGAAGTGAACCCGCGGGAAAATGATTCCTGGCGGGATGAATGTACCTGCAGCATTAACGCAAGCTATCATGGTTACATTTAGTCCTCTTTCGCCAGAAGTGGCGGCTCCTATTTGCTTCGCCTTAATATCGCATAGGACACGAGATGGCTTATGAACAGTGGAGCAACCGGTTTCGTCGAGATTCCACACATTCTGAGGTGTGAGTTTATATCTAAAATATATATTCCTCAGTTTATCAAAAAATACTGCCACGTTAGCCTTATTGAAACAGGCCATTCTTCCTAAGCTGGTGGCTTCAGGTTTGCGGAGAGATATCCTTCTATGGTAAGATTTTCTAAAGTCCCTGTACCACTGTCGACCTGCAGCTTCATGAACATTCCACGAGTCGGGAATCTTAATGTTGTTAGCTTTCGCGTATTGGAAAGCTAACTTTTTCATTTCTTCGATGGTAACACCGTAGTTCCATTGTGCTGCTTTTATGATGTATGAGAGCAATTCCTCCTCTTGCTCAATGGTGAATACTTTTTGTGTTGCATTATTTGCAATATATTTAAAGTTGGCTCCTCCAGATGATTTATATTTTTTAATGTGTCTAGCGAGTGTGCTTTTTGAGACTCCATGGGCGCTGGCAACTTGTCGTAGGGTTCCTTTCTTTAAAAGAATTTCGTGAGCGGCGGCCTCAAACGCTTCTGCATCTGGTTTTACTCTTTTCTTTCCTGTAGCACTCCTCCCCATCTGTAATAATGTCATAAGCAGTGAGATGGATTGTTAGTATACGTCTGGTTGTACCTCGGGACACGTCCCATGGTGCAACCAAAAAAGTGTCCCAAGGTACAAACATGCACATTTGTTTCTAAAATTAACCTCAAAATTACAACTGCAGAGATTTTCATAAAAATTTTTTTTATTTTGTTCATAAAGCATGTAGCAAGGATGCGGTATGAAAAGATATAAGTAATAGTACTTACTGTGGTGCTCTACACTTCTTGAAAACGTACGTAAATTTTTAGTCACCGTATTTAAAACACACTACGTCCACTTGTCAACAGGAATAATTTTTTGACAAGCAAGCGGAAGTGATCAATTACACTAAAACAGCGCTGCCAACTTATGATGTAATTGTTAAATTTATCAGTGGAGCCGAAAAAAAGTTATAGCATTTGTCCCAAGGTAAAACCGTCCCAAGGTACACGTCTTTCCCCTACCAATATTAATGCTTAATTTAAATTGTCCAAATTATTTTCTTTTATTTCCAAATTCAATCTCCAATTACTAAACATATCTTCTATCTACCTATTCTTTTTTCTAATTATCCAAAATTTGTCCAAAACTGGGATAACCAAATTCTAAATAATTAAAAATCACTTACTCAGAAAATATTAATTAATTTATTCTGAAATAAAACTTTTCAAATACAATATTTCCAATAAACTTAAGAGATTAAAAATTCTACGTTCCGCTTCCAGCGGCCATCTTGGCAAAAAGCCTAGTTTTCACCGCTTACTCTTGCCACCTTAATTAGTTGGCGGGAAAACCAGCAAATACAAAATTTCAAAAATAACTAATTTCTACAAAATAACAAATTAATTTAAAAAACACAAATTCTAAATTTATGAGGAATTTTGGAACATGACAAGTACGTATGTATATGAAAAGTATTGTTATCCACTCAAAAATCAAATATTGAAATTTGGGTATTAAAATGTTCTTTGTCATACCCCGTTGAGATTTGCTTTTTTACTCACAAAGTAACCAAGCTTAGATTTGGATGTTACTTTATACGAATATACTTAATAGATTTTGATCCAGAAACTGTCATATTTTACAAACTCAAGCATTTGCAAAAGAGATATTAAACATAAAATGCATACAAATTGGAATAATAGTTAACTGCAAAATTAAAGTAACCAAACCAAACTTTAAATGGATATCAAAAAACAAACTGTATATCTACCCTAATTTAAAAATAGGAATGCATTTTGAGACATGACCTAAATCTATGTTACCTGTAGTACTAAGGTATATCGAATCCACAATAATTACAATGTGTTTAATATCTTGTGGTTGTAATCATGGTTTTAGTCAACTACTTTATAATTGAATTTAAATTGTATTACTTATTCATTATACACTAAATCGATTGTTCTCAATATTAAAATTTGAAACGAAATTTTTAAAAAACTCCATCCAGAAAATATTTAAAAAGTAAAGTGAAAGTGTAAAACTTTTAATTAGTGTAATAATTAATTATATTTTTATAGAAAATTTATTTATGAACTTACTTGTTTTAGAATGTAATGCTGTACCTACCTAACGTACTGTAATTAAACAAGTTTCAAGAAAGTTCGAAACTTCGGCTATATGCTTAAAATTTTTTCAATTCGATTAATCTTCATTTAATTTGTAAATAGCATAATATGTATCTAAATAATTCTTTCGTTTAATTGTATTATTATATAAAATATTGCTAAACCGTTAATAGAATCATTTGTATCTATTGTACACTGAAAGAAAACAACATTGTAATAGCAACAAATCTTTCAGTATTAATTTGAGCAGATTATTACCCTACCAACCTTCAAACCACTGAATATAAAATTTCAGGCAGATGTGTCAGTTAGTTAGATTTTGATAGTCATCCAAAGTAAAAACAACTTATATATGTATATATAAATTTGCAAAGATGAAAAAAAGCGAGAATCGTATGATGATCAAATTCTTGTATTTAATGGCTTAATACCTTCAGTAATAATTGCTTATATAAACTCAGTTTTGAGTGAGTCTACTCCGTAATATAATATCATATCCATACTAATTATTATATTATACCATAATAATGAATTTCAACGTAGTCGCACAGAAATTATGAACAAAGATGAGGGAGGCCAAAAATAGTATATTGTCGTCCGAATTCTTTTTATTAAGTTTTTCAAGATTGTGTTATCAAACAAATACTCGAGAATATTGGTCTTGAGATTTTCTTTAAGTCAGCGTTTCTCCCTAGGGGGACGTTATAAGTATAACACTAAATGGAAGGAAGAAAACGAAAAACAATTTAATTTACTGAAAAAACAAACAAATTAAAATACTTATACTTACATTCTGACGTAATAAAAAATAAAATAATCAAAAATAAATACAACATAAAATTGTACGATAGGGGATGCAATAAAAATTAGAATTTAAATTGAGTAGCAAATATTGCAAGGTTGAAAAGCACTGCTGTAAGTATTTACTGTTAAGCATGTCAACCATTAAGCGCGTAAGCAGTAAGTTATCAGTTAAATTGTCAATGCTTGCATTTACCTTGGAAAACATTTATGTATTTGTATTTTTGTTTAATTGTTCTTAATATTTAGTTTACAGCTACCTGTTAATCTCATCGTATTTAAGCGAACAAGAAGGCTTACTATACTATTATATTTTTCAGCTGTTTAAAGTATTTTAAGCACAGTCCTTTTCAACAAATAAAAATTTAACCAACTTTTATTTTATTTATGTTTTCTTCACAAAAATATTCAGACAAGTTAGGCTATACAAAAATCCGTCGGTTCTTTTGGGTTGGTTATTGTCGCACCGTCAACTATTACAATATCCTTACAGCAATTTTCCAATCCGGTTAAGAAGCCGTGGGGTTTAAATTGTTTTAACCTTCTTCAAAAAAAAAAGGACTGTAAAGCTGATGAAGATAAAGCAGTTCCAGCTATTAAAAGTAATAGTCTGTACGACAAGAACGTTTTTTTAATTTGTTTTATTCAATTGTTATTTTATAAAGAGAATTAATTTACAAATTATTATTTGCAAACAACAGCAATACAGAAATTAGCTACTGGCTTTAACTATTAGCAATAATATTGGTTGTACTTATAGTAGAAACTTCTTTGGATCTATAGTTTAGTACGATACAAGTGCAAAATCCACTATTTTAATTGCTCGATTTCATACTTGAGTTCTTGTACATATTTGGGTCCGAGTATCAACTGTAAGCACGGGCATAATAATAATTCTATAATCATTCTCCAATATTATAATTGAATTAAAATGAAATAAAATTGTAATAAAATTATGAGTATTTAGCAACAAATAAGGTAGGTAATAAAAGTATTATGTATATTTCTCTAATGAAATGTAAAACAGTACTACCCGAATGTTTAAGCAGACAATAATTTAATATGTATAAATTTTATTATTATACATGAAGTCCATTATTATCCCACAAGATATAATTTTAATTACATCATAGAAGAACTTAAAAAAGAGCAAACCAAAAAGTTTTTAAAGTGGTTTTAGGGGATAAAATATTTAACAATGTGTCTGACAAATATTAAAAATTGTAAAATATTAATTGTTTAATATGTTTAATATGTTTAATATTACAACTACGGGACGAGTCCCAAATGTTGATAACCAAAATATACAAAATTCGAAGTATACAAACAAAAATAAAAACTCAATATAAACAGAGAAAAAGAAAGAGAGCACTTTATACATACATAATATGGGCAGGTACAGAATCATTGTAAAGTTCTTAAAAAAAAACAAAATGAAACTTTAAAATGGTTTCAATATTACTTTACTCTTATATAATATAATATCCTCAACAATCGAGTACCGTTCCTCTGAATTGCCTGATACCGCAGTGAAAATCAAATTCATGGTAATATTTATTGAATAAAGTCATCATGGCACTGAGCGGTTCATTCATGCCATATGTTGTGCGATGCCACGGTACATAAAACAAACGAAGTTCTCTAGTAAGTTTTACTTGCGTATCCACGGATAGCAAATTCAAAATATTCGGGCATACTATGTTCCCTATCAATAAATTTGCGATTCAATAAATACACGATGCTTATCCCGTCTTATACTGAGCGGCTCAAGTCCAAACCTCACACATCTACTCATATAACCATTATTAACACTATCGAACTTCCATGCCATATACCTTGTAAATCTCTTCTGTACCCGTTCAATTCGCGATGAGTGAACCTCATAATAAGGGCACCACACCTGAGAAGCATATTCCAACACCGATCGTACGTATGCGTTATAAAGCCGAACAAGGGCAACAGGATCACGAAATTCCCTGCAAATACGCTTAATGAAACCCATGAGCCTGCTTGCTCTGGTGACTATCAAATTTACATGCTGTGAGAATTCTAGAGAAGAAACAAACGTAACTCCCAAGTCAATCTTTTCAAATACTCTCACTAACTTCCAGTCGTCAATGAAATACTCCTCAACAAAAGGAAAGTGCTTGCGGTGGAACGACATAATGTTACATTTTTGTTCGTTCAAAAATAATTTATTATCACTACACCACCGATACCATATCCAGATCGCGCTGGATCAACGCAGTATCTGATAAAGACTTCACTATAGCATATATTTTAAGATCATCTGCAAAAAGCAATAATGAGCAAAATTTAATCAAGAAGATCAAATCATTCACGAATATTAAAAAAAGCAATGGGCCAAGATGACTTCCCTGCGGTACGCCTGATAGCACATCAATGATTTCAGAGCGTATTCCTCCTATTTCAATGTATTGGGTCCTGCCACTGAGGTAGGATTCCAACCAATTCGTCAAGCGGCCAGATAGACCCGCGCTTCTCAATTTAGATAATAAGATATCGTGTTGTACCGAATCAAAAGCCTTGCGAAAATCCGTATATATTACATCTACTTGCTCACCTGATTCAATAGCATGAGAAACAAAATTAGTGAAACATATCAGATTAGTTACGGTTGACTTACGAGCCATAAAACCATGCTGGGCATCATCGATGAAAGCCAAAGCATTAAATTTCAATTGATTCGCTACTATGCTCTCAAAAATCTTGGGAATTACAGACAGGATAGAGATCCCACGATAATTCTCAACTAATTCCCTCTTCCCATGTTTAGGGATAGGTGTTATGCTAGAAACTTTCCATTGTGATGGGAATATTCCCGTTTGAATTGACTGATTAAATAACAAGACAAGAGGCAAGGCCAATTGCAGTCCAAACCTTTGAACAAAATTGGTCGGAATTCCATCAGGACCACAGCCACGCTTAGCACTTCGTATGGCTTCAAGAACGCTTCCCTCATCCACGAATACAGAATCAATAATATACCCATCGTTAACATAATTACATTTTGGTAACTCTGCTGACATATGTTTAACATAAACCGATGCAAAAAAGGAACGAAAGAAACCGACTATCTCGCTTATATCTGATGAGGAACCCCCGTTATAGTACATCTCCGACGGCATACCCACAGTTTTCCGCTTCTCATTTACGTATGACCACAACATTTTTGGATTTGACTTCAAATTATTTTGCACGTCGAGTAAGTGAATATCGTAGGCAATCGAGTGAAGGGCTTTGAAATTACTTCTCAGATATGAGTAATATTCATAATCAGTTGCGCACTTAGATCGAGTATTAGCTCTATAAGTCTTTTGCTTTTGTTTATGTAGATGTATAAGGCGTGCATCAAACCACCCAGGATACTTTAAATTACTTTTCTTACACTTGATCTTTTTGGCGTAACGTTCCAAGCCTACGTAAATACGTTCATAGAACCTAGAGACATTTGTATCTACATCCGTATCATCCAAAACATACGACCAATTAATGGAAGACAAATAAATGGAAAATTCATTATAGTCAATAGATTTGAAATTAAATTTAGCTTTGTTTTCACCGCGATTTGTAAGGCTGGAAAAACTAGTGTTATTATCAGAAAGGAACGATACACCTACAGGACAATGATTCCTATCCCTACTATGCAGTATACTCTCTGGGCTAAAAACAGAAAACAATTGTGAATTATCTACATATACATACAATTTCTAGTAATTTATTTTTTTTTTTTTAACATGACTGCTATAAACAGGCTATTGTTCATCCGTATGTATATTATTATAAACAAATTAATGAAAGAGAGTTTAACAGCTTCTGCTGTTTAAAAGCTTCACATAAACAGACTAACATCTGTTTATGTATTATCAGTGACCACCTACAACATTTGAGAGATGACATTAAAGATATCGCTTCGTCTGTAACTAAGGTCATTTATTTCACAGATGGAGCTGCTAGCCAATATAAAAATTAAAATTTTTTTGTTAATTTATTTTACCATGAACGAGATTTTGGCTTTCAAGCAAAGTGGCACTTTTTTGCTTTATGCCGCTGAAAATATGCATGCGATCTAATAGAAGGAACTACAAAAAGAGCGGTAACCAAGAAAAGTTTGCAGATGTCAGATAATAACCACATTTTGACCCTAGAAGACATGTTTAACTTTTGCGATAAAAACTTTCCTGAAATTAAATATTTTTATGTAAAAAGTGAGGAGGAGGTTGAAAATGGAATTGAGCTAAAAAAGCGCTTTGATAACTGCTTGCCTGGTTTCCAAAACAAGATCATATCATAAACATGTTCCAATGAATGACATCATGATAAAGTGTTACCCATATCTCACTTTCTAAGGTTTTTGACGAGGTGCAGGTGTCAAAAGCATTAAGAAATTCGAGAAATCACTTAGGTTTTTAACATGACTGCTATAGTTGAAGAATATTTGCTTATACCTACCTACACATTTTACTAAGAAATTTCTGCTTTACATTTAATTTATTTGAGCTTTTGTTTCTATTTATGTGTTTTTATGTTTTATGTAATATTAATTAATTTTATTCGGTATAAAAATTATTAGTTTCTTTGCCATTTTGTGATTGTAATATCTCGCTTTGAGGTCAAATATTTTTTGTGAGTAATGCCATTATACATTATTATTATGATATGAAATTTCAGATTTTTATCTGGTTCCCCACCAGAGATATTTAGTACCAAAAATCGCCGTTTTGCTAAATTTTCAAACTTTGAAAATTTTTAAAAGAAAAGGGGAGTAAATTTTAAATTTTAGGGTTGATATTTGGTGTGTGCATTCATCTAGTGACGATCTCTTTGTAAAAAAAAAATTAAGATTGAAATATTTTCCCTTCATGCATAAACTTCCTTTCAAAAATGGAATTTTCTTAGAAAACCTGATAAGAATTGAGGCTGCAATTTTACCCTTTAGGATTATTTTTATGTAAAAATATGTAAAGAGCAATATTGTAGTCTGTTTCTTTTTAAACAATTTCATTGACAAATAGAAGCTGAAACATTCAGTTGCCGTAAACCCTTAAAATTGCAAAAAATGCCCTGCATTGCAAAGCAAATGTGGCCCTCACACAAAAACAAAAGACAATATAATTCAAATAATGGTCATTTAGTACTACTAACATGTTAGAATGGCTTCACAGAAAAAATCAATTTTTTTAGAATGGTCGAGCAACAATTGGACCACTTGATATGGAATAACACTGCAGTGAATTTTTAAAACTCATTGGACACTTATTGGACGATTGACGGTCAACATAAACAATAATTTTATTACGTCCGTGAAGTTGGCCTCCCCTCTGAAAGATTTTGATATGAAAAAATATGGAATCGTTAGGTCATCGTTAGGTCACGAAAGGTCACTCGGTTTCATCGTTAGGTCACTTCTAGTTTTTCCAAAAAAAAATATTTAAGTTTTGAAAAATTTTCTTGGTAAGTTAGCCTCCCATTTATTCGTTTTTGATGAAATAAAAATGGAAACCGATAGGAAATCGACTGAAAAGGTTAGGTCATCCGGTTATATCGTTAGGTCATCCTTAGTTTGTTCATAATTAATTAATTAAAACTCGATTGTTCTATTGCGCATGCGCGGAACAAAAATATTGTTGTGTCATACTTTGGTCATACTGGTGGAAATTTCTGAGAAGCTATCGGTGAGAAACCATTTCTAACCTCAAAATACTGATGATGAAAAATTAGATTTTATAGAAGTGTGGGATTTTTCCTATGTTTTTGGAATATGGAATCGTTAGGTCATCGTTAGGTCGTGATAGGTCACCCGGTTATATCGTTAGGTCACTTCTAGTTTAAAAAAAAAAAACAATATTCAAATTGTAAAATTTGAAAAAAAGTCATGGTAAGTTAGCCTCCCATTTACACGCTTTCGCTGAAATAAAAATACAAACCGCTAGGAAATCAACTAAAAAGGATTGGTCACGCATGCATATTGTTAGGTCGTCCGTAATTTGTTCATAATTAATAAAATACGCTCGCAATCGGTGAGAAACCATTTGAAAGCTCAATATAATGATGAAAAATTAAATTTAATCTAAGTGTGGGAGTTTTATTATTACTGCGTTCTATTTACCAAAAAACTAAGTTTATCTAAGATAATCTAAGTTGATCTAAGTTAAAGTTAGGTAAAATTGCGTTGATTCTTTCAGATTTTACATATCTGTCTATTCCAGGGTCGTACCTACCGACTGACATAAGGGGGGCAGTGATTTCAACCATTGTCCCCTCTGTAGCCGCATCTTTGCCACATGATAAATAAAGAAAATATTATTATTGCAGAAATTTCTTCACCCCTTGTTTTTACCCTGCCTTCACTGGTGATACCAACTGAAAAAATACGTTTATATTCTTTATATAAATAAAAAATACTTCATAAATTTATATTATATTATTTAGTAAATTACAAACTACAAGAAATGGATAAAATTTCAGAAATATTGGGCGTTCGTGGTAATACACTATTATTGTATCAAGGATTTAAATTTTATAAACAATCGGATTTCTTAAATGGAACTGAGAAGTGGCGTTGTAGCAACAAGCAATGTTCGGCAAACATATACACTGTTGGAGAAGGCGAACATCGTGTCATTTCGAAAGCAAATGATGAACACAATCATACTGAAGATAAACAAAAACTTCTACGTCAAGCGGTAAGTGGGGTTGCAAAGAAAAAGGCAGTTGAAAATATATCGGAAAAACCTTCTCAGGTTTTTCATGCAGCTTTGAAAAGTTTTCCCGATGTTAACATTACAGAACCTGACATGGTGCTTATTAAACGGAACGCATATAATGCAAGACGACAAATACTACCACCTTTGCCGACATCAATATTAGATGTGCATTCCGCATTAGATGCCATCGAGATTACGACATGGTCTGAAGAAGATTTTTTAATGGTGAACGATAGCAACAGCAATTTGGTTATATTTTCTTGCGTAACCAACTTGAGGTTTTTGTGTTCCATTGAAAATGTATTTATGGATTAATTGATGAAAAAGAAGAATCTTAATTATAAAGGGGGGGGGGTGAGTGTTAAATTTATTTATTAGAATATACAACAATGTATATATATATATAAAATTTTCATTTTTCTCGTTCTTATAGTTTTCAAGCTTTATATAAGTTCTTTATAGCAATCGATAGAACGCAAAATTTTAAACATTATGGTACCAATAACTCAAAATCGCATTTTATTGACTTAAGTTTATTTAAATCAATGGGGGTGGGGTAGGTTCCTCTTATTTCTTGCATTTCTTCAAATTGAACGTTTATGTTATTTCTTTCGTTAAATTTTCTATTCTCTTTGCAATATTATTATAAATACTATAAGCGGCTTTGCGAGTTAATCCATTAATAGCCTTCATTTTGCATCGGTGGAACTTACAGGTTGCGTTTTTTGCCAGCGGTGGAACTTTACAGTTACCCATTGGGAGCTTAGCAAAAAAAAGGATTTTAGTGTGACCATCGGTGGAACTTACCCCCGTCCGAAAATATATACCTACTTGTTTTTTACAATCTGGTCTAAAATTTATTTTAATTTTAAAGGTAAAAATAATTTTATATTAACTATATATTTAAATAATAATTTGTAGATTTGCTTTTGTTGCAAAACAAGTTTAGTATTAAAACTTTTAAACAAAAACTTTTATTTCAATAATTGGCAATAAATCCAAGCGAATCTCTTTGTCTTGATCGCAGATACTTTAATTTACATGTTTTCGTTTTTTTTTTTTAATTGTTTTTGGTAGTATATTGTTGTTATTTAGGAGCTACAGAGAATAATTTGGAGCCGTAATTCTAACTTATTAGAAAATACATAATACTTGAGCTGCACACATACCTATTTCGTTTGAAATATACTACTTAATTTGTCGATCTGAAGGTATAATTTTTCTGTTAAAGTTATTGTAGTGTTTGAAATTACATGGAACTTTTATTTTAGTCAATATCCACCTTATTCGAATAAAAATGCCGAAAGTTGCAAAGGTATCGGTTGAAGAGGCGATAACTGTCTTGCAACAGTTTATCGATCACTTCAAAGGAAAGAATATACCGGTTATAAGTTCAAATGTTTGGAAGGAAATAAGCAATTATTTAAATGGTAGATGGACTCCGCGCGATGCTTATAGAGAAATTCGTGAAGATCGAAGAGGAATACTCTCCGAAGCAAGGAAGCGAGAATGCAACTTAAGGTGAAGCGAAAATTTTATTTATATTGTATTGGCTTACTTATTGACAGTCAAACTTTATTACAATTTCGTGAAATTTATTTTCTGATGTGTGTAGTGGCTTTAAATGAATTTCAAAATACAACAATTGAAAGCGTAAATTTAAGTGTCATCGAGGCCCGATTAAAATTGGAAGAATTGATTGCAACACGACAATTAAATTTTATACCACAGGAGTTGGAATTTCCCGATCAACAGGTCGATGATGAAGCGGAAGACATCACTTGCGCTGAACGTGACAAAAGTAATCCCCGAATGCAATGGATTGATGATATTCAAAGTATGGCGGAAACTTCAGACGAACACCAAAGTGGAGATCCAAATGCTTTTTCTCGAGGCAGTTTATTGATAGATTAAAGAAACTTATATACGAATTTCTCTTATGGACAGGTGCATGCCTTCCATACCATGCGGAACATGCTACAACTAGCTTTGTGGAAGGTTTTTTTAACGATAAAAAAATAGGGTGTTACGTAAAATACCAGGTCGCATTCGAGCGGATGTTTTTTTAAAACTTGAGCATCAGGACTACGTTGGTAATTCCGCCATATTTCAATCGAAAATTATTCTCAACATAAATAAACCCGATTTGGACAATTCTAAAGAAATGAAAACAATTGAGATAAATGAAACATCTTTGAGTCTTCCGCCATCTGCAGGGTCAATTATTAGCAATACTGAACGCCCTTTAAGTCCACAAAACATACATACACAAATGCCATCAAATTCTCTCGATGTAAATACTTTATTTATAAAAAAACCAACTCCGGATCCTGATACCCGTGCAGTCGACAATTGGCGAAATAAAGCCAAAGTTTATCGTAATGATAGAGAGAATAGCCTGGAAGAACCATTACAGGATAAAATAATTTCAACAAAACCTAATGAGAAGAAACGAAAGGGCATGTATTTTACGCAGCAGCCAGATATTTCACACCGCAACAATTTTACATCGGTTAAACGTGCTCCAATTTTACAAAACGGTAGCCTGCGAAATGCAGTTATGTTAGATAAACATTATTATTTAATTCAAAATACATGTCCTTTTGATTCAATAATACAGATTTTGGTTACCACTGCAATGGACAACTCCCATTATTACAGTTATGTCCGAGATTCAGATAATGTTACTTTTAAATTTATTGAAAATATTATTAAAAATGGTGTCAATAGTGCAACATACAAAAACAGAGCTACACTACTGAAATCATTATTTCCGAATAAAGTGCAAACACCTCTCGATGATTTGATGCCATACACTATAGATATGTGGGATAGTGTAGCAGCAATATGGATTAACAATTTTATATCAGCACCTAGTGCCTTAGTAAATTATAATTGTTACTGTGGATCATCGTCAAATACAACAATAAACACATTATCTGTAAATCATAAAGCAATATCGGATAGTAGGATTTTCCCACTCCCGACGCACGCAAAAAAAAAAAAAGGTTTCAGTATGTACTTCTTCACATATGTGTAGTTTAAAAAGCTTGAAATTAAAGTGAATTTATTTTGAAAATTAATACTTAATTTCTATTTACTTATTTTACAAGTCCAGATAATGGGAAAAGTCATAACCAGCAAGGTTCACAAATCAATTTCACATGCAAATTCTTCCATACTAGGAACAGTCCATGAAAGTCCTCCGATTTCAAAATCTATGCTTCCGCTTCGGGTTTTATTAAGTTTCAAATCAAGTACCATTGTTGAGACTTCATGCAGGCCTTCAGGGTTAAAATGCTTCCGATACCTATGCAAAAAAATAATCATTACCAGTCAAATAAAAGCATCATGTGAGAGAAAAGCCGTGCAAATCTAGAAGGTTTCTAAGCTATGGTTCTGATTAGTCATTGATATTTAATAGGTAGTAACTATTCTACTTAATAAAGAGTAAATTAAGATTAACATCGAGATAAACTGTCAAAAAAAGTGGTGGTTAGCCACTTACAGTTGATTCGCTAATAAAAATCAGTACACTATTAATTTAAAATTATTTACTCACTTTACAAATTACAAAATACCGTAGAGCTGTGAAAGCCAGTATAGAATAACCGTATCAAATTCTCATCATCGGTTGATTTAAACTACGACAACTTTTCTTGTGGCTCGTTATTCACTTCAGTATTAACTAGATAATTTTCTGTTTCTGCCAGACTCACATATAAATTGCCCTTTTGTTCTTCTCATATCCAACTAAAATAATTAATAATATTGTATAGGAAGACACTATTTAGGTTTACAATTTCTTAAATTAACTTGCCATCGCCATGAAGACCAAGTGCAGCGGCTTTCCTTCGAAGTGTTTCTTTAAATTACGTTCACGACCTGATGCAAATTTCGCTTCCATTTACGTTATTTTTTAGTGTTCGATTCGATTTAAAAGTTGGACGTTGAGGTTATGTGAAAGTTGCAAAGCGTAATTTTGGCTAAGAAAATCGCTTGTGTTGAAATTAAATGTGGGGTCATTAAAGTATAATAGCTACCTGATTTCAAACGAAACATTCTTTAAATATTCTAATCCACTGTAAAATCCTTTAAAATAGAAAATTCTCATGCACGGGCACAAAATTGTAAGAAAGAACGCCGCCATAAAATAGAAAATTTAAAAAACAATATTTTGTTAAACGCATGCGCAATAAAGACATTGAGTTGTAATTAATTAATTATTAACAAATTAAGGATGACCTAACGATAAACATAGATGACCTAACCTTTTCAGTCGATTTCCTATCGATTTCCATTTTTATTTTATCAAAAACGCATAAATGGGAGGCTAACTTACCAAGAAAATTTTTCAAATTTTATAATTTAAAATTTTTTTATTTTTGAAAAACTACAAGTGACCTGACGATAAAACCGGATGACCTTTCGTGACCTAACGATTCCATATTCCAAAAGCATAATAAAACTCCCACATTTAGAATAAATTTAATTTTTCATCATTATATTGAGCTTTCAAATGGTTTCTCACCGATTGCGAGCGTATTTTATTAATTATGAACAAATTACGGACGACCTAACAATATGCATGCGTGACCAATCCTTTTTAGTTGATTTCCTAGCGGTTTGTATTTTTATTTCAGCGAAAGCGTGTAAATGGGAGGCTAACTTACCAAGACTTTTTTTCAAATTTTACAATTTGAATATTGTTTTTTTTTTTAAACTAGAAGTGACCTAACGATATAACCGGGTGACCTATTACGACCTAACGATAACCTAACGATTCCATATTCCAAAAACATAGGAAAAATCCCACACTTCTATAAAATCTAATTTTTCATCATCAGTATTTTGAGGTTAGAAATGGTTTCTCACCGATAGCTTCTCAGAAATTTCCACCAGTATGACCAAAGTATGACACAACAATATTTTTGTTCCGCGCATGCGCAATAGAACAATCGAGTTTTAATTAATTAATTATGAACAAACTAAGGATGACCTAACGATATAACCGGATGACCTAACCTTTTCCGTCGATTTCCTATCGGTTTCCATTTTTATTTCATCAAAAACGAATAAATGGGAGGCTAACTTACCAAGAAAATTTTTCAAAACTTAAATATTTTTTTTTGGAAAAACTAGAAGTGACCTAACGATGAAACCGAGTGACCTTTCGTGACCTAACGATGACCTAACGATTCCATATTTTTTTATATCAAAATCTTTCAGAGGGGAGGCCAACTTCACGGACGTAATTTTATTACAAGCCCGAAAATCGACTATTCTTGTCTTACAAGAATTATTAAACCAAAATACCGCCGATTGGTATCGAAAATATCAAAAAAATAATTCAAAAACCGTCAACAAGTAATAATAATAATAACACAATATTTATTACTCATCCATATTAATAACCCACTTATGCCCGTACTTATAGTCATGGATTGAACCGAGAATCGAGATCAATTCTCGAAATAACAGCTGTTGCTACGATACGGTCTAAATTCCAGTAATCTCATTGGTAAATTCTAGGATCATTTTGAGTCTCGGATTGATCCGTGACTATAATGCTCGTACTTATAGTCACGGATCAATCCGAGACTCAAAATGATCCTAGAATTTACCAATGAGATTACTGGAATTTAGACCGTATCGTAGCAACAGCTGTTATTTCGAGAATTGATCTCGATTCTCGGTTCAATCCATGACTATAAGTACGGGCATAAGTACGGGCATAAATGGTTGGCATAATTGTGCTTAGATCGAGCTAAGCCGTATACATTCAAATTTAAAGTCGATGTAACGTCTTAGCCCACTTTTTTAGCTTGACCTAACTTAGGTCGGCCTAACAGATTAGATCGCCCTACCTGAGTGTATACATGAAAGGACTAACTAGCTCGAGCCGGCTTAGCCCAATGAACAATTTTGGTTTTAAAACGGTTCTCGAAATATTATCGTGACAAAATTATATAATCTTTGGTTTTATAAGTTGTTCACGGCAACGTTTCTGTTTCTACTATAAACCCCTTAAAGAGCTTAAATGGCGTCGTCTATAAGGTTTTCCGTTACCACTTTTTGGTAGGTTAAGGTTTTGTACAGCATGTAATCGAAACATTACTGTTACAATTATATAACTTCTTATAGACTTTTTATATGCCTTGGGCGTATTTTTAAGTTATGCGCATGTTTATAGTGTACCTTATACAAATTAATAGCTATCTTGCTTGCGCTTATTGTTAGAAATATTTTCTATATTATTCTTTTAAAGTGTTCGTGACAAATTAATGAGTATAGCATTTATTTTTATCTTAACATGAAGTGCTCTTTTATTTCACTTATAGGATGGCGTAATAATAATTTTACTGATGTTAATACAATTTTTTGACATAAAACATAGACAAAATTTTACTACGATTCTTTATGGCCTGCATAATTTATATTTGTACTTCCAAAAAATTGAAGCGCCACCAAAATATTTATTATTTTTAATTTTTAGTAAATATTTTAATTTTATACGCTTTTAAAAATTATCTGTTTTCTATAAAAATGCATACAGAACAATGCGACAAGTCGATTTTTTAAGTATAATGTATTACTATATTTATGGCATTACATTTTGAGTCTGTTATTGTACATTTTTTTGTATAATAACAACGTGGCGTTTAGACACCCATAAAAAATATGGAGGATGCATTTTGAAGAACCAAAGATTCCACTATAAATTCAATATGTAACTTTACGTTAGGTTATAAATATTCCTAAACTTCTATAGAACTTTTAGTAATATTGTAAATACAAAATACTATTATATAACTGTTTATAGTGGTTAAAGTTACCAGAAGTGTTATTTATGTTCAAATATGATAACGCTCGCCACTACTGATGTCAATTATCACTAATAGTAATCGCTGCCACTGGAAAGGTATTTATATAACATCTCAATTCCCGCGCTAAAAGTTTATAAATGTTTATTTTAACCTAAAATATATATTGCGTTTTGTTACGGTGTTACAGTCAGTGATTTTTACGGTTGTTATTTTGTGAATATTGTGCTGTGTTAATATCGTTAATATTGAGAATCATGTCCTATGACTGAATATTAATTTAGTAACAAAGTAAATTAATTATGAATAGTACTAATGGTTCTATAGGAGGAACTTTGGCTACAAACTTATAGGTACAAACATACAGTGAATTTTTATTGGCGTATTTTTTAACACTAATACTCATCAGATTTTATAAAGCTAACTGTCTTTACTATGGAAACAGTAAGGTTTATATTTATCACAGCAAATACTTTTATGTAAACTAAACACTATTGGTTTTATAACTTAGTGACTGTATATTATTATAAAACTAATTATATAACTTCAAGTACTTAGGCTTTTTAGAAATTTTATATAGCTACTATAAAACTTGGAGAGCAATTAGTAATCTTATAAATCTTCTATATAAACTCGTAACATTAATAAAACTTTTATAAAAATTTGCAGTTACTTCTAGTCTTGAAAATTGTTTATTGGGAGGTCTACCTAACGGCTGCATATAAACGTGGTAAATGTTTACCATGGAAGGATAGAGAAAAACATCAAGTTATAAGAAATTAAATTATATTTTATATTACTATTTATCATTTTTTGGAATTATTTTGGCTATTTGGATTTGTCTGACGGTTTGCTTGATAAACTTAGAGATAAAAATTAATTTTGACAAATTAAGCTATCATTTAATAAACAAGGATTTTTGTGCTTTTAGCTTTTATTTAATATTTTTTGTTTTATATTTTAATGTTTATTTTGTGCTTTTTATAAATTTAGGTATAAGCCGTGTTAATTTATTCTAAATTTTGTTATTTTTGGTTCAAATGTTAAAACATATTTAAAAATTATTTTTAAAGTTTTTGTTCTTAAACATTTGCACTCGACTAATGAATACTAAAGATTTATTTTTCTCTAAATATATAGGTTTTATTATTTCGACGATTTGTCGTCGTAGATATTACGATTATCTACGTCTAAAAATTAAGTAGGTAAGTAATTTATATTTTTAAAAGATTTTTCAAATACAAAATAAATATTAAAAATATAAATTATGCACTCCACTAATATGTAGTTATGACCCAAGCTATTAAGTAATATTAGTAGACGTATAGTAATTAAATGTAGGGCAATTAAAGAAAACATTTTCCTTTAAAGTAACAACCAGAAAAGAAAGAAAACCTTCTTTTGAATTGAAAACTTTAATCAAAAACCACAAAGCTGCTACTATATAGTTTTCTCGCTTTCATGTCAACGTGACAAGTTAGCAAAAAATTCTACTTATTTGTCTTTATGATTGTCTTTTAGTGGTAAAAGTTGATTTTTTATACATTTTTTTTTAGTTTTATAATTTCTGTTTTACTATAAAATCCAAATGTTCCACATTTTACAGCAATGTGGAAATTGATTGTGTAATGCAAAATGATTCTGTGAAGTAAACATTTACTTTATTTTTTACTTGGTAATTTTGATACATAGTATTAGTTTAATTCTTATTGGTTATAATAATCAAATTCTTAATATGATGTGAATTTTTAAACATTTATTGCATTTTCGTATATAAAATCGCACTTGCGCAATTTCAAGTTTAACCAAACAGACGCGCTTCGTAACAAGTAAACTGCATTCGGCATCGGTTATTCGGTAAATGTGGTTTGCAGCACTTCTTTTAGGCGCGCTAATATTGTTTATAGGAAACTTTTTATATTTTTACTTCTTAGTTTAAAAATTATTACTGATGTAATTCAATCTTATACCTATTAATTTTGCCTGATTACAATATATGTATTAAAAATTACTTTTTAATTTAATTTACTTTACATTATATTCTATTAAAGATTATTGTTTTATTATTTTTTAATTTTTTCATAATTATGTATTACGATTGGTGGAAATTTAGTTAATTTTTTAACGAATCTGATGGATGCAATCAAGTTTGGTGAATTAAAAGAAATATTTTAAGGTATGTGAAACATTTCATTTTGAGTTTAGGTATAATACTAATTATTTTATATAATAATATATCAACTATGATAATTATTATTTTACTATAAAACTTAATTCTATTTTAGATTATACTAAAGTATAATTTATTTTAAATTAGGATAAAATAAAGTTTAAAAAGTGTATAAAATTTAAATTATTAATTACAAAAATAAGTATAGTAAAGTTTCCGTTTATGTGGTTTTGAAAAGTAATAGATAGATTTTCCTACCTATTTCGAGTTTATAAAAAAGTAAAGTATAGAAACTTTACAAACTGCCTGTTAAGAGAGAAAAGTTTCAAAAGCTTATCTTACAGTTATAATCAACATTTTGGTAAAATTATTTGTTCTGTAGCGTTTGTTAAGTAACAAATAATGTTAATTAAAATTAGAATCAAAAGAAAAAGTAGGTAAATTCTGATGGTTTAATTTGCAAGCGAATGTCTATAAATTAGCTTTTATATGGAAAAATAAAAATAATCTTAAAAAGATATAATATTTTTATAATGGAAAATTTTTTCATATAATGTGAAAATATTGAATAAATAAAATATTTTCAAAATTTAATGCTCAAATTGAAACAAATTAAATTGGTGTGTGCTTGAATACATAACTTTTTCATATTAAGATTGACACCAAGTGGTTTTGCAAGAGGTTACAACCGCATTAAATTGATTAATTTACACTTCATGTATTTAACGTGAGACTAATGTAGTAAGCTTTGATTTTGAATATAAATCACAAGGATTGTGAATTTTACTTTTCTCACTGTGTTATTAGCTACTTTAAGTTACATTTTAGTAGCTAATTTAAATCATTGCTTTATCACATAACTCTTTGAAAGTTTGTATTTTGTTAAAATACAAGTTGAAATACAAAAGCTACTAAAGTTTGTAATTTATTGTAAACAAACAACAGTTGTGTTTATACATTCATATATTTAAAAGAAAATTAATGAAAATATTGGTAACACTACTAAGCTTTCTAGTGTTTAACAAAAAAATAATAAATTAAAAGAAGTACAATAATTTTTTCAACAAATTCAGAGATAAGTAGGTATAAATATTATTAATTTGGAATATTTACTAGATATCGACATAAATATCGATATCGACATAATATCGACATAAACTAAAAACAATTTTTAGAATGATTTTACTTTTTCAGAAACTTCTTCACATATACTCACATTTTTGAAGTAAAATTTTATGATTTGTTGTAGTATAGTTTTTATTTGTATCATTCGCATAAAGATGACTCTAGATTGAATATAATATAATATATTATTCTAGATGTAATTTTTAAAATTTCTTTGTTTATAATTTTAATTAAATTTTCTCTATAAGAAAATTGACTGTCGATGGTGTTTGAGGTAGTTTATTAATCTCCCTGGTTCTTATCTAATGTAAAATATTTAAAATTTTAAACAATTTAAAAAATCCATATCCATATCTTCGAATTCCATCAAATTGGAAAACTATTGGAAAATTGGAAAAATATTTCTAGTTAGAAAATTACATCTCAACATAATATAAAATATAGTTAAATAGATATTTTTACTATTTTAAAAATTAAAAGAAATAGGTGGGAATAGAATCTCTTTCTAAGAGTAGTAAACCCACTTATTTCAAAATCACGTTTATATACTCTTTATTTCGCTATTGCCAATATAATCTTAACACATATAAATAACACTACAAACATTCCGAGATTCATGCCGAGATTCTTTGCAGGAAAAATTTTAGTATTTTCACAAATATACGTATACAACCCAGAAATCCTAGAAAAATATCTTCAATTTAAAAATGCAAGCTTGCAAACTAAGCTCATTATCTACTCATGAGTGAATCCTTGATCTAGAACAAGTGTCTCAAACTGGCGGCCATGCGGAGCTCCTGCTTCATAATGCTTCATAATGCAGACCTTTCAGCTTAAAAAACAGTTTAAAGAAATTCAACTATCGATCGTTTTACCATTCTAGAAATAAATACTAACATAAAATATAAGAGACTTATTGCTTGAACTGGACCATGCTTTCAAATATTGTAATCGATTTTTTAATTTAAAAAATGTTCTTTTTTTCAGATAATCATTATTTGAAGATTTTGTTAAGAAGAAATGATAAAACTGACGTAGTATCACCTTTTTTCAATATGGTAAGTTGTTTCTTCCACCAGTTGGAAAATCTTAATAAGTAATTGAAAAAAAAAATTTCTTAAATGATACAAAAATACTTAAAAAGTTTAATTAGTTTTTCAGTCTGATAATAAATTAATAAGATACAAATTGTCCAAAATAGACCAGCTTCGATGATTTTTGACTCTTTTAGTAAAACTTTTTAAACTAAAGCTTATGTAAGCAAGACGCAAATATTCCGAAATTCTATCCTATAGTTTAATGGGATTTGTTACCAACTATAGATTTTTCTATCTTCTTAATTAGTGCCAAGCACTTCATCGAAAGTTTTACCTTAGAGCATATTACGTAAGTTGGTACAATTAAATATTGTAACAAACTATATTCAGCATAAAACACTAATATAACATTTCCTACTTTAGTTTATTATTCTTTCTCTATCTTTGGTATCTTAATTTTAATGTTTCTGTATCTAATTGAAATTATTCTGCTTAAAAATGATGTACACGTTTAAAGGAAATAATTAGATATTTAAGGTGGTTGATTGAGTATGTCAATAACGCTTTTAAGTTACCTTAATATATTATGAAAATTTGGCAAAAATTGAAATTGAATATAAACCATTACAGTGTAATCTACTAATTTATCTAGAACTGTGATATATTTTACAAGAATCTGATACCAAAAGCATCAGAATAGCTACTGCTAAACGCTTTTAAACATGATAAAATCAGAATTGGTGGTAACAACAAATTTATAGTTGACATTATTAAGTGAAAGCGCTAGAGTTATTAAAAATGTTCCGTAATTTAGTACATTAGCTATAAATTCAATATCACACATAATGTTAAGCAAACAGAATATTTGAAAATAGCAACCCATATATTTCTTACGGAGATGTATAAAGCATAATTTTTTGAGTATGAAAATGCAAAAACACGAGAAACCTGAAGAAAAAATAGTAAAGATAATCAGTCCCAAAGTTCCCACGACAAAGTACAAAAAAGTGTTTTAGAAAATTTTTTTAATATTTTTAACTTCGTTTATTATTATTATTACTTTTAAATATATTTTAATCTAGACTCACACCAAAATCACACCAGATAAATAATAAAGTATCAGCACTGTATCAAATGTGATCAGTGTAATTCTTTTTGTCATACTAAAATTTAGATTTTTGGTCTGTAACATAAAAATTTTGGTTAATATTGTCCTAAACTTGCAGTAAAATTTATTAGTCAGTACATTTTATTGATTAGGCAATCAATATAGATTGATTTAAAATTAAAATATTTATTTTTTAATACATCAATTTAAGAAAAAAATGAAAACTATAATTAAAAACATTAAATTTGGAAGGTTTTATCGACAGGTTTTGTTCCTATGTACCTATATTTTATTTTTACTACTGATTATCTATTAAAAATACTGACCACCTATTTAGTATGTTGATTATCTAATTAAAATGCTGATCAATGCTTAAAAATACTAACCTTAAAAATGCAATAATTTAATTATTATATTTAATACTTAATTAATTCATTACATTGTACGATAAAAGTCAAACGTCAAAATGTCAGAAGTTAATAATAGCTATTGTTATCCTTTTCAATGTTATGTATTGATCCTAGTAAATATAATGTCTTTGTCATAGTTGCTATATCGTGGTAAAAACTACAAAAGCTTAAGTACGACTTGACTCAGTTTTTCTCCAATACCTCGAAAACGGTGCAAGATATAGAAAATTGATCATAATTTCACAATGAATACCTCGAGCCTTTAAAGGTATTAGTGAACAACATTGTTGGATTATACTTGAGCTTTTGTGTTTATGACCACTATACTACTAATTTTCAATTATTAAATTATAACTGGTTGCAATTTTCCTATTAATGATTTATTATGAATTTTTTTGAGAAAATCAAGTTGCACATCAACAGTACAGAAATCATCAAAGAAGGAACAAGCATTATCGAACCAATTTAATCAATGACTTGGTTTAAAAGATCCTGAAGAAAGAACAAACATCGTCCGAACTTAAAGACATTAGAAATTTAGATAATTAAACAACGAAGAAATAAAAACAACGATTATATTATAAATTTTATTTAATTTACCTATTTTGTAAATTTCCAAGTATAAATGGTAAATAAGTGTAAGTATTACTTCTTAAGATTATGTAAATTTATGGCAAGTCAGTTTAGCTGCAATATTGAATATTGCAATAAAGAAAAAAATTATTTAATTAGAACACTCGGCCTGGAGTAAATTTAAAAAACATACTAATTCAATTTTTATAAAATCACATAGATTCTTTGAAGATTATAAACAAGAAATAAAAATGCAAATTAAGAAAAACTTTGATCAAAACATTATTGAACAGTATCTCAACATGATTCACCTCGATTTGGATTCTTTCAAAAAAATTAAACGCTTCTGGCAAAATGAAGTAGAAACACGTAATTGACTGTAGGAAACTCAACGACTAAATCGTAGATCACAAATATTCCATACCAAAAAATATTAATGACATTGAGAGAGAGAAGAGCTGCTGGAGAGGGCAGTAGAATTTTATTTTGATGATGCATTAAGATGGATTAGAGGAATGTGGGCCAGAGTGACCACTTGGTCATCGTAAGTTGATCTCACGAAAACCAGTTTTTTACATCAAGATTTTAATTTCGAGCATGAGGAAATTATTAAAATACAAAAACAATTATTGCAAGAATCAGCACGGTCGTATATAGGACCTCATGAAAGAAATGTTCAATCGATTAAGTCTTGTACCTTTGGAAGCCTTTCAGATAAAAATCAGTAGGCGGAACATTTCACCGAAAAAATCATTTGCGATAATATTAAGACAAGTTAGGTTATACTGATATTGACATTATATGACAGTCTTGATGGACTAGGAGAAGTTAATTATTTTTCAACAAAAATTGGCAATATTTGGCTTTTATCAAATGAAGGTAAATCTTATGATGTAGAAAAAACTACATTTTCTATAGAAAAACATTATTAAATTTCTTCATCAGCATTCTAGAGAGTAATAGATAACATATTAAAAGGTCTTCAACACGAATCTAGTTTGGTACATTTAGACGACCTCATCAAGGTGAAAGCTCGATGATGGTCAAAGGGGCTCGATTTATTGGATTATGCAACCGGCTCAAATCGCAAAGAAATAATTTCTTTAAAAATCAGAGTCACTCAGCAATCGATGTCCACCAAAGTCAAATTCGGGAGGGAGTGGGAGTTGCAATTGAAATAACTATGCTTCTAATATTCTGTCAGAGGCAATAAGAGACCAACATACGGTAGATTTTCAGTAAAAAAACAATTTAAATAAAGGTTGAACATAAAAAATAAATTACACACTTATAACTACAATAGGGGTGAGTCCTTAAAATAATGATGGTCAATACCACATTAATTAACTCTTAATCAAAAATTAATTAAACATAAACATAATAATGTTTGATACATAGGTGACCCAATCTACACTTATTCGAAATTGGGTAATGTAGCTTGTATTTTGGTTTGTAAAACGATTCTTAAAATTTAAGCGAAGCATACAATAAAATGGTTACCTCGATACAATAATAGGCAACAATAAACTAACGGCTGGTCAAATTTCCCAGTAAGCAATTAACCCATTATTTGAATCGATGAAGCCAAAGCAGTTAGTTGTTAAGCTTTTAATTTATAATTAAGCATAACATGAATAAAATTTTTGCACTGCTAAAACATGTTCACACGCATTAATTTATTGTAAGTTTCCTTGACTGACATAAAATGAAAAGCACTTGAAATTAATTGTGATTTAAATTTACAATAAAATTTGTATAAAAAAATTATTATTGATCACAGCATTATTGACTCAAAAAGTATTGTTTAATAATTTAAAATATAAAGTTGCTTAAGCCGAGATTGCCTCAGATTTCCAAAGCTCAAAATTTCCAGGCATTATATAATTATCTTACCGTGAAAGTGTATTTTTTGGAAGTGCATACAATTCCTAGTAAAGGTATACTTTCACCCATATGGGCAGTAAAAGTTTACAATATCATAAAAAATATACTTTCAGTAGTGAATGTATACAGTCACTGATACCGTTCAGGAAATGTGGAATAAAATTTAACCTAATCCCTTAATGTGTTAATTTGTTTATTTTATTTTAAAATTTGGAATTTTTGTTAAAAATTTGAATTTATAATTAGGTTTCATAAGGTTACCAACCCCATGACGCAAATCCAAATAAAGCAAAAATCACTTACGTGATAATCACACTTTATTTTCGCTCTAAATGCCAATTCTCACATCCGAATCACAAATAAAAAAAAAACTTAAAAAAGACAAGAGACGACATTCTCTATGCGAGAAGAATGCACTTTTTTAAATTATTGATTAACAATACCTCTCCCAATACTATATATTTATCAATTATTGTTTGTTAAGAGAACTAAAATTTTGATATTTTCAACAGAGAAAATTCCTAGTTATTCAAAAAGTCATATGCAATAAAAGTTTTTAAAATTTTACAACATTTTTGTAATATATCAGTTTAATATTGCAATAATGGCTATAAAAAGTACATATCATTTTATGGGATTAACTTATTTTTTAAATAAAAGAATGTACGCAACTGTAACTATGACGCAATTTAAAATCGTACATCTCCAAACTTTGAAACTCATTTTTAATAGCACTCATTACGTTTGAATTGTTAAGAAACAGAATCACTTCAAAATTTACCTACGCTTAAGTAGGTACATAATAAACATAGTAACTAAAGTTTAAATATTGAAATATATTGATAGCAATTTATTTTCCTTTAACAATATTGTGTAATAGAAGATATAATAAATTGTTTATATTTATCAAAGTATAGTGTTTCGAATCAAGATCTATACGAATGGTTTTATAATTAATTTTGACTTAATTAATTTCAGAACTACCGATGTGGAGTAAATGAGATAACCAGATTATAATCGGAATTAGGTAGGTATACCTTAATGACTGGTTTTAGGCATTATGTACTACTTGAAATTAAAAAAGTTTAATTTAAAAAAATATAGAGTAACTGAAAATTGAATTCCAACAACAATAAATAAATATAATAATTGAAAACGACACTTTAATATAGCTTGTGATAAACCTATTACATAAATATTATTAAAAACATGGCAAATAGTTTAATTTTATTGGCGTATTTGTTTATGTATACTATTTATTCCAATAATGTTGTCAACTTTATTTAAAAAAGAAATATCTAGTAACTGATACTGAAAAAAAAATATTGTGATATAATATTATATGCCAAAATATGGAAATTCAATAAACTCGATTAATACCAGTGATTACATTTTTAGAAATCTGATCGTTGCTTCCGGAGTAAATGTGCTCCATGAACAAAACAAAGCAAAACTAAACTAGAGCAAACAAAAACAAAATAACAAGTTATTAATATCAGAATTAAGTTAAATTAAAGCAAGATAATTTTATTCTCTGTTGCTTTATCGACCGACTATTTTGTAAAAATTTATAAATATTTCTTATTCCATAGTAGAAAGAATAAGAATAAACTTTGGCATTCTTGCGAATAATAACTCAATTTTAGTGTAGTATCTGGGGTATAAAGAAAAGAAAACTTA
The DNA here is from genome assembly GCA_947369205.1 of Cantharis rufa. Taxonomy (NCBI): domain Eukaryota; kingdom Metazoa; phylum Arthropoda; class Insecta; order Coleoptera; family Cantharidae; genus Cantharis; species Cantharis rufa. The sequence goes on from OX376304.1 coordinate 33,063,183, forward strand.
AATTTTCATTTCAATTTTGGTGCAGATTGTAAGATTTATTCTTTTGTATCTAAATAGTGTCATTAAGTAAATTATTATTACAAATTTTATAACAATAACATTACACATATTTAACACTATAATAAAACATTTTCAAATACATATATAGGGAAAGTTCTAGGCAAAACAATATATTAAGTAGGACCAAACAAATTACGTTTGTAATTTCACTCCAAATTTTATCAACTAAAAGTCAATAATTTACATTTACATTATGGACAATTTGGCAGAAACCCTTAATAAAATAGTGTATTTGTCTTATTTGGAATAAAAGTGAAACTTTCTTGTACACGCAATAATTATTACACGTCAAAGACACTGTGAATCCAAATGCGACATACCATTTTTCAACCAAAAATTAGAAACTGCATACATACCTCATTCAATCAATATTATAAATCAAATCAAATCTAAAAGCCTTGAGTTTTTTTTATATTAAACAGTCATTTTATATTCAACTTTTAAGTTTAACATTAAAAACTAGATATTTAAAGACACGTATTAAAAGGGTTGCTTAGCAATGTTCGTATTTTTATATTAGTGACAAAAATATCAACTTTGATTTTAGGTAATGCTCTTAAGATGCTTAGAAAAAAAATTAGAGGCAAAAAGCATATTTCGTTTCACTAAAGTAGCATTAATTTAATTTTTAATTTACAAACGATTTGAAAGATTTAAAAAGTGAACAGCAGCTATAAAAGTTAATCAATTCTATAAAAATACTAGCTGACCCGGCGAACTTCGTATCGCCTCAGAACTTGAACCATATAAATTATTTGTAAAATTCTAGAACATCGTACCGCCTCAGAATTAATATACCAAGTGACTCGGCGAACGTTCTGCCATATAAATTATATGTAGACGATGACGATATTTTTCGTCAGTCCATCGAAAACATGCATACATGCAAGAACATGCCACGTTTAATTGTCCGTGTAAAAAACACGGTGTTGTCAAATCTATGCCGCAAACAGACATCGTTTGGCTTTGCGACTTATTTATTGTCATTGCGAATTCCAACCTAATCGGAAATTAAACGCGTTTGATTGGCATGTCTGTGCGAATCAGTGGAATTCGTGGTAGCAAAACATTTTCGGCTCGAGATTTGCCATTCAAAAATGGTGGTTTCTATAAAGTTTATCATTAATCTTTTAATTACCAATCGGGTGCCATTGCACAGCCGTGCGGGGTTCAAATTCCGAAGTAAAATAACCGGAGATCCAACTTTTAGTCGTAGAAAGTGTGGTGGCACGCCTGACAATTTCAGTGAGTTCAGAAACTATGTTGGATAATTTACAGCTTCGTTGGCATCGCAAACTGAATCGATCGATTTGTATGATACCAAGTCGCCTGGAAACGACGCCTGTATCTTGTAGTTTAAATCGTCGACGTCCACATTTTTTCTCCACATGATTCTTGTGTTGTGTGCCTCCATCGGGAAATATGCGACCAATGAAAGCATTTTGCGAATCAATGATTGTGCAGATGTTAGTGGGTAATTTTATGCATGCAGTATTTTCATAAACAGCAACTTTACCATCGCCGATATGTAATAATTGCTTTGAGAATGTGCCAGCGGATGGTTCTTGTAGCATTTGCACTCGCATGTTAGTTTTTAAGTGGATTTTTTCTACATGACGCCACAGTGGCGATGATTTAAAGCAAGCGTTGATCTCACCAGTGTACGTTGAACGTGGAATGACGGGAAGTGTTTGTCTAAAATTACCGGAAAGGAGTAAAAGAGTGCCGCCGAATAATTTGTCGTTATTTTTTATATCTTTTAGTGTTCCGTTCAGTGCCTCAAGAGAATGTTTGTGTGCCATCGTACATTCATCATTGTACATTCACCATGGTACACTATCATTCAGATGATAATTTTGGATTGTTTGAGCATTGTGGCCATGGACGATTGTTTTTTATGCAGCACACTGCGTCTGGATTATTTTTAATATTCAGTGGCAGCTTAAATGCTGAATGAGCAGTTCTGCCTCCATGCAATAAGGTTGCTGCAATGCCAGATTTTATTTTTTGATTCCACGTGAAATACCTTGGTACTTCGGAATAGAGTAATTCAAAAAGCTCGGTGAGTTTTTAGTTTACTAAAAATTTCGCCTTGAATGGAAAAATCTTAGTTTTCCTAACTTTTAACGAAAATATCTATTTCGTGCTTGATGGAATTCAGATCTCACCTGGAAATCTTCATATTGTGCAACTAACGAAGCGCTTTTTAGCGCATCATCAATATAATGTTCTGAAAATCTTTCATTTTCTCTGAAATTTAATTTTTAAATTAAACTCAATTCAAAATCAAATATGATAAAAAGAAATAAGTCTCTCTATTATGTAAATCTCTACATACAATATTACCAATAACTTGTAACCTTTACGCCATTTATCGAAAAAAAATTTTCTGGATAGGGACACCTTAAACATCTGTGGGTATGCAGGGTCGTAGCCAGATGTTGGTCATGGAGGGGAAGGGTTATGTGGAGGCACAATAAAAATAATAATAAATTTTCTTAAAGAGAATAATTATTAAATTTAATTGTAATCCATGTTGTTTCTTTAATCCGAATATTCGATAATTTTGGCCAAAATTGGCCACCTTAATATTAATAACAATTCTTTAAAATCACTTGTGCCATACCGCCATATTCGGCCCTGGCGGTATGAAATAGTTGACCCGGTAAACTTTGTTCTTTTCTCTAAAATTTAATTTTTAAATTATATTCAATTCAAAATCAAATGTTATAAAATGTAAACAATATAATAAACGCCGTATGAAATAGCAATATGCTTGTAGCCTTTGCGCCATCTATCTCTCCAAATTTTAGACCCAACTCTGTGCGACTACCTGATAGCAATGGTTTGGTTCACCCTGTACGTGTACCTTTTTCATCGGATTATATGATTAAAAGTCGACCAATCAGAGCGACGTTACCGTAAATCGTTTGTGGATTCCGCATTTTCGCGAATTTTAAAATTTTTTTAGCACAAAAACCTATTCGCAGACCTACTGAATGTATATACAAAATTTCATTAAAATCGGTTCAGCCGTTTCGGAGGAGTATGGTAACTAACACTGTGACACGTGAATTTTATATATATAGATAATTTTTAACCGGATCGCATGGGTGAATGGGGAATTTCTCAGTTTTTGACATTCAAATTTATTTTGAATAACTTTTTAATAAAAGTAGCTGTCGGTAGCTCAATTATGTATAAAATATTTATATAAATTAATTAAATTCAGTTAGTGGTGTGGCGTAAAAGCATACACTGACGGCTAGAAAATGAGTACAGTTTTTTTCTAGGAAATAAATCATTTGGGTTTCGGGAAAATTTGCTCGCATACGCACTATAAAGAATAAGAATTAAGTTTATATTATTATGTCAAATAATTTAAATAAACAATCATCATTTTTGATTTAGCATGGGGACAGACACTTTTCGTCCAGTTCAAATGTTAGTTACTACATTGCGGTAACTATTATAATATTGTTTATAAAACTAAATACGAATTTCGAAAAAAATATTCCTTCTTATATTACTTGCTTAATTGCACATTATTTTTATCTTAAATTAGGATAATTAATTGTTTGAAATTTTCTTAAATTACGACATGATGAGATTGATAATGCACTTATACAGAAAAATTTATGCGGTTATTGTTGAAAGGACAATTTGTAATTCAATTTATATTTAAACATCATCATAAACGGACACAGTCAAACAAATGAATATGAACTAAAACTTTTATTTATGTTTAATAATACATAATAATAATAAATTATTGATAGGTATATATTTATTAAATTATGCAGTCACGTTATTACGTCAATTAATAATAGTGGATTAAAATAACAAAATTTAATATCACAATATAAATTTATTGTCAAAATTTGTATTTTTACTCAATATGAAAATATCTAACATCAGACATCACCGCATTTGTTTTCTTTTTTTTCATACTTTACAATATTTTAAAATTTATTTTGTATTGTTTATAAATGAATTATGAAAACAATTGCGGTGAAAATGACTTCCAAATCAAGTTTTATAGAATATGACAAAACAGAAAGTACTAGATAATAAGATAAAGGAGATAAAGTATATTTTCTATGATGCGGTTACGGCTTCCAGCTGCAGCACAAGCAATTTAATATTAATATTGTATAACTATAGAATATTTATTATAATTTTGTCCTTGAACAAAATGAGACGAGACGAAATAACATAGAACATATTATAACAAAAAGTAAATTTATAATGAAAGACCTGAATTGAGCATCCAATCTTTCAGTCTGATTTGATTAAAGATGATAAAATGGACCAGTTAGTGACCATATACATATGTAAACTCCAACCAACCTTTCGAATAAAAAACTTAGATTTCTTAAAGGAGAATTTTTGCTACAAATAAATGCTCTGTGTACTCAAAATGAAAAGCTTGCATTGCAGAAATTAAAATACTGTTCAAACATTGATAAGCATAACTAGCAAATTGGTATAACAACTGTAATTTAATCAAATCAAGTCTCAAAAATGCACAGTAAAACTTATCCTTACATATAATGTTACGGTTTGCTTCACTAAAAACAGTTTCATCTCAGTCGACAGTGGGCATTTTGTTAAAAATTGTATGCGGTTGTTATATTTCACATTTACAGGTATTTCGGATACAGCAAGTTCGTGGTCGGTAAATCAACGGATCTCGTATCTATTAGAGAAGAGACTAAAATCACAATCTTTAAACATTCGGAATGTTAGAAATCGACGTTGACCGAATTTGTCAAAGTAAAATCCAAATTAATATGTTATAATAATAATAGAGTAGGTAGTACGAGTACCTTGTAATATATAAACAAGAATAAATCTTCAACCCAGATTTAGACCCAATATCCTTAGACCCAATATCTTCTGGATTTTCAGTTCCAATTCAGATAATGTATACCTATATATCCAGGACTTTATTTAGATTTCTATTAGATATTATACCGATATATGTTGAATTTCGATTGTATTTATCAGTCTAACATAGATATTATCTGGATACCGGATTATCTTGTCAAAATATCCAGTGGTCATCCAGAAGATAGATTTGTGTTATCTGGGAAAACGTTTCAGAAACGTAAAAATTAAAATTTTTAGTCGGGATTCTCAATAAACATAAGCATAAGGAATACATAAAACATAATAATTATAAATACAAATAAAAGCTTAATAGAGTTTCTGATAATGTTGAAATGAAGATCAAAATAAACGCACTATCATTCAATACTTGATCAAGATTTTATTTGTATGTATATTTCTCACGCTTATCTTCATTGTGAATCCTGATTTAGTTTCATTAAAAAATAATTAATACCTTGTCTATAAAATTATCTTTTTGTCGTTATTAATAAATTTTCATCACGCAAATATCATCACGCAAAGAACAAGAAAATTGATTTTCACTTATGTCAGATGGAATCAAAGTTTTAATCTGTCCAAACTATTTTTTTATAAATAGTACAGGTGATTGAAACATTAGGTACATTAATTTTAAAGGACTATAAATCGAAAAACATTTTTTTTTTCAAAAATTGCATGTTGTGGTACATAGTATCATACTTGTTGTACTATTCTGCGTAACATAACAACAACACCTGATTTTGTAAACTCGAAAGTAATGAAATCCGAATCGGTAGGTATGTAATAGGGAAATGAGCAGTTACCATTAACTAATTCTTTGTTTTTTTCCTGTTTTTGCACAACTTGGTGAATCGATATGAAGTCAGCAAAATCCCTTATAATATATGCCACCAGCACATTTTAAAAATAAACAAAATGTTATTCAGGATTTGTACAAAGACTGCATCCACAACCGGATAGAACTGTTACTTTGCCATCCTCCTTTATACCAGAAAATACTTTTACTTGATATCCTAGCTCCCGAATATACATTAGACTTAACACTAACAGTTTTACCCGACAATATTGAAGAATCGCAACATTTTGACATTGACATTTAGCACTAGGAAAAACAAACCCTGTAGTGTTTAAATACAGAATACCTTAGTTCAACGACGCTGGTTGAAGATTATGTGGATTATAATGTAGAACGATAGAAAACCTCGTGACATTTTACATAACAACGAAAGACTAAATCAAAATATAAAAATTTGGAATCATTATTAGCTTTATAAGTATCCCAATATTCGGCAATATTACTTGGAAAAATTATAACATCTCAGGCAACAAACAATTACTCACAGCTGTATTTTTAAAAAAGAACAACCTCCCAACTGTTCTTGTTGCAACCTCTCATTAAGCGTTAGTCATAGTATATTAAGACACTGCCCAAAATATCAAGCAGCAAGACTTTTTGCCGAGCTGCCTGATAGCCTAGAAGACATTTTATCCAACACGAAAAATAATGTTCAAAAACTACTGAAATTCTTACAATCGTCTGGTTTACTACAAAAAATTTAAAATTTTAACTTTAACTTTTTACCTTCCAACTACCTATATTTACATTGTTAATATTTGTAAAATATTCATAATTATTTACTGTTTATAAATTAATTAATTAATTGTTAATATTTCGTTATTATAGTATAATTTGCTTTTTTTGTTAATATAATTAATATAATGTTAAGTTAGTGCTAATAACTTAATGTTGATGCACACATTTTATTTACATCTTTTGTCTTGTATTTGTTTTGTTTTGTATTCGATAATAAAAAAAAAAAAAAATTACTAAATACTAAGAAATCCCAAATATACAATCAGAAAGCATGGCAAATGTATTAACAAAAATATTTTAAAAATTACCATGGGATACCAAACTAGATCCAAAATTTTTACATCACACCTGCTACTACGCCATTGCTGGTAAAATGAGTCAACAAAATTATTATCTTTTTTAATTTAGCTGTGTAAACGAAGTTATAGTACTGAATTATCGTACATGTATAAAGTAGATAGTGAATAATATATTTAAACAAGTGATGTACACAGAGTGCAGCCAAAGGTCCTCCACAATTATGGTAATCGCGTACTAGCTAAAGGCAAGAAGTTATTGGTGGTTTTATATGTAAATTTTAAGATAGATAAAAAATTAGCCAAAAAAATTATTTGACCACCCCTATACTACCTAAGAAGCCGACATGTGATCTAAACGAAGACGGATTCCATATCTTTGATAATATAATTTCTGTTATTAATTATCTGAATCGCGGTATATTCAAAATCTGTATAACAGATTAGTTCAAATAATTAACAGTACTTAGCAAAAGTAATTACTTTTTTAATTTAATAATATCAGATGTAAAATAGATAATTATTTTCTTAAATGCAAGAATATTTCAAAAAGATTTCAGTGATAAGGTATACCTACATAATTTGCATCTAGTAGATCGGTGAATTTAAATTGAAAATGATTACATTCCACAAGTTGTTAAAAATTTAAGCACAAGCGACGGCATTAGAAACACAAATAGAGCCAAATCGATTAATATCTGTATGGGTAAGAAATTCAAACTGGGATTACAATCCGGTGGCAACGAAATGCAACGCTAAACTTTAAATTACTGCTTATTATGTTATAATTTTTGTTGTTATCAAGATGTGATAATATTTATAAAAAGTTTAAATTTGTTTACTTGTTGAATTAAAATTACTTAATTAAAAAACTTTTTTTGTTTGATCAGAAACCGAAATTCGAAACAAAATCATGATATCACCGTGTAGCAAACTATACAAATCAATTGCAGGGTTTTGATCTAATAAGAAAGTAAGTGGTAAGTTATTCAATTAAGTAATTATATTTTAATATTGCATTATAATTTTTAAATATACCTACGTATGTAAATATGTGTTTTATTAGTATACATCATATATGTGTACATAATAATATGTACTCGATATACTCGACGTGTTGTGGTTGAATTTGTGTCAGATCGTTTACTTGACGCCAAAAATCCAATATGAAGCCCTTTAATTGTCATTAAAGAAATACATTATCAATTATAACTTCTTATGATGTTTTATTCTTATTACGACTTCGTATAACATGTTATGAAAGTTTTGTACTAGACCTAAATTTGTTCACAATAAGGAAATTCAACAGAAAAGGTTATTATGTATCTCTTGATTCCGTCTACCATTTACGTGTTCTGCATAAAACATTTTCAGTTTTTAATTATATTAATTACACGATATTATTTAATTTATACAGGACAATTAAACCCAATTTACATCCATATCCCTTTAGAAGATGTAGTCGTTTGAAGTTGAAACTTTCAAATTTTATTTTTTATTCCCAAAATCTTGTCAGATAGAACCTCCAATTTATTGAAAAACATATTTGTCGCTGATCGAAAGCTGGAGAACTAGCAAGAGGAGTCGCTTTGAGAAAATTTGGTGTACAATTGATGGGAAATCTTGAAAGAATACTATAGATGATCTTTTCTTACTTTTCGAGTAAGATGCGTTGAAACAAAATTAAATTAATTTAATAAACGCATCTTACTCAAAAAGTCTAGGTTGGATAAAAACAATTTTCTAACAAAAGTTGATTTTTTCTTCATGTGGAATCTGAATTTGCTAAAAAAATATAAAGTGCTATTTAAAATCCTACAAGTTGATGTTGTTCTTTTTAAATATTCTTATTATCTTAGTATATTTTACAAGTTATTTTTAATCTATTCTTAATTACACGAATTCGCGTGTAGATTACTTCTCTACCGGTTTCGTTTTATAGCATCATCAGGTTGTCTATTGTCAACTTGTCAACTAATATAAGTTATCAATCAATTTTGAAAAACGTTTAGATAATATTGATAATATTTTATTTAAATATCCAAGCAAATTTGCGTAATTACTGAATAATAAAACAAAGTTTTAATTCTTTATTGCTATTAATATTTTAATTCAAAAGAGAAATAATTATAAGAGTTAACTAATTATAAATAAAAAGTTTATAAATATAATTAATTTATTATGATTAGCTTAAATGTCAAGTTGGGCAATTTTTTTACAATATGAATTTAAAATTTTTATAAAAGTATCTCTGAATTATATTTTTTATGACCAACAAAGGCTTAATAATTAACACAAAATTTGAAATGTACTGAAATTAACGTCCATTACTTGATGTCAGTAATAATGATGTGATTATTTTGAATTTAATGTTGAATTTAAATCTACGCAAGTCATACCTTTAAAATAGAAGTTTAAATTCTGTTTATTTATGGATATAAAGTAACGTAAAATGCATCTTTACTTTTATATATTTTTAAACCTTTTCTTATTATTTGAACATTGTATTAAGTAATAATTTTTGTAAAGAATTAAAAAATAAATAGATCTGTCAAATGCAAAGTACACTTTTCAGTGTAAAATAATAACTAATATAATGTAATACAAGAACAAACTTCATAATATTCGTTTTATAGCTGTTTTTTGAGGTCTTAAGAAAAAATCAAAACAGATTAATTTTTTTAAATAATATTTTTATTGGTTATCTACTTTTACATGAAAAAAAAAATTAAAATTAAAATTTTTTTATGAAATACCAAAAAATCTTACTTTTCTTTTCCTTCCTGACCATTGATTCTTTGAGTTGAGTTTTTGATATTTTTATATAAATATATTCACGTCCGTTATTCTACCTTTGGTATTTTTAAAATCTTTCAATTGGGCGCATTTTCTGGTAGTTCAGCTGTTTTGAATCTATGGGTAACAAATTGATAGTTTTTTGAACTAAACGGTAAGTAACCGTTTTCAGTTTTTAATCAGAAGATTTCAAGCTTAACTAAATGCGTAACTAACAACTTTTTGAATTTTCAGTTCCCTAATAACATTTTTTTGTAATTCCGAATTACATAAACGGTGCTTTTTCCGTCATTCACGTTTTCTTTTTTTTTTAGTTGATTAATATACTTAAACTTGGTGAGCACATTTTGAATTTGTTTGAAAATAACTTATTTTGCGGTTTTTAAATTATTTACTCTCCATACTTTTTAGGACTGAATCACCAAATGGGACAAAAATGGTACGCTCTTTAGAATATTATTATGAACATTATGACTTATAGTGTTTGAAAATATCTAAAAATTTGAGCCTAAAACATCAAATTAAAAGTGGTAGAATTTTTTCTAAGACTGTCTTTGCTAAATTAATACTTATTATGTGAACTAACTCTTTAAAAATATTTGTAAGTTAGTTTTGCTATTTGCAATAATAATGACTAAATAAACGTCAATTGCCGTGTTTTTTAAATAAACTCGATGTTATAAATTCAAATTAAATTTCTCACGTAACACCGATATGTAGCAGTCGCTAATTTTCATAATTTTTAAAATTTCACGGTAAAATTTAAACCATTCATCTTTCTAAGCCTAATCTTAAAACAAAAAATTATAAAAAATCAATTCAACTACAACATGAATATTAAGTACCACCAGATTTCAGATTAAATATAAAAATAAAATTTATGCAAAACATTCAATGAGCTATGTTTATATAATAAGCCCTAATAATAAATTGGGAAATTATGAAAAATAATAAATAGTATATTATAGTAGATGCAAAAATTATTTTAGTTTACTCATTCTTTTAATTAAAATATACAACCTGTGTAAGTTTCTCGTTACACTATATAAAAATGCAAAAACAAGTGATAATAATTTATTAATGGGCGTATGCAATGCAAAGCAGAAAATAGAGAGAGTCGATTCTTGAAAATCGGAAATTTGTTTGGATGTGGAATGCCTCAGAATTTTACAAACGGAAATAAACAATCAGCCAACAGCGTTACCTACTAATCGGGTAACTAAAGTAAAAAGTACACGTTACCTTGTTGCTATAACCAATACCATTGCCTTAAAAATTTGAATTCATGTAGTTTAAAAAGTTAATACTATTACCTATGTATTATAAGTAGCTTTAGCTAAATATTTAATTTTTTTATCCGTTTAACTAGTGGGGAATTTTGGACAAAGGTGTTAATAAAACTATATATATTGATTAACGTTTCGAAGATTTTTATATAAGTAATAATTATTTAAATAATTTTTAATATTAATTAATATAATATATAATTTATATAATAATATTTACTTAAATCGCTACTAGGCAATGTAATTATACTTATGTACTAATTTTAATTGAATTAAAGTGTTAGTTTCAACAACTATAGCAAAGGAAATCTTTAAATACTCTTGTATTTTGCACGATGATTGATCGATTTGAGTTGGAATGACCCGTATATTACACGCATTATACACATTACAGGAGCTTTTCTCGAGTCGGAACATCTCAACTTTCTCCGGCAGGGTCCCTGCATCAACCCTAAGCATATTGGTTTTCCTAGTAAAAAATTAACAAACTGAATACGGTGTACGTGGTTGGCTGGTTGACTTTTTAGTTTTAAAAAGAAAATGGGTTTTTAAATAGCTTGAATTGTAAAATAATGTGATACTATTTATACTTTTCGAAGGTTAAAAATTTAATCACATCATTTTTGCTTCTAAGTATTTATTTAGTTTTTTTTTTAAGGAAAAAATATTAAATCAACGTAATCAAGTTCTATTTGTATAAGATGGTAAAGTAGAGCGTAGGTATCCAATATTTAAATATTCTAAAATTCAATATAAAGTCGTGTATTTATATCGAACTTCTTGCATTAGAAATTGGCACATGTCACTTCAAAACGTAAATGCGAAATTGTGATAAGGCTTTCGGGTATAAACTAAAGGGAAGAGTTTTATATCCACCATAGAATATATAAATTATCTCAATTCTATTTACGAAGTACTAAAAATAATTTTACTTCATTTCTAAATATATCTAAAAAAGGTAGATAAATCATAATAAATGCAACAGGTTTCAAATTTTCCCATATTATAAAGCTTTTGAATGGAGCTTGAATACTACACTATTATAAAATTATTACATTGAACTTACTAGCAGGGAAGTATAATACATATATCATTCTATGATATATACTCGGCATTTATACGGATGAAACGAGATTGATTTTAACACGTTAAAAGCTATCTCTATATAAATAATATATAATTTCGATGGCCCCACTCTTTAACACGTGCATATCGTCATCAAGATGGCGTTCGTCAATATTGGTTGTATTTTTTATGGACTAATTTTAATTTCTAAGGTATTACTTTAAAATAGATACAGTATTATAAATATTTTAAATACCTTAGGAAGTTATCTTTGCATTATTGACTTTCAAGTCAATAGTTTTTGAAATACTTAGTACGTAATTGAAGTTGTCTGGTTTGAGCCAGGTTGCACAGTATTAACTATCCGACAATCAATTTAAAACTTCAAGTTATTATACTTATTGATAAAACTATCTTGAAAACTATGCATTAAATATTGTGATACTGTGATGAATTAGGTAATTTAAAAATTTCTTATTGGGTGTAGTTTTATCATATTCATTCAAATTAATTTTTTTTTAAATATGTAAGGGAAGTTAGTGCTAGGGAGACGATATTTACATAACGTAGGGAACCGCTTAAGTGTAATTCTAGGATTGGGACGAACTTGGCATGATAAAAAGTACTAAAATTAAGCGAACACTGGTTAACCGTTTTTGAAAAAATAGGCAACCAGTAGAAAATAATCAAAAATGTACATATACGGTACCGAATCTCCATAAAAGTAAAGGTGTTGATTTGCCTTTTTCCGTTACTATATTGGTGTATCACTTATGTACAAATGAAGTTAATTTTTTAAGAACAAGATATTTTGAAATTTACCGTATCATTTCGATTAAATTTTTATTTAATGAAAAATATATTAGTAATATTTAGTAGTTAAAATATAAAAAGAAATTTAATTGGATTAAGGATTTATATAGGATTTTCTTAAATGTGAAAAGTAAATTCTGCTTTTTTTAAATTATACAGTAGTGTATGGTTTATAAAATGGATTTGCCGATACACGTCATTCACATGAACGACGTCATATTAGATCAGCGTTGTCAAAATTTTAAACACTATGCAATAATAAAGTGAGACATATATTGAACTGCCACCGCAACACACAACACTGTACATACAAGTTAATGTAAACAAACTTATAAAAATAAAAATCACTGTACAATCACAATTCGCATATGTCATAAATTGGAATTTTATTTTTAGGTGGTGGCAATGACAGACGTCATACTTCTAACGTGTATCGGTTTTTGATTTTCAAACACCATACAATATGATATATTTTTCAAGTTTTTCTGTTTTAATTTTCTTGTGTATTTTATTTATGTATCATCAAAGTAAAACTACTTATTTTTTCAATCAACAAATTATTTTTAATCTTTATATTTAATTTAAGTTTAAATTTTGTTAAACAGAATATTTAAACTTTTAAAGTTATAGTGGTAATATCCGTATTAAAAGATCCCAATCACTGTTACAACCTTGCGGGTATGGTATTGGTTGAAACTGATCTCTAACTCTCCTTCCTGATCTCTGCATTCTATTAACCGGAGAGTTGTAACAATAATTATTGGTGGAATCAAAATCTACTGAAAGTCTTAAAGTTGCCGAAACTTTGAACCCGAAAATTATGACATGATGATTCTTCTATCATACAAGGTGAACAGGCTCACTCACAAACCCAGATGTTCTTTGATATTCAACTCAAGTTTATGTCCTATCAAACGCAAAAACTTATGAAATTTCTCAATTAAACGTAATCCCCCGCGTAGTACCATTAACAAAATAGTAAAACTATACTCTATACTAACAATCTAACTACGTTTCTCATTTCTCCGAAATATTTTTCAAGCATCTTTTCAAACTTCCCAATATCATACTTTTCCCTAGCTCCCTTTTAAGCATAAAGTTCGTTGTTTGTACTTATTTTGATTTGGCTCAAGAATTTATATACATTTAAACTTACATACATCCTATTGTTAATAAAATAAAAAGTGTTTCTATTTTAGAGCACGAAGTACAATTCGAAAGTATTCAAAAGAGTTTTGAAACATTCACTTATAATTTTAAAGCCAGAAGGCAAGCCATTGAACTACAAATACACTTAAAGAATATGGTGTTTTCTCACGCGTAGAAGAGTCGATGTCAAATAAATAAATAAATAAATAGTTACTACATAAATTAATTACTTTCCTCCATTGCTTTATTATCTTGTAAGATGTCAGTTAGACATTAATTACATTTTATTGGCCAGAAATACATCTTTACCTGGTTGAATAAAAATAAGTGTTGTAGGTTCAGGACTTATTAAAATTTAGGCATTTAGGTATAAGTGATATCTGTGAGGGAGGAACGGTTGCAAAAACTAGTTGAACTTAGTTGGAAATTGAACGACTGCGCCAATGCAATTAAAAACTCTAAAATAATAATTTTTTTATGAACGAGCTTGTGCTACACTAGATTTATCAAAGTTGAAGATACTCTTGTCCTTGGCCAATACATATAGTCAATGCTTTGGTCGATATAAGGGTTCGGTACGACTTACCTACTAAGAAATTCACCTTAAGGGGTAAAACCATAGTAAATTTTTCAGAAAATCAATTTTGTTATCATTGGCTTACAAGATACTTAGAACTTTCTAGAATACGAAACAAAAAAATTATTACCCGAAGGAAATGTTTTTTATTGAGATTTCGAGCTCTACCCCAAGCCCGTCAGTTTTTCTCGAAACACAATTTTTCAAACAGCACTCAGCAAATTCCAACAATTGTTCTTCTTTCAATTCGAATTTCTAACAATATCTTTATAATAACATTTTGAAGAGAATTACTTACGAGATTTTCAATAAGTTGTTTTATACACTATTTAAATATTAACAAATGTTACAAAATTAATACCGATTTTTTGTCGAAAATTGAAAGTTTTCATTCAAATACACGTCAATCACACAAAAATCAATATTTTTAAAATCTCCTATGTATTTCTCTAGCTATGAACATGTAGATTAAGTAAATTTTTTTAAATTTAAATTTAAACACGCTACACTGCATGCCTCAGAGCGCCTCAAATTTAATAACCCTCATGAAAATGGCTCCGGTGTCGCCATTTCTTAATATTTGTAGATGGTAACTTTTTGTTTAAGTCTTAAATGGTAGTATACTTACTAACTACCTCGAATATTATTATTCTATTACCTTCCCTTCTATGCAAAAAAAAATGGTCAGAAAACGCTTTTTTTAAAGCTGTTACAGTGGTTTTACCCCTTAACATAAATAATATTATAAAATATATAATTCAGTATCTATTATTTAATGTAATATATAAAATTTTATTCTAAATTATAAAATAGTTAAATCCTTTCAGATTTATTAAACTATTCTAATAATTTACTAACTTAATTTAAAATGTGAGCTTTTGTAAGAAATATTTCGTAATTTTTCTAACTAAAAGAGAATTTTAAATTAATTTTTTTAAACCTTTTAAAAGGAAAATTAATAATTTATATTTCTTTAGTAAAACAAAGTAAAATGTAACTGCGAAAGTAAAATAAACAAACTCTATATATGCAATTATTATTATTTTATTACAAAGATTAAATAAATAAAATGCATACAAATATTTCTGTTTGTTTTGAATCAACTTTAGATAAAAATATGTAAATAAACACTACAATCATATTTTTATTATGTCACCATTATTCATTTTATGTTGATCCTAAAATTAAAGCTTAAACTGTGGTTTTCGTCTATATTTTGTAATAAATCAATTAGTTTTTGGGATTATTGGACTAGCGATTTTAAATAATACAACTTGTTCAAATAATCTAAAATTAAAACTACATAAATTATGCTTTGCCTAAAGACACAATATGTATTAGATTATATTATTTTACTTTTTAGAACTATGATGTAGTGGAATTGTTGTAAAAGTAGAAATTACAATATATTTTATTACAATACAAATTACAATACAAAAACGCCTTTTTAAAAAGTTTAATAACAATAAAAATTAACTGCGATAGTTACTACCATACATTACAAAGCCAAAAGTGTTTTACAAAGTTATGCACTTCTAATATTACTATTTCATATTGATTAACTAATTACACATTGCAAGAAGGCTATGATAAGCGATTATAATACATAATATTACTAAACCAGAATATTGCACCTTACGTCTTTATTATTTAATCCTTTGAAATTATATCTTTGGTAAAATTTATTGATTTATTTGTTGATAAATTGTTATTCTATTACACCAGAACTGTGTCACTGATGTTTTCTCTAATTTCTACCTGTAAACCCAACCGATTATTATCATTTGATAAAATTTTAATGAAAATGATAAAATTATAGGGAATAAGGCATTTTAAGAACAGAAGGATTAACAACAATTACAATACAATAATTTAATACAAAAAAATACATCATCAGATATCTTTTTTGCTTAAGTTATTATCGAGTATTCAATTCATAAAATTAAAGCAATGGGGAAAACTCTTTTTTCGTAGACGACTCTTTTTAAGTTCGGCTTATTCCCTACATCTTTCACATATGAAAATCTATCTCGTAGTATAGAAATATATCTGCAAATTTCCTTTAACTAGAGACATAAATAACTATTATTTAATTGTGAAATTTTGAAACAAATAAAACTATGGAAACAAAAGAAGTATAAAAACCAAACAAATGTCATTAATTTCAAACCTTTTCTGTTTTGAATCATAATTTCCGTTTTCGTTATTTCAACTTCATTTTTATATTTTTTTATAAAAGGATTTGTATACATTGAAATTTATAGTTCAATTTAATTAGTTTATTTTTTATTAATTTTATTGGTTAATACAATGAAAATTTATTTTGTTTTATTTATTGTTACAATACTTATTTAAATATTGAAAATATTTTTAAATGTTTTTAAGTTATTGTCTTAGCTTCGCCAAAATAAAAAAAGAATTCGCCGTATTGCAAACCTTCTCGGTGTGAGATTTTAATTGGCATTACATATTATAAAGAAGTTGTCTTAGGTTCTCGGGCCAAAGATAACTTATTAAATTGCTTTTAAATTAAAAATTCAATATTTCCTTTATGGAAAATTAAAACTAAAAATTTTGATGAATTTACAGTTAAAAATTCTTTAGGTTGCATATGGCAAAAGCATATAATTATTAGAAAAATTCTTCTAATGCGTTCTACTTAGTAAACTAACATGAATTTCAAATTAATATCAAAAGACTATATCAGTCTTACTAATAAAAATTCGTTATACACGCGTTGAACGGGTGTATAGTTATACACTGTATAAGGCGTGTATAAGGGGTGTATAAATTTCTTACTAATAATCGCTGTATACGCACTGTGTAAGTTATAACTGTGGTATACACTCCATCTGTCATTTTTAGTATGTAAGTGTGGCTTTTTATGCAACAGTCATGTTTTTAAGTATTTTTAACCAAAAAAATCTAAAAAAAGATAAATAAATTGACATGAAACTGTCAATAGTGGTTCAGGACCATTCAGGACTAATCTGTAAATGTAAATCAAAACACCCTATTGCAACGGATGTGCGTTGTAAAACAATCAGATGAACAATGTAGAATTTCCAAACATACGAACTAATCACCTTCCCAATTCTTCTGTTCAACGAAGATGATATAAGGAAAAGGACAAAATTATCTTTGTACAAAGCTTTCACATCCGAACTACACTAAATATGCCAAAAGAAAATATATATGGCTACAGCAATAGTTATCTTCGATGGTTACTCAGATACAGAAATAAAGACAAAAAGTTGAAATATAGATGAACGAGACCATGGTACCCACGATCATCTAGGGAAAGTTCCTTTTCAATTCTCAAAACAAACAAAACCTGATTGATATTCTAAGGTCAAAAGATGCAGACTCATGATTTGTGAAACTGCACAATCCTTGTCTTCAGAACATGAAGTAGTAACACTGGCCAGTGAAGATATTGGCCCTCTGGTCATACTGATTGCTGATTGGGACCAAATCGCCAGCAAACCTATATTTCCTGAAACCAGGGAGAGGCAGAGTTGCTTCATTTGTTAAACATCCACAAACTCCCATTGTAACCATTCAAACCGGAAAGCTCGCGGACTACGCACTTCCACAAAGCACTAAATGTGACTTAAAGAAACGAATTAATCACAATATAATTGATTTTGGGCATATAAAGTACATATCACGGCTCCAACGCATTTTCAAAATAGCGTTTCCTATGTTTTTCACATAGACCCAGTTTTTCAATCGTTAGTTAACCCAAATTCAATGGTTAACCTACGTATATGACTACCTGATTGGTCATAAATCTCAATTAACAATTGAATTTGGGTTAACTAACGATTGAAAAACTGACATATAAAATATACCTACGTATATGACTACCTGATTGGTCATAAATCTTAATTAACAATTGAATTTGGGTTAACTAACGATTGAAAAACTGGGCCTAAGTGACAAAAAGTGACTAGGGATTTTGTGAATTGTTAAAAATTTTATCTACTTTAATTTTGTATAGAACAGTCATTATCCAAAAAGATGCATCGTTTGTGAGTTATAAGCGGAAAAACTAAAACAAGTTAAAAAAATTTGTAGCTAATCCAGAAGCTTATTTCTAGCGGGGAGGTGGGAAAGTTGAAAATCAGATTCAGTGACCAAAAATAGATATAAAACCGTTACGAAAAATCTTCAGGAATCTTTTCCTGGGAAAACCCCACGTGTTCGAACTGATGAATTTTCACACGCAATGAATTGTTAAACGATGAATTCACCGTGATGTATACCTTGTTACAAGTACATGTAGCTTACAGTATATAGATCCACCTCTTGAATCCTTTTTTATGTAGTCATCAACGATTTCAACGATGGCTTTAACGTATTCCTTATTTGCTCTTGAAATCTGCATCATTTAATACGAAAGGGTTTTTGTCTTTTTTTTTAATTTTAGCAAAATTTAGGTATTTTATACACCTTATACAATCGTTAAACAAGGGTTCTGGCTTGTATAAGCTTTGTATAAAAATTTGAGTGACAGGAACCTTGGCAACTTAATCGCTATACACGGTTTATTAGTAACGTTTACTTACGCACAATGTATACACACTGTATAAACGCTTTATTAGTACACCTATGCATAGTTATCACAAGCTTATACGGAGTAGGCTTTATACACGGTTTATTAGTAACGTTTTCTTATACAACCTTGTATAAGCCTTGTATAAAACTTATACAACGTTTATTAGTAAGGCTGTATATGTTCAAGGTCAAATAATATTTAGAAAATTAATAGCTCAAAGATGTTGCCAACACCTTATGAGGGGTCATGATTATATTTTATACTTATAAAATATTATAATTAGATATTGTTTGAAACTGGTCGAAAGATTTGATTATTTATACATATTATTGAAACTACAATTTCAAATTAAGTATAATAAAATACATATAACCACAGTCGAGGATTGGTGTAATCGCTGGTTGAGTTACAGAGCGGAAATTCTGGGTTCGAGTCTCCAGCCACAGAGACTTGACAGAATTTCTTAGCTCGGCCTTCCGGTGTGCATCAACACGTTGTGGCCAGGTGCTAATAACCATAGTAGTTGATACACGTTAATATTAAAATAAAAAAAAATACATGATATTATAATATAGCATACAAAATGTTGATAAATTTAATGTAGCAATTAAAAACTAGTTATTTGCTTATGATGCTTTTAATAATTAAGTTTTTTTACAGATCAAAATTCAATTCAAATATAGTTTTCGAAATACACAAAACATGAGGTGAAATAATTTTAGTATGGAAAACAATACCGAGGTTGGTGGTCTTGAATTGGAGACGAATATTACCACTCCCGTTTTTGCCATAGGACCTCAGTTTATCGCCCAATGGTGAGTACCTAATTATTGAGTTAACCAAGTACCTATTTTATTGATTTACATATTTATTATTACGAAAATAATAAAAAAAGTTGGTGCATATTATGTATGTAACTTGTAACATCATCACGCCTAAACCCCTGGACATATCGAAGCCATATATTTAAACCATATGTTTGTTTGATGCTCCAATAAATTTTTCTTTTATTTTTGTTCCCGGTTTATAGTATCCTCTAATACATTTTCTTCCGAGTGAAGTTGGGTATCCAGTTAGTTACAATATAAATTTAATTATAATTTTGCAACAATATACCAACAATGCATTTTAATTGTTGTATAATTTTAATCTTAGATTGAAGTGTAACTCACCATTTAACCGGACATTGTTATATAGCATAAAGCGAACATATAATTAATTTTATTGATAATTATGTCCGAATTTTAAAAGAATCTTTTATACCATACTGTAATGTCAAAACGTAAACTCAAATATATACAAAAATCTCAAATTTTCCCACCGAATCCCTACTTCCGAAACTATACCCTAACCTTCCTAAGCGCTATAATGGTGGGCAGCACACGCGAAATGCCGTATCGTCTAAATGCTAGGACCCTCACTGTAACCTACTGGTTCCCGACATTACTCCCAAGTCGTAGTATTTCTCTCGTATCGAAGTATGAACTTTGGCAATAGCAGATTGAGTCAAGAGAAACGCAAAACGAACACATATTAAACACAGAACAGTTTAAATATTTATAATTTGTAAATCATTGTCATATAATTTCAGTTTAAACATTGTGGTTAGTTTTTGTCATTTTTGTTTGTCATTTTTGTTTGTCATTTTCAATATTCATATTTATGGTTGGGCAAATTATGCACATGTCATGTTCATACATATATGGTTAAAATACATAATTCGTTATTATAAAATATACAGGGCAATTCAGAATATGAATTAACTGACACATTTGGTTTCATCATAGACTTTAGACACATAATAATCAAATCCTCAACATAGAAAGCAAAACATCCGAGTCTTGAGCGAGGCCTTATACAAAATGGCCTCCGTACAAAATAACCCCAAACTTTAATCTTACATCATCGAATCTAGGAATGCCTATGGCTCTTGTGACATCACCTTGGGCTCTATTGGTTAGTTTTATGAGATAATAATATACCATAGAAGGTTCTAACTGGCCTGTGAGCACGTCCACACATAAGTTCTAATAATGATTAAAGTTTATAAATTTTAATACATGTTTTTATTTAATTCGATTACTCGAAGCTCGTACCTATTGAATTATTACAATATTATTTACTTCTAGATTTGCTGAACCACAATGATTAAAATAATATAACACCATAGTACAATTAAAAAAAATAATATTTAGGTAGCGTGTTCAACACGTCTAGTCTACTTGACTGCACAACAAGTAAGAGGGTCATTTATCCGGTACCTTTTCCATCGTTGCCCTTATCCCCTCCAACTTCTTCTCTTTCGTTCTCCTTTGGTAGTGTCTCACGAAGCGTACTCTGCAGCGTGCCATTTAATAATTGGCAGTGGTTACGTCCAGCACTTCCAATGTAATGTATGTGTATTTGACGCTATATTTTAATCACTTAAATAGTTCATCGAGCGCCAAATATAAATTACGTTTATATCATTACAATACGTCATAAAAAACTTCGTAATAAACTTGAATTGCGAGATGCTAAACAAATCATATTTTGTAATGTAGTACCTGTGATAAGTCAAAATGGGGCGAAATTGGTTTATTAATTTTTTATGCACGGTCCTACCTCATTTATAATACAGCATGTATGTTTTATTACGCTTATGTGTTATTATATTATGTTTTATTTTTATTATTTTTTTAATTAATATAATATAAATCTTTGGGATCTTTCGATTCAAGAAGATCAAATAATTAATAATTAATTTTTTTATGTAATTCAACTTCTGTTGTATCTGTTATCGCTAAAAAATCGTTAAAAAAGTGTTGAATACATTTCCATATAATCAAATGCAATATTAATAAAAACCGGTGTTTAAAACTTTTTCAAGTACTGAAATACTTTAGAAAAATTTTCTATATATCATTGCATTGGAAATAATCGATTTATTCTTATATGATAAAGATTTACCTACGAAAAGTTCTGAAAAACTGCAAAAAAAAAACATAGAAATCATAACCCCAAACTGTGCAAGAAAGATTTTCAGTTCGTTAATTTTAAGCTGTGTGTCAATACGTCGCGTCGCCGTCGGACTAACTTAATTTGTCTCGTTCGTTGTTTTCAAAATGTATCTGTCTATCTGTATACAAACATTAATTAATAATTAATTAAGTGTGGAATACAGTAATTTTATTTTTCGACACCGCGGCGCCACATGTCACTCTGCTCCAAGTCATTAAGTAAATTACTAAATTTGTGATGTTGCGAGGTTTTATAATAAAAATAAATAAAACTATAATGCAGTCTTCTCGCATTTATTACGTCTAGCGCGACGCGTTTCGACCTCAAACGGTCATCTTCGGACCCAATTAACATGAACAATAATTAAAAACAATCCAGTTAAACTTACGTGTCAAAAATATAAAAATTTGATTGTTTCAAGCCAGCGCAAATTTTTAAAATTACAAGATGCAAACAAATATATTATAACGAAGCTGCAATCAACACCAAAACCATTGTAAAATATTAAAATTATTACTAAGTTTAACAAAAAACTTGTGATAAAATTATCGAACGACTTCAAATAGCGGTGTCGATAGGATTTTTCTTGAAATTTTTTGTGATGGAAGAATTTGAACTTAAGATTTGTCTTGTATTTTTTCACATTTACAGCCGGCTGACTAATGATTGCTTTAACGATTGTTCTTGTACAGCGAGTCCAAAGACGGCCTTTGAGTTCGAAACGCGTCACCCTAGACGTATGGGGTGAATGTGAACTGCACAAATTTGGCATGTATAAAAAAATTGTAAATTGCACTCCAAGCAAAGAGGTCAATGGTAATCTGAAATGTAAATTGCGCAAATGTAGCTATCCTTAATTAATAGATTAAAATTATAAACTTTATTTTTTGTAAATTGTACAAAAAGATTTATTACGATAAATCCGAGATTTACCACGGTTGCATTTGTCGAAACTGACCCTCCGCTCCGGACGCTCTGGGCCGTTTTGACAAACGCCATACAAAGTGTGCTACCAGGAAGGGGGTGGGTCTTCCACGTTCACTTGTTGTAATGTAATTCCAGAAATTTGCAAGGTTCTCGAAATTTGCCGTATTCTCTGTTAAATCCAACTTTTTTTTCATTAATTATTCAAAAATCAAACGCTCAAATTGGGGATAAACTCTGTATTATATATTATGAATACCCTTAACCTTAATTTCCTACTAACAACATATTAAGTACATAGGTATAAGTAGACGACCCATTGTTAAATAGGTTCGAGCGCAGTTTACATTTTGAATTACAAAATAAAATTGGAAAAAATAAAATGCAGGTATTTTGGAGCGAAATTTACATTACCCCAGACGTATGTAACAAATGCGAGAAGACTGTATTTTTATTATTTTCTATAAGCTTTCTATTCCTATTCATAAAGTATATTGTTGTTTTCTATATCTGATATAATATAATATTTGTTAAATAAAAAAAACCTTTTAGGGTCCTTGTTCTTATTAACTGTAGTTATTTTAACTTAAAACTTTTAATTGTTTTATATTAATCTAGGATGAAGCTCGCTGATCTGGTATTTTTTCTCTTGACATATTATAGTGCGAGCCATAGTGGCTTTGGCAATTCCCTGTGAATGAGGAAAAATTCTACTGTAATTAAACATAGAAAATGTTGAAAAAGTAAGAAAGGAAAAAAATAAAAAAAAGTTACAAAAGGATAATTAAATTAAATTATAAATTATTGTTGACCTTTATTAAAATTAAAATTATTAGATTTTTGTTGATGTTTAAAAACGAAAAATTAAAGAGGCCATCAATATTCATTTAAATGACAAAACAATGAATGACAAAAGAGATGTCCTTTATTTTCATGGAGGGTATAAACATATTCTTAATTTAATGAAACGTATAACATAAGACATTCTTTTTGGTTAAATTATTTATTTGTAAAAAATTTTTAAAAAGTGTTTTATTTATGATGGCTATATTGTCAATTATTTATGTTGCTTGTTAACAATTTGACATAATTTGTCATTTTAGGTAAAATATTTTTAAAAATTTTAAATTTAATATATTATTAATAGTTTATTTTGTAGCCTTGAAAATGAGTCAGTAACGACTCGAAACGTTGGACAACAAAGATTGTTACAATATAGACCTAAACCTCAACAAAAATCTAATAATTTTAAGGATAATTAAAATTTGACTTAAAAGTAACATCATTTATAAAATATTATGAACCTTGCTTAAAATAACTTTTGCTATAAAATATATAATATTTCATTCAATTCTCAACGTAGGTATCGTCAAGCTGCTTTGAAATAACGATTCCGCTATCTGTTTTTTTGCTATCGCATTAACATCGACATACCTCTGCTTATAAATAAACATACCCCCATAATAAAAATCAAGAGGTCAAATCTTTAGCATAAATATTATCGATATCGCACTAATTTATTGTTTTGCCGCAAATGCAACACAAGTAATAATAATAAAGCGAATAATTGTGTTGTTAAAATTATTATTAACCGTTATTACAACATAAATTCTAGCTATTATTACTGACTATGTTTAAAATAATTTATATTGCAATTTTGCACAATGTGTGTTCAAAACGTCATTTAGATTTACGAAAATGTTATTAGTAAGTAGCAGCTATACAGGATATTTTAATATTTCACCATTTAAAGTGTTCTGCTTACAGTTATTCTACACAGTAGCGTTATACACATGCCTCAAATGTGTCCATAATTGATCCAAATTTTTGCCAAAAATTAAAAATAGTTACAAAGAAATAATTATTATTTTAAATAAAAAATTTGCAAAACAATATTCAAAATTTCAGAATTCTACATTAGAATTTAGAATTTTTTAGTTCGAGCCGAATAAGTAGTTGTACAGCTGAGTAAATAAGTATAATGAATTTAGCGCATACGAAGTATAAGAGAGCTCTCTAGATTCGATTTTGAGATATCAACGTATCTATTTTTAGTAAATTATACTATTTGCACGCATATTATCTATCTGTGTCCTATTATTAATTATTCATCGTAAAATTAACCTTTTAAATATTTTACGGGATAAACAGTAGGTACCTAATAGTGCTCAATTCTCATTATAGCAAATAAAATACTGCATTTTTATAATACACCGTTCAAGGCAACCGATGTCCAGATATTCGTGCTATATATTTTATACCTACCAACATATAAACACGCAAAGTTGTCGTGACAAAAAATCTTATTTTGAACTTCGGCTAGTAATAATAATTTATTCAAATGTGAAGTTAAAAAGTTTTTCGCAATAGGTATGTACTATTTAAATTTTAAACGGTACAATTAAACACGGTATAAATAGCTGCCAATATATTTCTTTTGATTCAAATACGCAACATAAAAGATTTATTAGATTAATTCACCGAAGAAAACAAGCAACAAGAGGAGGTACGATAATTTAATACAAGAAAAATATTTAACTTTATTTAAGAATGAAGTGCTCAACTGAATATCTTAATGAACTCTTATACAAAATTTAAGTTTTAGATTTCTACATTTATCCAGTCAGTATAGGTAGTAATTTTATTATTTATGGAACCAAAAATAAGCATTTCGAACCAAATTTTTCATTACAACATCGTAGAATATTGTGAATACATAATATATAAGTTTAATAATAACGTAATTGATTTACATGTATTTCGTGATACCAGCTTTTCCTGATTTTAAATAAAATTTTGTTGTTGTAATGTAGTATTTAAATTTCTCTTAAAAATAAGTAAATTAACAATCTCGAATAACAGTTGTTGTTTGTGCTGACCACATTTTTATGAAAATTTAAGTTTTTCATTCTGATCTATAGCAAGTCATATGCATAGGTACTATGTATAATAACACAAAATATATATCGGTTAATTTTCATAATTAATGAAGAAAAATAATGACAGTAAGGCTCTTCTCGCTGTCGTTTTAAACGACGTTCACTGTATTTAATATTCTAAGGTAATATTTCTACTAATTGTTAGGGTTGAAAGTAACTTATCGGAAATTACATTCAGTCGGCCGTCTATAAATATTAGTTAATACAACTGAAGTTGGTGAACCATTGAACATTTTCAATTATGATATTGCAGATAAAATTCTACTTAAGAATTTTTTTCCCATCAAGTAATAATTTATTTTTAAAGTCATTAAATTAGCAGTTAACCTCTCCTATATATTACCGAAGACAGTATTCAAAGAGAAAAATAAAATATTTTCACCACGAAAAGTAAATTAAAAAAAGGAAAAGTGAGAGCACACGTCAGTTGACAGAAAGCCATCAAGGATTAAACTTTTTCACTGCAGAGTACGTCGTAGAGATTTGCAGCTTAGAAGAAAACCCCTTTTTACACCGAGCCAAATCGAAATCATTCGTCAAAATTAAATGTTCCAATAAGCTATAAAAGTTTTTATCTCTTTGATGATGAATTTAATAAATACTTTCTCCCCTTTTTATGCATAATTTTATGTTCTTGTATGTTAGGTAAAGTTGATAAAATGCTTCACTTATTAAAAATTTCACTTAATAAAAGCAGCATTGGCGTACGCAAATATAAAACAGCATAGGCAGGTACTGCGAAACATTTGTCACTTACAGAAAAAAATAAATTGTGAAAGATATGTAGATTTATACTCGGTGTTAATTACATCTGAACACATAAAAATATAAAATGACCAGTTTCAATTTTTTACCGTTAAAATATAAATAAAATATAATGGCATCGTAACTATAGCGAATCAGCTAGACCGTTGTTGACAAAATACTAATTTTGTTTTTTTGGAAGTTATGACAAATAACAATAAGTTATCGTTTCAATTATAAATATCTTTCTTATAGACTAATTTTTAATTTTTATTTTTCCTACGAGTCTAGAATTCTCTTATGAAAACAGTCACAGGGATTCAGATAATGAACCTTTTCCTAACTAAAATGAAGGAATAAAAATTCAGTTAGTTCATTTTTCTAGTTTGAATAAAATGTATTGTGTTTAAAAAATATTATTCATGAATATATTTAAAATATATTTCTAATTATACTATTAAGAGTATATTACTGGCCAAGCATAGAAAATGATCCGTTACTGGGCGCGCAGCTATATTAAAAAGTGAGCGTAGCGAGCTTTTTAAAGCTGTAAGCCCAGTAGCGGATCATATTTCTAGGTGAGGTGAGTATACTTTTTTATCGGAAACTTAAAATTATCAATTATATCAAATATAAAAAAATATTGTTTAAATTACAAATTGTGACAGATGAGACAAATTAAAACAATGTCATTAGAGAAACCCTCTATGGCGAAGTGCAATAAGCGATTGAATCATAATTAAATCGTTTGGCGATCGCCAGTTCGAATCCCACGTCGGACAAATTTTTATAATAGTACATTGTCTTATTCGGATTAAAAGTGAAACTTTGTTTGACAAGCAATTTTTGCATTTGCAAGGCGGAGCGCCAGCGGAGCCGAGCGAATGCAATAATTGCACGTCAAACAAAGACACTTTTAATCCAAATGAGACATATTACTTTTTCTCCAACCAAAAATTAAATAAAATTTAAAATATAAATACTTAATTTTAAAACATTATTTGATGTAATATCAGAAAAGTCACTTTGACATTTAAAAATTGTATAATTTCGAAGAGTGCTTTTTCTATATTGTTTGAATTAGCAATAACTCGAGAACGGCGCTAAATATCAAAAAACTGAGCAAAAAATTCTCCCCCCTCGTCACAGACACACCCCCATGAATTATCGGTGGGAAGGCATATGCAAAAATTTAGATCGATCGCGCACAAAAATAGTAAAAAATAAAATCACTTTTAAGTCATGCACAAAAAAGTTTTTTTAGTGCATGTAAAAAAAAGTGTTGCTTAGCAATTTTCGCATTTTTATATTAATAACGAAAACGTCAACTTTTAGTTGAGGTAATGCTACTAAAAATGTACTGCTTTTAATACGGTTGGAGAAAAAAGAATTTTTTTGTAATATAAATGAATTGACTTGCAGAAGTAACAGAATCGACCGTTAATAAAAACACATTAATGGTCGATTTTACATTATTAGTCGATTTGTGAGCTGACTAGGAATGCTTCGTTTTGGCTGCCGGGTGGACACTCGGAAAGCATCGCTTTCGTTATGTTTTCCGATAAAATCTATTTTTTTTTCTCCAAATATATCATTTGTGATTTATACGTTTTTTTCATATCAGAATGCCGATAATATTTTATTAACCGAATTGTTTATTTTCTATTCCTAAAAATATAAATGAAATATAAAACAAATTTTTAGTAAAATATAGGTAGTAATAAAAAATTGATTACATTATATGTAAGTATAAAAGTAACGACCATAGACCGGAAATGCCGACATCAAAAGAATAATGCATTAGGCACTAAAAAAAATTTGTCAGCAAAATCTGAATTAACTTTGTAAAATTTTAAAAGCCAAGTTCTAAACACATCAAAATGCAAAATACTCGGCTCAGATAGAAGTATTCCAATTTAAATATTATAAATAGATTATAGGTAGATTTCTAAAATTAATATAATTAAAATTCACATATTTTGCATTAACATCATAAATAGTTATTACCAAAAGCCATGTAAAAAGTAAATACAAAACGGAAATTATATTACTTTGTTGTTAACAAAGGTAAACAAAAATTTTATGTATTAAGATGATAGATATTATCATTAAGATAACAAAGTTATAAAGTGTCTTAAAAAACGAAGTAACTCACATGGTTTTGACCGTAACCGCGAATAACTCAAAACTAGATAAAATGCAGATACATAATATATAACGTTCTTAGTTATCAGTGCCGATTTTTGGTCCTCTTCCCAAGGCACACTGACCATAGTTCGATGTGAGGAAACTGCCATATTGAAATAAATCATAATAAAGCAGTGACTCATCTTGGCGCAAAATAATTTTTTGTTGTGAAACTGTCACAACGATTTTTCATCTTCCTGTTCTTGTTTTATGAACACTGTGAGTACTATAATTCGCTCCAGTAAGGTGCTCAGCTGGATAGTAATAAACTCCCCATTTCCAAATTTTTCGAGTTTCCGTATTCGTAACGCACTTTGCATGTTTAGCACTGCTTGCTGACTTTATTTTTTACGGAAATATATCAAGACCTTAAAAATATTAAGAAATCCTAGGATCAGCATTGAAATGACATGAATTGAATCCTCGACAAAAAAGTCAAGTTGTAAAATGTTCATTTTCTTTTCAATAAAACATTTTTGGCTGAACGAAAATCTATTGATAATATTATAAATAATGTATTTGCAGGTATAAACGATGCAAATTGGTCACATCAAAACCTACTAAAATTATTTTTTAATTTATCATCGATTATTACCGGTATCTATTCTTATAAATAGTAAATTCCTTGTTAGCCACTTGGTGACACATAAAAACGATAATTTAAGTGTTACAAACATTTGATATATAATGTAGATTAGGTACTATTAATACAAGTAAGTATTTATTAAAAATTTACAATATTTCTCGACTGTTTTAAGGTACTTTTAATGTGGCTGCTTATAATATAAACGACAAGTGAAAATATGAAAGAGAAACAAGCCGTCTAGCGGAAAAGCGCGTTATTCCAGTTGGCGTGTCTGTACCTGGGTAAGCTTACAAGGACGACGGTATTAGCTATACCAATCCATATCACATAATATTGATATTTCACGTTATATATTTATTGTAAATTTTCTTGAGCTATAAAATAATGGTGTCAAGGTTAATTTTCAATTGTAATTTAACAAAAATTTCCATATTTTATGTAATAATAGTATATTCTAAAATGTTTTTTAATTATTAATATTATAACACCCTTATTAGTCAGTCAAGTACCTTGACTTTTATCACCCCTACTGAAAAAGAGGGAAGATGTGATAATAATACCAACCGACAACTTTAAATTTTGTTGCTCTTTGAAATTTTTTACCCTTGGTTTGGTATATAATTTTAAATAAAGTTAGAAAACTGATCAATTATTATATCAATGTTCACAAATATTAAAAAACATTAAATTTAAATTATTAAAATTAAAACTGTAAAAAGATTTATTTAATAAAATGATTTCTCATCTTCATGTGGGTTTTTGGTTTATGTCGCTGAATGGTGCTTATTATCAAGCTAAAGTATTGAAGTTATGTAGTATTGTAATTTAGAGATATTATGTACCACGTTGACACCTATCAGTTGCATCCAGTTGATCAACTTTTAACTTCAACGTCTAACGTTTGAAGCCTTAAAATAATATTGTGAAAAATTGCTTTGAAAAGTTATTCCAAGATTGCGCTATCATTTTTTTGTAACTCTTTTATTAAAAGCTATTGACGTAATGTAAAACCACGATATTCTACGGGCCATCTGTACATTATTTCTCTAACAAAGAAAAACTTTTTGTACTAAAGCTAAACTCGTTGATTCAAATTTTCGATTGAAATATTTAAGTATTTATCAGTTTAATTTTCATATTATCTCCAGGATAAACTACAAAAATTATTTTTTTATTTCATTTACTACTAAATTGGCATCTAAAAGATTTTCACCAATTGTTTTTTAGTAGGCAAATTTTTGTTTAATTGCTGGAGAGTTCCTGTCATTGTTTAAAAAACTACTAAAAAACAATTGGAGAAAAATTTTTAGATGCTAATTTGGTAGTGTTTTGTTTTGACAAAGTTATATGTATTGAAAACAATATGGACTTCAATTTGAATAGTTATTTACTTTAATTTTTGTTGTCTATTTTTAGTTTTTTTATTTATATTTTTCTAAAATGTTATTATCATATTTTATTTTTTTTTAATTCTTTGTGTTTATTACATTTTGTAATAAATGGATGCGCCATCCATTTTTCGATATCTCCTATAGTTACCGATTACTATGAAAACATAGTTTTCAGTTTTTGATGACGTCTGTTTTCATCTATTCATTCATCTAAACTGACTTTCTGAAGCAAAATCTTGCATTTATTAGTCCTCATGGTACCGTCAGTATCATGTATAGTTTATATCTAATTGAAGAGTACACGGAAATAACGATCAGAGTCACAAACTGTATATTTTGCGTAAATTGAACTTCAGGAATTACAGTCTCGTGAGGTCGTTAACAAATAATTTTAAAAATATGATTTTTTACACTGGACAAATCATTTTTATCTTATATATTTTTACTAGAAGATACCTTTCATTACCATCTATCGAATGGCATTAATAGTTGATTTTCAGCAAAATTGGACCCTGATTGTTATTCCCGTGTCCTCTTCAATTAATAATACAATTTTTACTTAAAAATAGATATTGTATATTGTAAATATATTGTATATTTTTATTGTGTCAAAATGTTTTTTATTTTAATATTTTTTCAGAAAATTAAACAATTTTTTAATAATATTTAGGCCGCGGTTCCCTTTTAGTGTTATCGCGCCCCCCTAGATGAGCGCGCCCCACAGGTTGGGTAACGCTGGACCAAAACATATTCTGAATACTGTTTTAAACATGGAATGAAATTCAAAGTAAATGCAAGATATTGACATAGTACATACACACTTAGAATATTCATATTAACGTATTAATCTACTATAATATGTATATAACACTTTATTAATACAGTGTTATATTTAAATTATTGCGTCATATTATAGAAGATATCTTGAATAGTATTTTGAGATTTTTTGGTGATCATAACATACGTATATGAATACTATGTACAATTTCCTAGAAATAGATTAAGCAAAAACTTTAAAGAAGAAAGAATTTAAAAAAAGACTACAATAATATAAAACGATACAGTAGGAACACTGCTGACAAAAAGTTTGGATATGCTTGCTTATTTATACATTTAAAAATATAACACGTTTCAAGAAGGCATATTTTTTAAGACAACTTTAAAAGTAAATAAAAGATATTCAGGAATAAATCTGAAAATATTGTTAATAGTAAAATAAATTTCTCACCCACGCCGATTGTAAATTGGAAAAGGATTTTTGGGTTGATTGGGTGGCAGATCAAAACTACAATTTGTTAGTCGACGTTTCGAACACTATATCTGTTCATTCTCAAGACTACAGAAAAAAGCAAAAAAAGTCACAATACTCAAAAAACGATCGAACAAAAAACACTCACCGATTACAAATTAAGATGGTATGAAATCTGATCTAATGATGCCAGTTTTGATGGGAAGCATAGACCACGACTCAGGTAATACTCAACAGAGTCAATAATTAAAATATTCTTAAAAAATGCGAAGATGGTTAAAACTTTAGACATTTAAAAATTCTAAATAAATTATGGATAAATAACTGTACAATCTAAAACAACTAATATCAATTGATAAAATGAAATTGTGAAATTTTTAATAAGTGAAGCATTTTATCAACTTTACCTAACATAGAAGAACATAAAATTATGCATAAAATGTCAACCCATCCAATAAATTCAAAAAAGCACGTCATCAAGAAAAACAAACGTTACAAATTGGAAAAAACTGGAAAAATTCGGTGGAGTGTTGAAAGTAAAAAATACAATAAAGATATTGATCTCAAGAGACCAATTGTCAGAATAAATACAAAAAACAAAACAAAAAGAAAAGTATGGCTAACAGGCAAACGATGTCAAAAATTCACAAAAAACCCAAATTTACGTGTTTTTAAATTATTCCTTGAACTTGTTGACGATGTCCTTGTATCCTACGTTGACGAAACCATAGTCTGTCTGTTTATTTATATTGTTTAGATGTAGTACTAATGTGAATGGCCTCCAAAAAGGTCCTTTTCAGGTAATTACCTTCTGTGGTTAGGATCTTGACGTTGTCATGGTCGAATGTGTGAGAGGTTTCGATAGCGTGTTCCGAGAAACATGTTTTTCCAGACTTGGCTTTCACATCATAGAGATGCTGGCGAATGCGGGCTGACAGTCTTTATTTGGTTTGTCTAATGCAGCATTTACCACATTGACACGTTATCTTATAAACCACATTGGCTAGGTCAGAGGTGGGGACTTTATCCTTGGTTCTCGAGTACAGAATTCGGTTCAAGCTGTGATTATTGTGGAACACCAATCCAATTTTGTCACTTTTTATGGCTTCTTTGAAAATGTGTTTTATTTTATGTTGTAGCCATGGGTGGTATGTTATTTTGCAGAACGTTTTAGTTCCTTCCAGGTTTTCAGGTTTTAGGCCCGTTGTTGGAGTGACATGGGGTCTCTTTTTAAAAAGAGTCCAATCGATGAGACGAGCAGGATATCCATTCTTCAAAAGTTGCAACTTTAATTCGTGGAGTCTCATACTTATGTTGTGTTTAGGTAAAAAAATTTTAAATTTGCTGATTCTGCAAGTATAAAGTATACCTGCAGTATTTTTAAGAGTTTTATATCCATATCGCAATATCCATATTTATAATAGGAATACTAATTATATTTGGTAGAAAAGGATTAATAAATTGTTAAAATTGAAGTCTAACTTTTTGTCGACACAATTGTTGAAAGCCCGCAAAACGATGGCGGTCCTCACTAAACTACACCTTATAGTCATTTTTTTATGATAATAAATAATTATTGTCTTTGGTCAATATTTACTTACAAATTGGATTGCAAAAGTATGCATTTTAACTGAAAAATGTTTACTAAAGTTAATAGATAATGTTATCTATTTTTAAGTAAAAATTGTATTATTAATTAGATATAAACTATACATGATACTGACGGTACCATGAGAACTAATAAATGCAAGATTTTACTTCAGAAAGTCAGTTTAGATGAATGAATAGATGAAAACAGCCGTCATCAAAAACTGAAAACTCTGTTTTTTGAGGAAATACTAATACAATTTGATTTTTATTGATGACTTAATTTCGGTAACTACATTATGTAAGGTATATAATATTATGAGCCAGAGCACGGGCGTAGCCAGGGGGAGGGTTTTGGGGGTTCAAACCCCCCCCGAAAAGTTTTCTCTGAATCTGTTTATTACATATTAAATATTGTTCTTATGAATAAACGGCTATTTTATGTATTTTTATTCGTTTTATTTTCTTGAACCCCCCCCGATTCTAAAACCTGGCTACGCCCGTGAGCCAGAGTATATAATATATACTCATATAACTTAGTGATTTCAGGTCTGAGCTTAAATCAGACTTACGAGTATAATAATCATAGTAATATTGTTAATATTATTGTTCCGAATTGTAGTTAAATCATGACTACCAATCAATTATTTAATTTAAGAAAACTATTGATTAGAACCGCAAATGTATTATTTGAAGTTCATGTATAATAAAATAAAGTTGGAAAATAAATAATGAAAGTAACACAATTTATGTCATGAAATTTTAAATATTTAAAATACGCCGCATTTCGTTTTGTTTTCTGGTTGTTCAGAATTTAAAAATGCCAAACTATACTATAGATATGGAGGGGATATAAAGAAACCCAATGTGGTACATTTATAGTGTATCTACTGATTCATCTTTGATGAGGGTTGCATTTTTGTTAGTAGATAAATTTTTCATTTTCCTTTATGTTTTCTTGTAGTTTAGGTTTTTTAAATAAAATTCGAGTTTCTTGCATAAACGATTTAAGTTTCAATACGCAGGTATTAATAAAGAAATGAAACAAACTTTTATAATAATATGTATCAAGTTCAAAACTGGATTCGTTTTAATAGCTTTTGTGTAGGAAACATATTTATCTTGAGGCATAGTTAAAAATTATGAGAGGAATTTAAAGCTGATTAGTATTTTATACAGCAAATGGTGTCTATATACTTCTTTAATATATTTTATTATCGCATTTCATTACAAAACGCCGAAATACAGTTGTTCTTACAAATCACCAGATATCTTGGTAACACGAATAATCTTTTATAAGAAGACGAGGGAGATTTGCTTTATGTGTCATAACGTTTTATTAGGGAGTAGATACTGAAAATCAGATTTTTCCTATATTTTCTTTTACGAAATAACTTAAAATCTAATTATATAATTTAGTTATTAACAAAGTGAATTACTTAATTGAAAAATAAACTTAAAAACCATGAAAAACTTAGTTTCAAAATTTATTTTAGTGAAAACGTTAACGAAACTTAAAATAATCCATAAGATTCACAGTTTAAGCATAGTGAAATTAATATTAACAATTATATCGGTATTATAATTATTAAATCAACTAAAAAATGCAATTTCGCCAATGTTTCTACCATAATATGGTATCATCGGGCGATGAATTGGAAAACTCCTTTGTGAAAGTTACACTTACAGCGTATAATAGTTAATTTGTAAAATTATAGACTGTTATGTTTTCCAATATGTTTAATTAAACAGTTGTTATATAAATCTTAAATACAGTAATACCGTAAAAAAGAAGAAAATTAAGTTTTAAAAATGTGTAAAACATTTTATAACAAACACTTCATGACGTGGAAGTTGCAGTCTATTTTTTCATTATTTATTTGAGCGACAGTGAAGCAAGAATCTCAGATTCGAATACGAAGCCACGTAATTACCGATACTCAGAGTTGCTATTACCGAGTGTGTTTGCGGTTAGCAGCATAATATATTATTTTCTATTCGTTTTGAAATCTTGTCAAGCTCACAATACAAATTTATACCACATTAAACATTATTTGGAAATTGTTTCATTTAATTAATCTATATGGAAATTATATTTCCAACAAAAGTTATAAAACATTAAAATGACGGATTACTGGTAACAATGTGATTGCTCACTTCTAAGAGAATGCGCAAATTTTACATGATTTAATTTTTCCACCATAATTAAATATATATAATTTCATTTGAAGGGGTAGAAGTAAATCATTAAAATGACAGATTATTTGGATGGGTTATCTTTTAACAATGTGGTGTGGCCTAGTACGACCACCATTAACAAGAGAGTGTCATATTTTATATGTTCACTTTTATACTAGTTTACCACTCGAGTTGGAAATTATTGTATAAACTGGCACATACCTTTATATAAACCTTTCATTGTATTCTGATCGGCATTGTTGCTAACCATAACATGTGAATACTATGTTCTTGAATAAGGTAGGAAAAAGGAAAGTAAAGTGAAAATTTAAAATTATTTAAATAATTTTTATTTCTAACTTGGAATTATATTTTAATATTTTTTCTAATTCGTTGTTTATTTAAAAATTTATGTAACAATTAATTACTATAACAATACTAACAAATTAAGTACCAGGATTATATTTCAAAATTTCAATCAATAAAATTGCTTATCAATTCACTATCCTGATCACCTATTATGCAAAATGCATTCTGTACCATATTTTGAAATAATCCGCAAAAGCCGGATATTAACTATACGCATGCAATAGGAAGTGTTAGTTAAGTTTTAATTTAAAAAATAAATAACCCAGCACACAAGAACGCGGCAGATTTAAAATGCTTCTAACTTGGTGTGTATTTCAATTTGTTTGCCACGTTATCGCTAAATATTGATTTAATAAATTTCATTGAATTTAATTAGCAAAGAGTACCTTCTTCCAAATTATTAGTAGTAAATGTCACTACAGATGGTTTTGTAAAGTACAGAGTATAATCGCTCACGCGAAGCAGATTTCACGTCAAACTAGAAGATTCCTATTTTATAATAAATTGGTAATAATATAATTTTGATTATAAGCCAACCAGAAAATATTTAAAAACCGAAAATGATTTTAATGCCTATTTAACTTGTTATTAATAACATGCATGTTTTATAAATATTGTCATCGTATCAAACAATCAAACTCATAATATTCGGATAATAGTACGTATGTACATACATATATTGTTTTATTATTTATAGTGGGTATATGAATATTTAATAGGAACAACTTAAATGGGCATGAAATCATTTTCAAAACCAGCACTTTTATTTATGAACGTCAATATTAAAATTAATTTAACAACCTTTTACATTTTTGTTAACATAAAGATTTCGATTTAATGATTCTCATCAGAAAAGCCTAATGTGAGATTATTATGTTAAAAAAACTTGCTAACAAGTTAGGAATAATTAAACTCATAATTAAAACAGAACTAATAATTATTACCGAAGAACCACAAAAGGTACTTTTGCTCCGAATAATATATACTCTCTTTAAGTACACACACTGATAAAAAGGTCTGTAAAATTTAAAAATAACTTTTAGTGAATATAAGTTATTAAAACGACTCCTTAAAACACTAATTATGTTTCTGAAAAAAGGTCAGGTAAGCTATAGGGAAACTAAATTTTATGTAGCTAAGCTTATGTTAATCTAACATTATTTACATAGTAATTAGTAAAAACGATGTTATAAACTGCTCAACTCGTATTACCTACACTACATAGGTAATTTTATTTAGTGCTTAATTATAGGTTATATATCGTTACGTATGAATAAGGATTATTAGACAATCATTCATATTATTTTTTATTTGTAATTAAAACCTACTTGAAATTGATTGTCATAAATATTTAGATGCATTTAACTAACCCGGTTATCGTATTGAGCTCCGTATGCGATTAAATCATGCAATATGCATTTACCACTGAAAATTGGCTTTGTTCGTTAGAGAACTTAATTAGCACACAAATTAAAAATATGCGCTGTATATACAGGCACATATAAAATATTTTTGTTCCACGAGTAGTACAGGTAGTCCTCTATTTTCTGCAGTCTACTATAAACATGAAAAAATATAATAAAATCATTAACTCCGCATTAAAATGTGTATACTGTACTATATTATCGAAGAAAAATGTATAATTAAACATGTTGACATTTTTGCACGAAAGTAAAGTATTACAGTATAAATTTTAGAGACTAATAATTTTAATTGTTTCGTTAATAATAAAAACAGATAGGTATATATTTTTAGATGAATTAAATTCTGTAATTTAAAACTTAATTATAATTTTAATTTAAATTAGTGTTTATTAGCGTACGTTTTTTCATTCGGAAAATAATTTTATTTAAATTTTGTAATCTCCAATTTACTCAATCTGAAACGTGAAATATTATGTAAAATCATTTTAACACTGATATAACCTCAAGCTCTCATGCTTTTTCTTTTAAATTTTTAATTGTATCAAAAATTATCATATAAATTTCTTAAACCATCGATGTAATTAATTCCTCGTGTTAACATAGATCTTAGTGTACATTAACTGTTTAAATTATATTTTACAATTAAATATAATATCATAATACAAAAAATTGTAGTCTTAGGTGAATTGCATTTAATTTTTTAAATAATACATATAAAAAACAATACACGTTTTTAGCATATTGGAATAAGTATCTAGGTAGAAAGCATTACATAAAAAATACATTTTTTTTAACTAACTGGTAACTAAGCTTTATACCAAACGATTTATAATTTACTAGCTTGTTTAATAAATAGCTTGGGTTTCTACTATAACAATTCGTGGTAATTCCATATAAAGTGGTGGATATAAGTTTTAGGGTATAATTTTATTTAATTTTAAAATTATGCATTAATTTAATTTGAAATAATTTCATTATTTTTTAATATTTTTATTGTCGCTTAAACTTCAAGGTTAACCAAAATTACTACGGCTAAATAAAATATATCATGTGTTATGTACCAAATGAAATTGCAAGTTAATATTTTTTCTAAATACGTGATATCTTAAATAAGTAAATAGAAAGCGGTAAAGTATTTTACTGCCGGTGTAACCGGGAATATTTACCCCAGTGAAATTTTACCCCCCGGTAAAAATTACCCCCCATCATTTTCGTACCACAATGTATGACAATTAGTATTATATGAGTTATTGTCACCCTAATAAAGGATTTACAAAAAGGAATTTTTTTTCTAAAAATTAATTTAGACAACAAGAGGTTAAGAAATTTTATAGGTAAATCAAAATTTTTATTAGTAAGACAAAGGAATTTCAGGTTGTATTGGGAGGCAAATCAAACAATATATTTGTACGCCGACGTTTCGGAAGATTTATTCCTCCATTATCAAGACTATAATGAAAACATGTATAAGTCACATGGGTATACAGATAATACAACTCACCGGAGAACAAATAAGATGTAAAATGTTCGATGTAAGCCTAAACGAAGACAACTGCAAGTGCCCGAAGCAAACACATCCAACTGTAGTTTTTAGCCGTTTTTAGCTAGTTTGTAGCCGCTGTAGTTTTTCTACACCGGCTGTTTTATCCGTCGGTGTGCTCTTCGTGGGATGTCGAGGTGGCTTTTTACAGCTCTTTCTGTGGATGAAGTTCTGGATGTTGAAGTGTTATACTGGGTTATCGATACTTACCCATCACCGCCCCTGCCCTTTAGACTCAAGTGCTCCTTGAGGAGCACCGCACACTGTTTTTGCGTTGTACTGGCGTTATGGATTACAGATGTACTTTACAAGAAGTCCGATGACGTGTTTGCTGCTTCGTGTTGGCATCCATTTTGGTTTTTCGAGCGTCTATTATTTTAGGACACATTATGGGTTGCCTACCCACCTGCATTTTATCCGTGCACATTAGATTGCGAGAGGAAACACATTTTGGTTTAAATTTTAAGTTAGATTATTTCCCATAGTTTTTTGAATTGAATATTCGTTACATTTTAATGCTAATGGTTAATTATTTTAATGCTGTACATAGTTATTTATATTTTTACATAGTTTTATATTTACAATGTGAAGTAATTTCATGTTTTGTTGTAATATTGTTTTTGTATTCAAAATTTGTGGACCTCGTTGGATGTGTTTGCTTCGGGCACTTGCAGTTGTCTTCGTTTAGGCTTACATCGAACATTTTACATCTTATTTGTTCTCCGGTGAGTTGTATTATCTGTATACCCATGTGACTTATACATGTTTTCATTATAGTCTTGATAATGGAGGAATAAATCTTCCGAAACGTCGGCGTACAAATATATTGTTTGATTTGCCTCCCAA
Source organism: Cantharis rufa (assembly GCA_947369205.1). NCBI lineage: Eukaryota > Metazoa > Arthropoda > Insecta > Coleoptera > Cantharidae > Cantharis > Cantharis rufa. The sequence goes on from OX376304.1 coordinate 33,103,237, forward strand.
TACAACCTGAAATTCCTTTGTCTTATTATTATATTGGGTGAGATATACCGTTTACATTTTTATTAGTGTTTATGTATCAAATTCTATTATATATTATTCTGAGATGCTAAAATATCTTCCTCAGATTTTGGAAGAATAAAATTAAATAAAATAGGATAATTTATTATTTAAATAGTAAAAGAAATAGTAATACAGGGTGGGGCGGGAGAACTCCCACATTTCAAAAAATCGATCGCAAAGGTGGTTGGACAAAAGCACCCTATACAGAACCGTACGCAAAAGAGAAAATTCTGAGCAATGGCAACTGCATTTTACGGTCGAAAGTGGGAAAATTTTTGAAAAAAGGGTATCCTATTAGTAATTTAAAGCATTACCAAGACAGCGGATCTCAAGAAAAAAATGGCGAAAATGAAGAACATGAATCATCTGTTGAAGAAATTAATTAAATAACAGAAAAATCACAATTTTGTTTCTGTCCCATAAATAACATTTGGCAAAAACGACTTTGTGAGAAGCTTGGACTTCCATTCGACAAGAATTCCGACTTTGCGAAAACAAAAAATTCGTTGCTCTATTTGCCTCACATAGTTATAGACGTCAAGGCAAAAAACTGTTTTTTTAGATGCATATAGATGCATTACAAAAATCTGGCAATATATTTGAACCATAAAAATTCAAATAATTTTGAAGTAGTAGTTTTGGAAAAAAAAGTGTATAAGAAAATGTAAGTTTTAAATAAATTTTGTGATAAACTTATAAATTATCCTATTTAATTCTTCCAATATCTGAGGAAGATATTTTAGCATTTCGCAGTAAAATTTTATGGAATTTAATACATAAACAAATATAAAAATTCTTATTTACCTATAAAATTTCTTAAGGGGGTAAAAATTCACTAAGAATATTTTGAGCTTTTTTACCCCCCGGTAAAAATTCCCTAGTGAAATTTTACCCCCTAATCATTTTTTACTGGGGGTACAATTTCTCTAGGAAATATTTACCGGGGGTTAAATTTCACTATGGAATTTTTACCCCCGGGGGTAAAATAAAAGGGGGTTAAAATTCCCGGCTACACCGGCAACAGGCGGTAGTGAAGTATTTTAATGCCGCCCATCATATCTTTTTGTTTTAAAACAATTGCATTCATAAAATGTGGCACTTAAACTTGGATGATTTATTGACATAAAGTAAACTGTTCTTATTGTTTTTAGAACAAGTTGCTGTTTTCTGAAACAGTCAGTAAAGATGAAACAGCCAGTGTTATTTATTTTTGAACGAATCAGACCCAAAAAAAGAAAAAGAAAAAACACGATTTTGAAATTGGACAATTACCTAATGTTGGAAATATTGTTGTGTCATAATGTAAAGAGGAAAATTCTTTAGAACTGCAAATACTACAACAGTATGTCTTATAGTATCTAGTGATTGCAAAATGTGCACCTCCAGGTGCTTTAGAAAGCCGCAGCATCTTCATGCACGCAGTAAAAATTTTGCGCCACTTGCAGCGTCATCATTGCCTTATGAGGCGTAAAATCCTAAAACAAATTATTAAATTAGTAATTACTAAACTTAAAAGCTCAATAATTAAGAATTTGTAGATTATAGAGAAAGTAACAGAAAACCATCATCCCATAAATTATTATATTCTACAATAAGATATATTGGCTTTGATATTTTTTGAGTGAAATGTTGTTATTTTTTCTTTTGTAACCTTGCCTATATAGTATCAATAAAGTACAAAATGAAAACTGACATCTATTTTTCAAGTTGAGTGAGTTAGCTCAACAGGTAGAGGTAGTGCCTTTTTGCTACTTCAATGTTATGACAAAATGTACATCATGTATACAAAATTTTGGAATTTTAGGTTTAATGTCCACTATTATATTCTATTTAGCTGGGAAATAAATTAAATTAGCTGCAATTTGTTAAATATTGTTGATATTGTGCATGGTTGTGCCTTGTGCGAAGTGGCTTGCATAACACACAACCAGTATAAAAAAGCGGAATTGTACTGATCGTTACGTTACATTCATGACAATTTTTCGTAATTCAGTATAATCGTGACCTGCTTGCAAATTAAATAATTTGTAAAACTTAGATGGATGGGTGACATATTAAAAAATAATAAGTGGCCACCGGCAAAATAGCACTATGTGCGCTTTAGATGTCTTTTTTATAAAATTTATTGTTATTTTCTAGTAATTACCATTAGTTTACTGCATATACTATTACATAATCATAATCATACTTATAAAGCTACTCTGCCTAATTGACTCACTGACTGACTGATTCATCATAAATAGGGGTTAAATGTTTGACCTCTTCCCGTTGACTTAAAATTCTGAAATTTTGGAAAAACCTTGGTGTGGTCGTCAAACCGCCCAGAAAAATCGAAAAACTTGAAAAAGTTACCCCCGCACCCTTCGGCAAGGGTTGAAACGCTTAAAAACTTTTTTTGCTCATCGCGCCCTTAATACGCGGAATTTTTTCAATCTGAAAACGTCATCGGAAAGAAAAAGATGAATTGAACGGAAAAGGTATCTTTAGTTTTTTCCCTAAAATCAATTTTTAGACTATATTTTTTTACTTTTTCAAAAAATTATTGTAATTAAATAATTTACATGTTAGAGCTACCGAATTTTGCACGGTCGCATCTGGCCGGAATACTTCGCTTACCTCCCCACTAGACCTGCCGAGTCTTCGTTTAACGTTGCATTAAATGAAACGCTTTACGAATAAAATGAACATTGATATTCGAGTTAAAATTATGTTTATTATTATAACAATTAAAATTATGTTTATTATTATAACAATAAAATTGAAAATAGAATGTTGAAAATACCAAAAAAGATAACTTTCCATTATTACATAAATTCAAAAGTTTACAAAGTTTATTCTTAAATAGGTATAAGCGTTCTTAATTTAATAATAATGTAATTCCGATTTTCAATTATTATCTTTAAAAGTTTCCACCACCATTTTTCAATATTTATTATTAACGCAATTAATCGGATATAATAATATGTAGTCGAGTAAGAAACAATAATATTTACGAACAACGTTGTTAAATTGAATATAAAAATACTCTTCATCGATTAATTCCAAGTAATAAATTATAACCGTCGTGGCGAAAGCCAACTAATGATATGCTACCGAACGTACAATCAAAGTTCGATTCCAGCTGCATCTTTTTTTTTTTTTAAATATTGGTTTTTTTGAAAAATTTATTTGAACTTTTCTTCTTTTCTTATGAAACTAAGTTATTCTCAAATAAAAATTTTTTTGATTTGAAATATTTTCAAACAAAATTTTATTTGGAAAAAATTAAAATTTTGTTTTCATCCCCATAAAATTTTTTAATTATAAAAACCATTGTAATATTTGATCAAATCGTAAGTCAAATGGTTCCTTAATGATCTAAACCACGAAACTTATTAATTTTTGCCGTAAAACATAAAATTGTAAAATTATATATTATTTCGATAAATTTCCAAGGCATAGGCCTTCAAAATTATTTAAAAATATTTACTTCTCATTTTACGGCTTTATTGTGCATTATACAAAAAAACTATAAAATACCAATATTATGGCAAAACGCCATATGTTTACTCACTTTTTTTAAAATCCAAAATCGGCACATAAATAAGGCCGCTACATCGGGAAAACCAAATTTCAAAATTTAGACATTTATATAGCCGTAGCGCGGAAAGGGTACAAATTTTTCAAAATGTAAAATACGTATCTTCTACTGTTTGGGCAGACGCAAAATTTTGGTTACCAAAAGTTTTTTCAAAAAATGCTAAATAACGACGCAAATGAGCAGAAACCGTAAATGTAAAAATTTTGTTTCCAAAATTCCGCAGTTTTTATTATTAATCAAAATATGACTTTTAAGCGCAAAGAAATGGTTTTTTTGAAAAATTTATTTGAACTTTTCTTCTTTTCTTATGAAACTAAGTTATTCTAAAATAAAAATTTTTTTGATTTGAAATATTTTCAAACAAAATTTTATTCGGAAAAAATTAAAATTTTGTTTTCATCCCCATAAAATTTTTTAATTATAAAAACCTTTGTAATATTTGATCAAATCGTAAGTCAAATGGTTCCGTAAGGATCTAAACCACCAAACTTATTAATTTTTGCCGTAAAACATAAAATTGTAAAATTATGTATTTTTTCGATAAATTTCCAAGGCAGATGCCTTCAAAATTATTTAAAAAGATTTACTTCTTATTTTACGGCTCTATTGTGCATTTTAGAAAAAAAGTATAGAATAGCGATATTATGGCAAAACGCCATATGTTCACTTACTTTTTTTAAAATACAAAATCGGCACATAAATAAGACCGCTACATCGCGAAAACCAAATTTCAAAATTTTGACATTTATAGGGCCGTAGCGCAAAAAGAGTACAAAAGTATGGAAATGTAAATGACCTATTGGCAACTGCATAAAAATATGTGTAATTTTGGATACCAAAAATTTCGTCAAAAAACGCTAAATAACGGCTCAAATGGGCAGAAACCGTAAATGTAAAAATGTTGTTTCCAGTTTTTATTGTGAATCCAAGTATGAGTTTTAAACGCAAAGAAATGATTTTTTCTAAAAATGTATTTAATCTTTTCGTCTTCTCTTATGAAACTAAGCCATATAAAACAAAAAAAGTTTTATTTTGAAATATTTTTGACAAAATTTTTATTATTCCAAATTTTTAATTTTTTGCCGTCTTACGGAGTCAAATGTGATGTGAAGAAGTCATCGATGCAGGTAATTTTTTAAAAATGTACTATTAATCGTTAAAACTTTACAAAAAGAAATTTTATATTTACAAACAAATTTTACATTCCTTTTTAGAAATAAATTTTTGATAAATTTCATACGTGAATTGCCTTATAAATTAAAATTCGAAAATTTCTAAAAAATTAACTTATAAATTTAAAATTCGTTGACCAATTTATGGCTTTACCATTTAAAATACGATAGACATAAGCGACGTCGTTATTTATAAAAATTACCAGTTTTTTTAATAATTTAAAATTTTCTTTTTTCTTATTTATTTAAATTTTAAAAATACTACAATATTTTATCCATTCTAATCAAAAATTATTCATTAATAGAAATTAATATTTAATTAAAATTAAAATTTACAAATTTATAAAACAAATTCAATGTAATTTAATTTAAAAAAAGTTAAATTAAACATAAATGTTGCTCGGAATTCAAACTATAAAATTAAATTTTATAAATTTAAAAAATTGTAAAAAACAATTAAAAAATTATATAAATTAAAAAATTATTAAAAATTATATACTTATATAAAAAGTAAACTTTAAAAATTTGAAAATTAAATTTATAACATTTGCATTTTATAACTTGATCGCTTAGGAGAGAGAAAAAATATGCGACATCGATATTTGTAACAACTACCCGATCTCTTTTATTAATTTAATTACTTAATATTTTTTATTGATTTCAATTTTAAAAATAAAACATTATTTCATCCATTTCCATCAAATATTCATTAATGAAAATAAATATTTTAATAAAATTTCATCAATGCAATTAATTAAATAGATCGAGAATATTAACAACAAACATATATAAAATGCCGCCACCACCGGAAATCAAAATTTTGATATTTATGGCAGCGTGGCGCGGAAGGGTACAATTATATGAAAATATAAATCAGCCATCCGCTATAGTTTTGATTACTGCGTATTGTAGGTATAAATAGACTCAAATACTCCGCCGTGCCCATCACGACTAAAGCGAACATCCCGCTTTTACATCCAGTTTTTGAAATATGGAATCGAAAAGTCAAATTGACCACGTAGATCCAAAAAAAGCCATGTTCGCTTCCTTCTTACGGTAAAAGTGCGATTATCTGTATCTGTTTATAGGATGATTTATTTAGGGACTTAAAGGGGAGCCCGAAGGGCGACTCGTTGCGAGGCCGGAGGCCTCGCTGCCTCGCAGAGCTAGCCGAAAAAAAGCGGCGATAGCCGCTTTTTGAAGGCTAGTACCTATTATAAAGCTGAAATTTAACTCAATGAAGTAATAGTATAATTAACTTACCTTGTGCTTGTTAAAAGTTTTTACTATTTATTAAGCGAATAATTTAAGCTATTTATAATTTACTGTATTTGCTGAAGAATTTTGAATACTCAAGTATTTAAAAAGTATAAATATTAATCAAAAAGAGTGTTACTTTTGTGATGAGTTTACCATGGTTTTGTATACTAGCATACGATTAAATATAGAATAGGAGTATAGGGTAAAAAGCAAACAGCAATGTAATATAATGCGACCCTAGGGTCGCTCCAGTTTGAATATCGACACAGACATATTTGCTTAAAAAAATAAAAGAAAGTGTACTTATCTGAAACCAAAGCAATTTAAAAATAGGTGATGTCATTAATATCTAATATTCCAAATACTTTATAAATAGAGAATATTCAAATATAAAGCTAGAACCAACAATCTTAAATTAAAAATGTGCAATTAGTGAACGAGAAAATTATTGAAAATTTCATTATTATAATTATTATTATGTCATGTTCGCAAGTAATATATCAATATAATTAAAGTGAAAATTTAGATTTAATGCAAATTAAATTGTATAATAGCTATTAAATCAAAATTTTAAGTAAATAAATTGAATTTAGCGATTTGAACAAAATAACATAACTAACGACTAAAATATTGAATTTTAACTGTAAGTTAGATATTTTGCAAATAAGTGTTATTATGTACACTTTTACGAAATTAGCTTATATACTACTTTATATTATTTATTTAATTAATTCAAATCATTCGTGCATTTAAAAACATTTGTAGGTAGTATTCTTCTTACGGCAGTTTCGTAAATAGTAAAATTTCAACTTCATTTTTCAAGTTGTATACTGTTTCAATCTGCAGTCAACTTATTAATGGAAAAATGTCCATTTGATCGATTGCATTATATGAACAGTTTGTTCGTGATAAATACTCTTTATTTATAAATTTAGTTAATCACGATGTGATTTCAGCTTATAGCATGAAAAGCTACCCAAGTATAATCGTTTGATTATAAAAATAAGTTCCAAACTTTTTTTCTTACCAACTGTGACCTAGGAAAAAGATTAATAAAAATTAGGTTAATTATTAGAATATTGACTTATTCCTTAGGAAAACTCACCTTAAATACTTAACACATTAAAACAAATTTTAAATACGAAAAATATTGATTCATCGTCGGAGGAAAAAATTATGTATTGTAAGTACAATTATTACCTCTCATCAGGAAGTTATGATAATTGTAAGTTATCAGTTCAAAATTTTATTTTCTATAAGTTTATGTTTTCATTCTCCCTTTCATGTTATATTATTACATTCTTCTAAATTAAATAGTATTTTTCAAATTTTATTTAGTTTAGTTAGTTTGAAGTAAAAGCAGTTTTTTCATTACCTATACCTAATTAGAAGTAAGTATAATAAACCTTGGAATTTTGTATCCGGCGTCAATATTCCAATATCCCATAAGTGGATATCTTAAAAATCACAAATTTTATTGAAGCCGCTTTAAATTGTCTGCACGTTAGTAAAACTGCACTTGCAAGTCTTCCAAGTGCAAAACCTCCATAAATTTCTGGTATGATCTCAGAAGTTCGAAGTGAATTAGATCAATATGTGTTTAAACAGTAAAGATCTGTTCTACACCGGAAGGCGTGTAATAAATTCAAATACTATATGTAATGTCGATTAAATTTGGTTGGAAATGGTTTCTAAGTTTTACGTTACGCTACGTTACGGGAAATTAATTCCCACTGTTAAATAGCTATGTGCGGAATTATAAAGAACCATATTAAGTCGTATCTTTTTCAGCTTGTATATTTGCAAAGATAACTTTTCGGATGAATTAAAAACAGCACTCAACATTATGTGGAAATTTATTTTAGAATAACGAGGTTTACATCACATTTTTAAATATCCAATTTACCGAAAATTTACCATCTCGTGCCAACCATCTTTCGACGACCTTGTTTCGACTCTGGAAAATCATCTTTTGTGAGTACTTAAATATTATATTTTTTCTTTGTGGTGCCGATAAATTCCGTAGTGAGCCGTCTGTAATAATAATAATTAGTAAGATTCAACTAACATGGTAACCAATATTAATGTTTAAATATTAAACAAACATTGATTTAAATCAAGAACTCTTAATTTTATCGTTATGTAAGCTCAAATTTATGTATTTTGGGCGTTGGATTTAATTTTCTCTCAGATTAATTCAATTTAAGTTACCTTTGATGATTTGGTTTAACTTTATACATACTGGTGGTGCACCAAAATAACTGAGTTTAAGTTCAATACCCAGTTTAAAAATTTTCTTAATGATTATTATTTTTGTATTTTGTTTAAACATTGTTTTTTTATTTAAATTAAAAGATTACTAGCTGGAAAGCCCGTCCACGGACTATTGATTATTTTTTTATGTTAAAGTTCAAGTTAAAGCATTGGTGTACAGCAACAGAATAAAACCCAACACCAGAGAGGAATTAATGGAGAGAGAAAAGAATGCTTTAGTGGAATGCTATCTTAACGAAAGCAGAAATGTTATAAACGATCATGACTGTGTATTGAAAATTAAGTCGGTCATTTTGAACATGTACTTAAATAATGCAATAGTTTAAAGTAATTTTGCAATAAAAATTTTTTGAATTTAATTTTTTCTATTTGTAACTGCATTGTTTATTATTTTCTGATTTTTTGTTAAATGGATTGGTTCCTCAAAAATTTTTATTACACAAAAGTAGTAGTCCGTTAAATTTCCTATTTGAAATGGGGCATCTGATGTTTTGTAAAATGTTTTGTTTAAAAAATACAGGGTTTTGAAGAAAACCAAGAAAAAGCTCAAAATTTTTAAGGTTTCTTTAATTACTAATTCAAACTCGAAAGCCGTTTAGACAATAAAATGTTTGAATATAATTATGTAGTTTATAAATTATTTCACTTATTCTAATCAAAGCATTCTTTACTGAAAAATCAATATTTTTTGGGGCTGTGACCGTGTGAATTATATTTTAACTATTTTTACAGAAAATTAATCGATTTTAATGTTAATTGATAAAATATTTTATATGTACTCGTACGTAGTTAGCGGACACATAAAATAATTTCAATAAAATTGCGTACAAAGAGATCAGTTACAGGAATTGAATTTAATAGCTGTTTAGTATGCAAAAAAGCAAGTTTTTTTCTTAGTTATTAATTTTCCTATTCTATTAAATTCCATTTTTTAAATTTTATTTACATTTTTTTGTGTCCGCCAAGTACGTATAATATGAAATGTTTTATCAATTAGCATACAAATCAATTAATTTTCTGTAAAAATAATTAAAATATAAACGATTTATAGAAATTTTCCTTGGTATACAACTTGTTTTTTTTACCCACTGTATGTCGACATAATAATATTTATTTTGAACAATTTTATGTTGAAGGTGGTACGGTTCAATAACAATAAGGCAAATGAAGACAATAACGCCAAGCTGGCAATAACGCCATATAGTCATATTTTCGCAAATACAACAATTTACCGATATATGGCAATAATGATTAGTGGGAGACATCTTAAGAACTCTATGGCAACGATCAAATTTCCAATACCTATTTTTCAACACCGTAGCCATCTGAAAAAGTCTATCATAGCGAATCAGTGATAGTTTCAAATGTCATATCAAATACTACTTTTTCTAGAGAACACTATGGTATAATTAGATTTTTTTGTTCAGTAATGCTTTTACCTAAAATAGTTAAAAAAAATAAATTTCGTGTATGTCGAGCAATAACGCCAAGTAAGTGGAATAGCAATAATAACGCCAATGTCACCATATGTTTTCACCAGCATAGTGCTTCGGCATGGTATAAAGATTAATACCATGCGTATTATTTATACCATGGTGCTTCGGTATACTCGGACATATTGTCGCGGCCAAAAGGACGCAGTCCCAAAAGGACGGGACCCAAAAAGACGCAACCAAATACACGCAGGCCTAAAATAGTACTTCATACTTCAATTAGATTCCACAAAAGTGACTTTCCACATAATATGTTACATTTAAGATTTGCCATCTTCTAATACGGTTTTCAGGTGAAATATTAGAATAAAAAGATTATACTAAGTCTAATTTGTAATTGGCGTTATTGCTGATAGGGTGTTGTCAATAACGCCAATTTGAATCTTTTTAAAAAAAAGGTCCTACAAGTTCAAATGCAATATAATTTTTAACAGTATTTTTTCTGTGCATTTGCAAATTACAAAAAAATTCATAGATTGAATATGATTTTTATAAAAACTGACAGTGTACTTATAATATCTTTATTTTTTCAGCACTCCAAACCGTTTCGAAGTTGTCAGATAGTTTCAAAACGATTTTCAGTGCTAAAGAAACAAAGCTATTGTAGTATAGAAACCACGAACTAATTTTATCAATATTTAAAAACATTTATTTAAATCAAAATCGGTATCTTAGGTACGTACATCTAACTTACATTTACATATTATTATGTAAGTTTTTTTTTACAGAAAAATAGAAAATTGTGCGATATGAGGTTAATTACGTATGAAATTTATTTTTAAATAGTAATGCAAAATAAACATCTTTTGAAATACCATTAGAGATACGATTGAATGCAAAAATTTTTATATTAACTTGTAAATATTCTAATTTTCGACCGACTAAAATATTCAACAACTGAAAGGAAGTCGAAGGAAAGCGCGGAAGTTTTGGGGGATATGAAATTAAAATGCTTTTTTAATAAATGGTAAGAAATTACTAATTTAGTATTTACTTACGATTTTAAAATAAAGTCGAATGACTTTTATTTAAAATAAGGTTTTGTGATATAAGCTGTTCCATTTTCTAATGAGAGTTGTGATCATTTCTTTTGATTGTTAGACATGAATTTTCATCACGAGAGACAGTTATCTTTAAAATACGGAACAAAAAGTTTGAATTAATTTTGATATTATCAACTTTATTTATGTGGCGAAACATTTTAAATGGGGTAATCGAAACAATAGAAAATCCCAATTTCTGTAATTATAAAGTTTTCTGGGCTTATTATTTACCTCCGAGTATTGTGCGCACCGTTATATATGGCATATAGATATATCCTATAGTAGATACTAAATAACATTGCGTAAAGGAATATTGAGTTACTAAAATAGTATATTAAGAAACTAGTTTTATAAGCGGCGTTTTTAACGCACGCAATCCTTTTAGAAAACGAGCCGCGTAGCGGGGAGTTTTCTAAAGGATAAGTCCAATGAAATTAGACTTAAATCCAGAAGATCTGTTTCAGGGAATGAAGGTTACACAAATCGATAGCTAAAGGTTCCCTTATGAACATATTAAAATATATCAGCTTAATTTTTCCGGCTTAATTTATAATTACAAAAATTAATCAAAGATTTAGGACTAATCGACTTTCACTCTCCTTTTCTTCCAAGTTACTCACTCAATCCAAAAAATAAAACTACTAATTTATAGTACGGAAAATTTACTATCAAATTCATGATGATTTTGAGTGGGTTTGCGTGGTGGGAATTTGGAGGAATTTGTAAATATTCAGACTTGGATAATAAAAAAATAATTAAGAGTCTCTTGCTAGAATAAAATGGATGGCACCAAGGAAAATTAACATTTTATATTGAATAATAAAAATTAATACTGAGGTGCTTCGCAATATATACTGTACATACAGGGTGTCCCAGAACTCAACGAACGTCATCCCTTAGCCTAGAGGGCTGATAGGCCAGCTCATGACTGACCAGATTAACTTTAGTAAAAAATCGTGCTATTGTGTTTTTATTATTATTATAATCGATTATAATATTATATTATTTCAACTATTTTTTATTTGTATTTTGTTTTGTTTTAAATAAATACCTGTCACTTTAATAAATTTAACAAATGTTTTCATTTAAATTCTCAATTATTGAAATAATTTCAGTATGTTCCTTTTGCAATAAAATAGCAAGATCTAGCAGGTCTATTCAAAGTTTGCTTAACTAAAACTATAATCTTAAAATATGAAATTTCGTACATGTGGCACTCGAAAAACTGATTTAAAGTGTCGATTTTCATGAAATGCAAAATAGTGTTAATATCTTGAAAACTAACCATATTTTACTTAGGTCATATTTTGATATTTTGGTTAGTTATGAGCGGGTGAATGTAAACTGGGCCAAAGTCACTTTTGGCTAAAATTTTGAAGGTAGTAAACTGGGCCAAAGACAAATTTAAGGTAAAAAAAGGGGTGCATGCAGGGTATGCCGGTGTGAATTATTTTTTTATATTATTTGAAAAAAAATATCAGAAACTAACTGTAACCTACCGATGAATCTACATCCTCGCAATCGATTTACCTTTTCGCGCATATTTTTTATAGATTCGTGTATTGCCATGGTTGTCTTTGTCAAATTCCACTCTGCGCTCCGGTCCCCTTCGCTCCGGGCGTTCCGAGCCGTTTTGACAAAGACTAGACCCCTTAATATTATCTCGCCAAAGGTGGAACTCAAAAAAGGTGAAACTCGTTTTAGGGTGGATTCGAAAGTGCAAGGTGCGAAGAGAATCCACTCTAAAAGCAAGTTTGCATTTGTAAAATATAATTAGTGTCTATCAGGGATTTGTAAGCATTTAATTATAAAAACCGCAGAACTATTTTTTATGGTGGATCCGTGCATTGCCATGGTTGTCTTTGTCAAAACTTGAATTTGACAAAGACTAAATAAAAAATAAAAATAAAATTCATATATTTCTATATCGAAGAAATGCCAAGTCAAACAACTGCTCAGTCGAATAAATGTTAAATCGAACAAAAGCATTCGAGAAACTGCTATTCGAAAAAATGTTGTCGAACAAAATTCCGTATACGCTGACGTGTATCGGTTTTTGATTTTCAAACCCCATACTACAATTTTTCAATCAATAATTTTTGCTTTTGGCCCAGTTTACCACTTTTAAAATTTTAGCAAAATTTGCCTTTGGCCCAGTTTACCACTTTCAGGTCGTTTTTTGGCCCAGTTTACATTACCCCTTATGAGCTGGTCTATTAGTCATCCAAGGAATGGCGTTGAGATTTAGGTCACTCTGTATATTTAAATTATTATTTTCTTACAACGTTTAACATAAGAGAGATAAAGATGCAAAATAATAAGTTATCTTACAGACAAAAACTGTGAACTTGATTAACGTTGTATGTAACTAAGTATTTGCTTGGTTATTAATGTCCTGATATTTCATCAGTGATGGGGCCAGGGGGTAGCCAGGGTAGGCACGTGCTCTGACTACAGAGTGCCCAACCAAGTGCTTACCCAAATTTTTAAGAATATACTACGTTTCATTTTTTAAGTGCTAATGTATTTTTTGAATTTCTTTATAAATATTGGTTATTCCTGCTCATTTCAAGTATAAGAGGGTTTAATTTCTGCCCACCTATTTCAAAAGTGCTGGCGCTGTCACCGCATTTGACTAGTTGCAAGTTGTTTGAATTATTTTGTAAATACTATAGCAAGTTTTTACTTTATAATTAAAATTACTTAGTTCTTTTAAAAACTTAAAAATGTCAGTATATTTATATAAAATAAATTGAAAATACTTCGTGTTTACTTTAATAAATATAGTTGTAGCTACAGTGACTTTAAAGAGACAGTGGCAACAAACGATGTCCAACTTTTGATTGGCTACAATGATTTTGCTAATATATATAGCTTAAGGCAGAATAAAAATTAACTGTTTTACGTTATTGGTGCATTTTATTAGCATGAGAAATGGAAATCTTTCAATTTAAAGCATAGGCCATTCTAAAGCATATATTTTTTGCTTGAATTTGCAACATTCTTGGTCGAATAAGGGGATTTTGCAACATTTTAAAGCGATTTAGGGACTTGTGTCGTCACTGTCTCTATAAAGTCACTGTAGTTGTAGCTATAACCTAAGAATTATATTATTTTTCATTAACAGGTAGAACGCAGAAATATCTGAGGTGGTGTTTAAATATGTGAAAAAGACGTTGATTTGATTAGTTGTTCTCGTATTAATTCATACTCTCATAACTAATGACGTACATGGGGCTTTTCTATCGTGGGTCAGATAATAGATAGATCCCATCTTGATTCGGTTATTGACTAAAATAACTTGTCCACATTTACTTGAAAAAAAATTATGAAATCTGAACAATCGATGTACTAAAAATCTAAATAGAGAGAGAAATCTAAATAAGAAATGGTTTTTTTATTGTTTGAAGTTTAGTGCAAATTAAGAAAAATTTGAGGGTTTATAAAGGTCATCTTTGTAGTGTTGACGGTTATGTATTACTCTCGTTTAGGAAATTTAAATTCAACGCATTCTTATCTTAGAGACTAATATTATTTATATTTTTATTAAAGAAGACGAATAAATTATACTTTCTATCTATACATTGATTGGGTAAGATTATTATTAGTTGGAATATCTGTTGTTGAATCTATAATTGGTCTAGGATACTTAAACTACTGACTACTCTTTTAGTATTTCAAGTTTAAACTGTGTATAATGGTAATAAATTAATACAAATAACTAGGTACTATAAAAAGAAGATTAATGAGATCTCTCGTTAGATATTAGTCTCGAGTATTAAACTTACTTTGTAGATAATTAAATGGGATAGATATTATAAAGCAAATATTACATTATAACAATAAACATGAAATGCAATCTTTTGACAACCGGGAATTAATCTATAAAAGTTTAGTATATATTACCAACTTATCAACTTTCCTGTTCATCAGTCAATGTCGGCTTTTTCTTGATCAGTCAAAGACCCCTGGGGAAAGTTCGGGTAAGCATCCCATATCACCATTTTTTATGCCACCTAGAAGAAAATTGTAAGCAAATTTTATAGCTGAAAATTGCATTTTGCAATATAAGCTTGAAATTGAAAACAAATTACTTTTCAGGTACTTTTATTCCATTATTTGCATTTATGAAAAATTATATAATTTTAATGAAAATAATTAACAGGTATCTTGTATTTCGTCTTTTAATTATCGACTTACCATACTCATTTATTTTTTAATTACTTTACTTACTTACTACAGATCTTGCATAATAAACGTTTTACTGAATACATACTAAGTGATTTTTAAAGTTTGTTAAATGTGTTTGAAAAACTTTATAGACATTTTCAGTTCGTCATCTTGGCGTGAGTAAACGCTGGCAGTTTAAACGGTTACTACCGTTACTACACTGATAACTAAATGGTCCCTTAGCTCTTGAAAATTACATTCCTGCCGACTCCCATCTTTCTTTCATTACATAACGGATTTTATCATTAAAAATGTAAATTTAAACAAGGAATCGCATTAGGTTGTTTTTATTACATATTTCGTACCTATATAAAATAAATTAATAACTTTAAAAGAACATAATAATAAATTGTAATTTTATATACCTAATATGGAATAAAAATATATAAATTTATTTGATTATCCACCTTAACTAGATATCTACTTTATATTATTATCAACTATTGAAAATCCAGTAATCCAAAAAGCATACAATATAGGAATAAAAAGCTTATTGTTTGAATGTATATGAATTGAAACTTTCTGTACAAATGGGAAATACATACATATTACATACATACGTATTAAGGAAGCACATAAATACATACATCTAAAATATAATAAATAGGAGCCTAACATAATATCAAAATATTTTTTATATATGAGTAACATAATATACACTTAATCTTGCTTCTATTTTGTAGATTCTGGCATTATATTACTTCAATATAACATTTTATATTTGGTGTTAAAATTACCCATTTTCTAACTTCTTTTGAATTTGTACAATTATTAAATAAATTTAAAAAATAATTTTTATATTTGTTTTAGGAAATTACAAAAACAAAAGGAACGATTTTGCAAAACCGTATACCAAGGATTATTATCATTTACAGAATGTACTCAAGCTTTTAATTCTACTACATCATTTCGTTCTTGGGATCCAGATCCTCTAAACATCTTAGGAAACGATTCTGCCTCTTTAACTGATTGGATACAATATGAAAACAGCACGCAAAACTATAACATAACTTTTTCAGAACCTACCATTGTTTCCGTTTTACCACCATTTGAGCTATGGCAAACAATATTTATAGCTGTGTGTCTTGGAATATGTATAATTTTAACCGTTGCTGGAAATGTTTTAGTGCTTCTCGCTTTTATCGTTGATCGCAGCATTCGTCAACCTAGTAATTATTTTATTGCTTCCTTAGCGGCCACCGATATGCTCATAGGTAATAATTACTTTTTATATTTTACGATTAAAATTAATTAATAAAACATTTTTTATTATCTACAGGAACAGTTTCCATGCCATTTTATACAGTTTATGTTCTTATGGGATATTGGGATTTAGGACCACTGTTATGCGATCTTTGGCTGTCAGTTGATTATACAGTGTGCTTGGTATCGCAGTACACAGTATTACTCATAACAATTGATAGATTTTGTTCCGTGAAAATTGCAGCAAAATATCGAGGTTGGAGAACTAAAGATAAAGTAGTTTGGATGGTTACTATAACTTGGATTATACCAGCTCTTTTGTTTTTTATTAGTATATTCGGTTGGGAACACTTTGTAGGTTATCGTGATTTATTACCAGGTCAATGCACCGTACAATTTTTAAAAGATCCCGTATTTAACACGGCTTTAATTATTGGATATTACTGGACGACACTCATTGTATTATTTATTTTATATGGCGGAATATATAAAACGGCATACGACATGCAAAGGAAAAGTGAAGCGAAACAACGTAAAATGCAGTCCATGGTAGCTTTAAGTGCCGGTGCGATGTCAGGTATGGCAGGGCGTGCAGCCGGAATAGGTTTGTCGAAAACACAAAGTACTTTATTAAGTCAAGATAAACCGCCTATATTATCTAGTGTAGCTTTCCCAAATGTACAAACTAGCGCCCCAATTCATTTGGGGCTACCGGTAGCAGATTACAATCAAGGAGTTGGATCGGCCGACTCCAATTCAAGTCAAAAAACAAATCTGCACCATAGGGGTAGCGGTGCTACTATAACAACTACAACCGCAGATTACAAAAGTTGCGATCGTCGTAATTTAAGCCTTCCAACCACACAGCTTGTCGCAGATATTGATAAATCCGAACGATCGAGTAGTCCAGCTTTCGAATCGGATGAAGATAGCACCGCTCCGAATCAACAACAGCATTTTCAAAATCAAGAAAATTTAAACAAGAAACGTTCTTCTATGGTAGGAATTTTAATACAAAGCAGCGTACCGCTTTACGCATTCGACGGTAGTAATCGTATTAACGGTGGAATTCCATCAACTCAAAAATCAACTCCAGGAGCACCGAGGCCGCTCAATCCACAAAAATTAAACGGCGATGACGATTCTTGTACTTTGCCTAAAATTGTAGAGCAAAATTTATTGGACGCAAGCCATACCGGGGTAGGTGAAAAATTGATACCCTTACAGTCCGAAAATGTTAATAGCAATGATGCACTAATTAATAAACCCGTAGATCATCTAATTTCGCCAAGTCTTTCTCAAAGATCTCAAACGATAATTCCCCCTCCTGTACAATTTCAAGGTAGTCCACCTGTATTGCACAATCCTATATCGTTAAGTAAATCTTCACTGCCTAATAGTAATATTACTTCCGTATCCGATCGACCACGTAGTTTGCAAGTAAAATCACAAGTCACTTATGATGTCTTAGTAGGACTCGATGGTGCCGATCTTCGTTATATGGACGAAAGTTCAGTAAATGTACCCTCACCTGTTTGTGAAAGTTCTCCTCCATCAAGTATAGCTTACGAATCACCTGTACATATTGTAAATACTGTAACCAATACATCCTTGCTTCAGACTGCACTCTTAAGGGCATCTTCTCAAAATGTTCCGCCATCGAAGAAGCTCAGTACAGAAGTTACCATCGCATCGGAAAAAACAGTTACGAGTATTGTGAATCAACCGACATTCAACACACCTGATTGCTCTACAGAAGAAGAAACTCAAATTTGTGGTATATCTAATAATCAAACGTGTACTGCGCCTAGTATAATATCTGAAGTACCTCACGAAAATAATAAAACCGCTGTTTCGCGCAATACCGAAAGTACAAAATTAAAAAGAAGTTTTGTGAAAAATTTAGGAAAAAAATTAAAAAGTAAAAAGCAAAAAACAATAGAAGGACCTTTTGGGGTACTTGGAAGGCAAAAATCAAAATCGGAAAATCGGGCAAGAAAAGCTTTGCGTACGATATCGTTTATATTGGGAGCATTTGTTGTATGCTGGACCCCTTATCACGTCTTAGCACTTGTAGAAGGATTTTGTGCAGAACCGCCTTGCACGAACGAACACTTATTTATGTTCTCTTACTTTCTTTGCTACGCGAACAGTCCTTTAAATCCATTTTGTTACGCGCTTGCAAATCAGCAATTTAAAAAAACTTTTACACGCATTCTTAAAGGTGATTTACATTTATCGTAATTTATATTTAAATTAGATATTATAAATTTATTGATATTATTGTAGATTAATAATAATAAATTAGAACGGCAATAATTGTTAGGTATCTAAAATATTTGTATAATGTCACATTTTTTTGCATTTCTTACTACAAGTCAATATTATAAAGGACAATAATTACAGCTTATGTTCTAATTTGTAAGTTATTGTTATGCTGTAAGAATGATACTCGAACGATTTTGCAAAACCTCAATTATTATTAGTGTTAATTGTACTATAAATACAGAAAAAAATTAGTGTAACGAATATTATATTTTATAAAAAACTGTTTTACGGCAGATTTTTATAGAACATTTTTATAGTAGAATGCTGTTAGTTTTAGTAAAAATGTAGTTCGTAACGACAGTTTTCTATATTGAGCCCTATAGTTCACTGCCATTGCGACCAATCCAATGATGTAACTACTTATACGCATTTTAAAAATTGAGCGTTCATAAAAATGACGATTAATAGTATTTAAATATTGATTATGTTTTTGTAAAGTTAGCCATTAACATTTCATTAATTGCAATGTCGATATTTAACTATTTACCAAAGATGTGATTAATAAATTAAATATATTAATATACAATAATAGAAAAAGTATGAATTATTAGTTACCTAAGCACAATATAGCTTGTATAATAAATTTAGGTAGGTACCATTACCTAATAAAATAATAAATTATTAACACAAAAACCCTGTGATACAACATTAAACATCTATGTACGTTTGCAGATTTTTTACATATCAATAACTCGTAATTAAATTTAATAATTTTAATTGTAAGTGCACCATAATAATACAATTATTATCTTAACATTCCAAATAGTAGATTTTACTGCTGTACCATAAGAACAGTTTTTTTCTCAAAGCAATACTTAGAGATTGTTGAATTATAAAGTTTTATATTTTCTTAAAATAATGTTTTTAATTTCATTATTTTAATAAAAATCAAAAAATTGTTGTTGTGTTTCTACTATAAAAGAACATTTTCGCCACGTGGTAAAATAATAGAAAATAATTTGCTAACTTACCAAAGCTTATGATGAATATAGTTGTTATTAAGCTACAGTAGATGCTACATACATACTTTGATAATTTAGATATTGTGTCATATTATAAGCAATGATGAAACCCAAATAGACAATAATTAATAGCTGCTGAAGTCTTAAATATTAATCCATAATATTAATGTGAATTTCTATTGAAAAAATGCTGTTTTATTTTGAGTAGGATTCAAATTTTAATTTAGATCTGTAATAATCTTCAACATAATGTATAAATATTTACTGCAATAATTAAATAGAAAAGAAGTCGGTGAAAGTCAAGGCCGAAAATGCTAAGCAGATTTTACACATCATAATAGTAAACTAATTATCTATTACAATAAAATATTATAAATAACTCATTTAAATTAATAACATTATTAAAAAAGAAACTTAATATTAATAAATATAGTGTATTTTTCAGAAAATATAGTATTTTTATTATTATCATAATATTATTAATACATAAATAGCAATCACGACTTGAGCGATCAATTACTAAAGTAAAAATTTATGATACTTTCAAAACAAAACAAGCACTTCGTTCGGTAAGACTTCTATAATACTTTTCGATTAAAAACTCGATAAATGGATAAAAAAATTAATTAATAACCTTTTACCTTAAAATATACAATCAAATTGTAAGTATTTCTAACGTCTCATTTATTTATTTAATTTTAAAGTTACTATAAAGCTTCTTTGACAAAATCAGAGTAGGTACTGCACCAGCCGCAAGTATTAGCCCATACCAATTGCAGTTTATTTTTCTTTTATGTATTTTATGTATTTTTGTAAAACTTTTCAATATGTTAATAAAAACTTATTTAATTTTAGCAGGTTTTATTTTTGTATTACTATCAGATTACAGAGATTCAAGAATCACTAATAAATAAATTCAACACTTGTTAGGCTATAATGCACATCGTTTTTACAAATAAAATAATATTCGCGATTTACATTAAGAAAACGCCACCACGCGGAATAATTTCAAACTAAGTCAAAGCGTATGAAAATTACGTTTTCATATTACCTGCATTGAAACAGTGTGTTTCAATAGCTGTCAAGACAGTCGAAACACGACAATTTCAGACCACTGCGAATATTGGTCAAACATTAAAATGTTTCTGCCCGAGGGCAGAAACACTCAAGTTTTTTTTTTCATTTTTTCCGATTTTTCCGATTTCATTTCAACCCTGTCAGAATTAAAATAATTTTTATTACTTCAAATAAAATTTAATTAGTATGACAGCTGTCAGATTCGTCAAAGTCAAATTCGATATTGTTGTTTATGAGTAATTTTTTTTTTGCGCGCGATCGATCTAAATTTTTGCATATGGTTTCCTACCAATAATTCACCAGGAAAGTGAGTACAAGACGAGGGGGGGGGGGAAATTTTTTCTCAGTTTTTCCATATCTAGCGCCGTTGTCGAGTTATTGCTGATTCAAAAAATTTTCGAATTTAAAATTTTTATTTTATAAGTTTCAACGCAAAAAAATTTTCTGTTTCAATGCAGGTAATATGAAAAATAGTATGTGTGGCGCGGGGTGAAACGCGATTTCAGACGAAGGTGATGCCATCCCTCGCTTCACTCGGGCAGGCAAATTTCACCCTCGTCTGAAATCGCTTTGTTTCACCCCTTGCCAAACAATATACTATTTGTACTCAAAAGCATTTGTTTATGCGCATTTATCATTCAATTTGGTGAATTATGTTTTATTATTAAGCTAGAATATAATTTATTGATAGGTAGTGTATATAAAAACCCGATAAATAACTGCATCATTGAAATAAACTAAAAGTTACTTAAGATTATCGTCAAGATTGTCTTGTTTTAATAATGAGATTAAAAAATTATCCTTTTAATACACATTACCAATATGAAAAATTCTTTATATAAGAAGAACTCTTTTGTTAATAAAGTAATTATTAAAAAAATGAAATCAAACATGTCAAAGAAAATTAAGAAAAAAATTATCAACAACGTTAACTGTTGCGTGTTCGGCTGTCATAGTAAGAAAGGACGAGAAAATCACCTCAGTTTTCATTATTTCCCTGGAAAAACAAGGATTATGTGACTATAATAAATAAGTTTGGAGTTGAAGAAAAAACCTGCAGAAGAAGAGCTTGGGTAAGGGCATTATTTTACTAACTAAAGTGACAAGTTGTTCACGCGTGTGTTCTCTGCACTTCCAACGAGATGATTTTATCTTACCAGACTGTCCAACTAAGAAGCCACGATTTAAAAAAATTGCAGTTCCTTCCCAAAATTTACCTCAAACAAGTATACCTTTGGCAAAAACAAAAAGCAGTTTAGACCGAGCAAGAAGATACGACGAAAGAAAGATGTTGGAGGTGGTTGCGAATGTCAGTGAAATTAATATAGCTGATGAAGAAGTTGAAAATGAACAAGTTGAGCAAGTTGAAAATGAAAGGCAAGTTTCAGCAAGTGAAAGTGGAGCCATTGGAAGAAGAATATCAGACTTAGAAGTAGCACTCCGGTAAATTCAATAATGCCATTCCCAACTGAACCTGGCCATAATATTGATGTTTTCTTTTCAATGTTAAAACATCATCTTCTGTGTGTTGAAGGTATTTACATGTTGTCTGAAATGTTTTGGCAACTTCGGTTTTTCCTGTAAGAAAAGCATATTAAAATAATTGTAACATAAAAGCAAACAAATTCTTAAGAGTTAGGACATGTAAATAATTACCTGAATATGGGCACTTAATTTCTAATAATTTAATAGGTATGTTATTCTTATAAACTACACCATCGGGAGAGTACCCAAGCCAAGGTTGTTTACTACTTACGATTAGTCCTGTTTCCAAAATTTTGTAGTCTGGCTTTTCCTTGCTGTACATGGTTCTCGCTGCACCTTCATACAGCTTTTCATGTTTGGTAAATTTGTTTTGGAACGATTTGGGCTAAAAATATTTCAACGTCTTATCTTCCCATTTATCCTGGGTATACGTGTAAATTCCGTAACACCTGGATCCAGTGATACGAAATTGCCTTTCAATACCCCACTTTTCTGCATCGCTTTTTGTTATTTCAGCAATTTTAATTGCGTTGAAATTGTTTATAAATAAATTATTGTATGTTGATTTGCAACACTCGTGTGTAAAACTCGGTGGCGGCAATTGATCGATTTGATGTGCTTTTGAACAGTTTTCTATTAAAACCATCCAATCCTGCTGCTGATTGACATTTTTGTCCTCGAGTGGTTGTGCGACGAGACTTTTATGTAAACGTCCGTTTCTAATAATTTAATAAAATAAGTTCATTTTACAGTTTATGTACGGTGTATGTATTACCTGTGTTTTGCTAGAGCAGAGTTTGGCAATAGTGTTATGAATCTTTGAAAAAGACTTGCCTTTTGAATGTCGGTTAAAGGTTTTAATTTTACGAGTTCTTTTTAAAACAATCTATTTCTGAAAATGAAACTGCTGCATACTTGTTAGAAGTTGACTTCTTGTTCCAGTAACACTTTACATCGGTAGTTGACAATTCAGGAAACTCCAAAATGTTACCCCTAAAACAACGTAAATTACAAATTAGATTTAAATAAAAAATTTTTATTAATACTACCTAGTGCACAACAACAAAACTGCAGTAACATGCTTACACTGACCCGACATTCCAGCCTTACAAGTACAAGAACATTTGTTAACATCCACTTCTTTGTTTGTTATGGTTAAAATGACTGATATTTCGTGTGGACTTTCTAGTAGTGCACTTGTTTGCAGGCAAAGTGCAAAAATTGTAATACTTTCTTCACTCACTTTTGCTAGTTATTCCATGCGTTATAATGTGTTTAGTACTTTCAAGTGCTTGACCTTCACTTATACATCTTGAACTAGGTGTGGCCCCAAGATATGTAAACAAATTCAAAAACGATAAACAAAGTGGTTAATCCATTGTATATACTTCTTGCGAAACTAGTAATATAAATAATAAATTAAATAAGGTTATTATAAAATTAGTAGTAGTTTATTATTTATATATTAGTATTAATCCTAGCAAACATACAAGTCAGAAAGATTTCTTAAAGAAGTCTTTTTAAAGACGTCTTTAAGAACTCTAAATGTGATGTCTGAACGACTTCATTTTTCAGAACTCTCAATTAAGAGGTCTTGAAGAAGTCTTTTTACTGACTTCGTAAGAAGTCAGAAATATGAGCCCTTTGAGAAGTCTTTTTACTGACTTCGTAAGATGTCAAAAATATGAGTTCTATAATAAGTCTTTCTTCTGACTTCATAAGACGTCAAAACTATGAGTTCTTTAAGAAGTCTTCCTTCTGACTTCCTAAAACGTCAAAAATATGAGTTCTTTAAGAAGTTTTTTTCTGACTTCCTAAGACGTCAAAAATATGAGCTCTTTTAGAAGTCTTTTATTCTGAGGTTTGGTTGGATTAAATTTGACGCATGCGTTTGGTGGTATAACATGCACATGTTTTATAGTACGTAACCTACAAAATTCGAAACAGTTTTTGTTGACATTTCCCATTTTGTTTCCAACTCAATTTATAATTGTGGTTTGTAAATTGAAAATAATTTTCACCAGGATGTTAAGAAAACGCCGGTTTGACGAATTGTCTAAAAGTTAAAATGAATCGACTATTAAAAAAACACTGCAAAGAATTAGTTTTGAAAACTGTTTTATATATGCTCCTAAAAACACCACTGTCCGTGCTGTTGCTACTGGAGAATATTTCCATTATGGACTACAAAAAGGATTAATTGATCAACCGAAGGTTATTGATATGAGTCAGTTTAAAGAAATTATCCGGATTAATGTGCACATCGATGGCTTGCCAATATGAAAAAGCTCAAAAAGTCAACTGTATCCAATACTAGCAGAAAACCCAAAAGTTGTACCTTTTCTTGCCGGTGTATATTATCATGGATTCAGCAAACCAGATGATTGTAATGAATTTTTATATTTTTGTTTTTTTTTTAAATTAATAAAAGATTAATGTAAAATTAGTAATTGTTTTAAATTGTCTTTAATAAGAACTATTAAAGAGCTCGTTTTTCTGAATTCAGAAATAGCTTTTAATTCTGACTTCTAAAAGAACTCTCGTTTCTGATTTCTACGAGAACTCTTTTCTGAATTCAGAAATAGCTCTTAATTCTGGCTTCTAAAAGAACTCTCTTTTTTGATGACTATAAGACCTCTTTTTTCTGAATTCAGAAAAAAGAGCTCTTTGAGAGTTCTTTGAGAAGTTTGAAATTGCTCTTGAAGTGGCGCATTGGACGTCCTCAAGACCTTCTTTCTGAAGATCATTAAGACGTCCAAATCTTAAATAAGAGCTCTTTAAGAACTTTGAAGACATCATATTGTTTACTGGGATGCTTATACTTACTGTTGGTAATTAATTTTTGTGTTTGTACAAATTACTGCAATCTATTAATAATCTTTTTTTAAATACTAATACAGGGCGTTTTCTGGTTCAGCACACGTAATACAGATGAAAAATAACTAATTAACAAAACAAAAGACGACAAATTTAAGAACACACTAAACACACACTATATTTAACCATAAAAACATGATAAAAACATTGAAGTGTACGCTTTAATCCGACCATGCTGGTGGTGATGGCAGCGCCTCCAACGGCAATGTAAATCGCCAATAAACTGCAAGTATAGTTTGGTCTTAGATCATAAGTATATTTATTTATTTATTTATAACAAGAATACATCCTAATCAGCAGAGCTGGTATAAGAATTAAAATTTACATTAAAATATTAAAATATTATTTACAAAAATTTTTAGTTATTTTTTAGTATTTACATGTTCCTGAATTAATTTTTTAAATTGTAGTATTGTTTTGGCTTGTTGAATATGAATTGGTACCTGGTTGAATTCTCGTAGTGCATTATGTTCAGTAGTTCTTTTTCCCAAATTTGTTCTGGCTGTAGTAATATCGTAATCATTTTTATTCCTTGTGTTGTGTTGATGAATTTTGTTTCTTCTTTTTAATTTTACACAGTTTTTTATTAAATTATTTTGAATTTTAAAGATATACTTCATTTTTTCAATATAAATAAGTTCCTTGATATTAAATACATTAAAATTTTTATATAAATTTTCTGTTGGCGTGAGCCAATTCAAATTAAAAACTAATTTCAAAGCTTTATTTTGTTGGCGTTGTAATTTTGCGATATTACTGGATTGGTGCGTCCAAGCTGATATACAGTATAAGTATTGTGATTTTATAAATGCATGGTAAATCATATTTCTATATTTAGTACTTATTACATTACCGCATCTACTCATAGCTCCTATTAATGGCGTATTTTTTTGTATAACCCAATTTGTTTGTTGTTGACCAGTAAGTTTATCATCTACAATGATTCCTAAATATTTTATATTTGATACTCTCAGCAAACACTCGTTTTGTATTTTTAAAGATATTGTAGGTGATTTCTTGTTTTTTTGAGAAAATATCATAAATTTAGTTTTTGATTTGTTAATTGTTAGTTTATTATGAACTGTCCAGTTGTAATATAATAAACATATATAATATAATATAATAATATAATAAACATAGACTAGATTTTATTCTACTTGTAATTTACCAACTTAATTTTCACTTAATAAACCGTTTACACGTTACAATGAAGTTGTCAATTAAGTTAAATTTAACTTAGAATAGAATCTAGTCTATGTTTCACTTACCAAGTAAATCACTTACTACCAACTTGCCTCGTGTAAACGGCCCTTCAGCGTAAATTTCAGGGTCAAACCATCTCGCACGTTCCTTTTTGTTTTTATCCTTGTTGAACATGTGCGTTCTAGATTTTGCATTTCTCTCAAGAATTCCACCAATAATGGCGGGTTTCAGAAATAAATTTTAGGTGGGAATAACTAAGGAAACAAACTAATAACCGACAAACGTATCTAAAAGATTACCAAGGAAACAAACTAATTTTCGACAAGCGTATCTAAAAAATTATTTAGAAAGAGAGAAAAGATTGGTGGTACTGGTATACAACAAAGATACTACCAGTATTTCAGTAAGTCGAAAATAAATGGACACGATACTTTAATGCTCAGGTATAGGGTAGTCGTTATCTATGTAATATATTATATGATCTAAAAGCTGGTTCACACTATGCGATTTCTCATGTGACTTGTCGTATTACTTGTCGTATTAGAAATATTTTTATGTTCACACTATGCAATTTTTAATATTATAGAAGTCAAAGCTAAATACTAAGCTCGATTTTGACAATAAAATGGTTTCTATTTTCTACAGCTACATCTACATCAATTTTAAACATAAAAACTGTTGGTCATATGACATCAGCGTTGCTTACGATTTTAGACAGGATTTTTCTTACGATAAAGTCACATGAGAAATCGCATGGTGTGAACCAGCTTTAAGAGTTAGGTTAAGATTTATCCTTTATTTTGACATCAAACGACAAATTAAAATGCATCTTCAAGGTAGACAGTTGAGAAAATTTTTTAAGAAAAATATTATGACAATTTTTTATTGGGGAGATAGAAAGATCTATTAAATATTTATTAAAAAAATTTAAAAGCGGGGTGTAAATCTGATTATTTTAATAAAGCAAATAAATATTTTAATTTGTCGATTTCCATTACTTCCAAAAATAATATATTGTCGCTTTTTGACTTAATGTGTTGAATTTCAAGACTGCTCTGTTTGTAATCGATAACTAATAAGTGCTTAGCAAATGTTAATTTTCCGTCGTTAAATCTATAAGACGTGCGATGCGTCGAAACGTGTTTAAAAAGTTCTGTATACCGAATATATTTTTAGAAACATTCGCATGCATACATACCCCAGATTTTGCTTGTGTCGGTCTTTGATTTCGCGTTGTTAATAAATTTAATCTAGTGTTTTGAATTTTATCATATTTTGGGCATCAATGTTTTTTGAGTTTATATTAAACTTATGAAGCCTACAAAAATAGGAAAATATAAAGAAACCGTTACTCTCAAAATAAAGACAAAAATTCTGAAGTTGTATTTTGAACGTGAAATTCAAAATTAGAATGAATGAAGCTGAACACCAAACAAGTATGACCTTTACTTAAGTAAAGCACATTTGGTTGAGAAAGGCTAAAAGAGCAAACAACCTAAACCTACCAGTTAAATGTACTATAATATGAAGTCTGTTTGCAAATTATAAACAGGTATCTTTTACATAATCAAGGAATAAGCGATAGACACCGTGTTTCTGGCTTATTAGCCGCCTTCAGTATCACATACAGGTTATTTAATTTGCACCGCTTGTGCCCAGTTTCCAGTGAAGGAACTCAGCATTAATTTAAGGTAAGTAGTAATAAATTTATAACACTAATTAAATAAGTTGTGAAATATACTGCGTCGAAATTGAAAAATGGCAGAGTAAAATTGTTTACAAAAATATGCCTGAAAGAAGAAACACTAAGTCAGAGTTATATCACTTCTTTTAAGATTTGTTGTAATCAAATATTTGATTTGCGTATTAATATAATCTAATGGAGATATAACAAATACTATCTACTATTTATTATATTGTTTACAGTTAATTCTATTTGAATTGCATTTTTATTCAGTGCAGCGGTATAATTAAAAAAAAAATTACATGAATTTTATTCCAATTAGGTTGTGATAATAAATAATTTTAAAATCATACATAATTAGGTACATTGCGATTTCTTATACTACCTTTTCAGGAAACGTTGTGATCAAATACTATAGCCGGATTCGCGTTTATTTAAGAGTTAAATGTCAAATATCTATGATTGATTAAAAGGTAAAGAATGAAATTTAATACTTAAAAAACTTTTGGGCACAAGCTTGACCTTAAAGTAAAATTTGTTTTAATGGCGTAGTGCGTATTTGGGTACAATATAATTACGACCAATATTATAGCAGGTTAACAATATTAAAATAAAACAAATAAATGTTGAAAAGTGTGAACTAATATAAAAGTTAAAATCAAAATTTCGAAAAACCTCTATTGAATCTTTGTTAGATCGGCCGCTTACAAACCCTCTCGTGTAGGCACACATTTTCACACTTAAAACCTTTATGTTCGTACTAATAGTCACGGATTAATCCGCGATTCAAGATTAATTCTCGAAATAGCAGCTGTTGCTACGATATGGTCTAAACTCCAGTAATCTCATTGGTAAATCCTAGGATTATCTTGAATCTCAGATTAATTTGTGACTATGTAACGGGCATTAATAAATTTCCGACAACGGTGATTTCGTATGAAGCTCCATTTCCTCAGCACCCCCACCTCAAAATATTTAAATCGGACTTGATGCAATTGTTTGTACTTTGTTTATACCTGTTTGTACCGCAAAAATTTTCGTTTGTATCAAAAAGACAAAAAAGATACAGCACTTTCAAAGTAGTGGTGCTAGGGAAATGCCAACACCCCCACCTCAAAGTATTGAAATCGAACTTGGTGCAAATCGTTTGTACTTCATTTGTACCTGTTTGTACCGCAAAAGTCTTTGTTTGTAGCAAAAGTACAAAAAAGAAAATCTGAAAACAAGCTAGAAATAGAAAAGTTTGAGACCAACGCGCATGCGCATATTGTAGAGGGTTGGCTTCAGAACTAAGTAAAAACTCCCCCTTCCTCTGTATTAAAGGGGATATTATTATTATTACTTATAATATAATAAATAATAATGTACAATCTATGTTGAAGAAACGTTTTTACAAAGTTATGAGCATTTCTAATTTTAGAGAACTGCGAGTAAGTTACGCTTGGTAACATTATTGATGAAGATAAAAATTCAGAAATTGATTTGAAGTTTCAGTCAGAAAATGCGGTCGAAAATTGGGGTGGTCTTGCGAAAGATGGTTGTCGTACAGTTGAAAGAGAAACGTATGATTACTCAAAAAAGAATCCAACCATAGTTTCAACTGAAGAACAAAAGACAAAACAGAAAGAATTAAGTGAGGAATGTAATACTGATGAAGATAAAAGTTCAGAAGTTGATTTAAAGTTGCAGTCCGAAAACAAAGTTGAAAATTGTGGTAGCCTTGCGAAAGACAACAACTGCCGTAAAGGTAAAAAAGAAAGGCTAATTATTTAGATAAAGATCCAACCGCATTGACATATAACGAAAACAGCAAAACAAAATCTTTTGTCATCGGAGTACTTTAGAATGAAAGTTATTTGCAGAATTTAATAATTGGCAATACTTACTATACACTGATAAATACGTGCGCATTTGATAGTATCGTCCGGGTTCTCTGTTCTTCGTATACTGAAAGCCCTAATTATGCAAATTGTATAAATCAAAATAACACACATCTGCTAAACGAGCTTGTTTCACATATTATGTGAGATGGTATCAACGCATATACATATAGGATTCTATTTTAATCGGTATTGTTACCATGAAGCAAGACCTTTCACATAATCACGTTGAAGTAAATGCAACAAGTACCGCATATCACTTATGTAATGCGTTATTCAATGATTATCCATCAGTTATAGAAGGTCTTACGTGTGCTAAATGCAAGAGTAACATTGAAAGGTAATTTCCACCGACAGTGTCGTAAATTTGCCAGATAGTACTGTAATAAACCTCCAAAATGCATTAAATTTCAAGTTTAAAGAAAATAATGGTAACCTCAGTCAGTGCAAAATGTGCAAATCCCAGTACAAAAAAAAATTGTTTTTAGTCAACAAGTTTTGTTTGAAGTATGTGGTCCATCTACTTCAAATTCATCAACTGAATTAAATATTCCTTTAAAAGAAATTCCCCTTCAAATTGTGATGAACGATACGCTTTACTATTTTCAAGGTGCTATTAGTTTTCTACCTCCAACGGCAAAGAATAAGTAATAATAATAATATCCCTCATTATATTCTTTAATACAGGGGGGGGGGGGGTACTGAGTTCTGAAGCCACCGCTGTACAATATGCGCATGAGCGTTGGTCTCAAGCATTTTTATTTGGCTTGTTTTCAGCTTTTCTTTTTTGTACTTTTATTACAAACGAAAACTTTTGCGGTAGAAGCAGGTACAAACGAAGTACAAACGATTGCGCCAAGTCCGATTTAAATATTTTATATTACACTGAATCATTATTTGTCTTTTATACCTTGACAACGAGATATATTAAATAGGCTATAACGCCCTAGGGCCTATAAATCATAATGCCCGCTCATTATGCCCTCTCATTCGCAATTATATAATATATTTTAAAAAATGTACAATTTTATTTAAAATTAAACCGCTTTTCACGGCCGATTCGGTTTGATGCACTACCATGATGTTGCACGCCTCCCTGAGTCCGCCACCGTCACACATCACAGTGAGTGATTTCTGTAATACGTTACTGAATATCTCAATATCCTCAGTACTGTTCAATTTAACTTTTATGGTATTTGCTTTTGGCATATCGGTCTCCAGGGCTTTTGGCAGAACGTCCGAAAATAATTTTTTTTCAGTTTCCGAGGATTCCTGAACAGCCAAGGCTTCACTTTGATTACTATAATTTAAAAAATCGCAGTGAAAGTAATGTGTTATCAGGCCCAGAAGAATCATATCCGTCCGATAGCTGGCTCATCAGCCACCAGGATACTTTCATCCTAGCTTATGGGTTTCCACGCACGGCTTAAACATAACTTTTTACGCTCTTTCGTTTGGTCTACTCCATATGGCTCTGAACCCTCAATATATGAAATACATGTATACCTATTATAATAGATTGTTTATTTAATTATTTACTAAATTTAATATAATTATATGCATTTAAAATTTATTAATTTATTTTTCTTCTCTTGGGGGTCGATGTAAGCAAAATTATCTTTATCAAAATCTGTTAAAAACCTTTTGAAGATCTAAATGTTTCATATTAATCATCATGTACAACTTTTACCAAATCATGTAGGACATCACAAAAATAATTGATTTTTACAGTATTCAAATTTTTTTTAATTATACCATTTAATAAAAATTAAATTTAAATGCAATTATTCTATATCACCGCAATCAAATTAAAAGTAGCTCAAATAAAAAATTACTTAGATAAAATTAATCCGCTAATTAAAATTGAATTAGTCAAATTCGAACTTTTGAAAAAAGTGGCACAGCTCTAGCTTAGAATATCTACTCGTAGGCATTAATTCTTCTGCTTCTTAAACTGAATTTAACCTAAAGACTTGTTATTTCCAGTATGTGGTTACCTAATCTGTTGAAATTGAAATTTTTGAAAACAATAAACAAAAACAATATATTATCTACTGTAATAATATATTATGATATAATATGAATAATTTAAAAAAGAATATATAAACATCTAATTAAAAGCGATAACATTGCGCTTTAGAGCGCACGTTACCGGAAACTGTTACATCGCGACATAGGTTAGAAAAACTATTCAAGTTTTTTCACTTTTCAGTCGGACACTTTACGCCTCTTCTTTGATGGAGAAAACTCTGTCGTCGAGTTCGTCATTAAAGTTCTTTTCGACGCTAACCGCAAGCTGCGACGCGGTTTTGAGAGAAGTTCTTCGGTAAACATTAAAGAATCGTCAAATATCTAAAAAGCAAAATTTAACCAAAACAAAAATGTTAAGTAAGTAAAATTTTACCAATCGTTTCTTAACTTTTACGTTGTCAATTTTCACAGCAGACTCATCATTGGGCATAGTTTTGGAAGCTTTCGTGAGCTTACAGGAATCTGTATTTTTTATTAAACTAGGATTACTAACAACCATTAGACTTTAACGAGTTAGCACTATTTCAACAGTTAACAATTTTGTATTTTTTTCCATAACGTCATATATAAATTATAAAAAAGTTTAATGCCAAATTGACGTTGGCATGGTGACTAACTGCATTAGTTTTGCAAATATGTTGGAACATGTTAGATAGGGTCGAGTACCCTAAAGTTTTGAATGGTTTTTTACTAAAATGACCTACAAATAGAATATTTAATAAAAATCGACAATTTTCCAAAATTCTTTCGAACTTATTTGAAATTTGCCAATAAAATCAATGCATTGAGAATTTTTACTTACTTGATTTTACTGTTCGACTATTGGTAAATTTGGACTGCATACAAATTAATTTATTGTTGGCATTCTCAATTGCCCAAAATAAAAGGGTAGGTACATATATATTATTTAAACATACAATGGACATACATTATTTATCCAGTTGTATCCCTCCATATTACCTACGCATCAGTTTCAAACCACTGTACTTGCAATAATAGCGTCCTTTTTTTTAATATTAAATTTTTATTTGTGTATATAGTTTCGATGTCCATTAGCAGTAAATTGTAACTTGTCGTTCCTTTTATAAATATTGAGTTTTGAGTAAATTTTAATTTTTTTCTGTTTAATTTAAAATTATCTCTAAAAAATTAAATAAGTAGTTAAATAATTAATGTTACTTACTTGTTAGTTTTGCCATCTCAAAGAATAATCTACCTGCCAATTCTACAAAATCTTGCTCCTTGTAAACTTGGAGAATTATTCTTGTCGGACTATTACTACAATATTTAAGTTTCTTTTTCTTATAAAAACCATGCACCGATATTCTAATAGGTTTTCAACTTTTAGCCAATACAACTCTTTCAACATTTCTTCCCAATATGATCCTCATTCCTCTATTTTAGAAAACTTGTAATTTAACGTTGAAACTTGAAAGGCCTATAATTCTGCCTATTGTTACTTGCGGTTCTTATTTATGCCTATTAAAATTATTAAACGAAATTAAATCGATTGGAATGAAAATAAATAAAGAGCAACATTTTCTTAAAAGTAGAGTCAGTTGTTTATGAAACCTGTGATGGGCAACGTAAACTGTCACGGAGCTTACCACGGAGCTTAATGATTTATTGATTTTACAATGATTTAAACTAATTTTACTTTTGTTTTTTAATAGTTATTTATGTATCTAGGGCATTATGACGATGTTTATGTCGAGGGCAACCAATGTAAAAGGGCGAGGGCCGCCAGGCCCGACAGTTTTTAAGTTGCTCGAGAGCATAAACATCGAGTAATGCTCGTGAAGCATACAACGTTTTATATTTCACTGCATTTGAATTTGTCAATATTTAAAAATTTTATAAATTTTGAATTTGATGATTGCTAAATTTTATTTTTTTTTTTAATTTTTAATTGTTCAATTAGTGAATCTACATTTGAAAGTTATACTTTTAAGTTTAAATAAAATTGTAAACAATAAAATGGTACATTTTTGAATTATATTATATAATTGCAAATGAAAGGGCATAATGAGCGGGCATTATGATTTATAGGCCCTAGGGCGTTATAGGCTATTTAATATATCTCGTTGTCAAGGTATAAAAGACAAATAATGATTCAGTGTAATATAAAATATTTTAAAGTGCTCTAGAATTATGGTCAGTCTAATCAATCTGGCATTAACATTTTCTAAAATAATAAAAGGAATTATAATGAAATTGGCTTTAAAAAAAAGGTTCTGGTTAAACTGCATGTGAGATTCGACTTTCTTATTTATACATAGCGTCAAACTAAAATCAACCTTCTTAACACCACTGGTTACAATAATTACAAGAAATTCGTTTAAATTTTCCAGAGTCGACATAATCAAACATATAATTTAAAAAAAAACATTGTCTGGTCGAAACTTCGCTCTTCCACGTTATTAGTGTATTTTTAAACATAAATATGACACGTTTTAAAAATGTTGATCTAAAAGTCAAGATGTAACCATATCATAAGTAGATCAACTAATGAATAGCAAAGTAAATAATTTAAAAATAAAAATGATTGATTTTAAAAGCGGCCATATGACCACCAATGATGCTGAATGCTCTGCTCGCCCGAATTCGGCAATCGTTCCAGAAAACAAAATAAAGGTGCACAAAATCGTTTTTAAAGACAGTAAAGTGAATTTGCATGAGATAGCTGACATCTTAAAGATATCAGAAGGTAGTGTATTCACTATTTTACGTAAACATTTGTCCATCAAAAATCTCTGTTCGAAGCGTGCACTGCGTTTGCTTCCTGTTGACCAGCAATAACACACTTGTAGAGGATTCAGAGCGCTGTTAGGAGCGGCTTAGGTGAAATAAAATATACTTTTTTCTTAAATCTGTCACAATGGATGAAAGATGGATTCATCACTACACTCCAGAGTCAAATCGGCAGTCAGCTGAGTGAACAGCAGCTGGCGAAAGCCATGCAAATCGATCAAAAACACAAAAGTAGGCCAGGGAAGGCGTCCATATTTTAGGATACGCATGGTATAATATTCGATTCTAGGAATTTTATGCCCCAGCATATGTTCGACAAGCACTTAATCGACAGCATTTGTGCGACTCGAAATTTTGTTCGACATGCATTTGTTCGACACAACATTGATTTGAATCAGCATTTGTTCACCATGGAATTTTGTACGACAGCATTTGTTCGACAAACTCTTAATAGACAGCATTTGTACAACCTGGAATGTTCTTCGAATATTTTACTTATAAAATTTATAAATAAGAACTTAAAATAAATATGAAATAAAACTGAAAAATTAAAGAATTCAAAACTTAAAAGAAAATCTTTTATTTAAAATTATAAAAAAGTGCACTAACAAGTAAAAAATAATTTATAAATAAATTGTGAACAATTTATGCCGAATGAAAACGAAACTCAGTATTTGTGAGGAGTAGCTCACAATATATAGCATTTTAAATTCCAAGCCATATTATACTTTTAATAACTTAAAATAAAAACTTTAAACAAAACTTTTTAAAATAAAAATTTATTAAATAAAACTTTAATAAATAAAATATATAATATATTATAATAAAAACTATAAGAAATAATTTTTTTTGTAATAATCATTTTAATGATTAATGATTAATGATTACGTACTCAAAAAAGAGTACGTCCACAATTGTCATGCCGTCATGTCGAAAACATGTCTATTCACTCAAATGTTGAGTCGAACAAATGCATGTCGAACAAAATTCCATGTCGAACAAATGCTTATTCGCATAAATGTTTTGTCGAACAAAAACATGTCGAACAAAATTTAGAGTCGCACAAATGCTGTCAATTAAGTGCTTGTCGAACAAATGCTGGCGCACAAAATTCCGGACACGATTATATGTAATATATAATTATAAGTGAAGAAAAAAAAAGTGTTTTTTCACCAAGATAATGCACTGTGTCACAAGTTGATCGCAATAATGGGAGAAGCGTTGGAATGAATGTATCACTCTTGAAGGAGACTATGCGGATGAATAAAGTCGAATTTTGTCAAAAGTTGTTGTTTTATTAGTCATCGTACAAACTTATTGAGTGATAAGTGGGGTACGGATTTCTAGAAATTTTGCTATACAGAAATATTGATAGCAGAAGTGTAATTAATTAATTATATATATTATACCTGGCAGTCTGATAAGTCCCTGAAAATTCTAAAAGATAACATTAGTATTCACTAATTTAAACCATTTTTGACAAGCTTCGTCCTTTAAATGACGTTTATCAAAATTTCAGCCATTTAAGATTACTCCTTTACAAGTTAAAGCACCGAGGAGAGACCAGCCAATCAGTATTTTTTAATATGGAAAAAAGTGAGTTTCGAGTTTTGATTAAACACTATTATATAAGCAAGAAAATGATAACCGAGACCAAAGCCAAGCTGAATAAGTATTACCCGGACTCTGCACCGTCGATTGAAACGATTCATAAATGGTTTACTGTTTTTGTTATGGCCGTACGAGCACCAATGATGCTGAACGTTCTGAACGCCCAAAAGAGGTCACTACACCAGAAAATACGGAAAAAATCCATGATACGATGTTGAATGATCCCAAAATGAAATTAAGGGAGCTAGAGCTAAGGCTGCAAGTATATCAATGAAATGTGTGGGCAATATCGTACATGCGTTTTTGGGCATGAAGAAGCTCTGCGCACATTGGGTGCCGCGTTTGCTCACAGTCGACCAAAAATGAATTCGTGTTACAACTTCCCAGCAGAATTTGAGCATGTTTACGCGTAATTCGAAAGACTTTTTTCGCCGATTTGTAACAATTCATGAAACAATTCATGAATACCAGAGTCAAAACAACAATCAAAGCAATGGGTTTCTGCGGGTGAAAGTGCTTCAAAGCGTCTGAAAACGCAACAATGGGCTGGAAAGGTTATCGCCTCCGTATTTTGGGATGCGCATGGATAATTTTCTTCGAATGTCTTGAAAGAGGTAAAACTATAACTGGCGAATATTATTCATCATTATTGGATCATTTGAAAAACGAAGGGAACAATCTTTTATCATCACGACAATGCGCCTGTTCATTCATCGTTAGTTGAACAAGCAAAATCGGGTTTGAACTGATCCTTCAACCACCGTATTCGCCAGATCTGGTCCCCAGTGACTTCTACCAGTTTTTAAATCCGAAGAAATGGCTCACCGGTAAACGTTTTTACTCAAATGAGAAGCTCATATCTGAAACTGAGGCTTATTTTGTGGAACTTCCGTTTGACTACTATTCGGACGGTAAAAAAAAGTTAGAAAATCGTCGAATTTGTTGTATCGTCCTAAAAGGAAAGTATGTTGAGAAATTAAGCCGAATTTGGTAAAAAAAATGTTTCCGTGTCTCATTATTCAGGGACTTATCAGACTGCCTAGTATTATATTGTAGTATGTAATTTTCATAAAATGCATGGACTCCGTACGATTTTTCTTTCACTAACATAAATTTAAGTTATTATTCAAATTATTAGCACTTTATTAAAAGATTAAAATGTTACACACAAAAGAAATACTACATAACATAAATTTTGTATAAATAAAGTGCACGTAAAATTGTGAACCACTGTGTATGGAAGTTAAAAATGTGAAAATAAAAATAATTGGATACTTACATGCAAGGCGAAAACTGGTGGCCAGAGTGAATGACGTTAAATTTTGATGTTCGCTAATATTACATCCATCTTAAGATCTTTTCAAAATAATTTGAAGAATTTGAAGTCTAAAGTACCTAAAATGGGTAAATATTACAATATTTAGTTGATTAATTCGCATGGAAAGCCGATGTTTAGAAAATTAATATTATTCTTGAGCACATGGAATTGCAACAAATTTAAGTTTTACTTATTACTAGTTGTTGGAGCTTATTTAAAAAGGTAATTGGAGTTATTGATGGAATGTTTGTCACGAAAATTTACCAGAAGTATAATTTAGTATTCTTTTTCTCAATTTATTTAAGATATTGTAAAGCCGCTGTCCGAATTTCAACAGATGTGTTATTCATATCAAGACGTCACACGTAATGAAACTTCCTATCAGCAACTGTTAACTGCCTACCAAACGAAATACCTGTTGAGCGATAATTGCGGAAGCTAATAATCATCAGTGGCGTGCCGAACTACACATAATTTTGGTAATTAATAAAAATTCATTTGCAAAAAACTTTATTCGTGACAAAATTATAGCATTAAAATTTTTCGTTCTTAACACTTCTGAGCCATGTAAAATTTGGAATTAAATTTTGCTTTAAAAAAGGTACTATAATAGACATGTTTCCAAAATTATGATTTTACTGGTAAGGCCCATCATTGAAATTTATGAATGAAACACAACATCGTTCAAATGGATTCTACGACTAGTTTTACAGTACCTCATTCGATCTACCCAATTTTTTAGTACATTTTCGATTGTTTGGGACTCTATCTCGTGAACCATAGCGTCGATTTCCTGATTTAACCCTTCGTTTCATGGTGTGCCAGATTTGGCACATACCGAAGTTTTGATTATATTTCTTATGATTAAAGTTAATACCCAATTTCAACTACTGTAGCCTATTCATAGAATACCTAAGAATAGATCAAAGTAAAAATAATTTTCCTAGGATACAACAATATCCTAGTAGTAGTCGATTAAACCTAAGAATAATCAGCATTTTTTACAATTGGTTAATCTTCAGTGCGACGTGAATTTTTCACGCCAATGAAATTTCAAATTTTTCACAGGAAAATTATGAAATTGGTGAAGTATAATAGTAAAATAGTAATAATAAAACACAGTTTAACACAATAATTTAAATTTTTTAAGTATTGTTGACCAAACAACGTATTTTTTTTTAAATATTACAATGAATTGTTAAATAGGAATTTTTTCTTTATTTTTCCCATTAACTACAGCACAATAAGTAACCAAAAAAATATTTTTTTTCAAAATTCGTTTCATCATGTAACGAAGGGTTAAGGCCTCAATAAACTCGGGATTGTTTGCGTAACACTTATCTTTCACGGTTCCCCAGAGATAATAGTCTAATGGAGTCAAATCACAGCAGCGAGGCGGTCAACTGACTTCCAAGTTTCGGCTGATCATGCGGTTTTTAATCACAGTGCGCAAAAGTTCGATTGTAACGTTGGCTGTGTGGCACGTAGCGTCGCCTTGGTGAAACCATATACCTAGTCCATGACATCCTCTTCAACTTTTTGGAACAAAAATCGCTGAGCATGGTACAGTAACGCTCGCCATTGACGGTAACGGCAGCTCCTTGCTCATTCTCGAAGAAAAATTGGCCTATGATGCCGCCGCGCCATGTTAAAAACCGCACCAAACAGTCACTTGTTGTGGATGTATCGGCTTCTCCTTGATGACGTGTTGATTTTCCGATCCTCAAATGCGACAATTTTGTTTGTTAACGTAGCCCCCAAGGTAAAAATGAGCTTCATCGGGAAAAATGATTTTTCGTTAAAAATGCTCATCTTCAGTCTAGTGAGCTTCAGCCCATTCGACAAAGAGAAAACGCATCGGATGGTCACGAGGCTTCGGTTATTGGACTAATTGGACTCTATAAGCCTTCATACCGAGATCGTTATGCAAAATTCTGGGCAAAGACGTTCGAAAAATGTTCAATTGCTACGAACGGTGGCGAGTTGATGTTGATGGTTGTTCGAGCACACTTTCGGCTACAGCGACAATATTTTGAGCGGCGAGCACGTACACGAGTTCTTTTGTCCAATAAGGACCCGGATTGACAAACTCGTTTCAAGAATTAATACACAAACTACATTGATGGCACTCTATTTCTAACGAATTTATTTCGTAAATTTCTTACAGTTTGAGTTGAAGACTCAGAACTTTGGAAAAAAGTCTTTAATATTTCCCAATTTTTTTCAAGCGTAAAGTGACCCATTTCGTAAATTTCTACCCTTAAACTAATAATCTGTCACTTTATAAATGTCAAATTGACCATAATCTTCGAAATAACGAGGGGTTCAAATTCCAAATTTTACATGGCCCACCCGTTATAAATAAATTGAAAGACGACAACTAGTAGCTTCAAAACTTAATGATATTGATACTTTATGATATACGATGTAATAAGAGGTATAACGAAAACATTGGTGTTTTAAATGGAAATTTTAGTGAAGAAGTAAAGCTTGAAATACTACAAAACCGTATTGTGAAATTTAAGAGCGCCCCAATTACCAATGTTGAGGTAGAACGCAGTTTTTCCAGATTCGAAAATTTGGAGAAACATTTAATAATTGCATTTTTTAGAAACGATGTAGAATAATTATTTTATTGTGTTACTTTTTATTACTACTTTTTTAATTTTTGATCCTTTATTATTGTGTTACTTTTCAAATAAATTTTATTTAAAGAAGTTTTATTTAATGCTTATTAATTATTATTATGTTAAAGTTTAATGCATATTTATATGCATTTAATGGCAATATTTTGTGCTATTTTTAGCGCTATTTTCAAGATTTTTTAGGCTTAAAAGTCCGTACTCTAGTGATAAGTAATACATATAATTTAAAAAATGAGATATTTCAATTTTTAAGTATAATTTTCGAAAATGTTGTCAAAGCACTAATATTTTCATCGAGCAATAAAAAAGAATGAAATTATACAGAGAATTTGTTTAAATATCATTCAATGTGAAACAGAAATGAAATGAAGAGTTTTAAAACCGAAAAAACTCAATTTTATATTGGGAATTACGTTTTGAAATATGCCTTAAAATTGCAATGTTAAGGAAAATAATGTTAAGAAAAATTAAAAATGCAGATTGTGAACTGTGAGAAAGTTTTTGTAATTTAGTATTTTTACTTTTTAGTAAAATTTATTATTACAATCTTTAATTCTATTAACATAAGCTTTAATAAAATCATTCTTATTTCTAAAACATACTAATTGAAAATGGTCTGAAGAGACATCAAAAGTCTTACAAATTTTGTAAGACTTATGATGTCTATTTAGAATCTTTTGATTTCAACAATAAATCTAAATGTTCGCTTTTACAGAAACACATTTCAAACTGGAAATAAAATGTAATTAACAAATAAACCATTTTGAGTTTAAATTGTGTACTTACAAGTTAAAAATGAAAATTGTTTTCTCCAATTTGTTGTTTATAATTATTACAGCCGTATACGGCACAAATTGAATCAAGTGTATTTGGCATTTCAGAAAATTTAGTTCACATGAATATTTAGAGCATTCAATTCAGTTGATGTAAATAGTGTCAAAACACTCTTTCAATAAAATTTTTGAAAATTTTTATTCGAAAATGACGATATAACATGGCCAAGTTAAGAAAGAAGTTGTTACCTCGTTGGTTGATAGAGGAAAAGTTGGTAATACGGTCCGCAGTTTGTTTTTTACTTTAAAAAGGTATGTTGCAATTTGAGATTAATTAATTTATGTTAAATAATTCTTCATACTTATTGGCTTGGGATACTCAGCATATTCTTGA
Source organism: Cantharis rufa (assembly GCA_947369205.1). NCBI lineage: Eukaryota > Metazoa > Arthropoda > Insecta > Coleoptera > Cantharidae > Cantharis > Cantharis rufa. The sequence goes on from OX376304.1 coordinate 33,144,571, forward strand.
ATAAATAAAACATTAATAGATTTCGATAAAATATTAATGTTTTAAAAAGACACAAATATTGCAATCTGAAATAATGACTGGGAAATATGGGACCATGAGGGACCATTACATAGTATTATGTAATATCACTAACTTATTTCAACATCAATATTTACCGAATAAAATGCAATGTTTCTAAAAGGGAAATAAAAACCATAAAGTTACTTCGAGTAGAAATCAATCAATTAACAACGAAAGTCAGCTTTCGTGCAATCATTATGTTCAATTATGTGTTATTAGTTATAAAATAAAGCATTTTGGTGTTAAAATTTTGAAATTGTACTACAGTCAAATAATTTTATATAAATCGCATCATTATGATTTGTTGATTAAGTTCGGATTACCAAAATTCCAGCAGTTGGCATTCTTTTCAATTTCAAGCTATTATCGAAGATGCATAGTATATTTTTATACTATTTTTTTGAGATAGTAAATAAGTCAACGAGTTTCCATTTTCTATTTCGGTTGAAGAAATAATTAACGACATTTTGAAAGAATTCGTTTGGAAATCGAAATTCAATTACAGTTTACCTAGGTTTATGGCAATAGTTCCAGTAGTTTTTTCCTTCCAGCTTCAGTTTTTCGTTGTCGTCTGACATCATTGGAGTTGAAAAATTGGTGTACTTTAATTTAGTTCATAATTACAGGAAGGAATTGGTTGTATAAGCTGTGACCGATTAAATCTTTACAACACAAAAATTTAGTGTACGTCGAATCTTAAATTACCAAAATTCAAGTTTTTCTGAACTAAAATGAGTGCTCACTACTAATAAGAATGGAAGAATGATACTTACCTACCATAAATTAATAACGTTACAATTAAAACACAAAAATTTGTCAGCCAGACCTGGAAGATTTTCGGTTTGCCACCTTTACAATAACTTGTATAAAAAGACATAATAAACACATTTTAATCAGTGAAGTTGTTGATTTTAATGATTAAAAATAGCAAATTACAAAATAAAATTTTAAAAATCAATTTCTCATTTTTAATTAAATTAAAATTTGAAAGGTGCAATTTATAAGATGAATTAACTTCTTAAATTTTTAATTACTAACGAAATACGCTGACAAAGGTGTAAGCCGAAACTAGTTTGTATAATAAAAAGAAATTCAACAGTCGATAAAAGTGTCATTATTTATATTTCAATTAGTATCCGCCTCGAGAAGGCTTTTACATAGAATAATAATTATAATATTTAAATAAAATTTAAATTAATATAAAGTGTATATTAACTAGAAATGACTTTAAACCTTACAAATATTTTTATTTGTCACAATACACGATATTAGGGCACTTATTAATTATGCTATTATTAGATTAATTGATTAATTAATTAATTGCACTTTTTAACATACTATAACTTTATAAGAACTAATTTGACAACGAATTTGTAAAATTACCAGACAAGCGCTTCGCTGTGCTTCGAATCGAAAGAAACCGACAAATTCAAATGAACTACAAAAAGTGCGTTCCCTCCAAATTATAGAGTTTTATTTTTTCTAAAGATTCCTGTCCTTCGAGACCCGTACATTTTAAAAGAGAAATTTAACTTATTTTCTTCAAGTTCGCCGATTTCCGGAGACTTTTTTAAGAAATGTGTAGAAGTTTTTCTTCAAGTTTTATTTTTTCATATTATTGTCATTTTACGAGTAGGTGAATGCTTTTACTAAAAATAATAAAAACTCCAATTTAAATAAATTTTTAGGCTTAACTAGTACCGTAGTAAGGTACAAACTGAGAAAATTTCAAGTTAACTCAAATAATGCTTATTGATTAAAAGTACGATTAAGAATACCCTCTCTTTTACATTTAATTAAGTGAGTAAAGTTGTAAGAGTTTGAAGATGAGTAAGCCACAGAAACGGTTTCAAAACAACTGGAATGAGTGGAAGAACTTCTATTAATACTTTCCTCGTAGCAGGGGGCCGCTCTAGCCTTTACGCCGCCCCGGACAAAAACAAATTCCCCCCCTTCATGGAGTTAATGGGCTTCTTTCAGCTTTTTCGATCTTTTTGTGGCGTTAATATTATTATTATTAATATTTCAATTTGTTACGTCAACAGCCAAAATGCCGCTCTTTAGATTTGCAGCGCCGGACAAATGTCCGGGTTGTCCGCCCCCTACAGCGGGCCCTGCTCATAGGTTTTTCGTCTTTTTTTACCAAAATTTGAGTAGGATTCATATAAGTTTATGTTTGTGTTTATATAATTGACGCCTTTAACTGCCATAATTTCATTACAAAATGTTGAAATTCGTGGTTCCTGGTATCGTATTATTTTTGTACGATTGCAGAATAACGTTTTGTCTTTCTAAAATTTTACACTCCAAAACACATAAATAAAATATCACAAATTGTGTTTGTCACCATTTTACGTACTATGTATAATTTATTTTCTGAACATTTGTCCATAAAATATACAACATTTTCTCTGTGTGTGAATATTTTAGAATTGGAACCTGTATCGGAAATTTTGTATGTTATTTTTATCATTTTTTCGGTCTGATAGTTTTCCGTCAGGCAGAAAATTAGGTTAAAAATATGGATTAGTGGTTCGGAGATCGAAATCTCCAAATTTTTAAATCAAGTGCTAAATTGGTTTCTGACTCTTATTCCAAGTTCAAGTAAATTGTACGACAGTGATCCGGTAGAAGCTTGATTGACATAGGATATTGGTAGAATTAATGGCTCGTGATATTACTTGCAATACATCGCGTATTACGCGTGTTAATGTGCCGAATAACTTTATTACTGATAAATATGTCAATAATTATTTAGGACCTTCTTATTAATATTGAAAGCTATAAGAAAACGAATTGGGAAAACTTTAATAAAAAATAATAGGAAATATAAATTACGTATTTCAATTTATTCTAATAATTAAAAACTTCTAACTTGATTTGCTTGCATTGATGCAACAATACCAATGTTAATTACTTTCAACTTTTAATAAATTATTATGAAACTGCAAAAGTTAATTTAATATAAAAACGAAAAGTACATGAGCACAGTGAAATAAGGGTGTAGGTATAGTATAGATAGACCTTCAAGCATAAATTTAACGACCGCCGCCTGGTTGTGAAACACTTAACGCGAGCGAGCTACCCCCATAACACCCAATAATACATTGTCAGTGCGTTTTCAGTGTGGGAAGGATCATAATGTTTTGGATTTTGCGTAAATCTAAATTTAAGGGCAACTCATTATTAAATGTCATTAGAAACAACACTCTTGGTAAGTAGTATTAACTAAAAATATTGTTAAAATTCTGAATAAAAATTCAATTATTTCTTTATAATTGCGTTTCGTGTTTTTTTTAAATGTAATGCTAATTTAAAAAACTTTCTTGTCTACGCATTTAATGAGAATTTTTAATGAGGTATCAACTTACATGGAAAAACTATTAACAGCGATTCTAAATTACTCAACGTGAAAATGGATTTTTCAATTTCTTTATAATGCCAAACGCACATTTGAATATTACACCTATAATAGAATTTAATTAAGTGCCTACCAACTTTTTCGATTTTATATGTAATTTACTTGCGGTATTTAAATTTATAGTTTTTATATTATTTGACATTAATATCTTGAAAAATATATTGCTTCTTGACTTTAATTTTTATATTAAATTTTTGAACACAAAATACATTTTTCTTTTACAAAAACTTCAAAGGTTTTATTTTTCCTTAATTATTTCACTTTAGTAGATATTTTTAAAAGCATAAAGAATTGAAACATAAAAATAACTTTATAAAGATTCAAGTAAACATATTCAAAAAATTAATTAAAACAATAGCAAATTGGGTTTCATCGTTTGATGTGCCTACATACTTTCTTAAAAAAGATACGGGAAGAAGAGAAAATATTTCGAAAGCTGAGACCAGTACATCACAATTGCAACTTTCGATAATCAACAAAAGTCTTCTTCGATACTTTATTTGTTTAAATTTTGGTTATGTTAACTATTGTTTGCATAGTCATTCTGAACTGACGTTACACCGTTTGCTTGTAAATAATCGGTTTAGAGTACTGATGCTCATCTTGTTTTCTTTGAATGGCAGTTGGAAAATTTAAAAAATTTAAATGGTCTCTTGAAAAATAATAATTTAATAATTATACGATTCATTTTATCTTTGTTGTTGTGCATAATATCTTGAAACTGTATTAAAAACAATTACAAGGATGTGTCGAAAGGAATCGGCAAAATGTTTTAAGGCTGAAAATGGTCATGAATGAAATGAAAAATGAAAAAGGCGGAAAATGGTAATGGAAAAGATCAGTTAAGATATACTTCGTAATTTAAGTTTCAATTTTTGTTAAATTGCATCATCATCAGCAAAAACTAAAATTTTAATATTTTTAGATATTTGTTCATCCAAGAAAAATTATGATAAACTGACTCAGCAAAACAATCATAACTCAATTGAAAATATCAAGTTAGAAAAATCAATTACCAATAACCCCAAGGAATCGACAATGAGAAACGAAGCTGTAGACTATGCCAATTGCAATAGCATTAAGGAAAAAATAATGGATCCAGTTTCTAATAATGACGATAATATTAACAATAATTACTATAATTATTATGGTACGTAACATTTTATATTATTATGTGACGGTATACGAGTACTAACATGTAGGATATACATATATAATATACATAATTATATTACTATCGATGTTTGAATTAAATTAAAAAATTTTATGATATAAAAATCCTTTGGCAGTTCTACGGAACTAATATACGTTAACTTTTTTTTATATTTTTTAGAATTTTACAAATTACAGCCAAATGAAATTGAAATTCCGTTTAATATCTTGATTACTAATAGTTTGATATATAGAGCATCGGACAATTAATGCAAAAATTAGTTATATTTCGTGAAAATATTAATTACGATTGTATAATTTATATTTTATTTACTATAAGAATATCTATTCGTATAATTTTACAGCATTAAATTAAAATTCAAAAATTAAACAGTTAATTAAGCTATTAAATAATTAAATTTAATTACAGCAATATTGAAATAAGCCACATGGTATATGTATTGCCGTGTTTCAAAATCCATTTTTAGAATTTTGAATTTTAGAGTTGTGAATTTTGTTTTTTTTATTTTTTTGAGTATCCGATTTTTAATTTTGTGATTAACTATTTTAATTTTTATTTTTGGAAATTGAATTTTGATTTTGTAAATAATTTATTGTAATAGTGAATATTATGAATAATTCTATGCGCCAACAAATTTTTAGTTGGCACGAAAATTTTGATTTAGATGCTTGTTGCCAGGTCCGTCAAGGTGGATGGACTCGTTTTGCGGAAGTCTCCGTTATATTTTGTTTGATTTTGCGTCTCTGATTTGAGATTGTTTGATAATTGTGTGAATAAATGGTTTTAAATTCATGAGTACAATTTTGTTAAAATTTGAATTGTTTTTGTCCCAATTTGGACGAAATTTTTGATGATTTTTAATGAGTTTTTGGAACGATTTTGAAGAGTCAATTTTTGGAATAAACGACGTTCAGTTAAGGAATGGTTTAATTATTTAAAAATTAATTATTGAAAGTTAAATTGAAGACGACGTGAAGCAGTTGCGATAGCGAAGCGTATGGTCGGCGTATCGCCACATTTAACATTTTCATTACCCATAATTGAAAATTTTACAAATAATAAATTTAAACAATTTAATTTTTGGATTTGTATTTGAAATTTTTGAGAAATAGAAAATTATACTTCAACTGACATCCCAAAACGCGGAGCTTCTGGATAATAAAGTAAAAAATCTAACGTTCCGCGACAGTATGTATAAGTACATAATATGTTATAAAAGTAACTGTATGTTGTGTTACCATCATGGACTTAGAAGTTCTCGTTCAGTCAAGTTCAGATGCTCCTTTTAAGTCCATATGGTTACCATCAATACCAATAACTAAACAATATTGTCAAAAGTATAAAATTTTTGTGGTAAATTCATAATTTTTTGTATTCAACTGCCAAATTGTCCAACAGAAATTTAAGTTAATATATTATTGATTTTTAACAACACTCCACATCATAAAATGTAGTGGAACTTTAAAATTTGTCATACCTCTGCAAGAAAAATTTCTAGATCAAATTAAAATTGTATTTTGTATTTATATAAAAAAAATGTATAATAAATTTTTATTTCGTATAATTCAAAAATAAAATTTAAAGATATTATATAATAAAAAGATAAAAATTAAATACACAATAAAAAAATAAAATCTAAATCATATTTTACAAAAAGGAACAAGAGTTTATAAAATTAAATCATTAAATTAATATTTATATAAAAATATTTAAGATTATTTCAAACATAAAATCTTTTAAGTAATTGGATGATAATAATTTGTAGCAACTACCTAGCCTTCCCATTCAGTTTGTCAGAACAGGTATTTGACGTGTTTGTGTCGTAGCTCTGCCCGCCTTCCTGTCTACGTCTCATAGTAGCTTTCATTTCATCGGAAATTTTTTCTCCGACGCTTCACCATATCTTCCAGATCAGCTAAATATATGGATAAAGCCGAGAAGATTTGGCAATCATTATATCTATGGTTAGACTTACTTGTTTACCCAAGTTTGTTGAGTAGCTGGGATAACCTAAATATAAAGAATTTTTATAAAGATTTATTGGAAAACAGCTCCGAGATTGATCGTGCACGGATTTTAGCGTCATCGCAATTTAAAGCTGGAGCATGACTTCAGGCATTTCCATCTCCAAATCTTGATACTCTTTTAGACAAGAGCATACTTCGTATCTGTCTTGCTTGAAGAGTAGGTGCCAATATTCGTTGATACTAAATGCATGATCATATGATTTCAAAATATAAAATAATTAATTTTAAAGAAAATATTAATTCTTTATCACATAAATTGTGTCGTAACTTTAGTTTCTTGAGAAAACACTTATGTGAGATGCCACGTGTATGAACACGTTAGCGCTCTGTCACATTAAAATTAAAGCTTCGTTTCGGTTGAGCATTGACTGCTCAAAATTTCAAAATATGAATGTTGGCCTGCAACTCTTGGTGCATGGTCATCGGGCTCAAAGAATATTGTTTTCAATTTGTTTTCAACAAACTTTTTAAATTTCAACTCGGAAGCAAAAGTTTTAATATGCGAAACAAATTTTTATGTTAGAAAAGTAACATTGAAAGATTACAAAATCTAATTTTAAGATCAAAATCTTTCTTTTTCTCTTCTTCTTTCTTTCTTTCAAAAAAAAAAAAAAAAAAGGTATTTCTGTATACAACATTTAGTTGCTTGAATAACCAATATAAAGTAAAATTACGTTAAAATGTTTTTGGATGTTCTTTTGGGCCTCTTACGGTGACGTCCCCCTCCTCAATGCGGGGTTCGGCCCACGCTAGCTCCGCTACTAACAGTATGCTTTTCAAACGTGATTGCATTACTAATATTTTTAGTATCAAGATAAAATTGCACCAATAAGAGTCGACTTTATACAGAAAGGTAATGAAAAATTAAGGTTTATGCGGAAAATAAATTTAAAAAATGAACTTCACATTTTCGTTGATCAATTTTAACTTAATTCTCCGCTGAAATTTTAATATATAAATTTTAACTTCTGAAATATAACATATTAAAACTTTAATTGAACAAGTTAATTAAACATTAATAAAACCAATATTATTTTGAGCTTTTAGTGAAGAATATCTCTTTCGTCAGAAATTCATTTGTTAGCGATATCCTCCGTTGAAAGCTCAAAATCATATTGATTTTATTAATGTTTAATTAACGTGTTCAATTAAAATTTTAAATTATTAAATTTTAATATAACTACATTAAATTTCTTTCTGAAATCGGTCTTAACAAGTATATTGGAAACATATATATTGGAAATAATAGTGTTTTATTAATTAACCTGCTAATTTTTAAATTTTAATGTAATATTCGTAAAACTCGGTGCCTACATTAATTTTTCTGTATGTATTAGGTACATAAATATTATTTATTTAATTAATTTATGAAAAATATTATTTTACTTTAATAATGTTCGACGGTCAATTTTGAAACATTTTTTATGTATAAGTTTTACAATGGGTGGTATGGTAGATACTAGAAAGAAAGAAAAATAATTTATTGGATCACATTTTTTAATTAAATTTTGACTGGGTACGCAATATTGTCGTTAAATTTAAACATGAAACAATTCTATTTTGCATAAATTTGCGTGGTAATGAATCTTGTAATACTTTTTTGAACTTTGATATGCAAATGCTTTGATCTGCTTTTACTTGATTTTAGATGAAGCATTAACTTGCAACGTATGTGATACATCATTTGATTGCTCCAAACAGCTGTTCTCTCACAAATTAGAGAAAAGGCATTATAGGTATGTGATTTACATCAAATCAATTAGCATTAAATTATTACTCATACTAATTAATCATATCATCAAGTGGCTCCAAACCAACCAATAATACTTCTCAAACAAATTTACTAGTTAGGTAGCTAAGTACTTAGTAATATAGGACTAGATTATTAGATAATATAATCAAAGGTGTAACTTCTCTTCAAGCGACCATTAACATCTGAAAAAAGCTTAACAAATTAATCTCATAAAATCCCTATTTTGTCGGTGTGTCGTAGCATCACAGTCTTGGAAAGTATTTGACCCTGATGATTTCAATGTAAAAAGCATTTAAGAAAAGCATCTTATCGGTGTTGGTCGTGAATGAATTTACGAGATTGCGATTAGTGGCGAAGGTATTTATGGCTTAATATCATTAACAATAATTTTTTTATTTCTCACGTTACGGAGGAGATACTGACCGATACCAACTATGTTTTTATCCGATATTTCAAGTGATTGTAGTGGAAACAGGTACTAATAAAACCGTAAACTATCAGAGATGAATACGCAGATGTTTCCGTAAATTTGAGTGTAGAAATTTATTTAATATTTGGCTGCCTGACAATGGTGTTTTGGACTTACATCAGTGAATTCCATCTATCATGGATCAAAACTGGTACTGTGTTGTTGTTTTTTTGATTTTCTTTGTCCGCTTCTTTTGGTGCAATTGATTTAATATTCAAATTAAATTTTAAACTAAATTTAGAATAATTAAAACTTTAAAACACAAAAACAGACACGACGTCGGTGAAAAAAAATAGTAAAATTATTTTGTAGACGTATTTACAAAAGTGTATTTACAAAAGCCCTTCAAAATTGCACTGAAAAACACAATATGTATCTTTGAACCAATAGCGACTTGTAGGATTTTACAATAGTTCAGATAAAAAAAATTTTTTAATTAAAAATTGGAGATAATATTAGTGGCATCTACGATTTTGGAAATCGGTCGTCTAAGCTGCAGTCAGCTGCATGTTAATAATATAATATTTTATGTCATCATTGTTGATGTAAGAAAACTACTATAAAAAAATATTTTGAAAACTAAAATCAAAATTTGTGAAACTGAATATTCAAGAATAGTGCTGTCCATGAACTTCAATTTTTTGCCTCTCACTCCCCGCAAAATAATCAGTTTCGAGAATGTTTATCAACATCGACTTTTAACTTCTCCGTTCTTTAATGCAGAGTTATGATAAATTTTATACCGCCATGTACTAACAATATTTTTCCGCGCTCATTTAACATTTCTTGAATCGTTTCCATTTCTAATAATATTATGTTATATTTTTTTTCATTTATGCAAAAATTATAAAATATCAATTAACAAATTTTTCAGATAATCCAAAAGTGCAAATTAAATACTTTAACTAATACCTTACTTACTGACCATCGGCGCAGTCTACAATTTATCCTAATGTTTAATATGCATTCTTTATTATAAGCATTTTATGTTTATACTGTATTAATTTAATTTGTATTAAGTTTATTAATATTATTAATATATTACAATTAAATGAATTAATTTAAAACAATAATTTGTTATTATTTATTATCAGACTATTGCATCGATTTTTTTTTGTTTATAAAACTACAGAACGACCACCATAGAATTATTGTATTAACGTATTGTTTTTTTTTTAATTCGTTATTAAAAACTAAATAATTAATATTAATAACTAAAGCAAATAATTTGCTAACCCTGTTCTGCTATGTACATTGTAAATGCACAATTAAATTTGCAGCCTCGCAAAATTTATACAAAGCTTTACAAACAAAAACAAAAAGGTTCTAACTAAAAAAATGCCGTAATCGTATGCAACGCACTAATCGTAAATAAAAATTTCTGTTCGCTGATGAAAACATTTTTATTTTCATAATAGTCAAAATAATAGAATTTAGTAAAAGGCATTCAAAACATCTTCAATTGCGACATTTTTTTATACATTGCCAAAATTTCCAATTAGTTAAGGTATAGACTGGAATTTACATTTGTAGTAAACCAACTCCGATTTTTTTAAAAAGAAGTGAAAATGAATCAAAACGGCTATTTTTCTGTAATTCTGCAATTTTTAACAATACTCTGCTCCAGCTCATACAGCCACGGTTTCTCAAAATAGGTAAACGAAAATTTTCTAAATTTCATCACGTGTAGAGTCAAAAGAATGACCACTCTACTCACCAGATTAGTAATGCTACAGACTACAGTATAATGATAATATAATGCCCGGTTTCAGCAACGTTATTTTAGGAATTTAATATTAGATTAAATATTTAATCATAGATTAAGTCCGATTTGGGTTTCAGCAACATAATTTTTAACACAGGTTAAGTTTAATCTATGATTAGTTTAACCATGGATTTAATCTATAGTTAAGACGATTTTGGGTTGCAGCAATGTTAATTTGTGTTTAACACAGGTTAAATATCCAAAATATTTAATTACTGGTTGACCAGTGATTAAAGTGACAAAACCTCCGTTTGGCCAGCCCGTGTTTACTTTTATTACACATATTTTTTGGAATTTGAATTTGAAATTGAAAAGAAGTATTTATTTTTAGTATATTATAATATAATAGAGCATTAGATATAGAATTATATAGAAGAAGCAGAAATTAATATTCCACTGGCTCAAAACGGACAAAACAATAAAAGTACACGTACTGCATTGATCCGCAGTCACTTTTAAGTTGTTTTATAAATAATTTTTTTTTTAATTTATGTTGTTTAATGAGCACCCCAAGCACTTTTTGAGGAATTGTTTGTGTCGATGCAAATTTCAACATTAATTTATTTTTTTTAAGTAAAATAAAGTTTGATCTTCAAATACAAGTAATTACTAAAAATCCAAATTTTGTGCTCTTTTGTGCCATTTTATTACGATAAAACAAACAATAACAATGATACTTAACCTCATTTATGATAATTTCTGAACTATTTCCCTTCATAGTATGAACTACTACAGGAGTACCACCATAACCATATTACACATAATCTGAGATTAACTAATTATAGATCATAAAACGTTGCTGCAACCCATTCAAAATTTAACAAGTGATTAAATTTAACATGTGTTAACTAACACAGGTTAAAGTTAACGTTGCTGAAACCGGGCATAAGAGTATAAGAATAACCAATCTTAGAGGTAATGGTAAGTGATAATCATCAGATATCTTCCGAACAAGTGCAATAAATAGCGTAAAATATTTTTCAACAATAATTTTGAAGATTTTTATATAGATCAGATTTAATGTAATTTATTGGTTCTTGCAAGCACTTACAATGTAACATACTAAGTGAATCTAAACAGAGCTCAAGGGCAGGTTCTCACCGACAAAGATGATACGTATTTCCATGCAATAGAGAGATAGAGAGGAACCGAAATATGTTACAATTTTATGATTTTAACAAAAAATATTTGATATTCGGCAATAACTAAAGTAGAAATATAAAATAGAAATTTAAGTCTTTACATAAACTAAAGTTGATTTAAAAATTTAATTTTGTAGCATACCAAAGTCCTTGTTTTAAAAGAATGTAAAATATTTCCTATTTATACTGATTTAAATTTACAAAAATTAGTTTTATTAGAAAGACTTGTCTTTACTACATGTTGCTGTCCTTTCACTATAACGTTAAAATATTATTTTTTATCTATTTTTGTCGGTGAGCACCTACCCTCATTCGAGCTTACGCCGAATAATCTGGTGTCTAATTTTACTTGCGCCGAATTGCTTGCATCGGATTGCTTGCGGAGAATCGGATGGACTAAATAATCCCAATTGCATAGTTGAAGTTTGAGTTGAGGAAAAAAGTTCCTTACGGCTTTTATAGAAAGTTATAGACTAAGTTACTTTCAAACTAAGTCTGCCAACTTTTTTACGTATGGTCTTAGCGGGTTTAATATAAGATTTTCTACATTCAATTATTTTTCGATCAAGGATATTTTAATGGTAAATGTGCATCTATTAATGTGCAAACATTACTCAACTTATAGCATATTCGATGCATATTCGCATAAAATATGTATATCGCGAGACGTACCAAGTGAATACTCGATTTAGTTTTCACTCTTAAGGCAACGTGACTTTTTGCTTACAAATTTCATCGTATGTTATACTAATTTCTGTATGTTTATTGTAATAAGTTGGCATTTGTTTCCATTATAACCAAATTTATAATTAATTAACTTTTTGAACATTGTCACACACATTTTTTACGATGTGATATACTATATCTTCTGCTGCATTAAAAGTTGTGTTAAATACTTATACGTAAAGAAGTAGTTTTTTATCATCATTTAATCAAGATATGTATAAATTCTAAACTCAGTTTCCAATTCAGAAACCTATAGTTACTAAATAATAATCGTCTTGTTTCAAAAAAGTTTGAATGGTTTTGGAACATTACAATAATATATTGTTGTGCAATAAGTATAAAATATTCTAGTTACTTCACAGCAGTTTTATTATTATTAATTTAAAACTTCCAAAATCCGACTTTATAACTTTCAATATACAAAACTTTACCATTATAAATTTTCAATTCTAATGGGAAAACACTCAAACCATTCATGTGGTGATTCTCGACCACACTCAAATAAAACTTATAATATTCCCTTCGTTTTGTAAACTTACAGAAACTTATTTAAAATTTATTTCCTAATAATAATCAATAACCGTGATGATTATTGTCTAGTATGTGCATTGTAAAATAAAATTTACAGAAAAAAAATACAGAAGATTATACACAAAAATTTATTTGTTATTATTTATTTATTTAGTTTATTATTTATCATAGTTTAATCCCTATGTAAAATGATTGTAAAATTTCGATTTATAAATGCCGTTTTCTGGAAAACTAATGAATAATCCGCAAAAATATATTTAAATAAAATGCTCAGAAAATGGTCCTCTTTCTAATGGTCTACAAGAAAAAGTTTGATTCGTGGTATCGATTGCCTGACAGATCCTAATAAAATTCCTAAAAATATTTCATATAAAAATATTTATTTTTATTTATTTTAAAAATTTTTTTTGGGTTGCTAATGACAGCGAAAACCAAGAAAAATATGGGTTTTTTTCCAACCGCGATTATGTTGTTATTTTATTACTAACCACTGGAATTTAATTTCATTTTTCGAAATTCTTCAAAAGTATAAAATATTATAATAAATTTACTATGGAAATCTCGGTAATCTATTCAGCACTAATTTAAATCTCGTTTATCCATTCACGACAGCCTCAAATAAGGATGAATTCATCTCTATGAGATAAAAAAGTACACTACTTTAAAATTTAATAAGGAAATTTTATTAACTTAAAGAAAAACTATATTTTTTAATGTGTATGATATTTAGTGGGGAATCTTGGACTGTGGTGTTAATAAAACAATTGGTATTAGATCAACGTTTCGAAGATTTTATTTTTCTTCTTCTTCAGGATCTGAAACATAATCACTTACAAATTTGACAAGTAGCATGATTCAAATAGTACCAATACGGTTGTTTTATAATATCACTAAAGATATCAGAATTAATATACGAAATTCCTTGTCTAGATTGTAATAAAACCTACATAGGACAGACAAAACAATACCTCAATCAGAGAATATACCAGCACACAAGGAATTGCAAGTTGGTTGATCAAAAAAAGGATAATGTACGGGGAAGAGTGGTGGACGAGGAAAAGGAGAAGTCGACAGCATTAGTGGTACATCACAAGGAAACAAAACACAATTTTGATTTCGAAAATGTTAGTATTTTGGATTTTGAAGCTTCGTTGTTGAAGAGAAATATCAGCGAAATGTACTTTATAAAAAAAACTGATTGCGTCAACTATAGAGAGGATGCAATGAAGCTGAGTAAGATCTACAGCGGAATCTTGTAACTGTTAATACTAGAGTAAGGATGATAAAACGGGGGATTGATTATGTGCGATGGTTAGGATGTCGATATGGCTATTTATTATCAGCAGGTGTGTCTGTATATTTTAAAATTTGTAAAGTTTTATATATTTGACATTGTTTTAATTTTAATTATTGACCTTTTAGTAATTTATTATATGATTTTATTATTGTTAATTTTAAGGATTATTGTCGCTCTCTTAGATGCAGGCTCTCTTTAGTGATATTATAAAACAACCGTATTGGTACTATTTGAATCATGCTATTTGTCAAATTTGTAAGTGATTATGTTTCAGATCCTGAAGAAGAAGAAAAATAAAATCTTCGAAACGTTGATCTAATACCAATTGTTTTATTAACACCACAGTCCAAGATTCCCCACTAAATATCATACACATTGGATAATATGATGGACGCGATTAATGAACATAATATATTTTTTAACGAACAATAAGTAACCTGTATTTCGCTCATATTCAAAAGAGTATTCTTTTATATTTTAATATTGCTGTAACCAGCTGTAGCTATGCAATCGATTTATTTACACTTTCTCTTTAAAAACATTAGTTTACTTTATTTTCAATATTTTCGATTGTACTCTAAAATGAAATGTAAAACTAACATTTGTTTGAATAAATTATTTTTAGATGCGATGTTTGTGATAGCTTCTTTCAATCATCGATGGCGTTAGAGCATCATAAAGAAGCATTCGAACACTGGTTTGATGATGAAGAAGACGATTACACCGATTTTAGTAGTTACGAATCAATTCCTGAAGAACTTGAGAGTTTATTGTAATTCTACAAACCATATTGACATAGTTGTGCTTCTATACTACCCATACTCGATAACTTATGTCACACTTGTTCAAAATATTATAATATCACACAAATATAACGATCGTATATAGATAATTCAATTGGATGATACTTAGGCCCAGTTATTCAGTTGCAAGTTAAACTATAAATTAACAATAATCATTATCAAATATCAATGATATTTCATAAAAAACAGCTTTTCAACCTGCAACTGAACAACTGGGAATTATTGGTTTAAATCCATTAGCGGCTTTCTAGGTGTGCGGTTGATATGAGAATTTCAATGTAAAGCTGAAAAAATTATTTTAAAACTAAAAATAAGGAAATGCATAATATACTACATAAATATGCAAGTTAAAATAATTTTCAGTCTAGCAGAAGCAATATTCTAAAGAGTAACTCAACATTTAAAAGTCCAGTCCGTCACTGGCAGTCAGAAATGCTTATTCCCGGTTTCACCAACGTTCGTTAAATTTTGACGCTGGCGCTGATCAAATTTTGACGCGGATCAAATTATGACGCCTTGTTAGGTCGTTTCACCAACATTGATCTTTCGTCTAAAATCAATCGTCAAAATTTTCAGCCATTTCTAACTTAAGTTAGAAGTTAGAAGTTTTAAGTTAAATAAGGTAAAGTTTTTCTTTTAAAAACTGCAAAAATGCAACACAAATGTCAATAGTAAATCTAAACTAACCGTTTAAATATTTGACGGACGAATATTCAATTGTCAAATTTGATCAAAACTTTGACCAACGTTAACTATATTTTGCATGGGTAATCAGATTTTTATGAGTTAAAGAGAGAAAAACTTTTGACGTTGATCAAATGCTTTAACGAAGGTTGGTGAAACCGGGAATTAGAGTTGCTATGCAAAATTTTAAGATTTTCTTGGTCACGGTTAAAATTTGAACATGCTTGCAGATGGCAAGGACTAATCGTTCTTGCTATGATTTGCTAGACATTTTTTTTTGTGCATACCAAAATTGAATCTATATTTTTGTACGCCTGTCTTTGGAAGTGAAAACCGCCAGTGTTTAAATCTACAGTTAACTAAAATAAAATAAATATTACAGATATGCATATATTATAAAATAGTACATGTATTACCTTGCCAATAAATGTAACTCCTCCTCCTCCTCCTCCAGTCTATGCGTCTTGATAGACACGTAGTGATTACGTCATGTGTCCAACCGAGCGGTAGCTTGTAAACCGCTCAAAAACAGCAGGATCTTAATGCTCTTGGGAAAGAGTAGTGTAGTAGATATATACCTATGGTCCATGCCAAGGTCATTCATTTTCTGCATCACTACTGCTGCCCTCCATCAGATTTCTCATATCTGGCTGTTGTCACCTAAGTAGTTTAACCCGCAGGTCAATGCAGTTGCCCGGAGTATGGCACGTGGAATCATATATAAGAATTGGGTATCTTGCAAGGACCAGTTACCGAAGGCCATCTCCCGTCATCGTACTTGATGTGACCGTTTTGTTGAAGGTGCTACTTCTGCAGCATAGCCACTATCCCTCACTAACTACCCAGTATCAAATAATGTAAAACTGAAAATCCACAAAACATGAATATATTTAAATGTATAAATAATATAAAAGACATATCTATTATTATATAATATTTTATTATTTGTAATATATTATTGGACATTGTGACAATATCATTCTATAAGTAGTATTTTAATTAAACGCCAATTTTCCTACATAGTATTTTCTGAATCAGAAGTAAAACCTTTTATAGTTGTATAAAATTAGAATATCTAAAAGAACTAATTTATAATGCTTTGCAAATTTTGAGATTATATTATATTATTATTAATGAAGAAATTTAAGAAATATCATTATTTATACTAACTTATATGGTAGTAATAATTATTATATTATACATATATTGCCATGATTTTCATTAAGTCAAACCTGGACTGTGTTTTAATTTTAATAGTTTGTATTTGGGCAGTAAATAATAATGAACATATCGCTGGCCTTCAAACAGGAATGGGAAGAGAACACATCACATCTCATAATAAATAATAGTTAAAATTGTCCAAATAAAAAAAATAAAAAAACGACTTTTAATTGCCAAGGGGTAGATGTTTATGCATGAAAAGAAATATTAAAAAGTAAAAAAAATAATGTTTAGTAAATTGGAATTATGGGTACTTTTTCGTAATAAAAAAGATTTACTGTAATGCAACTAGTTTCGAAATTTATTTCATCTTCAGGCAAACAATAGTCATAAACAGCTAAGAATAATATAATAGCCGAATTCCTGTTTTATTTTTATTTTATTTTAATATATGACGATGTGTAATATTCTTAGCCGTTTATGACTATTGTATGCCTGAAGATGAAATAAATTTCGGAACTAGTTGCATTACAGTAAACTTTTTTTATTACGAAAAAGCACCCTTAATTCTAATATACTAAACATAAAATAAATTTCGTACCAACGCACAGTGTGATATTTCAGCAATCTAGATGGACAAAATTCCTTCAAGTACGATGTTGAACAATGTTGCCGACAACGTGTCGCCCTGTCTAACACCACTGTCGACCATGAATTGATCTGTTTAACTGCCTGTGTTTTTATTTTGGATGTTGTTTTCTCCAGGGTCATTTCAACTAATCTAATTAGCTTGGTTGGTATTTTCAGCTCCTTCATGGCTTTCCCCACTTCACACCTGTTCACTCTGTCGAAAGCCTGCTTAAAATCAACGAAAAGTAAGTATATGTCCATTTCAAATTCTCTTGTTTTATCCATTATTTGCTTCAACACGTGTATGGCACCCACCGTCGACTTCCCTCTTCTAAATCCGTGCTGATATTCTCCAATCATCTTCTCTGTATATTCTACAAGTCTGTTGTTTATTATCGATGATAGTAGTTTGTATGCCACGTTAAGGAGCGTTATGCCTCTGTAATTATCACATATTTCTGCATCTCCTTTCTTCCTCAATGTTATGATTATTCCGTCTCTCCATGCTTTTGGCATCTTTTCTTTGTTCCATATTTTTTTTATTAGTTCACTCATTGCATCATGTAGTGCCTCACCGCCGTACTTAAACATCTCCGCCATCATCTCATCGCTTCCAGGAGCCTTTCTATTTTTCAGCTTTTTTATTGCTTATACAATTCTCTATCTGGTACTTTTATATCATCGTCGTCCACTGACGACGGTGGTAATTCAGTCTGTTCTTGTTCTTCGATGCTGTTTATACATAGTAACCTCTGAAAATGTTCCGCCCAGATTTGCCTTACCTTTTCTGGTTCGCTTTCCAGTTTTCCTATACTGTTTTTCATTCCTCTTGTCTTAACTGGGTTTTGCTTTCTGTTGTTCTTAATGTTTTGGTAGAACCCCTCCCGGACACGGACAACTCGGCTCTGGACAACTCGGCACCGGACAACTCGGCACCGGACAACTCGGCACCGGACAACTCGGCACCGGGAAAACTCGGCACCGGGAAAACTCGGCACCGGACAATTCGGCACCGGACAACTCGGCACCGGACAACTCGGCACCGGACAACTCGGCACCGGACAACTCGGCACCGGGAAAACTCGGCACCGGGCAAACTCGGCACTGGACAACTCGGCACCGGACATCTCGGCACCGAGACTAGGGTGTTACGGTTCAATTATGCTATAATGGGATTTAAATTGTTTTGTAATAATTTTCGAAAGGTGGCATGTTAATTCACTTTAAAAATTTTAAATTTCAACAAGAATTATTATCAACAATGATAACATGCACATTATACATTATTGAATTAGCGATCTTCAAAAAACTTACAAATTTTTTATTTGTATTTGGACGTTGTAGTTGATCAATTTTTTTTGTGAAAATTGTGTTATATTTCATCCAAGTTTATTTGGGATTAATATTTTAATCATTATCAATAATTGTTATTATTTTTATTTTATGTCGATTTTTAAAGGTAGCAAAAGTTCCGTCACATTTTTGGAAAACCTACCACCTTTCATGTTTTTAGCTATCACAAAAAATTTTAAATCAAAGAAGTTATTTAAAAAAATTACATATTTATTAATTAATCCATAACATAATTGTGGGATAAACCACGCAAATATTCCCACATATTTGCTGGCTCATAGTTCGAAACTTTGTTAAGGATACGGTCATCTGCGTCCTCATAACGTTCTCGTTTTCGTGTCATGGTGTCATGGATGGTGTCATGGTGGCTGATGGATAGTTAAAGGTGTCATGGATACGTAATGAAAAAGTGGAAAAGTTTTGTAAGACGGAACACGTTAGTTTCGGTGCCGAGTTGGCCCGGTGCCGAGTTTTCCCGGTGCCGAGTTGTTCAGTGCCGAGCTTGCCCGGTGCCGAGTTTTCCCGGTGCCGAGTTGTCCGGTGCCGAATTGTCCGGTGCCGAGTTGTCCGGTGCCGAGTTGTCCGGTGCCGAATTGTCCGGTGCCGAGTTGTCCGGTGCCGAGTTGTCCGGTGCCGAGTTGTCCAGAGCCGAGTTGTCGCGTACCAAACCCCTCCATATCCCTTCTGCTATTGCATTCTTCAATTTCTCTCATTCTCTCTTCTACCCATTTGTTCTTCTTATGTGTATATAGCTTGTTTGCTTCTTTTCTCTTCTCATTCTTCAATTTCTCTCATTCTCTCTTCTACCCATTTGTTCCTCTTATGTGTATATATAGCTTGTTTGCTTCTTTTCTCTTCCCGCTGTATCTGTTATAAGCTTCTTCATCGCCCGTTTCCAGCCACTTTAGTCTTGCTGTTCTTTTTTCATTCATTTTCTCTTCACATTCTCGATCAAACCATTTCTTCCACTTTTGTCTGTCTTTGTATCCTATTTCTTGCTTGATGCTTTCCATAATACACGTTGAAATTGCTTTCCACTGCTCTTCAATTTCCACCGATGTTGCGTTTATTTTCCTCTCTAATTCAGTTTTTAACCTTTTTACATATCTCTTTGCCTCTGTTCCGTCGCATATTAATTTTTCGGTAGCAACTTGCTTCGTTATTTGGTGTTTTGTTCTTTCCATTGTTGGTTTCATATCAGCAATCACGAGGTAATGGTCCGAGTCCGCGTTGGCTACCCTGTATGATCTCACATCTTGTACAGTTGAGGCGCGCTTTCTTATTATCAGCATATGGTTTATTTGATTTCCTTCTGTTTTACTCCCGCCTGGCCAGGTCCAAGTGATTTTATGTTGTTTCTTGTGCTTATACTTGGTGCTCGAAATCACCATATTTGACGCTGCTGCTAGTTGACACAGTCTATTACCATTATCGTTCGTGTCTGAGTGGATTGTCTCGTTGCCGGCTACATCACTTATATGGTCTTCTTTCCCGATTTTTGCGTTGAAATCACCTATTATAATTATTGTGTCGTGTTTCGGAATTGTTTCGTAGGAAGCCTCTAACTCATTATAAAATTGTTCTTTTTCAGTGTCACTGCTTTCCTCAGTTGGGGCATACCCGTTTATTATGGATAGGTTATACGGTTCCATTTTAATTCTTATTTGCGACAGTCTTCCATTCATCGCTTTAAAATGCATAATTTTATTCTTCAGCCTTTTTGCTACTATGAATCCCGTACCTTTACTTCCTTGACTATTCTCTCCTGAGTAAAGGAACACTTAGTCCTCCCCATTAACTTCACCTTGTCCCTTCCATCGCGTTTCCTGCAGTGCTGCTACCTCAACTCCGTATCTTGCCAGTTCGCTTACGACTTCCTTCAGTTTTCCAGTTTTCAACAACGTTCTTACGTTCCATGTGCCTATTTTCACTATTTTATGCTTTGTCTTTATTTTTCTCGTCCCCTCTATACTTATTTCTCTCCCGTTCCTTTTCATTGCTTTTTGTGTAATCCGTATTTCATTATTCATTTCTCCTTGTGCTCGCCGGTCCATCAACATTACATTGCACAGTACACTTGTTTTTAGTTTTTTGGAGGCGATGAACGAACAGCCTTCCTACTTTCTACCAGTTTAGCCTCGTTTGGGTCCCATACCAAAGTGCATTCGGGCATGAACAACTTCAGATGGCCCATTTTAACCTTCTTCCTTTTCTCTCTCTCGGTTCTTGCTCTTGCTCTTACCTCCTTCATAATTTTTCTTTCCAGTGGTGTAAGGTCGCTGTCAATATATACTTCGGATCCTATTAACTTGAATTTATTCTTCAGTACTTTCATTTTATCGTCAAAATTGTGCTTCACGATCACACATCTTTTTTCGTTTATTTTGTACGCGTCCTTGATTTCCACTTCTGTTCCGATTTTTTCGTTAAAAAGGTTCTTCACCCCTTAATTTGCGTGGCTCTCCTTCATTTATGGTTATACCGGTCATTATTATGTTGTTCTTTACTTTTTCTCTTTCAATGTTTTCCATCCTGTTTTCCAGTTCCTCATTCCTGTTTTCAAGCCTTTTCATTTCCTCATTCATCCGGGTTGTGTTCTGTTCATTCCCCATTTTCATAACCTGCAGATCGTTATTGGTCTGTTCTGCCTCTTTTTTGACCTCTTCTATGTCTTTTCTTAGGGTACCCATTTCACTTTTAATATCATCTACGCTGGACTTAATATCCTTTGTAAAGCCAGCCATCATTTCCATTAGTTGACTCATTTGTTCTTCTAGTCTCTTTGTATCAACTCGTTGATTGCAGCTTTTGTCAGGTCTATCAGTATCGCTGCTATCTAAATCTGTTCCCCCTTTGCCTTTAGCAACTTCTCCACGAGCCGGGGATCTGTTCATCTTTTTACTGCGTCGAAAAATATCATAGGCGGCTATTCTTTTCCTGTTACCGTCGTCTGTTGTTACACCATCGCTAACGTATTCGCTCTTTTCGTGCACCTCTCGATCATCCATCCCTGCGTGGGTGGTTTTTCACTCGCGTGAGGCTTAGATCCGGGTCGACCGCGTCGCACTTATTTATATCAACAAATGTCACTCTTATCTCTCTTCTATTAATTTATGTTACCGTTTTCCTACCATATTACGGTTTCCTGCGCCAAAATAATATTCAGGGCCGTACGGTGCTGGTGCTATGATGCAAAGATGCGGCCGCATCAGGCGGCACTATAGAAGGGCGGCATAAGCAGCGAGATCAAAATACAATTTGAATCATTCAATAATTAAATTTTTTTTTATTTTCTATGCTTAAACATTTTTCAATACACATTTATGGAAACATTTAAGTTATTAAGTAAACCAAACAGTAGGGGTATAATAGTAAACTAACATACAGTACGTATTAAAGCAATAAAAGCACCCTTAAATCGGCCGTATCGGCCCATAGAAATATTGAAATATACATATCTTTTTATTGGAAAAAAACAGTTTATTTAGAAAAAAATAACATCTGGACATTTTATTATAATGAATATAATTTTAAAATTTTGTTTTACACAAAAGTTTGCTTTTGAGTTCAGACCTTTAACTTATCAGTGAGAAAATTTTGTGAAGTGAAATAAAGTGTTTAAGAATTAATTAATATTTACAGTACAACGGCACCTTTTCATAATTATTATTATTATTAATTTAATATGCGGTGTAATTCTTTGGCATGATATTTTATTTGAAATATATATAGTCTCGACGCTATTGCAATCTGCGACTATAAATTTGTGAGATCGTATAAGGATGTTATCGGAAACCATTCAAAAAATGCAAAATTATAGAGAATCTGGATATGTTCAAATGAAAATTTCAGCTAATGAGATTGCAAAACATCTTGAATGCAGTGCGGAATTTTCTGCCGAAACTGAAGTTAGAGCCAGAAGGACAAAAGATTATAAAAAAAAAAAATTTATTGTACCAGTCTCCACACAATACTTTCGGTCGAAAATGAATCGGAGGTAAATGCAATTGATCTTCAAGAAGAATTACGTGATGTATCCCGAATGCTACCATATTCTATGAAACCTTTGGACGTTTTAAATTATTTGTGTCAAAGTAACTTAATTACTTTGTATCCGAATACTGTTGTAGCTCTGAGGATTTTATTAACACTCCCTATATCTGTAGCTAGTAGGAAAAATGTTTTTCCAAACTAAAATTAATAAAAACCTATTTAAGAAGTTCAATAAACCAAATAAAACTAAGAAATTTGTCATTAATTTCTATTGAATCTAGATTAGCTTTCACTCTAAACTGTACATCTCTAATTAACGAATTTGCTAAAATTAAAGTTAGAAGGGTAAAACTGTAGTATAGATTGATTGATAATAGACGATTGTAGTAAATTATACTTTCAAAATAAAAATAGTATTCATATATTTTTTGCAGTTTTATCATAATCAAAGGTTTTTTTGTAAGAAAAAACATTTAAAAGGCGGCATTACGGAGACTTGCATCATACTGAAAAATTCTACGGCACGGCCCTGATAATATTTCCCGTGTGAAAGGATATCACTGGTTCTCTTCTGGACCACTTCTCCTCTAAATTTTTTTCCTTTAAATCACTCAACAACTCGCTTAATCATCCGCTGCTCTAACCTCACAAATTACCCCTTACCCCTTTTTTTGCAAAAATCAAACTTCTAAAATCACAAAAATCTATAAATCACCAAATTGACCAAAAATATTTGTTAAACAACGAAAACAATAGTGAAAATATTTTAAGTACTAATGGGTAGTTCTTAGAAGGGGGATGAAAAATATATTTTTTTCAAAAATTCTGCAACTTTGTTAACATACCAATAATATATCTGTGAAGGCACAAAAATAAGGAAAAAATTCTAAACATTAAGGAGTGGTTTTTAGAAGGGGGATGAAAAATAAATTTTTCCCAAAAATTCCGAAACTTTGCTAACATACTAATAATATATCTGCGAAGACACAAAAAATAACGAAAAAATTCTAAACACAAGGGGTGGATTTTAGAAGGCGACTGAAAAATATGTTTGTATTATTTTATTTATTATATATTTTTATTTTATGCTGCTATTAGATACTAATAAAATACAAAATTTGGTCCAGTATTTTTAAAATACTGTAAAATAAATATCCTAACTAATAACTAACTAATTCTAAGTATTCTGAATCACTGAATAAGAAAAATCACTGATAAGTGGTGTATCGGCATACCTGTTAGATTTTCTGTCATATTCTATCTGAAAGAATACAATCAGCGTGGAATAAAATGGGTGGGAAAAATTATATTATCTTTAGCAAAATGTATAAAAACAAATGTGGAGGTAGAAATTTTTGGAATTAACATATTACTGGAATTGACATAAAATTATTGGAATTATAATTTATTGTGGAATAAACTTGGAATTACTAGAATTAATTTGAAATTAATGGAATTATTTTGAAATATTAGTTGTATGAGTATTTGTCAAGCTGGCATCAGGTTAAGGTAAACCAATAAAGAGCTGACATAAAATATGATATACCCAGAGATGTTACCCTATAACCTTATAGGGTAATAGATACATATACCTATCTAGGTGTTCCAGGGTAGATCTGTACGTTTTTAAATCTTTTGATTTGTATATAAAGGAATTTATATCGATCTTCTTCGTGGATGATACCAGCATACCTAGCTTTAGTAGTTAATTCTGAACTTGAACTTCTTTCCTTCTTCTACTTTTAGGCTAGGATTGCTTTGATGCTTTCCTTGTCCTCGGGCTATCTTCTATCGAAGAGGAGCCTAAAGTTACTATTATAGGTCTGTGAGCATATTAATTGTTTTACATCTGAGGTAGCTCGCTAGGATCGTCTGAGATGTGCCCGTAACTCTGGATTTTTGTTGATGAAGGAAAATCATCAGCCTCCGAAGCACGAAAACGATGATAAGAAATTTTAGACTCTTTTCAAAAGAGGAATTTTTGTTGAATTATTTGTATTCATTACTTAATTATTAGTTATGCGAGTAGGCCATAATTAAGTATAAGCTGGTACACGACATTTTTATAGTAGCTAATACTTAGTATAGCTGAACTTGTAACTTTGTATAATCCGTAGCATAAATAAACTTCTAACTTTTCCGTCTTTATTTATTTGCTGCAATCATTTCCTTAATACTCTTTTCCAATGCACAAAAAAAATTTTTTAAACTTTGATGACGTTAAAGATGGTTCATGCGAGTTTTAGAATTTTGAGAGATAATCCACCCCAAAAATATAAAGTGATCCCTGCGAAAAATTATGTATTATTTTATCTATTTGTTATTAACTGTAGATAATCTTATTTATTTATATCTACTTATTTATTTATTCGAATATGTGTTATTTGTTATCAAATGATGTTGTTTGGGATTGGTATCGTTCAAATCAAAAAACTCCTTGTACATACATGAACATTCAAAATTTCAATTTTTTACCGTATCTTTACAGGTTGATTGCAATCCGTAAACCCCTTGTACCAGTAGCTGAAAAAATTAGGGGTCTCTTATTTGCGATGCTCTACCATATATACAAAAATTATTCAAATCGGTGAGAGACATTGAGGATCTTTTCCTTGTTAGATGACAAACTCGGTTGGTTGAATCAAGTGAAGTGTAAATGTATGTCATAAAGAAATTTAAATTAGCAGTGTACCAAATTCGAACAACGCGATATTTATAAACCAGTAAGATCTTCTGGAAATTTATTTCGCAATTACATATTTGCACATTTAAGTTAGATTTTTCGCTTTTTTTTTAAGGAGCGCTATTGATTTACAACAATATAAGCAATTTATACCAACCAATGGTTTTGCCAAACTGTTTACTGAATTTGCCAACTTTTTGGTAAATTGATCAACTTTTACCAATCGCCGACAATATTTGGGAAGGATAGCAGGCTTCCCCTCCCCCATAAGCACGTCCCTGTTGGTTCAAAGAAATATTATTACTATATATAAATTAAATACAGCTCAAACCTACTTATTGTGATGCGTTTATAAACAATAAAATTTTACTGTTCGGCTACATATTATTTTTATTTTTAAATTTAACAAATTTAAGTACACACATTTTGAGTAAGAAAACCTTGGTGCTAGATCATAATAAAGGGTTTACCAATACGATGTTTGTTTTTAAATTTTAAAGGAAACACATACTTCGGATGAAAATGCTATGGATTTTTATTGATATGTAAAGTAGAAGGTCTGCCATTTATGAATGAAAAATAATATCCTTCAAATGTTCACCACGACCACGCTTACAGACATCGATTCTTTTGTCAAAATTTTCAATCACATTTTGGCATAATTGAGGCTCTATCTCACCAATGACACGTTTGATGTTGACTTTTAAGCCCCCAATGGTTTGTGGATTATCCGCATAGACTTGATCTTTCACATAGACCCACAAGAAATAGTCAAACGGTGTAAAATCGCACGATCTGAGGTGAAATTTATTGCAGAATTACGCGAAATTATTCGATCTAGAAATTTGGTTTGCAATAAAGCCATTGTTTCTCTGGCCGTGTGACATGTGGCGCCATCCTGTTAAAACCACATATCACTTACATCCATATCATCGATAATAGGTCAAAAATAATTTTTCAACGTGTCCCCAAATGTTGAGAACGTCGTGGAATTGACAAATTTGGTTGCTCTTCGACACTTTCACTTACAGCAGCGATATTTTCCGCTGAACGACCCAAACGAGTATGTACTGTTGTTGGTATGTTATATACCAAACCAGTAACCTTAAATTTATCCACCAAATTCTCGATAGCGGTTTCAGAAGAGCGATCATGACGACCAAAAATATCGCGAATTTTACAAAATGTGGACAAAATGTGGTTTTCACACATCGACTATTTTCGTAATAAGCTTAAATGATTTTAATACAATTTTCAATTAAAATTGAAAACATTTTCACAAATGGCAAAGCTTCTGCTGTACATAAGATAAAAAAACTAAATGCCAGAACTGTCAAAATATCCGAATATGCCCCTATTGAAAAACAAACATCTTATTGGTAAACCCTGTATATGCACTATTAAAGTCACATTTAGAATTAGATTAACTTAAGTATTAACAGTGTCATAGCTAGTCTACATATATACTTAATTTGAAATCGTTAATACTGCAAAATCGATAAATTTCAAATTGGTATACCTATAATTTAAAATAAAAATTTCATTTTTGCTTATATTTTTCGAATCATTTGGAGCGCAATAGTTTTATCTTTCGATAAGTAGGTACTATTACTTTTCTTGTACGTTGAATTGGCGAGCAAGAATCAGGAAAAATTAACAATACGCGCACTGCGGCTTGGCGCCCGTTTCTAGTTAGACCGTTCTAGAAGACCGTTTCTAGAAGACCGTTCTAGTTACGGCACTGTTTGTACGTATGTATATTGAAGAAACTTTATAAATTCGACAATTTAAATAATAATAATTAATATAGATAATTTACATTCATTAGAGATTAGACAATAATTTCATTAATTAAATTGTATAATTACAATAAAATACGATGTAACGGTGCCCAGTAGTAATAAAATCATATTGTAATTAATTTTGAAAAAACCTGCCGCTGAAAACTGGGGACATCGATGTGTCGATAACTCTGACAAAATATGTAATTTATCTTGTAATATTTTGTATTGCGGGTTTTCATAGATGGATAAATTAAATAGTAATTTATAACTTATTTATGGCCGGTACGATAAGCTTCTATTGTTGCATGCTCACATGCTGTAGCACACATCACCCCAAGGATCTGCAAATTATGGAAGGTTTACACTATTTGATGTTCAGTGATCGCTAATTTACATACCAACGCTACTAGCGTCCAAGAGCACGAAATAATAGTAGCGCTTCCATTCCCAATAAGACCATATATTAGCATACTATTTAAAGAATCAATAAAGTCGGCCAATATGGTAGCTACCAAGAAAAGCACTTGCCAACCAAAAATAGCATTGAAAAGAATCACTTGTTCTATCAATATGCAATAAGTTTCCAGAATTTCATCAACAGTTTGAACTGCAATACTCTGACCTGCTTTCGACAAATCAGTAACGTTTACTATTTTCATGGAAAACGCATTTATACTCAATTTTATAAGAACCCTGTTCAGCACCCGAAATCGAAACGTCAACAATCTTACAAAGGTGATTATGAAGATCGTCATGATAATCATATAATAATTTTGAATACAACGAAAAATGTAATATTTGTACATATGGAAACCAACCAAGGTTATCCATATATAAGCGTCAAAAATATATAAAATTAAAGTTAATAGATGAAAAATAATCAATTCGTTCCTGTTCTTTTTAAAACATATAATTGCAAATTGATTGAAATTCATTTTATCCGAATGACGAACGTAGGTTAACATATTTAAGAACTTTTCATAAAATTTTGCATTTATGAATGTCGGCATAATAATTGAACAAATGTTGGTTACTGTTCGAATTACATTTAGTATGGAATCCGTAACGATTTTAGTAAAAAATGGTAAGTAAGGATAAACGTAGTTTATTCGTCCCCATGTTGAGTGTGCATATCCAAAAATAATCAGTAGCACTAAAATAAAAACTCCATAATTATAAATCGTAGATTTTACCAGTTTATAGTTTGAAAAATCGAAAAGCGGTGCAATTCCCAAAATTGATCCCAAATAGTAAATTAAGCGAACAGCGGAAATATCTTGATAGATTTTCAACTTATTTCTCGTCATCGTAATTTTTAAATTATTAAGTAGATATTATGTCCTGAACGTTCAAATATTATGCGATGTTATAAAGTAAAAGCAAATTACACTCTAATTATCCAAGTAATTGCCTCCTTTAATAAAATATTCAGTTGATATTATGTTTATTTCGTTTTAAAATATTAGATGTAAAGATATATACACTATAAAATAAAATTTCATTACCAATAATACAAATTATTAGCTTAAGCGGAATTATAAACTTATCTTTCAATAAACACAATTTTTTATTTATTTTATATTTGCATTCGTAATTAAATTTCTCTATTTTAATAAATTATCTTTTAATAAACACAATTTTTTATTTATTTTATATTTACATTCGTAATTAAATAACAAAAAAATACAAACTTATCTTTAAATGCTCTAGGTACACTAGTAAAAATCAAGTATAAAATTCCACCACTTTGATTTTGGTAAATGGAATCGTGTAAATTTAAGACACTGTTTGGTGTAAAAACAAAGAATTTCTACCAAAAACTATACTAGGTGTAAGTTATATCGTTATCACTTGTCAACAGTGTTATTGTATAGATGCAGAAAACTAACAACTGTATGGCGTCTTCAGTCGTGGGAAGAATGCTAGATAAACAAATAAAAAATGTATCGGTGGTGTTGATAGCTTTTAAGGTAAATATTTTATTAATACACGATGCTAAATTTTACCAAATTCGTATGTGATAAATTTTCCACCAAAAAGCGGTGGCCTCAAATAGACACCAAACGGGGTCTATTTGAGGCCACATTTTTACTAGTGTATGTACGTATGTGTATGTATCATGCAGGGGCGGATGGACCATAAGACGAACCGGCAAATTTCCCGGTGGGCCGGTTGTTCAGAGGCCCGCAGGGCCGCTGGCTGAAAGTTCGTCTAACAAGGAGAGAGTCTATACTGTGGGTCATTAATTTCTACACATAAAAAAATGTTTTTTGGATAGTAAATGTAATCTGATTCAAAAATCTGCAATAAACCTATGCTCTATTTAATTTTAATGGAAAAATGCGTAACACCCTGTAAATGTATATTTTAGCCATATGCGGAAATTATTAATTAAAAAATTAAAAAAGGGCCGACAAATATTATTTCTCCAGGCCGCTAAGATGTTGCCCATCCGCCCCTGGTATCATGTGTAAGTATGTGTAAGTAAATATATGTAAGTACAGTAGAATCTGCTTAATGTGATCACGGATAATGTTATCAGTACACCGAAAAAAAAGTCCGTCGTTATATTTACGAAATGCGGTCGTTAAACGCAAATTCGTTATATATTTTTTTTTTTTTTTTTTTTTTTTATTTGACATCCTATGTATTTACAATCTGTTTTTTTACAAACATTCAGTAAATGATTTAACTTTAATGTCATAGAAGTTACATGTCCATTGGCATGACTTCTCCATTACAACTATATTCCATTATTGATTTTTGTTATCGAATCTTCTGGTAAGATCCAAGGGATGGTATTTCTTTAATCTTCGAATTTGTGTTGGGTCCTCAATGAGGGTGACGGCCAGTTGGTTTGGATGTTGACTCAACTTGGTCTGGTATTTCTCGCTCCAGGATTTTATTTCCTCTTTCACAGATTTTACTTTGAGGTCCTTATGGATAACTGTATTTGGAACATACCAGTGTGCGTTTGTGATTGTGCGTAGTATCTTTGATTGGAATCTCTGCAATATTTCCAGGTTTGAATTGCTTGCCGTTCCCCATAGTTGGATGCCATAAGTCCATATTGGTTTCATGATAACTTTATATAGCAGTAGCTTATTTTCAATCGTAAGTTTTGATTTGCGGCCCAGTAGCCAGAACATTTCTCTAAATTTATGCCCGAGCTGCTTTCTTTTAGTCCAAATATGTTTTTTAAATGTGAGACGTCTATCCAAGTGTATACCTAGGTATTTTACTTCGTCCGACTGAGGTAAGGGACGGCCGTTCAAGATTACAGGAGGACAGTTTCCTTTTCTTGTCGTGAAAGTAACATGTACCGATTTTGACTCGTTGGCTTTGATTCTCCATTTCTTTAACCATTTTTGTATCTCGTTTAAGTGCACTTGTAGGTCCTGTGTGGCCTGGGTAGGGTTTACGTGCGTAGCCATAATACCAGTATCGTCCGCAAATGTAGCTGTGGTTGTGAATTTTGTTGTTGGAAGATCCGACGTATAGATTAGATATAGTAATGGTCCCAATATGCTACCTTGGGGCACGCCTGAAGCCATTGGATGGAATTTTGAATAAGTATCGCGATACTTCACTTGGAACATTCTTTCGTCAAGGTATGACCTCATGAACAGGTAAAAGTTAGGTAACGTCCTTTTGATTTTTGTGAGCAGTCCATTGTGCCAAACTTTATCAAAGGCTTGGGATATATCAATAAATGCCGCCGAACAATAGCGTCCCTCCTCAAAGCTTCTCTTAATGACGTCAACTAATCTGTGCACCTGCTCTATTGTGGTGTGCTGTTTTCTGAAACCAAATTGATGTTAGGGTATTATTTTGTTTTTGTCTAACTCTGGTTGGATTCTCTGTAGTAAAAGTCTTTCAAATACTTTCGACAACACTGGCAATAGACTTATGGGTCTGTACGATGAGACGTCGTGGGGAGGTTTACCAGGTTTAGGGACAAGGATGATTTGAGCACTCTTCCATTGGGCTGGAAAAGTATTTAATCTAAGCATAGCGTTGTAGATATAAGTGATGGCCTTTAATCCTTGCTCAGGTAATTCTTTCAGAATTCTACCAGTAATAAGGTCGTACCCCGGAGATTTATTGGGATTTAAACTTGTTTGGATTATTTTCTTCACTTCCTTCACTGTAAAAGGTTTGATAGGAATTGTTGACTTAGGGGGTGTTCTTATAAGTTCTTCTAGTTGTTTGTTTTCCTTTTCAGGTATTTCTGAAGGGAAGGGCCTAAAAACACTTTCAAGGTGTTTTGCAAACACACTCGCCTTTTCCTCGTCTGATCTCGCCCAATTTCCATCGGGTTTTCTAATTGGGGGAAAAAATGGGATTGCTTTCCCAAGTCTTTTGGTGGCCTTCCACAAAGAATAATCCGTCGCTTCAGTTGGTGTTAGATTTTCAAGGTAAATTTGTAACGATGAGTTTTTTAATTCTTGTAATTTATTTTTGAGTTTTTTGTTGGCACGATTTAGGTTCTTCTTATCGCTCGGATGTCTTGTATTCTGCCATATTCCACGAAGTTTGCGCTTATTGATTATTTCCTTTTTTATGTGATCTGGACAGGACTCTTTTTTATCAAACTCTTTTTCGGGAGTTGAATTCCATGCGGCCCCTTGTATTGTCTTCACTAGATGCTCCACTGCCATGAAGATGTCATATTCGGATTTTAGTGGGAATTTTAAATTGATTTTTTCTGTAATTATTGACTTGAACAGCTCCCAGTCAGTGTATTTATTGTGCAGTGAAGGTGGTTTTTCCCTAGTCAGGATTTTGGAACTGTAAGTGACTATAATCGGCGAGTGATCAGATGATAAATCTAGACAAGAGTCTGCCCGCAGATAGTTTGGCGTGATACCTTTTGTAACGCAAAAGTCTAGGAGATCCGGTATCTTTTCTCTGTCTGTAGGCCAGTATGTTGGCTCACCTGTCGAGAGCCAGCCTAGGCCCTTAAACTCGATCGCCTTCATAAGTTCCCTACCACGAGGATTTGTTGTTCTTGAACCCCAGTGTTGGTGCTTAGCATTAAAGTCTCCGCCCATCAAGAATCTATGACCAAGGGTGTTGATTAGTTCCAGAAAATCGTCTTTTTTAATTTTATGCTTAGGTGGACAATATATAGACGACAACGTTATTGGACCGTTTAAGTCTTCAATCACAATACTTGATGCTTGCGTATTTTCGCGTTGGAATTTGGGCAATTCGTGGTGTTTTATTTTATTCCTGACTATTATTGCAGAACCTCCATGGGCGGTGCCATCTGGATGATTTGTGTGGTAAGTTGTGTAGTTTGGCATTTTAAAATGGCTACTTTTTGTGAAGTGGGTTTCTGAAATCAAAACGATATCAATTTTTTGTAGTTGAATAATTTTTTGTAACTCTTGCCCATGGTTGGACAAGCCATTGGCATTCCATAATGCTATTTTTATTTGGTATAGCATTATGGCAGTTTCGACAGTAATTGCAATAGGATAGACAGCAACTGGTCCATTCTATCCATTAGTTTGTTCATCATTTCCATTTGGCTTGTGTTGTTGAATGTCACCGGCTGATGGGTTGTTTGTTGGCTACATTCTGCCTGTGTTTGACTTTGGCCACTTGCAGCAGCTGTGTGTGATTTTCTTTGGTGGAACACTCTTGTTTGTTGTAGGGGTGGTTTAGGTAACGGGGCAGTTGGTAATGATGGGTATAATTGTTCCGGATTAGTTAAAGAGGTTGATGGCAATGATGGGTATAATTGTTTCGGAGCAGATAAAGAATTTGTTGGCAATGATGGGTACAATTGTTCTGAATTAAGTAAAGAGGTAGTTGGTAACGATGGGTACAATTGTTTTGGTCTTAGGGAGGGAAATTTTCTATCTCGAATCTCTTTGTAGACCCAACACCCTTTGTAGTTGGCAGGGTGTTCTTCTTCGCATAGTACGCATGTTGGTTTTACGTTTATGTTCTTTTTGCAGTCCTTCGAGAGGTGATCTTGTGCACATTTCACACATCTGGGTTTACGGCTGCAGTAAGTCTTCGTGTGTCCGTACCGTTGGCATTTTTGGCACTGCACCACTTCCCGCTTCTGGTGGGGTGGCTCAACCGTAACAACTGTACTCAGTAATCGGTTGATTCTGTAAATGTTTTTATTGTTTTCGTGAGGAAGCAATTCGACGTGGTGCATTGAAAGGGGTGTTTTTGTAACTTTATGTAACATATTTGAAATTCTGCTCACTTTATGCCCCTGGGCTTCGATTTCTTGAGAAATGTCTTCTATTTTTGTTGAGAAATGAATTCCTTTTATAACTACTCGGAACGATCTTTTATCTTTGAGTTGGAACGTGTGATTTTCAACATTTGCTGTTTTCAGTGCGTTCAAGATTGCCGTGTAGTTTTCTGATTTTTCGGGTTGAATTTTTGTGTTGTCTCCCCCAATTTTCAAGCTAAAGCCACCTTTGGCGACCCGATTGAGTATATCTTGCAGTGGTTTTATATCCTGGACACCCGGTACAAATATTGGGGGTGGTTTCCTTGTTTTAGGCTCACTTGTTTCAATTTCTTCTTCATCTACATTAATTGGCTGAAAACGGTTTCTTGTACTTACTTGTATGTTTTGGTTTGATGTACCATATTCTGTAATACGTTTTTGTCTTACATTTCTAATTGTTTGAATTGGCGAATTACGTCGGTGCTTCCTTGGGTTCACTTTTTGCCATTGCGAACTTTCCACTTCTGTCGGATCATTTTCATTCGAGTTTTGATCAATCGGGGGACTTTCCGATAACTGGGATTGCGATTGGTGTAGTAGATTTCCTGATGATTCCTCATCGATGTTTATATTTGATGTGGTATCTTGTAGTGCGATTGAGGTTATGTTTTCTACGCCGCAGCTGTTACAATTCCACTGGCTTATTTTTCCGCTACTGTTTAACTCACTCCATGTCTCGATAGACATACCGATGCACTGAATATGATAGTTCAACTTGCATTTCATTTTACATTGTATGCAGTCCTCATATCTTGTCGTACTTTTCTTACAAATGCCACACGTCAACATCGTTGTCGCGTTCTAACTCTTAGCGCAAATAAAAAAAAAAAAAATCATTCGTTATATTAACGAAAATTTCGTAACTATTACTAATTTTTCGTAAAATCGTAAAATTGTAGTTCGTTAATATTACTACATGCTATTCGTAAATATTACTACACAAATTTAACGAAAATTTCGTAACTATTACTAATTTTTCGTAAAACCGTAAAATTGTAGTTGGTTAATATTTTATTGATTATTCTTAAATATTACTACACATAAACGAAAATTTCGTAACTATTACTAATTTTTCATAAAACCGCAAAATTGTAGTTCGTTAATATTTTATTAATTATTCGTAAATATTACTACATAAATTTAACGAAAATTTCGTAACTATAACTAGTTTTTCGTAAAATCACAAAATTATTATAACCAAATTTTTAATAAATTATTGTAATTGTATTTCGATAGTTTAATAATTTACAGATTTTCTTTATTTAAAAAGTGTTTAAAACCTATTTTAGTTTTTAAAATTAACTTAAAAATAAAATAAACTTTAACACACATTAAAGTTAAGCAGCCAATGAAAACCTTACAGTTTAAACTATCACTGAAAGAAAATTGTGTCTATAATTTTCACAATTACACAATATTTCTGCACAATTGGTGTCTAGATTGGCGCTAAACCCAATATTGTGTTGAAAGGATGTCGCCGTTTGGGTCGAGGATTTTAAGCAGGCAAACAACCCAAATATGTAATTTTCAGGTGAATTTTGAGTAGAAAACTATCCAACCCAATAAGTTTAAAATCTGCACAATAAAATATGCACATTATCTGAAAGACAAATTGTCAGATTTCTACATCAAAATATGTGTATTTCTATAAAAAATTTCTACATATTTTAAATACAAAAATTTGAGAATTTCTAGAAAAAGTTTCTGCATATTTCTGAATAAAATAATGCAAGCTTGAAGTATATTGCTACCTATGTACCTATATAAAAATTAATATGCAATTCTGCATATTTCCACAAGAAATTTGTATAACTTAGAGACGCATTTTATATTTAAATAAAAATTTAGTAATGTTTAAAAAGTATATTATTTATTTACAATTTAAGTAAAATTAATTATACAAAATTAAAAAAAAAATGGGAACTGTCAGACTTTCATCACCAAGAATTGAGCCTCGACACCTACACTATAGGAAAGAGGAAAATTTTCTGTGTATAATAAAAAAAAAAAATGCGGATTATCCATCAGTTTTCGAGAAAACGGCTTTTGAAAATCAAAATTTTACATGCATTTTAGATAGGGAAATTCATTAACATAGAAGTTAATTAGTCTTAGTGTTGGCAGGCAGACGCGATTGTGACATACCCGGGTGTACATCGGGTGTATTACGCAACATTATGCAATAATTTAAAAAATAAACGCAGAACTCGTTTTTAGGTTAGAATCTCGAGTGCCTTGGTTGCGTTCGTCAAAACCGACGCTCCGCTACCCTCCACTCCGGTCCCCTCCGCTCCGGGCGCTACGCGCCGTTTTGACAAACGCTGACTCGCTAAAAACATCCCTCTAGGCAGCACAACCTCGCCAAAGGTGCAACTCGAAAGGGGTGAAACTCGTAAGCAACGCTCGATATGCACCCGACCGGGTCACAATCGCGTCTTTTTAATCTTTAATCTTCTTTGGCTTATGGAGCGCCTGGGTAAATCCCATATCTCCTTCGTCTCAATGGATACTTCATGATTGGTTGGTGTTGTTTGAGTTGGTGTCGTTTGACACTTTACTCGGGTGCGCCGCGAAGGCGAATCGTGCTGGTCTTGATGACCTTGATTTTGGTTGTCGAACGTGAAATGTTGATGTTTCCCCTCATGTTCGAACTAACGAAGGCATGAGGAGTTGTAGCGCTGCCTGATGTTGTTGGCGTGATTTAAAGTAAAAGTAAAAGTTTGATTCGGTGTTGAATGGTTCCGCTTGGAAGAAGTGGGCGTTGTTAGGAAAATGGTCCTAATTACCGGTGTTGGTTGTGGCGGTGGCGTTTGATGTTATTAACGCCACTTGCTTCGTGATCTCCGCGATCACTGCGACATCGATATTGTTGTCGGACAATACTCGGGTGAATACTGCCATTATTTGACCGATGAGCGCGGCGATGTCCGTAGTGGCGGAGCAGCTTGGTTGTTCTGCGGTTCGCTTTGCATTTCGGTCGAATGGGCGTGGCTTCGATGTAGTTTCCATTCGAGTGTTGTGTTGTGGGCGTGGCCGTTGTGTTGACGGAGCGGTCTTTTGCTTGTGGTGGGCCCGTTGCATCGGCTTGGGTACTGTCACGGTGCCCCGGTTTGCTGTGTGCGGTGGATTCGATGCATTTTCGTTTTCGTTTGGCTGCAAGTTCCGCTGTGGTGCGGGGGTGGCGTTCTGGATGAACGTGTCGCAGCCTCTGAAATTTGCCGGGTGTCCTCCCCCGCAATTGACACATTTTGCGGGTTCGGTTGCGATCTTGCCACACGATGCCGTGAAGTGACTGCCAGCGCATTTCACGCACTTTGCTGGGGCGCTGCAGTCCCGCTGTTGGTGGCCGAATTCCTGGCATCGGTGGCATTGTCCGGCGCTGGATTTCCTAAAGGGCGGCTCTATTCGGACGGTGATGTTCAGCACGACGGTGAGGTTGAAGATTTTGCGTCCTTGCTCCGTTTTGTCGATGGTGACAAGATAGAGGGGCATTGGACGGCGGTCTCTTCCGTGCCTCATTTGCTGTACTTTGAGCGTCGGGATGTCTTGGTCCTTTAGGTCTTCTTTGATGGCAGCTGGCTTGAGGTTGCCGGGTAGGCCCCTGATGATCGCCTTCAGGGGGGTGTTGCGGGTTGGAGGTGGTTTTGCCGCGGGGGCGTTGTCCTCCATGATTTTTTGAAGCCTCCGTTGTTCGTGTGCGGTGGAGGGGTATACAATTATGCCCCTGGCTTCGTTGTCGATGTGATCGAACTTGATGTTGTTTGCTTTGATCAATTGATTGACTTTGATCCAGTGTCCCTTGTTCACTACGATTGGTGAAATGGGCGGGTTGTCCGGGGTTACTTCGGCGATTTCGATCGGCGCGACGTCCGCCGCCTCGATTTCCTCTTCCATCCTTGGGTGGTCGCTCATTTCCGGGGGGTGTTCCTCTTGGTGGGTTTCGATGGTGTCCGTGACCGGTGCCTCGTCCGCCACTTCGATTTCGACCTCCATCCGTGGGCTGACATCCGGTTCCGGAAGGGGGGCCTCTTGGCGGGTTTCGGGAGCCGAGTTTACTTCGTCGAAGTCGTTCGGGACCTGTGCATCAGGTTGGGCTCCGCTGGTACCAGGGTGGTCGGTTTTTCCTTCTTTTTCTGCCCTAAGTTTGGTCTTAGGGGGGCCGTCTTCAATTGAAGTGGATGGAGAAGGGGTGGACTCGATGCTGGTGCGGCGGGTTCTTTTTTGACCCTTTGCGTTTGTTACAATAGGAGTACTACTCAAAGATTGCAGTTGCGCTGCGTGTTTGATTAGGATCTGGGTTAATAATCGGATTCGCTCTTGGAGTTTGCCGGCAGCTTGGGCGTGAATTTTTTGGTTCGCCATTAGTTGGGATTTGGTGGTGCGCGCTTGGGCTGCGTCCTTTGGTTTGGATGTTGATTTGCGGATGTTTACATTGAAATTGTGGATCCGCTTTTCCAGTAGGACGGTGCTTTTATCGTGATCTGCGGTATCGATGATGAGGATGTTCCAAATATCCATGATGGCTGGAGGTAGAGTGTGTGTGGTACTCTCGTAGATTTGGGTTGCCTCGGAAAGTTCATCGTAAAGTCCGCTGAATTTTATTTCCCTCATTTCGTCCACTACGTATGCGGCGGTGTTCGAGGTGTTAGTCTCGACCGGTGTTGGTGGTGGTGGCCTCGAAAGAGGCCGGTTTTTTGGCATTTTTGTAGTGAAAAATGAGGAGCGCTAAAATACGTGTGATCACATCGACTGTTCACTCTGTCCTCAATCGCGTCTGACTGCCAACACTAAGACTATATCAGAACGCACGCACCGTCAATAGAACTCGGGAGCGGATCAATTCCCTATGTAAAATGCATGTAAAATTTTGAATTTCAAATGCCGTTTTCTCGAAAACTACTGGATAATCCGCATCAAAGTGCGGTCTCAAAATGCTCAGAAAATTGTCCTCTCTCTAATAGAAAAAAAATCAAAGCCCAACGAGTGGTGATGAAAGTCTGACAGTAACCAAATTTTAATCATTGATTAAACTTGAACTTGACTTTACGTAAGCAGACATTAGATTTATAAATTATCATTAACCGCGTATATCTACTATAGGTAATTAAGAATCTTGAAAATGAAACGGTGTCCGACTCAGTCTACTCTGAATATGTTTGTAAAGAAGCAAAAAATTCAAGAAAATGAAAATCGAGACGAGAAATGTTCTGCAAATATAAGTGGTGCAACTATTTTTGAAATTGCTATTATACCACTTTTTATTTTTTTATTTAAAATTTTTTTATGTTGTCGCCCTATGGTAATTTCCTGGATCCACCACTGTTATAAATACATGCCGGAACCTGTTTTGGAAAACAATCATACAACCCTTTACTGAGACAGATCAATTTTAACAGATCGACATATCAATCACAATAGGCCTGACATTGTTATTATAAATAAAGATGACAAATCTGCAATTCTTATTGATGTTGCAGTGCCCCTGTCTAAAAACGTATTATCCACCGAAAAAGAAAAAATACGTAAATTTGAGGATTTGGCAATGGAAATGACGGCTGTATGGAGTTTCAAAAAGGTCAAAATTGTGCCAATAGTAATATCTGCTACTGGTGTAGTATCGTGCAATATGGAGAGACATTTATTAAGTTTAGATTTAACATCAAAATTATTTGAAAATATACAAAAAGCAACTGTTTTGGCAACTTGTCGTATAGTTAGAAAATTTTTAAATCAACATTAACTAATTTTATACTCTTATTACTAAACCATTTTCAAAATTATTTATGTAAATTAAAAAAAATTATGTACATTAATTTATTTGTTAGGTGGTTGGTATTGTTCCCCCACCCAACTGTAACACCACAAATATGTGAGAGTCTATTAAAAAAACTATAATAATAATAATATTTATTACATAAATCGCAGATACATGGATTTACAGGTCAAACAGAAGTACTTGTTCCAAGACAGTATGAACTTACATAAACACTATAACAAAGGCAGTTTACATGAAAAATAGGAAACCATACAATGGGTTACATAATCGTTACCACACAAAAACATCCAACCCGAACTAAACTGAGGCTAGAAATTCAGCAACATCGTAGTAACAGCCGAGTAAAAGCATGTTGTGAAGCTTCGACTTAAAAAGCTTACCAGTAGCAGCGTTTCTAATGTCGGCAGGTAATTTGTTATAAATCCTGACGCCCATGCACCGTGGACTCTTATCAGTGAGGTCAAGTCGGTGTGTAGGGAGCAGAAGTTGCCTTCCAAATCTGGTATTGTGGCTGTGAATATCTGAGGCAGTCTGAAAGCTATCGAAGTTGTCCCGCACAAATACAGCAATGGATTTGATGTATAGACAAGG
Organism: Cantharis rufa; assembly: GCA_947369205.1. Classification (NCBI taxonomy): domain Eukaryota; kingdom Metazoa; phylum Arthropoda; class Insecta; order Coleoptera; family Cantharidae; genus Cantharis; species Cantharis rufa. Next base: position 33,184,656 of record OX376304.1, read on the forward strand.
CAGTGTTAAAATATTCAAATCCTTAAAGAGTGGTCTGCAGGACTCCCAGCGATAAGCACCCACCATACACCTCAATATACGCTTCTGCATCAAAAACACCTGTCGCGCATGACCCGACATTCCCCAGAAAATGAGGCCATACACCAGCCGTGACTGCACCTCCGCGAAATAAAAAGATCTCAACACCGAGAGGCTTAAGACAGCAGAGAGTGCTCTAATCTGGTAGCAGACAGATCCAAGTGTACCAGTAACCGCACGACAATGATTCTCCCATCGTAGAGTCTCACAAATATTAAGTCCCAGAAACTTAACGCTCCTAACACGGGAGAGCTCAGAATTATGTACCTGAAGAGGTAAGTCACCGTCAAAGACTCGACCTGCGCAGAAAATCATAAAAACTGTTTTATCAGATGAAGCCCGTTAGCACAAAACCATTCAAAAAGGGAGTCGAGTACTAGTTCTGCCTGGTTGAGACTGTCACTTAAGCTATACTCGCCAACAATCGCTGAGGTGTCGTCAGCATACAACGTGAGGTAAACAATAGTTATAAACTTAATCAAATCATTAATGAACAAAATGAAAAGTATTGGAGCCAATATAGAACCCTGCGGAACCCCCATGTCAACAGGACTGTCATCCGAATTAACTGTATTAATGCCGTTAACACCTAAGTTACGAATGGCAACGCGCTGGTAGCGCCCAGACAGATACGACTTGAACCAGTCAAGAACCACCCCCCTCAAACCATATCTGAATAGTTTTTCCAGAAGAAGGTTGTGCTGAACACAGTCAAAAGCTCGACTAAGATCGCAGAAGATGCCTATAGGTTTCTTGTGCTCTTCAAGAAGACACAGAGCCTGGCTGTAAAATCTTAGAATAGCTGTAGTAGCAGATTTGCGCTTAATAAATCAGTGCTGACATTGATCTATGATGCCGTATTTGTTCAAAAAACATGTGACCCTGTTAAGCATAGCATATTCCAGTAATTTAGAGAATACTGATAGCAGAGAAATAGGCCTATAGTTAGACATATTAAGCCGGCAATCGCCTTTCTTAAACACCGGAATAACCGTAGCAACCTTAAGAACTGAGGGGAAACACCCTCCGTAAGTGATTGGTTAATCACATAAGTCAGAGGACCAACCCAGTTATACTTGAAATCCTTTACCAGACCGCTCGAGAATCCGTCAGGGCCACAAGAAACCGAACCGCTCAAGCGGTGGATGATCTCGAGAGTCTCAGATTCATCAAGAGGAATTACCGCCATTGTATTGACATTAAAGTTGACACAACCCAGTTTTCGATCAGCAAAAGGAATCCCCTCTCGGATCACGTGAGGTGCACGAATAAAATAGTCGTTGAACGCGTTAGCAACCGTTAACGGATCATCCGTGATGTTCTCTCCCACCCGTATTTCTAAATGGTTAGCAGACCTTCTAGGTCTATCACTACGGGAACGTATGATACTCCAAGCCACCTTACCCTTATTATGCGCAGCGGCTATCATGGAGTCGTAGTGACAAAATTCAGCTCTCGATACCAACTCTCTGTGTTGGGTCTTTCTCCTCTCATACAGCGGTCTCAACTCTTCATGTCTTTTAGCTAATATATATAAATCATTTAACTCCCTATGAGATCGAATCACGTGAGGAGTAATCCAATCTGGAGTCTTAGGCCTGGCATAAATAGTGGTCAAGGGAAAGCAGCGATCAATGTGACGCCTCAGAATATCCAAAAATCTCACAAAACTGTTCTCTGCACAAGCCTCATGCAATATTCCCGACCAGTCCTCACACATCAATGACTCATGGAACCTGTTACGACGATTAACATTATTTATGCATCTAGATTGACTAGTCAAAGCCTCCTGTGGCGTACAGCGTTCCTCATACGAGTGTAACAGAAATTTATGGTCCGATATGAAAGTATCACCCGTCCGTACTAATCTTAGATTAGTAAAAATAATATCAATCCTAGATGAGGAGGTACCCATGACGCGAGTGGATTCAGTATCATGAGGCGCCATGCCGTAGGTCGCCATTAAGTGCATCAAACCAGATCTGGTGCCGGAGTCACAACTGAAGTCCACGTTAAAATCTCCGGCGAGAATGAGCAATTGACCTTCCCGGAACAAGGAGTCAAGAACCAACGCAAGATTATTCAGAAAAATGGAGAAAAGTCCACTCGGCGCCCTATACACAACCAGAATAATGGCAAGTCCATATTGTGACGCATTCCACTTAGCTCCACATATTTCAAAATTCATACAACTGCACATAGAAGACAGATCAATAGGGCAAATGTCTGTATCGATACAACACCACAGATAACCGATTATTTGATTAGATTAATTAAAAAACCTAATCTAAAGGGCGGCATTTTGGCTGTTGACGTAACAAATTGAAATATTAATATTAATGCCACAAAAAGATCGAAAAAGCTACAAGAAGGCCATTAACTTCATAAAGGGGCGGAAATTTGTGTTTTTGTCCGGGGCGGCGTAAAGGCTAGAGCGGCCCCTGACGCCATAACCAGTACAATATTTGGTTTTCCACCAATTCCTTTTCGGAATATTCCCCATTTTTAACAAATTTCGCCTAATAGTTTCTTTGGAAATATACATGCTAATTTGTAATTTAAACTACCAATTTTGTTTACAGCGGCATCTTTCAGTTTTTAGAGCTTTCTAGGTGTCGATAATGTTTTGTAGCCAGATTTTTTTATTTACTGCAGATAAATTATTATACCATTTAAAAATACTATAGATGGTTCTACGACTAACTTTCTCATTTAAACCAAAACTTTCTATCATGCTGTCCAAGTATTGCAGACACGTTGGCGTAACTTATGCTATTTAAATGATTTCCTTACCAAGCAATAGCACGAATAATACAATTACCTCAAAATTCAATGTGCTCATGATAAAAACTGAAGAAAGAAAACTGCTTTTGCTTGCAAGTTGCCAGATGCAAATAATTATTTGGTACACAAGCATAGCACCTATTAAAAAGCATAATATTAGTATTTATTAATTTTATTTAAATATAAAAACGGTACATTCATATACCTGTAAATGTTCACTTAAAAAAAGCTGAAAGTTTCAACTGACGGTATGATCTTTAAAAGTGGTAATTGACTATCTATGCACATTTATACATTCTAAAGAATCGTGATATAACAAGAAAAAAGAACTACATACTATTACCTTTTACCCTTTCAGTTTGCTTTTCCAATGTCGGTAATATAAAGAATAATAACAAAACATTAGTTATTAAAAAAATGAAGCTGTTCTATAATTTTATTCAATGCAAAAATTTATTAACTCGAGTTAATACATGGCGAAAGTGTAACAAATCATAAATAAAAGCGTGTAATCCTAACAAAATTGAAAATCGTTTATATATTTGGCTATTTACATAATCAGCTGGTTTTCAATTTTTACACACTCTGATGGAACACAAAAACTTATTCAAAAAAATTTAAGTTAACAAACAGTCTAACTAGTCTTAAAAAAAATAAAAAATAAAATAAATAAATATTAAGAATAGATAAATTAACAAATTTCTTAAAATCAACTTAAGTTTTTATGATGTAGAATCAACTGTAAGCAATTTAAAACTATCGAATAGTGTGCGCTAGTAAATAACATCAAAATATTACAGATTACAAAAATACTTGCTAACCCTATTGGGCTTAAAATTAAATTAACAGTACCTGCCCTTGCAGTGTAATAATAAAGATGGAACGCCAACTCAAGCGATACGTAGCACACAGTCTAAACCAACATGGTGGACTCACGGTTCACAGAACCTAACAGTCACTTTGTTTCAGCCAGGAATAGGGCAGCCGACCACCCACTAATTATTTACTATGCTGGAGAAATATTATGAAACACAACATCAACAAATGAGAGAACTTATTTAAACAAGTTTTTGCTTACACGTGAAGCACACACTGGTAATTAGTAATACAACCTCTAATTAATACTTTGGCACAGCACATTAAACTCTTAGGCAGTTGTACCATTAACAAGTGCTTCTTTCGGTTTTGAATCGTTACGTCGGGACGGTGGTGGTTTATTTGATCTCTGCTGCTTTACTTGTTTCGGTTCTGAATTCGAAACTGCAGTAGTACTCAATTGTTGATCGCCCGAACCTCCTGTAGAATGCCCATTGTTAACTGTAAATAACAACATTTAAAAATATCAATTACTCCTTCGCTATTGCAACATTATAGCATTTAAAAGCAAATACATGATCATAAATTATTAAGCAACAATTAGTTAGTAGTACTTGGTAATCATTACCCACAAATTCAGATTTCATAGTTAATAAATCAGCTTTTCAATTCAAAATTAAAACAATAATGAAAAATTCAAAAATACACTTTCCTCAATTAAAATTTATTATTTATATTTATATTTTATTTTATATTATTTATTCCATATTTTGAATTTGAATATATCCTCAATGGGTCATAATATTATGAATAATGAAAAACTCTGATTTCAACACCGCCGCACTGGTTAGAAACGTAGTCAATAAAAAGTTGTATAAAATTCTGCTTTCATACAAATTTGATAATCTTGATCAAGACAAAAATTTTGTCTTTCACCTAACAAAAATGGTAAGTACACATTATTAAAGACATGCAACTACGAACTAAAACTACAAATATTAATACAATACAAATTAAATATAATAAAAAAGAAAACATATCAACACTGAAGCTGTATGCATTCCGCTGTTTAAAATCGACAGCTGCAAAATATAGACAAAACACTTACCAGCCAAATTCATAGTGGCAGTGAGACTACGTTGCTTTTCACGACGCCTACGTCTACGTTGGGATCTGCTACTTGCCCAAGATACAGTTTCCGCACTGGATAACGACTCTAGACAAGTGTTAATTGTCTTACATACTTACATAAATACATGCAAACTATGTGTTGTAAAATATGTACGTGCAAATTACAGAGTGCAACATTCAGAAATTAACTAAATCTAAAGCCAAAATTTCTTTCATGTATTATAGGTAAATAAATTATACAAACCTTTTGTTAAAACAATGGTAATGATTACAAAATTTTACTACTAAAGCTACTAACAATAAATGTAAATAATTCTTAAACTTACCACGATCTACGCTAGATACTTCTTGACTATCTAGAATTGTGTCTTCTTCATCATTTGTTCTTCGTCTGTCATCTCGACGATTGTCACGTCTTCCTCCTCGAGGAATTCCACGACTTCCATATTGTCTAGGAGGAAGATCTCTCACTCTTTCGTCAACAGTGTCTGGAGTTTGATGACGTGATCCTGAATATTAAAATTGTATATTAGAAAAAAAGCATTTGCAAAGTATTGAAAGCTTATAAAATATCATAATAAAATCCTTTCAGGATTTTATTTTTCCAAAATTATTCTATTTTTAAAATTCCCCATTGCGTCACCTTACAACCAAAACTAAGTATGAAATGTTGAAATATAAACACAAGTTGACAAATTTATGAAAACAATAAATATTCTAACCGATATCTTCTAATAAAAATTCAAATTAAATTATTTATATACATTCCTTAGCAGCGTTAATAAAAATTAGTGAAATGATTATGTAAATGAAACTACAGTCAACTCCCCATATCGCAAGATGTCTTATAATATAAAAAAAAATTGAACATACCCAGAGCATTTCGAGGTAAAAGAATTAGATAGATAAGTTTTAAAATAAAAAAAATGTACTTCAATGAAAATCTTAATTAGTGACTTCATTTTTATTTTAAATTGACCCTTTTTTTATACAAAAGTACTGTAAGATAGAGATTTGACTGTACATACATAAATCAAAATGATTACCATTTTAACTGCGTTAGAAAACTTGATGAAAACAAATAAAATTGATGAATTAAGATTATTTGAATGAAATTAGTATTTGGTTTCGAATAATAAAACCGTAAAATCTTTTTCCATAAACATAAAGTGAAATTCTGTCAAAGTAGGCAATAAAAAAAGAAGTAATCACAGACTCGGACTGACCTTTCAGACAAACATGCAACATGCCACTTAATTACACACATCAGTAGTATTCAAATGTCGATAAATAAAACGTGCAAGATAATTTGCTGAAAGGGTACGAGTCTGCTCTTTTAAGTAGAAAAAAACACACTACTTTATTAATAAGTTATATTTCTAAAAAAAAGTCTCACAATAAGATTTGACATGAGTATGTGCCAGTCTTGAGTTTAATGGCAGTTACCAATGCCTTCTATGTTAGCTAACTCACAGTAGGGTTTATTCCTTGTTCGTAATATTGAAAACAAACAGGAATTTACAAATTACAGTGTTCACTAACACAATCTTCCTACTATTAAAGTCCGACTTGAGTACCCTTCCAGCAAGGATTTACTTACATATTTAAGAAGTTCTAAGCCTTATGGGGTTTACTAACTTGAAAATGTCATTTCTATTGACAAATTTTAAAATTATTAATACAACAAAATGAATAAACAGAGTTTGTAATAATATGTCAAGAGAAACAACATCACATGTGACAAATAAATGACTTATAGACAATTTCAATGTGGAAAGTGTAGTAACATAAAGTAAGTAAAAAGACAATATAGGATATTAAAAAAGCTTAATATGCACCGAATGTAAAATTATTATAGTTGAAAATATTTTTAACAGAATTAATGTCAAAAATCAAAATAGAAGATCAATATTAATAATGTAAAAAATAAAAGATTTCCTAATATAAAATAAACTACAGTTTCCACTTACATTTACAGAAATTGTCAGTATTATAGAATAATGTCCATATCAAAGAGCACATTGCTCTAATATAAATAATGTGAAAAGATGTAAAAACAAAATAGAAACACATTTTATTTCAAAATAAAAAGTAAAATGTCAGGTCAATCCTAAGTGCCATTCATTACATCATAATAAAAAATGGGCCTACGTGCAATTGTGAACATACAAAATTTTTTTCAATTTAAAATAGAATCAAAAACACAAACTAAAATACTGTTCTTTAAAATTAAAGAAAACAAAATAATTCAATGTCGAACACATATTCGACACATAATGCACGTAGACCTATAAAAAACTAAAGATATACGAATAATATTATTTACAACATGAAGCCAGCTACCATTGTAAAATAAAAGGTTTAGTTTTGAAAAAAAGGCAATTTTTTAAGCCGTTATAAGTTGTTATAATTATTAGATTACACAAACATGCCATTATTAATTATAGTTTTTAAGTAAATTAACATTGACCTAATTGTTTATGAAAAATATTTTCAATAAGACGTCATGTAAATGTCCAGAAAAGATACAGTGTTCTTTCTCGACAGTATATTATTAATAAATAATATACTATCTATTATCAAAAGCATTTGATAATAATCAAATTAGTATAAATTCCTCGTCATTAAATTGCAATCAGTGTCATTTCAGTGAATTGCTTAAGATTCATAAAGAAAGTCATCAGCCGGGTCAGTCTATTTTAGTCTGCCAGAAGCCACCTATGGCTTTATACACCACGATTAAAAATATAGCAAATATTGAGTAAAAAAAATTATTATTTTTATTATTGGTAAATTTTTTCCATTTTTGAACATTTCATTAAAATTTAGTGAAAAACAAAAAAGTTCTTGCCAACATTTACAAACACATTTTGCCGATTAATTTACATAAATCCAAAAGTAATTTATTGATTTGGTATATGATCGAAAATTTAATTTGTGGTGCATAAAGTCGGGGTACTGTTTCAATTTCTGATGCAGTGGCAGTTAACCGTAGTGGGTAACGTAATATAAAAATTTAAAAAATCATTTACGTTCTTGATCTCCACCCGCACTAGCATCAACTGTCAATCTCCCTCTATTTGTCCTATCTCGTACATTACGGTCACCTCCTGAGGCCCCCCGCATAGGTTTACCATTAGTCGTAGGACCACGTGATCTATCATTACCTAGTCCTTTTCGCTTGTCCACATTATTAATATAATCTGAGATGGTACTACCAGAAGTATAACGAGAATCGCTGTTGCGACCTGGTCCTCCTCTTCCACGCCCACCACGTCCACGCATAGAACCCCCTCGTCCACCTCGAGGACCACCGTCCATATCTGAATTGTATCCACGGTCGTTTCTTCTCGACATGGAAATACTTTGCATTGAACCCATTGTTGAACCATGAATATTTCTTAGCTGCTGGTCAATCTCTTGTTTTTCTTGTCGTAATTGTTCTACCTCCTATTAGATATAAAATTAGATATACCTTACACCTTCATATCAAGCAAACTCACTTTTAGATGTGCTAAATGATATTCAAGAAGAACTTTAGCATTAGTTATACTATCCACTGTACCAACAAAAACAAATGGTACTTGTCCTTCTTCACGGGGTATAGTAGGTTGTGGTTCATTATCACCTTCAATCTTGACCCGAACCTGAAACATTGTATGGTAAGGGTAATTCATCTACTTTTCATTTGTAAATTAGATTTTTAATGAATTAGTGATATTATGTACTTACAACTCCGCTTTTATCAACAATTTCTTGGATAATTCTGCCATTTTTTCCAATAACTTTACCAACTAAAGCTCGAGGAACTTGCAAAGATTCTTCGCTATATTCTAACATAGATCGTGCCTTTCGAACTGCTTCATCCGACTAAAAACACAAACAATAAATGTTGATTAATAATCATATGATAAAACTTACTTCTCCGTAAATTTTAAATGTACATGAATTTTCTTCTAGCTCAATATTTGTAATTCCGTCAACTTTTCTAGCTTGTTGAATATTTGCGCCGTGAGCACCAATGGCAAGTCCCATCAAATCTTCTCGTACATTAAATTCATCCGAATACCTGCAAGAAATAAAAAAATTGAAAATTAATAAAAAACCAAATACCTGTGAAAACTACAATAACAAATAACATAAAATTTATAATATCTCCCAAGTCCTCATGAGATGAGAAAAGACCAGGGGTGGGCAGAATTTAAATATACATAAATACATTACGTATTTTGTATTTCAAATACATCACTCCAATGTATTTTGTATTTCAAATACATTTTTACATGTATTTTGCCCACCCCTGAAAAAGACCATGGAAAATTTGTAAGCAAGTTCAAGAAAAATAATTAGACTGTAGAGAATTCAAAGAAATAGTAGTTATTAAATTAAAAATATACATAAACTTTGAAATTAAATTTTGGAATACAGAACCAAACTCTGTAATTCATATTATTACATATATAATCGTTTTAAATTATAAAATTCTCTAAAAAAAAAAACAAAATACAAAATAAAAGTATGAAATAATTAAAAACACAACATTGGTATTCCAATAAAATAATAATATGCAATTTTATAAAACACTATATAGACAGATCAATGTCAAAATCACATGAAACTCTTACAAAACTAGAATTGAAAATATTTTCCAATTAAGGGTAACGCCTTTGTAGTGGCCTGTTCAGTAGGTTTAATTTTAGGAATTTTGTACGAGACAATCGTGCATTTTATTATACATGTCTCCAAGTAGGAAAGTAAAGACTTAACAAAAGAACTGACAAAGCTCCACTGCTTTAATTTTGCAAATAAATAATATAAAACATTAGTTTATGTATACAAATGATGTTAATTAATATTTATACAGTAATTTATTAATTAAAAACTGAATAGAAGAAAAAATATTTATATACATACTTGGAAGCATAAATAACAAAACCCTGTAAACAGATTTTTAATTTAACCATACTTGAGAGAAAATGCTCAAAATTTAATCTACTAAAACTAAAGGCCTCAACGCAGATGTTACTCCTTAAGAAGTTGGTTCTGTTAGTACTTGTAAATGTATATTTTCAAGAGTAGATACAACAAGATACACAATCTTGATTACTTATATAGTTGCTTTCAGCTAAATTAACACATTACCGTCCAGAAATCTAAAGATAGACTTTTTGTAAATTACTGGTAGCATAGGTTATTAAATTATAACTGATCTTAATGTAAAAATTTTAAAATTTCAAGTAGTCGGTTTGAAAGTAGGAATTTCGAGTTATTAGATTATATGCCGTTTAAAAAAAAAAATTGTGATTGAGTATAAATTAATTTTTGTCACCTGTAAATTCCTGTAAAAAAATAAATGTAATTCCTCGTCGGACGGTAATGTATTAATACAAAAAATATCTATATTATTGTCGATTTATACTCAACATTTAGCATTTATCATTTACATTTAACACTTCCAGATACATGCTGAGCTCATTTAACATTTAAGAAGTTGATAGATTTTTGACATTTGACATGCATAAGTTAGTATTGTGAATGTTATATCTTCTGTGGTTTTTGTTTTGCGAATTTCAGTTTATTTTGTGCTCTGGGTAAAGTAAAAGATATTTCTGTGGTAACAGATTACTATTATTTGTTACTGCTAACTAATCTTTAAAGTAAACAATAAGCGCGCGCCGTTTCATCTTGCGCAGTGTGAACTAAATTTCTTAAATGTTAAATGAAAGTTGGTCATCTCTGAAATGATAAATGTTAAATGAGTATAAATGCTTGTACACAATTCCTATTGTTAAACTTCTTAAATGATAAATGTTGAATAATTCAACCATTAAAATTCACTCTCATTTGTGATTGGTTACTTTTATAAAAAAAAAGTCAAGCAAACTTAGGTACTGATCATTGGCGTAATAATTTGTGAAATCAAGAACTAATAATTTATCGTAACACTTCTAGATAAAATTATTAGTTAGTTAAATTATCATGGGTAGTTTTTTCTATATAACTCGACTACATCAATAGTTTTTTTACAGATGGTGGTGTTACTCGATAATTCTTGAGTAACCTTAACTGAAAGCAACTGTAATAGCTAATGAAGAATTTATTTACATAAAATGTAATCTGAAATAAAGTTCAAGCCTTATAATAGTAACTAAATTAACAGTGATTTTCCTGGCAGTTAAATAAGTAAACAAAAAACATGCTCACAAATATATACATCAATATTTATTCATGCTAATTCAGATACTAATCACGAGAACTAACAAACTTAATAAAAAAATTTGCCATAAAATTAATACTGCCAGGAAGAGCCAGGAAAAAAGGTACTACGTGCATACTGCTGCAGTTCAATCTCACCTGGAATTACCCCGCCCAGCCTCATAATTCGAGACCCGTTGGTACATAGGCTTATATTTGCTGAAAGAAAAACAAATTGTCATCGTAAAACCATGGCATGGTAAATCCTTTCCTGGCTAAATATTAATTTTAGGCAAGAGACTATGACTGTTTAAAAAGTAATTATAGCTTATGTTACTTATTTTAATAAAGTAAATAAATGTCTGAATCAAATGTAATAAATGGCACTCATTCATACGAACAGCGGTAATATAATAAATTTTACTTCTAAGACAAGCAAAAGTATCACTTGATGCTATCCATGAACTATTTTTTTCTTAGAATGACATCAAAGTAAAAACAAATCTAAACCAGCGATTTTTTAAATCAATGAATCGTCGATAAGAAATTGCGATCGCCATTTTAGTTCAAGTAAAATATACTGCCTTACTAAACAAAGTAGTGAAACATAATTCACAGTTTTAAGTAACAAGGTGTAATTCTTTTTTATTCGTTTTTCTTTTAGAAAAACCTAACCTAATAATAATTATAACATTTCTATAATTAACACTCTCTTACGATTACATAAATAATTTCAAATAATATTAGTAATAAAAAATTGTAGAGCAAAGAATTAAGCTAAAAACTCATTTACCCAAGCCACTCGACATAGCGTCAAGAATTCATGCACAATAAATTTGGGAAAGTCTTAATGCATCACAACCCCAGTTGGCCCACACTAGAGTTCGTGCCAAATAGAAATAGAACCATCAAACATAATAGTTGATAACATTATTTTTAAAAGCTGAAAATATGCATTTCTATGAATGCATAACTAAATAAGCGAGAGTAGCATTGGCGCTTAAAATACAAGGGTTCAAGGTATGCAAAGAACCACCCATATAGTCAACCGCTTCATTAGTCGCTAATATGAGATGAGAGGATGTTTAAAATTAATATGGTCAACTGTTTTTAAAAAGTTAAAAAATAGTAATACGAAGTGTATACATCATCATTGGAATAGTAAAATAAAATTATTTTACTTATTCTTATTATTAATCAGATTTTAGTCTTTCCGTGTATTTATTGGACGTATTTGTTTATTTAGATAATTTGATAATTTTAATCTTCGCTGTCAGAACTAAATATTATTTCACTATTGGAAGAATCTGAATCAAAATTTATAATTAAATCATCTATGTGCACATCCAGGAAAAGTTCATTTTCTATAAATTCAGCTTAAATTGTTTTACTTAATCTAATCTGTAAATTGTTTTACAGATTTTGTAACACCTATACAAATAAGAAATGTGAAACAATTTTGACGACTTGTAGTTTTGAAAGAAGATGCAAAACTAAAACAATTCGTAACATATTGCAAGAAAGCCACGGTGCGCTACTGAATGTTATAGCATTCTCTAATTGGTTGGAGATATCTTGGAGGCATAGCCTACAATGATTGACTGTTCTATTTGGTTGATGTTAGAATTTTGACTGAATCTTTATTAAGAAGCCAGAAGTAACATAAGCATAATATAAAACATTAAAATAATATTAAACATAATTGGTTAATAATGTTGTTAAAATATCTCTGCCATTTTCCTATAAAAAATGGAATAATCTATTAAGTAAGAAATTAAAATATTAATTAAATATTCAGTTAATCAAATAATAGATAATATTATTAATCAAAGTAACTCTCGGAATCCACAGATCAAATATCTATTAATCATTAATTGATGTTTTTATCAATTAATCGGAATATACATGAAAACAATAGCTATGAAGAAGAATGAAGGTTCAACACGCGTCGAGCAGATCTAAATTATCAGATATACAACACGTTGAATACACTGCAAGCGTAGTGTGGAGTTGCGATGCTTTGAAATTTACCTGTATTTATTGTGAACGAATTCTTTACTGCACATCAGGTGACGTGTAATAAATAAGTTCTAAGCTTTACCATTAACAATGTGGTTTACTTTAAGATACATAGATTGTATCAAGATTGATTTTTGACGAAAGATCAATAATGTTGGTGAAACGACTTAACAAGGCGTCAAAATTTGATCGGCGTCAAAATTTGATCAGCGTTAAAATTTAACGAACGTTGGTGAAACCAGGCATAAGACTATATCAGAACGCACGCACCGTCAATAGAACTTTTATGCTAGTAAATTTCCCTATCTAAAATGCATGTAAAATTTTGATTTTCAAATGCAGTTTTCTCGAAAACTAATGGATAATCCTCATCAATGTGCGGTCTCAAAATGCTCAGAAAATTGTCCTCTTTCCAATAGAAAAATTTTCGCGGCCGAATTCGTGGTATCAGTTGACTGACAGTTCCCTTAAATTCCACTAACTAAACTTGAATTTCGTTTTCACTTTATGCAAATACTAGTCTTAGTGTTTATACAGCAAACAGTATTTATACTTCAATACATAATAAATTATGTATTGAATAAATAAATTGAATAATAAATTATGTATTGAAACAAACTTTTTTGGGTAAATGAAAATCTTGTTAGGTCTTTTACAACCTGCACCGATTTTTATGATTACAAGATGGCGCATGTCTACTGCCCACTTTTTGAATACTAAAATTCACACATACAAAGGAAACAACATCGCATCCTATACATGGGTTATTATTATTGCTACACGGGTAGTGGTTCAAGGTGAACTTGGTACTGAAGCTTGCAGCTTATTGTACCCTGTTTTCCATTGAGTCGTTAAGGAAAGTTATAAGTATTTCGACCCACAGCTTAATGCTTACCAGAGGGCTGAGGTAAGAAATTCTGCTGTGTAGCGATTTGAACCCAGAATCGCCGCTCATAACTTCAACTGGCGATCACATCAAGCCACTGCTGTGGTCATATACATGGGTTAGCAAGTTCTGTTTTTACCTCTGACAAAATGGAGCAGGTCAGATTATAAATTTTTTTAGGGCAGTTTGATTTACATCAGCATCAAAAAATTCGAAATATTAAAATTAAATAATAAGATAAAACTTTAAAATATAGAACAAGTTAAATAAACTACAGATTATTCAGATTATAGGCGGTTCATTATGCCTTTCTATGTTGATAATTTACATCTTTATGGTTTGACAGCTATCAACGAAATGAAACAATTATCGAGATGTACTAAAAGGAAGGCTGCATTATCCAACCAAAGAATATTCCTTATGAGATGCAAACATAACAATCTCATACCTACATTTATAAAACTCAATAATAATTTTAGGCTTAATCTAGGTTCTTCAAGTAAAATGGAAAAAATAGTTAACAATTTCTATCAAGCAATACTGATGGAGAAAATTTCTGAATGTCTAAAAAACATTAGTTATAACATGAAGAAAATAGATTATCTTAAACATAAATTAACATTCCATCTACTTAATAATATATATAATGAGTTTTTAGATAGACAAGAACAAAAACATAATCGTGAATTTCTTAAAATAAAAGAAAGACACATTAAGAAAATATCCAAATTAATGAATATAATCAAACCCATTCAATCCAAAGACAAAATTGAAAAGAAATGGATAAACAATTTAACAAACGTTGCTATACCACATGAAGTCGAAAGGACTCTACTATTTGGACAGAAGTATGCGATTCCCTTTACACAGAAGAATTTCCCCACTGACGACATCATCGTGGGAATCGAAAATGCTATTAAAAACTTAGATTATGATACTAAAAACTTACTCAGAATTGAATTTACTAACGCCCGGATTCATAGACGATGCCTTACTTATACTTAGAACGCCCTTTTTAAAATTGATCCTTATCAACCGAGTAAATAAGATTGCAATAAAAACAAATGCAGTCCGATTTGCCTTACTTAGCACTTAATACTTGTCTATGAATCCGGCCGTAATTCTATTAAAACTTTTAGCCAACTCCAAGAAAAAAACAAAAAATCATCCAACATACAAGACTTCATTAAAATAAAAAAATTTATCAATGAGCATCCGGAACTACTTATTATTAAAGCTGATAAAGGAAACACAACGGTTATCATGAATAAAAAAAACTACGAAGATAAAATCAATGATTTAGTTGATGATACACCACTTATAAAGTTCTTAACAAGGATCCAACTAACAACTTACAGATAAAAAATAATCAGATGATATTGGATTGGACTAAATATGAATATATTGACAAAGCGACTGCCATGAGACTTAAAATCAACAGTGCAGTACCACCTAAAATATATGGATTGCCAAAAATACATAAAGTTGGAATACCACTCAGACCTATTGTGGCTAGCATAAAATCGCCAACCTATAAATTATCTAAACACTTATCTAAAATAATCTATAACATTTTAGGTAATACCGAATACTACACTAAAGACTCTTGGTCTTTTATCGAAGATGTAAAGAAGTTCAGAATACCTAACGACTATGTAAAAACATCTAACGAAATCAACATGTATCAACATCTTTTCACCAACATTCCAGTTGATTTGGCTATTAATGCTGTTGATGGGAAGCAATCAAGAACCTCACGAATATCCCTAAAGAAAAATTTTTAAGTGCCTTAAAGCTATGTTTGGAAACAACATATTTTCAATATAATGGAAATATATACCAACAGATTTTTGGAACCGCTATGGGTAGTCCAATATCTGCTACAATTTCTAACTTGGTAATGGAAATTCTGGAAGAAGACTGCATAGCCAAACTGCCTTTCAAATTACCATTTTTCAAACGCTATGTCGACGACATCATAACAGCTATTCCTAAACAACATGAAGATTTTATCGTTAACCACTTTAATGCATTTCATCCACGACTTCAATTTACTCTTGAAAAAGAAGATAAGGAAATAACTTTTCTGGACATACAGTTAATCCACGACAACAACTGCCTGAAATATAAATGGACACAAAAAACTACTTGGTCTGGAAGATATTTAAACTATAGCTCTTATCACCACAAAAGCCACAGTTATGCCGTATGTTCGAGGATTAAGCGAAAAACTCAAAAGGATATTAAAACAACACAATATTAATAAGACCTTTAAATCCTCCAACAACATTGGCCAACTTTATACTAAATTGAAAGACACGGTACCACTTGAGAAGAAATCAGATTTAGTATATAAAGTTCAATGTAATAACTGTAATTTAGTTTATATTGGCCAAACTAATCAATATCTTCACAAAAGAATGAGTGGACATATTTCAAGTATACGCTGTAATAAACCAGAATCTACAGCTATTGCTAAACATATTCTGGTTGATGGACATGATGCTGATTTTAAGAACGCAAAAATTATCAAATCCGTTACCAACTATAAGGATAGACTTCTTCATGAAATGATCAGCATTAGAAGAGAAAAGAACGCTATGAACAGAAAAACTGATATAGACGGCCTAAGTAACATCTACAGCCATTTACTAGTCTAATTTTGTCACGCATTGGAGTTAAGTTTTTCCTTTTTTGACGGAAACTCATTTTAGGTTGTTCCTTAACTCACGATCATTATCAAGACCACTTTCTTTGGATCATAGATCGTATCAAATGACAATGCGTTTATTTCGGTTTCCATGTATATTTTTATGTCACTAATAAACATTTCTGACGAAGGCGATTACCATCGCTGAAAGCTCAATTGATATTACCAATTATTGTAGTTTATTTAACTTGTTCTATATTTTAAAGTTTTATCTTATTATTATTCTCACAAGTTAATAATTTATATTTAAAATTAAATATATAATCGAGAAAAGGAAATCGATTTCACATTAAAACAACATCGGCTTAGCTTGGAGAAGTCAAATTTACTAGGTACCTCCCCGCCATTTAGGGTGTTATGTAGTTAGTACCAATTTTGATTCTTATTTTTAATGTTTAATTTATCAAATGAATAAGAATACGTCAGAGCAGCTCTTAGTACAAAAAAACATGCGCCATTTTGGAACCGCCAAGAATTTGTATTTTGAATTTTGTGTAAAACTAAAAAACGGTCCATTTCTGAAAAATTTGTTAATTTAACTATTAAAAAGAAATAATTTCTTGAACCAGTTTTTTGTATTCTAAACCTTAATTCCGTTTTGACTTTGTATAAATACTATTAGTTGGAAAGTTGCAATAAAATACATATAAATATTGACTTCTACCAAAACACGATTTTCACCCGAAACTGTAATCGAATATTCTACTCCTCTTTTAGTTTTGGCCTAAACCGTAACTGAAACGTATGTAGTTAAGTTAAAATTTAGAAAAATTTTCATTATACTTTGAAATCTAATGCTTTTTCTTGCTTGGTAACAAATTATTCAATTAAATTAAATGAAAAGCCTAATGATTAAACACCGGCTAGCGAAGTGAGGTTAAACTCAGCAAGCGGTATAAGCGATTGAATCCGTTTCGAACATATCCCGACACAAACAGCTACCGAAAGCAAACCTTCAAAAGGACCCTAATAAATATATATGAACTGCTTTGAAGTAGTACATTAGTAACCATTGAAAAGGCTATTCATAGCTGTCTAGTTGTCATAGTTGTCTAGTGACAATCGATCTAATTTTTGTTGAACTGTCACTTTGAAACTAATAACTTGCAGCCGTCGATCACAATTCCACTAGGTTTGCAGTCCTAATCTTCTCGTCTTGCTAGTAATTTTATTGTACTTCATAATTATATAAAAAAAATTTGTTTTTCAATTTATTATATAAAATTCGTCGTTTTATAGCAATCACTTGATTATAATACTGTACTATTTTTTAAAATTGCTTTGGAGTTCAGATTCATTAAATTAAAACCTTTTTTTAAATTTAAAATGCCTATTATTGTCATGAGTCTTATTGCCTAAACGTTTATACTGTCATCTTTAGTTAAAATGACATAAACTTAAGTATAAGTAACTGTTAAGTAATAAGTAACCCAAAATCAACCTTTGTGATTGGTTGAATTAGGATGATATAACATCTAAGTTTAAAAAATTATACTATATTAGCTAGTAGTGGATTTCCGAAAGGTACATATAATAATTTTTTATAATTTAAAAAAAATAATTTTTAAATATACCTATAAACAATAATAATTAAAACGCATTCCTGTTACGTTGTTTGATTAGATATTAGAAAGTTAGATAAATATTATTATTGTTGATTAAGAACTGCTAATAATTTAACATCGAAAAATTACAGAATAGGTAATTTTAACTAAAGACGGCAGTATATAAGTTGTTACAATTACTTGAAATTAATTAAAGATAAAATGAAAGTAATGTAATGTACAGTCAGTATATTATTTAGAAGCTAATGATAAACTAAAGAATTCTAGTTAGAATTTAACTAAAAAGATTTTCACAAAACCTTACATTGGCATTAAATAAGTAAAAGTATGACGGCATCAATCTTAATGCCTATTATTATATACTTATTAACATTAGGTTTATTCCTTCTGCACCCACATAAAAAGTTCTTATTTGCATAATGTTATGCAACTTATAGAAAACAAAATAAAATTTTACTTACCCTCCAACAGTTGCTAATTTAGTGCTTTCTAATTGACGAGCAGCCTCTTCTGTGCGTTTAAGTAAAAGAACTTTTTGTGAAAGATTTCTAAAGTGCATATCTTGCAACATAGACGCACGTTTACGACAAGCTTCGAAATTAGATATTACCACCAACATTCCTCGATCGGCATCGTAATTAATTATACTTGCCCCAATAGCCTTTTGAAATTCTTTGTGAGCATTTTCAATTTTTGCACTAAAATATCATATCATAAAAAAATAATTCAGCTTAAACAAGTAAAACACTTACTATTCACGAACATCTTCGGGAACTTCAATTTCAAATTTATGAAACATACTTTTATCGATTGGTGGATTATTATTTTTGGGACGAAGTCTATCGCTACTTACAATCTCTGTGTAGGTTGTATCCCAACCCAAATATTCCAAAACATAAAAGTCACCTTTCATCATCTGTAAGAAAAAGTATTAAAATTAATGATATTCGAAAAAGAAAATTATAAACAATTTCTTCAATTTCTAAAGCGCGTATTACATTATCACATTTTCGTTCAACTTTCTTGTCAAATGTTTGACGAAAAGTTGAACCAAAGTTTGATGAAAATTTTTGGGTGGGGATATGTTTGTGGTGAAACTGGCAACTAAACCTAGAAATACTTCACGCAATTTGTGTAGCCAACCTTTGTAACCAACTAAAAAAAATTAGAATTAAAATTTTAAAAACATTCTCAATATTTTTATTATGAGTAGGTTAAAAAGGAAATTAAAAAAGATTGCAAAGATATTTCAAGTAGTGGAAGCTTACATGGAAGCTTACCATTTATATACTAGTAACTCGAATAATAATTTAGGTTGGCACAAGCGTAGCTTTGCAGCAATGCGCATGATTATTCAAAAGTTTGATGGAAAAGTTGAACGAAAGTGTGACACGCGCTACTTTTTGTTTGACCAAAGTTTGACAGAAGTTTGACGAAAATGTGATAATGTAATACAGCTTAATTTTTTTCGTCAAACATTTGACAAGAAAGTTGAACGAAAATGTGATAATGTAATACACGCTTAAAACATTACTTTTGCTTAATCAATATCTTGGAAATGGTTTGAAAATGAGCAAGATTGGGTAGAAAGAAAACAGATGATTCCAAACCTTGGTGAATTTCATAAATTGCAAATTTTAATAAATCATGTAAATAAAAAACCTAATTTTTATATATTTTTTGTTTTCACGAGTTTCAAAGAATTTTCCCTAGCCCTTCTTTCTTTCCCCAACTTTCGTTTAAAATTCAAAAATTTCTTTCGAAGTATTCCAGACAAGTGGGAACCCTCGAGTATTATAGTAAAATATCTTTTTTTAAGATCATATCGACACTTCATAGGTCAATTGGCGTAACCCTCAAAATTTTGAACATCGAGTTATGCATAATATATTTGGGTTCCAAATGTCGTAAGTCACCTTTCTGTCTGGTGTAACCAGAAATTGTGTATTTAATGCATTAAGAACATCGAAGTTCTCAACCATAACAATGCATAATTGAATAATTTATTTCATTTTTTGTTTAAAAAAAAAAAATGTAAAATGAAGATTATGCCAATTGACCTATATTCACATAGTACTATAACAGAGAGTGGGAAGACTGTAAGGAGTAAGCTAGAGAAATTGAAAGACATTGGAGAATGTTGTGTAACTGATAATCAACATATAACGAATACCTCTGAAACCTGGAAAATTACTTGAAGAACTTTAAAAAAATATTTGACTTGTATAAACCAGAAGAGCAGTAACACAGTGCAATGCAAATATCCATTCTCATTAGATCACAGAGAGCAAAAGTTTTTTGCAAATTGCACTTTAATAGATGACCACTTGAAGACATCGCAAGTTGCTACTTCCCTGCCTATTGACCAGCATGGTCAAGGTTGGCTAAAAACCCTTTTTGAAAGAGGTTAGGTCCAGCAACGAACAAATGATGACTGAATAATGAGATCGATGATCAACGAGATGATAGTAAGCAGTTGGTTTTCCAATACTAAGAAATTAACAAAAGATCATTGGTATCTAACATGAAAATAAGTGGAAACTAGGTATCAGACAAAATTTCAAGTTTTTATATCAACAATTTTGTAAAATTTTTCATAAGCCGACACCAATAATAGGTACCACAATCTTCACACAATTAATAAAATAATGGTATTCACATACATTCGCTATAGGTGTTGCCAACAAAATTGTACTCTCAATAGAGACATTTGTTAAGAGAAATTCCACCTTTTACAGAAATGAAAAGTGAATCTTATAATTAGAACTAAATTGGTGTACCAGGGTTGAAGAAGACTATCATACACAATAATTAAAATGCATTCATCAATTTTTGTGTTATCCACTATTAAGGATTTTTAGGAGACAAAAACATAAAACTAGTCTGAAATCAATGAAAATTGGTACGTATGTACCATTGACCATAGTCATTGACTTTGCAATACTGGAAAACATTTCAAATCAATTCACTAATACCTTTCAGCAGTTCTTGCGGTTTTACTTTGAGGATTACTTTCGACAAGATTCGTTAAAATCACACCTATGATTCTGCATAAGACTCAACTCTTAGGGAAAATCACAAGGTGTAAAACAGTAAAATACTTGTTTCATGAAAAATCTTAAGCAAATCCTTAAGGAACCTTAAGAAAATCTTATAATGTAAAAACAATTTTATGAAAAAAAAAACAAACCATTTAATCGAATATATTAGCTTAAAAAAAGTTTCTCCAAATTCTTTGTAGTTATAGTTTGTAGTAATAGAAGCAAGTTTCATCAAAATTAACTATAAGCTACCACCGCTATACTGCCCTGTTAAGAATAGAAGTCGTATCTACAATTTTGAATAAATTCCGTTTATGATGTTTACAGTTTGAAAATTTCTGCTTATAGAAGGAAATTATGCTTTATCCTATTGAAATTTAACAAAAAAAATATATTAACAGGTAAAATTTAATTTGAAAAAACAATAACTAATTTGATGGCATAGCAACTTTTCTTAATTTTCTCATATCTCAAAATAATCATTTTGTCAGTTACGACTTCTATTCTTAACAGGGCAGTATAGTATTGTGATGTTCAAATCTCAAATCAAAAATATTTAAAATTTAAAAATTATTTTGTTAGATTGGATTGAAGAGAAAGTCACTTGCAAAATGTTTAATAAATAAATTATATATTCGTAATTCCAGTAAAACAAACCAATTTAAAAGAAAAAAAAACTCTTCTACATTGCATTGTGTAACTTTGCTAATTGTTTATGACATTCAAAAAGTTAGTATCTTACTTACAAACTTACAAAGCCCAATATGTGCGAAATTCAAATTACACCTACATTACAATACAAATATTGAAATAATGGCCCAATTAGTTCAAAAAGTTATTTCTTAAATGAGTTTTGTAAATTTTTGTATTTTTTATTTCTCTTCTACTTTTGAAAGTCTTCTAATAAATGGCCAAGTATGTGCAAAATTTATAATTTTAAAATTTAACTCTCCAGTAAACAAATTGTGTTATAAATTAAAGTTATTTAATAAAATACCTTGAAAGTCCAGCATTTTAAAAAGGTGTTGTGAATGCCTCAAATAATCAAAATTGGTTATTTATAAAACAAGATGATATTCCAAGTTCTTATCTTATTTACCAGAAAATTTAAAAATTTGTTTGACTTCTGACATGTCAATATTATATCAGAGAAGGCAGAAAACAATTAAAATCACATTTTCCTGCACACCTGTACTTTGGAATGGGAAGAGAACATACTTATAAATTATTAACGATTGATAATAAAAAAAAAAAAACAAAGATTAAAGCAAGATTTAAATGATAAATCATTAAACCAATAATTATTGTGTCAACTATTGATATTTCCATTTTTACTACTTGATATCTGGAGCTCCTCCCGATTAAAAATTTAAATGGTCATCTGTGGAGCACATTAAATTTGTTAAACAGTTCACGTTAGAAGCAATATACGGGTTTGCAAATTTGGCATTAAAAAGTAGTTAAATCTATATCTTTCTAAATGCATCAACCTTAAAATTTGTAATGATCAATGATTATTTTCTAGATAAGGAAAAGAATTTTAAAATGCTTGCTCCTTCCTCTATGAGATAAAATAAATGATATTGAATATGATAAATTAAAATAAAAATATCCATATTGCAACTTAGTATTTACATAAAACCCATACCTTAATACGGCATTTCCACCAACCGTTGGCTTCTTGACTATTAGCTCGTGAATATACTTCGACTTCTTGATTTTCTGCAAATTCAACTTTAGGATCATGCTTCGGTGGAAATTTTACTTGAGAATAAGGAAATCTTGAATCTGGTTGCCACCTGCAAAGCGAAATTGGCATTAAAAAAAAGATACTTCGATAAGAAAAATTATGACTTACTCGTCTTCGAAATGTATTAATATTTCGTCGTCGAATACGTCGAGAACGGTGCCCTAAAATAAAAAAAAAAAGGATTTTATGTGGTAAGAAATAAGATTTTCCAATGATGCAGTTTAAATGTGAAACACGATACTCGCCATCAACTAACCTAAATATTCGCCGGATTGTATAAATTTTAAATGTGAATAACCTTTGTCATATTTAAATAAATAAAATGTGAAAAAAATTATCTTACAAGTAATTTAAACGATCAGTTAAATTTATTTTAAGACACATGGATAATCACGCCCTGTCAAATAGCTATGGCGTCAGAAAGACCGCGTTCTGTGTTAAAAATTTCAGAAATACTCGTGAAGTATGAAAGCACAACAATATACCCAACTATATTATAGTAGTGCCATACTTAACGATTAACCACGCACAAATTAAGCAAAATATAATATTATACTTTAATTATTACGAACCTTATACAAAGCACCATTTTCGCCGCATACTTCGACATATATGTCCTCCATGTTGATTTGGTTCTTAGGTGAGCAAACGGCCATCACTTGAGTATGAGTTGTGCTAACGCTCTGAATCTGGACGAATAAATACGAGATAAATGACAATCCCCTATGGTTGGTCTGTAAAACTACTACAAAATCTGTAAAATCTGCACTAAACCAAATTTTGACAGCGCAAATATGGCGGAGCGGTAAATAAATTTACGTACCCGAATTTATAAATTCGTTATTTGTTAAATTGATATGTCTAGTGAAAGCGAATCGGAAGAATTTTACGATGCAGAAGATTCTGCGTTAAATCAAGCTGCAAGGTATGCCACCAATTCGTTTTAAAATATAACTAAAGTAGAGATTACACAAAATTGAATTACCTTGGCGAAACTTTTCATTCGTATTTATCAAAAAACGTACAACTATAACAAATCAAATTTAACTTTATCTGTTTATAATTTTAAAATTAACAATTGAATAAAAACAATTTGACAATTTCATTTTTAATCGGAATATTTTTATTAAAAAACTTGTGATCACAATACCCATTATTTATTGGCTCCCCATTTCCCGCTCGATTTTAATTTGAATTTCTTTCAGGAACGGTAATACTTTAACTAGGGAAAAGCATAGAACTAATTCGGAGCCAAATATATCCAACATCAAAGATGAAGATAAATTAATTAAAAAGTATGTTTTCGAAAAAATCAACACCTCAGGTGAAGATGAATTTGTAAGTATACATACTAATTATATGCGTTGTCTATTATAATTTATTTGTTTCGATTATATAATTTTTTTGATTTATGGAAGACCAATAATGTTTTCATGTTCAAGGTTTACTATACCTACATAATATTAAGTATACAGGTTAATGAAAGTTCACACGGTTCATCACCTTTAAATTTATTGTCATGTAAAAAATTTCAAGTTTAAAATTCAATTCACTATTATAGTGGAATTTCATAATTTGTTGATTAATATTGGAACCTTCTGTTTTCACCTGTCATCGTGCATCAGTTAGCGTGTGGGAATTTTAATTTTTTTCTTAACCACTATTACATTTTCCTCAGTAACAGCATTTTGAAGATTATTTAAGTAGTTTGGTCCTCCCCCCTTTTGTTTACACTATTTTTAACATGAATTATTTTGTAAGCATTATGGTAGTTTATATACTGTATTCTTTCATCACATTTTTTATTACATTTCTATTAATAGACACTGCAGTCACAAATAATTAATGATATTTAAACTTTTTATTAATATATTTTTTTATTATATTAGGTGAAGAAATTACGAATTTTTAAGATGAATTTATGAAATACACAATTACAACATAAAATACTTGCAGTCATTAGATCGATCTAAACTATAGTTGGATTTTTTCTTGAATAATATAAAAATTTATGGGAAACCGATGACATCGAAATAATTGACCAATGAAATTGGTTTAGAATTAGGCTGTTTTATACTATCAAAATTTACGCCTTGTTTACATCTAATTTCAAACCAATTTCATTGGTTAATGTTTTGCGGCCATCGGTTTCGTATAAAGTTTTATATTATTCTTAAAAAAATCCAATTATAGCTTGCTTTTAAATATTACAAATTGCTGTATATACATGCACTTAGTTAATGAGTGTTCTCAAGTATTACGTAAGCAAACTTTCAATGATTTTAGACCCCCCCGTATAATAAAAAATGTAGTTTTGTTTAATTTGCTACCCACTTAACCTGATATTCTTTCTTTTGCTGAAAATTTGTTATATTGGGGTGAAGGAGGATTGCAGAATTTACAATTTACTAGTCGTTTATTTTCTGAATGTTAGAAAAATTTAAATAATTGCTACTTTATTTTTTGGTAAGTCAGAGATCTGTTTTCTAACCAATGGTAAATCAGGATTATGTAGGTATGTATAGGGTGAACCATCTATTGCGAGTGTTTTTAAACTGAAATTCAACACATTTTGTGAACAAAATTTGTTAATCTTTATTGAAAATGAAACGTGTATCTATGACATCAAAGTTCAAAGAAATCAAGGAACATCAAATATCTGATCATCCAAACAGAAAGTAAAATAATTTTTTTCCCCGTATTTCTTATGTGAATTGGCCTGCAAGTACATGTGATTTAACACTTTTTGCGATTAACTACTTTCTTTTGGTGATTTTTGAAAATTAAGTGTACGCCAATGCCCCACGAACAATTTAAACGCAATATTGGCTGTAGACCCGCTCATATCCCAAAAAGTCATTGAAAATTTTGATGTTTGGATACAAACCTGTAAGAAGAGCCATGGTGGTCATATGAACAATGGTGTTTTTCATACAAAAATGCCATAGGCATACCTTTTATTTTCAATAAAGATTAACGAATTTTGTTCACAAAATATGTGTTAAATTTCAATTTAAAAAAAACACTAAAAATGACCCTCCCTATACAACTGCCATGACACTACAATGCGAGATTTCTCTTTTGCGATGTTATGGCAGGACATATCTCTGACTTATCCATTTTTGGGAAATACTAATTGGTGGAAAAATAAATTATATTTATGGCTGAGTAGTATTTTGGCATTTAATACATCAAAGATGTTGCCAACATATTATCGACACCCCCAACGAAGAAGGACGTAACTCATATTTGCCTATTTTCTAGGAGAGTGATTTGAAAGTTTGAAAAATTCTAGAAGTATTATTTTAAGCGCGAAAAAAAGTATTTTAAACGGGAACACCTTTTAAATTGTTGTCTGCTTTATTTTCTATATTTTTATCTATTTATTCAGCCTAGAACTATAATTTCTATGAGTTACGACCTGAGGTAAAATCTAATAATCCTGTAGAAGAAGGTCGTATCTCAGAGCACGGATGTATAATATAAGAGGTGAGCTTACAACAGTAGATCGCATGGCCTTCGAAAGCGCCCTGCTGTATTAGACAGAGACAGACAACTAACTGCTCGTAGTAATAGAGGTTTTATGTATAATAATATAGGAAATATTATTTTAGAGACCTACAAGAAATAAATAAAGAAATTATTTATTTAATTACAGTCTTAGGTACAATTATAATCAATATTATGTATAATTTTGAACTTAACAAGTTCGTAAGGATTTTAAATAAAAATACCTAAGAAATATAATAATTTTATTAAATTCAAAATAACTAAATTCTAAGTGAATTAACTATAATGATTATTAGTTTCAAGATTTAATGTAATTTTGTCTATTTATGAAATGTCAAACAGAATAAAAAATGAAAAACTGAGAAAATGAGAGAAAGAAAAAATCTTCAAATGAGAAAAAATTACTAAAAAGCTGGAACTAATACAAAAGTTGTTTTGAAATTATAGAAAATTTATTTTAGGCGACTTTTGATATGCAATAATTTAAATATTTCAGTCATTATGACCTATGCAATTTTGATTTTTTCTTATCAACGGCTGACTTTTTTTAATTTTCCTTGCTCTTGTCTGTAAATATTGCTTAACTCGCATACATGTATAATAAAAATAAACCCCTTTTGATACAATTTCGTCCCGATGTAGTACTTGGCAACCAGACTTTATTAATTTGTTTTGTTCAATTGAAAAAAAAAACCTCGATTGTGTTTTCAAACACGTCAACTGAAGCAATATGCTTAAACAAAACATTTTGTAAATTTGTTTTTGGGTACTTTAAACAAGGAAACTTTGCCTCTATTGCCACCCACCCACTGTGGCAATTAGGTGTAAAACAATGTATTCGAGCCATTTCCAAAAATTAACACAAGTACTGCAGTAGTTAAGCTTTTATCCTAAAAAGTGCATATTGTAACGCATGCATTTCTTATGCACAATGCTGTTTCGCGCCTAGCTAGTTGTCTATCTCTGTCACTACCTCTCTCCCACAGTGAGTACGTTCGCGACCCGCTATTATAGTGATAGAAGCATAGGTCGTCAGATCACCTCTTTAATAATACATCCGTGTCTCAGAGATACAACCTTCTTTCTGTTAAAATTATTAATATTTGTATATTAATAGATGGTAAAAAGGTGTAACAAAAGTATTATATTAAAAAGTTGGAATAATAAAATATACAGAGTAAAATAATAAAATATACAGAATAATATATCAATTACAACAAAATAAAACAAAAAATAACTTAGACGTAACTCAAGTTACCACTATATTACGAGCAATATTATCAAAATCCTAAACTGGAAAAAGCAGTAACTTGAATACCGTCCATATTACAGCTGAATAAGAAAAAAAAGTTGAGATACAACCATTTTCCACTGGGTATCTCTGAGATTATTGGTCGTAAAAACATATTTTTTTTACCAAAAAAAAGGCCTTTTTTCCTTGATTATAGAAATGCTCGTAACTAAAATTGGACGTAACTCGAGTTACGTCCTTCTTCGTTGGGGGTGTCGTTATGAGAGAGACATGGTTGAAATAACAGGGCGGACTTTCAAATTTTTATTTTGAGTTTTATACCCCATTATCAGTTGCAAAGAAGTTTTACAAGATTTGTTAGTAAAATTTTAAAATTACTGTATAATTTTTATGTTTAATTATGTTGTTTATTATAGTAGGCAACGAAAGGTTAATAATAATATGTACATAATGTTGGATGTTACTTGGTCATTATTTCAACATATAATTGCATTTTGAATTACAAATGCGTAATTTTCTACAAATTTATTTCTTTTTTTCAGAAAAGCAATGAATGCATGAATGTGTGATCAACGCTTTTAGTTGTATTTGAAGTTTTTGTATAAATTCTTCAACATATGATTGAATTGTTTCCAAATATTTTCGATTTACTACATCCGTTGCCTGTACATTTGTACATCTATTAACCCATTAAGTACCAGGCATATTTTTTTTAGATTTCAGTGGTTTTTTTATTTGAAATTGCTTGCAAAAAAATAGTTATTCAAAAATGTTCCTAATCATTTTTTGATTTTAGGGCTTTATTTCCGAGATAAATGCCGTTTTAAATGACGACCTTGGGATAGTATGAGGACGTTTTCTTGGCTATTAAAATTTTTTTAAAATAAAAACCCCTCCTGTTAGCAGATAAAAAAAATTAAAATTCTCTTATTTTTTAATGTTCTACCACATATTCAAAAATTATTCAAATCGGTGAGGGAAACCGGAATCCTTTGCTTGTAAGGTACGCTCTCATAAAATAATTTATTGAGGTACTTGAAATTTGATATTTTTTGAAAATAAAAATATAAATACGATGAGTGATGTTTAGCAATGTGGACAAAAATTTTATTATAAGAATAAATCATTTTTTGGGCCTTAAAAAAAATATATAAGTCACTGTCATCAAATGAGGACGCTGGTACTTAATGGGTTAATTCAGATTCAAACAGTTCTTCCAGCTTATTGATTAAATTTATCATCATGTTTTCAAATTTATCATCTCATCATTCTGGCCAAACAATCTTTATAATTATTTATTAGATTTGATGTGACTGTTAATTTTACTATTTTCGCACCATTTAACAACAATTTGACATTTTGGTGAATTGCACAAACGCAAACAGAATGGGTTCTGCAAGCTTTAGGAAGTATTACTTTGGTCTTGGTTCATAAAACTTTGAAAACTCGATCTTCAAATCAGGATACTTTTCTTAAATATAGTTTTTGTGTGTGAATTTTTTTTCCATTTTGTTTTTTAATTTATTGTAACATAGTTTTCCTTTCCAGGCATCACTCGGCTCAAAAGATCAGAAGTATAAAAATCTACAACATAATTCTGTAATTTCTCTAATTATCTAATTCTATAGATACTAGGATTTCACACTATTAGACCGGCCGGTAGTGACGGTTTAACCTAAACCATTTTAGGAGTTACAAAATTTTGTGAGTTACATACAGGGTGCTTCTTGACTAGGGAATCAAAGTCGGTAGACGCCTACCTCGATGGATAAGGATAATAAATAGGTTTGAAATTTAAATCACAGGAGGCGTACTGCCAACTAAATTAAATTATTATATAGGGTTTTTAAACGCCATAAAAAAATTGGCAGACAAAAATTCGATCACTAACGTTTTAAAAGCAATTATTGAAAATTTCGAATATATTTGTAGAGCATTGCGAGGACTTCGATTCTCTAGTCAAGAAACACCCTATATTTACCCCACAAACTTTCATGGCTCCTAAAATGGATAAGGTCAAACTGTCAATGTCACCTAGTCTATGTGCTAGAACTATTTATTTAGAAATGCTTAAGTTACTGTTATGTTGCACCAACGGTAGCACGACCGTTTCTTACAAAAGTAGTTCTTAAGTGAATGCTGTATTTGGCATCATCGCAAAAATGACTTACTTTTATCAATTTTATGCTGAACCCTTGCTTAAGCAATTCTTAAGCTTTAAGTACTACTTAATTATTTCGGTGCAAACAAGCATAAGAAACCTAAAATATATAAAATGCAAGAGATTGAAGATTTGCAGTTACTACACTTTTACAATGGGGGTTGCGATATAAGAGCCCTCTTAGCAATATTTTTAATTTTTATCTTCAATACCCTTTTCTTTTCATTAAAAAAATAACAGAACCTGGCTACGAAACTGCCATCAGCTGTTTATCAGAGCTTGGCGCACCAATGAAGCGAAAGTGACCCTATTTAGATCTCATGATAGCGTATCTCTAGTTAATAAATTAATGGTAATTTTATTACAGCCTGTTCAGGACTAGACGATTTTGCTTTAGTCCGCCATCCTATTTACTCAAACTTATGCCAATATCGAATTTAATGTTTTACTGTTTAATTTTACTATAATAATTCAAACAAGTGATGTTTTGGTCAAGTAACGCCTAATGTTGACGTAAAATAGAGAAAATTTTTCAACTTCTTTTTTTTACTTACGAATATTAACTAACATTAATTTATTGAAATTTTGCTCTACTAAAAATTAACGTAAAATTTATGTTCCAAATCATCATATTATTTCATCATAATTGATTGAATCATAGAATTTTGTTACAAAATATAAGTAAAATTCGTTTGAAAATATATTTAAAAATGTTACTGGTACCTATTTGTTGGAACGCTTGTAATCATTTAACACAGTTAAATGTTAAAATTAAAAGTTAAAATTTCAGTATTATGATTAGTTCATAAGTAAAATTAAATTGATCCAAGGTTTTTGTTTGAATTGAATCACTTATGGAATTTTTTTTATTAGGCTAAACCTACTACTACTGCTGGTCGTAAAAGATTTAATGAACTCAGAAACAAATTGCAAACCGATGATGAGGATTGCCAAGGTAACACTGTAACACCCCCCGACAGTCAAACATCTTCAGTTGAAGGTGTCTTTGTGCCTTCCAATCGAACATCTCATCCATTTAGAATTATACAGCACGATGCTGTTAGCTTACAAAGTTTGAATTCTTTAACTAGAGCAGGAAGAGTTTTAGGGCCAATTGAAGGTAAATTAATAATGCTTTCTTTGTATCTGTTTTTTTTTTGTTTAATGACAACTATGTAATATTTCAATTACAATCTAACACTTTGCAGGTATCGCTGATGTACAGATCAATAAAAAATTACCATCGACATCAACTTTATCTGTAAGTTCACACGAATCGGGTTCATCTCCAAGTTCAAAAGAAGTTTCACAATTTCCTAGTAGTAACACTCTGTCTGAACCTAATTCGGAGGAAAAAACAATTCATCTTCCCTTGCAAGAGCCCGATGTAATTGCTAGCACAAAACCAACTAGTACTACTGTTAAATCTACTATCACTTCACAAACTTATTCTACGTTAAGATGTGCCGTACCTGTTGCTCCACCACGCCGAAAAAAGAAAATTAAAACAGCAGTATCTTCTCTTTCTCTTGCTGTAAGTAATTTTCGAGTAATATTAATCTTGACATTTGCAAGAATTTATATTGAATGTTTCAGGAATCATCCAATGCTAGTTTTACTCCTTCCTGTTTAGTAAGTCCTGCAAGCACAATTGAATCGCTCACAAGAGAATTTGAAAACTCTTTAGATAAACTTCCGGAATCTAAAACAATATGTTCAGCAGATAAAAGTTCGGGGTCTTCAAAATCAAGTACTATTCGCTCTATTCATTCCCTAGACATTAAACAAGCTATCAAAGGTCATTATGTTGTAAAACCTCAAGATGATGATGTATCTAAAGCAGAAGGACCTTCTATAGATGAAATTGAACGTTTAAAAAATGAATTACTTTTAGTACAAAATCAAGTTTCACGTTCCAATGATCCGGTTAAAACTACAACACGAAGTGGCGTGGGTCACTACAGTTTAGGGCCACACAGGTATTTCAAAATTGATTTTGCCAAGTCATCTTTTTAAATTTTAATAAAACCTTTCAGAGGAGCCACAAGACAATCGACAAAAGATTCTAGAGAGCGTAGAAGATCGGCTGGTGATGAAAATATGCTGAAGAATTTGAATGTATGTGTTCGAACCCGCACAAACTCTGGAAAACACCTTTCCGATAAAGAAATACTAGAGCAAGTTACCGTTTTAAATTTAGATACTGGTGAACGAGTTCCTTTGAGTATTGCAGAAGAAAAGTTACCCCAGTGTATAAATCCTCTTTCCCTACACATAATGAGGCTAACGTCTGAATACGTAAGTAATTCTAGTCTCGAGAAAGAAAAAGAATCGGATGAAGAAAGTATCTGTGGTGGTAAGAAAGTTGATATACCAGTAGATGATGACAATGATGTAGAAATCGGAACTGTTCGTAAAAGAACTGCTAGACTTAAACGATTGCTTGGTTCTACAGTAAAGAGAACCATGCATAAAGCTAAAACTATTGCACAAGAAATGTCAAATGCACGTCACAAGGAGGAAGTTATGGATATAATTGATGAAGTTAATCCTGGCGAACAAAACATAAAACTGAAGGTAAACACTGAGCTCTTATTTTGTAATTCTATCATAATTTTAAATATATAATAATAACAATAAATTATAATATTGTATCGTAACTATGTAATTTTTAGGCGTCAAATTCTCATAAAGGTCCATATGAACTTGAAAATATCCAACACGTACAAGAATTGAAGGACGAACATGAGGGACCAATTTGGTGCATGAAGTTTTCAGGTTGTGGTCGATTACTTGCAACTGCCGGCCAAGATAAAGTTTTAAGGATATGGGTAGTGAAAAACGCATTTCCATTTTTTCAGGTGCAGTTTTAATATCGAAAGTTTTTCCCAAAATAATTATCCTTTTTGAAAATCGTAGGATATGCGATCAAAGTATAATTCTGAAAAGGTTTCTCCTACGCCATCTCAAGAATCATTGGTATCTCACCATTCCAGCGATGAATATAATTTACTAGCAGAAGCTGTAAAATCTGATGAGGGAAATAAGAACATCTTTGTTTCTAAACCTTTTTGTACATATTCTGGTCATACCTCTGATTTATTGGATGTTGCATGGTCGAAGAACTATTTTATTTTATCTTCTTCTATGGACAAAACTGTTCGCTTATGGCACATTTCTAGGAAGGAATGCCTGTGTTGTTTCCAGCACATAGATTTTGTGACTGCAATTGTATTTCACCCTCGAGACGATAGATATTTTTTAAGTGGCTCACTGGATGGAAAATTGAGATTATGGAATATTCCCGATAAAAAGGTATATATTTGTTATATTATTTTATTTTATTCTTATCCAAGCTATTTATTTAAAGGTTGCTGTATGGAACGAAGTAGAGGGTTCATCAAAATTAATTACGGCTGCAAATTTTTGTCAAAATGGAAAATTTGCTGTGGTGGGCTCATATGATGGACGATGTATTTTTTATAATACAGATCAGTTGAAGTATCATACTCAAATTCATGTGAGATCTACAAGAGGTAAAAATGCCATAGGCCGTAAAATAAGTGGAATAGAACCGATGCCAGGAGAAGATAAAATATTAGTGACTTCTTGCGATAGTCGTATAAGACTATACGATTTAAGGGATCTTAATTTATCTTGTAAATATAAAGGATATGTAAATATCAGTAGTCAAATAAAAGGCAGCTTTAGTCATGATGGTAAATACATAGTCAGCGGGTCTGAAAATAGGGATATATATGTGTGGAAAACTAATCATGATTACTCCAAATTTACTTCGGTTAGACGTGATAGAAATGATTTTTGGGAAGCTATCAAAGCTCACAATGCAGTAGTAACTTGTGCCATTTTTTCTCCCAATCCAGATGACATTTTAAAAATGGTCGACGAACAAATTAATTCAGAACTTCAGAATGAAAAGGTATATAAATTTTAACTTATTAATGTTCTCAAGCTCAATTTATATTAAATGCCCTGTTTTTACTTTAGATTGTGGATCCAATGATAGAACAGCACACTAAAGGTTGCGGTGGTCACGTATTAGTTTCTGCAGATTTCAATGGTTGCATGAAAGTTTTTATTAATAAAATGAAGCCTAAGCATAGTTCATTACCAGCATCGGCATTGGCATGAAATTTTTAATTGTATTTATGTAAGTAAAAAATGAAGACGTATAATTTTAGAGGTGCTATACAATTTATTTTAATGAAATCAATAAAATTGATCAATATACTGTAAAAATGTATTATGAATTTATTATAGATGTATTTAATAACAAAAGTGATATAGTTTGTATGTACAATAATTTAAATATATTTTAAAGAAAGACTTTAAGATCAATATTTTGTTTGTCTTCTTGTGCCATAATATTTTATTTAATAGAACAATTTAAAAATTATGGGATTAAATTAGCATGCGTCTTAAGCTGAAAAACAATTGCAAAAATTTGCAAAACTCAAGCACTTTAGGAAATCTCAGCTATGTTATTCAAAACTAGAATTAACATAATCCAAAAATCTCAAATATAATTTATTGCATGAAATTGTCGACAATTTTATTATTAATTTGAAGTATAAGTAGGTACTAATATCTCTTGATGTGACTCAAGAGTCATATTTATTATAAATAGTTGGAAACGTAAACAAGTGTTACGGTGTGAATTTATATTTTGTGACAAGTTTTGCTGAAACTTCTCGTTACGACACAGTATCCTAAAGATGGTATAAACCGAAAGTCGATCTAAGCATTTTATTAACACACACTAATATCTCTGTTTGAATATTTTATCAAGTAAGAGCGGATCTAGCCCAAGTTCATAACTTATGCCACCAAAGCAAAAAAAAATAATGACACGATCATTGAAACACATGCGGCACCTTTGGAGAGACAATAGCATTTATTGTGGAAGGAAATGAAAATTATATGTTACTGAGCAAAATTACAGTTCACCCATATAATTGTGGAGATACTGTTTTTTCAAATAATACTCAAGGCCTTCATTCAAAGCAAAAAAGTACTATTGCCTATAAATTCTATTAAAGGAAAATGTATTTTAATTACAATCGGCGATGAAAATAAATTTATCTGTTTTTCCCAATACATTTGAAATTCAATGACTTATTATAAAGTTATTTCTAATTATTATTCAACAATATTAAAAGTTTTTTGGATGCTTCAATTTCTTATTCCATTAAAGTTAAAGAGTTTTCTTCATTATTCCAATCACCATTAGTTTCACTACCACCATTGCACTCATCGCTATCCTTGTCCCCAACACCATTCTTGACCATATCATTTATTTTGCAAAGTACCGTCACCTGCTAAAATTAAAAGTTTTCACAATATTAACTATTCCTATTATAACTGTAATATTAACATTCTGTACTTTTTTTTACTTTCCTATCTGGTAAGCGTCTTGAAGTAATCTTGAATTTTTTCTCAAATTTTCAAGTTGAGCTTGGTCTGTGTATTTTGTATTTCTTTAGGTGTGGAACCTCTGATCTCCATTCTGAACTTGAGAATGTCTGGAATGATTAATAAAATATTGTTAAGTAGACTAGAAACTCACCATTTTCTTTATATCAATTATACAAGAAGCGTCTTAGAGATTTTAAATTTTGTAACAAACATTGCTTTATTTGTAATAGCCAATCATCAATGATGATCAATACCTACAAAATAACTTACCACATATAACCATTTTTTGTGTTTGATCTAACGGTGGCTTGGCAATCGCCGAAAGACACTTTTTACTAGGCGCTTCTGTGACCGAAGACGCTGCCAACACTTCGGTACCAAATACGGCTATTGCCATTTTTTTTGGTCCTCTTGAGTCAATTGTGTCGTAAATTGGACACGGCAAGAACACACATCTCCCCAAATGAATCTGAAAACGAAGCATTCCAAGATAAGATAAGATAAAATAAAATAAACCAAAACGTACTATACTTACTTGTCCGCCTTTCCTCATTCCTACTGCTGGAGGTTCGTTGGATTTTTGATCTTGAAGTGTCTGGTGGGGTGTCATCTCAATATGCTTTGGAGATAAAGTAGTATCCAAGTCTGGAATTACAGCCGTTTAAGAAAATTGACCTCTGCTGCTCAACTTATTGCAAGAAGACATAATTTTTAAAGCAAACTATTTTTGTGACACCCTGTATATGTTGTGCCCTTTTCTAAAATTACTCTTGCTAATAATTTGCGTTCAAAAACTCGATATACCACTACCATAACCCCTACTTTTAAATTTATTGATCACTTCCTCTTGTAATTTCAAGTTGATTTATTCGAGGAATGTTATTTTTTTTTCACTTCCAGAGAAGGTTGGGATTGAACAGGAGCCTGAACATCAACTACCTTTTGATTTTTTTTTCAAAAATTTTTATAAAGTTAGATTTTTCAGAATTTATTTCTGTGCTTGCAATTTTCTTAATAATATTCGTGTTCTGTAAAAAAAAATCATTCCTTGAAGGCCATTTGGAAATTAAAACTTGTTTCTTACTTTTGTTTTATTATGAGCGTGGTTTATGTCGCCCTCAACATCTTGGAATGAATCCTGTGAGGATTCGTATAAACGTATGTATATTTGGGATACGTCCTCGTTTCGAAGCCCCAATTTTTAAAACTTCTTCTGGACTATCTATAAGTATAAAATATGCACAGAATTATTTTTTGGTGTATCGTCAATGTTCTTTAAAATGTATGTATCCTCCATATTTCAGGGCCGCGTTAAGGCATGTGAGTACCCTAGGCATATTATTTTTGCCGCCCCCTTAAAATTAAAATTTGAACTTATTATAACAGCATAATATTTATTAGCAAAATAAATATAAACTCCGAGAACAAATTTATTTACTTAAACAGTAGACAGTTTTTTGTTCTTCGTTTATTTTTATTCTTTGCTTTCTAGCATTACTATGCGGCACTTAAAAATTGTTTATGTTTTCTACATTTGATTTTTAAATACCTAAGTACAATTTACAATCAAGTTTCAATTTATATTACATTTTTTATTAGAATTAATTAGTATTTTTGCCGCCCCTAAAAGACTGCCGCCCTAGGCAGCTGCCTTTCTTGCCTAATGGATAAATCGGCCCTACTCAATTTCTCATATATATTGTCGTGTTTCAAAATCATATTTTGGAGTTTTGAATTTTTAATAATTGATTGATTTTAAATTTTGTTTTAATTTTGTAAATAATTTATTATTGTAAATATTTTGAATTTTCTTTGTTCGCGCCAACAAAACTCAAGTTGGTACGAAAATTTGAAATTAATGGGCTTTTTGCCGGCCGCGTCGACCGGAGTGGTCGGTTTTACGGAAGGTCTCCGTATTTTGTAAAATTTTGAGTAGTTAGTTAAAAATTTATTTTGAATATTTTGAGAATAAAAGATTTAATTTACAGTGAGTAAAATTTTTATTTAATTTGATTTTTGAACGAAAGTTGGATAATAGTGAAACAGAAAATTAGAAATACGAGGCATGTGGTATGTTGCACATTTGGCGAGTTCGAGATACGTAAAATAAGTTATACACTTTTAAAAATTAATATTGACGATTGATAATTTAAAATTATATTTTTGAAAATTAAGAGGTACGGGTCATCGCAATATATTCTACGTTTAAAACAGATTTTACGATTAAAAAATTAGGTAGGTACTAACCTCCCAGATAAACGACATTGGCAAGATTTTTCGAGATTTGTATGATCAAATCTTTTTTTATATCCTTCGTTTCCGTGACATATTATATGATTCCATCTTGATGGAATCTGACATTATGCAAAAGAATTGCCGTTCTGCCCTAAAATTTAAAAGTTTAGAAGTTTAGATGAAATAAAAAATAGAGCACTCTTCAAGAACGTTCCTCAATAAAACAAACGAAATTAAATAACCAATTTAAATCTGGAAAATTATTAAAGAACGCAACAATGAGAAATAAATTGGCTCTTTACATAATTTCGTTTATTTTATTGCCAGAATAAGTCGATATATATTTGCCTCGTTACGACATCGAAATTGTGCTTTTTAAAGTAAAATCTATAAATTAATGCTTTTTTTAAAGTAGAAAAGTACTTACCATCATCATTAATTCCTACAGCTTCGAACATTTTTAAACAATAAACGGCACACAAAATATAAACTTGAAGAAAACACCTACACACTTGTATCTTGTATGGTCAAGAACGGTATTATATGAAATGTAAAGATTCCATTCCACTCTTGCAGTTTGCAAGTTACAAGGATGATACAATAAATTACATTAAATTTATTGTATCATGAGTTTTTTTTTTCTGTGTCCCGACTGGGTTAATCCACCCAGCCAGGGAGTGTATTATTGCAAATTGATACAATATTAAAAAAAAAGAAATTCAAATTATAGAGTAAGTGGTATAACGTTAATAATAGGAGTAATAAATAACAATAATTAATATTTGATTACAATAATAAATAATAACAATAACAGTGAAAAAGGCAACATTAATAATAATGAATAACAATAATAAATAATAATAAAATATCAGGAATAAGTAACAAGAATAGTAATAATTATACCATTTCAACGAAATTATGAAGACCAATAGTCCCTAAAATATTAAGAATTAAATTGGAAAGTATTGGTCATCTAAAAATGGTGTTTATAAAATTTTAGGTTAAAATAATGTACAAAATTTTCAAATTTAAAATAATAATTAATGCAGGGCCCTAGAAGTTTATACTGTTCATTAAAAATTATATAACAATTTTATTTTTTTTAATTAAGGAATTACTGCTGTCTTAGTAATTATATAAATAAATAAAAGTTTTAACAATAATAGTTTACAAGTTGATTACGGGAAGAGAAGAGAAAACAAATTCAAACCGCCAAATCGCTCATGTTAGAAGAAATAGAAATAAACTTAAGAAGAACAAGAATATTTAAATGTTGAAATTTTTTAAAGAATTTATTATGTTTTTAATAAAATTTGTAAAAGATGATTTTAAATTTTTGTGTTTCAATAAAAGAATGTTAAAGGGATCTATATTGTAAAATGAACATAAAATAACATAAGAGAGTCGACCGCTCGAAAACTTCGGACATTCTTTCATTAAATGTCGCATAGTCTGCCTTCTTTTGGAATCACAAGGGCAAACGTCAGTAGGACTGATCTTAAATCGGTGGAGATAAGATCTTGCGTACGAGTGTCCCGTCAATACCTGCGTTAGCTCGAAGGAAGTTTTGAATGCGTCTCGGAGCAAACCAACATCACGAAGCGTGGGCAAAAACTCGCGAGTTGTCGAACCTTGAACAGAGTTTCGGTATTCAGTATCCCAAATACCTTCTAGTTCAGTGCTGATTACCCGCTTTGCATAGCTCAGTGGAAACTTGTTGTATGCAATGGGAGAATTCGATACTGCCGCATCTTTCGCACATAAGTCGGCAACTTTGTTCCCACCGATGCCACAATGCGCTTTAACCCACACAAACGAAATGTTGGTTTGATTCTTCAACCTAAGGAGAGAAAAGTGGATGGAAGTGACCAG
Organism: Cantharis rufa; assembly: GCA_947369205.1. Classification (NCBI taxonomy): domain Eukaryota; kingdom Metazoa; phylum Arthropoda; class Insecta; order Coleoptera; family Cantharidae; genus Cantharis; species Cantharis rufa. The sequence goes on from OX376304.1 coordinate 33,224,097, forward strand.
CGGTACCGTGTTGTCCCTGTTACGGATAGACATAAGAGAAGAAAGGCTATCGGAGAATATACACGCAGAGTGCAGTCTCCTGGGGGAAATCCAATTCAGGGCAGCGTCGATTGCATAAAGTTCGGTATGAAAAAGTATCATGAGTTACAAGCACCTGGTTACAAGTTGGGGTGGTATTGGTATGGTAAATACACCGCAAATCTTGACCAGAACCTTTACAGATCGCCGGCTATTGTAATAGTTCTTACAAAGGAAAGGATTATAATTTTATTATTTTCAAAAATTTTCCTAATGCCTATGCAAAATAATTAAATTTCTCAGTATACAAACAAAGAATATAAACCTAATTATATTATACTACTATTAGGTATATCTTCTTTGATGCAAGGTTGAATTATTCATAAAGCGCGTATTAATTATCACATTTTCGTTCAACTTTCTTGTCAAATGTTTGACGAAAAAAATTAAGCTGTATTACATTATCACATTTTCGTCAAACTTTGGTCAAACAAAAAGTAGCGCGTGTCACACTTTCGTTCAACTTTTCCATCAAACTTTTGAATAATCATGCGCATTGCATTGCATTGGTTACAAAGGTTAGCTACACAAATTGCGTGAAGTATTTCTAGGTTTAGTTGCCAGTTTCACCACAAACATATCCCCACCCAAAAATTTCATAAAACTTTGGTTCAACTTTTCGTCAAACATTTGACAAGAAAATTGAACGAAAATGTGACCAAAATGCGATAATGTAATACGCGCTTAAGTATACCTACCTGCCAAAAATTATTAAACACTGAAGCAATTTTTAAATAAATAAAACCGCGATCTACATATTTTATAAATATTTCTGCAAATAGTAGGTACCTACTTTTATTTTTTATAATATTTAAAAGTGATCTGGCACATTATGTTATATTATGCCCGCGTAATCATTCTGGCATTAAAATTTTCTAATATGTTAAAAAAAGATAATATTTTTTCAATATTTTGAAAAGAAAAAAATGTGTTTTTTGTTTTACTGATTTAAATAAAGTCAACTTGTTTTTGGGGTAATTTATTTACAATTTTCTCCCCACACCTAATTTTCTAATTTTTGTTGGGATATCCCAACAGTTCTTACTATTATCTTACATTTCCCATCATAAACCAACATATTGTAACAAACCACCCTTAATAATTAATTAAATATTTTATAATAATAATAATTTAGTTGGTAAGAATTGAAATTAACCTCATATATTTCTAGCACAAAAGTACAGTACCTTTTTTTTATAACATTGTGGAGGGCCTGGAAATGTTCCCAGTAAAATTAAATATTTACGTGTCACACAAACCAAGTGGATACATAAATTTAGACAGTTATCATTTTTCTTAATATCAGGGACGATTATCGATTTGGACCCTTTAGAGAATAATTTCATCAGAAATAAGTACGATCAAATTCAAATTAAATATGTGACATTGTCGAAATTAACTAACGTAAATCCTACAACTCTATAGTTTAAAACTAATAAAAGGTTTTGCTATAATAATTGAAAATAATTTGTAAAGTAAAAACACTTCAATTATTTAACTTAACATGTTTTAAAGTATAAATCACTTATCACACGATAACGTAGTTTGTAAAAAGAAAATACCTCAGGTCAACTTAGCTTGTTTTAAGGGAAAAATCACTCATCTCTTATGTTAATGGACCTCACATTATATTAATATGTTAAAACTTAATTCTGCGTGGGAACAGGCACTAAAAATTTTAACTGTATTAAAAAGAGACAAAATAATGTACCAAAACCCACCCCCCACAATCAAGTGAAATCTGCATAAATAGTCATGGCAAGAACGACCAAAAGTCACTTCTTATTTTCATTCATTCGACACTCCGTATTATTATTTTGAGCGGGTTGCTAGTGCGTGTGTGCAAATTTCACTTGCATTTTTATTTTTAATTGTGTTAGAATCATTTTTTTTTGTGCTCCAAAATATTAACCATAGGTAATATAATAAATATAATATAATATAAAATTATATAATATAATAATATAATAAAAATATATAAGAATAAACCATTGTTATTTTTAAATGAAATTCTATAATTTTGTATCTTCAAAATAGGTATATAGGTATATTAGGTTAACGAGTCGTGTTTAACAAATTATAGGTCATGTAAATGTCTTATTTTTGATCGACATAAATTTATTGTTTCATCTTACTGGTGCTCTATGTCATTGTTGTAATCAACGTAACTATTTTTTTTTACTTAAACTTTTATCATATGAATGATTAACTTGTAGATCCTTGTAAATATTCAAACTTAATTTTTACTATATTGTTTAATAAATATTAAATTAAAAATCTAGGCTTATTATTTTGTGCAAAGATTGAGTTTCTGTTGGTTTGGTTCCTACGGATCCGTAAGTTTTCACGTTACCATACTACAAGTTTTCTTAATTTCTTGACATAATAAAAAATTGACTAGTGGCAGCTACCGAGAAGCAATCGCAGGACTTTACAATCCTGGGCGAGGGTGTTACAATATTTAGTAGCATAGGACCAACATAGCCCATTATAAAATCGTATAATTGGGAATTCCCATCATAATCCAATTAAAATAAAAACTGATTTCCAACATATCCCAATGACCCCAACATGGCTCAGAATAAATCAGAAGAAAATTTTGTTGGGATATATATGTGAATTATATTGGGCATTTGTTTTGACGAACTAAACCTATAAACTTTCTTTTCTCTATTTTAGTTTAAGTTTAGGTAATTAAATTTAATAATCATTTAAGTTTCAATTTTAGCCAACTTGGATAAAATTGCAGGAAACTTTCCTTTCTGAGAAAATTCCTCTAAAAATTGAATCGAATTTATTCCAAACTTGACGAGTTAGGAGTTATAATAATATTATAACTTATAATAAGGTATATTATATTATTATAAATTATAATAATAATTTACTCCTATTATACCAGCTTGAAGGAAAACCATGTTAAATCAATAAATAAATTATTAAATCGTGCATCAAATATTCCATAATTATATTAATAGTAAAAAAAAGTTTAGTTTTGTTCTTCTCAAATCTTCAGTCTTTGCAACTAAGTGTTGATGTTTACATGGGTGATCGCTTCTTGAATACATTGTAATCTGCTTACATATCGTAAAACGACGTTAAACGTTGTAAAATTTTAATAGACGAAATAGATGGAGATATTATAGAGATTCTTCTGTAATTTGGATATTTTACAATTTTATGAAATGCAAACTGTTACACGCTGTAATGCAATAAATTTTCTCATGCCAAAGATTACTAAGAAAGAATAATATGAAATGCCCTGTACAGTTCTCACGGTTATAAAACCCAATCTTTACTTTCAAGATTGATGAAAATATCATTTCAGCACGTGTAATGCGTATTAATATTTGTTGGAAATAATTATTTTAGGATAACAAATAGGTTAAAGTAGTTCTAATCATAAAACCCCCAATTTGGCAATTACCGCGCTTGACCCTATATTGTTGGTTTTACAAGGAGATTTGCACGGGTTTCTTGGACAAAAGTGCTTATGTTCAACTCTCGTACTCGTACAAAGATTTAGGTCCCTTTAAACAACGGTATCGGGTAATTTCTCACACTCTCCGGCTGCTTAATTTTTGTAAATCTTCTAAGCATAAACTTACGATAACATATTAGATTAATTGATTTTTCCGATTTGTAAATAATTTAATTTAAAAATCTTCAATTCTATTATTTTTAAATTTACTTTATTTATTAATTTTTCTGATCAAATTATCGGACAAATGTCAATATTCAACTCATCACGTTACTATGTATTTTGTTTATTCAAATAATTATATTCTTGATAATGAGAACATTCCTTCTCGAAAGCTCCAAGAAATAATTTTGCATTTTATTGGTTTACTTAAGTAATATTACTTAATTATAATATTTAGATAACCATAATAGGAATTATGCAGTAGTTCTTTATTGTTTTTATCAAAATCGTATTAAATTTGAAATGAATTTGTGAAAATGCGTCTTGTAAAAGTATTACGATAAGTATTACTTGTAAACATTCTAAATTAGGCAACACACATAACACATAATGACGTTTCCTTTTGTAAATGTGGTTTTGCATTCGATGCGCCACCTACATTAGACGTATAGTTGATCGACTAGAGTATCGAGTTCTATGTATATAGTTTGTAAATATAGCAAAAGTGAACTCCTATATTTAATAATACTTCGCTTAAACGTTATTCCTACTTTAACTTATATTTAAATTTATTTCGTAAGTGGTCCTTCAAGAACAAACCAAGAAGTTTCGGTAGCTGTATCGCAAAAGCAGCTCCTCCAAAGACCCGAATCCAAACAATTGTTTTTAGTTTTATACACTTATAAAAAATAAAGCAGCATTTTTAATAAAAAAGAACTAACGGAACAAATGCAACCAAATTAATTTGTAGTTTATTTAAAATTGAAAGTTAGAAAAACCAACGCTATTAAGGAAGGAATTAATCTGTTCTACAATAATTATGTATGGGGGTGTGCCAGAAGACCAGAAATAAGATACTTTAGTGACTTTTGATGTGCATTGAAAATCCGAAACTATAAATGCATAACAATATTATATTTGGTTTCAAAGAATAGAAAACAATTTTAAAAACAATTCAATAAATTAATGTCTATAATCTATAAAATAGATATCAAAATAAAAATCACAATAGGTTCATTATATAATATACTTGAATATATAAAATAAAAACTTGAACAAAAATTGTTAGTTAAAATTTAATCCTCGATTAAAGATTTTCAACAATTGAAGTACATTGTTGAAAAACTTTAATCGCAGTTTTTTAAATTTTAGCCAACTTTTGTGCAATCGGTTGATTATAAATCGTGATTACATTGATAATATAAACATTGATCGATTATAATATCCTGGCTTATCTTGTATAAAATTTTTACTCGTGAAAATGAAAAAGGACCTGCTATTATGTTGTAGTGCTTATGAAAATTTTTAATTTACATGTTTTACATTTTTTAAACTTACCTATGTATTTGTTAATTTTAACCCTCAACACTGACTTGGTTGACGTGTTACCCGACAAACACCTGTGTATCTTCCCTTATTCGAAACAATTTACATCTAACGCTAAAAACAATCTCGATCTAAAATTGTGAGGTGAGTGCCTTAATATAATAATCTACCGTATTAATTTGTGAGACTTATGTATGTACTTCTTTTTAGTCCTAAAGATGGTTTAATATACTAACCGAAACGTTGATCAACGATTTATTTGTTATATTTACTGGCGCTCCAATATTTCCAATATCCTTAGCATATTGCATTGGACAAGAATTTCTTCACAGAAAGGACTTCAGGACAGAAGTTCTTCTGATCATAGTCGTTCCTTACTATTTTAAAATTAAATATTATAAATTTTTCACCATAAACTAATTATATTCCAATTGATTAGTTATTATTTTATCACTTCTCTATCTTTCACAATCTTCTCCAATCTTTAAATTAAAATCCGTAATATTTGTTTCAATTTTAATTTCAAAATATCCAAATTATACTTAAACTATCAAATTTCAAATCAAACCACCTGAATCATAAATTCACTTTTTAATTTCAATAATTACTTAATTCTACAATTAAAATAATAAGCTCATAGATTTTCATTTGTGGCTACTCAGTCATCTTTGAAATGAAAGCCTTGTAACTTCCGTTAGTAAAAGTCAATACCATTGGTATGTAATGGCAAGCATCAAATAGATTCAGAAAAGACTTGAACAGATATTCTTAACTCGACTTAGAACGGAATATTTCAAAGTAACTCGTTCAAATCTAATAAAAAAAGATCAACCTCCCCAATGTGAGATATTCAAAGTATAAACTTAACAATAAAGCATCTACTGGTAGAATGCCAACAATATGAAGAGAAGCGAAGAAAACACAATTTGTGACATCTTAGCAGATGTCGAAATGTGTAAGTATAGTACTTAATGACTATGTATGTATGAACTAGTTAAAAACGCTTAATTTTTAATTAAAATTTTTCAAACATTATGCTTTCAATTGTTGATATAGTTGCTAACTGTTGATTTACTAGCTACTATTCAATATCTTCAAAATAAAAATGTTCCTGGACGATAGATCACTTTGCTACGCCTCCGTATGGACGGGGTGATCTTTACGTTTCAATACTGTTTACCTAGACACAAATAAAATTAATTTTTTTATGTTCAAAGCAATTTTGTATTTGGTAACTCTTTCAGTATGATCGTTAATGTAAGTATAGAAATAAATGTTTTATAAATAATTTTTGAAATTGCTTATTGTTGAAAAGAATAAGAACGTTTTTAATTCGAAATTTCAGGTGTACCTTTTGCGGCTAATACCGGCTGCGGCTACTGTAATCAACTTCGCTTTATAACAAAATAGAAATTTAAGCAATTTAATTTTTTAATTCATAATTTTCAATATCTTTGCATACTTCCTTACTTATGAGTTATGACAAAAATATCACAACCTTTTGGAGTTCATCTTGTGGTTCTTTAATAGGTATACTATACTAAGTTTAAAATTAAAATTTTTGAATTTTGAACTGCTATACTGCAAACAGTAAATTATAGCAAAAGTGTGAGATTTGGAATTCTGAACTTTTTGTTCAATAATTATTATTGTGATTTTAGCATTTCCTATTATTCTTATCGCAGACACTAGTGTTGGTATTTCTTAACTACCGGATGTTAGAAAGATTAGCATGATTGTCAATAAAATTACTGATTATAATGGTAGTTATTTATTACTTATTAAAGAAAATAAATAAATAAAATGTGCAGCAACAGTAAAATAAATTTATAAGAACAACCGGACAATTATAGTATTATCCCAGAAAACAGCTGGCTGTCCGAGTAAGCTGTAAATATAACTTGTCAGCTGAAAATATAATTTGGAGTGGTTTAGAAGCAGAGAAATATAATGCACTCTATTTCGAGTTCCACTGTTTCCAACCCAATCCGGAAGAAGAAAGTCAAGAAACCTGCTGGATTCTTCCTACACGTTTATTGTCTACTTAAGTAGAACTTAGTAAGAAGTAAAAAGATGAAGAAGTAAGTAAAAGTAGAAGAACTACCCATCTTGGGTAGAACCCATAAGATTTCTTATATATAAGAAAAATTAATTGAATTAATTTTACGTAATATAATTTATTTTGTACAAATTTAAGATATATGAAAACGTAACATTTTATTAATGCATATGCGATTTAAATGGATTATGAGTTATATTTTGCATCAAGCGATTTGCTAGCACTGAAGGCGGTATGTCAATTCCAGTTTGAGGTACATCACAATCGTTCTGCTTCATACCAAACATGTAAGCCAAGTCAATTCCGTATCTTGGCAATTTGTCTTTCAAATATGATATTACATTCTTACTAAGTAAAGGTTCTCTACTCATAATAAAACTTGATAAATATCGTGGACTTTTTGATTTTTCAGCACAATGTAAGAGAAGGGTCCAAGATTTATAATCAGAATCAACAACATATGTATTGTATACACCTTCATCTATAAATAAAAATATTAGGTATTTGTAAATAATAAGCTGCAAACACTTTTCTAAAAATTTATAAAAATAGAACTTCAGAGAGTATAATAATTTTTAAAATAAACATAAATATAAATTATTTGCTTGTGAAAATTAATAATTTTAACTTGATTGTGTTTGCTTAGCTTGTTAACTTACTTACTTAAGTGTGTAAGTAACTTACATGTATCTTCCGAGTGAGTCCAATGAGCAGGCTGCGAAGGGTTTGGAATTTTCCACGTAATATTTCCAAAAAGTTCCTCGTTGAGTGGATCATCTGTAAAACTGTAACTAAAATTCATTGAGACTTCAAATTGAGAAACTGTAAAATCTGCTTTCATGCATCTGTAAGGTATCGCTTCTTCGGAAGTAGCATAATATTGTACGACATACCATTTTCCCAGCATCTATTAGTGATGAAAATAATCATTACAAATTCAATAGATATAATTTAAATTTGTTTTATATATTAGAGAGTGACGTAACTTCAAAAATTGGGCCCGGGGGCAAGAATTTTTGTAGGGCTCCTTGTGGTCAGTAAAAAACTCGGCGCTTCGCGCCTCGCCCAGTAGGCACGGAAGCCCCCTGTCACCCCCGAATTTTGTCTATTTTAGTCTCCGACTAATGTATTAAACATGGAACATGTTTTTCGGTATCAAACACCTTTCTCAGACTTCCTAACAGACCTGCGACAGTATTAATGGATCAACAGATCGACGGATCAACAGATAAAAACAAACAAGGTGGAGCTCGGATTACCGTAGTTCTTATGTTTCTAGTGAGATTTGAAAAATATGTGCGCATTTCCATTTGTTACTACATGGGATTGTCGGAACAGGGTGCCTGAGTCAGTCAGTCTGCTTTTACTGTGTTTCTACCTTTATCAATTAAAACACGAAGTTTAGAAAATACAAAATACCTTTTAAATTCTCAAAATAGTATATCTGTAATGATTCAGAATTTTTTATGTAAGAGTTGATGTTTTTTGAGTTCTAAGAGCTAAAAGGGTCTGATCGCTTGCGTTGTTGTTCGACGCAGAGCCAGAACTAAGGTATGATGCGCCCGTCACCACTTTGCCACTTGTGCCCCTAGCGGGAGGTCTGCGGAATACCCCCAGCATATAGTGCCGCAAGCGAATTTTTATTTTTATTTTCAAGGTCAATCGCTCTATTGTCAAGTTAGAAAATCGCGATGCAAAAATATTAATCTTATTTTATATTCTAAAATGTTATCTCGCGCTTTATTTCGGAGAGGGTTTGGACCCCCAAAAACTCCCCTCAGATCAGTGGCGTAACTAGCGGTGTTTCATGTGCTCGATCGAACAAAATATGTATACCAACAATTGCTCTCAAATTATTGACACAATGCCACTTGCTTAACCGTAGATGTAATTACACGTGTTAGCTAGCTGTGTTACTTAAAACGCAGTTCTCGAGAAGCGGGGTGTTTCGAAAAACCTCGTGGATTCGCAACTATGTACTCAGATATTCTATCAGCTAAATGAAAAACCTGATGTTAAGTGGACGCCAGTCAATACTAATAAAACCTGAAGAAACGAAGGGTCGTCTTATCGTAGAAACACAAATAGAAAGAAAGATGTTGGCGACAATGTTTAATTAAATCTACTACTCTTACATAAAACGTACACATAATGATCAAGATAAGCTGGTATATAATTGAAGATTATAATAACAGTAAACAAAATAAAATATAAAATGCAAGGTAAAATACTGACATCCACCTGAGGGGTAAATCCAGTTAGTAAGCAAAAATACAATTGATCATCCTTGAGGAGGATAAATCAACAAAACGAAGTTATGCTCTAGCAGAAATTAAATTGCACACCGGAATTCATTATCTCGGCTATTACTGATATCAAAATAGAACCTGGCATACAGCATCATTAATAAATAAGTAAATGCATCTCTAAGAGACTTACCCTGAATGCAATGCTACCAATTTCACGACTATGCAAAGTGTATCTCCTTCGAATTCAATATCCTTACTTCATCATTACGTTGGTCCACCATCCAGGTATAAGATCTACAAAATAGATAACACAAATACTTATTAAAAAATCAACATGCCTGCCATTTCAAAACTCATCAATCGAGAAAGTGTGACTGCAAATTCAAATTAATTTCTACTGTCGCATCTTCATAAATCAAACATCTGCTGAAAGTCGAAGTCTCGCATCCCAACAAAACATAATTCCGTGTCCAGGATCGAACGTACACGCAACAACCAAAGTCCACGAAGTCTGACTTTTCAATTTCACAATAATCTCGATCCTTAGGCGCAAACGAATTCATAAGGAAAAGCCTCTTACGAATTTTACTAAAATCCAACCATCGGCATCGAAACCAAAATAATAAAGCTAATCATTCTTCGGGAAATTGCTACTACTTATTTCATCCACTTCACATCTTCCAACAGATGGTTATTCAAAACTTAAGCCATCGCAACTTTAACAACAAATGTCGAATACAGAAAAGATTTCCACTTATGATAACATGACATCTGCGACGACCATATTTATATTTCCAATAACGAATAATTATAATTTAAAATGTATTAACCCGTAATCTGGGTGCTAAAAGTAATTTGTTACTACAAATTAATTAGTCAGAAAAAATTATATTTACCCGCTAAACGGCAAAACTAAATTAAAACACATACATAACGAAATTAAAAATGAACTCGAACGATTGCACGCAAATCCTTCAAGAAATCTACGCGCAATGGCGTTCCTATAGATAACTTCGACGAGCTACCAACTATAAACACTAAAAAAACACAGTGGCGTTTCAGTCGGGAAGCTCGTAAAAGAAATGTAACTGACAAAATGCATTTTGTCATGTTACACATCCCCCCTGCTTAACTCTAAACCGCCCTCGGTTTTGAAAAAGGAAAAGAAAATCAGACAGAAGTAAAGTCTTATCGTGTCTACAGGTGAAAATCCTAGCTAGACAGAAACTGCATCACAAGTACTATCTTCGCGTTTCAAAAACTAAAGATGAAGTATAGCCTTAGACCAGTCTGTTATGAAAAAACATAAGCCAAACAGAAAATCAACCCCTAAACATAACAGTGTCCTAACAAGACAAACTAGGCAGCTGAAATACACACTCATTCTCAAAAGTTCATTCTCTAGCGAGCCAGCAACAATGGAAAAATAAACGAAAGTTCCAATATCTAGAATCCGCAAGTAGGATTTCAAAAGAAAATCGGTTCTTTATACAACACACTAACGACAGTCCCCAACATCCAGAATCCGCAAGTAGGATTTCAAGAAAATCGGTTCCTTAAATTACAACACACAAATTTTCTATCGTTGATTACTACGCTTAAAAATTCCTTAATGAAAACAAAACGCATAAGTCAGTCCAAGTAAAAAGAATAAAAAGCAAGACTTTGAATCATGTTTTTACTTCGCAAAGTTCATTCTCTATAACAAAATCGTGCATCCAATAAAATAACTGACGCGCCTCTCGGATTCAAACGGCGGATCTCGCGGCACTCGTCATACCAATAAGATCAAATCCACGATAGTGTAAACATTGAAAAATCCCAATTAAAAAATAAATTCATAAGACAATTTACATTTAGACATTCTATAAATTCTCGCAAAACATAACTCAGATTGGATAACCATTCGTCTGTTAAATCAGCTCGAACCAACAACGGATGCAATCGTGTAGATTCACCATAAATCAGGAAATTCGATTCAAATTTACATTTTCCAGTTTGATCACTAAAAATGAAAATGCAAAAAAAAGGTCGTGAGTTGAGAAAAACGTGAAACATATTAATCTTCAAAACCGCTGGAAGCGTTCAACATCACTAAAATTTTGCCAAGGAAAAAACCAGTTCCTAACAGAGAGGCTTAGGTGTAGGCACACAATTATACCTTAAGGACTTTCACAGTCTGCAATGGGAAACACATCCAAATACAGAACCGCCATAGTGGATTTGGCTAAACGCATTGGACTCTAGTGCCTCGGCAACATAAGAGAACAGGACCAAGTTAACCTCGCAAACTCTCATATTCCTCAACACCACTACAACTTAAATCTAACTATATACAACAGAATCCAACACTGGCGGCGCCAAACTCCACTACAAAAATTACTACTACAAACTAATTTGTGACAAATCTTCAGCAAATCTGCCACTTAGGAGGGGAGGGCCAAGTTATCCTCATCCAAGGTTCGCCCAAATGCTTCAATGCCATTTGTCCACAAACTTGGTGGGAGCTGGTACTCTACTCTAATAATTGACTCGCAAAATACTAAAGCATTAAAAATTAACCACACCGAGGGTTTTGAATCGAAGACCATCAAAAAAGTTAGTCACCACAATGCACGCATTATAGACAGAATGACTAAAATATGCAGACTAGTGATTACTAAACATGTCTAGAAAAGAAGAAAAAATATTTAGCTGAGAGATGTTAAAAAAAGCATCTTCGTCTGAGTATGAACTAAGCTTCTACGTCGGTTACCAGGTAGGTGCAACGGATACCTTCGCAAAAACAAAGTCCTAATGAAAGTTAAAATTTCCTCAAGCCCCTAAGTTGGGCGCCAAAATATGTATACCAACAATTGCTCTCAAATTATTGACACAATGCCACTTGCTTAACCGTAGATGTAATTACACGTGTTAGCTAGCTGTGTTACTTAAAACGCAGTTCTCGAGAAGCGGGGTGTTTCGAAAAACCTCGTGGATTCGCAACTATGTACTCAGATATTCTATCAGCTAAATGAAAAACCTGATGTTAAGTGGACGCCAGTCAATACTAATAAAACCTGAAGAAACGAAGGGTCGTCTTATCGTAGAAACACAAATAGAAAGAAAGATGTTGGCGACAATGTTTAATTAAATCTACTACTCTTACATAAAACGTACACATAATGATCAAGATAAGCTGGTATATAATTGAAGATTATAATAACAGTAAACAAAATAAAATATAAAATGCAAGGTAAAATACTGACATCCACCTGAGGGGTAAATCCAGTTAGTAAGCAAAAATACAATTGATCATCCTTGAGGAGGATAAATCAACAAAACGAAGTTATGCTCTAGCAGAAATTAAATTGCACACCGGAATTCATTATCTCGGCTATTACTGATATCAAAATAGAACCTGGCATACAGCATCATTAATAAATAAGTAAATGCATCTCTAAGAGACTTACCCTGAATGCAATGCTACCAATTTCACGACTATGCAAAGTGTATCTCCTTCGAATTCAATATCCTTACTTCATCATTACGTTGGTCCACCATCCAGGTATAAGATCTACAAAATAGATAACACAAATACTTATTAAAAAATCAACATGCCTGCCATTTCAAAACTCATCAATCGAGAAAGTGTGACTGCAAATTCAAATTAATTTCTACTGTCGCATCTTCATAAATCAAACATCTGCTGAAAGTCGAAGTCTCGCATCCCAACAAAACATAATTCCGTGTCCAGGATCGAACGTACACGCAACAACCAAAGTCCACGAAGTCTGACTTTTCAATTTCACAATAATCTCGATCCTTAGGCGCAAACGAATTCATAAGGAAAAGCCTCTTACGAATTTTACTAAAATCCAACCATCGGCATCGAAACCAAAATAATAAAGCTAATCATTCTTCGGGAAATTGCTACTACTTATTTCATCCACTTCACATCTTCCAACAGATGGTTATTCAAAACTTAAGCCATCGCAACTTTAACAACAAATGTCGAATACAGAAAAGATTTCCACTTATGATAACATGACATCTGCGACGACCATATTTATATTTCCAATAACGAATAATTATAATTTAAAATGTATTAACCCGTAATCTGGGTGCTAAAAGTAATTTGTTACTACAAATTAATTAGTCAGAAAAAATTATATTTACCCGCTAAACGGCAAAACTAAATTAAAACACATACATAACGAAATTAAAAATGAACTCGAACGATTGCACGCAAATCCTTCAAGAAATCTACGCGCAATGGCGTTCCTATAGATAACTTCGACGAGCTACCAACTATAAACACTAAAAAAACACAGTGGCGTTTCAGTCGGGAAGCTCGTAAAAGAAATGTAACTGACAAAATGCATTTTGTCATGTTACACATATGCCCGGTTCTATCACGACCAAAAAATAAAATATTTTATCTACATAATATAATGATAAGTGTGAGACTACTATTTAAAAAAAAATTTGGGGACACAGGCCCATGGGTGCATGGTTACGCCACTGCCTCAGATACGGCCCTGCCCACTAGGACCTTAAATCGCGGGGGAAATTTATTAAAACTGAAAAAATGATGTTTTATAGGATATTTTTCTTTTTTTGAAATCGTATTGTTAACAAACATTAATAAGAGCTTTTGTAATAATTATTATGTTATTATAAATAATTCGTTTTTTAAACATAAAATTGAAATTTTGTTATAAGCCCCTCAAGGTAATTTATAAAGTAAGAAACTGAAAATTAGAAAAATTGAAAAGTTTGCGCTCCCTAACTAGCTCGTGCCCGTGGCGGGCGCCTCTCTCGCCACGCTCTAGTTCCGGTCCTGGTTAGACGGACTTTTACATTATTTTTACAAGAATTATCGATTAATTAAATATTAAGTAACGATGGATACCTGCATGTGAACGGTTTATCTGAAATAAAAAATAAAACAGATCCTGCTAGTAAATAACAGTATGCGGTACTTGAAAGAAGGATTGTAAAAATTTGTGATTTTTAGAAAATACTAGAAGTTCAAATAAAAATATTACACCTGGACACGCAAGGCCCGGGAGCGATTTCCCACTCTGCCCCCCCCCCCCCCCGGTAGTTACGCCACTGATATTAGACATAATAAGGGTCGTTCTCTGGATGTAGTCATCAGTTTATCGATCTATAAAACAAAACTAATCACCTTGTTATTATTTATGAATTATGATATAAGACAAAGTAGTACTCTACTAACAGTGGATTACTAGTTTTCTTAGTAAGATTTTACAAAAACAGTCAAACTTGTAATTTTCAATAAAAAGTTTAGAATTTGACATCTCCTTTACTATCCAGAAAAGTTTCTTTTATATTTTTTTTCAATATTTCATGTAGTACAAGAAAAATTTAAGGTGAATTGTTTTGAAATGTATTGAGCTCCTTGGACAAAATTTTATTTTTATAAATAATTTTATATAATTCACTTTTAGGAAAAATTAAACGAACAAGAATAAAAGAAAACATTTTCCAGTAGTTTCTAGAATTTTTTTTCTGTTCTGACTGAAACAGTATTTCCTTGAATTTTTTTGCTTGTATCGAATTGCCCGTTTGAATATTTTGCCACCTGGGGCAGGTGCCCCGTTCGCCCTACGCTATAGTTAAGTTGTTGATGCTATAGTCCACAACCGCCCTACGTATCCAATAATTAATAGTAGTATTTAATATAACTGCTTAGAATAATATATTATTTTAACACAGTTTTGACAAATATTTTCGTTATGTATTTTAAGTAATTTTATTTAATTACCTGCTGCAAATCAAAATTTTGTATCGCCTTCACTTTTGGACATTCTGTTTTAACTTCATTTTTTTGAAAGCACGAAACACTAATAAAAATACCAAATAAAATATAAATTTCTATATAAAACATGTTAAATATAAAATTAAAGAACCTAATGATATAAATCTATAATACAACTGAACGTTTCTGTATATGAAAAATATCTTATCAGAATGTGGAGGCGAATTTATATTACTCATAACTGGCAAATAATATAATTATAGACATATCATAATTAAACAATTTTATTTAGAGAATAATGTGCCAAGTTGTACAATATGGGGTCTAAGTTTTGATGCCCTTAAAAATTTTAATAATTCCCTATAAAATTCTTTCAAAATCGCACAAGATAAAAATAATTTAAGAAATACGTAATATGCGTAATTGTGGTTAATTATTTATTGTTCTAATTAATTAATGTTTACAGTATCTTTTATTTAATCTTATAATTATTTTGTCGGCATAAAAAGTTAAAAAAATTTTAACATGTTTTATAATAGCCTATTTATAATTATTTTATTCAACATTTTCAACTTTGATGGACGTACAAAGTCCTTGTTACAGAATTTTTGTGTTAAAATTTTGTTTGTAGTTCTTATGTAGATAGTCATTTTATATATTTAATTAATTAAAAACGTAGGAGCTAAAAGAAGGCAAATAAAATTCACTATTCGATCTTTGGAATACTCGAACTCGAATACTCAGAGAATTTTATTTGCATTCTTATAGCTCCTACGTGTTTAATTAATTAAATATTTAATTTCAAGAGCTAATAATACTAATAAATAATAATTATTAATTAATGATAGTCATTTTACATTATATAGATAGTATTTTTTTAACTTATAGGTTGATAATTTATTTTTAAATTTCTTGTGCTCCAATCTAAAAGTCGCAGAAGGATAGTTAAGCAAAAGGAAGAAAAAAGGGCAGTTACTTAAAGACGAATCGTAAAATTAAATTTCCCACCAATTTCCTAAGCGTCATGCCAAACTCCTAAGCGTAAATATGGTGATCGATTAATACATGGTTTAGGTCGTTTAGGTAAGTGTAACTCAATATTAACCATATCAATATTTTAGAAAACAAAAAAAATTGCACACACATTTTAGAACTAAATTCTTAAAAAACTTTAATAAAACAAGTTAATTAAACCAATAAAATACAATAATTATTTGAGCTTTCAGCGAAGGTTATCAGCTTTCGTAAGAAATTTATTTTAATAATTAATTTTTTGTTATAATAATTAATTGTGCGTTTTGTTTTTTAATTAAAAATTAATAAATTGATTATATTTATATAAAATAATCCCTGATTAATCCTAAATCATAATCGTATGTGTGTTTTAGAAAAGAAAGCGTACAATTAAAGAGACGGTTAAGAGATGCCATAATCCATAATAGTGATCCCTTTTCCATTGGCGAAGAGGTCCATTGCAAAGCATGTAATAGTGTGGAAAGATGCATTGGTGTTCTAAAATGTGTCTGTAGGTGTCTTAATATAAAGACAGACCATTGAATTATCAACCCATATTTCTAACTAAAATTATTTATGTCTGCGGAATACTGCATAACATCATACGATTTCATAATTTGGACGCAGTAATTGGTAAAAATTTGATAATTGTTGAAAAGCAATAATTACTAAATTGTAAAATTTTAGATGATTATTTTCATGAAGAAATTGAAGAAGAATTAAACGAAGAAACAAACAATAAAAATCTACTGGCATTAGGAAGTCATCCTCAGAATAACATTATTCAAAATAATATTGTTTAATCAATTTTTATTTAAATTGTAGATACTTTAAATAAAATTTTAATTTATCGAAATCCAATCTTTCTTTTTCCAATTTCATCAAGGATTCCAATTTGTTCTCGAGACTCTTCAATATAATATCATATTACTGGTATCATTTACTTGTCAATACCTTAAAATGCGATTGTAAGGTATTATCCTAACGAGGAAGAGACAAAGAAGATGCACTTGGTTTTTTAAAAACTTCAGGACCTAAAATAAAATAAAATAAAACTATAACTATAAGTTAAAAACCTTTTATTTCTTCTTATTCGGATTTGTTATTCCTAACATATTTAGAAATTTTACCTCATCGTCTCCAGCTCTTCCTCTTCATCGCTCATAAATGATGTATGTTCACCCGCTATAATTAGGTTTATTGAATGGTCAAAGAATTTAGAATTCTCTAAAATGAACGACAATTTAAAAATACAATAGCAGGAATAGATAGAAAGTTAAGATCGATATATGAGACGATGACCTTACGGATGAATAATCTTGACTTACACGAACACTTGCGTGACATTCATGAGACGGTGTTGAGTTTGGTCGCTGAGAAGAAAAGAACCATTACCATGAAATTTGACATCTTATGGAGGAAGAAACAAGAAATTGACCATAATAATATGATAAGGAGGTCAGTAAATTTCCATGAAAGGGTGAAAAATTTGTCGAGTGTAACATTTACTGGAAAGTAGATGGAGTTGCTCAATAAAGGTTTGAAATTTGCTCCAAAGGAAGGTACGTTGGAGAACCTGCAAATACTAGCAGTACACACAGACGCAATCATCGAAACAGGGAAAATAGATGATATTAAAAGAGAAGAAATTAGATGTCGTTGCATAACAATCTTGAAAGAAGAACAAAGACATATAGAAACAATCAAACACAGAGATCGCAATCTGAAAGATATTTTTAATCTCAAGAAAAAGATGAAAGTAAATAACCTGATGATTGGGAAAGCAGACAAAGGTAATTGCATTGTTATAGAAAGTATGGAGAAATACTTCGAAAAAGTTGAAAGATTTTTGGAAACTAATGCATTCATAGAACTAAAGAAGAGTCCACTGAACACCGACCATAAAAAACTGCAAAACCATTTAAAAATCTATAGTGACACCCTATAAATCTTCAGCTCGCAAAACATGAAAACAAGCTCCATCAACATGCCACGCCTATACGGGTTAATAAAAATTCACAAGACAGGAGAACCTATAAGACCTGTGGTCTCCTTCAGAGAAACTCCTGCATATAAACTCGCAAAAAACCTGAACTCAGTGTTAAAAGAACTAACGTCATTCAGCCCCACATATGCACTAAAAAACACACAACAACTGGTACGAGACATACAAGGAAGACAAATGGGAAGAAACTTCATCATGCTCTCTCTAGACGTGAACAATATGTTCACAAGCATCCCAAGAAATGACACTATCGAAATCATAGATGAGGAGCTCACCTTTTGCAACACCGATACAGTCATCAGGACCGGCATTGTTTCACTGTTGCGATGCTGCTTGGAACAGAACTTTTTTATCTTCAATAACAGAATATATTCCCAGACTATTATATATTAGTTATTGGTCGAATTCTACATAAGCCGATATGAGAAGGAACACGTAATGAACGTGACTAACCCTTTCCACGATAAAATCTTACTGTGGAGAAAATATGTTGACGACTGCATCGTCTTTTTTGATGGTACCAAAAAAGAAGCCAACGATTTCATGAGGTTCCTAAACAAAGCCAACAACCACATACAGTTTACCATCGAAATCGAGAAAGAAAAATCACTAAATTTCTTGGATGTTACCCTCTCTACAGATGACCAACAAGTAACATTCGATATTTACAGGAAACCCACACAAACTGACACGTTGATCCAGAAAGATTCTAACCACCCAATGAATCAAAAAATGGCTGCATTCCAGGCATACGTCGACAGAGCGAAAAACCTCCCCCTGACTCCTGAACAAAAGAAAACGGAAATAGATGTGATTATTCAGCTAGCAACTGTTAACGGATTTGACAGAAAAACAATCCAGCACATCATAGAACCTAAACCGAAAGCACCAAAAGACCCGAAAACATCAAATGACAACACAAATAAATATCACGTATTACCTTACATTGGCCCAGCCACAGGAAGAATAGCCAGAGCGCTGAAGAGGAACCTCGACATTGATTTGTCCTTTAAACCTCAAAGAACTCTAGGAAGTCTGCTGACCAACAACAAGGACAACGTACCAACCGAGAAAAGAAGTGGCATTTATAAGTTACAATGCGGCCAATGTGAAACTAATTACGTCGGTCAGACGATAAGGAATCTAGAAGTCAGGGTGAAGGAACATATAAATAGACCTGGAAGCTTTCAATTCGATCATCACATGAGATTTAATGATCATACTATGGACATTAAAATTAAAGATGCGAAAATCCTCCACAGCGTGAATAAAAGAGGAAAGGTAATGGATCTTCTCGAAGAATTGGAGATAGCGAAGGCTCTAAAAGAGCCGAAATGTTGCAATACGCAAACCCGCAACACCAAATTTAAACCAGCATTCACGCACTTTATTTGAGACCCCACTGGTTTTTTGATTTTTAATTTACATTTGTACCGAGTTTGTATTATCAAATTCGATAACGTTTAGATTCGTGAGGTTATATTTTAATGTCAATTTGCAAGTGCGTAAATTGTAGTCGCTCACAAATGTTTCTTTCTTTTTTACGATTATTTTAAAAAGATTTGACGAGTAAGAAGGATTTTTGTTTTTAAATGTAAAGTTCTCTTTTAATGTTTTCTTGTAGTTTGCCTTGAAGATGGGATCATCCCGAAACTAGTCGGCATTAATTACTAAATAAAAAACACACTATAATAGTGCTTAAGATTTTTATTTTATTTAAAAACAGTGTGTTCCACCAACTCCTATTATGAATTTAAAAATTAAAAAAATATTCAACTATTTAATAAATGTATGTTTAAGAACTTACCTAGTACTTAAGTTTTACTTGTGTGATGTTTTTTAACAACGTATTGTGGTTGAATTCCATTGCATACTATAGTTCATGATTCCTTATGAGTAGATTGATACTTTACAGTTTACACAATTATGTACAAAGATTTACCAAAAGATGAGTTAGAGAATGCGTTTTTTTCAGGTACTCTGTCTTAATCTAAAGGACAAGTTAGTGAATGTTAGACATACCCTTAGACATTGTAAATTAGAGCTTTAAAGCTTAGAAGTTGGACGTCGAAACTTTAAAACTTACAGGTTAGAGCTTAAAGCTCATGGAATGAGAGCTTTCTTGTAGGTTAAACCTTAGAGATTGGAGGTCAAAACTTAGAGTTAGGAGCTTTAAAGCTGGGAGGTTAGAGCTTTACAGCTTGGAGGCTGGAGCTTAAAGCTTGGAGGTTACAACTTAAAACTTAAAGTTTAGAGGTTGGACGTAAAAGCTTACAGGTGGGAGCTTTAATAAAGCTTGGAAGTTAGAGCTTAAAGCTTAGAGGCTGGATTTCAATGCTTTAAAGCTTAGAGGTTAACGCTTAAAGGTTGAAGGCAAAAGCTTAGAGGGAGGAGCTTTGAAGCTTGGAGGTTACGCAGCTTAAAGCTGGAGGTTAAAGCTTAGAGGTTGGAGGTCAAAGCTTAGAGGTGGGAGCTTTAAAGCTTAGAGGTTAAAGTTTAGGGTTGGAGGTCAGAGCTTTATGCCCGTCTCTTACAGCGAAAAGGTAATGAGCAGGAACTAGTTGAACGGAACGGAGTCAAATAGTTTTGGTCTTCCACTAAGAAAAGAGTTTCATAGAAAACTAGTCTTTGCTTTCCATTAACAGAGAAGTGAGCTAAACGGGAAATGAGATGGGTGAGATGAGCGAGTTTTTTGCCTTCCATTATTAGCGAGCTTTGCGGAGTGTGCTAGGCGGCAAAACAAAATATAAATCAGTTATTGTCAAACATTTCGTCGCAAAAATAAGTCGCGGTTCAATTTTCTTACTTGGAATACTTTCCAAATATTTGCGGTAGGAGCAGCCTGGCCTGCTTTGCCTTTTCGGGGTACCTCTGCTCTGTCGTACTGTTGCACAGCTTCAATAAAGAGATCCATGGCGAGTTACGTAAGTAATTACCTACGGGATATACTGTTACTAACGGTTACTAACCTGCTTAAAAAATTATTTTTTTTTGATATATTTTTATAAAAAAAATTAAAAAAATTCTTGAGGCCTGGAACCACTAACTATTATTTCAAGTTAACTTAATGGCTGTTTATTTCATTAGCCAGTTGTCTCAATCACTTTAACTCTCAGATTTATTGAATAAACTAGAAATTAATTTACAAAATTGTATATTTATAAAACGTTTTAGGAATGCGTAAATGTTAATAAAAAAGTTTGGTAGATACAGGTTAATACTGATTCACCTGTATATTTTAGAACAGCCTCGATTACAATCATAATGGTTTTTTTGATTTTTAAATTAAGAGCGGCAATTATGTGATTGTTCAAAATAAGTATTTCGGCGTTGGTTTCATTCAAGGCCGCGTTTGTTCTGGCACTTTCCAAGCTTTGAAAGCGTGACGTTAAAAGCGTACGAAATTTGCGTTCATTTTGGAAAAAAGCGTGCATACACGCTTTCCAAAGCGAACGGGGTTTAAAGCGTTGAATGCTTGAATGTTGGTAATGTAAAATTTACATGTGGTAAATAGTAACAACTCTTTAAATCAAATAACTTGTAAAATTATAGCAATTATTACAGGGAGTAAAGTATTTAAATTAAAAATACAATTAAATAAAATTTTTTAAATTAGCAATGATCCCTGAAGAAAATGTCATTCTTTTTGTTGCGGCAGTGAAAGAAATTATGGACGAAGTTTTTACTTCTAGTGAAGAGGAAAGTGACCATGACGTAACTCTTGAGAATCATAGACATGATATATTGACATAATTAGATATATCAGACATAAAAAATTGAAATTAAATTAAAATTTAAATTCCAATTAATTTCCAATTTTGCCACCACAGCGCTACACTTTTGCCGACCCACCTAATATTAAAAAGCGAAAGAAAGCGTTTGAAGCTTTCAAAATGGGTGAAGCCAACGCGTCTGAAAACGCGCAAAAGTGCCAAAGCGAACAAGTAAAAACTGTTTGTCGGCGCTTCGAAGTGAAAAAAGCTCCAAAACGAACGCGGCCCAAATCTAAGCACTCCTTCCACATGCATGAAAAATCTAACTTTTGAACTGCAGATAGGGGAGGGTGTTAATATTCATTGGTAGTACAGTTTGTATCTAGTAATAATTTTCGCAAGCCTATTTCAATAAAATATTTGAAAAGTTTTATTCGAAAATGCAACACATGGCAAAATTAAGAAAAGGGTTGTTACCCCCTTGAATATCATTTTTGGAAAAAATCCAAAACACGTAACTTACAGTTTTCTCTCCTCTATAACATATATTTCTTTCGAAAAGATTTGATGACGTTAAGAATGCCTTATGCAGGTTTCAAAATTTTTGAGGTTGGTTCACCCCCAAAAATATTAAGTGATTGAATCGAAAAAATTATGTTTGTTATTAGTTATAAAATGAAGTATGTTACTGTTGTTTTCATTCAAATGTAAAACCTTCTTCTATGTAAAAAATTCATTTTCACCCTATTTTTAAAGGAAGATTACACCCCTTAAACCCGCGGGTTAGCAGCTAAAAAAAATTGTGTCTCTTATTTTTTCATGGTCGATCACATATCCAAAAATTATTCAAATCGGTGAGAGACACCGGGGATCCTTCGCTTGTTAGTTGCTCGATTTCAAAGAGAACCACATTTTTCAGTTTTTTTCTGACTCGTCATCCCAACCTACGTTCTTATCTTCATGGTAGTGCATACCCTAGTAGCGTTTAGTAGAAGTAGAGCATATTGATAGCAATTCGTTCAACATTTCCAATAAGTAATATTATATAGAATATTTGGCGGTAATTTCCAATGATTTAAAATCGTACATCAAGCGCTAAATACAAATTACATTTGTATCATTACACAACTTAAAAAGTACATTTTCATAACAATTATCATGGAACAATAAAAAACTATAATTAAATAAAAAATATATAATAATAGCTTTATTTGGTAAAAATGTCACTATTTACAACACAAATAATCAAAAAATCTACAGAATCTCTAATAACACATAACTCCTAAATAAATTCTAATGCAAAATATATCTTTATTCTTCTTTTAAAGGACACCAGATCAGTCTGCAATTTATGATATTTCTTCCACAATACTGATCCAAAACGTAAGGCGATGCTACTGCAGAAGCAGAATCTTTGGCCTAGAATATACATGCAGATCTACCGCATCTATGCATCTACCGAAACCTCCGCACAAATATACATAATGCTGCTATCAATTTAACGCGTTATTGCAATATTTTTAGCGCATAACGTAGCTTTAGTATACTAGTATTTTTTTTTAATTTGAAAATTTAGAGTAGGTGGGGTTACTTGTTACACTATACTTTATGATTAGCCTCTTCAAATAAAAGAGCCGCGAACCGCCACTGCTTAATTACGACACGTTCATACAAGTGTATCGTCTTTGTTGCACCTGTATTGCTGATTAATAATTTGGGAGGGCAGTTGTTGGTACTTGATTCAGATGGTCCTGACGTAAGCTTATTCATGATTACAAGTACATATATCAACTTATTTACAGAATTTCGGATTAACCTAATCGAAAATATTACTAAGTACTTACTTAAAAAGTCCAAAATTAAAATAAGGTAAAACCTATGTTGTTTTACCGAAATAATATAGGCTTTTCGTTTCTTTAAATGGTCCATTATAAATATTGCAGAGGCTTAGAAGATTTTTGCAGCGCTGTTTGATAAAAACGTAAGAAAAGTCACTATTTGACTCCTATAAGAAGTGCTACTCTGCTAGAGGAAGATTGTACAAGTCAATTTGGTTTTATTAAAGAATTTAAGATCGAAATGATTTTATTGGGTTATACTGTGGCCTCCATACTTATAGCATTTTTTTTTAAGTTGTAACAAAATATCTAAAATATTCTAACATATGGTTTAAGTTGTGGTTTCATTCTGGAAATGTTTTCTATCCTAAAACCAGTATTATAGATTAGAATGATGTAATGTGTAATTGATTTTTAAAATTCAATTGTAATTTGTTACCTAATGTGTTTACTCAAATACTCACTTGCAATATTATCCCGAGTTTTTGAGCTCGGGGAATGTTTTTGTTGCTATGAAAATTAGCAAGAGTCAAAAAACTTAATAAAAATTTTCAAGGTTTTTAATTCTGACGAGCAAGTGTCTTTTTTGAAACTGAAATTATATTATAATGAGAGATTGTAGTTCACTTAATTATTTAAAGAATTCTTGTATTACATGCTATTTTAAGATACTTTTTGAAGTTAAATGTTTATAAAAATCTTAAATGGATGGATGCAATCGGGCCTCAAACTGTTAAAATTTAAAATTTATGTAGTATACATAGTATATTTTATATGTATTTAAACGATAATGAGAGCTAAATGGCTATTAAAATTTTTACGACTTTAATCTTACAAAATAAAACTTTTAATAAAGACATCAAAATTGGTCAATGCTTTAGTAAATTAAAAAGGATCATTGATATTTTAGTTTTTATATTAAACCATTTGCAGTTAGTCAAGGTCAACCGACATTCCAAACTGACAACCTTCTTACTGACCCACTATTTTTTAACTTCCTGTATGGCAGCTTTATCTATATCCACCGATAATTTGGTAGACCTACTGGAGCCTCTTACTTCACAAACTTGCAGCGGATATACGGACTGAAATGCTGAAACAGAACTAAGTGGTACCCAGGTATTTATTGCTAATAGATTTGATACTTAATTATCTACTTACTAGAAATTATAAGTTTCTAATATTATTCTTATACACATCCATCTAAAAACAGATGATTACTAATAAAATTAATTAATAGCGATAATAAGTTTTTGCTAATCCATTTTGCACGTTATAACCTTATAACTTTCTCGTACTCATCGACCGTTAAATGGAGAGTTATGGTAGCAGTACTAGATTTCTTTAATCGCATTAAATATCTCATAAAATAATGTTTATGGTATTCGACTTGCTATTATTAGGTTCCTTACATTAGCTTTTTTAGAAAAAGTTTGCTAACCCTTGTTTGTACATGCATTGGTACAACGCAAACCGGAATAGTTTAGTTTAATTCGCCAGGTAGGTACTATTTATTAAGGTAATAATTTCAACTTACTTCAGAATATATTTTTCATTTTACCATTTTTGAACTGAATCGGAGTTCACCCAAAGCTACCATCAGCTGTATCTTAAATTGCAAGTTATGTAAAGATGGCCCTGAAAGTAATTTGGCCAATTTGTGTCTGACCGAATTACTAAAAGTGGTTTTTGTAGATCCCATGATTACGAAGTTAGAAATGGTGCACTCCTAATTTGTATTTATTGTGCAGATGAACTAAGAAATATAAAGTAGGTACCTATTTCCAATAATAATCAGAACATCGAATTTGATTCGATGCGATTGTTAGTATTATTAAACATCGCAAGTGTTAGAGCCACAAAACTTGCACAAAAAATTTCTAAATTCTCTAAAGGCTTTAAAGTATAACCGCGGTTTCGTACTTCAATTTTTACGTGCTATTGCTTTCTTCAGACATGGACGTGAACTCAGAAGGAGGACAACATTTTTTATTTTCCCCTATATTGTTGTTGCAACATTTCTTGGTGTCAGTTACAAATCGAAAATTAATTAAATTGTATATTTACAACGAAATGTTAAAATTAGTCATTTCTTATTAAAATTTTTCGATAATATTGCAGAAGAAAGCTTCGGATTTGAAAATACATATTTTGTTTCAATTATATTATACAAAAAAGAACTAATTCACACAATCATGTTAAATTCTAGATACTACTTATTTGTAAATTCTAGTTTACTGTCAACTGCTAGATTAAAATGAGCCAATGAACTTCATAACGCAGACGGTTTTCCGTTCCAAATGTCTAAACCATCTTCGTTGTTAAGCAACTTCTGACTAGCCTCTATTTCAATAGTAATAAAATCTATTAAGTACTTACATGTGATGTTTAGTTTGTACTTATCTAAATGCATAATAAAGTTAAAGCTGTTTCTATTTGTTATATAATTAAAAAAAGCCACGCAGTATTATATGTGTTAATGTGTCAAACGTATAACTTCGTTAATTGTTTAAATTAATTATTCTCACATTTTATAAGCAATATAGCATTTTAAATATGTTTTTAAATAATTTATGCAGCTGTTTGATTTAAAAGATAGTAAAAAAGAGATTATTGAAATTTTATTAACAACTACTATCTTTCGATGCATTCCACTTAATTGTTATGTTGCTGAGAAATAAATATTATTTCGAACAAAACATTAGCATTAGAATATTTTATCAAAAATCCTTTAACTTTTTTAAGTTTTTAAACCATTTAGTTTAACAAAATTTTAGAATACTTGTACCTATAACATAAAACATAAGAGTTATCTTGTAGTTATAAATGAAGTAGTTATATAACTATTAAAGTTATATTAGTTTTGCTGAAGTTACATTTCTTATAAACACGCAGTATTGAACTTGCTGATATGTAGATCTTTAAAATTAACGCATGGTAGATACAGAAAGGAAACTCAAAACTGTAAAAGAAGCTTAAAAAGAAACAAGAACAATTTCATAAAGTTATTCAGTAATAATTGATAATAGAAATGGTATAAAACATCGTCTTATAAACTTTATAATGGTAACGCATCTTAACAAAGCAGCATATACTAATTTATTTGTTATGCCATATGCTACGTAGGATTAAGTGAAAAATCAATAGAATCTTTCAACTTTACTCACTATTAAATAGTGATCTTGAAATCTCTTAATAACATTGAACAGTTCTACATTTAATTAAAAGATCCTATATCTCAAAAGAGGAAATGAGATTTGGTATACATACTCCAATGCAACAATTATTGCAATCTTTTATATATTTAGTATACTGGTGAAGCGAACCAATGGCCACGTAAGACAACAAGTAGTCAGGTTTTAACTATTAGATGTAATAAACCGGAAACCACTGTTGTAATTGACAAGCTATAACATATGTTAGTCGATGGATATGATACGATGTCGATTTTAAAATACAAAAATAATTAATTAAATCACTAAAAATCACAAGAATCAATTTTTTACTTCATATGCCTCAAAATATGTATCAAGAGGGATAAAACCCTACGACTGGAAACATTAAACATTTATACTAATTTAGTTTACTTGTGCAATATTGGTTATTGCATTCTAAAGAGCAATTTTTAAAATCATTCCATTTGCTTCTCTATTACAGATATCGAATGTATTGACAAAATGAAGTTCAGTTAAATCCTCTAATATTTTCGTAATATAATAGCGTCTTTTCTGATTTTAGGAGAAAGGAGAAACTGTTATGTTGGAAAAACTAAAAACTGAAAACCAAGTTAAGAGTATAAATTTTATTTTTTCAGAAATCAGCGCAATGAATATTTTATCAATTATCAATCTATTTATGCATGAAATCATTGCGCTTATACAAGAGCACAATACTTTGCTTTGAAAACTGGCTACGATATACCAGTTAATATCCGAATAAAACTTTTTCTAGTTTTCAGTTTCATGGAGAAATTTATTAATAGATACTGTCGTTTTATATTATTATTTTTTCATAAACTGACAGAAGTATTAAAATAATATTTTCATTATTTTATTTCCAGCTACTTTCAGTTGCAATCCTAATAATTTAATAGTACTTATATTACTGACCGAGACATGAAAATTTTGAAAAGCAAGCCCTAATGAGACTTTTAAAGCTGTAAGCCCAGTTACGAAAATTTTAGCGACTTTTTTCAGTTTAGATAACTCAATATTAATCGAGAAAACGACGCATTACAAATCACTTTTAAAATTAAACTAGTAATGTTCCTACCTGACTTGTAAAATGTTTATTACAGGTCAACAAAAATACTTTAATATAAAAAATATCGTTTTTTAATTATTTATAAAAAATTATTATTAAATAAAAAACAAAAAATTGTTAAATTTAATATTTATGCAACAAAAGTCTCATTATATATATCTTCAAAATGAATTTTTAATGAAGCCTGTAGGATTGAGGTTTAGTACAAAGAACTTCAGTCAAAAATTTGCGGTTTTGAGTTAAAAACAGCATCGTATTCTTAATTTTTTGCACTTTCGATTAGTATAAAGAACTTAAGTCAAACCTATTAGATTAGTGCAATAGAACAAGAAATACTAACAACTTAGTTGCGTTTTGTTGCTTTTTTGTTGTTAAGTCGACTTAAGTCATATAATAGTAGTCGTCACAGAACTGCACGTCTCGTCATAATGCATAGCAATGGTTTTCCATTATGACGAGACTTCAAGTTCCCTGACGACTACTATAACGTAGAATAAAACATAGAAATTGCAATCTTTTAAACTTAAGTCAACTTTTCAAATTACTTTTTAATATAAAAATACTAAAAAATTAAGTCAAAGCTGTTATAAGCAATAATATATATTATTATAAAAACTATTGCTTTAAAATTGATTAACCTTATATTTTTAAATGACTTCGTTTTTCATAATACCACTTCATTTTATTTCTAAGAGGAAAGCTAAAAATCAACTTCAAGAACACTAAGAACGGACTGATTTAGCTTACTTAACGAAAAAAATGGCAAAGCTAGAGTAAACAAAAAAAATTACTAAAAAAAGTACTCATTCGATTTACATTAAAGCTTGGTAACTCTACTATTATCATCTTTAGTTGCTTTTTATAAGAAGCAGTCGATGTGAACTTATAATTTGACAATTCATTACACTAGTAGTGGAGAGTCCACAAACTACATATGGCTTGTGGCATGAAGGTAACACTGGATGAGGAGCGAACAAAGTTGCATCTTGTACTTATCAGCATTTGCTAAAATTATTACACAAAAGCAAAGAAGTAACCCCTACACTTACCTGTAAGAATAAAAGCAGTCACATATGTGCAATGTTTCTAAAATATTTATGGTTGATTGTCCAAATTTGGAAGTTATCAACCATACATTTTTAGTACCTGCACATAAACATATGGAGTGTGATGTTGACCACTCCATGACAGAAAAAAGAGAGAAATGACGAGTTTTTAGTTTTGCCAATCTCCTGAAAAATAAAACCTAGATGGTGAGCTATTCAAAATACAGGAGCAAATAATCTATAAAAATTGATAATTTGTAATCAATACTGAAAAGTACTACTTTGTTCCAGTTCCAATTTCTAAGAAGAAAAATATATAATTATATTGAATCTTTTATTATTAATTCCCCCTGCTATCCACGAATTTTATAACAATTTGGACACCAGCGATATTCCAGCCAATTATCCTGACCTGGACAAACTTTTCGACGAGTAAATAGTAATAAATTACAATAAATTTTGTTTGTTTAGTGACTTTTTTCTTGTATTTGGTAATTGGTAGCCTTCTATTATAAACTTATCTTGACTTAAGTTTATAGTATTTGAAAAATTGAAAGTTTTCGTAATACTAAGAAGTTAAGTACGACTTAAGTTAAAAGTATTATAAAAATCAAAAGTTTTTGAAATACCAAGAACTAAGTCACTCAAAAAAGTGATAAGAAATGATAATTCAAAACTGATTTTTTATATGTCATTACATCTAACCATTATTTTATTATTGCCAAAGAAACTTTTTTTAAATTCGTTACCATTTTTATGATATTCACTATGGAACTTCATTTGCCGCTACTGAAAACTAGTATTTTTTTATTAAGGTCTTTGTACTAAACCTCAAAGATTGATTTATTTAAGTAAAGCAATTTTCAATTTTTATATTATTTTATCCAAGTTCCAAAGAATACAGTTTTTGTGATTATTTTATTTGTTACATAGAGCATGTAAAACAAACAAAATTTTCTTAAAACAAAATCGAAGACATCGCGAGGTAAATTTTTTTTAAATTCTGTATCGTTTGACGTGGAAATAATCCATATAAAAAAGGTGAGAAAATTTTCTACCTCATAAGTAATGGTTTTTACCATAGGTAAAGCGGAATACAATAAGCTTAGAGCTTCAGTTCAAGTGGGTTCTGAACCACAACCCGTTCAGCGATAATAATAATAATACCATAGGTAATACGAATATTTTAATCCGTAATTCTAAATTGCGTGTATTGTGTTAATTATATTTATTTCTTTAAATTGATCTGAATCTCCGTCGAGTCTGAATCGTGACATGAATGAACACCAATCAAGTGCCAAGAAAATCGCA
The DNA here is from genome assembly GCA_947369205.1 of Cantharis rufa. NCBI lineage: Eukaryota > Metazoa > Arthropoda > Insecta > Coleoptera > Cantharidae > Cantharis > Cantharis rufa. The sequence goes on from OX376304.1 coordinate 33,254,406, forward strand.
TTCATAGATTTAAAAATATACAGTGCCACCAAGCTAAGAAAAGCTCCGGAAAATATGTCAACTAATTTGATAAAAGTTTGAATGAACCAATGAACATCGAGTTATTTCTCCAGTACATTCTATTGTAAAAGTTACAAATCATTGTGTGTCAATTGTCATTGCGCTGATCTTTTGTCTTGTTCCTTTTCGTGTTAATTATATTTGAGCTTTATTGTCTACTGAGAAGTGTACTTTTTAGGCTGGAATTCACTTTAATTTTCTTTTGAGTGTACATATTTAAATACACCAGCGCCAGCCATACCCCTTCAGAGCTTTTCTTGGCGTGATTCATCTGTGCAATAATTATTTTTACCGAATTATATACAGTATAACTATAGCTTAAAAACGTCTAGAATCATAAATTATTTTGATGGTTTGTCAGAATGAGTGGGGGCGATTGGTCAAAAGAACCAGAACGCTGATATACAGCGCTAGTATAGCTACTTTAGAGCGAAAATAATTCTTATGCAGTTAAACTTTTTTAGCTCCCAAATCTGTAAATTTGAGAATGTAAAAATACTATACTTTTTTCATAGAGAAAATGGTTTTTATCTTATTTTATATAAGGGTCTAATCGCCATAAGAATTTTTTAAGAATTATTAATTTTGTAACAGCAAAAGATATTATAAAAATTCAATTATAATTTGATTTCCGTGCAGTTTTTATTGAACGACCAAATGTGGAAACATCAACTCTTTAGTTTGAAACATTCTTAATTGATCTTTGTTTTTGAACTTTATTCTCCATAACTAAATTAACACGTCCATATTCCATATTAAGTTCTCTCAATGTTACCATCCCCTATTATGTAAAGACGCTTTATACATCAATATAATATTAATAATATAATACCATTAAGATATAAAGGTGTTTTTTTTTACTTACGCAGAACTTACGGAAGCGTTAACTGTCAAACGAGTTGCCATACTGCGCTCACTATATTTGACAATGATCGATATACTCTGGCAAATCATAATGAATAGACTCACGCCTGAACAACGTTACCAAATTATCCAAATTGTACAAAATTTGTTATTAATTTTTTTATTTATTTATTTCGAATAACTTTTGAATTGTTAATTATTTTGTAAATAAAATATTACGACACTATATGTTATTCTATATCTTTGGTTGGGAGAAATTACAATTTTTCTGTAATAATACATAAAAATTTGCCAAAGTAGTTAATTAATTAATTCACCTAACGATTGAACAATTTGCTAAAAAATGTTGATTGTTATTCGAGTTAGGGCAAGTCTTTTCACTTTTAATAAGTCAACTATCAACGAACAAACGTTTCATTACCTATAGTGACGTTAGTCATTGTTTTATAGACCATTATTATTGATAGTATTAATATCAAAAAGTCAGAATTTATTATATTATCCATAATTAATTTTACGCTTTCTATCGCTATTATCATTCAAGTTTATATTTTATAGTTCATTCAGTTCATTTCTTAAGTTAATTATGGATATTATAGTAAATTCTGACTTGGCAATGTTAATAATGAATATCAATAGCTTTTGTTAAAATAAATTCAATATTTCTATTTTCAGTAAAATAAACCCATTTAAAAGAAAAAAACCTTTCTCGTGCAATTTTTGTTATAACGTTGTTTATTGTTTACGACATTTAAAAAGTATGTTACTATACGCAGAAAGCTAATATTCATAAAATTATTAAATTTAAATTACATCTACGTTTGTTACTCGATCAACAGTTAAAGCAGGTTTTGAATAAAAATCGAATGCGAGCTTACATTTATGTGGACCGTAAATTTTCTCGCAGGGAATTTTTACAAATTTACATTAGGTAATTACGAAAAAACAATTTGGTTCAATATTGTGGATATTTTTATAATTTATTAGAGGGGCGTTAAACTAGTTTATTTATATCAACAATATTTTTATTATAATATTTTGTAAATAATATTGGTATTTGCTGCGAGTTGGTTGAATTGATTGAGTTGGAAATTTTGGTCAAGTATGGCCGACTGAGAGGACCGACAAGTTTTTATGTTTGTAAGTTTTGATTGAATTTTTATAGTTTTTTAGATTAAAAGTGATTTATTTTTGATGAAAAGTAGTTTCATTTGAATTCGGAAAAGAATAGTGTTGATTTTGATTTAGGAATTGAATTGCATATTTTTAAATAAAATTGGTTTATTTTGGAGAAATTAACGTAAACGTAAGCAGTAGCTGGATAATTTGGAAAATAAGATATAGGTAATGATACGAGTGGATGAAGATTTGGAACTTATAATTAATTTGTATAGAAAAATTTGTAAACTTGAAATTTTAAAATTAAATTTTTTTTTTTTTATTAACTCTTAGATACAGCAATCTATCAAATAAATGATAATAAGCTTAATTATAAAAATACATGACATGTGCCGAGTGCTCCTGTGAGCACTCTGCATATTCCAAATCAACCTATAAACTTATTCTGTTAATGAAGTATGTACATATGTATAACATTTTATTTAATTTTATGTTATACATAAAATTAAATAAACGACGAATTCAAATTTGATACCACTGCAGATGGATATAGTTACCTACCAGTCAATTACCATTTTCATTTAAAAATAAAATTTATTTAAATAAAATGTAAAGTTAGTCGGGTAAGAATTTTAAGAATTGTATTTTGTAGTGATTTGAATTTTGAAAATTTTGGAGACCGGAAAAATACAGTTCTATATAAAGTTAAAATTAACAAATCAGGTTCAAAGGCTGTCAAATTATGTGTGCTGTGGTTTGTGTTTCACGTCGAAAACTTTTTTAAAGTTTTTTTTTAGTTACTGAAAAAATCAACTACTGACTTGTAATTCGGGGTATTATTCCGTTGATAAAATGGTTTATCTGAAAATTGAATTAAATAGATTATAATATGCACTTCAAATAATTGCAGAGTGAAAAAAAGCATAAAATTTAAAAAAGGCATGATAATCAGAAATTAATTGTTGTTGTATAATGTAATGTAATAATATGTATAATATATTATGTCAAAATAGTAATGTAATCAAATTAAATAGCCACGGATATTATAATTTGATTTATATCTCACGCACATTAGTTGTTATAATAAAGTAAGTTAAGAAGTGATTAATCGATAAAAACTAAGCGAGAGAAAATTGCATAATTTTAATTTCACATGTTCTTCAGGTAAACTGTTCTTAAATATCTTTTATACAATTTATATGGAAGGTGCGTAAGTGTTAAAATCAGAATTATAGTACTAACGGCAGTAGGTACTTACGCAAAATAGTTAGTAAAATATCAAAATTAAAGAGGCCAACGGTAGGTGCGGTAGTGATAATTCATTATTAAATTCGATTTGTTTTGTCAAACAATCGAAATGTCTCACTGTGCCAGCAAAAGTAGCTGAACAGCATTCTTGAAAAGTTAAATAAGAAAATTTTGGCAAATTTGGTGCAGTAAGGGGAACATACTCTACTGACCCGCAGAGGATAGCTGCTGGCGTATGAGACAATGATGGTAGTAAAATGGTAATGGCAGCAGTCGTGCGAAACTATAGGCAGACCACAGGTGCGGAGATATTTCGCATTATTTACCTACTTCTTTGAGTAAATTAGCTCGGTGGTTAAAACAGGGTGATTGTAAGATGAATAACTGTACATCCCCGTGTCTGGGTCAGAAGGCGGTCGTATGAGCACCTTTGGTGGGGCCGCCGAAGAACTCTGGTCTTTGATTGTCGTAGTAGTCAAAGAAACAGGTGAATTTCATTCTTAATCTACGTTCAACTGGTGTGTAGTGTTACAATCATACTAAGTGAATAGCTTCATATAGCTTACCGGAAGCTGGATTAATACGCTATTATTTTTTTTGGTAAGCCCGCTATCTTGGTTCTGTTACTAATTCGTTCATTCTTCAATTTTTACAGCATGCCATTTAAAAAATAAAATTAAGTCATCAATCATTGATAGATAATTTTACGTAGTAATTAATAATTACTAAAATTATTTATAAATTACAATAATATTGCATAGCCATTAATATTATAAATATAACAGTGAAGTTGCATTTGAGAAGATTTAAATGTCTTAACTTTTGCTCTTTAAATTATTCACCGTAACGAATCAAAATTCGATTACCCACTTAATTAGAAGTTATTTTAAAAATTGCACATATTAATAAATCACTACAATTTACATAAAAATTATAAATAATTTAGAAGAATCTAAAAGTACGTGCTCACAAGTCAAGGGGTGGTCAAAAGAAATTAGCAAATGGTAATTCAATAAAATTAAATTACTAAAGAATGGTTGAATATTTTTTAATATTATAATTAATTTAAGAAGATCCACCCTTATTGCCAATAAAAGCAGAAGTTTTAACATTTAAAAACATTTTTATTCACACCGTTTAGCCTAATGATATACATTTAAGTTATTATACAATCTAAATAGCATAGATATTAATAATATGTTTATTTGTCAAGTCTCAAGTTTAGAATGATACAATTTTACGCACCGAAAGATAAATATTATTCACTACAACAAAAGTAATATCAATCATTGTTAGGATAAAAATTTATCTCAATGGATTGTATGAACTTGTATGCTCAGGGATAATATGCATGAGTTTAATAATAATATATCTACACATTTTGATGAGAGGAATGGGTGCATGAACTGCTTTAAATTGCTGTCAACCTTTTACAGTATATAATGTAGTAATATGACATTTTCTTTAATTTTGTTTGTATAATTATTGACAATAAAGTTAAATAAATACATTTAATAAGTTTTGATTATTTTGAGCACAAATAACTTGAGTTAATTTTTATAGATTTTGGTACGCTAAATTTCAACATTAAATGATTTTTGATTTTATATAAATAAGTAATCTGCTCAGAAAATCCTCGGATACACTGATTGTTTTTTTTTTTTTAATTAAGGTTTCTAAATTAAGTTAATTCGGATTTTGATAAAGCATAATTTCCTGAGTACGAAAATGTAAAAATTCATGATCTTGAAGCGAAAAGTTTTTGAGATAATCAGTCCCAGAGTTTCCAAAATTCTCCAGAAAATGATTACGGTATTACCAATTATTTATTATGAAATATCTAAAACAAATAAAGTAGTTTTGATAGTAATTGTCAAAATTACTCAACGATTTGTTGAGTAATCGTTGCCTAAATTGTATATAGAATACACTTTTATTATTTTAACCATTATTATGATCATCTCAAATAATTTTTGCTTCAAGGTCATAGTGGGTCATAGTGCTGTTTCCAAATCCGCATAGAAAAATAAAGGTTTCTATTTAAAAAAATTTAACATGGCGTTACAGCCTAAAACCGTGACAAAAAGTGACATTTAAAAAAGTAAGGTTGATGTATCCAACGATTTTAAAAGAAATTTTTTCTAAAATTTTTAATGAATTTGTTCTAATCTTTACGAGCTCACTGTACTATATTATTTATTGCAAGTTAATAGATTCATTCACTGTTAGATAAAAAATGTGAAATATTTTCCAGACAATTTGTAATTAAACGGAAGTATATCAGATGAGATAAATGTTAAAAACACGGTACATTATGAAAATTAAGGTTGACCATTTAAAAGCAATTTTAAAGAAAGTAATGATTTGAATACTGACACAAATTATTTAACCATATAAAATTTACTGATTTAGTAACATAAAATAAAAATTATAATTGCAAATGCAGTTTTCAATATTTAAATAATTTATAATGCAAAATTTAGGTTCATCTTTTTATAAATACTATCTACTTATAGCATAAAAAATGGAATTTAATGAGCGCTAATACTAGGCGGGAGTTCTGTGGTCACTCGGCCAAGAGGTCGGATGCCCGCATAGAAAGAATAGCAGGTCCAACAACTCTCTGATGTTGACGTTTGTAATAATAATTAATCAATTTATGCTCAAAACATTGATATGATACTTTATATATTTTTTTTTTATTAATATTTAATATTATATATATTTTTTTAAAGTATGAGTTATTTGATTTCATCTCAAATTTCTACGTAATCAGCAATAGCGGATCTTTAAAAATTTTTAATTTTTAAAAAAATTGAGTTTTTAGGTTTAATGGACAGATTTTTATTTTATCTTTCATTTTACAATTTCAATTGTAAGATCAATTCAGATTTCCACCAATTCATATAGGTATTAGATGCAATGTTTCTTTAGCTAGTTTTCAAGGTCGAACATGTTTTGGCGAAACACTGATTTAATATAGAGAAAGCAATTAAACAGTTAACTATTTAGTTATTTTTGTAAATAATCTATAAATTTAGAGATCAAAGCCGTATCTATCTTTGTTTTTTTCAAAAACACAAGTAAGTGGTATTGAAAATATAATATTTATGTTGTAACATTCAAATGTTGTATCTTACGTTCTCCCCTCCCTTTCTTAAAAAATATATAATACTATGGTCTAATAAAACTTTTATACACTATAATAAAAGAATTATAAAACGTCAGCGCTAGCAGTCAAATTCATAACTTACAAATAATTATCCTCTCAAAATGGTATACGGTTTTATTAATAACTAATGGGCGAAGTGTGGTGCATAAAATCCAGCAATTTATTACTAATGAGCCACAAAACGTTTATTTGCTCCGTATAAAACGTTGAGTTTTTATGTTTACCGAAAAATATGTTTGTACTTTTCTTAATAGATTGTAAGAATTTTAACTTCACAATAATTATTTTGAATTAGATATTAAGTTAATAAACTGGGGATTATAGTATAGTTATAACTTTTTAAATAACTTTTACATATTATGTATTTATGTCTAATGTATGCTAATGTAAAGAACACATTCCTTATAAACTTATATATTTATATTTTATAAAATATGTAAATATAAACATGAGCTGTATTGATTCAGTGCAAATATTATAATACATAATAATGATATATTAAACTCTTAAATTGGACAAACTCGGTAACATTGAAATAGGTTTTTGCTTTCTTAATAATACTATTGGGTATTATTTAATTATTATTGTTATTAATTATGATTATATTAATTAGATATAATATATATTTTTATTATCGTTCTAATAATAATTATTATCAAATTGCAATATTATTAAAGGAAGCATTCAACACATTGATACAATGTTGTATGATTGATAAACTGAAAAAGTGTATTCGTAATTTATTATCGTCCACTTTATCGTTTTTTTGATAACATGGATGAAAATCTTGTGATTTTCTGTAACACATTTTCTTTTAAAATAAATAAGAGAATTTGTTTTACAAATTGCAATCTTAAGGCCGTAGTAATTTCTTAAACAATTTTTCGCAGAAGTGTCTGTTTGAAATGTTTGAAGTTGCTACGCTGCTACAGGAGATTGTATAGGATATTGTTCAAAAATTTGTGAAATGTAATAAAACCCCTATAAGTACAACATAATATTAGTTAATTTTTAAATGATTTGTCCCATTCAAGGCGAATAAAATGAAATAATATTATCATGATACAATTCCTCACAATATACTAAAAACTCGGAATTCTTTGAATAATTAACTAATATCACATAATTAATTTAATTCAGTTTAATTGCCTGATATAATATCTTCACAAGTAAACAATATTGATTCAATAATTATAGCCTATTTGGCGAGTTTATAGGATTGACAAACTAAAGAAGATTTAATTAATATTACTTTTACTGCCGATGATAGATTAGTACGTGTCACTAAAGTATAACTTTAGCGTCTACGATTTAAAAATATTTTAATGTTGCTCATTGCCAGTGTTAAAGTAATATAATTGCTTACACAAAAGGTAAAATTTTTAAGTTTGACAATTGAATGTCATAAAATGAAGTTTATCTTACCCTTCTGCAGCTGAATATAAATGGGTATACTTTTGTAAAGTTTTTGCTCTTGGTTTAAATTAAACTAAATTAATTTTTGAGGTTATCACAGCGGTGTTATTCTATTAAATATTTTCATGCTAACTACTGAAATATTTCAAAAAATAAGTAGCAATATTAATCACTGTAATTTCTATTTAAGAGCATTTCTTGAATGTAATTTAGTATAATTTAGAGTTAATTACACATTTATCTTTTAAACTATTGCGTGTGCCTATATAAATATAAAAATTTGAATTCGTAAAAAAGCGGTTTTATTAAAAAAAAAAAGATGAAGCTATTCATAAATTGTATATTAAATAATACATACAGGTACATGTCATTGGGCACAAAAATATAAATATTAAAAAAATTGATTAAAATTTATATTTTATTATAAAATAGAAAAAGAAACTTTAAATATAATAATAATTAATAAATTATTTCTTATAAAATAAGTTAAAATAAATAAATAAAAATTGGCAGGAAGATGTGTAAACTGTAGCAAGTTCTGATTTTTCCAAATGCTATTTTAAGCAGGATATAATCTTTTATAACTTGTTATGTAAAGATGTTTTTAACACATAATAAATTACTTATTATTTGCTGGAAGGTATAAAGACCGTCACAGGTTAGTAGTTCAGACGGAACTGTGAATATTTCTAACTCTCGCAAGTAGAGCACAGTCTGCTACACCAGTCCTTTTAAATAGGTGTAATGTTTTGATTGATAAACGTGTAAAGTGCAATATGAAATTTAATGAATATAATATAATAACATAATTAATCTTTCAGATTATTAAATAATAATTGCATAAAACTTAATTTATTACAATTAACGAGTTATCGCAGCTGTTAATAGTAAAAGCATAATACAATATAAGAAAAAGTAGATAATATTTTTACAGTTATTAATCTATATTATAAATTACTTTTAAATAATTTAAAAAAATTAATAAAAAATCTAGTGTGGCGTATATATTAACCTATAAAGTTTAATAAAACATTAAACGGTCAAAATATGAATAAAATTATTATTTTATAATAATTATTCGATACCGTACCGGTGGTTGTGCTCTATAAATATTTTTTATTTTTTTAAATCTAATTGAATTATTTAACTGGAATTGCAATTATAGAGTTTTTTAACACAGGGCTAAAATACTAAAGAAATATTTTACTGTAATTTCTATGGAAAAAAGTTCGTTAATCGTTAATCGTTAATCGTTACAGATTACTAATATAGTATTACCAATATAATAATAATTATTATTAGACATTTATTACTCATTAGCCTAGTATGTCAGCCGAATAACTGCTGACATTAAGGTACACTAAGGTTTTTATTGTCGATAAAGGCAAATCGATACAATCATAAAAAAGTTATTGAAAACTTCTCTATTTTCAGAACTAAAATTGATATAATATAAAATATCCTGTAAATTTTTGTCATATAAATTTGTTTACAATACAAAAGCAATCATAATTATTATGCAAACCATAATTGAGAAACAATTTAAATTATTTCGTTTTTCATTACTCCGTGCACGAGGATGTACTGTATCGGGAATGCATTGCCCGTGGTATAATAACTTTCACATAAGAATTTTGGCGTGACCATATTTAAATTTATTCTTATCTTTTGTAAATAATAATATTTATTTCTTTTTGTCAAATTTGACTTTAAAGGTGCTTCAAATTTAAAAATAAAAAAATAAAAACCAGTATTTTTAAAGTAGACGCGATGGTCCATCTTGCCCATCGTAAAAAATTATATAGCATTTGAGCTGATGAGATGATTTAAAAATCTTTTAAAGTTTTGCGGTTATTGTAGGTCAGAAGGATCGAATTGAAGATTTTAGTACTTGCTATTAACACACTTTTTATTGATTGCAATCAATTTTTGATACCTCGAGCGCATTTTGAACCCACATTTAACAGATTATGCATAGCTAATTATTATATCTTTTTATTATTTAAAATCATATTTAAGTAAAAGGAACCTATCTTTTCAAAAATATTTTTTTTAATTCTAGCTTTTTACTTATGCTATACATATAATTATTTAAATACCACTTTGCAATGCTACATAACTCGGCCTTCGACCTTATGGTATACTAATGCCATCCAATTGTCTCTTACTTATATTAGTATCATTTGCAGTGCATTATACGTAAGTACTTGAAAAACGTTAGTTGGCTAGAGAAGTTTCACGCTTCAGTCTGAAACCTTGTATTTAATAAATTTTGTGGCAGCTGCTTTTTCAGGCTACACTAATCGGCCTAACATACTTCGGTATGAAACGCGAATAGTTTTTGTTTAGCATTATTTTATAAATAATATTATTAAATAATTTGCAGATGACTGAAGATTTAAAAAAAGCAGAAATAGGTTCTACATTTTTACGTGAGGGCTGTTTATCGCATTTATATCAATAATATATTCCAATATAATATAAATGGTTTGTACTTATAGGAGTAATTGACACACTTAACAGTAAATTAGGTGTTAAACATTACATATTATATGTACGTACGTATAGACTATTGAACAACATAATAATATAGGAAATGTAAGCCTACATGTACTTGCATATTGAGCCTATAATTTTTACTTGTGCAGCATGTATATCCACCGGTGATTAAGTTAGTGTGTATCATACATATTAAAATCTATTATATTGGTTAAGGATACAAATAGTGTTTAAATTTGCTCTAGCATAGTAAATATATATATTTCTAGGAATAAAAAAAAACTCACCTCATCAATCAAGATGAGTATTGCGGTTTATTGCACAATAACGGGATGTATGGTGTATCAAATATACATATGTAGGTATCGGTGGAAATTGAGTAGATATATATGTTTTTTATACAAGTCACAGTTACTATAATATAAAAAATACATACTCAATAGTTTTTTATGTCTGATGGTAGATGGACATTTAAAAATAAAAAAATGCCCTAAATGTTTTTCTAAAATTGAAATCACGTAAAACGGGTACAAGCAAACATTTGAGGTCAGTAGTTTAGCATAATTTTAAAATTCATCCTGATGCTGTGAAACAACATGATTTTATTTGATTCAATACTTACAGATTTTTCTATGCGTAATTCAACAATTTCTTGCTCAAAGGTGCTCAAAAATAATGGAAATTATAATATAATTATTATCAGTTTTTAAATTACACTATAAAACACGATTAAAAATTATGAACTGTTTGAATGAAAATTTTTAAATTGTTATTAATAATTTATTTAAATAGCATACAACCGAATTTTTGATACTTGATATATTTATACAAAAATAAAGAATTTTGAGAATTCCTGGAATTCTAAATCGATTAACTCCTTGCGTAAAATTCTAACATTTTAAATCGTTTTTAGAAATCAGGTAAATACGCAATAATGAAAAACAAAACAATACGATAAACGGTATACTAATAACGACGAGGCCGGCTCTGGTATTATAAGATACACACAGAGCTACACGATAACATAAAATTTAAATAATTTTAAATAAACTGTGTCAGTAAAGCTGTGTAAAATGACATATTTAAAAATTTGCACATCATTTCATAATAATATAATAATTTTTATAATAAAAATAATATTTATTATCATTTCTTTTGAAAACGCATTCCTCTTAAAAACCCAAAAGAATTTTAATATATTTTTTATGATTTTTTAAATATATGTTTGGACAACTGAAAAGCTTTAACAGCTTACATGTTAAGTTAACCCCTTCAAGGATATAAGCGTATATTATGTGGTATGTATGTATGTATGTGTACGTTTCATGTAATGTTAAATATATCCGATCCAACGTAATTCTTCTCTGCTTGGTGGCAACCGTTTGGGCATTTTTAAAATTTAAAAATAAAAAGTGGTCCCTAAAGCGGTCAATTCTATAAATTACATAACTTACGTTTTTAAAATCATAAACTGAATGGAAATGTTGATGTTCACATGTTCTATGAAAATGTAAAAGAAATTTACATTAAACATTGTTTAAACGTCTTGTTTCCATTTTTCTAAAAGATGTAACTAAATGAACAAGAAGTGCTTCAAATATAATTGCTTAAAAAATTTATTATTCTTAAAAATTTTTTCTAATTATTAATATTTTTCATTGTCTTTATAACTAATAATAATTTTTTTTAATAATTTTATTTTAAAATACTATTTTTACTCAAGTTTCAAATTTATAATAAAATTATAATATGCATATAATATGAAGAAAATATCATAAAATGACTTTGTATACACAATATTTAAAACAAATTAGTGAAATATACAAGTTGAATCTACAGTTTTATTTGTTATAACAACTTATAATGTTATTAAAGATTTCCAATTATATATATTTTCATCATGTCGATAGAAAAAACTCATAACACTTAATTTTTATAATAATATATTTATCTCCTTTATGTACCATTAATATTTTTATATCATAATTTTCAAACACTCATTAACACATAAGAAAGCTGACAGATTGAAATTGTATTTTCTTTATTATAAATTTATTATTGTTAAAAAGTTTTAAAGATATTGTATATTTCAGAATATCGAAGACATTGCAAAGGAAATGCGGTTGCATGCTTTTCTTCTAGCTGGCCTATTGTTTCATGGGGTAAGTATCTGTAACTTATTAAAAAAACTCAAATAACTTAAGCAATTGAGCAACAAAATTTACAAGAAAATAATTTATAGCATCAAAATTTTAATAATACACATTTTTTATTAAATTTGTAATTTATTTTTAACAAAATATTTGGCAATAAAAATTTATTCTTTACAAATACAGTAGAACTTCTATAATTTGAAGCTTAAAGGACCAAAACGCATTTAAAAATTTTATTTTATTTTGAATGAAACAAATATAAATATTCATCACAAAGTTATATTGAAAAGATTAAATTAAGTAAGTTTGACAGTTATTTATTAAACTATATTATATAAATTTAAAATGTAATTTTTACATAGTGAAAAGAAAAACGAAATAATTAAATTAAAAAAACCAATACCTATTTAAATTTTACAAAAACTAGACTGTTATAAATAAAAACTTGTAGCTCACTTCAAGTATTATTGCATTTCGAAGATTTTCCAAGTCAATTTAAAAAAGACATTTTCTAAAAAAAAAACTTTTGCTCATACTTTTTAACTCTTATTTATAATTTGTAAATTTCCCATTCAAAAATTGTTCTAATAACAGAATGAATATGGCCACTATAAATAAAACTATTACTAGTTTTAGAACAAGTACTAACTTAGTATTTACAAATTTTCTCACCATTGTTAATTTACAATAGGTCCGTGTTTTTTAACGTTAAATATTTGTTGATATTATTTGATTCCGTTATGATATAAAATGAGATTAAATAAATGAGATCTATTATAATGAACCTTTCAATAAAATAGGTTTTGTTAAATAGGCACTATTTTGTTGTATAGTATTATCTATGTTGTTTATATGTTTGGTGATAGCGTTAGCTCAAAGACGGATCTGGACACTGGACAACTATAAATACCGATTGTCTCGTTTTCATTGAAACGCTCTAATAAATAAAGTTAAAATGAAGAGTTAGAAAAAAGTGTCACAATTCCAATTAGATTTTATTGAATAGTTTAGTTAAAACATTAATAAAAAGTTGCGGTGTTTTTCTCAATAGCTTTCCCAATCAATTTCAATTTCAGATAATATTTTTCAATGGAATTTTGAACTTATCAGATTTGTTATTAAATAATTTTTGTTTTCATGTAAAAAATCTTCATAATTTACCGACTGGGTGACAAACCTATTCTATAATATACGAAAATAACATGGCGAATAAGATTTGTTTAAGATTCTTATTTGGTATGAATGGTATACTTAAATATAAATAGTTATTTTTATCATAAGGCTTGAAACTGAATTTTTCCGAGTACGAGTTTTTTACAGGCTGAGGCGGATTAGCCGAGGCTTATATTTACGAGTACTCGGAAAACAGTTTTCTGCCGCATGATAAACGTAATTTTTTACGCCGACTTCTATAATTTGTTACATAAACTTTAATTATTTTTTGAAATATTTGGTATTAGGGATATTTTGTTGTTGTTGGTATAACACATTTGAATTAAAAATTTGACGTTTAAATTTAATTATTTTGTATCGTATTATAAAATTGCGACTGTGGTAATATTTGTGATAATGGATACACCAGCACACATTACAGAAGCGGCAAAATGGATTATTATTGGTAATTTATTGCCAGAAAAATCTGCACCCCGATACTGGCACAAATACGAGTTATTTATGAACTGTAATACTTATTTAATTTTAATTCAATTTGACGTACAAAATATAACCAAGAATGCCAACATCTCATAAAATAATCACTGCTTTCTTTCAAACGCTAGCCGAGAAAACCAGCTTTTCACTCCGCATTTAAAATATGCAATTGAACACTTACCTGATAGAGGCGTAAAAACATAGTTTTCCGCGTTTAAAGATACCTTATATTTCTTATTCGCTTATTAAATAGGTATACTATACTTTTTCGAGTGCCATACACTATGGCAAACTTGGTCAAAGTCAAGATGGCTTACTAGAGAATATAACTAATGAAGTGGTTTCATGATGCCTTCTGCCTAGCCCACAGATAACTATTTGGCTTTAGATCACAGCAGTATATTCAAATTTTTTCCAGTCGGCTGGTGTAAGCTTTACACCATACTGCTGATCAATATTATTTTTTTATTAAACAATAAATACGTGATTGAAGTAGTGAAACTACAACTACATTATATTAACAAATAATTTATAAATAAAATTATATCTTACTACATATTATGTCAGCGACGAAGTAGGAAAACCTTTGCAATAATTTATTATACTTACAATGTATTTCATTTCTAAAAACATAAAATATTTTAATTTTAAAAAGTGGGAGTCTATGTCATGATTATTAAAGACATAAAGTTTTTTGCTTAAAAATTTTTTTTTAATATTGAAATGTCAGCTTTCTATGCTTTATCAAACAAAACATGTAATTGCATACAAATCCCGTCTCTAGTTATAAATAATAAAATGCATTTTTGTGAATTTTTTCATAATTTTTCAGTCTTAATTTTAGCCTTAAAATTTTTTTAAAAACATATTAAATTATATTGAAGTTATAAAGTCTCCACTTTTATTTTCTCATAGTTACATCTTGTTACAGTTACTGTCTAAGAATTTTTTGACATTTTTTGCCTACGGTCAAAAAAAGTATTTTTTAGGCTGCCTTTATCTGTACATTCTTTGTAATATCCTGAAAAATGTAAAATAAACCTAAAACATATTTTAATCATTATCATAGGCAATGATAATATTGTATTACTCATATGTATGTACCATGTATTTACAAAAAAAAAACGAAATCTTTCTAAATAGGTAATCAATCATAAGTTTCATCGAAAAACACAAAAATTGATCCTAGACCCTGGTAAAACTTCTTTCTTTAAATATCGCATAGATTTCGTGTAAATTCAATTGCAGTAGTATTAAATATTATCCGTTTAATAAAATATTATTTTATAAAAAAGTTAAAAAAAAGTGCAACTGGTGTAATTACCAATGCTGCACGATTAGCGCTAAATAGCAAGTCGATTGATTCAAATTTCAAGATAAAAATTTACATTTTTAATTTGCGTGTTTTCTTCAATATGAAAATTATATAAAAAAGATCTCAATCGGTGGATATATTGTTTGATTAGTGATGCGGTAATAGTATCTTCATAATATACGTTATGTAGGTCAGTAGTGGCTTCAGGTGGACGGTCAAGAAACCGTTATTAGTCTGGGCTTGCCTCAAGGCACCATGCTCTAAATTAAACATGTACCAATCACTTTTTAATTTTTCTATAAACTTCCTTAATTCAAAATTTTATTTTTTTCAAGTCAGAACCTATGGAGTGATCTTATATTCTTGTTGTATTGCAATAAAAACTAAGCAATATCATAATTGTATAATACCCGTGAATCTGCATTACGTAGATACAAATAGCTATTATCTAAAATAAGCCAAGATTTTGTATCGGAGTTAAAAAATACATTCAGTATCTCCACAATCTTATCTTTATTCATCAAAGTAAACTAATGCCCACGTTACAATTTTGTTTTCAGTATAACAGGTAGTATTTCTATTAAAAATTATTCCAAGTATTCAATATTCATTAACTTTTTAGGTGTGTCAATTTGAACGTGAATTGGTCTATCAGTAAAAACTAACCGATTGACCTGTCCTTGTGAACAGTTAGTTCATGAAAACCTATTTTTTCAAGAGAAAGCATTTAACATTAATTCTAATCACTGTTATTATACTTAAATAATTACCAGTTCAAAGTAGATGCGCATCTTTGAGAAGCAATGCTGTTGATTTAACTTCCAGCATTCACATTTAGTATGTCTATTTTTATATTTTCTTTCAAATCGATTGAACGTGTCTAATTTATTAGCTAAATAATTATTACAAATTGCTTTGAAAAATTCCTAAAATATGTCACGTTTTAAATTTTATTGTAATAGTAAGGAAGATAGCGAGCTCTTAAAAAGTTTTGCGTTAACGAATTTTAAAATGAGAAATTATTAGCATTTAATAATTATTATTTATACTAAAACGTAATGACACCTGACTTTTGTATAGAAATAAATGGGAGCAAATTATAGAAACAAATCAATACAAAATTATCTCCAAAGTCTGTCCACCCACTAATCGAATTGGAAGACTTAATCTTAAAAAAGTCAACACTATTTAAGTTCTTATAGTTTTTTTAATGTAGTTGCTTCTAGTTTTACATTTTAAACTATTAAAATAACAAAATTTTTATCAATTTTTCTAATTACAGCTGGCACATTTAATCGAAGGAGAAGAAGTTAGTGGATCAGACAACTTAGTTAATTCGGAAGAATTAAGTAAGCAGAGCGCCATTGATAGGAGTGATGACGACACGAAAACAAATCAATTAGATATAAAATCTAATGATAATGGTTCGTCTTCGAAAAATTTACTTTATAATTTACCATCAAGACAAGGACCGATATCTAATAATGCAAGAGTCGGATCGGCTCACGCTGGTTTAACTCCACCGCATCCTGGTGGTGGAAAACAGTTTGGTAATATAAATCATGGAAAACCTCTTATTTACGACCACAATTCCTACAATGGGCCACCACCACCACCCCCACCTCCGTCATCTAAAACTCAAGCAATGGAAAAGTATGGAACAGCTGGAGGAGAGACTTGGCCAGCTCCAATTCCTGAAATGCCAAAAATAATATCATTAGATGTGAAATGTGAAAAGAATTCAATGAAAGTTTATATTGGATTTGACAAACCGTTTTATGGAATTGTGTTTAGTAAAGGTCATTACAGTAACGTACACTGCGTACATCTCCCTGCTGGATTAGGTCGCACATCGGCTCATTTTGATATCGGAATACATGCATGTGGAACATCCGGAAATACCGAAAATGGTCTATACGGTTATGGTGCCGAATCAGGTTCCGGAACTTATTTTGAAAATATAATCGTAATACAATACGATCCACAAGTTCAAGAAGTATGGGATCAAGCTAGAAAATTAAGATGTACCTGGCACGATCAATATGAAAAATCTGTTACTTTCAGACCATTCCCGGTCGATATGTTAGATGTTGTTAGGACCGACTTTGCCGGTGATAATGTAGGATGCTGGATGCAAATTCAAGTTGGAAGAGGTCCGTGGGCGTCCGAAGTGTCTGGACTTGTTAAAATAGGTCAAACTATGACGATGGTTTTAGCAATTAAAGATGACGATGTTAAGTTTGACATGTTAGTTAGAAATTGTGTAGCACATGATGGTAAGAGAGCGCCAATTCAACTTGTCGATTCGAAAGGATGCGTTACTAGACCAAAATTAATGTCGAGATTTACGAAAATTAGAAACTTCGGATCAAGCGCAACAGTGCTCTCGTACGCTCACTTTCAAGCATTCAAATTTCCAGATTCTATGGAGGTTCATTTTCAATGTACCATACAAATTTGTAGATATCAATGTCCAGATCAATGCTCTGATGGCAGTGCTTTACATGCATTACATAGTAATTTACTAGGTGTGTCGTCGCACAATTCAGATACAGTTTACGGGCCACCACAAAATCAACCTCTTCAATTAGAAACGTATGCTCCACGAGATAATAGACCACGGGATGAACGCAGACTTAAAAGAGCAGTACGTACAGATCCCGAAAAAGAAGTAGGCGTCAATCGAATAATAAGGGTTGTATCTACGGGCGATTTAACGTTTTCGTTAGACGATAACGGAAATAATTCTTTAGCTACTACTATAGTGTATCCTGCTAAAGATGAAAATCCATCTTTAATCTGTATGACTACAACAGGATTTACAACGACTCTGGTTATATTATTAGTTATTTTATTAGGCTCTTGTCTCATGTCGACAATTTTATGTGTAAAATTAAGACCATTTGCGGGAGGTAAAAATAGTAATTCAAGCTTTAAACAATGTTCAATTCCAGATAAGAAAAATTCCAATAAAAGTATTTTTTGCTCGTAATGTCCAAGCTCTTACAGTTGTTAAAAATTTAATAGCAGGATATATAATTTTATTGTGAGCGTCACAACAGAATAAAATATAAAATTTTATTATAAAAATTAATCTAAAATAACTAGACTTTTTTAGAGTTTATTTATTTATTTATTTATTTATTTTTCATGCCCATACATTTTACGACAGCGACGCGACGCATAATTTTCAATAGTCGGTCTGTTTTCAATGAATAACCTTTATTGAGATAAATATGTTTCATAGATTAATAATTTATTGACTGTGAAGCTATAGACTTGAAACCAAAAAATTGTCATTTATATTGTAAGGTCGATATTATTAAAAATAAGACTCAATTGATTAATCATTACAAATAAACACCAATATGTTCGCTTTTTTAATAATAATTGTGGTGTTTTGAAGAGAATGTGAAACACAATATAATTTATTAATTTTTTTTAGTATTTCACAAAATATGATCAAATTAATTTTTTTCTTTTCGCAAACAGTTATTTTAAAATTTTTACATTCTTAATTATGGATATATTCCAAATTGTATATAATGCCCAATTTAGGTTTAGGTAAGAATAAAACTTAATAAAATGTGAAAAATACAAAACTGGACTGATAACTTTTTGATCATACTTTGTGAGGTAACTAAATATTTTTTATTTGTAAATTTTAAATGTGCTCAAAA
Source organism: Cantharis rufa (assembly GCA_947369205.1). Lineage (NCBI taxonomy): Eukaryota > Metazoa > Arthropoda > Insecta > Coleoptera > Cantharidae > Cantharis > Cantharis rufa. The sequence goes on from OX376304.1 coordinate 33,273,582, forward strand.
TGATATTTATTTGATTTGAATCAATTATAGAATTAACTAGCACATTTACAATAGTTTGTACAGTATAATGTAAATATAGGTAATATTTATTACGCTTAGTTCATATGGAGTCTGATTGGACACGGTTTTGGTAGGTAAAGGTATTCGTAAAAAAATATTTATTTATATTATAAAAATTAAAACAACTACTTCAAACTGGAACCATATTGTCGTCATAAAGAATAATGTTTCGAATAAATTATTATTATTATTATTATTATTAAAATATTGGAAAGTTTTTATTATTGCAGTCATTTTCGCATATCACATTATTAAATTATTAATATTCGTCTTTTTACATTGATTTTTTACATTGTATACTAGGATATTATTGTTCAAAATAGTATATCCTGTTCGGTGTACCTAATACTTGCAGTATATAATAAACTACAGATATTTCCATTATTTTTTAGTAATAGTTAATAATAAAATTATTGTAATAATATAATAGTAAAAAACTACATTAGAATTTATTAAGAAAACCGTTCATTTACTCTAAGACTTCGTCATTAAATTAATATTTCTTTTTATATGCTATTTTTCAGCAAACCAGTGTTAATACATAATTTTACAATTAAGTTAAACAGCCATAAGTGATAAAAGAGTAGATTAATTTATAGATTAAGTATTTATTTAAGTCAATAGGTACCTGTATATTATTATAATTTTCAATAAAGTTATTGTCAAACAATAAATTATAATTATTATAGTATTAATAATATTTATCAGCTACAAACAATATTAAAGAATATATTATTATTATATTAGATACGAATAACAGGAAAATGTAGACGTTAACCGATAAATGTACTACATCCACAAGTTATCAGCAGAGAAGTCAGTATATTACAGATTTTTTATTGTGTAAAATCTAACCTCTAATGTCGTAAATAATAACACAATATAACGCAATTGAAATTTTTTCAAACTCTTTTGTCTATGCAAATAAATTTAAAATTAAGTACAAATTTGAAAATTTAATATTGGCATTGTCCGATCAATCTAAACATTCGAAGGTACAACAATTCACAAAAAGCTGAAAATTGTTCAAAACATATTTATAAATAAAATTTAAAAAGTCCTCATCGATCCGATACATGGAAAAAAATTTACTCGAGGTCAAAGGTCAAAAAAATGGGTTTTTGACGATTTTCAGCAAAACGGTAAGTTTTATCATAAAATTAGTTCAAACAAAACTTGTAGATCATGTAATTATCTATAAAAAATATATTAATCCTTTTTTCCTAAGAGCCACCGTTTCTGAGATGTAACGATTCAAAAAGTTGGAAAAGTTGGAATCGTCATCATATTATATGCATACGGTTCCACGCCACCTATGAGGTAGTGTACTTAGCGCGTTTTTTTAACGTGGTTTTCCCGGTAGGCCTATTTCAGGCCTAGTCTGTTGTGATTCTGTTTAATTTGAAACTATTGCATTATAACAGATATTAGCAATGGTTGGAAATGATAAAAACTGTATAAATTAAAAAAAAGTAGAGAAATTTATTCGTCTGATTCATAATTTTCAAATACTTCTGCTTCTTCTTATATTGTTATGCTATCCTCGTTGATTTCAGACGAATCCTTTATTGTTGGTTATTCAACATTAGAGCACGACCGGCCTTGACAATTTGTACATGCCAGAGAACAGAGAACACTGTTAACAATCCAACTTTTTTGTAACCACATTTAGCAGTCAGCCCTTTAAATAACTTATAATAATGTTATATAAATAATGCTGTTAATATCAATGGTCGGCTTTTAGATTGGGTTTTGATTTATATGCACATATGCTATGGACTAATTTGTGTAAAACTGATCCAGCTGTTAAGGAAGATGCACATCTTCCTTCTTTGTACTTTTGTGATTCTGTATCATATAAATCCATCCTTTAATTTACATAATTATTTTGAGATCTTAAAAATGTTAATTGTCACTAGTTGTACGAATTTATAATTTATTGATTCGTGCAATCAATTAGTTTTGCATTAAACAATATGTCGATCTTAACAATGCACGTGACATATTTTAAAAATTACTTTATAGGGTAATGCGATACTGCGGTTCTTACCCTTAAGACACTCAAGAATAGAGGAAAGCGTCATATTAATTCCCAAAACTTCTGATCTTACATAACAAGTAGGAAAATTAACACGAGCATTTCTGGTATTATTTGTGGATGGTGATCATGCTTACCATACTCCCATCATAATTATAATCGATGCGTTTGATAACTACTTTGCCAGTATCTACTGCGCTTAAAGAACGTTACACAATATTTTACATAATAGATAACCTGATAAGAAAAATTGGAAAAAGAACCGCAGAACAGTCCATCACATCTCTAAACACCATGGAAACTCAGAAGAGGTTTGTTAGCCTACCATATTGATAACTATTATGGAACAAAATCAGAAAAAATAGAAAAACTGTAGAAGAAGCGACAGTACTATAATATCTTATAGAGCTAACAATTCCATAAGAGTAACTCTTTACAAAACTAAAGATGCAGTGAAGATCCAAGGCGGAAGCGGAATCTATAAACTAAATTGAAGTGACTGTGATATTGACCGGCCGGATATTCAAAACTGGATTAAAAGAACACATCTCCTTTTGAAAGAACATTTCCTTTCGTAAGAGGAAAAATCTAATCTAGCTAAACGCCTTGTAATAGGGATTTATTTGTGGGATTGTTTTTATTGTAACATTTAATGTAACATAAAATGCTACATAAAATATTGCCTGGTGTGGGATACAAACTCACGATTCCCAGAGACTAAACGATGAAGCGCCTCGTCTATCTGTTGCGGATTTGGCCGCTAGAACCTCATCAACAAACAACAGTTGATAAATGCCGAGTTCCTGCACACATGCGAGAAAGATGATAAGATGGATCACCTCAAGTCCGTAAAAATTAAGAGAACTATTAAATACAACCCTGAAAGGATAATTAATCAACAGCTTGAGTTGATAGGAGGCCCTCTTATTAATATGCATTGACCTCGCGAAGGAATATAGTCGAATTTCCTAACGACTTTTATTTAATTGTTTTCTGTAACCATTTCATTATATATTTGAACTGAATGATAGTCTAACAGACCGAATCATGTATTCAATTTATTAGATAATGACTAGTTTTTTAGTTTTAGATCAAAGTGAATTTACAAGGTATAATGTTATACCAAGTTTTTCTGATTATAGTAAAATCGACCCTATTTTGTAAAGCAGGAATTTTAAAGAGATAAACAAAAACCTATAAAATAACATCTAAAAAGTACAAAAATAATATTTATTGGCCATTTCATTTTAATTTTAACTAGTACTAATATTTTGATCTAATAAGCGTAGAGTCGTTGCGTCGGAGAAACCCCACTTACGGACCGACAAAATATTAAGCAGGCATTTTAAAGAGTCATACTTTGTTAGAGCACAATTTTAAATCAAATTTTATATTAGAATTAAAATTATTATGCGAAAGAAATAAATAGCAACATTAAGAGTTTAACAACTACTATTATAGTCGATGAACTATTTATATGTCTAATGTTGGTGGCGCATGTAATGCAAAACCACATTTAAAAACTTTTTATTAGAATTAAAATTATTATAAGAAAGAAAGGAATACTAGTAAATCCAGTAATTGATGACTGTTACAAATGTTAACAAACACTTCTTGTTGAAGCAACATGAATTGCTTCATACTAATAACATGCTGTCATACTTGTAACATAAGCTCTTAAGAATATATTTTCAAAAATGTTTACGATTTTTTTTGAATGGCTGAACAGATTGTTTTTGCAAAATAGCTAAGAATACTCTCGATCAAGTTATCTTTTAAACAAGAAAAACTAAATCAAAATCGGTTTATCCGTTCAGGAGCTATGATGCCACAGACAGACACACCCTTATACACATATACACGTTAAACTTATAACACCCCTCTTTTTGGCGTCGGGGATTAAAAATACAGCTTTAGTTTTTTTTTCTGTTATTTATTTAGTAATATTGTCACGAATATTTTTAGAGATTGTGTAGCTTAGAGGTTTTGAGTTAGGTTTATGTACTTTAATTGAAATTACTCACACAGGTGTTTATAATGAAAACTATATTTGTACTTGGCCCAGCCGCTTCTGCCGGCGAGGGGGTAATGTCACATAAAAACCGATCACACTGTATATGAATAAAATAATTATTAATTAATAGACAAAATATATTTAATATCCGGTGTGATCGACAATTAGACAAAATCAAAAGGAGTACATTGCCCTGCTGATCAATCACAATATTAATAACCAATAACATTAAGTTTAGAATAGTATTAGCAAATTAAGTTGAGAGGGATAAAGTTTATAAAAAAGGGGTAAGAATCACGGGGGCGGTAGTTGTCCGGTTAAACGGTTGGATAGTGTTACCGAAGTGACCCGTGCCGAATATCAAGATGTACATCCCCATTATAATATTAGAGTAAGAATTAGATATAAGTTGTATGTAAATAATTATATTTGTGTAAATAAATGAAATGTTCCATAATTGAGTTGAAATCTGAGCTACGATAAACCCCCGCACGAAATAGACGTGACAATATTTCTATTTTTTATTTATTTTTTACTATTAGGTACGACTACCTACCTAGTGATTACAAAACAAAATTAAAATGTTTTAAGATTTTCCGATATCCTTACTTCATGAAAATTTGGCACCGATATATTATTTTTAAGAAAACTAGACTGTGCAGACTATACATATTAATATAATATATCTGTGGTACTAAGGCAGAACCCCATATGCCAAAAAAAATCAAAAATTTATTTTACCGTCAATATGTATAAAATTTAGTAAACAAGGTAATGGCAAAACACTATATGGTTTGTGATATTCCTAGATAAGGAATTTGTGAATCAGGGTTTGTGATATTCGTTGAATAGGAATTCAGAAAACAAATCCAGATAAGTTCATTTCTTTGCAATTGGTTGGTGCCATGGGATCTGTCAGGGAACTTATCCCACGAATCGAGCCGCGATTTCTGCACTATAGGAAAGAGGACAATTTTCTGTGTATATTAAAAAAAGAAATTTTGCGGATTATTATCCATTAGTTTTCGAGAAAACGGCATTTGAAAATCAAAATTTTTGCATGCATTTTGGATAGGGAATTCATTAACACGAAAGTTCTATTGACGGTGCGTGCGTTCTGATATAGTCTTAGTGTTGGCAGTCAGACGCGATTGTGACATTGTCGGATGTACATCGGGTGTATTACGCAACATTATGCAATAATTTAAAAAATAAATGCAGAACTCGTTTTTAGGTTAGAATCTCAAGTGCCTTGGTTGCGTTCGTCAAAACCGACGCTCCGCTACCCTCCGCTCCGGTCCCCTCCGCTCCGGGCGCTATGCGCCGTTTTGACGAACGCTATGTCGCTAAAAACATCCCTCTAGGTCGCACAACCTCGCCAAAGGTGCAACTCGGAAAGGGTGAAACTCGTTAGCCACGCTCGATGTGTACCGCACGGTATCACAATCGCGTATGACTGCCAACACTAAGACTATATCAGAACGCACGCACCGTCAATAAAACTCGGGAGTGAATCAATTCCCTATGTAAAATGCATGTAAAATTTTGATTTTCAAATGCCGTTTTCTCGAAAACTACTGGATAATCCTGCCCCAAGTGACAGTAACCGGTGGCATAACCCAATAAGTTAGACATATCTCTTTTTGGCGTCTTCTCATAACACTTTGAAACACTTGTTTCAATAAAGAAACAATCTGATTGGTCAAATTTTTGTTACCAACCGAAATATATATTTAACCACTCCCGGTACTCCCCCTGAACGAGTTGCACATCAATCGAGTTTCCGTCCAATCGGGTCTAGATACCCGTCCATGGACGGGCTTTCCAGCTAGTCTATTAATAAAGTTCTATAATATGTCCGACTTATCGTATTAAGGCTAAAAAAGCTGTTATCTTCACGATTTTAGAAACCGATTGTTTCTATTGCAATTGCATAAATGCATACATTTATTTCTTCAGTTTGATTTGAACCATCGAACAGTAAACGTGCGTTAAAGTCGTTGATTTGATTAGATCTATAGTGTAATATTAATCAAAGTGGTTCATTATTTTGTTTTTTCTTATTAACATTGCTAGTATTATAATTTTACTATAAAAATATGTTTGGAGACAGTAGAGTAGCCAAGATTGTAACAATGAGTTTAGGTAAGTACCTGTGCCACAGAGAAACTATACTTTCGGCAAACAAGTGCTTTGAGCTCATGTGCATTGTTTAGATTTGACGAAAGGTGGTGATCTTGATAATAATTACCGCCACTAAATGAAGAAATGCGGATTTACATTACGGTACATAAAATGAGTCAAAAGGACTTTATGTCTTTTTCAAAACTTGTTCAGGAAATATTCATTTCCAAGGAATACCGATACAAAATGCGGTAAACCATCGATACCCATATTAACAAAAAGTTACGATGGTTCACTTCCTATCAATCCCCCGAATAAGAAGGTCTTTTCCCGCTAATTCCTGCTAAATGCCAAAGTTTTCATAGAAATCTGGAAATTAGCGGCAGAGTACCAGAGCTTCCTGACGATGATTCTGAGGAAAATGAATAAATTTAATAAATTATTCAAACTTTATTTCAAAATTTAATAAATTATTCAAACTTATTAAATAAAAAAGCAAAAAACTTGATGGTTTGTTTTATTACCTAATTATATTGTTTATTTCTTATAATACTTCCATCTCTATTGACACGAAAGATTGCTTAATATAACACATTAAGCATTAATAAATGAAAAACATAAGCAACAAATCAATTTTATCAAGGAAAGTAAAGAAGACAAGAGCGATATGTCAAACTTTTCAAATTATTTTTGATTCCCGAAAATATATTTAAACAATCTCGATATAGACATATAGACAACAATTTAACGAACCTCTCAGGTTAATATAGTACTTATTGATATAAAATCTGAATTTCGGTGACCTCGCAAATTTTAAAATGCGCCTCCTGAAAAATCATGTTATTAGTTCTGCTTTAGCACTACAGATATAGTACATATATACTTCAGTATGGGTATACAAATTGCTATTTAATAAAAGTTACCTTAATATCGCTTTCTTATGATGATAAATTTAAAATAAATAAGTTAAAATTTTATGTGTAGTTATGTAGTATACAGGTAAATAGTTAGTTAAAGAAAAACATACAAGTAAACTTTATATTTACGAAATAATATCATATTTAATTATCTTTGACAATATTATTGAGCAACATGAACATTTACAATGAAATAAAAGAATATATTAGTAAGTTACCATATTCCAAATAATATTTTTAAATCGAGAATAAAAAAATATTATCTAATAGATTTTTAAAGTTAAAATTTTTGCAGTTTTTCTGAAGAATGATTAAATCGACGACGGCTAAGAATACTCAAATTTAATCAAAATTTTCACAAAATGCTTTAGATATTTTAAGATAAATTAATTACGCATAATTACTGTATATTTTTGTAAAAGAAACTCCGGTTTCTCATAATTCAATTGCTTTTTTTTAAGTTGTTCGAGTTATAAATAAAATAAGATAAGTATATCTTGAACAAAATCGGTATAAAAATATTCCAAGTTTTTTTATTTCTCCATAAAATATCTAAATTAAGTATAATAATGCGTCATTTTATTAGACTTTTAAAAAAATTGTAAAATTCCAATTTTGTTAATTAGGTAACTTCATAATATTTTTAACAAAAAATAAGAGTATTATATAGTAGATGAAATTAAATATTTAAATAATTATATATTTTAACTGTTTATTATGTAATACTAGTAATTACTCGTCATAATCTTAAAATATATAAGAACACCATATAGTTTAGCGTTAGTTACTAAAATTGTATAAAAAAATTTATTTACACTGTTGTATAGGGTGGAGCAAGATTTCGCAATACATTTTAAATTAACTGTAATTTGGTGAAAATAATTATATTCTTAGAAGAACAATCGTTTATAAATCAAAGACCAAATATAGCTACTTATTAAAAATTATAAATTTTTGTATATTATGATTTGATATTATATTAGATAATTATTATTAAATTTATAAATATTGTTAAATAGACTTTATTTTTAACAGCTATGACGATTATGCTCATCCAACAGGCGGATGCGGAGTTCGAACCCGCGACTTTTGATTCGTAGTCACTTATGTTCTCCACGATACCACTTGGCTAGGCTAAAGAATTTTTTAATTTAAAAAAAAAAATTTAATTGTTAATACTTTTGAACAAAGTTCAAAAACATCATAAAAATCAAAATGATAAATATATCACTTAATCATACTCCATCCTAATTAATTTTGTTTATTAATTGCAAGTTACAATAAACAATATTATTAAATAATATCATTATACCTCATAATGCTTTTTACTTAGATTATTATTATTAATTCTGTACAACATACATATTATGTAATTGTTAACAACACTATATAGCCATTCTGTCATTCAACCAATGCAAGCATATTGATAATAATAACTGTCAGGAACAAGAAATAAAATCTGTTAATATATATTTTTAAAATAACATAATAATAATATTATGTGTGTGATCAGTTTTAACTAAATTTCTATTTGCCAGTTTTATTGAACATAATATAACTTGGTAATTTATGGCTACCCCGAAACCATCAAAATCAGGTATTATATATAATACATTATGGTAGTAATTTTGTAATAAATAAATAATCTATGTATCATACATCTTTCAACATTCAAAATTATGTGAACAATAATAATTTATACGAATATAAATTTTAACTTATTGGAAATATTGTATAGTTCATAAAACTAATATAATATAATACAAAACATAATATAATATACTATAATAATTATAGCACTAGAGAAACTTCGCGATTTTCGTTTTGTTAAGACACTACACTCGGGCAATCTATACGTACCTACCTATATTAAAATTAATTTAATAATGCACATCTTGGAATTATTTAAAACTACCGAAGTATATAAAGTCTGGTTAAAACACACAGTAATTTATTATGGTTTTTATGTTAATAAAGGTATCCTGTACACTACCATCACGATCGCAACAAAATTGCATATACTTTTATACAGTTATGTCTCACAGATTAAAATAGTTCTCTTTTATATTAGTGTGCAAAAGGCATCTTTACTGAAGCTTAAGCAATAGAATATGCATCAAACGCCCCAATTAATTGGGGCTCTTTACCGAAAGTTTTACTCAAATAAATCAACGAAATTGATTCAACTGACTGATTTCGTTGTATTCTTTTGAAGATGGACATGAACACCAAATGTAATTTAAAAGTTAAAAAGTACTTTTTGGAAAGATGGATTTTATTATCTATCTTGAAATCGATTGCACCAATTTTATTTAAACAATTTCGATATAAAATTATAATTTTGTAAATAAGGTAGGTGCAAACACTCCTAAATACTTTAAAATAATAACGAAAAGAAATTAATCTATGAGACAAACGTTGTATGTACTATATTACTATAATATTATATTGCAAATGTGCCCATTTTTAAATATCTATTGTAATTTCACGATATGTTTTTCAATTTTATTTAAAGTCAGCACCCGAGCACTATTGTTATATAGTTCATTTTAATTAGTTAAAGGTTCGTTATCAATTTTATTACACGACAAACTAGATACCACCGCTTCATTAATAGTTCCGTTAATATCCGTCGTTAAAGTCACTTTGGGTTTTGATCTTAGTAATCGTAAACTCATCCAATTTGAAAAAGTACTTAAAGGAACCGCTCCATTTTGGCGAGCACACTCAGCTATTCGCTCTTTTTGTAATTGATACCGATAAAGTAATGATCCAGCCACAAGAGCTGATACCACAGCCGATACCGCCACCAATACAAAAAGAATACTGAAACCTGGCACAGGCATGCATATACCATATACAATTTCTTCACGAATTTGTCCTTGAAATACCGTCACAGCTTCAGAGCGAGTGTCAGGACTAAATGCCAAATCGGCTTCAGAAATAACATCGTATAATCCGCTAACTCCAACGTCAGCACTTCGTACTTGTCTATCAGCTACTGTTATAGATCGTTTTCGTTTTCTTGGCGTAGATGTATCTACCAATAATTCTTCTTTGTCAACAAAATCTTTTACAATTTTATGAATATCGGCTGAATAATTCTTAAGGTTACTAGAGTCACTGTTTTCACTTTTTTCTTTGTTTGACATACTTCTAGGAGCTGGTTGAGGTGGAACGTCTTTATCTTTGAATTGTCTCGGTCCGTATGGAAATTTCTCATGTTGAACAAAGGTTTGCTGGAAATAATATAGTCATAATATAAAATTTAATGATGCCGTAATATTAATAACTTACCTTATCTGTATAATCAGGCGAGTCGGAGTCAGAGTTTTGACTTTCCATTACTTGATACGCGTTGTTAGATAAAGGCTTGTTGTTACTGCTTAATTCCATTTGCAGAGGTAATTTTAGTTGAGATAAATTTATACCGATTTCAGCTCCTTCGTCTCCTTCTTGCACAATATTATCGTAATTTACATCGTCTTTTTCTTCCGTACGAATTGAATCTGATCCGATTTGTGTATTTTCAGTAACATGATTATTTGTGTCCTTTCTATCGATGGGACCCGAATATTGTTCGGCGTCTACATCACTCCGTTCGTGTTGTAACTGGCAATGATCTAAACATCCATGACGACAAATTTCCACTTTACATTTTATGTGAACACTTAAAGCATCGGGAAATTTAAAAGCATGGAAAAATGCATACGTGATTACAGAAGCTCGTTCGTCGGCACCTCTGGCTTTAAGAAATCGGCTTATCATTTTTGGACGAAGAACACAGCCTAACTCATCGGATAGTTGAATCAAATGTTTACCACCGTCTGATGCTGCACACGATTTAACTCGCATATCAAATTCACCTAAATTTCAAAAATATTTAAATTATATACTTGCTTACTTCTATGTGCTACATGTTCTACAATTTTACCTCTATAATCGTTTATTGCAACTACGAGAGTTAATGTAGAGCCTAACGGTACGATTCCGCTAACAGGTGGTGCCCAAGGTCCTTTTCCGTGCTGAATTTCCATCCAACAGTCGACATTGTCACCTTAACATATTGTACATTTAATAATTTTAGCATAAAAAATTACAGTGTACCTACCTCTAAAATCTAATTGAATAACGTCTAAATCGGCAATAACCATAGGAGGTTTTGAAGCTGTCTTTTCATAATCATTAAACCATTCGCAACGCAATCTTTTTGCTTCGTCCCATACTTCTAATAAATCTTTATCGTACTGTACAACTACCGTATTTTCGTAGAATTGTCCATGCAAGTCTGGTTTTGTACCACAACGTGTGTAAGATATCCTAAATGAAAAAAATGTTTGCCCCGTTGATGGTGGAACATAAACACATCTTGGGTCACCATGTTGTCCTTTGGAAGACACTATTCCTTCAAACGCATGAGAAAATGACAAATGAACATCCATGTGATCTTTTCCACACATGACTTCTAAGGACTGAATAGTTGCCATTCCGTCCGGCCTGTCCAAAGGCCATATATCTCCAGCGCCTTCAACAACATCCAGTACCTACGCAACAAAACATATAAATTACCTATTCCGTTAATACAAAAATTATTTAAAAAATTTCGATTAATTGATAAATACGTAGTTTAGGTATAGTAAAACTCAATATTAAGCATATCTACATAATATTCTAGAGAACCCAAAAGATGCACGCACACTTTTTAGAACTAAAATCTTTTTTTAAGTTTTCACAAATAAAACGTATGTGATAGTTTATTATTACTCCTATTTTTTATACTAGTGTTTTTTATTTGTTTTATTTTAACTTAAAAATATTTTGGTTCTAAAATATTGATACGGTTAAACATTTCTTATACTCAAAAAAGTCAATATTTGACTGTAACATTTAGGAAACAGTTATTTCAAATAAATTTTGAAGTAAGTTCACGTTAGACAATATGACCAATATTGGATATGCTAGTATAACTGGTTAGGTAATAAAATTTAAATTATACTAAAATAAGAAAATAGCTTAAACAATTTAAGAAAACAATATGTCAATATGTGCAATTACAAAAACTTTTAATGATTTCTATTATGTGGCACAAGTTCTAAGTAAGAGTAATCAAATTATGCAGTATATAATTATAGTAAATTAATTACTATACAAATTTTATTATAATGTTAGCGACATTATTTCGTACAAAGAATTGTAAATAGAACTCATATCAAAATATTTTTAAATATATATTTTTTTTTTGAAACAGTTATAAACAATATACATTCTCATAACATTATTTATAAAAGACAACGGAAAACTTTTTTTTTAGTTACAATTAATTTATAAAAATTAATTTTCTCAAAAATTTGAAAATATATTCTGAACAATAATAATTGTGAGGTTTTCTCCAAATCAAAATTTTTCTAAAATTACTAGTATTACTCGCATTAGATCAAAGATCAGATATATTGAGTCTCTTATGTCAGTTTACAGTTTTGGCTCAGGACCTTCAGATATTATTCAAACTCTTATCTCAATATAGAACATAGCTGTAATTGACCAAAACTACTTAAATATAATAAGTAAATACATACTATAAATAAATAATCAATAATCTTAGTGTTTGGTTCCTCTATGTAGTAAGAGTCAATAGTTGGGTTTTAGTTAACGTAATTATCGCAAAATGAAAAAAAAATTATCTTGATGTAGCGTTTATTGCTTATCCGCGGTTTGTTATAAAAATTTCCTATTATTATAATATTATAGTCTGCTTGAAGATAATATGATGGATGTAACATTATATTATTAATGAATGGTTTAAAAATATAATGCAGAAAACCCAGTATAATGTATGTCTTACATACATTCATTCATAGTTAGCGCTACAACCCATGGTGAGTTTTGCATACTCACTTCAGTTTCTGAAGGGTTCTCATTGCAGATTACCTCGGTGGTTTACCATTGTCTGCTGACGAAGAGCGATTAGAACAAAGTTCTTGTTGCGTCTGAACTTGAACCGTGCGCTTAAGCGGATAGACCGCAATCGTTCTCATATACATAATATGTCTAAACCGATTAACATATAATAATAATTGTGTTATGCGTATTATAAATTATATAAATAAAGAATATTAGATCTATATTTACAGGTATATTAGCAATTCCAATAACAATACGGGTGCAGCTTAGTAGCCAGAGGGTTCTTTGACCTGTTTAGCAAGTTGGTCGATATGTGTGTTCATCATATCGATTCCCACACATTACCGCACGTACTAATCGATAGCGACGTTATTTGTCTACTTTGTTGTTCGCATTAAGACAATTTGCAATATCATTTGTATGCATTAACATTTTTACAGTTAAGCACATGAGAAGCAAGTCAACAACTCCGAATTCACTATTTTACAAGAATACATTATGACTCGTCTGAACGTAAAATACCTATTGGAAGACTATGCAATCCATACAAATGTATAATTTATTCTTGTATTCGTTATATCATATTGTATCATTAACATAAAATTTTAACTTTTTTGAATTATCACTCTTGAAATAATTGAGTGCCAACCAAATATTATACCGCTTCCTATATTAATATAATATGTTATCTCTATATTGTATACATAATAAATATCATTATACATTATACGAATACCTAATTTATGCTATTTCTATAGATAAAAAATATATACAATCATTTATTAACGTAGGTACCTACAGATTTTATCTATATTAAGTTTAAATTTATTATAAAAGTTCTGTTATACGTGTGACACACTTAAAATTCTTAATTACTGATATTAATTTTATAAACTGAAAGATCCTCTTTCAAAAATGCATAATACCAACATAATTTTTAATTAAATGTTCTTAGTTTATATAGTACCATATAAATCAACATGATCTTATTATATGCGCCTAATAAAATTAAAGTAACGTTAGTTTAGTTGAACGAAGTAAACGATAAAAAATATTTAAATAAAAAACGATGAATTTTTCAACTGTATACAACATCAAATGTACTGATATACATATATCGTCCCGAAAGTAAATCTATAGATTATGGTCAGATATCTTTTATGGAAAATGTTAATTAATTTCTATGCATAGATTAGAAAAATTATTTCTTGTTGCCTTATGTTGTTAGATATAATTTCAACTTTAAATTGCTTATAAAAAATTCCTTAAAAATATTAAGAGTATTATAATATGTTATATGTTAGAATGCTAAACTTGCTAATAATTATCATAGCCTATGATATCTTTACGCTATTATGATATCTTTACGCTATTACGGATAGTCAAGATACTTTATTGGAAAAAGTGCAAGACAAAAGACCAAAAACTAATAAGAGCAATGCTTAAAGTGAAATCGCATGATCGGGACAAAATTTGACAGAATGAAAACATAACATAATTAAGCGAATATCAAGTTTAATGTTTAAATATAAAAAGTGATGGTATAGTAGTTCTTATCGAATAAGTTTAGCGATACTTGACTAGTTTCGATCCAGGTTTGAATAGCGGTCAAGGCTGCTTGTAGGTTGCGCAGTTGGAAGGCATAGAATCATAGGCAAAGAACTGCAAGTCATATGTGAATTTTGAAAAAAGGTTCCAAACAACTACTATGTCGCATCTGGAATTCGACAGAATTCACCTTTAATACATATTTGATAAGAAGTATGACGTACTGTTACAAGCAAACATAAAATTTAACTACAGAATACATCTGTTCTCGGAAGGCTTCAAAAGTAATGCTGGATCAGGTGTAGGAGTCCCTTCTGATGAACATTAATAAGCATAAGTATATACCACTGAATAAATAAGGATTTGTTTCAGACGAAAATAAGCGTTTCAGACGGGTTATATCGGAGATAAAAATATTCAGACATTATCAAAGAGTACAAGAGTACTCTTGTCGCACTGTGGGACTATCAGATTACATCTGGCCTTGTGCTTGATTGCATCCAGACACTTAATAAGGTATACTGTTTAAATAATTTTTTCCGTTGAACTGGGACAAAAGATGTCAATGTAACTAAAGTAACAAAAAGGCTAATGAGCTTGCAAGCAATCACTCCAGCGGTTCTTCCCTGTAGCCTGGAGTCCATAATATTATGTCAGCCGTCAAAACCTTATATCCTGCCCTAAAACACCATACCCTAGAATTACAATTTAGTTGAACAAAATAGTTGATCGATTACTTTTGTTTATTTTATAGAATATTGCTCAATTAAATTTAAATTTAAAAAAAACAAAATTACTACAAAATTACTTTCTTGCCATTTCTTAGCTAGAGCTTCCGGGGTGAATCAACACGTTGTGGATTTAAGAATTGGTTCTATCTTTACATAAGTCTGACCAATTCACAGAACGTCAAGGTCAAAAAAAATAAAGAAAAATAATTAAAAATACTTTCTTGCCATAGCTAGCAGTAAAAAAAATTAAAAATTCAGATACGTACAAGTTTGTTTTTAAAGATTTTTTATGTTAGTAGAAAACATCAGAAATAATATATTTAGATACTATTTTGAAGAAGAAAAAAGTCTTGAAATGTGCGCAAAATTACCGAAATTGACCAACGCGCAACGATTAAATTTTTTACCAATAATACCATATCGCCAACGCAATCCGAATTTTACAATATTATATTTTATTTATTCGATTTATATGTGAAGAATCTAAGCCACGACGGATATGTCTTTAGGCTAATTTAAAATTAACAGCATTATACTATCTTCTTTCCAATATGTCAAATAATTGTTATTATATTGTTGTTTTTCAAAATCGAAATTTGGAATTTAACTACTTATTTTCAACATTTTGTGTTTTATCAAAATTTTATTTTGTTTTTTTTTGAATTTGTAAATATTTTTGATTCTTTTTGCTTTCAGGTTGGCATTATGAGATAGTGGGGGGAAGTGAGACTTTTGCCAAAGAATGGTAGCCCGAAGCGGTTGAGAAGAAAGTGGTCTACGTTATATTTTGCTATTAAATTTAAGATTTTAGTTCTACGCTTTTGCATTTGGCTAATATACTGCTTTAATTTTTGTGTAAATTGATTTGATTATTTTCTAATTTTCGTCCCATGTTTGGATGAAATTGGATTAAGTTTAACAGTTTTGATAAAATTGGAATTTTGATTTGTTATTGAGAATTATAGTTTTAGATTTAGAAAATAAATTAAAAATTGTATGATTGAAAATATTAAAGAATTTAAAATTAAAATTGGTTGGATACTTATTGAAATGCTTGGAATTAAAATTATATAATTGGTTGGTTAGATAAAATAAGTTATCTTTGCATTTGCTGTACTATCATTTTTGTTCCGAAATTTTATATCAATTAAAGAATTTGGATTTGATATTATTTACGGAATAATTAGAAAAAATAATTTCACATAGCAAAACGTTCTAGTAGTGAAATGAAAATTTTGCAATTCTTGTAGATCATTACGCACTGAAGAAATACATACTTACAGCCACTGATAGTAGGATCAGAACCCAGAAAAGGTTTAGAAGTACGCATGGAACGCATTTTGAACATGTTAATTCATTACGTAACTTACATTTTAAACAATTTTTAAATTTAAGTTGAAAAAAAAGATCATTACAAAAGTAATAAATTCAGTAGAATATACCTCGAAAAAGGGTAATAAAATTACTTGTCCAACAAAGTTACTTAATTAAAAAAAATCTTTTCAACGATACGTACAACGTTCACTTTTAACCCCTAATGCTATTTAAAATATTTAAAATATTCAGTTCTAGGCAAGAGGTAAATATCTCGATTTGATCAAATTTGATCATACGATTAGGAATTCCAGTGATTTCCACAGAATTCCGGAGATTCCCAAAAAAACCAGGATTTTTCAAAGTTCCTAAAAGTGCAATTCTAAAGAATTTCAATGATTTCTAGTAATTTCTAAAGAATTCCAATAATAATAATTTTAAAATGAATTCCAAACAAGTACACACATTTAAAGCAAATTCTGCAGGATGTCTGAAAAATATTTACCTGAACTTTCTACGATTAACTGTTTTCGACAAAATTGCCTGATATGAGTGATTTCTCTCAACCAGTATAAAATCACTTTTTAAGTATGTACAAATACAATTTATTTTAAAATAAAATTTTTTAAGTATTATGAGAGAGAAGCTTAAATTTTGAAGTTTTCCATTGCACATTGACAATCGACACAGTAACAGTTTTCCGTTTAATAATAAAAGGTTTAGGATGCAAGTTTTCAAAATTAAATTAAAAGAACAACTTTACTTACCATTGATAAATAATTTAGAAAGCAGTAAAACGAAATTACTAATGTAAATTGCCTAAACGTATTTGATTGGCTCTGCATTTTGAACGGACCCTGAAAGAAATATTACATTAAATATAAAAAAATATTACATTATAGAAATTAAAATTTTATAAATTATTTATAGATAAGAAACATTAAAATTAGAAAATGTAAAACATTTATAAACTACATAAATATTCTTCGAACGCTAAACTTGACTCATTTAATTGTCATTTAAAAAGTTGTAGAGGATTATAATTGTATAAAAATGTAATTCTAGAGCCTGAAAAAGGACACATAAATTCATCACACTTTTACAATTACTCGAAATATAAATACAGTGGTTTAGTTTGATTGTGGTAATCGCAATTAAGAGTGCATCTGAGGATGCTGAATCTTTTCGAAACTGGTCATGCAATAACACAACAATGTAATTCATACTCTTACTGTTACCTGCATTTATATCTTACATTCTTTTCAAAACTAAAATTTTTCTTCGTTTTAGTCAATTTAATTATTTAAATTGATTGATCCTAATTTCAACTGAATTGATAATCTTATCATCATATTTCATTAATTTGTTTTAATAAAATACCACTTTTATAATACTGAATGATTCAAGTTTATCTTTTATTAGCAACGAATTAATACAAGAACATGGTGTGGGTAAAGCTGCTAAATGGTTAGAGAAATGATTCTACATGTAAACTAACATTCACCGAACATTTGGCGAAGTCCAACATTCGCAAAAGCAAGCATCACATTGAAGCACCATTAAGAAAAGCAAAAGTTGAATACAATAGATAACTTTTATTCGCCATCTTTGTGTAATAGAAACCTTTTCTTCTTATTAACACTCTCATACCAAACAATTAAACCACAAATACAAATGTGTATTACACAAAAACAAATGCAAAACAGATAGGTATAATATTCAATAAGTTAATCTTATTGTGTTATGTCTCAGTTTCGACCCCTATTAACTGATTATTTAGGATTAGATCATAGGGCTGATAGAGAAAGCAAAATCTATATTTAGTTGTATTATATGCATGTATATTTGTATAGTATAGTTGTATATATGCATATTTTTTTATCAGTTTTTCTTATCAACAATTAAAATCAGTTTTCTTCTTTAAACTATAATTTCCTCATTTTTTCCAAATTTCCAAATAAAAAATGTATTTTTGAGTTGCGGATAGAAGCCGTGCAGAAGCAATAAAACTCGTTTTGAAAAATAATTTATAAACTACTACTTTCTTATGCTTCTATTATTGTTAAAAGTAATATTTTTATTAGGATATTGTAAAAAAAATATTTTTTTTGAGTTTGATTTTAAAATTTTTAAATATTCCCAAAATGTTTTTTTTATATACGATATTCTTTGTATTTAATGTTAAAATAGCACAATAGTGTGGTTTTGTAATCACTTTTAACAAATTTATTGTTAGGTGCAGTTATTTCTTTTAATCTAATGTATAAGTAGTTTATATGTATGATTCCAATATTTGAATATAATAAAATAATAATTTACGTGAAATTAATATTTTGAAAATACTAATTTTTCTTTTTACGTTTAAGAATTACTACAGCATTAAGCTTTTCAATAAACTTTTTTAACATTGAATGCATTCAACTTTACGATAAATACTAAGCTGAAGTTTAGTGAATATGTTTTATTGACCATTATAATATAAATAAATACCTAAAGCTTATCTTGCTTTTTCGTTTCTTCTGAACTTGTTCAAATTTCTTGGAAACTCTACAGAAAAGTTATAACAAAATCGATAAAGCAATATATTTATTTAGATGAATTTGTTTTAACTGCTAATTGCCGATATTCAATATGATTTTGTGTATTGTATATTATTATAAATAAATTTTCAAAGTTCACAATTTCAAATACAAAAGTTAAATTTCGTGGATTATCCAAAAATTGTATCAAAAACCTCACAATTGTAAGTCTAGGATCGAGACAAGCATTGGTTGGTTGAAAGAACGTAAATTAAAAATAGCGACTAAAAGTTTTTAATTGCAATACTTCACCGCTACAATAAAGTGCTCATAGCACTTAAAGGAAAAGTAGGTGATCGCTTAATTTTAGTACTTTTTCAATCTACCAAAGCTTGTCCTCGATCTTAGAGGTACACTTGATAGATTCTCCTCGTAAATTCAACAAAAGCTCAGTTAAACTTAAATTCAGCGAACATTTAAGGCAATTTTAAGAACTTGGAACGACACATCAGGTATACCACATTGAATTTAATACCATTTATATCGTTATATCCTATGTGCCATGGTTACACTATTAATTCGTCGTTGAAATGTCTAAAATGTGCTTTAAAAATTTGCTTATATAGGGTTTTTCAATAAGAACGGGTCGATGTTAATATGAAATAAAAGAAGCTGTGTTCGAGTTATTATCAAAATAATACATAATGTATGCCATTATGTATGGAATACCACATCATTTAAATGTCCGCCGCGGCTTCTCATGGTTGCCCGGATCCGAATGGCCCAATTTTCAACATCTCGGCCACATAAAGAATGCTGAATTTGGGCAATGGTCTGGAATATGTTGGCCTTAAGGTCATTGGTCGTTTGCGGCCTATTGGCATAGACCTGCGACTTCAGGAAACCCCACAAGAAAAAATGTAGAGGTCAAATCGCACGATGTTGGCGACCAATTGACATCACCTCTGCGAGAGATAACCATACCCGAAAATCTTTGATGCAGATTGTTCATCGTGTTGTTTGCTGTGTAGCGTGATTTTATCATTTGCACGTGCTGCTCAATCGTGTAACTGATCATGGTGATTTGGCATGAGTTAATATATAATAAAAAATAGGTTAGAATAAAATTGCCAAAACAACATGGCTGCCACAGGCTGCCAACATCGACCCGTCCTTATTGAAAAACCCTATATAATATTATAGTATATGACCTCCCGTTAAAGTTAAAATCGGCGTTAAACAAAATTCGTGACATTTGAAGTTGTTTTTCAAAAACTCGAAAATAGCAAAATGAGGTTAATAATATTCATGTAAATAGAGAACCTACACATTTTTGCAATAATCATGGTAATTAGTTAATTAAAATTTAAAGCGATAAATTTATACCAATCAGTCAAGTTATTGCAGTAGACGACCCAGTCGCCGCGCTGGCTAGCCGATAAACTATAATCAATCATAGATTGATGGAACCAGGCGACAACCCGGCTGCCGACTTAGGAGTGTGTGAAAATTCAGTTTTTCCATTTTCCATTCCAGCTTTTAAAATTCTAATAATGTTAGTTCGCATGATCTTGGAGTCTAATTGGTTACGCTATTTCGAGAAATCAGACAATCTTTGAATTAGTCGCTTGGCTCTTACTTCTAGGATAAGCTATACATACTTGGATAGCTATACTATAAGCACAAGATTCAAATCTTTATGCAAAATATAGGACAGTGTGCTTATCAAAAACTCCAAGTTTTTTAAAAGGTGCCAAATTGATGTTTCAGAGTCCTCGTTTGCATTTACTCTTACAGCCGCACTATTGTCAGTAAAGGGGACACTTTGAAGAGGTACATATGTATGTATTTTCGTAAAGTGCTGATCCGGGACAATTAAATGTAGAAGCAGGTTTTCAATCATTTAGTTAGTTAGCACATCATAGTTGCGGTTAATAAAGTTACAAAGTTTGCTAATAAAATTTGTAATAAAAAGACATCTTTGGAAGTGTACGTCGTATTATATTACAAGAATGGTCCACTCCTCCATATTTATCAAATGTTAGTTTTAAATATTATTTTTCTTCTAGGACTGCTCCTGCTATCAAACTACCTCAGATGTAAAACAATTAATATGCTCACAAACTAATGGTAACTTCGGCTCCTCTTCGATAGAAGAGAGAACCCCGAAGTCAAAGCAAACAGGAGCAATCCTAGCCTTAAAGTAGAAGGATATTATTTTTAAATATTTAAACTGCCATGTGCAAGATCTGGGTATTAATAATCTTAAATATTCCATTTTTAAATAACATTTAACACAGTTAATTTGTTGTTGATGCATTACTTCACCTTTTCAACTTATACATACTTTGATTAAATTACTTCGTAGGTCAAAAGCCGTCATCAATAAATTTATTAAATTTTTTATCGGACAGTTGGTCAATAAAAACGTTTTAAAATATAGATCTATAACTCGATCATTTTTAATATACTATATACGAGTAATAATAGTATCTTTTTTTTCCAAATTCAATCTCTTAATAATTTCTATATTATAATATACTATAATATATTATAAATACTTAGGTATAATCGAAATTCGTCCGAGGTACATATCGTACCATGTCATATAAATAACATAATATTTTATTATGTTGTAATAAAAAAGCATTAATAGTATATAATGATACACATATTGAGCTATTATAAAACCAAGTGTTGAGCAATCATTATAATAGTTCTTGCATTTAAGTAGGTATATATAACATTAAAACGCTATATAGAAGTAATTTAAAGATATGATACTACAATATAATACTAAATTCATTTTATATTATCTTATATATTATAGCGTTATTGCTAATTATAGTGTCATCACTTTAGCTTATTACAAAAGTGACAATTTAATTAATATTAAGTATCTACATAGATAAAGATATCTATCTTTTTAGAGATTTTTAAAGACCTTCAATACAATGCGCAGTGCTCTATTGAATAATTCCTGTTTTATGTAATTGTTTTCCTGTACAGTCATATAATTTATTTAATATTTATATAATAATATAAAATATTTTCAAATATTAATTTTTGTTTACTTATTTGTAAACTCATTTATTCTGACATTAGCATTCGGGGATTCCTAAATTCGGATTTCAAAATATGTGACATTAAAATGAATAAATCAATTTTTTTAAATATTGAAATGTCTTAAAGATTATGCTACACACAATAGTATTCACGGGTGGCGATTATAACGATTATACAATCAAAATTAATTATTATATATTTTACGATTCATATTCTTATAAACAATCTAAAGTGTGAGTTAGTGTGGTAAGTATTTTTTAATACTGTGCTGCTTTACTTAATACTTCAAACTATAGTATGTAAGCTTAAAACATTACCGAAAATATATTTTAAAAAAATTCATTCATACACTAGTTCTTAGATAATTACTCCTAAAATTAGTGACCATCAAGTAATAACTTTATTTAATAGTAAACTTTTATTATTTTCAATATTCATTTGAGTCAAATAAAATAAGTTTATTACGCACATTGTGCAGAAAACTCATGTTTTCTACACACATACGTATTCTAGCGCAAACTTTGTAAAATTATTACAAAAAATATGATCGGCGCCTACCTGTTACAGGTAGAACAGATAACCAACCCTAGTATGAAAAGTTTACTTTTTTTAACAGCATGTTTTTTTCTTTCGACAGTAAAATGGCCTGTTAGTTTATCTCGGGAGATGAAAATATCATCATCGTCAACTACTAAACGGTTTAGACCTGTTGGTTTATAAAATACGTACCTATCTGTCACTTCAAATTTTCCGGTCAATTTACTGTCTTCAAGTAAATGTATTTTTATCGAGTAGGTATGATATCAGATTGATTTTAAATTTTACAGCAATAGATAATAATAAATTGTACAACCTTGTTCAACGAATTGTAAATATGAAATCACACCATTTTTAAGGATAAATAAACTCTTATAAACTGGGTAATTAACACGAGTAAAGTTCTATATATTTTTTACAGTGTGTAAGTTTATTATCATACCATAATTGCTATTGTCATCAATATCACAAATGATATTATTATTGTTGATATTTACAAGTTGAAACCGAGCTGCAAATTCAACGAGTTTCAAGGAGCAGATAAATGCGCTGCTATGATTTCAAGAGTTTCAACTATACTCGAATTTCATAAGCAAATACGTACATATGTCAAAAACATTAGCAAAAGATTACAATAAGTTGATAACATTTTTTTACAAATAAATGATACGAAAAAAACAGCGTTCACCTCAAGTAGAGTAGAAAAAGTATGCTTAAGAATGGGTGTTCCAACTTGACTTATCAAAGTGACACTATAAAAATGTTTAAATATTATTTTTAAAGTCATAAAATAATATAATAGATTTACAATGCAAATATCAAGTTAATTTAAAATTTTTTTAAATTTCTTGAATCTACGACGAGAATAATAATTATACAAAAAATAATTCATGTAGATCATGTTATATATTATTACATCATGTTACATATTTTTAAAATTTAATTTTCAAAAACATAATTTTAACTTATAAATAAATATACAGTGCCGATTTTTCATATGGAAGAATATAGTAAACGAGTCTAAAGTTATAAATAAATAAAATATCCAGTCAACTGCACCGCAAAGTGCAGTAGGAATTGAATAACAGACCTTTTAATTTTCTTTTTCAGTTATAACATTTCAAAATCTTATCAAAATTGCCCGAAGTAAATGTAATACAAATGATATATTTTATTTGTATTATAGTATACTCAACCTAAGCCCATGGGAGCGCAATAACATTAAGTGGGATGAGCGAACCCAAATATTATTAGAAAATTTTTTAATTTACTAACAAAAATAAAAAACATTTTGATATAATAAAAAAATAAAATACATAAAAATACAAAAATTATGATTGAAAATTAGATCGCAAATACTGAAAGGTTGAGAAACGCTAGCATACTATGAAATTTTATTCATCGTTCAGTCATTTCAGATGTTGCAACCCCAATCGTATTTACTTGAGTAGTCCAGATTGAAGAAATGTCAATTACTACTTTTATTGGGATTTCAGAATCTCGGAATTCTACAGGAAGCAAAGTGAAAAAACTAATTATTAGGGATAATCCCGAACTGAAACAGTTTCACAACTAGAAATAGTAAAGACTGATATTATACATAATATGTAGGTTAATGCAATATTTTACCATTTCAAGTGCGTTTTCGGTTAACAACGAGTAAACAATATGCTTTGTAGAGTCGAACCAGATTTGGTTCCTATCAATGGACTTATTACTAAATCAAAACAAAATTTGATACAGTGGAAAACAATATTTGAGATTGTCAAGAAATTTTCTTTTTGACTATTATCCACAGAAAGATATCGTACAAGTCTATTTCAATGCTTCAAAAATTCTATTAAAGTTAAAAGACGTGGAAAACCATTATTGTGCGATGTTTTGCTGCTACACGACAATGCACCAATGCTATGCACAAGTGAAAAGCTGCAAAAGCTACTGTCGCAAATTACAGGTTAAAAGAATTAAATACCCGCCTCATAGGACCAAATTTGGCACCTGGTATACTAGTACGTAAATAAGTATGTTTTGTTGTTGTTTTTGAATTTCAAAAAATTATTATGGAAAAAATTGATAATATTTTTTTAATACATGGTATTGAAATTATTAAAACGGTATAATAATAATTCAATAAATTTTTGTTGCTGTTCTAGTTTTCTGGTTTTCATGGTCAAACCGACAAAAAATGAAATCCTCGGTAAATGCTTTAAAAAGGTACAATGCGGCCGTTGCGTCCGTCATCGTCATAGTAGTCTTAAGAATTATCGATTTAGTAAGTAAAATGTTTATAAGCCTATTTTAATCCGAATATGTGTTATTAGTTTTATCATTTACCCTGCATATACTTTAATATTATATATAAATATTTTAGATAAATATTCTACTAAAACAATAAGTAAACGTAGGATATTACAAAAAGATCACAATAAATAGTTGACATCTTGATAAATCACTAATCAAAATAACAGTAATATCTGCGTATTAAGAATATACATAATCATCAGAGCTCGGTCCATTTTGGTGTCAATAACCAAATGTGCCTTCAAGCTATTATACAATAGCGGTCGTGTGAATTGCCGAACAGTCCAACTATGCGCTGCAAGGCTTTAATTTTTAAGCACGTGGTTGTTTACCTAATAATTGGTATTCACCAACCATTATAATAGATTTACTTTCGTGATGATATCCTGGAATACGCGTTTTAATGTTTATTTTGCATTTCATTGATGAAAAACTATCGTGCTAAGAAAATAATGACAGAATGCGTTTTTACATTTCATTCACGAAGGATTATCCAATGTTTACAAAATAAACTTTTTGTATAGAGTACAATCAAAATCAATATTTTGTAGTTCTAAAACTAGATTATTGCATGATTAATGAACGTGCCTTTGCTTATCAGTATAGTGGTATTTTTGAAAGAATCTATTAACTTGACAAAAAAATGTATACAGAATTATTTCTCCCTAAGGAAGGAAAAGAGAAACAGAAAATGCAAAAAACTTTTACGTTTTGAAAAATTATTTCTAAAAAATTGAAGTTGAAATTTCAGTCTTTAGCACTGCAATTTGATGGAAATACCTTCTAATTAATATTGTAACTAATTTCAAGTTAAACAAATTGTTTTTAACTCTATACTATATAAAGGCTAAGATATTTCAGTTTCCGCAAACTCTTTAAATTATAAAAACTGATACAGCATGACAAGTGCGGATATATGGCTACTACATCAAAATATAAAACAACATCATTTTAATAATGGTAATTTTGAACTACAACTATGTCAGGCTAGTTACACATAAAATTTTTGTTTGTTAAAGTCGAACCACTGACTGGATTGAATAAAGGTAGATTTCGGTTTTTATAGCTAAAAATGCATTTTTTACAGAAAATCCTTTTTAGAAGCTTCTTTTAAATTACAACTGATTGGCTATTCCAAGATCACAAGAAATTTCTTTTGTCTTGTATTAACCTTACACATCCTATTTGGCTTCTTTTATTGCTTTTATTGCCTCTTTTGAAGAAGTTTACGCTTTTAACCCTACGAGCGCGTTCAAAATTTAAAATTAAAGGGTCTAGCAAAGCTTGGAAAAATAAACGATTACAAAATAAACATAACATTAATGTAAGAAAAAATTATTGTGAGATCATAACTGTTCATAAATCGGCAAAATTAGGCAATTTTTGTATAATGAGCGTTTTCTGCTCGAGTTTTACACGTATATCAAAAGGTATATTAACAAAAAGTGCTTGAAAAATAAATATTGAATAAGAATTTTAATTATAAATAAATACATCTTTATTATATCATTATATGACGTTAATAAATAAAACAAACGGTATAACGCTTTGTGGTATAATAGTATCGTATTATAATGAAACGATCAAATATTTTCTACAATGCAAGTATGATTTTGTATTAGGCAATTTGTATAAGAGTTAGTTAATAATTATAGTGTAACCATCACAATTAACACTTTTAATGCAGTTGAAAAGATTAATATTTCTATTCAAAACTATGCTTAAAAATATGAAATGACTAGTTGAAAGCTTTTTATAACCACATAATATAGATTTTAATTCTGCTTTGAGAACAGTCTTATATTTGAATTTTTTAGTGAAGGATTGTTACAATTTTGCGAGAACTGCTAAATATTCTTGCCGCTAGTGGTATACACACTATCTTTTCTAAGACTAAATTATTTAAAAAAACTTTAATGATATTAAAACTTCGAGTCTTCGCTCATTGTCAATTATATCCAAATTTACTTTTTAAGGATTGCAATCTTTGAAAAATGGGCATCTGAACTAAAAATGATATAAATAAATATTTTACAGTGTGGTTTTTGTATTTTTGCAAATTTTTCGGAAATGGTCTAAAATTAATAGGAAGCTATTCTAATGTGTTTCGGTACACACTGTTATAATATAAAAATGCTAAGGAAGCTAATTTCGGAATTAGGCTGATTCAAAATTGCTCTAATTATGTGGTTCGCGATCGTGACATTTTTAAGTATATAGAATTTAATGTTTCTTAACAACCAGTCATTTTAAATTTTAACATGTTGTAAAACCAATACAGCAATACCAAAATTTAAAAACACATATTACTTAAATTTTGTAAAAAAATTATTTTTAATAAATATATTTTTCGCTCTGGTTCTAACTAAGGTTTAATATAGGTACATATTATGTAGATTGCAGAAGAGCTTAAAAGTAATATTTGTACAAGACAACAAGACATCTGATAGATACAAAATGCAAAATTTCAAACACAGAAAACTTATTTAGATAAGTTATTTAGTAAATAATTAGCAGATTATAGAAGTACTATTTGAAAACTTATGTTTTTCAATGTATCGACTTCACATTTGTATTCAAAACTCACGAACACTATGCCTAATTGTTATACAAACCTGGCAATATCTATACTGTATATATCTATAATGTAAATTATTTACAAAATATTATTAATAGGGCCAGTTTCATGACAAAAATTAAAGAAAACTTTGTCGTTTTTGTCGAAAACAAAACAAAGTCACAAAACTTGCTTTAAAATTAATGCTCTCTTTAATATCTATTATGAAACTGGCCCTTATATGTTTAAAATACTATACAGTGTATTTGGGGTAGTATTACTATATTCTGAAAGCTGTTTTTAGATTTTAATTCTAATAGCCAATGAAAAATTTTTTTGAAAAATGGTTATTAATTTTTTGATGTGATGGCAATTACTGCCCTCATTGGGGAATCGTTATTGATGTTCTAAAAATTATAAAATCGTATGCACTTTGATGATGATGTGCTCATTGCAATAGCTACTTCATGAATTTTTCAAAAAATGTCATACTGACCTTGTTTACATAAAATACTTCACATACTTGTACGATTATGATTTCACGATAATTAATTTTTAAAACAATTTAATTTACTTCTGCAGGTACATTAAAATAAAAAAAGAATAAAAATTTGTATGTATCTTATTCTGAATTTTAAATATTTTAAAAATTGTTGTTTTATATGTATTCAGAACTAAATACAACTTAAATAAATTATTGTAACAAAATTCAATTCTTTAAAAAGATTTAAAATAATCGTATAAGATCAAGTGATATAAGATGTTCGACATAGACAACATTAAAATTTTAACAATAAGAATATCATTATTATACTCATAATTTTGTGTAACGGATACCATTGGTAATTTTAATTTTATATTAAAAAATATTAATAATAAATAAATTTTTTATTTTTATAGTTAAAATTAAAAATTAGGTTGCAAGACAAATAATTTCAATTTCAAACTAAATTGACTTTTACGCTTAATAAATTATTTTAATTTAATTTGAAAGTAAATACGAATTTTCAATGGCAAAACTTGAAACTACTACTATTATTTATTTAATTACCGTAAAATATTTTAAAAATACAAAAAGCAGAAGGTATATTAATTTTAGTAGGAAATATAATTATTATTAACTACACTATATAAAAAATTAATAATAATTTAGTTATGGTTGTATTATAATTATAATTAAAATTTTAATAATAACTACAGCATGCTTATCGAATGAATTTGGAAAAGATGTAAATAACAAAACAATTTTTAATTACCAATTTAATATTTAATTCAGGTACAATTTCAAAATGATGTAAAAACACTTTTGTTAATATAGGAAGAGCAAATTTTACTGCACAACAAAAATGATCAGAAACAAAACTAAAAAATATCTTATTTCAAATTTTTTAAATTAAATCACCTTAATTTCATCTTTTATGTAGTTAACACATCATAGTATTTTTCCAAAAAGATAACATTGATTTTGATATCAAAATTGTAATGCGTAAACATATTTCTAAATAAATTAATTAATTTACCTAATTCATCAGATGATGTCACGTACACTTATTTAATTTAAATTAAAATTAAATCATAACATAAATAATATATGGCCCATAAAGAAACTTTACACTAAAAAATTTTTTAACTTGAAAGTCTTTATTTTCTAGTATTCAATTCTGCTAGACTTGACAGTTTAACTTTAATAATAATTAAAATATGTTAACGATACTAAAATTGTTTCAAACGAAATAACCGTAATTACTGCTATACGTGTACCGTCTGTTTTTTCTTTGTTGTTCAAAATTTAGTTAAAATTAAAATTAAGCTTAGAAATTTCAGTAGTAGGTAAGTTAAATTACTTAAAAACCATACACACAACTAACAAAGTTTATAAACGTTTACCGATATGTAGGATTATGTTTTATAATACGCAAATTTTATATAATGTATCTTAAAAATTCACGGTAAGTTGTTTTACGGTACTATATTTTCTTGTACAAGTATTCCAAAAATTTCACAAATATTTATTAAGATTATTCATATTAGTTTTAAGTAGTAACATGATAATCGTATAGTCTGCGAATTTGTAATACTTTTTAAATTTATTATTATTGCCAATAAAATGTTGTAAAAACTCTGTGATAACTGTAAAATCTTCACGTTAAACTATTTTTAATTAAGAGTGACTTGATATTACTCATCATATACATTTTCAATTGCATCGATATTATATGATCATAAAAATAATGTTACTGTTCAAGAGGTTTAATATGCTTATCTGGATTTATTTCTATTAAAATAATATAATATTAAAAAACCACTTTTAATTATCAAATCTAAAAGGAATAAGTACCGTTTACGAAACTTTTTCTTGGATTTTCTCCTGGACGAGAATCATAAGAAACAAAAATCTCATCGATAATTCCTAAGATTCACATAGATTTTTTAAGATTTTCCCGGATTTATTTCGATTTACCTTTCCTTGTACACCAGATTTTCTCAGAAATTTCCCCCATTAATGATATGATTAAGCCATTCTTTTATATCTTTTTGTAGATTTTAAATTTCTGTACCCAATGTAATTAGATTTACGTTTAAAGCCTAATTAATATTAATTTAATAACAAGCTACGCAAAGTTCACGCGTACGATTGTATTATACGAATTATGGCCCCAAGCTTACTATTCAATGGTACATAGCAATGGATAAACTTTTAATCAATGACTGCACTGAGAATCAATTTAGACATGTTGTATTGTGTAACACTTCTTTTCTAAATGGAACCTTTCACGAAAGGTCAAGTTTGATTTGTATGCAAAATTATATCTAAATTTTAAGTTAGTGTAAACTCAAAAATTTTGAAAAATCTAAATTTAAAAATCCGTTTAATCTAAAAATACTTTGTTAAGTATTCTTGCTACTTTGAATACAATATTATTTAATTGAAATGAAAATGAATTAAATTTGACGACTATTTAAATTGAAATAGTTGATAAATTCTAAAATCTGTTCTATAGTTGAATGCACATTGAATTCAACTACATTAGAGTTTATTCACAATGGACGCAAGTGTATTATGAAACAAATTCGTAAAAAAACACCAATACCAAATAAAATCTTAATGGAGTATCGAATAATACTGGAGTTATATTGGGCAAAAAATCATTCCACGTCATGCAGTTTAAGGTTCATTGTTATTCGATACTCTATTAAGCTTTCATATGAAATTGTATTCTTACGTTTTATGTATTTCTTACAAATACGTTTATTGTAAATAAACATTTAACCTTCAAATAGTTGTTGTGTATTATTGTTATGATTGGAACAGTAAATCATAGATGTCAATTTTTCATTTTTCAAAATTTAGACGATGTGAACTTATTCTTTGTCAATTATTTTTACGGTGACCGCTGTCAGCCCATTGGGAAATAATCATACTGTCAAATATTCGTGGATTAAAACAAGAGAATATTTAAATACATTGATTATGTAAACAGGCTAATAAGAATAATATCTATGTAGTATAGTATTATTATATCATTGTAAATGATTTTTGGGCTTTTAGTTTGTTAATTTTTTAAGATTTTTATTATAATATATTCTTATAATTAGATATATTATGGAAAAACATTTGAAATTTAAAATTTATACGTTTCATTAAAATGGGATATTTACGGTGATATTCTACATTTATAAAAGAAGATCAGTCAATAATTTACTAAATAAATAAAAAGGTTTATTTTTTAACGCAAAACGAAAATCCGTTATAATACATTAATCCCACGTGCTCGAGAAAATGTAAATGAAGAGTTGAAATCGACATTAAAAGGTGTTTTAAACAACCATAGGTATCTACTTAAAGTAAAGTTTAATATTTTTAATAGTAAGTATTAATTATAAAGAATTAAATGAAGACTATACATACTTAATTTGTATATACTATTAGAATGATAATTTTGCTTTTAAGTCTATTAAAATGTAATTATAGCCCTTTAAATAGCTAAAATGGTATTAAAAGCGGATGCAATTTAATCAGGACTTTAATTTAGTTTTAATTAATATTAATTATTTGTATACATTATACAAATTAAATAATAACTGGAAATAATTTGAACATTTCCATATGGTAGTCGCAAGTTATTCATGAAAACTATTAGATTTTATTATTTACCGACTTAAGTAGATAGCGGTAGACCCAATTTCCAAGTTGTAACGTTCTAGTTAAAAATTACAGTAATTTATCGGCTACTAGAACGTATTGTACATCCTATAACTAAAAGTAATTTTTTTCAAGAAAGTTATAAGTTGTTAACTCAATTAAAAAGTATTTTTATAACGAAATTAGTAAATCACAGCTCCTCGTAGGTAGGTATACATATAATTAATTCTACCATTCGTTAAGGAATTTTTAACATTGATATATGTATAGTTTACAATAATTATCTTCGTGTCTAAATTATTATCTAAATCATTCGAGTATTTTCAATTAATTTTTAAATAATTTTATGTTTAAATTATTTATGTTGCATGTTATCAAATATATTACGATAATATTCCAACTTCTAAGCGGTAATGCAAAACGTTAAGTAAATTAATAGGTAATCTATTCAGTACCAAATAAGCTCTAATAGAATTCGCGATCGATTCCTAATAGCACCTGCAAAGCAGCAAATTCTTTTGACGGACCAGTTTGTCTAGATAGATTTATAATCGCTTAACTTTACCTATATCTCTTAAAGTGGTTCAACGATTCAATAATCTGTACTAATAGTTTTTTTTTCTTTGTGCATTATTAGTAAATTATTTAATTATAATCACTAAAATTGATAAATATAATTACTAAATTGTATAAAAAAACCTATACAGAAGAATTTTTTAAACAGTACCTAGTACGCAACTCAATTTTAAAATTTTAATTATATTAATTACATAATGGTATACAAGTAGGGTTTTTAAATTTTACTAAATTACTTTGAAATTCCATTGTACATGCAAGTTTTTAACCACACAGCATATATCGTCGGCTTGGAGCAAAAACAAGATAACTCCAAAATGATAGTTTTGAGATAATGCGACTTGAATGTTGAGTTGACAATGTAAAAGTATACTAATTCAAAACTAAATATCTTAATAAAAATTTTATTAGTGTTAGTACAATTATCTGATTTTGCCAGAACGTAGTTGAGTATGATTCGTATCCAATTGTGTAGATAACTCATTTTGTCCAAAAATGGAGTTATCTTGTTTTTGCTCCAAGCCGACGATATGTTTATTAGAATATAATATAATAGTCATCTATAGTATTAATAATGCATCCTTATAGACGCAACTTGATATTTAAATTTAAACATTGCCATGTACCATGTATTATATTATCTACATAATCTATAATAACACTATCACTATTATAATAGTGTTTTTCAATATGATGCGGATAATATAATTATGTTCATAATATAATATAATATTAGCTTTTAGTAAGTACTTAGTGAATAAACGTAAACATTTGCAATACATATATTTTCTCACTTCCAGTGGCTATTTTACCTTATCCTATCTCCCTTTGAGATTTGTCTTTCCCAAAGCCACATTTTAGTATTGCAGATTTTAAATATTTCAAATTAATGTGTTTATGATAACACACAAAAATAATGTACTTAATATATAAAACATAATAATCAATCAGTACTATACAAATCATACATTATAATATAATACCTATATCGAAAGAAAAGGGGGAGGGGAGTGACAAAACGATTAATTTTCGTGTACTTCATACTTCGATGTACTTCATAGAAGACTTTATGATGATACGAACATGAGTCCAATTATTAATAAATTGAAAACGCGTGTAGAGAATTATGACACGCGTCACTCCTGGCATAATGAGTTTATCAGTATATTATAATGTTCATCATAAAGACTATAATATTCACAAGACATGTGTATTCAGTTTTACTTTTTCAAATTATATTTTGTAATACTTGAACATTTCAACTTCCTATATTGAGTACCGAGTTTTCTCATGTCTAAATGTACAACATGTTGCAGATTCTAAATCTCGAGTTATTTGCAATACCAAAATATTTTAATCATAATTCAACATTTGATTATAAAACTGAATTCAAATGGAAGTAAAACTGCTATTGAAAACATGTGTGATCTTGAACTGTTACCAATTAACGGACAAATGAATGCTTTTAGATCCATTTAAATAATAATTTACCCTTTTCAAACCCTTTTCAGGCTTCTCGTTAAAAATTAGATATTTAATATCATAAGCATCATCTCTACATTTATTACCATATCGTTTAAAGAGTTATTGTAGACTGCACCAATAGTTCAATAGTCTCATAATACAACATATAAATTGCAACGATTGAAAAGCATAATCCTTGAATAGTTAAGCTTATAAGTAATTTTTAAGTAGATAAGATGGTGCTACGAGATTGATACTTAATTCATTTAACTATGTTTGCGAAAAAACATAAAATGAGAAGAGAGACCCAATGCAAAAATGAGATCTGCTTGTCTACCTTAGGTTAAGGTGAGGAACATTTTTTTTATGAAAAAATTTGTAATAAAGAGATCCCTGGTAAAAAATGAGATCTGCTTGTTTAGCTTAGGTTAGTGAAACAATTTTTTTTATGAAAAATTACGTAAATTTTATTTACGGTACAGATACGATTCTTAAATTTTGTGGAATGTTACAAATAAGTGGTCAGGACGTGCAAATATGACGTTATCGGGGCATTTAGGTTACATTTCAGTTTTTAATCTGTACATACAACCTTAAGTAACAAAAAAAGAATTAATTCATGGCCATTGGTGCTGTCTGCATAATATGTCCTTTTTTAATCACCCTGTGTTAATTTGGTTACGTTTCTAGCTACTGCCTTATCACTTAATCTACTCTATCACTAGTAATATGCAATTTTCTGAAGTTTTAATTTAAACATTTTAACATTATCACCGGTATCATTATTTTTGACCTAAACGTAAATTTCGAAAAAGAACAGACAGAAATTTTGTAAACAAATAAGTCCGTTATTATCGTCATTTTTTGAGAAGATGAAATTTTCCTCCAAAGAAAAACTTTTCTTAAAAATTAACAAGTGCCTACTGCTATAATAATACTCATATTATGCAGACACGCACTAGCTTTTTATTTACTTCATTATTATTCAAATGAAAAATCATCAACAATTTAGGGTATTTAAACATTGCAACGAGTTTATATAAACAGAAATTTGACCGACCTAATGACTTCTTTACATTTTTATTACCCATCAGTTAATTTTTACAATATTTTGTAAAGTAAGACATAGTAAAACAACGTTCCAATTAGTTCCAAAGTTTCCAATTAGAAACAACTTTTCTAGTATACTAGGTAGGTTGAAGTATTTTAAACTAATAAAAAATAATAACAGTATATATTGCGTTATGTAATGCATTTAATGGTTGGTGTTTCTAATAAGAAATTCATGCACTTGCATACGAATCTAGTCAATCAAAGAGTTCGGCCTGAAGATAACAAATTATCGATAAAGTTTCTGTTCGACTCAACGTAAGAAATAATTATTATTAATATGCAATAGGTAATGAAATGTTTTATGAAAACGACATTGAAAATCAAAAATTAATAAACTTATTAAGTATTATTAAAATTAATAGAAATACGTTTAAAAATATTCAGTTGCAAATGATACATGATTAATTAATTTTTCGAGAAATGCATCTATTAATATTGGATAGTGGGTACCTAATCATTTTGAATGACTATAAATAATTAATCAGGTTTATTTGAAAGGTGGGTTTGCCCGAGGTGCTTGTCTGTGGAATCTGCTCGTAATATTACGATGCGTGCCCCTGTAATTTTTGAAGTACTGCAAAAACTGCTCGAAGCATTTTACATTCTTGACTACATATTATTCTGAGAACTATATAATCTTTGTCGTTGAAGAATCGCCATTTGAATTGGTAAAGATTAGAAAAACTTGTACATTAAAAATCTTACCTTTGGTCGTCAGTAAAGAAGAATGTCAGCAAGATATATATTCTATGTCTGTAAATCGCCACATGTTATCCAAGTATTGCAAAGAACTTGTCTTCGACCGCGCACAAGCAGTTTTATTACACGAATTAAAAATAACGTTCAAGCCGGACGGCAGTCGTACGACAGCCGCCACATAACGGAAACACTAATAGCAATTCATTTATATGAAGTTTATCCAGCAAACGCTGATTTAATCTAAACGTTCAGCAAAAATCTCAGAAACAACGTAAACGCGTGTTAAGTATCGTATCTCCAGATACTTTTGTACGTTTCAGATTACCTCAAGCGAAAGTTGATCTATAACTGAAGACGGTCGATCGTCTTCTTGTGTGTTAACTGGTAAGATTATTAATCCACCAATCCAATCTTCTTGCGGCAGGTGAATCGAGGGGATACGCGGCAGTCTTCGGAGTGATGGAGAGTAGACACTAAAGGGCAACGACTCGAACTGTGCAGATCCGGAGGAAAACTCTTGAAACACATGTCCGCTAATCCGTTGCAATTTCTATGATTTACTATTTGAGCTATACATTTAGAAAACAATAATTACTGGTATTTTAAAATATTTACATATTTAATGATATTACTGGTATACACTTATGTATATCAAAAACAAACGTTTTAAGTACTATTACATTTACAGTTTCAGTTGTAGCCATTTACACATATTATATTTTTAACATGTGGCATAAAATGTTTTTTCCTACTACTATAACGATTGTTCTGCTACTTCCTTATACTTGTTGACTTTAGAAATATAAACGATAAAATACTTTCTTAACACTTCTCCTTTCTAGCTGATGCTAAAAACTAGCCGTCTTTGTTTTCTAAGAACACTTGATGGGGTCGCCGAATCAGTTCCTTTTAAGGGTTGTCGCGAACTTGTCTTGCGTTGTGTTTTTGTGTTTCCATCAATTGTTTGGAAACATGTCGATCAGGATAACGACACGTGAAACGATAATGGTATACATTTCTAATAAATATATAGATTACAACTTTACTTTTTGAATTATTATCAAATTTCAATAATAAACAAATCCATCATATATTTGACCCAAAAAAAGAAGAAGAAGAATGTAATAGATAATCTACCCCTAGCTCACTTATTACTGCTAGAATTCGATAAAATCTTAGATGACTTAAGTTTGTTGTTCAAAAATGGAATAGAGAAAAGCAGTTATCCGTTACTACTGTTTCTAGATTATGACAAATTATTTATGATTTGAAAATTTTGCACGAATGGTATAGTATGTACCTACATCGGAAGGACGATATACTAGGAAAGACTGAACACATTAAAAGTGTTAATGAATTATCAACAGTTATATTTGTCAATGTAACATACTGTTATTATAATGTCTTAGAATTTTAGTTATACATTTAACTGTATTGTAAAAGTATAACTTATGTTGCTTTTTAAGTAATTTAAAACCAATATATTAAAATTCACATTTAGTAGCAACTATTAATTATTAATAAAATAAAGTATGTCGGTTATTGTGTTAATTCCGTAATGTATTTATTAATTTTTAACGAACACTTGTAATAAGAATTATGTATTAATTACATCTTAGGTCGAATTGCACCACCGAAGCGAATAACCTAACCATTGTAATTAGTGGAAATAAATTGGAATATAATGTTAGGTGAATCATCTAAGCCTGAATTTTAATTTTACACAAGTTATCACAACGACAGTATTATAAATAATAAAATAAAATTTGCTAAATTAACATAGAAATAATATTAAATAATCTCAAATCTCACATACCTAATACCATCATAGGTATAAAATTTTGCAATAAGATGAGAATATTTATATAAAAGGCTTTTAAATTATAACCAAATGATGAACATTTTTAGTAGTTATAAAAATTACTATAAATGCATGTGTATTGTATAGTATGTAGTAAATAACATTATGCACATTAAACATGCATTTGCCAAGAAGTGATATGGTAATTTACATCGGTCAAAAAACAAATCATAAAGTTATTTTGTAATAAAACACAGTAAACATGTTCTTGGGTTCTTTAATACTTGAATTTGAACCTGGATTATAGGAAAACCAACACGTTGCTATTTGTATACATATCTTTTAGAAGTTGTGAGGTAACGGAAGAGAGACATGTGTAAATGTTTATGTCAATATTGCAATATTGTAACACTCAAATATAAATCAAAGAAAATTATTTAATAAGTAAATTTCGCTCACTATATTTGTAGGTGGTCCATTAAAACAAATTTGAAAAAGTTTAAAACCGAAGTGTAGGAACGGTTGATCAAACTTTTGGTCTATTATGATAATTAAATGCAAATTCTTTAACCGCTTATTATAAAATTTTTCACAAACTTACCATTAATTAAGAAATTTTAGCTAAGTTTACTATTAATGGAAATCGGTAAGTAGAAAATATAAAATTCCTATATCGATAAATTGCATTTTTTAATATCGTTAAACTGCGAATAAATTATTTTTTATAATATGTATATATGTATATACTTTTTTAAAAATTCTGTGAGTAAAAATTTAAATATAATATTTTTAATATTAAAAATGGGCTTGTGGTATACTACGTATAATACGTAGTATTATTTATAAGATATAATGCTTGTACAGAAAATGAATAAAATTTAATATTTTTATCCCTTTGCCATTTAAGAAAGTTTGTTTTTCACTTTTTTTTCAATCAAACAAAATAAAATAAAAACTTATTTACAATCCACCCTATACAACAAAAATATACTGCATAGTATAATATTACGGTACGTATACATAATATAAGGGCGAAGTGCTATAGGCCTTCGTCGAGTAATATTTAAAGGGCACCTTACACGAGGGGATTTTTTCATGCGATCTATCGCCGCAACTTGTCGCATCAACTTATCGCCTCGTGTAATACAAAATCGCTCAGGCGATTTTTTCATGCGATTTTGTAGTACCAACTTAAAATTAAAAGAAAAAATTCGTAAAAACTTCAACATTGTTTCATTTGACAATTTGTTTACTTACAACTTCGTGTTTATTTTTCAAGTTTGTTATAATTTATAAAGTAAGGTAAGTTTTGTTTTATTTTTGAAGTATTATTTTTATATACATTAAGTTTCAATTCAACTAGCTATCATGGCACCAAAGATGAATGAAGAATTTACATGGAGCAAATATGCATTGGAAACATTCATACGATGCTATGAATGCTTTTCAGAATTAAATTCAGTTTATAATATATAATTATAATATTTAATGTAACCTCTATATTATCATAGTCTACAGTAATTTTTCAAGTTGAAACCGTAGGTTGGTATTACAGCAAATACGTCATTTATGACAGAGTCGCCTATAAATAAATGCCTCGTGTAAAGTGACCATGCGATAAGTCGCAGCAACTTTACGCATGGCAAAAAATCCCTGCAACAAGTTGCGGCGATCGATCGCATGAAAAGATCCCCTCGTGTAAGGTGCCCTTAAGCAATTAATTCTTCAAAGATGTTCTCTTGTGAGAGAAACACAGTTGAAGTAACCAAATGTACTTGGTCGACGATAGAACCGACAACCTCCATATAGCATATAGCAACGGCATTTTGTTATTTACGGATTAAGGAACAAATTAAAATAGGGTTCATTTTTTCATTGCAAGGTACGAAGAGAAATCACAATTTGATAGCCGGAGAACTCTACTATACATAATAAAAAAATTTCTATAATAACTCCATAAACATATTTTTCTTTTTACACTAAATGTTTATAGCCTTTTTGATTTTTTTTTTCAACTATAATACAGAATTTATTAATAAAAGTATTACAAAAATTTGGGTACAATATGTAGAAAATATAAATTGTCTAATCAATTTGCGGAAGGGCAGTGCCATCGTCAAAGCCAAGCCATCTAGCAGCAGGTTTAAAACGATGCCGTGTGCCGCGAATGCACATACTAGTGGCACGTATAATAGCTACACTTATTCTAGCTCTGAGCCAGCCCAGTATTATATATTATATTATATTAAATTATAGCCTTTTTGATATTTTTGATATTTTACATTCGCTAATTTTTCAAGAAAAACTAGATGGTTATACTCGAGCTCTTGTGGTTGCAACTGTATAATATTAGTGTGCAAAAATTTCTTGCTTCTTGCGCGTTTGTTTGGATTTGTACCTAATGTATCTGATTCCTAATTCTGCATCCATAAATACAATACGTGCGGAATGTTACACACGTTACAGATTTATTGGTAATTACTAATTGAAAGATTCTTCTAAAACACGTTTTAAATATATAAGTTAATCAAAAATGGGAAAGTAACAAAACAGCGAGAATAATTTTTTAATCAATATTTTTTGCTGACTGTAAAATAAAACAAAGTAAAATATGTTATTTCTGCAAACCGAACATCTTCCTCAACATGAAATTAGTAGCAATGGCTGTGCCGCATAATTGCTTTATTAAATTAATTTATTTAATTTGATTTTTAATTAATTTAATAATAGACAAATTTATGTTTTATTAAAAATTAATAGAATGAAACAAACATTTTTTTAAATTATCTTCGTGGTAATACCCGGCTATGTAGGTACAATGCACAAAAACCTTTGGTTAAAAATTGAAAAATTAACCGTACTTAATTAACTAATAATTAACTAACAATATATTAGGTATGTTCACCTCGTTAGAGCATCGACTAAATCGTGCTTTAATTATAATTTTTAGTTTAAATTTACATAACCGTGATGGTTTTAAATGTTACATTATTTTGAAAACCGCAAACCGAAAAGAGTACTTTGTGTAACATTTTCCTATTAAATTTCGATAACTTATTAATTATTATTAATCTCATTGAAATTATAAAAAACATTACATCTAAATATTTTCTTATGCTACACACAAAGAAAAATGTACTTTAAATTCAAAATATTGTGCTTTCAACTAGATTTTAAAAGTTTTGCTTTAATAAGGAGAAAATTGCTTTAAAATCGAAAGAATTGCAGTACTTGTACTTTCAAAGACGGCTTTTGATTTATATGTGGTAATTTACCATTGAATTAAAAGAAATGTTATTAAAACAATTGCATTTATTTTCGAATAGCAACTCGACTATTTTTCAAATAAAGTAATTTTAAAATGAAAGTAGAAGTAAAAGAGTATACTTTTAAATTGAAATTCTAGTGGATTTTTCGTTATCATCTTAGCATTTAAGATTAAAGTGCAATTAAACCAATGGTAAGCTCTTTTATTTACCAACCTACACGTACATTTTGCAAAATTGTAGTTTTTATTTATAAGTCTGATGATAACCGTAGCGTCTTTCTTCGCAATATTTTTCTATACGATTCATTTTCATTTGTTCCCGAAGAGGTGAGTATTATAATTAATAAGTGTATGTAACGTACATTTACAAAGTGAAAAATGGCGAATTTCTACGATTTTAACACAAATTGTTATAATTATAGTGATGTTGATGAACCCGAATTATTTAGTACATTAAAAAAGCTTCATGTTCAAGAGGCATTTCAGTACTTAAAAGGTAAGTGATTGATAATATTTATTAGGTAATATTTTTGTAGTGAATTGCAATATTTTGGAGGTGGCTCAAGCCAGCTCAAGCCGTAGAATTATGATTTAAGTATAGCATTCTCTTTTGGTCCCAGTGGTTCTACTTTTTAACTGACAAAAATTTTTTTATTTTTTTATTTGTTATTTGTTAATCGACATGTTATCGTTTTTTTTTTAAATTTATTTATTAACTTCTCACTGGTTTCATACGCGTTTTGCTAAAACGTCATTGTGCAATATATGTAATTACTGTACACAGTTAAATAGAAATTTTAATTTTAGGAAAACAAATTACAGTTGAGACGTTAAGATATATTACCGACTTTGACATCAAAGAATTAATCCCGGAGACGAATTTTGGTTTAAGGGTATTATTACGAAAAGAATTGAAAAGCTGGAAAGCCACAGAAGTAAATATAATATGTATTATAATATACCTAAATACTATGACAATTTGCACAATCATATCCAATTGATGATGTATACAGTTACTCTTAAAAGAACTCGGTCATCCCAATAATGTAAATTTCGCATTTTAAAGCCATTTTTTATCATATAAAAATCAATTTTAAGGCAAAACTTTTTAAAAACTCTTGTTACAAATTTCATTTCCTTTAATTTTGTTTATATACATTTTTCTATTTTGTGGCATAGTTTCTGACTTACAGCGGCTTTAAAGAGACTGTAAAAATTTTATAAAACTCCCATAAAACCAATGTTAATAAATTTTATTAATTTATAGTCTTTTTCAAGTCTCTGTAAGTCAGAAATGGTGCCTCAAAATAGAAAAATGTATATAAACAAAAATGTAGAGAATGAAATTTACAAGAATAATGCCTATTTTTTTTTTAAGTTTGGAGAAGGTGATGATAATTCCATCTCTGCAAATTCACCACATATCAATAAGTGGCTGGAATCCAATTCTACCAACAGTAGCAGTGAAAAGGAAAATTTTAATCCAAACTTGGTAAGAATTTTATTAAGTTTATTGTACATCTACGTTAAATAATGTTTATACAAGTACGTAACGTAATTTACTTATATTGCAGGATATAAACGATATTTTACAAAATGATCATCATGGGAGGCATCTGTTGAAAAAGTCCACTTTAAACGGTGACGACCGCATGACATTATCGAGAATTATAATTAATCATATAATTCTAAATAATCAAATTTTAAATAAAGGGGGCTTTGAAAACTTAGTGCGAGAAATTATTAAGCGATTTCCAAAGGAGCATTCGGTTAGTTCTATTCACTTTGTTTTCCCATAGCAATTAATATTTTAATTCTTCGTATTTTTCAGGAATATTATTATAGTGCAAGTACCAAGTCTAAAAGGCAAACCGAAGTATTGTATCATAGATACATAAATTTAAGACACAAAAATAAAATTAAACGTTCACACGAAGAACCAAGTAGCAGTAGTGCAACTTCAGAAAATTGCAGTTTTCAGGAATTTGACGAGACAATAGCTCTAAATTGTCAAAATTGGCTCAGGTATAATTTTGAACCATATGAAGAAGTTGTAGAAAACTGGCAGGCAACATACGTATTTCGTAAACAGAAGAAGTACGAGAACAACCAAGAGTTATTAAACGATTGGCCAATTCTAAAATCAGTTCATGGGTCAAATTTAGTAAGTAATTTAATTTATACTATAATATCTGCTAACATCAACTTAATTTCCAGTTAAATATTGAATTTAGTTTAAAATTTCCTGGAAAAGAACATTTGTTATTGAATAAATGGACAACTTTTATTGAAAAAATTGTTCCCCATTTGGAAAAAAATATAAAGGACAAATTGTCGTTAACTATATTATCCCAGACGAAAGATTATTTACACGAAAGTAAGTTTTTTTAAAGTAGATAACTATTACTATAAATTCCCATGTATCATTTGTTATATACTAATAGTACTATTTATTTTCAGATACCAAATATTTAAGGCTATGTCAGTTACTGAATGCTGTTTTGGTTCCATCGGGGCGATATAGTACACTATTTATAATTTTTTGTATTGTTTCCTTAATAAAACTGATAAATTTATAAATAATTTTATTTTAAAATAATACACCCCAACAACATTATTAAATGACATTTATTTTCAATTTGAAATACAATAATTTTAATTTAAAGTTCAACTAGTTTTAAGTCAAATAACAGTGCCATTACATTAAAAGTAACAATTTTCGAAAGTAAAAGCAAAGGTTTTTAAATATGATACTGTTAATAAAAGTATTTACTTTTGAGTTCATAGTAGTTTTATTTAAATATGAAAGACATATTTTTCGAAAGTAAAAGCTGGCGTTTTTGAATTTTATGCTGATAAAGCAAAAATATATACTTTCGAGTTGATGGTAGTATTATTTAAAAACAAAATGAAAACATCATCTTTAAAACGAAAGTGCTTTATTTCGATTTCTACAATCAAAAGTAGTTCTACTTTTAAATTGAAATTATTAGTTGTCTACGCCTTTTTAATTGCAAATAATTTCAAATTTGCTGCATTACTTTCGATTTTAAAGCAAAATTTCTTTGCGTGTACGATTAAAAAGCATCGTAAAAAGAGATGGCATACTTAAACCATTCAATAATCTATTGTACTTCTGTTTTAAAAATTACTTAAAATTAATAAATTTAAAGTAGCACTCCTTACCGCAGTATCTTCATGATAATAAGTAAACTTTTTATATCTACTTATTTTAGTAACGTGAGAACATTATTTTAATGTCACACTTAACGGCCACACCAGCGGCATGCAAATTTTACGTAAAAATTGAAGCTTGCTTTGTCATTCAATGATTCAATGAAATAGAAATTCACCGGTTTACGAAAATTGTCATTTTAAGGCAGTGCCTTTTGATTTAGTATTTCGTACGGATTATTTACTAAATTATTTTCAAATTATTATTTACATTAGTAATTTGTCAAGCTTTTACGTTGTAATCATATTATATTTATATTTTTATACAAAAAAGTTGTCAATGAATGATTCTTCTCAAAGGAATTCATACTTTAGAAATAACTTGGAGTAGGTCATTCATCGTTACCTTACTTTCAAGCCATTACAATTTTTATTTACATTTTTTGCAGATTATCCGAAATTGTATATAACACTGTAACTAATTAAATGTGTGATAAATATCTTGTTTACAATAGTGTAGTTACGATATCAGTATTGTAAAAAAAGCATAATCAAACGCATTAGAAGATTACAC
Source organism: Cantharis rufa (assembly GCA_947369205.1). Lineage (NCBI taxonomy): Eukaryota > Metazoa > Arthropoda > Insecta > Coleoptera > Cantharidae > Cantharis > Cantharis rufa. Next base: position 33,318,022 of record OX376304.1, read on the forward strand.
CAGCCCTTAACACGTATTTCATACAAACTCTTATTTTGTTCTTTGTCGAAATCGGTAATTTTTGTTTAAATCGGAATTTTATTTACCCTAAATAGTATTTACCTATGTTATTTCGTTAGGTACCTATACTCTCGTCGACGTTTTGTATGAAGTTTGTAGGATTGACTGTAGCCAAAAATTACAGATGAACGTTTAAAATGAACACAAAAATACTTTCCTCAAGTTAATTTATTATTTTAATCATTTTGAACGTTTATTTATTTCAAGAAGGGCTGTACCTCTTTACCAAATATAATTACAGATGAACCACAAAAAACACATTTATTTCGAATAAAATGTTATTTTTTCTTAATACAATTATTATTAAATTTAATCAACATTACAATTACTTTATTGTCTGGTACTTTAGTGCCGCTTGCAAGTTTAATGTTTTATAATCAATTTGTATTAAAGATTAAAGAAATATTAACATAGTTAACAAAAATGTTGAAAAGGTACAAAGTAGATATTTTGGCTTTACAAGTGGCACAACAGAGAGAAAATGACATAATAAGGTAGACATAGAAAATTGTACTTTTTTCAAAAGTGTGTTGAATGGGGAAAAAGATGGGAACTGGCTTTATGGCCAGCAAAACGAGAAAGAATATGTCACTTGGTTTCAAACCAATATTAGATATTAGATATTGAGAAGAATAGGACTTGTAATAGGACTGTAGGAAAAAGATATAGGAGATGAGGAACAATTTTATGAATTACCGCATAAAAAGTATGAGGAAATACTTACATATGACATTAAAATAGTAATGAGTGTAAATAGTTGGTATTTGGGCAAGAAAAGGCATATAAACATTACAATTGGTAAGCGTATGCGTAGTCTGCATAACAAAGGAAAGAGTACTCACTACCCATATAAATAAATTTATACAGCAACGTGGGTTTGTCCAGACGGCAATACTGTAAATTAGTTAGATGATGTTTTGATAGAATATAGACGTGAAAGTACTATAAAATAATGTTATAACACATACGGGAACGGATTTAGCTTCAGATCATTTTATAATCAACTATACCAAATAATAGAAATAGGTATACAGAAAAACATGCATAGCATATATACGATAACAAAAATAGGATGAAAATATAACTCAAAACTGAACATCAAAAAGCAAAATATCGGCAAGTAATGAAAGAGGTTTTATAAAAGGCAGAAAATACAAAAAAAACGAACTGAAGAAAAAAAAACGAAGTATGAAAATCAAAACAGAAAGTACAAAATGATAATAAGAGAAAAGAGAACATGAACTAAAGAAACTAGACAAAATGTACTAGGATACTAGGAACTTTTTTAGTTCTTTGCCTGATGTTGCCGCGTAGTATTGTGAAATCGTTTGTGATATTTATACTGAAAGTGTATTTTATTCGTGATAACTTAAAAAATATTTTGTTTTAAAAAGTGTATGCATTTTGTAGGTTTTCTAAAAGGTTGATATGGTAAATATCCAGTTGCCTACGTAAATTACGTATTCATCGATTATTATTTATAGTTTAGTTATAGATTATTTATATTTATATGTCAATTAGACTTCAGTTGAGTAACTGTGGTTTGTAGTGAAATATATCAATTTTGTAGAAGAAAAACAGATTAAAAATGGTATAACAAAACAATTTAAGTATTAAATTAATTAATTAGAATAAAAATAGTTAATAGTTCAAATACGATAGATAAAGTTCCATTTTATTGAAGAAGTAATAATTACAGGTTTGTATAAAAATCCATAGGCCGGCCGTGATCCTTGTAAAAACACCTGATTTATATTGGTCGTAAATCAAAATACGAAACGAGAAAGTTTGGAAAAATTTACAAGAATTCTAAATTCCGAATAGATAAATAAATAATAGGATAATAGAATAGCTTCTTATGTAAGATTAGTATAATTTAATGAGGAAAAATATAGTATATTCTAGCCAGAATCAAACGCTGTATGTATGATGACGATCTTAATGATACAATAATCCAAATTATATTTATCCTGCTTTATAATCTATTAAAATTTATAAAGTTTGTAAGTAATGCAATTTTTCTCAAAATGTTATGCTGGTATTCTAATATACGTTTAGTGCCTTCACTAAAATGAAAGAATTACTGTATAGTTATCAATTATTATTTGTTTAGATGATTTTTATTCACTATAAATAACAAAATATTATTGTTATTGACTAAAAAGCAATTTAATAAATTACTGTTCGTTTAACATACTAAACTAATGTGGTTTTCCTGTATTATCGAATAAACCTAGTTAATTGTATTTAGTTTGTTCTTGGCCAATGTAGTAGAATTTATTAATCATGTTGAAATAAAAACTTTTCATTCGTCTGATTCTACTCGTTTTTTATTGTAAAAAGACACTACATGTTTCGGGTAGCCCCATTTTCAAGTGTTATCTATATTACGGAAAAAATGCTTATAGCCACTTACATTCTAAAAAGTTTAGAACTAGTCACATTCACAATTAAAATTAAATATTAAAATATATTCAAATTTTGAACTTCAAAAAACGTCATATTCTATGATATAAGCATTTTTTCCGTAATATAGATAACACTTGAAAATAGGGCTACGCCGAAACATGTAGTGTCTTTTTTACAATAAAAAACGAGTAGAATCAGACGAATGAAAAGTTTTTATTTCAACTAGTTAATTGTAAATAAGTTGTTCTTTCTATAGTTTAGTACAATTAATTCTCCTGTGGGCGAGGACCAATGAAAGTGTTAAATTTGCTACTGAAGGTAGTAAGTAGTGACAGGGTAACAGGGCTGTGGTGCAACCAGAAACGCATAATTACATTATTAATTACATAATACAAATTATTAAATAAAATAATAAAAATAACATGAAAGGTTCATGCTTTCTTATTCCTTACAATTCTACTATTAATGCAGTACCCACGTATTTGCTTCTAATCAGTCTTCAGTCATTATTTGACTTCACATATTATTTAATTTTTCGAATAGTCATAATATTATTCAAATATTCAAATTATTTGATTATTGTTTAAATGTTATTACTCAGCCGCTGAGATAGTTAGGCTGAGCATATCCGAATGCAATCATTTCCATTGTATTAAACATCAGCAGAATAGAGTGAAAGCTTTTAAAAAAATTTGCTCCTTCAAGGATAATAATAAAAATATGGAAGCTGTTTGAATTTAGACGCTTTCTAAATCTGGGTACTACGCCGAATGTAATACACCCGGATTTCCTACCGCTTTGTTTCCAAAAATCATAACTAGTGACTTTTTGACAATTGATTTTCAGAAACCGTAATAGTAAAGTCGTAAATAGAACTATGTATACTGATCAACGTTTCGAAGTCTTTATTACTTCTTCTTCAGGATCTAAAATCAATCAACTGCAATTAACAACAAGCAACAAAGCATTGTCTTAACATTTACCAATAAGGCAGTCTTATAAATGTATAATTGACAAATTCGAGAGAATACATTCAGAAAGCAATAAATTATCTTCTACACCAAACAAAAATTCTTTAAATAAATAATTAAACAATACGTCAAATTTTAAACATTATTTTCTCTAAAAATTCCACTAAAATAGCCTATAAATTTAAATATTATCAAACCAAACAAAAGTATGATAACAACCCAATGGGCAAAAATACACAAAATACAAAAATAAATTCTCCTCAGTTTCATCGCGTCTTCTCTGTAGTTTACACAATAATAATTTTTAAAAAGTACATCTCACAAATATTCCTTTTCAATTTGGAAGCTTCAAAATTGGGTATTTTCACATTGTTGAAATTAAAGTTGTGTTTCGTCTCTATATGGTGTGTGCTACTAATACCGTGCAATTATTTTCATGGCATGGCCAGTGTCCATTCTTTCTCGTCCTTTTTCTCTCCCAGCATCATCAGCTAGATCACAATCTTTTTTATGCTGTTATATCCTTTGTTAGAGATACTGTTTCATTTGACCGATATACGTTTTATTGCAATTTAAACAAGGGATCTCATAGTTATTAGCTCTGATAAATTGTCCTCAGAGATAGTGCTAGGAGTAGGTACTATATATTCCTAACCTACAGTAGTTTTTAGTGTAGTCTGAATTCTCTCCGTCAATCCCTTTATGTAAGGGAATTTAAAATATGGAACACTATCTCCACTTTTTCGATCTACGTTATCCGGCCTTCTTGAGCTATTCACTTTCTTCCATTGGGAATTAATAAACCAAGGTGGATAATTTTTATTTTTTAGAATATCTGTTATTTTTATTCTGTTTTCTCTATGGAATTCAGGATGTGATACCTTATTCAACACTCTCTTCATGAAACCGGTGATAAGTCCCATCTTTACGTTAGTGTGGTAATATGAATGGTAATCTACCATCTTATTGGAGCTTTTTAGGCTTTGCGTACCAATCCGTAATCAACAATCCCTCCGGCCTTCTGATAACCCTAATGCCTAGGAAAGGAATTTTACCATTGTTTTCTTCATTTCTCCATTGTAAACTTGAGTCCCGCATGAAAATTATTTAATCTTTCCAAAATCTCATCTTTTTTCACATATGGAACTGCCGAGAGAGAATCATTCACGTATAGCCTAAAAACGGTACCTCAAAAGATAATTCACCCAACACTTCGCCCAGCAGGTTCTCCATCACCAGGACTACCCATTGATAAATCATCCAACTCTTTGTAAAATGTTTTTTTCAGTGAAAAATAGCTATAATCTAAACAAATCTCTATACCATATTCAAAAAATCCTTCTCGCATAAATCTATATAAGCCTTTATTAAGTGCCAACGTTCTTCTATGCAATCTAACACCATTCTTTTATGAACACTAGGGAATAAGGAAACAACATTAAACGATACTGATCTATAATTAGATGGTATTCTAATATATTGTAGTTATATTTACCATATCAATTGAATTCTTAACATTGTATACGGATGTAGACATAGCTTGACTACGGATTCTGCTATAACATAATTAGCAATATTATACGGGGGAGATTTTATGCAGCTTACCACTCGCTTTAAACATATTTTATTCTTGTGAGTCTTTTTCAGACCATACATCTTTGGGGTATCAAAGTAGGTCTGATAGGGGATTTGTATTCATTAACAGATATACTGTTACTCTTCTTTAATTTCATCATAAATGTATTTATCTTGATATGGTATAAATTAGTTGGGTCTTTATTAAGAATTTTATAAACTTCTTTATTTTGTACTATTTTTTCTATTTTGAGGTCATATTCTGTTCTGTACATTAGTACATTAGTACAGAACAGAATAGCTGTATTATTGCCCTTATCAGAACGAGAAACAATTAAATCTGCCTGTTTAACAAAATTTAGTGTGTCTATAATTTTTTTAATTAATTATTTCTTAACGGGTTACGGTTTGTTTTCTTTGTCTGTAATTAGTAACAATGTTAATGCATTTAGCTCTTAAAGCATCCACTTCAGCTTCTTGCAACTTCAATCTCTGCAAACTACCCTCCTTATCCTTTATACTATTCAATAAGGGTTTAGTTTTCACTGGTTTTCCAAATTTAGGACTATAATTTAAAGTGTGAACTACCATAGATAGATATAATACAATCGTTATATTGTATATTTTGTAATATACAATAGCTTTTCAGTAATTATGATCAATAATTAAAAATAAATGAAAACCTTGCTCAGCGCCATATATAATTTTAGTGATGTAAACTATTGTTAAATATTAGTATAGATAACCCAAATAAATAAATAAATAATTGATAAATAAGTGTATTATTGGAACAAGTTATAAAACGCACAACCGTGAAGAACAACGGTTTCTGACAATCTACAATTTACATTAATTAACATTTACTTTTTATATCTCCTATAATTTTTCATATTTAATGTGATATTAGAAAAGACGTACATTTTAATATTAAAAAAAAATTTTTTTTAATCATTTACTATCAGATTGTACATAATATGTATAGTTATAACCCGTATCTGTAAATATGTATCTGTATCGATGAATTCTCTCTCACAGAAGTTGCAGAAAATAAAAAATCACCTTCTATGTTTGTCAACTTGGTGACAAATTATTATATAGTGCGATGTGTTGAAATTTTCAGAAAAATGTTCAGGTTGCAAATTGTATGGGAATTGAGAAAATTCTTTTAAATTAAAATTTGATTTCGATTTTAATAGAAGCATAAGTTTGGTTTGCTTATATTATATTAACTGGATACCCGGTTTCACACGGGGGTCGCACTAAAAATAAAATACTTTGTATTTGTCTGAAGTACTTCGATTTAGTCCCTTAAAATTTGTGCAGTAACATTTCTAAATATAAAGAGGATCCGGTGGAAGTTAGATAGGTAACAATAATTGCATTTTTCCAACCATAACAGCATATTCTAAGTTATTCGTTTTTCCGTTTAAGAGTCCGGCAGTATTAGCATTCAGAATTCATCTAACCTATGGCTACACATGGATCTGTTTCATAATTGATTTCTACTTTATACCCCATTGCTACACAAATTTTTACTGTCCATTGACGTATGTTTGTGAAGCTCGTAGTGCCCTTTTCTTGCGTGCTTGAAGTGCGTCCTGGTGAACCGCGAATCAAAATGTCACGGTTTGTATTTGGTTCGATTAAAATATCTACCTTTCAGTAAGTGAATCAAGCTAAATTAATCTTGGTATTTTTTTTGATTGGTCCGGAGATCAATTCCGTAAAAGCAAGCTTTGGGCATTTTTTATTGCATTCGTCACATTTCGAAAAGGAGAGGCAGCATAGTTTAGACGTTTTGCGCTTTGCATTTTATTTTGCGAATTTAATGAGATCTCTCTCTTCTCTCACATTTTTAAAGATATTCCTATTTTCCCCTGAAGGGAAAAACCTTCCCCAAGGCTTACTGAGTAAGTTAGCAAAGTTTGGTTAAAATCAGTCAAAGCGTCTAAGGGTGACATACGAGACCAACAAACAAACTTTCATTTTTATATTATAAATAAAGGTGATATCTAATTTAACTTACAACAATCCTGAGTAAAAGTTCTTTCTAAATTTACTATATTATTAAAATCTTCTAAAAAAATCTAAAAAAAAAATCGTTTTAATTATCTTTCCTATTGTATTCTTTCTTCAAACTGTTTTTCTCTTTTAAACGATAGTCATTAATTTATTTATTGTTATTATAACGTCTTATGACATATTATCCATGCGGTCGATTAATAACCTTTCTTATTTTCTTATAATACATATAATACATATTATAATATACGGCTGTTATCCTATTAAGGAAAAATCGATTACAGGTGAGAAATGCACAATTTGGTATATAATTGCAGTAAGTAATAGCACAATATGTGCATAATCATCTTATAGACAAATCATTAGTAAATCATCAAAAATCAGGTATATAGAAATAAAATATTAAAGATGTATATAGGTATGTATAGTATAAAAAGTGGCAGTTAGAGAGCACGGGTGACGGTAAACTGCACGAACGACTTAAAGTAACGGTAAAACAAAATGGTAAACTGCACTCCGAGCAAAACAGAGAAATTTTAATCCCTGTGGTAAACTGCACTCCAAATTCGTGCAGTTTACCATTAGCAGGTAGTGTCGAGGTGCGTAAGCCGCACCCGTCGTAATCCCAAAATTTGTTAGGATTATTGCTTAACTATAAACAAGCATAGATTGCAAAATGCCAAAAATTAACCAAAATGTAGATATGTAGTTCTACTGACGGTGCGTGCGTTCTGATATAGTCTTAGTGTAGGCAGGCAGACGCGATTGTGACATAGCCGGGTGTACATCGGGTGTATTACGCAACATTATGCAATAATTTAAAAAATAAACGCAGAACTCGTTTTTAGGTTAGAAATTGCCTTGGTTGCGTTCGTCAAAACGGCGCGTAGCGCCCGGAGCGGAGGGGACCGGAGCGGAGGGTAGCGGAGCTAAATTAATAATTAGCCCTGCCGTAAGCAGGGGCGTAGTTAGCCTAGATTGCAAAATGCCAAAAATTAACCAAAATGTAGATATGTAGTTCTACTGACGGTGCGTGCGTTCTGATATAGTCTTAGTGTTGGCAGGCAGACGCGATTGTGACATAGCCGGGTGTACATCGGGTGTATTACGCAACATTATGCAATAATTTAAAAAATAAACGCAGAACTCGTTTTTAGGTTAGAATCTCGATTGCCTTAGTTGCGTTCGTCAAAACGGCGCGTAGCGCCCGGAGCGGAGGGGACCGGAGGAGGGGACGCTTACTCTCTAAAAACATCCCTCTAGGTCGCTCAAATTCGCCAAAAGTGCAACTCGAAAGGGGTGAAACTCGTAAGGGGCGAAACTCGTTAGCAACGCTCGATGTCTACCTGACCGGCTCACAATCCAACCGGCTCACAATAGAACTCGGGAGCGGATCAATTCCCTATGTATAATGCATGTAAAATTTTGATTTTCAAATGCCGTTTTCTCGAAAACTACTGGATAATCCGCATCGAAGTGCGGTCTAAAAATGCTCAGAAAAATGTCCTCTTTCTAATAGAAAAAAAAATCAAAGCCCAATTCGTGCGGGCAGTTAACTGACAGTAACCATTTTTTGTATAACATATTTAAACAATATTTCATAATATATATAATAAAATTTCTCACTTGGTAATGAATTAATTAAAGGATCAATATTTAACTATAATCTTAATGATAAATCCAGTAATTAAATGCTTAGAGTGCAGCTTACCATTATGCAGGTAATTTTGGGGTGAAACTTACCTGGACAATGCTCGGAGTGCAGTTTACCACTTTGTAAATTTTTGTGCAGTTTACCATTTGCAGGTCGTTTTGGAGTGCAGTTTACCTTACCCCGAGAGCACACCCCCTTGTGAATATAAGTAAATATTTATTTTAACTAATGACTGTACTCTTATTCCAAAAAATCACCAATTGAAAAGTTTTTTGGAATACTATTGCACAAATTACTGTGCTGACTTCAAAAATATTATTCTGTTTTGTACCCAATCATCTAAAAAAACTTTTATTTTTCAACTTAAAAGTTAAAACCGCTTATTTTTAGCATTTTAACTAAAATTTGATCTTTACAACTTACTATACTTGTGTATTTATTTGTAAACATTTAATTATCTACCAACAAGTTTTAATGCAAAAACCACGAATCAATTGATTACGGTGTGAATTGTATTTTAATTATATATATGTATATAGTATATTTTATTATTGTTATTTCAATAATCGTTCTGTTGTTAAATAAGAAAACTTCTAACACGATTCTGTATGTTTTAATGAACGTTATGCTCTTCTAGAGCTATAAACCAAGAATGGTTAGGTAATGTGAGTAATGCAGACACATATAAACGAATTGCCTGTAAATGGTATTAGTAAATGTCTATTAGAGGCATAGTTTACACACAAATTGCTAATAATTACTTCAACGTAATGGAAGTTGATGTTTCTGTTTCAGTTCGTGACTTCTCATGAAGCAGCACTTGATATTGGAAGTAGTAACATACAACTTACTAGGTACTTTGCTTTATGTTTTATATTAACTTATTTTTCTTAAAAACAATAAACAAATAAAACACTTCCCTTTGAAATAAATTTAAAAAACCATGTTTTATGAAATAGGTAATCCAGTATATATTTAAAAAGTTAATGCACTATTTATCAAGTAGCATTATTAATTTGGATATTGTAACTATTATTACAGCTTTGCAAGTTATTATAATCTTGTGTTTAATTTCTTGGATTTAGTCCTAACCAGCAATCATCAGCGGTATTGAAATCTGGAAAATTTACACTCAATTCCAGTGGTATTTTAGTTCTTCCCACCGTCACAATTTCAAATTTGTGCAATAAATGAACAATTAAGGTTTTTATTGCCAGTAACGCAAAACGATTTCCTAAAATCATAAATTATTATGGTACAGATAAAATTGTATTTCTTTAGAATTAAAATATCAAAATTTTTTACTTATCTCGTTAATTTATATATTTTATAGTAATTACCAATGCAACTCCTTGGACCTGCTCCAAACGGTATATAAGTAAATGGCTTTATGTTAGATTTATTTTCATCGTTAAACCTTTCTGGATCGAATTTGTCAGGTTCAGGCCAATACAATGCATCTCGATGAATTGGATATATTGGAATCAAACAAATTACATTCTCATCTATAGATAATGATTTTTCTGTCTCAAATTCTATAGTAAATGGTTTAACGGTTTTTCTATCAGTTGCTGCAAAAGGTGGCCATTTTCTTAAAGATTCTACGAAAAGAAATTATACAATATTAATGAAACCAAATAATATTACAATGTATGGTACCTGATACGACCATATCTAAATACTTCATATTAAATAATGCTTCGTACGTAATTTCGCCATTACACTCGACAAAAGCGTCTAATATTTCTCCAAATAATTTTTCTTGAATATCTGGGTTAACTGCCAATTCGTAAGCTATAAAACCCAAAGAACTAGATGTAGTATCAAATCCGGCAAAATAGAAAATCATTGCTTGAGCGGCGACAACATCATCAGTCAAAATAGAAGATTTACTTGTTGAAGATAAATTATCTAATTTTGTTTTGTCGCTGATTATATCCGCATTTTTAGGGTCTTCTTTTCTAGCTTCCATCATTAAATGTATCATATCCGGCCGGATAATTCCTTTCTCTTCTCTCACTTTAATTGTGTTTGTAATAATGCTTCTAAAGAATTGTGTATTGTTTTCGCTAATCAATCGAATTTGAAATAACTGCCAAGAAAAAAACATTTAGGTGATACTAAAAACTACACAATACAAAATTTAAAAAATTACCTTCGATAAAAACGGACTAACAAAAGCAATGAAAAATTTTAGTTTAGGAAAAAATCCATTGACATTAAGAAGATCTTGACCAGCTAAATATAATTCGTTTTCTGGATTTTCCATAGAATTGCATTCAACTCCAAAAGCTGTTGTTGCTATAATGTCGTTAGTAGCTTTAGAGAATACGTCTTTTACCTCAAATGTTGTTAATTCAAATTTATCAAAACTGTTTACAAATTGTTTCGCACTAGAAACCATTAAATTAAACATAATCGTTAATTTACTTTTTGTAAACGCTGGACTCAAAACTGATCGAATATCTTTCCATTCTTGATTACCTAAAATATTTTCAATATTAAAATAACAAATAACCTATTGGATAACTTTGTGAAGTTCAACCTGGCATAATAAACATATTCTTAGACCATAATGGATCATCATCCGTAGAAATAAAATTGGAATGGTCGGAAAACGAATCAAAATCTTTAATAGCTACTTTTTTTATTAAATCCAAATCTTTTATAAGCAGCATTGGAGTGAGAAATTGATATAAAGGAATATATCTAAAATTATTTATAATTAATAGTCGAAATAGGTAAAATAATTTTGGAGCTAAAGATAAGGGGTTCTAATCACGATATCCAACTTGGTCGGATATCTTTAGCGTTGGGTATCAAATTGAAGCGTTGACTGCTCTTTGTCAGATTGGCTATTAAGTTGGGTCGTGTTGAAGCTTCACTTGATATTCTTTCTTAGGGGATATTTCTATCCAACTTAAAGAAATTGGATAGTATATCTTATTTTAAACAAGGAGTGCGAGACGTTCACACTAATTCGTTAGCAAAATTAATTAAATATGCTTAATTTTACTTCACTTGAATAATAATAATTCATTGAAACCATTATAATCGATTTTTAAATAATTACGAAAGTTTTAAAACAATGCAAAAGAGGTAATAAAAATCAGGTACTACGCCAGATCCACAAGGTCAATGTGATCCATAAGATCTACAAATCGACGCGTCCAACGAAAACTATAGTAACTCAAAAAATTGCTCTTTTGAGTTACTATTGTAAAAAACTTTGTTATAAAAGTAAAGCTGGATTTATTGTTGGAAGGACTGCAAACGTAGACGCACTGCAAAAAAATCAACTATAGAATTTATGTACTTTTGTTTATAAATAAACGTAAGCGCAAACGGAAACGGACTGGAACGGAAGGGATGACCAGCCAATCAAAGAAAAAATTCTGTGTGATGTCAGTGTCAAAATTTATTTTGTATAATTTTGTATGGCTGATTCATATAATTTGTAGGTTATATCAAATGTCATTTGAAGTTCCGTTCCGTCTATTTATAAATGTAACAATATTTTACAGTACGTTTGTTACATTCCAGTGCGTTTACGTTTGCAGTCCGTCAAACTATAAATCCAGCTTAAGATTTCCTTAGAAAAATATCGTAACTTTGTAGGAACTCGAAACTACAAATAGTAGACCCTAAAATGTATAGTATTTCAAGACTGTATAGATAAACGCAATTTTGAATTTCCTTTTTCTTGAGACTGTAATTACTGAGTTACTATAGTTTTTGTAGGGGGCGTCGAAATGATTTGAGTTAGTAAGGTCGGATATTAAAATCACACGATTTCTGTCCGACAAGGAATTCACATTAAATTGTTGCCTAACTTACTATCCCATTTGATGAAGAATACCTGATGCTTCAGGGACATTCGGCGAGATAAGGTTTTGAATAGACCGCTAAAAGTAGAGACAATCCCTCTTGTTTATTGACGCGTGCAAAGTAAGTCTTTTAGGAATTATTATACCGATGATGGGTAAGAAATTCACAAAACCCGATGTACATCTTAAGCTATTTTGTTTTTACTAAAATATTATATTTGATTAACAACTGAGTAAAGTTGATCAAAATTTGCTTTTTTTTGTCGGTATTTTTATACAGAAATTACAAGATTCTCTTTTGGAACATGGAAAAACAAACATAGTCAGGATGTAATTAGTTCTTTTCATCATTTGCTACTATAGTCATATTTGTACATGACATATATGTACATTTACAAAGGGAAACGTCATTAAAATATTAAAATCGAATGTGTTATGTATGTTTCCTAATTTAGGTTTATAAGTTAACGTAATACTTTTACAAAACATATTTTCACAATGTTATTTCAATTTTAATGCGATTGTGATAAAATAAATAAAGAAATACTAAAATAAAGAATTTCATTGGTTAACATTTCGGGAGTCATCGGTTTAGTACAAATTTTTATTTGACTCTTAAAAAGTAGCTATATACGTGCATCTTTTAATTACTGATCCTAGCCACGCCAGTGACTGCAGTAAACCACTAAAAACGTACTTTTCTCTCTCTTACACATCTTAAAATATATTTGCATCTCACTTGCGGTTATCGCCCCCTTAAGTCTAACTATTCTAACTGTTCTAACAAAATCTGTTTAAGGTTTGTAAGGTATTCTAGAATTTTCTAGAATATTCTAGAATTTTGAAAAAATCGATTTTTTGTTTTATGCATATTCTTAAAGTTTAGACAATGAAGAATATATCCTCGAGAGAAAATTTTAAAATTCCAGTAACTTATGTAGTTATAGCTATTTTAGTGACGCACTGTAAACCCTTCAAGCCAGAGCATATAAGGCAATGCCTGACAGGTGTCCATTTCAGCTAGAAATTATAATGTACAAATATATAGATCAACCCAAAACACTTCAGTGTATGACCTTCAGTGTATGTCTATCTATTTCCCCTACTACCTTTATAGCAAAATTAGTTTTGTAACTATTTGAAACTTTTACTCAAAACTTTGAACGCGTTTATTACAAAACTGCATTTTTTGACCTGGTTGACATGGATATCTCAAGTTTTGTTTTACCCAGTTACTTGAAATTTTGTACCTTTAATATATATCTGCCTATCGCCCCTACCACTTTTGTCCCAAAATTATTTTGCTAACTATTTTAAAAAATTAAAAATTATAGAAAAAGAATGGGTCAAAAACTGTTTTTTGTTTTCCGACAGCTGCCAGTCCGCAGTTTTCAGTTTCCTTTCTAGTAGGGGCTATAACGACATTTTTAATAATAATGAATCTTTTTTGTAATTTTATTTCAGATGACCAGAAGGGTATTGCAATCATGTCAACCAGCACACCCCACTTTTATTTTATACTTAACTTTACTAGCTGATAAGCCGTTAATTTAAAATTTTTTTGTTCAAATTTTTTTTTGTAAATTGTCAAAATATCAATAAACATGTTTTAAAAAAATGAATGGTAAAAATATTGTTTGTTTCTTTTTTATCGAGCTCGAAAAAACACCTAAAATTTATGGCTCTAGATTAGAACACTGCCTTAAATGACTTTATTGTGTCGAAGCTCAGCAAAGAATATCTCTTTTTAGGAATAGTGGTTCCACGGCGGGATAGTTTTCTCCGCCAATTTTCGATCTTGAACAAAACAACAAAAATTTCTCAATTCTACATAAAATTATCTTAAAGACCACGTAGAAAAAAAAAGAAAAATAGAAAGTTTCTATTTTTCTTCAAAAAATTACGTGAAAAAATTTTTATAACACGGAAAGTTTACTTAAAATCTTTATGTTTACCGATAGACAATTAAGTTTAATAGCTATAGTCTAAATTTCAAGCAAATGGGTTAAGATTTGTTGAAATTAAGTTTCCGTCCAACTTAAAAATTTTAGTTTTGAGATAAAGCGTTTGAAAGTTTACACACACCATGTATACTCTTACACACCATCATAGAGCTACAATTCATAGTGGCAGACCACTTTATTTTAAGAAGGCTTTTGTAAGTAGATTACCGCGGTAGCTTGCTAGTACCTGCCGAGAAAGGACTTGCTCTACTCGGACTCAAACCATAGATCTCTAATTATAATCGAAGCACTTAATAATAAGATGTAACCACCGTTTAGAATTAATCTAAATGTCTGCACCATACAATTAGCCTTCTAAATTGTTGTTTCTTCTTTTTCTTCCATTCGGGGTAATTTTAAAGGCAACCAAATTTCTTTTTCAGTATGAATCAATCATTATTTCGAAAATGTAGTGTGGCGGCTCACCAGGCTAGGGTCGTATTTATGAGCCTTCACCACAAAGGGGTCCACACCAAAAATAAACTCTTTCAAAATTTTAATTTTGAATAGACTATAATAAAAAAAAGTCCTAAGAGTAAATTCTATTTTTTTATTAATAAATTTATTAGGTACTTTTTTTTGACTTGGTGGTTAGTTTTTCTGAAAGATCACTTCTAATTTATTTTACACTATAACTAATTAAAAGATTTGCTTAATGATGTCAGTGGTGTCTTATAAGTGAATAATAAAGCAATCTGTTTACTAATAAGACCATTGCTTCAATTCTTTAGAGAACCTGCGAGTTGCTCTCCAACAACCCAGAAAACTACCCACCAGCATTGTGTGTTAATAGGAGGATTCAATGGGTTTTTTTGAATATATGTTTTTTTAAAATTTGTACTCGACTAAAGTTGTAGTCCATTAAATTTACTATCTGCGGAAAGAGATGTCAGATTTTCTTAACACTTTTCGTTTAAGGCACAGGGATTTAAGAAAATAAATCAATAAAAATAATTATAAAATTTGAATTTAATCTATAACTCACAACCCGTTGATTTTAGGCAATAAAATTGTAGAATCTGCATTTTAAAACAATTCGTCTTGAATTTCTCATGAACTACACAAAATATCAAAAAACTGTAAAAGAAGCTTTTCATACATAATCTATTAAGTGATGGTTTTGATTTCCACAGGAATCAAACCATCACGAAATAGATTCAGCTAGAAAATCGCATGATATGAAGAGTCGTCTTCGATTGGTCTTCGACGACCCGAAGTGGACAAAACCAAATAATATACAATAATTCCGTGTTTCATTGTAATTCTTTAAAAAATAATTATAGAATAAGTTTCATGTTCGTTCTTTTTATGAAAAAATTAGTTCAGCAAAATACCAATATGATTTTCGCTGTCATCACATGTGGTGATTTCCGGAAATCATCACATGTGGTTTCTGGAAATCACGACTATACAGAGATTTCCATATAATCAAGATTTCGTTGATATTTAAGTCAAAAATAGTCAAATCTGATTGGTCTGAATGTATAGTATGAGATTTTCTAAATAAGACAGGAAAAACTATAGTCGATCCAAGATATAAATACTATAATATAGGTGGCGCGTCGTTTGAAAAGTCTAATTAACACCGCGAAACTTCAGATAATTTAAAGTAAATTGAATGGTTATACTTCACAATATACAACCCAGTCTACATTTTGCATATGTTTTCATAGTGATCAGTATCAGTTAAGTAACTTTGTAAAAAAAATGGCACTTGATCTTGTAGTAGTTTAAATATTCACCACAAAAAAACAAAATATTATAACGAAGTAACTATATCGTATTCGATTTTACACTTAACTATGTCCACATCTCCTTTAGAGATGTGCTTATCTATGACTCCATCCGGTTCAGTTTAGGCAACACACATGACACTTAAATCGCAATCATTTTGATATTGTAAAACCGTCTAAATTCAAAAAAATTTCATTGGTTCAAAAGACTTCGTTTTAGTACAAATTCCAATCTTTTTCTTTAAAAAACTGTACTATGACTGATGACTGCAAACTTTGCATTGCGCTAGAACTCGCCCGCTTAACTCTCAGCTACCTCAAGTTAAAAAATTTAAATAGAACTATGTTCAATATATTCAATTTCAATTTGTTTAATTCGTTTGAGGTTTTTTTCGATAAATTTTATAGATATTATACTTATATAAAATAATACAAACAATTTTTTTTTTGAATAATGAAAGTCAAATGTATCAATAGCAGAATGTAATGCATATATACCTTGTGATACATATCATACAAATATCTTTGCACAATCAAAACTTTATCATTTCATATTGTTTATTGTATTAGGATTAGCTCTAAATCAACATTTCTTAGTATTAACATTTTATCAATTTAGGAAAAATATGCGATAGCGGTAAATATAAGAAACCGCTTTTTATATAAACTTTTATTAGACATGTTTGACATGCAGAATAGTATATTAAGAAACTAGTTTCATAAGCGTCGTTTTTATCGCACGCAATCCGTCTAAAAACTATTCAGGTAGAGGAGGGTTCTCTAAAGAATATGTGTAATAAAACGTCATATGGAACGGGTTTTTGTACTATTATTATTTAATGAAATGCTCATTTTTAAAATTTAAGAACGTTAAAATCGCCAAACAGAAAAATTAGTATAAAAGCTCGTTTCATAAAACGAGTGAAAACGTGCATATTAAATTAGTTTTTTTACTATTATTCTGCAGTTTTATAAAAATCAGAATATAATTTATCATGTGTACGTAATATATGTATAATAACTCTAATTGATTGATAATAATAATTATCTTTGTATACTTCTAACACTTTTTTGTAAACCAACATTTTATATTAGATATAATATGTTTATAGAAATATGATTTTATTTAAATGATGTTTCAATAATTAAGATTATAAGATACATTTTACAAGAGAGCGCATAAACATGATAATATAGTGCCTATACAATATCATACATTCACAT
Source organism: Cantharis rufa (assembly GCA_947369205.1). NCBI lineage: Eukaryota > Metazoa > Arthropoda > Insecta > Coleoptera > Cantharidae > Cantharis > Cantharis rufa. The sequence continues at coordinate 33,335,500 of OX376304.1, forward strand.
TATTATTATGTACATACCATAATATAGATTTTGGAAATACAACGTAGAGTAAGATGGGAGATGCATGCTGGACGTGCACTAAACAAAGATGTCTATATATGTAATATATATTACGCATTGTTTTTTATAGTTTATTTAAAAGTTTAAATTGCTTCAATGTAATAATAACAATATATGTATGTATGACATTGTATAAAAAAAGTAAATAATTATTATTACATACTACATACAATAAGAAACATAATATATAAAATTTTTAAGACTATCATATCAAATTTTATTATGTACTGGATATTATATTATTATGTATGCGTATTATGGAAAATGTATTTGTATCATTGTTTTTATTTTTTTTTATTTTTTTATCAAAAAAGTGTTTGGTTTTTGTTTGAAAATGGCAAAACGGATTGAAAAACCAATTTTTTAGGACAAGTAGAAAGTCATAAGAGATGCTCAAATCTACCATAATCCAACCAAATTTACTTGTACATCGCTCGCCGATGTACCGTAAATCGTCAGCAGTTTATAGTCAAAATTTTAGAAACAACAAAACACAAAAAAGATAAAACTCGTCAATCATTGAAATACAATCCAGATAAAATTATGTAAGTACATACAATCTTAAAAATTAATAACAATTTTTACTTTTTTTAACATAATTTTAAAGTGGTTATTAATTTACAAAACTGTACATAATTTTATCTTATTCGCAATTTGGAAAGTGAAATTTAAAAATCTTGGGAGCAACTTCTAAAATAAGCAAGATTCGCCCTCCGCGAGAAAACTAGAACTTCGTAAATGTTGTAAATTATTTTAGTTTTGATTATATGTAGACTATACCTTAGCATCACGCTGACCTCAATAAATTGGCTTTAATTTAAACCCTTTTGCATTTTTGTGATAGATTCCCAAGCAACACCAACGTCGGTTTTATACCGGTATAGCATTGAAGTATAACGAATAGGTACATATATTTTCATACCTGAAAATTAAGTATCAAAAAGGTACTTAAACGGCACATAATTTTTCATTCATATTTGCACTGCACTCTTTAAGTGTCGTTTCAATACATATATTTTCATACCGTTATTGTAAAGCCAATTGATGTATCAGATATGTATTGAAATATTACTAACTAAAATATATTTGAACAAATGGTACAGTTTAGGTGCAGTTTTAACATTAACGTTTCGGTGCTATAATTGCAGTATCTAATATGTACATCTATATTATGAATTGGAAGTTACGATTTTTACATTGCCGGTTTGATATCTATAAAGTGCAGTTTAAATAGTAATGTTTTGGTAGTTACAATTTTAGTATCTAATATGTAAAGAAGCATTAATACTTCCAAGTTATGATTTTTACTTAACTGTTTTGATACCATTCATAATGGTTAAATATATTTAACATAATATTTTACCCTAACTCATTTAAAAGGTACATAATATTATATTATTTAAATATCTATTTATATATATTGCAGTTTTGTGTTTTGTTTCTGTGTTTGAATAAAGAATTACTTTAGAAGTATTTTAAATTATTTATTATTTTTATTTTAAAATTTTTCATTTTGATAAAATCAAGTATTTTATTAGTTACGTGGTATAGCCCAGCTCAACGGAATATTAATAACGTCTTTTAAATTAAAATAATGTGTTACTATATTTTATAAAATTTAAAATATCCGTTAGATCATAATAACTATCCCTGAAAATGTATCGAATATTTATTGAAACTTGGGCAACTACAATTTATTTGAATATATGGTACCGTTAAGGTGTAGTTTTAACCGTACCGTTTAGGTGCAGTTTTAACCGTACCGTTTAGGTGCAGTTTTAACCTTACCCTTTCGGTACTATAATTGCAGTATCTAATATGAACAGCTATATTATGAATTGGAAGTTACGATTTTTACATTGCCGGTTTGATATCTATAATGTGCAGTTTAAATAGTAATGTTTTGGTAGTTTCAATTTCAGTATCTAATATGTAAAGAAGCATTATTACTTTCAAGTTATGATTTTTATTTAACTGTTTAGATACCGTTCATTATTGTTAAATATATTTAACATAATATTTTACCTTAACTCATTTAAATGGTACTAAATATTATTATGTTAAATATCAATCTACTATATATTGATATATATTGAAATTTTGTGTTTTGTTTCTATGTTTGAAAGATTTACAGATATTTTAAATTCATTGTTATTTTTATTTTAAAATTTTTCATTTTGATAAAATCAAGTATTTTATGTGTCACGTGGTAGCCCCGCTCAACGGATTATTAGACGTTTTTAAAATTAAAATAAATATATATTTAGTAAAACTTAAAACATCCGTTAGACCATCATAACTAACACCGAAAATGTATCGAATATTTATTGAAACTTGGGTAACTACAATATATTTGAATATATTGTACCGTTTAGGTGCAGTTTTAATCATAGTACCGTTTTGTTACTGTAATAATAATTGCATTACCACCTTGTTATAAAATGTTTTTGTTTTGTTTTCGTGTTTGAAAGAATAATTAATTTGCCAATGTTTTAAAGTAATTATTTTTTTATTTTAAAATTTTTCATTTTGATAAAGTTATTTATTTGTCACGTGGTAGCTCAGTTAAACGGATTATTAAATGTTTTTTAATTTAAAATAAATTGTTAATAATATTCAAAAGTCAGTCCTCACATAACAATTCTCTAAAGCTGTTGGACCAGATTCCCAGAAGTGTTCGAGAATATCGACTTTGAAATATTCCGCAAAAATTATGAAGATTGAAATTAAACTACAAAACACAATTACAATAGTCTCCTGGCAGAGTGGGGTAGCGAGCGAGTCTCGTAAACGGAAGGTCTTCGGTTCGCGTCCCACCTTAGACAAATTTTTGTTTTCTTTAATATATTTTAATTTTCTCCAATACGTATACCACGTCATTTATGTTAAAATTGATATAAAATATACTTATGCAAACAGTGCCTAAGTGCCTAAAATTTCTATTACTTCTTTGTTTATCTTATTTAATAAATTTTTATTTTGTCGCGACAAAATACTCCGACAAGAATTTATTCTTTAAAAATTTACCGTTTTAGAAAGCACCTGATTTAATCTTTTTTTTGTGTTATCTAATTTCTATTGTCATATTGAATTTCATCTCTAAAAATTTACTTCAAAAACCCGAAAAACTTCCCTATTTGCTGAAATTGTTTAATAATTAATTTTTCACTAAATCATGACTACCTACTCGGTACGAGTAGTTTCTTATTGTTTTATCTATAATATTCTCAAAATTTTTTATTGCTATGAATACTAAACTATAATTCTATAACTTGATTCGCACTTGAAAAATAGAAAGAAATAATGTCATTTAAATTTAATTGCCTTTATGTACTGTTATACAAAAATAAAGACTCATTCAGGTAGGGATTCTTAGAATTACCTAATAAGAATAGTAGGTAAGTAAATTTCAAGTAAAATTAAGTAAGTAAGTAAGATACAGGAAGACCGTGAACTGACAAATAATATTTTGAAGACAAATTTTAACATTCAATTTAACGTTATTATTTTTTTTATTTGCTCATTTATTGGTAGTCGGCATTCAACATAGTAGAGTAACCAAGTAAAAAGTAATAAATTTTATTTTAAATGAAAGAGGCTTATATCTTACTACTTACTTTGTCCTTTGTCGGTTTGTAATAATAATATACCATATTTTTATAAAATCCAAAGAGTACCTAGAAAACATTAAGTAACATCTGGACATTTGTTAATTTTAAAATTTTGTGACAATAGTTTGTTTTCCTGTTCAGAAGTCCTCTGTGATAATATTTTTTTAACTAAATATTTCGGTTTTAAAGTAAACCTACAATTTAAAAAAAATGTCCTAAAGAAAACATGTACAATATTTGCTAAATGCTGCAAACATCTATAATGCAGTTTTTCGTATGCGTAGGCAGATGGGGGCCCCTTTTATAATTTTGCTTAATATTAGTATTGGTTAACATTAATACTTGAATTATATTTTATTTATAAAAAGTATATAATCGGCATATTGGGACTCCCAGTGAAAAGTTGGTTCCGGGGGCCCGTGTTTTTTGAACACCCATAACACCCCGTTGATACGCCACTGCTTACGAACTATTACAACAAATATCGAAAAACTGTAAAAGAAGCGTTTCTAGATAAGAAAGGACAAATAAAACTGACTGAGTAGGTATACTCTGAAATCATACTCATCTAATCATACTAATCATCATATGAAATAATACTAGAAATCTGACCGTCTTATTGTCGAAAATCTACAAACTTGAATTTTTTTCAAATTTAATATATTTCTTATACCTATTGCAAAATACCACGAAATTTTCCCCGAATAATACTAAAATCCAGATTATTTTAAAAATCGTCAATCTTATTTAATATCTCTGGTTTTTCAAATAAAATATTTTTGAGCAAATTTGTGCTAAGAGATATTATTTTACTTATTAATTATTTTGTGATATTATTATGATGAAAAAAAATATAATTTTAAAAAATTTAAATCGACAAATTTATGTTTTCTTGCGTAAAAAGTAAATAAAAATTTATAGTTGGAGTAGCTGAGGGTGAGAGGTGGGTTATAGCGCAACGCAGAGTACAAAACAAATAATACATTTACTTTAGTTATTTCTATTATTTTTAAATTTCCCTATTTAATAAATTTTTTTGTCGCCGCCCCGGTGGTAATTGTCTGGACCCGCTACTGCCCCTCCCCTATATTGTTGAAATTATTAATTGATATATTACACGATAGTTTCTTATTTTGTATCTATAATATTTGCGAAAGTTTTTATTGATATACAGAAGATCCACATACACCACCGTCTGTAACTTGAATCCCACTTGAAAAATAGAAAGAAATAATGTAATTTAATTTCTTTTATGTGCTGTTATATACATGAATAAGTAGGTAAGTAAACTTCAAGTAACAATTAAAATGTCAGGTAATTTTTAAGGGATGAAACCCAGGAAATAACGGAATTTTTAAATAAAAATTTTTAATTTGTTAATTTTGCAGTAATAATATTTTAGACATTAGAGTGTTATTTTGATCTATTTTACGTGTTTACTAATTGTATATAAAATACACGTGGTTTTAAATTATTTTATATATTTTTTTTAATAAATTGCATTGCTTGAAAAAAATATGATACACGTGTTTCTCGCTTTTCTGCCACTTTCATATTTTTTAACATAATTTATAATAATAATAATTGAACTAAAACATTTTTAAAATGGATTAATATAGTTATTATTGAAAAATTGAAATTGACCGTTAAACAATCTAAATTCTTTGTACACCCCAGGTAGTTGTGAGCGTTAAGTGTTATGCTTTCAGATGCAAGAGCACATGCAGCATGGGTTCGAATCTTGGAGAGGGCCATTCAGAAAAAAAAATGTAAGTACGTATTTGGTGAATAATAATTAATGTTAATTTTCAGTTATTTCAGGAATGGATTCTCCAGGAATAAGCAAATTATGATTAAATAAATATAATATATGTAATTGTAACATCTGAATTAATAAAAAACAACTATTACCTTAGTTAACGAATTTCTAAATAATTACAGAAATTAAATTTTTTTATTATTATTAAATATTTTTTAATCAATATCAGTGCCGATTAGGCACGTAAATTTTATTAATATTAATATTTTATTAATAATATAAATAATATTCCGTTCATAAAAAATCAACACATAATATGTGTAAAAACGATACACCAATTCAGTAACGGCATAATAGGCAAATCAATACCGTACCGTTACGTAAATACTTGTACCGTTTATCTACATAATTGATACCGCAAAACAGTAACGGCAAAATGGGCACATCGATGCCGTATCGATACGAAAATACCTATACCGTTTATGTACATAAATGATATCTCAAAACAGTAACGGCAAAATGAGAAAATCAATGCCAAACAGTTACGAAAATACCTGTACCGTTTATGTACATAATTGATACCTCAAAACAGTAACGGAAAAATGGGCACTTCGATGCCATACCGTTATGTAAATATTGGTACCGTATATGTACATTTTTGACGGCTTTGTGCTGCTTGGGTTAGTTTGTTTACTAGATAAGTATAGGAAAACAAAAACAGTTTGATTGAATATGTTTTAATTTATTTGTATGTGGGGTTTTTGAAAAACAATGTGAAAAACACCATTTTTTTATTGATAAATAAACTAAGTAAACCACAGCAGTGGATTGGTGTCATCGCTGGTTGAGTTACAGAGCGGAAATTCTGGGTTCGATTCTCAGACTTGACAGAATTTCTTAGCTCGGCCTTCCGGTATGCATCAGCATGTTGTGGATTTAAGAATTGGTTCTACATTTACATAAGTCTGGCCAATTGACAGAACGTCAAGTTCAAAAAAAAATGAAAAAAAAATAATATGCTAAGTAAATCAGTTTCATTCTTCAAATATATTTATTGATGCGTATTCAGAAAAACTCAGGCTAGGTAGTTTGTATTCACAAAAAAATTTTTTTTAAAGAAACAATTTTTTGACTACCCATGTTAATAATTGGCTAGATTTGTCCTTTTCGTATTTTTTTTTTATAATTTAGACCTATAAACTTTTGAAGATAGACGGTTTCGAACGAAACATGTCAAGTTAATAAATCATTATTTAATGTTTACGAAGAAGTATCTCTAATAACCAATGTCTTAAAATAAATCTTTTGCTGGTACAAGCCATCATTATAAAACTTTCTCGATGGGATTCTGTGTTTCAGAGAATACCGTTTTGACACTTATACTTCTATATGTACAGGTGCCAATTTAACCATGTGACAAAAATAACATAATATAATTTCTTATCATTGTAATTAAATTTATGGAATTCGTGTAGACAATTTGTTTTTCTTTACTCGATGACGATTGAAAGATAGCTATAGAATAAGATATTTATAAATATTATTGAAAGCTGATATTCTTAGCAACTATGCTGATAAAGAATTAAAACAAGAAAATGCAAACATTAACGTCACTATTAGTGATAGCGGTAAACATGTCTACAATGATGGTTAGTGTCACGTATTATTAAAATTTTTAACCTTTCCCATAATTTTATGGATTTTATGATATTATAAAATGTTCATGGTGACAAAGTTTGCAATTTTATATTTAATGTTCTAAATTAAAATATAATTGCTTTATTATATCTTGGGACCCTTGCAAGAATTTAATATCATATTTGTGATAATAGATCTGAGCTAAATGAAAAATTGAAATAAATAAATGAAAGAAAGCTCCATTATTTAGAATCCCTTCTGGTAGTTTAACATTTTAACATTATCAATGTTTAGTTTAAATCAGATTTGATCTAAATTATGTTCTCAATTTGAATTTAGCGCTTTTAAATTTAGTTCTTCATATTGTCGCATCAGCAGCAGTCGGAAATTGCATTCTGGTTGCATTGGGAGTTGTCTTACGATCTCATCAACAAGTAGTAGTGCACTTGTGGAAATCGTTCTGTAAAAATTTGATAATTAAATTAAAACAGGAAAATTACAGTGTGTAGAAGTTCAGGAATTTCATCGAAATTAGCCTTCCCAGAAAAAGTTTTAAGTTTTAAAGAGGTGGAAACCTTCGTGAACCATGAATACTGAAAACACTGCTGATGATGCAAGCAACTCGGATGATTTTGCTAACCTTGTAAGTATTTTTCTTTCACCAAATCATATTTACTTTATTTAAATTAGCAATATTGAAGTTCTTGTATTTATGGATTGGCAATATAAATGAAATACGCGGGTTTGTACTGCGGCCATTTTCTATCAGTTAAAAAAATCAACGGCGTCACTTGCTATAATTTCAAATTTTTTAAAAACTATAATTAAACATTTATTGTTTGTGTGGGGGCGGCTTTCTTTCATTTTCGTACTATAATTTTGGATCAGATCTGTTTTTTACTTATCCCAACTTGTTAAAATGGTATCAAATAATTATTGTAGATAATAACCGCCAAATAATGGAAGCCGTTGGTCACTTCCGAATGCTTCCGTAAGAAATGGCCGCTATTTTGTAATACAATTAGCAGCAAGAGTTTACTAATAAAACAATATATAATTATTGAAGTAATGAACTTCGAAAGGGAAAACAGTGACAAACAGTAAAATCAAAAATTAATTTAACATGGATTTTTTCTTAAATCATTGTTTTGTGAATCGAGAAAAGCACTATTTTGAAATGGATTCAAATCTGGTTGTGACATTTTTTTTCTTTTTCAAGGTATACAGGTAGCGGTTTCACACTTTGGCGACAATAGAAAAAAATTGCTGTGGACTATTTTTTCTTTATTTTCAATTAATTTTATCCGAACATTCCTTTTTTCTGTCTTTGTCAATATTTTTGTATATATCTATTTTGATAAAACCATCGGTATCACCTAAAATAATCAAACTATTTTAATTATCTTTGTAACCGAAAATTGTATTTATCTACAGAAGGATGCCATTCCTCCCAAAGTCACGGATCTAAACATTCCTGCCGAGTACTTAATATCTGATAATTTTCTGATTCCGGTAATTGTATTAAGAAGTCCACAATTCTGAATAAATTTATAACAACCTCTTTTTTACAGGGAGTTATAACTCAGTACTCTGAAGAACAAGTGCTATTTAAACCTAATCTTTCGTAAGTTTAATAAAAAATTTAAATGTAATTTAGAATTCGAATATAATAAATTATTTTTTAGAGATGAGATCTTGAATGTTCCGTATAATAAACTTCGACATCCACTTGACGTAGTCAGCTGTTGCAAATACGAGGTGGGAAACAAAGTAGAAGTGTATTGGTTAGATCCCAAATTAAAGTTGCATGGTTGGGTTAGGTGTACTATTACGGTAAGAGCAAGAAGAGTTATACTCATAATATTACTTTTTTATTCTCATAATTATGAAACGTTGATCAATCGTTTAATTTTTAATTTATGTATACCAAGAGCGTAAAGTGATCGTTTTTTGGTCCGCGGTGTGAATGTTGAAAAAATGTGTTAGAATGGGAAAAACTCACTTTATACGCCAGAAGCACATACAACATTTTTTGTCCGGGTGAAAACTAAATGCATAGTCTATTTGAACTTTCTGAACCAAATCAAGTTTAGTGTAGTAAGTATGTACTTACTAATTAAAATCAACATTACCACCTTAAGCTTTTCGTAAAAATATTATTTATGTAACTAGCTGGAAAGCCCGTCCACGGACGGGCACCTAGACCCGATTGGTTGGAAACTCGATTGATGTGCAACTCGTCCCAGAGGGAGTACCGTCGTCGGTACTTTAATATTTTTTGGTTGGTAAAAAATGACACGCCGTAGCAGCAGGAGCAGCAGCGAGCTGGCATTTTATGTATTAATATGGGACTACATATCGTGAAAAACTAAATAATATTTCTATAATTAATTTTTTTAAATTATAAAAGTCACTAAATCGTTAACTTAGATCTGTTGCCGTCAAAATCGCGAAAATTACAATTAAAAAATACAAAAATTTATAAGGGGCGTTAAAACTACTTTTCCGTGTTGGTGCGCAAATGTATTTAATCTCTACGGAGTGTAAAGCACATTTTTAGCCCTAGGGTGAAAACTTGATACTTTACGACCTCTAATGCGGGTTAAAAGGTGACACTTTACGCTTCCTCGGACGAAGAATTAATATAGTTTCAAGATGATTAAGAATTTTTTTTGAAACAAGTTTTGTCTGTATTTTATTTAAAATAAAAATTTGTATTTAGTCAAATGTGGAGCATACCTATGTAGCAAAAGTGGAACAACGCAAAGCTTTTTATATCATCAAAATCGACAAAATAAGGAAATTCACCACAGGCGAGTATTTCAATAGATATTTAAATGCACCTAACCGAACCGTTTTAATTATAGGCAAAGAAACTCAAAACGAAAGTTTAAGAGCAGTTGCATGGCGCAACAGAGCAGTTTCATTCGCAGATATGCAAACTTTGGAATACGAAAATTTCATCCAAGTGTATTATGGGAAAAATAGCAGCAACATATCTAGAGATTGTGCAGAAGATAGTGCATCTCAGAAAGGTGATTACGAAGGTATGTTATTACATAAAGAATGTAATTAGTATAGTTAAAAAGTTTTTTCTTGCAGATACTATATTTACTTTACTATTATTATTAATTTTATTTATGTACTTTGATTTATTTTAGATCAATTTCTAACGTTCTTGTTATTTTATTACTTTCTAGTATTCTAAGTACTTAATTTATAGTTTAATGTATATTTTAACCAATTTAATGTTCAACTTCTTCAAGTTCATTGTCACTTATAGTTTTAATATTTAATAAAATTTACTTAATTAAGTTTAATTTAATACTTTAAATAATATTTGTAAAAACGGTTTTTTACCTTTTTAATAACATTTGTAATACCAATTTTTCTTTGATTTTGTATCATTTCATCGTAGATCTCCTGATAATTCACCCGCGTGAAAACAGCAACTAATATCAGCGACAAATTTTTCCGAAAATTGCCGAAGCAACCATCGAACAACGCAATTCTGGAGAGATACTTTTGTTGCGCATGCGCAATAATATAATTAATTTAAAATTTCCTCCACTTCATTTATTCTTTCCACATAAATATATATACGCGTAGATTAACGAACAAGCACCAAAAATTAAAAAGACGTTGAGGCACATACGTATAAATATCCTTTGAGACCCCGTATATATACAACGCTATATAAGGTGTTGTGGCACCTTGGCTATATATAAAATGGCATAAAGACGCGATTCGGCACCTACTTAATTTTTAGCGAGTTATCATCTTGACCTTGATGTGGTTTGCATTTTTTACCTTTATAATGTCTTGTTTGCATTCATTGTTGAAATAAATACATTACAACTTTGCATCTACAAAATTAAAGAGGAAAAGGAAATAAATAAGAACGTAGTCTTTCTTTATTCACAATACGTTAACTATTCTTCTAATATCTTTTATAATTCATAGGGAAATAAATTTAAATATCTCTTATCGAAATTATTTAACCAGGTAAAAGTATCAATTGTTTGCATCTTATGTATAAAAAACACACATTTTGGAAGATGGCGTTTGTACCGTGTTTTTCTAGCTAATACAATCCAAAATTACTGAGCTACTTTAATGAAATTTTTACCTATTATTTCTTAAAAAATCAATCCACTAACAAAAAGAAACTAACAACAAGAAAGTAGATATTAAATTATTCGCTCGAGTTTATTTTACTTCAGCAATTCAGCAACTTTTGTTGCTAATTTAAGGTCGTAACTCATATATCGTCACAGCATAGGAACAGCGACTGATCATCACAAGCAAATTTTATTTCTTATGTGTATTTAAATGTAAGTGCGCCCACCTAACAGCATCAGCACAACACCCGACGTTTGCATTTAACTACATGTAAAGAAAATTGATGATCAGTTGCTGATCCTATGCTGTGCTGTTATATGAGTTACGATCTTTATAATTATAACTTTTACAAAGTTATGAGCCGTTAAAATTTTTTTACACCTCCGAACAAGCTGCGTGTGGGAACAATTCGCACGTTGGCCGGAATAATGGCACAAGTCAGCATAGCTGATTTCGACTAAACAGCGTACAAACATTTTAACATTATACTAAACTTTAAAAAAGTATTGTCAAAAATTTAATAAGTATTAAATTACCGATAATAAAGCTAAAGTGATGTAGTATTTTAAAAACAATAAAATATGCATATTTCATTATAAAAAAATTTCTATTCATTTTAGAGATATGCCACTATTTTAGTTAAATAAAGTGAAAATTTTAACTGAAATTTTTACGAATTAAAATTAAAAGTAAGGTGTACGTCGCATACGCAACTTGCTCGGTGGTGTACAAAAAGATATTTACACTAACGTAAACAAAAGTTGCTGAGTCGACTGAAGTAAAATAAACTTAAGTGAATAATTTAATTTCTAGCCGTTGTTATACTCCAATGATTTGAAGAAATAATCGATACAATTTTCTTCAAATTCGGATCACTAGTTTTTGAGATTAGCCCCGGACAACACAGTACCTACTAGATAAATTGGAAAGTGGTGTTTGTATAAGTTGCAAACAATTGATACCTTGCTGGTTGAACAATTTCATCAAGAAATATTCCCCATATTGGTGAAATAACAAATAAATAAAATCAGATATCCGGCGGTTAGTCTGTAAATTTGCCGTGAACATTTTTAACAATAATAAACGAAATTTTAAAATGTAGTTCTGTACGACGCAAAATCAATTTATCAAATTCTAATTGTAGACTATTCTTATCTACTATGAATAAATTCTTGTAACGTTGTTTTCGAAATATAGAAATAATTATTTTAGGTAAATTTTTGTTTTGTTGAGGTAAAATATTTTGTATATCGGATATTTTGGATTAAACCGTGTGTTATTATATTATTATCATGTATAATTTAAAATTGCCAAATTATTAATTATAAAATAAAACAAAATTTTTTCAATAAATTAATGGTTGGTCAAGTTTTTTCAGAATTCAGTTTGTTTAATTACCCATTAGAGCATATTGACCGTCATAAGGGACGCGAACGCCTATATTTTATTTTAACTAACATTTTTAATTTGCTGATATAAAATTTTCAAAAAGACTAAATAAATATTGCATTCTATTATTCTTAAAAAAGTTGAAGTGGTTTTTCTCAAAAACGCCACATTTATTCTTCTTAAAATTTAATATTGTTTTGGAAGAATACTTATACTCTTTATATTTTATAATGTAAAATTATTATTTTTACTAATAATTTTTTAATATTAAAATTATGTAGCTGCGTAAGGTATTGAAGTACAAATGCTGTAATGTAACGTGATTATAAATTGTTGCAATTGCTGAAGATCAGCATTTTTACGCAATTACATCACTATCACTTTACGCGGGAATTATGCACCTACTAATATGTGGCACTTTTTCCTATTCGAAAATTTGATAACAGCTCCCGTTTCATATTGCACAAATTTGTTTAAAAACACAAAAATGCGATTTGTTGACATTCAACGTCAAAGAAACACAAAAATATTATTGCGAAACTTAGTTAAAAGAAATTCGTTTTTTTTTTCTACTAATAAATAAATCCAATTTATGGTTCCAACGGCACCCACAGACAATAATTAGATGTAATCTAAAGAACTGTTTGAAGTAATTTTGTTATTTGAGCGCTATATAGAGAGAAATTGCTTTGTAAAATTTTGATAACATATTTTATTATTTTGAAAAAATAATCATTACAACTTAGCCAAGTCGCACGTGAAGTGCCATACTTGGCATGCCCTTCCAAAAAAATCCAAAAATAATCTTTTTTTTAACCCCGACGCAAAAAAGAGAGGTGTTCTTATAAATTTAACGTGTGTCTGTGGCATCATAGCTCCGGAACGGATGAACCGATTTTGATTTTGTTTTTTTTTTGTTTGAAAGATAACTTGATCGAGAGTGTTCTTAGCTATTTTGCACAAAAATCTGTTCAGCCATTCAAAAAAATCGTAAATATTTTTGAAAATTTATAATCTTGAGAGATCGTGTTACAAGTATGACAGCATTATTATCATTATGTGGGCGATACTACTGCAATACATGTTGCTTTAACAAGTGTTTGTTTACATTGTTACAATCAATTACTGAATTTACTAGTATTCCTTTCTTTCTCATAATAAATTTAATTCTAATATAAAATTTGATTTAAAATTGTTCTCTAACAAAATATTATATTTGAAGTTCTTGTATTGTGGTCTTGCTATTTAAAAAGAAAAATTGGATTTATTTAACTTCCATGCTCCGTTATCACGTTTACTTACATAAATATAATAAATAGTTTAAAAAGCATGAAATAAAACTTAAATTAAAAATTTTAAAAACCCCCTACACAAAAAAAAACATCTAAAAAGTACAAAAATAATACTTATTGGCCATTTCATTTTAATATAAGTATAGTAATATTTTGATCTAAGCGTCGAGTCGTCGCGTCGGGGAAACCCCACGTACGGACTGACAAAATATTAATCAAGAATTTTCCCTGTTATCGCTGCGGTGTCGATCGACTATAAGTATAAATTAGATCATTTAATTTTTTATTGTTTTTTTTTCATTGTACAATTTTTCATTGTACAATTTTTCATTTTTACAATTTTCTCCCTACACCCCCCTGTACAGGACGAATTCTTGACGACCAAAAGGATTTTGTTATTTAGGGATTAAGGAACAAATTGAAATAGGTTCCAGCTTTTAACTACGATGTGCGAACAAAAATCGTTTCTAGACAACTTTAGGCAGGCCTCCTGTGAATTTTAAAACCCTATTGGGGCTAAAAAGTACTTCTTATTAACAAACTCTAGGTCAAGCGGAAGCGCGCAACTCTCAAAAAGAACAAAGTTAAAATTTAAATTTTATTTATTCATTTTTTTATTCATTTATTTATTAATTCATACCATGCTCGGTTGCATTAACTTTTTACAGAGTTTTGAGCGGTTAAAATTTTGTACACCTCCGAGCAAGTTGCGTGTGGGAATGCTTGCTTCATGCAAAATTTCAGTAAGAAATTTTCAGATCAGATTTGTATTCTAGTCGGTCAAAAAAATGAATTTTTTTTATATAATGTACTACATTTTGTACATCGTTTTCGAGATACAGGGACTTATTTTAGTAAAAATTTGTACTAAACCGATGACCGCGAAACATTAACCAATAAAATTGGTTTGAAATTAAACGTTAAGGTACGTTTAGATCTGGAACTTATTGCACGAATTTTATGTCGGACAGTAAATATTAACAATGCTTAGCATTGTTAGCACTTACTGTCGGACATAAAATTCGTGCAATAAGTTCCAGATCTAAACGTACCTTTAAACAACGTGTTTTCTAGTATAAACTGCCTAATATTAAACCAATTTAATTGCTTAATAATTCGATTTCATTTGTTTAGGACACATTTTTACTTGATTCTCAAAATATTCAATTATAATGTTAATTTTATTATGATTTTTATATGAAATAAAATTTCAAATATAATTTATATTACTAACAAACGGCTGCATGTCCATTTTTGTGAGTGACATGTTTTACAAAGACATATTTCTTACAAAGTGTGCTTACTAGTATAATTTTACAGAATTTTACAGCATTTATAATTAAGTTTACAGTAATTTGTGTTACGTATTTTTATATTTACATTACGGAAGAAATGAAAAGATACGTAACAATATCTTGTGTGAACTGAAACCGTCTTGGCAACTGAATAGAAAACTGCTGTACACCTACGCTATGTCCAGAAACGTCTATTTTAATTTTGCAAAGTATTTATAAGGTCAAACGTATCCTATACTAAAAACCGTAGTAAGGTTTTTTTTCAAATTTTTTTTAGATAAACTATTCACAAATTTGAACTGTCAGGAAAACTTCAATACAGACCAAAGTGGGTCACTTTTAGTTCTGCAAGTCCAAATTTTGTTGTAATATGCATAGTTTATATTTTTAGATAAAAATAGGATGGGATAGGATAGAAAACTATACTGTGTACCTGCTCTATGTTGCGCTATAATCAATAGATTGATTAGATATTCTTTATGACACAATTTTCAGATTTATTACTTTCTTATTTTCCGACTAGAATACTAATCAGATCTGAAAGTTCTAACTAAAATTTTTACGAATTAAAATTAAAAGTAAGGTGTACGTCGCATACGCAACTTGCTCGGTGGTGCACAAAATTATATTTACAGTATCGTAAACAAAAAAAAGAGTTGACTGAAGTATAAATAAACTTAAGTGAATAATTTAATTTCTTACTCGATTGACTTGAAAAAATAATCAATAAAATTTTTTTCAAATTCGGATCAGTAGTTTTTGAGATTAGCCGGGACAACACAGTACCTACTAGATAAATTGGAAAGTGGTGTTTTTTATAAGTTGCAAGCAATTGATACCGCGCTGGTTGAACAATTTCAACAAAAAATATTCCCCATATTGGTGAATTAACAAATAAATAAAATCAGATATCTGGCGGTTAGTCTGTAAACTTGCTGTGAACATTTTTAACAATAATAAACGAAATTTATCAAAATCTAATCGTAGACTATTCTTATCTACTATGAATAAATCTTGTAACGTTGTATAGGTTACTAAGCGCCAAATAGACGTGCAACTTGGTAGACAACCTCTTATCTTTATTCATAAAGAAATGACAATTTTTTACGCTGCTTTATAATTCGTTGAAAAAAAAATCTGAAATTTCGACAAGGTCTTCAGCACACAAGACCGCAAAATATAGCAGTTAAAAAAGTTCTAAATTAATAAAATTTTTAGAATCTCGGTTGCCAAAATCTAGCTTTACCCACAAAAAACCAAAAGCATTAAAATTAAAATTCAAAAAATTTTATAAATTTAAATCTTTTTGAACTGCCATAATATTTTGTTCTTCCTTTTTTAAAAGCGTTCTTATTGTTTCAGAAATATTATTTCTTACGATATTTTACGCAAAATGTAATTTGTGTAAGGTTTTGTAAATTCATTATCGACAAATTCGATAAGGACAAATTGTTTTGCGAAACTAATTTTTGGTAATTAATAACGAATATAAAAAGTATTAAAATGTTATCAAACAAAAATTCACCTAAGCAACTTACGATGCAAGTATTTGCAAGGAAATAGCAAATGCTTAGGGATGCATTATGCAGTTACATAAGGTAATCACGCGGTGATTACAAAATGCTTTACAATAAAAACCTTCTCTAATTTTGTTATGACGAAGTTTAGGAGTTCTGATATTTTCACATAATAAAACAGTTGCGGGAATATGATATGTATACAATTTAAAATAAATTTTGGGAATCCCCTTGTAGAAGTAAGAAGTAACTAGTAGGTAATTTGACCTAAATTAAAATTTATAATTTGTAGTAAGTACATAAAAATTGTTTAAGAAGTGTTCTGTAATTAATCAATGTCAGAGAAAGGATGCGAATCATAATATGATTTAAAAATGATTTAAATTATGATTTAAAATATATTTTGAATTAGTGGAATTCATAATAAAGTTGAAATCGCTAATTATTATAAAACCACTATAAAATCTTTATTCAAAGAAAAAAACACGAATATTTGGTAATTATCAGTATTTTCTCAAAAATGATCAAAAATCTACCGAGTTGACTAGTCCGTCAAATTCGGCATTAACCTCAACGATAAATACTTTAATTGCCAAAAATAACTGGCACTGGAAAGTCTTGATCGATTCGTCCACAAACCGTATTACATTAAAGGCGAAAACAGCATGGTAATGCAAGTTATTCTCGCCTTTAATGGATTTTTGTCATTAGAGTTTAGAATCGCAAACACTAGTTACCTATGCATTTGTAATATCATAAACTATAATAATGATAGCTAATGAAACGCCCAGTGTGCCTAAACGTCAAAATACTGTATACAAAAAATGCGGTGCCTAAACGCGTGGATAAGTCAACCTCAAGTCGATGCGACGAACTCATAACTACAATGGCGCCCTCTGAACTTATATGATTTTATAAAAGGGAACTAAACGTCTATATTTACAGTGTATATAGTCCAACTGGCACCTTTCACAAACTTCATTAATAGGCTTACTGGCCCTTCCAGATGACATATATAATTGTAAAACCATCCGGCACCATAAAATGGTGCCACAACGTAAATATAGGTGCCACAACGTCGGTTTATATGCTTATATGGGGTCAGAACGTCGACTTACAAATATATCGATAAATGTAATCAGAATAAAATAACAATTAAATGCAATATTAATTATAACAATATTATAACTATACCTAGATATAGTTAGTGTTAGTCCTTAATTTTAGATATAGTTATAAATTTAATTGAATGTACATTATGTTGATATATAATTTTATCATGTAATAATAACCATGAGTTAAAATATAAAGTGTTATAGTTTATTATAACAATATATCAACAAAATTTTATATAAATATAGTTAATCGCAATACCGGCAAAATAAAAATTTTACTAAATCGGTGCATATTTTGTATGGGCAACAATCCCATGCTAGTGCGGTTCATTTGCAAAGGGGCCTTGGTAGTAGCAACTGCTCCCATGTAGAAATTCAATAAAATTTTGAAAATAGAAAAAAGTTTATTTCTACAAAACGGCACATACTTTCACTTTTAAATTTATACCTCCGACACCCCCATTCCTGAGCAACAATCCTACGGTAATGCGCTTCATTTGCAAAGGGGCCTTGGTAGTAGCAACTGCTCACTTGTAAAAATTTAATAAAATTTTGAAAATAGAAAAAAATTTATTTCTACAAAACGGCACATACTTTCACTTTTAAATTTATACCACCGATACCTCTATTCATGAGCAACAATCCTACGGTAATGCGGTTCATTTGCAAAGGGGCCTTGGTAGTAGCAACTGCTCACATGTGGAAATTTAATAAAATTTTGAAAATAGAAAAAAAATTATTTCTACAAAACGGCACATACTTTCACTTTTAAATTTATACCACCGATACCTCTATTCATGAGCAACAATCCTACGGTAATGCGGTTCATTTGCAAAGGGGCCTTGGTAGTAGCAACTGCTCATTTGTAGAAATTTAATAAAATTTTGAAAATAGAAAAAAAATTATTTCTACAAAACGGCACATACTTTCACTTTTAAAATTATACCACCGATACCTCTATTCATGAGCAACAATCCTACGGTAATGCGGTCCATTTGCAATGGGGCCTTGGTGGTAGCAACTGCTCACATGTGGAAATTTAATAAAATTTTGAAAATAGAAAAAAAATTATTTCTACAAAACGGCACATACTTTCACTTTTAAATTTATACCACCGATACCTCTATTCATGAGCAACAATCCTACGGTAATGCGGTTCATTTGCAAAGGGGCCTTGGTAGTAGCAACTGCTCATTTGTAGAAATTTAATAAAATTTTGAAAATAGAAAAAAAATTATTTCTACAAAACGGCACATACTTTCACTTTTAAAATTATACCACCGATACCTCTATTCATGAGCAACAATCCTACGGTAATGCGGTTCATTTGCAAAGGGGCCTTGGTAGTAGCAACTGCTACTGTAAAGATGGTTCCTTGAAACGAAATCATAATTATTTCTTCCAAATTCAAGGTCTACTAGAAATTTGTAATAGGCCTTGGTGTCATTTATTTATTTTTAATTTTACTGGAACACGTATTATAGCAGTCAAAAGAGAACCATATTTTTGGAAAACGATTATGTTCCCTAAATTAAAAGCTTCTTATCTGTTTAACATGCTACCCAAAATTGTCGATCCATAATCTGTTTATTTTCAAAAGGAAGTGAAATGGTGTACCTTAAATGATATAGAATTCTTCTTGAAAATGGTCTGGTAAAAGATTCTGCATATTATGTAAATGTATCAGAAAATAGGTATTATACTGTCGCTGTGTACGATGTTGATTGTTTTGTAAAAGAAAAAGGGATCCTTAGTTTTGTCATAGATATTTTACTTAATTTAATTGGCTTTCAAAAATTTTCTATCATATTCCATCCGAAATATCTACCATCATATTTCATGCTCATAAGACTCAATTTAATGATTAATTTTTTTATAATATTAGTTTATCTTTATCAAAACTTGCTATGCCAGTTCTCATTAACAACAATCATTGGCGCATAGCAATTGCAGATTTTGACAATAAAATATTTTATTTTATAAATCCAACGGGCAGTTCCTATTTATACCACAGACCAATATTTTCTTCACTTTCAATTATTTTTAACTATGTACAATAAAGCCAAAAATTCCGATTTTTCCTTGGACGAATTTACTATCCGCGTATATCTACATCTAATTCAAGATGATGGATATAACTGCGGTCCATATAATATAGTATACTTCTTTAAACAAATTTGTTGCAATAAAAGCTTACTGGACAACTTATCTATGACTAATTTTCGGAGGGACCTAAAAACACTACTGTTAGAATCTTCCACAGATATGAAGTTCATTTGCTTACTGTGCGGAAGGGACCTTTTAGTTTGTGATTCGATACAATGTTTATCCTGCAAGAGATATATTCATAATAAATGTCTGCGTTTTTCCACAATCAATTTCCTACAAAATCAAATTTGCAGCTTATGTCACTTATATTAATTCCAGAAACTTAACTCAATAAGAAATTTCATGTATTCTTAAACATTATTAATAAACCATATTCAATAATAGAGAGCAGTTGCTACTACCAAGGCCCCTTTGCAAATTAACGGCATTACCGTAGGATTGTTGCTCATGAATAGAGGTATCGGTGGTATAAATTTAAAAGTGAAAGTATGTGCCGTTTTGTAGAAATAATTTTTTTTCTATTTTCAAAATTTTATTAAATTTCCACATGTGAGCAGTTGCTACCACCAAGGCCACTTTGCAAATGAACCGCATTACTATAGGATTGTTGCTCATGAATAGAGGTATCGGTGGTATAAATTTAAAAGTGAAAGTATGTGCCGTTTTGTAGAAATAATTTTTTTTCTATTTTCAAAATTTTATTAAATTTCTACAAATGAGCAGTTGCTACTACCAAGGCCCCTTTGCAAATGAACCGCATTACCGTAGGATTGTTGCTCATGAATAGAGGTATCGGTGGTATAAATTTAAAAGTGAAAATATGTGCCGTTTTGTAGAAATAATTTTTTTTCTATTTTCAAAATTTTATTAAATTTCCACATGTGAGCAGTTGCTACTACCAAGGCCCCTTTGCAAATGAACCGCATTACCGTAGGATTGTTGCACATGAATAGAGGTATCGGTGGTATAAATTTAAAAGTGAAAGTATGTGCCGTTTTGTAGAAATAATTTTTTTTCTATTTTCAAAATTTTATTAAATTTCCACATGTGAGCAGTTGCTACCACCAAGGCCCCATTGCAAATGGACCGCATTACCGTAGGATTGTTGATCATGAATATAGGTATCGGTGGTATAATTTTAAAAGTGAAAGTATGTGCCGTTTTGTAGAAATAATTTTTTTTCTATTTTCAAAATTTTATTAAATTTCCACATGTGAGCAGTTGCTACCACCAAGGCCCCTTTGCAAATGGACCGCATTACCGTAGGATTGTTGCTCATGAATAGAGGTGTCGGTGGTATAATTTTAAAAGTGAAAGTATGTGCCGTTTTGTAGAAATAATTTTTTTTCTATTTTCAAAATTTTATTAAATTTCTACAAATGAGCAGTTGCTACTACCAAGGCCTCTTTGCAAATGAACCGCATTACCGTAGGATTGTTGCTCATGAATAGAGGTATCGGTGGTATAAATTTAAAAGTGAAAGTATGTGCCGTTTTGTAGAAATAAATTTTTTTCTATTTTCAAAATTTTATTAAATTTCTACAAGTGAGCAGTTGCTACTACCAAGGCCCCTTTGCAAATGAAGCGCATTACCGTAGGATTGTTGCTCAGGAATAGGGGTGTCGGAGGTATAAATTTAAAAGTGAAAGTATGTGCCGTTTTGTAGAAATAAACTTTTTTCTATTTTCAAAATTTTATTGAATTTCTACATGGGAGCAGTTGCTACTACCAAGGCCCCTTTGCAAATGAACCGCACTAGCATGGGATTGTTGCTCATGCAAAATATGCATAGATTTAGTAAAATTTTTATTTTGCCGGTATTGCGATTAACTATATTTATATAAAATTTTGTTGATATATTGTTATAATAAACTATAACACTTTATATTTTAACTCATGGTTATTATTACATGATAAAATTATATATCAACATAATGTACATTCAATTAAATTTATAACTATATCTAAAATTAAGGACTAACACTAACTATTTATATCTAGGTATAGTTATAATATTGTTATAATTAATATTGCATTTAATTGTTTTTTTATTCTGATTACATTTATCGATATTTATGTGGAAAGAATAAATGAAGTGGAGGAAATTTTAAATTAATTATATTATTGCGCATGCGCAACAAAAGTATCTCTCCAGAATTGCGTTGTTCGATGGTTGCTTCGGCAATTTTCGGAAAAATTTGTCGCTGATATTAGTTGCTGTTTTCACGCGGGTTGATAATTCTAGCATATAAGAGTGTCAAACAGAGATTCGACGGAAAAATCCAGTGTAACAAATAAAGGTAAATCTGAAAATTTGAAGAAATCCAATAAAATTCGAGTAAATTTGTAAAAATTAGTTATTTCACTTACTAATAGTTATTTATTTGCAACAATTGCGCAATAATTAAATAAAAACTCAGATCCTCTGAGCTTACTGCTACAGTCAAAAAATACCGTCATTTCTGCCGCAATACCTCCAATCATCAGCACACCCATTTTGTCCGGAAATGCTATGACTATTCATTTATATGAATATTTAAAAAGTAATCAAATCTATGTCAATTCACTAGTTTACAAAATGAAATTTTTTTCATGTACATTTGATCAGAGATGGATTTCTTAATGTATTTTCTTCCGCTGAATTCGAAAATCAAAGTTAAAATATTTTTATGAAACAGTTTTTGAGATATTCAGTGCTATTCTGTAACTAGAAATAATGTTGGCAACTTGCTAAACATGAAAAATATTGCTAAATAATTATATATATAGATATAGTTCTATGCATAATTAGCAATATTGCTTATTTTAGCAAGTGGCTAAAAGTTACAGAATAGCCTACATTATAACTTTTTAATTTTTTCGACCTTTTTTTCACTTGACAAATCACATCTCAAGCTAGAAATGTCCGATTTGGTCGTTCTTTGTACCCAAATGCAAGATATTATGATGACAAACAATTATGTATATCGAATCTTTGATCGGCAAAGCGGTTCAAAATATATCGATGAAAATAGGAAAAAGATGATACTTTTACGCAAGAACTAAAACCAACCAGAAGAAAATCGACCAAATAATGACAAAGTTATAAGCAATTGGGTGAATAAATCCAAATCAGTGACGACGCTACGGGGGTGGCAGGGGGTCGCCCCGGTTGAAAAAGCGTTCGCCCCGGCAAGAGTTCACTAAACATATTGGGAAATTTTCAAGCGCTCACGATAATAAATTAAATTGTTTAAATTGGAAAACAAATTCTATTTATTTAAAAAAATAAATAGAATCGTCAAAATTCACTGGCTACGAACTGTTACATATCATTAAGTTACAATCACCCCTATTCTGTAACTCCTTCGTTATCATAACGAATTTCGTAAAGTTGTATTGTATTTGTATTTGTAACATAATAATAAAGTTTGGTTTCGTTAACAATTTTGCAACGAAATTCGTTGAGAATGGTATTCTGTAACTACACCCTAACGAATTCGTTACGGGGTTCGTTCGTACGACGTTCTGAACGAAAAAGCTAAGCGATTTTTTACGATTAATCTAAATTACGATAAAAGTTGTATTTGTATCTTAATTCGGCTCTGTAAACAGTAAACATATTTGAATTATTTGAATTTTGCTATTTTAGCGGCAAAATAATGACAATTATACATTTTTCAAATTAATTGGAACTTGGTTAGAGTAAAATTCATAGATTTTCTTTTTTTCAAAATTATTCATTATAATTTACGTATTTACCTCAATTTATGTATGCTTAAAATAAAACCAAGTTATAATAAAATGTCCATCAAATGTTTAATTTTTTCGGTAAAATTGCTTTTACAAGCCGACAAAGAAATAAGCAGATTTAAGAGTAATCTTTATTGCCTTGTTCCTCTAGTTATTTAACAACAATTGTTAACAAATGTGTACTTTCATGAGCGGTTTAGTGAACATTTACACTATTTTTATTTCAATTTCAATTTTGTAGACAACTTAACGAATTTTTAGGCGTAACGAATCGTAATCTCGTAACGAATGTGTTACAGAATAGGGGTGATGGGGTATCGAGTATCCCATTTTGCAAGTATCCCATTATCTAGTATCATGTTTTGCAACATGAGAAAATGACTGCTAATGATATTATACTTGCGATTCCAATTTCTTTTAGCAAACTAAATTTCATTTAGTAGCGTTTAACCTTTTAAGGACGGGACTGGTCGAAATATCGACCACCGATAGAACGCAAAATATTTATTGTTTTTTTACGTAATTTGATATACTGAACAGCCTCAGATTTAGGGGGAGCAAGTCCCGTTCGGCATGTACCCAGGGCGGCAATACAAAGGAGCGTCAAAAATTATATGTTTTAAGTTACCATTTGTTTGAAAAGTCACATTTCTGCTAGATTTTGTGTAAAAGCTAAGTAATCGCAAAATAAGACCTAATAATCTGCAAATCGTGAGTATACCAAGTTTGAAGCCAAAAAAGCAACTACAAAAAATTTCGAAATATAAATATAATTATTTTAAAATAAAATTCTAAAATGCGATTTTCAAGGTCAAGTATGAGCCCAAAAAATGTTTACAATTTTTTTTTATTCACCTATGAAATCACAGGAAAAAAAATTAAATCGGTAAAGTCCATATTTTTAACATTGGATTTTCCGTTGCGCATGGGACTGCGGTCGATATATCGACCAGCCGTTTGGTGCCCAATTTTATGTGTGCACTTGATTTTTTGAAGTTAATCTAAGAGCTGTTGACCTTGAATTTTACAAAAAATCGCCTGTGGCGCTTGAGGCTATGCCCCCTTCTCCGCCCCCATGCCGACTTGTTAATTTTACTCTCTCCCGGCATAGGATTTATGCTTGCGTCATCACTGATCCAAATCCCATGTCTTCCGAATATCTTAATTTTTTCTACAATTTATTGGATGTAAAACGCTTGCAATACATTCTTGACATATTTTTGTGTTAGAAATAGTTGTAGCTCTTGCTTTGTCTTTGGTGGCTTTTGGCATCCACTTCTCTAGTGAGAAACCATACATAGTCTCCCAACATTGCTTCATCCCAAAATCCTTGATAGCGCCGCTTAATGATATTAATTTGTTGATGAAATCTCTTGCCGTGTTCGTCACTTACGTCACCAAGATTGTCCAGAAAGAAATTCAAATGCGAATGCATGAAATGATTTTTTAGAGACATATTTACACCTGTAAGAAATAAATAAAATGGTAAAAACAATGCAATAGAGAACAACCCGGAATGAAATTAAATAATGGCATTCCGTACCCATCTTACTGTAGTTCTTCAGAAAATCGGTAATAATTTCTTTGTAAGCAAGAGCCACAACCATTTCTAACACACAAAAATGTCAAGAATGTATAGCAAGCGTTTTACACCCAATAAATTGTCGAAAAAATTACAATATTCGGAAAACATGTGATTTAGATTTATTCACTCAATTGCTTATAACTTTGTCATTTTTTGGTCAATTTTCTTCTGGTTGATCTTTTAGTTATTGCATAAAAGTATCACCTTTACGTACATGAAAAGAAACCAGAAGTTTTTTTAACGATTTGTACTTTTCGTCGGCACAGAATTACTATAAAATATGATTTTTTTGAAAAGGTGCCTTATTTTCTTTACTTTACCGTTAAAATTTTATTATTTTAATGTTTTGTTTAGTTCTGTTAAATCTTGCATTTTACAAATACATACTAATATACCACAAAATCTACTTAAAATTATTTTGAGTGTAATTTCTGGTGTATTTTGAATCGCTTTACCAATCAAAGATCCGATATACATATTTGTTCGTCATCTCAATATCTTACATTTATTGGGTACCAAGAACGACAAAATCGGACATTTCTAACTCGAGATATGATTTTTCAAGTGAAAAAAGGTCGAAAAAATGAAAAAGTTACAATATCTCAAAAACTGTTCCATAAAAAAATTTTACCCTTGATTTTCGAATTTGGCGGAAGAAAATACATAAAGAAAACCATCTCTCATCAAATGTACATTTTCGGTGTATTATTATTATCAGTAATTTAATAATTATTTAGAACGATTGAAAGTTTATGTGCTCTATCTAAAATCATAAAAGAATAATTGTATTATTGTTGTTAAACTTGCGAAATGAATGTCACGTCACATGATAAGCCACCTAACAAATTTTCACAAAAAATAGATAAATTAAGATTTCAGTTAATATTTTCTGTAATTTTCTTGCATTTACATTTAGCTCGATTGTTTCCTCACCACTACTGCTTGTATTTTAAAAGCTCCATTAGCGCTCAAATTTTTATCACAATCGGTTAAACATTTCCGGATATACGATAAAATTTTTAATTTATTTTTTTTATTTTATTGTGGTAGCCCTGGCAAAGATTTCTCTGCCAAAACCTTATTTTCACCACCTTATTTCACCAGACATAAGTCCAAAAAGTTTAACTGCCGTCTACGCAGAAATGCCGAAGAAAATCAAGGTACAAGGACATTTTTCTAGTTTTCGCAAAGAAAAGTAATCCTTTAAAGGATTTGAAAAACTGCACGCAGTTTCGAATCTTTGGATGAGTTTGGTGTCAAGCGTTAGAGCATAGTTTGAGCCTCAATGAGCTTCTATTATTGTCGTTTTAGCCTCAAAGGTCGCGAAGTTATTCGCAAAAAACAACTGGAGAGGCTTTAGACATGATGACCCCTCCCCCCAGTTTCGATTTTTTTTTATAAATATTATGTCAAACGTTTATGTCAAAAGCATCGTTTGAGCCTCAATGGGCTTCTATTATTTATTTTTCCGCAAAAATTGGAATAGCCTCACCCGATAAATTGTATGCAACTCTACAAACACAAATTCGGCACAAATATTTTTGGGTCCAGATTCTTTGTTAATCTTGTCCTAACTTGGTACCTGCTAGTTACTGCCTATTTCAAGTGCCTTTTGAGTTTTATTTTAAAATTTGTGAAATTTTTACAAAAATCGAGTGGAAATTAGAATAGCCTCACTTATAAATAATTTAAATTATTTAAATTAAAAAAAAATTTATACATCAAACTTTACAGGTAAGTCATTACTACTATTACTATTATTATTAATTAAATTATAATAATCTTGATATTTCTTAAAAAATGTAAGTGAGGGTATTCCAATTTCGTCCAGTGTATTTTAAGTTAATTTTTTACCAAGTTATGAATAGTTGAAATTTTTGACCAAACTCCAAGCAACATGCGTTAAATCTTCAGCTTTTTAAATTTCTTAATCTTTAATTTAAAATTTTTGTGTTAACTTTTTTATGTAATTAATTATCTTTATTAGCTTTTATTTATATAAATAAAATTTAATTTCAATTTTTACATTTACCTGTAAGTATATTATGATTTATTATTTTTACAAATATAAGGGTTGAGAGGGGGCTTAAATTAATTTAAATAAAATTACATAAGAGGAGGGAAGGGGGTGGGAGAAGCTTTCGTACCTTTCCTTGGAGGGGGGTCAAATAAGGCAAGCAATCGGGGACCGTCTTAGCTCTTAGAACTCAAAAAACATTAATTCTTACACAAAAAATTCTGACTCGTTATAAGTTCAAAATAGTTACACTCGTATCTCTCTATAGTCGATTTCGATATAATCACTATCTCTCTATAATCACGACCATTATCTCGCTTTAGTAACGCGAGTCACTTCTCCTGAATTGTTAACTGGCGCCGAATTTGAATTAAGAATGAGCACTACTTACAATCCTGCGCGCGTGTTCTAATACGCCCATAAAAACATAACCTAATTAAAATTACCGGCAAATTATATGAACGAGTGGGGATAGTGCCTTACCCCGCCCGTCGTTACTATAGAGAGAAGGTCAAGTCCCGACTTCGTGATTATAGAGAGATACGAGTGTATTTATGTATCTAGAGGTCTAGGGCGTTATGAAGATGTTTATGTCGAGGGCAACAAATTATATATATTTCACTGCCTTTGAATTTGTCAACATTTAAAAATTTTATAAATTTTGAATTTGATGATTACTAAATTTAATAATTACCTCCAATCAATTTTAAAAAAAAATTGGAGGTATGGTAATCGAAACAAAATTTTAACTTTTTTTTTGCATTTTCGAGATCACCGTGTTCAGAAACGTAAAGATCTGCCAAAAGTAAAATAAAAATTTCTGTGTCGGTCTGTCTGTCGGTCGGTCGTCAAATTTTGTCGATCGATTTGCTTCCGAACCATCTAACCAATTACGACCAAATTTGGTATGGTGGTAGGGTTCACGGTGGAAAGGTGAAAATAAGGTTTTCGTCACGATCTATCAATCAGGAGTGCCACCACAAGAAAATAATACGGGATTTTAAAAAAATATTTTGTCGTGCAATATGTTATTTTAAAGGCCTTAAAAGGCTTTATCTAGAATAGATAAAATTAATCTTCTATCTGTCGTCTGTCAAAAATCACAAGTTGTCAAAGTTGAAACTTTAAGAGTGAATAACTCAAGAAGTGCTGAAGGGATCTTACCCAAATTTGGTACGTAGGTACATTGATCCTAATGGATATGAGAGCATATGTAATCCTTCGATAGAAATAAGTAATGCAACATGAAAAAAATAAAATTAACTTTTTTGGCAAAAACATGAAAAAAGTTTTTGTCGATCGATTTTCTTCGGCATTTCTGCGTCGATTGCAATCAACTTTTTGGACGTATGCTTCGTGGGCTGGAATGGTGAAAATAAGGTTTTTCCAGAGAAATCTTCACCAGGGCCACCACAATAAAATAAATAAAAAAAAATGAAAATGTCGTCGTATCTCCGGAAATGTTTAACCGATTCAGCTCAAATTTGGTGTGTCGATGGAGCTTTGAAAGTATAAGTATTGGTGAGAAAACAAACCGAGCCAATTGTAACAGGGCGGGCAGGTCAGAAAAATTACAGAAAATATTAACTGAAATCTTAATTTATATATTTTTTGTGAGAATTTGTCAGATGGCTTGCAAAAATAAAACAATATATTCAAAATTTTAATAAACGTCATAATTTTGTGACATATGTGTCAAAATTAGGTTAATGTTGATTTGTATACCGAGTTAATAAGAATTGAGTTTAGGGCTTGTAACAATTTATTTTAGAATACAAAAATAGGTGGTTCGGTGGGAAATATTTTATAATATCGTCGTACGGACTGACAGAACGTTACTTTATAAGTAAAAGGTTCTGCCACTAGGTAGCGACCAAGTTTAGGCTGTTTGTTAAATTTTTTCGAAAATGTTTTCAGAATCAGTAAATCGATAGTCAGTAATTTACAAAAATTTATTTTCGAAAAATGCGCTTGATGACCGAAAAAATTAGTTGTACCAATCTTGGAGAAATTTTATTTGTCTTCTTACGGTATTATGTGACGTATATAAAAATTTTGGAAAAAATTCAGTGGCGTACAAAAATAAAAAAATTTTTTCATTTTGGATTTTGTTAAAAAAACTTTTATAGATAGATTTAGGGTAGGAAGTGATACATATAGATATCTTTGCCAGGGCTACCGATATCTTTGTTAAGGCTACCACCATAGAAAACAAAAATGAATATTATGTCATCGTATCTCCGGACAAAATTTGGTGTGCTGGTGATTGGAGGTATTGCGGCAGAGAGTGACGACATTTTTTTTTTAATTTTTAATTATTCAATTAGCCGATCTTCATTTGCAAGTTGTAAACTTTTAATTTAAAATAAAATAGTACATTTTTTGAATTATTTTATATAATTGCGAATGAGAGAGCATAATAATCGGGCATTATGATTTATACGCCCTAGGGCATTAGACCCTGTTTAATATATCTCGTTGTCAAGGTATAAAAGACAAATAATGATTCAGTGTAATATAAATACTATTTTAAGAATTTGAAAGGTATTTTGTATTTTCTAAACTTCATGTTTTAAATGGTAAAGGTAGAAGTACAGGAAAAGCAGGTTGCCTGACTTGGTAGCACGTCAAAATGTGAAAAAAGAAAAGTTCCAAAATTTGCAGACGAATTAAGCTTCGACAGAAGATTATCAAATGCGAGAAAATATTTTGAAACACAGGTTTTTTACCTGTTTTTTACCAACTTTTTTACCTAATTTCGCAATTGAAAACACGTTTTCTAACTTTGCATCAAATTGCAAGTTTATGTTTTTGTATAATTCCTCAAAATTTAAGCACTCGAACAGAACAAGAATTTGAATAATAAAAGGCTTTGAAATTAGTTCAAAAGTATACAGATGATTTGTCAATAGATCTCGCTAATCACGTTGTTCAGTTCAAAATCGCATTTGAAAATAAACTCGGCACACTTAAATCAGCTAAAAATCTTAATCGATGGAATAATTCAGTCATTTGAAGAAAGAATATTTAACAAATATTCAATGATGTAAATCGGACGTTGACGTCAATGGCCGGACAATGACGTCAATGCCCATTTATGTTGGCCATTAACGTCATTGTCCGCCCATTGACGTCAACGCTCGTTAGGGATGGACATTGATGTAAATATTTTCATCTGACAGTAATATTTACGTCTTTGGCCGGTCAATGACGTTATTGACCAAAAAGGATTTGAACAATGATGATATATAGAATAAATACTATAAGGAACACCAAGACAGTCAACTGGCAAGTGACACTTACGTATGTTGCATGCATTATACTTTAAGGTATTATAATCATTTAAAAAATAAAAAATAATAAAAATTAACAAAAATTTTAAAAATAATTATAAATTAAAAAATAATTAAATTAAATTTTTTAAGTTAATCAATTTTATGATTTTTTTAAATTAATCATTTTTATTCTGGCATGAGAGTGATCCATGGCATTTCAAATTGCAAATTTGTTTACTGGCGCGACACGCACATTTATTGTTTTTACATCCACCCTTGCAGTGGCAACGCTTGTAACCCTGTCCCCCTAAAACACTACTTTGAGCTGCAGCTTGTCTATAAGAGTAATCTCGTTTTCTTTGGTAGTATCACTAATGTTTTCCAACAAAATTAACTTTATTAACTTCTTAATAATCTCTTATCTCTAACCTTTTAATAACTAGTACTAATTGCAAAAGCACATTGAATACGTTACTTTCTGATGGAATAGAAAA
Source organism: Cantharis rufa (assembly GCA_947369205.1). Classification (NCBI taxonomy): domain Eukaryota; kingdom Metazoa; phylum Arthropoda; class Insecta; order Coleoptera; family Cantharidae; genus Cantharis; species Cantharis rufa. Next base: position 33,366,510 of record OX376304.1, read on the forward strand.
TCAACCGCCAACTAAAATGATAACAGTTTTGCCACACCGCGTTCCTTGCCGTAAAACTTAAAAAATTAAATTATTAGTTAAGGTTAAACCTGCCTGTAATTAAAAAAAAAGAGTAAAGTTTCATCATCGCCCGCTCTGTATTGGGCAATGACGTCATTGCCCGGACAAGATGTAAAAACCACATATGAAATTTTAAATGCACGGTCAGTGACGTCATTGGCCGGGCGTTGACGTCAATGCCCAGTTAAGCAGGGCATTGACGTCATTGTCCGGCCATTGACGTCATTGACGTCAGTAGCGTCATTGGCCAAGTTGTCATCGTTGACCGTAACATTTATACATGTAAATGTAAATTATATAAATATATAATTACATAGATATAATTGTGTTAATGTATTGTTAATCAATAATCCTATTTATAAACTGTACAAATACAATAATTGGATAAAAAATTTTTTTTACTTATGACACTTTAAATTATTTACATTTTATTTACTGACAACAAAGGGGTCCTACAGAAATTCTTGCCCCCGGGCCCAATTTTTGAAGTTACGTCACTGCTTATTTTTCACTTAAAAATTCTCTATGAATCCAGACGTAATAACTATTGTATGTATAATAAATAACAAAATAACTAGCCATAGTGTGAAAATTTGGATCCTCAAACATTACTGAACAACATACAAATACAAAATAATACAATTACAGAAAAATAAATAAATTTTAATATTTTTAAGCCAAGACTTATTTAAGCTAATTTTATGCTAAAATGTTAAAAATTTAAGGCGTAAAATTAAAAAAATTTCTAGATTGCACCGTTTTTTTTTATTAAACTATTTTAATGAATAATACAAACCTTAAGACGCGTCTCCACTTAACCGGCTTAGGCCGGGCGGCCTAATAAATCATAAATATTTATGAATTTATGAATTTATGATTAACACCTAAATATTTATGATTTATTAGGCCTAAGCCGGTTAAGTGGAGACGCGTCTTTAGAATAAAGCTAAATACTTAAACAATAAAATGCAAAATATTTTTCAAGCTTTCGAGAATTTATGTTCTCTTTATCAAGAATACATTTGAATAAACATATTCAAATCATTAAATCAATAAATATATTCAAATCTTTCAAATGTATTCTTGAAAGAGAACATAAATTCTTGAAAGTTTGAAAAATATTTTGCAATTTATTATTTATTTAGGTTTATTATATTGTTAATAGCTAATTATTTAATTATTTAAATATTTTAATTTAAATTATTAGTAATACTAACTCTTGAAAATATATTAAATGGATTAAAAAGGAAACACCATATTCCCGAAAGCTCGATAGATTATTGTTTTATTTGTTCCTTTAACTCTAATATTTTAATCCATTTAATATTTTAATTAAAGTAATCAAAGTATATAAATCATTAACCCGGGCAATAACGAATTAAGCATTTGTATTGCTGTGAAATAGAACCACAACGTTTTCAATTTAATTTTAAACCTATTAGATCACAAAAAGGGGCCGAAATTGTTTAATGCCAATTAAGTATGACATTTTTTGGTAAAAAGCTTAATTTTTAAACTTTTTGTGATCCAATAGGTTTAAAAGCAAATTAAAAACGTTGCGGTTCAAGTGGCAAGAAAAATACGAACTAATATAGACGTCGATAAGTTTTGGGACGAGTATTTATTTATTTATTTATTTATTTATTTACGGGTATACCAGTTTACATAAAAATACAAAACATTTTACATAGAAAGTATTAATTAACAGAACTTGGTGGTGTAAGTTAACCACCATGCATAATATCAATATTCCACATTATACATCGCTTGAACTCTTGAAATGACGGATGGAACAAATCAAACTTTCCGATTTTCTGTAGTCTGTTGACAAGACGGATCATTCTTGAAATGGGGCTGTGATGGCCATAATTCGTCCTATACTGACATGAAACAAAGAGGTTCTTATGTCTAGTGTCGTGCGGGGAAACAAATGGTTGGAAACTATTTGTCAAGCGTTGGCAGGAAAATCCACCATTGATCAGGCGATAAGTAAAACATAGGTCAGCGACCGAGCGTCTGTATTCCAACGACTGTGTGTTACAGGCAATTAAACAGTTGGAACTAGAGAAATTTTCTGCTGTATAACCAAGTTTAAAGTTGAAATATTTGAGAAATTTTCGCTCCACCGATGCCAATCTACCAATAGAAGTATGGTAAAAAGGAGACCATACACACGACGCGTACTCCAATTGCGATCTCACGAGGGAGAAGTAGAGAATTTTGACTGTATTAGCCGAAAAGTATTTATTTTGTCTGTGAATGAACCCAAGAGTGCGAAGTGCCTTGCCACATATTTTAGCAATGTGGCTGTTATAAGTTAAGCCAGTGTCTAGGCAAACTCCCAAGTCATCGATCTCCGAGACACGATTAAGAATCTTTCCATTAATAGAGTAATCAAAGGCATTGAAACTATGCTTGGAGTACGATATCACTGAGCACTTATTAAAATTTAAGTTCAGGTTGTTGTTCTGACACCACAGATTAAGATTATCAAGATCCATTTGCAATAAATAACAATCATGCTTTGATTTAATTGCTTTGTAAATCTTAAGGTCATCGGCAAACAATAGATAATTGCAGTACTTAATAAACTGGCCAATGTCGTTAATGAACAACAAAAACAGTATCGGACCACAGTGAGAGCCCTGTGGAACACCTGACAACACTGAAATATCAATCGAGAGAAAACCATTTATGCGCACTTTCTGTTTGCGGTTCCTTAGATAGCTACCAAGCCATTGGATTATCATTGGTCCAAATCCTAAAGAGGTAATTTTAGAAAGAAGAGAAGCGTGTGATACACGATCAAACGCCTTGGAAAATTCAGTATATACAGCGTCCACGTGCATGTGATCTTCGAATGACTCTACGATATCGGTAACAAAAGACAGCAGGTTCGTAGTAGTCGAACGACCAGGAAAAAACCCATGTTGGTTAGCCACTATATAGTTCTTGCTAGCATCCATCAGTTGAACTGAAACCAAACTATCCAGTATCTTGGGTATAGTAGATTGGATTGAAATACCCCTGTAGTTTTTGATGTCACCTCGGTTACCTTTTTTAAAGATGGGAGTTATGAAACTCTTTTTCCAAATACTTGGAAAACGACCACTGGACAGCGATAATTCAAACAACTTGAAAATTGGAACCGACAACGCATATTGACACCTTTTCACAAAGTAGGCAGCAATTCCATCTGGCCCACAGTTAAAATTGTCAGGCAATTTTGCAATGGCCTCAAAAACATCTTCCACTGTGATTTCAAATGATTTACGGTTAATGACATCGCTCGAGACATACCTGGAGTTGGTGGCATCATCGCTCGAGTACACATTAGAAAATTCCTTAGCAAATAAATCGACGCATTCTTGACCAGAGGAACAAGCTTCATCACTGTAACATATGTGAATATGTAAGCGCATGTGTGCAACGGTAACTGCCAAGTGCAAGGCCAATGTAAACGGATGCAAGCGCAGGCAGTGTGTACTTGAGTGCATAAGTGATAGCACGTATAATAAAAGGTCAGAAAACGTAACACAGTTTTATTATTAAAAGCAGTAAGCACTCAACAAGAACAACATATTACATGGTGGCAGCGAAAAATCCAAAACCAGTGAAAATTTTTAAAAAGTGTGTGCAAGATGATGCAAACAAATTTAAAAATACCAGGTGAAATGGTGTTTGAAGGAAATATTGCGGCAAATTGGGAAAGATTTAAAAAGAAATTTGATTTTTATCTCGAGGCAAGTGAAAAAAGAGACAAAAGTGACAAATTAAAAATTGCTCTACTCATGAACATGATGGGGGATGAAGCAATGGAAGTCTATGAAACATTTAAGTACAGTGGAAGTGAAAGTGCAGAAAATTATCAGGATGTGTTGAAAAAGTTCGATGATTACTGCAAGCCACGAAAAAATGTTGTCTTTGACAGATTCAAGTTCTTTTTGAGATCACAAGAAAAAAACGAAGCTGTAGACAAATACGTTACAGAACTAAAAAAGTTAGCATCACAATGTGACTTTGGGGAGCAAACAGAATTTTTAATTCGTGACAGACTCGTTCTAGGACTGGCGGACAAGTGTGTTCAAGAGAGATTGTTGAGAGATTCCGATCTAAAGTTGGCAAAGGCCCTGGATCATTGCAGATCCAGTGAGGCGAGCAAGAAACAGATGATTGAAATTTCAAGTGCAAGCTCGAGCAGTGCAGTGAATGTGGTGAACACGAAAAAATCAAAGTTTGAACTCAAAGACAAAAGTGAAAAATGTAAACAAAAGTGTAAAAAGTGCAACTTTAAACACATGAGTGAAAAAAAATGTCCAGCAGAAGGAAAGAATTGCCTAAACTGCAAGAAAGAAGGTCATTTTGCCAGCGTGTGCGTCAAGAAGAAAAGCGTCAAAGAAATTCAAGAAGAAGCGTCAACGAGCAACAGTGAGTCGTCCGACAGCGAACATGAAGACGTTTTAGCAGTAAAGAAGATGCAAGAAGTCAATAGCGTCGGCTGGAAAGAAAAAATAAGAGTAAGTGAAAAAACTATTTATTTTAAAATAGATAGCGGGTCGCAGGTTAACATTTTAAACAAGACAACATTTGATTCGTTAAATAATAAATCGTGTTTAAAAGCAACGAGCACCAAGTTGATTTCATACTCGGGACACGAAATCAAAACAAGTGGTAAATGTGAATTACCATGCGAATTCAATGATATAAAAAGAACGGTTAAATTTTACGTAGCAAATAAAGACAGCGAGTCAATACTAGGTTTGGATGGAGCGAGTAGATTTGGGCTAATACCGAGTAACAGGGTGAACGTTATAAATAACGCGGAAAATAACATCATCGGAGAATTCAAAGAAGTTTTTGATAAGAAAGCGTCACGAATGAAATGTGTGCCATATCACATAACTTTGAAAGATGATGCAATACCGACAATATCACCTGCAAGAAGGATACCGATGTCCTTAAAAAGTAAATTAAAACTCGAACTCAAGAAAATGGTTGAAAACAAAGTAATAGAGCCCGTGTCGAAGCCTACGGAATGGGTGCATCCAATCGTAATAATAAGTAAAAAAGATGACTCCATAAGGGAGTTAAATAAGTTTTGGACTTAATTAACAAAAAAGTATTTATTTTACAACAATACAAATGTTGGAGTACATTATAATTTTAAAACGTCGTTAATACATTAACTACTACGTGATAAATATAAGACTAACTACTAAGGCTCATTATGTGTTATATATAAGGTTATTATGTTTACTTAAGCAAAAAGAATAATATTACATTTATATGCAAGAAGTGCATGTCTGTGTTTATGTGACTCATGTCTGTATTTACATGATTCATGTCTGAATTACGTAACTCCTCCCATGAAAGATATTTCAATAATTTCTGAAGGATAATTATTTAAATTTTGGACGCAATTAAATCGGTAGGTAAATCTGTGTTTTTTGAATGAATGTATTTTATAAACTTTTCTTTGAGGGAATTACGTTTACAAAAAGTATATGTTAAGACAAGACTAAAAATTAACAACAATATGATAGTTAATGCTAGAGACCCAATACCAAAATTATTAACAGGATGATTATATAAATCTAACAAATTTTCTTTTTGTTTATTTATTTTGAATTGATCCTCTTTTAGTTGATGCATGTCGATATGTGTTAAATCAATGATTGATAAGTTAATAAATTTCTTCGGATTTTTGATCTGATCAATAGATGGTAACTCTATTCGAATTGATTGTTGGTCGATAGATTCCAAATTAAATAATACGTCATTGTGATTTATTTGTACTATACAATCCGGTGTAATGCTAACTAAAATTGATTTTTCTGTTGATTTTCGTATTTGATATGTTTTACATTTAATATCGATAATTATTTCGCTTGGGGTGCTAATAATCCATGAGGCTTTGGTAATAGATATAATTTTTGGATATTGTAACTCAAGGAGATACGGGTTACAAGTTTGATTAGCATGAAATGATAATAATTGGGTTTCGCATAACTTGTCGTTGGGTATAGAAAAATGATTGATCTGATTACAAAAGTAATGATTGGATATAGGGATACATTGATTTGATTCAATTGGTGTACTGGATTCAATATTAAACAGAATTTTTTTATAAGTGGGTATGGTCATTTGAAATTGTTCATTTTTTACAAATGCAGGAAAAGGAATCAAATGAATAAATTGGTACTTAATGTCTTTGATCAGCGGTACTTCGTAAATAAAAGTGAAAATAGTATTTTTCTGATAAGCCTTAAGTTTTATTAGGGTTTCGTATAAGTGGAGGTTTTCAAGGGAAATTGAATAGGGTAATTTTAATTGTTTATTAGTTGTAATTTGAAGTTGTTGCAAATTTTTCGATATACTATTGAGTGCAGTGAGTAGATCTTCATTGTTTATTAGTGATAGGTGTATTTGATGGTTTTGTGCAAAAGTCAAAGAGGTTTCTAATTCTTCAAATATATTTATTAAAAATTGTAGGGAAAAAGTTGCTTGAGTTAACGTTGTTTGGGTAGAAATTGAATTAAAGATAGTATTAATATCTTTGTTCAATCTTATTAAATCTTTGTTTAATAATTCTTGATTGTTTTGTAGCTGTTTAATGTTTTCAGAAAAAATGTTGATACTGTCATTAATGATCTGTGTTTGTTCCAACAATATAAGTTTTTGTTTTTCAGAATTTTGAGTTAGTTCTCTTATTAATTTTTCGTAACGTTGACCGTCTTTAGAGTCCAAATTTCCAGTAATAAATTTAATTACGCTTCCTAATCCATCGATTAAACCTCTTTTATTACGAACAGTAGGGAATAGATGGTTGATCAATTTGTCAGTTTTTTTATGTATAGATTTAAAGTTATTAATTGATTTAAACAGTTAAAGGAATCGTTAAAGCGTCCTCCCTCGAGAGTACTTATTGTTTTAGCAAGATTTTTCTTAAATAAATGGTATTCGTCTAGTATAGGTGAATAATCTAGAATTTTAATCAAAGTCCAATCGCTTTCTTTTAAATGAGCTTCTCCAAGGATTAATGGATAGAGTCCAGGATTGTTCGTTAACGGTTGGATCGTAACGTCACTTAAGACAGTGGTCCATATGAGGACTGTGAAGATTGTGAAGGTTGTGAAGATCTTTCTGCGAAAGGCAAAAGGTCATTAGCATGTCTTTTGATTGTTGCTTTCGTAGATTCATTAATTAAATCGTACGTATCGTGTTCATGTATTTTGGTCACAATATAAGGTCCTTTAAATTTTGGGTTTTTTTTGTTTCTATTTTGGGATTTTATATAAACTTTATCGTTAATTTTAAAAATGTGAATTTTCCGGGGTTTATTAATTTTTTCATTTCTCGATTCTTTGGTTTGTTTTTGTTTTTCTTCTAAACTATTATAAATATTTTTCATTTTTGTTTGGTGGTCATTGATGTACGTTTCTAGGTATGTTTTTGAAAAATCTAAATCAAAAGGATTCCTACATTCAGTATGTCCAAATAATATTTCAAAAGGTGTGTGGTTTAAGTTAGAATGTATAGTGTGATTGTAGGCCAAAATTGCATAGGGGATTTTTCTGTTTTCTTCCAAATCAGTTAATAATCGGTATCGTTCTAGTAAGTTTGAATGTAATCGTTCTATTGGGGAATTTGAAGTGTGATTATAGGGTGTGGTTACGTGAAGCATGATTTTATGAAATTGTGCAAAGTTTTTCAATGGTTGTTTATCAAATTCGTTATCTACTACTAAAATCTGAGGTGTAGTATATGTGGTTATAAAAGAGAATAATTTGTCTACAATGTCCGTTAAGTTTCTAGATCTTAAAAGATAAGCTTGTGCAAATTTTGAAAATGCGTCTATTATCGTTAAATATTTTTGGCCATTGATTTGAAAAATATCCATGTGTAAAGTATGGAAGGGTTTATTGAGTGTTGGTGTCATTTGTAGAGGCTGTTTAAGTGGGTGTCTATTATATTTTTGTAATTTACATGTGCTACAATTATTTATAAAATGTTCAATGTCTTTACGTATTGACTTCCAATAATATTTTCTACAAAGATGTTCGTATGTCTCATTTATTCCACGGTGGGTGGTTTTTCCTAAATGGTAGTTTTCGATTACTTCTTTTCTATCTTCGAGATCAGTGACGTAGGTAACTTGTCTCGTGCATTTATGAAATTTGGGTGTATTCTCGTTAGATATTGATATAATATAATTTGAAAAGTCTTGGTATAAATTTTCGTTTGGAAAGTAACAATAATAATGCGTATTTGGTTCGCAGTATTCCATTAATAATTCATTGAATTTATCTAATTTATTTGATTGATTTAGGAATATTAGGATATGTTTGTTATTATCTAGGATCGTTGTTTTAATATTCTTTGGTAAGATTGTTTCTACAAATTCTATTTGTTTAGGATGATGTTGTAAAGGTTTCTCGCAAATATCTATAGTGGGTGTTGATTCTAATTGAGTATGAATGGTATCTGCTAATGAATTGTCATCATTATCAATGTGCGATATCAAAGGATTATTGACATTTGATTCTTCTTCAGGTAGGGGATTAAATATAGGTATGTCGAAATCGTTCAGGTCGGGTGTGTCGTTTCTCTCGGGCATAATGCTTGCATTGGAGGGAAATAAATTTGGAACAGGAGTATTTAGTCTTTCTAGATTATTGATGAATTTGTCTATGTCATCAAATAGATCATCATTAATTGTAGTCGGGTGAATCTGTATTCTAGACAGAGCGTCGGCTACTTTATTAGCTTTTCCTGGTAAGTATTTTATATCAAAATTAAATTCTTCTAATTTAAGTGACCAGCGGGTTAGTTTAAAATTTGGTTCTTTCAAATTACGTAACCAAACCAAAGGGCGGTGATCTGTATATAGTATAAATTTAGTTCCAAATAGATAAGGTCTAAAATTTTTAGTTGCCCAAACAATTGCGAGAAGTTCTCTTTCAATCGTAGAATATCTTTGTTCTGTTTCGTTCAAAGTTCTAGAAGCAAAACAGATAGGTTTTGAATTTTGAGACAAAACTGCCCCTAATGCGTACTTAGAAGCGTCGGTCGTTAATTCAAATTGTTGTTCAAAATCTGGATAGGCTAATATTGGTTCGTTGGTTAATACTGATTTCAGGTAGCTAAAAGATTCAACAAAATTTTGATCATGAATAATTTTATTATCTTTCTTTAAACAGTTAGTTAAGAATTTAGTTATCTTAGCAAAATCTTTTATGAATTTTCGATAATAGCGTTGATTGATAAATAGTAAAGATATGCAACCTTATGGACAAAAACGTGCTGAAAAAATGGGTCGACATGTAGACGGCGTAGTTGTAGTTGTGGGTCGAGAATTTGCAGTTGCATACGGATCGTCTTGGTGTACACTTGTGCAGCTAAAATATCAATGGCGAATCACACATGCGTCAACATAACTGTATAATACCATTACTAGTAGTTTCAAATTACGCATTTGAAAAGTCCAACAGATTGTTTTGTGCAGTTTGTGTATAAATTACTAATATTATTTAATTAATCATTTTCAAAAAATAAATGTACATTATTTGTCGTTAATAATATTAACAAAGATTTAATATCACAAAATGAAATAGACTTCAAAAGTTTTGCGGCGAACACACAAATATGCCATCCATTTTACAGCAAAACTAATAGACGCTTTTTAGTGCAAATTTCATTGCCTTCAATTTTGTTTATATATATTTTTCTATTTTGTGAGTTTCTGACTGACAGCGGCACGGCCGGATCAAACTATTTTAGCGCCGGGTGCAGATTAGCTAAATGGCGCCTTTATTTATAATATAATATCATATACAGGGTGTTAATGACCAACTAGTACAAAACGAAAGAGGCGATTCTACGACTTATTTAAAAAAAAAAGTTCCTATAGTGATTCCCAGGAAAGATGACGATTACGACACAACAAAATCGTATGAACTAAGCGAAGAATTTCTAGTCAAATAAAGTGTATTTTAATTTAAAATAAGAACACATTGGTTACTTTTGTTTTTAACCCCCAACGCAAAAAGAGGCATTTCATTTGACTAGGAATTCTTGGCTTAGTTCATACGATATTGTTGTGTCGTAATCGTCATCTTTCCTGGGAATCACTATATTAACATGGGTCCGCAAACGCGCCGCTTTCGAGATACAGGGTGTTCACAGAAATTGTTTTCTCTTACTCTTTTTGCGATATCTCAAGAACCGTTAAGGCTACAGGCTCCAGCTTTTGTACAGATTTTTACATCAATAATAGCTACTTTTAAGGCTCTAAAGCAATGTTCTCAGATATGCCAGTGGCGGAGATTGTAGGGTTGCTTAAGGGTTTCACCTCCGTAACTTTTACGTCACTTGAAAAGTTGGTATTTCAATAAAGTATTTTAAATACTAATGTATTTAAAAATACTAATGTATTTAAAAATACTAATGTATTTGAAATACAAATGTATTTTGATACATTTTTAAAATGTATTTTGTATTTGTATTTAAAATACTCGACTTTCGAGTATTTTGTATTTGTATTTTAAATACAAAATAAAATGTATTTTGCTCAGCCCTGCATGCACCCGTGCCTATGCAAAGTTTATAATTATCTACGATAGTGGTAAGACTATATTTTTTATTGTGCTTTATGTTTAGCAAGGTTAGATCCTAATAGACCCTTCTGATTTTTGCAGTTAAAATTACAAGTGATATCAGTAATAAAAAATTTTAATTTATAATTTCTACTAGGATGTCTCACAATAAAAGTCTGGACCAAGTCACGGTTCTTTTCGACAACCGAGATTGCGGAAAACAAATAATTATTGTCATTACAAATCGTTTAAATGATTTAATATACAGTTACTCGCAGAAGAACTCTGACATTCCTATTGTTTAGTTTACAATAATTAGCCGTTGAATTTTTCTATATCCTAAATTTAAACAATTAAATAATCATAACAATGAAAATTCAATTTTCAAATATAAATAACTTTTATAAATTTTAACACATGTAAGCAAAAGCAAAATAAGTAGTTGACAAATTACTAAGGGCCAATTTCATAATAACAGTTAACAGGGCATTAAAATTTAAAAGGCGACTTTAGACAAAACAGACAAAAAAAATTATCAGTTTTGTTAACCTGCCAGTACAGTTGAACCTCTGTATAACGAGTCCCGTTATAACGAAAAATCGGCTATAACGAGTAAATCGGTTGGCCCCTTGCGGTTTTGTATACGTTTTATATGATTGTTTATAGCAAAAATCTGTTATAACGAGTAAGTAGGCTTGTCCCTTGAGTTCTCGTTATAGAGGGGTTCTACTGTACTAACATATTTTTTATAACACGAGTACCTACTAAAGTCGGTCTACGAGACCGATTCTAGTTTTTAATTTTTTTTAACGTAGTGTTTATATTCTTTATAAAGTAGTTGATCTGAAGGTACTGAGAACCCCCCGATCCTCAGCTGTTATCGTGTTAAATTTACAGTTATAAATAGAAATCGTCGGTTTGTAGTACTGGAGGGTTAAAGTTGCCTTTTAAATTTTAATGCCCTGTTAACATTTAGACATATAGAAATTGGCCCTCAACATTACAAATTTAATTGCTTTAAATTAATTTTCTTTTTATTACTACAATTCCCATCTAATTTCATATATATAACTTATAGCGGCACCTGAGTACCCCACCGTCATTAAAAGATGAAATAATTGTTGGACGCCATTTTTTCATCAAAAAAAATAAAAAAATATGAATGCTTCAAACTGTAAAAGGCAACAGTATAAAAAAATGTATATAAATAAAATTGAAAACAATGAAATAAGCAACAAAAAATGTCTAAAAAGATTTGCTATAAATTCGATTTTTATATGATAAAAAACGGTTTCAAAATGTACAATTAACATTGCTATAAGATAGGAGTGTACGAATATTTTCTAGAGCCATTGTATATTTTGAAAATGTTACAATTAATTTTTTCTCCCGCCGTATTAAAAGCAGTACATTTTTACATTTTTAATAGCATTACCTCAACTAAAAGTTGACGTTTTCGTTATTAATATAAAAATGCGAAAATTGCTAAGCAACACTTTTTTTTACGTGCACTAAAAAGACTTTTTTGTGCATGACTTAAAAGTGATTTTATTTTTTAGTATTTTTTGTGCGCGATCGATCTAAATTTTTGCATATGCCTGCGTGTGTCTGTGACGAGGGGGGAAAATTTTTTGCTCAGTTTTTTGATATCTAGCGCTGTTCTCGAGTTATTGCTAATTCAAACAATTTAGAAAAAGCACTCTTCGAAATTACACAATTTTTAAATGTCAAAGTGACTTTTCTAATATTACGTCAAATAATGTTTTAAAATTAAGTATTTATATTTTAAATTTTATTTAATTTTTGGTTGGAGAAAAAGTAATATGTCTCATTTGGATTAAAAGTGTCTTTGTTTGACGTGCAATTATTGCATTCGCTCGGCTCCGCTGGCGCTCCGCCTCGCAAATGCAAAAATTGTCAAACAAAGTTTCACTTTTAATCCGAATAAGACAATGTACTATTTTTTATTTAAATAAAAATCTTTTGTATTTACTGATTTTTAACTTTCTGATTATTTATTACAAAAAATTTCATAGGAAAAGTTTGCACATTGAAATACCATCTAACAATAAGAGCTCGGCAAAAAAATACTACTTGCATTATTATAAAGTATGATAATATTGTATCAGATATCACGTATCAACGAGATAAATATGGTACAATTATAATACTATTGGTGGCGGCACTTGCTCACCATTGAGTTTGCTGGCGAAGAGGCCGCGGGGTGTTGAAATAGTACCTGGTGGGGGAAAAGTAACAATTTCTCATTGCATTGCGTATCTTTACTATTTATCAATCAACGATAATAGCCAAAAAGTCCGAGAAAAGATTTAATTTCTGTCCTTGTTTTTGGCAAGGGAAATTTTTTTATTGATTCTATTTTATTAGGGTCTGGTTTTATCCCTGAAGGAGTAATTATGTGTCCTAAATATTTTACTGATTTTTGTAAAAATTCCGACTTATCTAGTTGCACTTTTAAGTTGGTCTGTCGACATCTTTCGAAAATGTTTTTCAACCTTTGAATGTGTTCTTGTAATGATTTTGAGTATATAATGACGTCGTCGAGGTATACCATACATTGTATAGGTGTTAATCCGCTGAGAGCAGCGTTAATCATTCTTTGGAATGCGGCTGGTGCATTCTTAAGCCCAAAAGGCATACGTTTAAAATGGTAGTGTCCTTCTTCGGTTGAGAAAGCTGTCTTTTCTCTATCTTTGTTTTCTAATTCTATTTGATGAAAACCATTTGCTAGGTCGAGAGTTGAAAAATAATCTGATCTACCTAATCGATCTAGTACGGTTTCAATGTTTGGTAGGGGAAATTTATCTTCAATAGTGTTTTCATTCAATTTTCTATAATCGATCACTATTCTGAATTTATTTTTTCCTGAAGCGTCCAATTTCTTAGGTACTATCCAAATTGGAAAATTATAAGGGCTTTCTGAATGTTCAATTATATCGTCTTTTAACATTTTATTGATTTGGGTTCTAACTTCTTCTCGGTGACAATGGGGATATCTATAGGTTTTGGTAAAAATGGGTGTTTCTGTTTTGGTACGTATATGGTGTTTAGTAAAATTAGTGGAGGATAATGGTATGTCAGGGTGATAAAAAATATCTTTAAAATCATAACATAAATTGGTAAGTAATGTTTTTTCTTCTGAGTTTAAGTGATCTACTCTTAAATTATCTTTAAGATTTTGAAAAAGTTTTTGTCTAACAGATTTTGGATTATCAGTATCGTGATGGTTGAGTTGTATTGATTCTTGTTCAGTATAGTCTTCCAAGTAAAGAGGTTGATCTATTGATATAGTTTTTGGTTTGTTAGAAGTATTAACGATCGAAGTCATAAAATAATTATTTTTCAATTTAACTATTGCTGAGGGCATAATAAGGTCGTGAGAAAATTTAATTTTTGGAGATATCTTATTTCCATTACTTCCTACAGCAGGCAATTTAACAAATCGTTCTGATCTAGGTTCTATTGTTAAACGTTTAATACTACTATGATTTGCTGGTTTTAGAAAATTACAGTAATTGCGTTTTTGTATATTCTGTTTATTTAAAGTTTCGTTATAATAAAAAGGGACAACTGTTTTTTCGGTTTGTATGTGTTGCCATTTATAGTCTATGCTTGCAGGTAATATCGATAATAAATCAGAGCCTATAAGTCCGATATAATCCGAATGAAAATCAAATAAGTATACTTGATGATTTCCTTCTTCATTAAATAAAGAAAGTATAGGGACATCTGCTACGTATTGATGTTGAGTTGTACCATGACTGGTTGTGATTTCAAAAGGTGATTTATAAATGGTTTCTGGGAAATTTTCGTAAACAAAGTTTGGATTTAAAATGGTTTTTGAGCTGCCTGTGTCTATTAACAATTTTTGTTTTGAATTGGGTAACAGGATGTAAGGTAAGGAAGATGAGGGGTTGATAGAAAATGAATTGATTCCGAGGCTTTTTAACAAAAATTTTCCGGTCTAAAGTTTTCGTTTTCTAGTTCATTCAATGATTCAGGTTCGTTAGTGCAATATAGGTTATTTTGGTTTTCGGGGTTTTCTTGTTGTTCAGAAACTGTATTGTTATAGTAATAAGAATGATCGTCGTTTTCTGTTTCGGTAAAGTAATCTAAATCTTCTTGTTGGTCAAAATTTTCTGGAGAAAATTGTTGATGAAATAGTTCTTGTGATATAAAGTTCCTGGGTTGATTAGATTGCTGAATGTAATTATTGTTTCGAAAATTACTTGATGAGAAATTTGGTCTTGGTGGTGGGCCTTGTCTACCTAATTGTTGTGTAGCAGGACGTTTTTGTACTGTTGACGTTTCCATCGGTTCTGGTTTGAAATTGTGTTGAAAATTTCTTTGGGGTTTAAAAACATTTTGTGTGGGTTTTCCGAATTTCTGTTGAAATCCAGAAAATTGTTGAGGTGGTTGATTATTTCGGGGTCGAAATTGTGGATTATTAATAGAATATTGGGGTTGGTAGTTTTGAGGTTGATGGTTTGGAACTTGTTGATATTGATTTTGAAATTGATAGTTCGGAAATTGTTGATATTGAATTGGTTTCTTCTGTTGAGACATGGTATTTTGGTGGGTATTTAATTTAAATGGCGTATTATTCACTTTAGAATTTAAATTTTGAAAATGACGAACATCAAGTTCGTTTTTTACATAAGTTAATGCATTTTCTAATGTTTGTGGGGATCTACTTCTAATGAAAGAACCTAGTGGTTCTGTTAAGCCACTAATATATGACGTTAATGTTAACATCTTTGCTTCGTCTAGTTTATATTGTTTTATTTCTAAACTTTCGCCTCCTAAAGAAATTTTCGAGTTGATGATTGCTAATAATGATCGACATCGGTTATAAAAGTCTACGGGACCTTCTTTAAAATTTTGTTTTAATCTAGATAGCTCTATTTTTAAATTAATTTCGGATCTTTGGTCGCCAAAGTTTTCTATTAATAAATTTTTTAAATCCCTCCAGGTGGGAATAGTTTGACCTGTTACTATTTCTAAAGCTGCACCTTTTAATCTATTGCGGGCTGCTGACAATAACAATGTGTTGATATAAGCATTTGGTTGATTAATTTGCCAAAATTGGTTTATGATACCTTCTGAGGCCCTAATGTATTCAGAAAGTTCGGATGGTTCACCATCAAACTTTGGGATTTCATTAAGTAAACTAGTATGGAATCCAGGTGGATATAAACTTGGTTCATTTGCCATTTCAAGATTGTTAAAAAGGTCAGTTAACTCGTCAATTTCTAATGAATTGTGATTATGAGGATCAAATTCGTTTAGACTAGCGGATTCTGAGTCTGAATTTGAATTGAATAAATCCAGTGTTAACGATTAATTAAAATTAAACTCTTAAAAATTTTGTTTTTATGTTAGTAAACGACTTAAAGCTATGGGTTCCTACTCATGAAACGTTAGTCAGAATGGAAATTAAGTACGCTAGTCGTACACCAAACTTCTTGCTTGCTACGTTCCAATATGAACTTAATAATAAAAGGTTGCAATAGTTAATTACCAAGGTATTCAACAGCTTGTTTTCTCCTGATCAAATTCGTTTAAGCGAATTATGAATCAGAAAAGAAGTCAAGTTGGTTTGGATTCTTTGAGTAATTAAATGCTTATATTAAATGCTTATATTAAATTAGTATTTATTAAATTGTTTCACTGCAAATTTTTCACTTTAATATTTTAAAAATTTTCTTACTTTGTTTTCATATTGTTTGAAATATGATGTTACTTATCTTCGTTAAGTATGATGTCACTCAATGGACTGGTGTCTTCAATAGACTGGTGTCTTCAATAGACGAAACTGGAACCAGCGATGCGATCCGGGACTATTTTTGTTCCACACAAAGTTCAGCAGGGCGGTTACAGGTGAATGGAGTCGAATCACAGGAAACTCGGGACGATTTTTGTTCCTTTGTTTTGATTATCTTCTCCTTGGGCGTGGTAATTTTTCAAATTACAAAATTAAGACTTGAAAGTCAAGTAGCACTTAGATTTAAACTAGTGCCCTTTTTGTATCCAAACGACTGCGCCAGTTAAATAAGTTTTGGACTTAATTAACAAAAAAGTATTTATTTTACAACAATACAAATGTTGGAGTACATTATAATTTTAAAACGTCGTTAATACATTAACTACTACGTGATAAATATAAGACTAACTACTAAGGCTCATTATGTGTTATATATAAGGTTATTATGTTTACTTAAGCAAAAAGAATAATATTACATTTATATGCAAGAAGTGCATGTCTGTGTTTATGTGACTCATGTCTGTATTTACATGATTCATGTCTGAATTACGTAACTAGGGTATGTCTAGACCCAAGGCCGTTGAATAAATATCTGCAACGGGAGCACTATGAAATTCCGACAATCGAAAGCGTGTTAGCGGAAGTCAATGGGGCTGAATACTTTACTGTACTAGACGCGACCACAGCATTTTTTCAGGTGCCAATAGATGAAGCGAGTTCGGATCTCTGCACAATTGCAACACCATTTGGAAGATTTCGTTATTTAACTTTACCGTTTGGTATAAGTTCGGCGACAGAAGTTTATCAAAAAAGAATAAATCAAGTTTTTGAAGATCTAGAAGGAGTGATACCGTATGTAGATGACGTAATAATTTTTGGAAAAAACAAAAAAGAGCATGATCAAAGACTGAGAAAAGCTTTACAAAGAGCAAGAAAGCACAATGTAAAATTCAGTAGGTCAAAAATGCAACTAGCAAAAAAAGAAGTAACGTTCCTAGGACATACAATATCGGAGAAAGGCATAGCAATAGAAAATTCAAAAATCAAAGCGATACAAGTACTGCAAAGTCCAAAAAACAGAAAGGAATTACAAAGAATTTTGGGAATGATCAACTTCCTAAGAAAATTTGTACCAAATATGTCTGAACAGACAAGTGTATTAAGAGCGTTGTTAAGCGAAAAAAATGAATTTTTGTGGGGGGAAAATGAGGAAAAATGCTTTAGTAATTTAAAAAAATTGATAAGTGAAGAACCAGTTTTAAAATTCTACGATCCTAACAAAGAAATATGCTTATCAGTAGACGCTTCAAAAAAAGGAATGGGAGCAGTAATTTTGCAAGACGAGCAGCCTGTAGCCTACACGTCGTCAAGTTTAACGCCTACGCAACAAAATTATGCTTCTTTAGAACGTGAATTGTTAGCAGTTTTACACGGTCTGACAAGATTTCATTTATATACGTATGGGAAAGAAATTTTAGTACAAACAGACCACAAGCCACTGATAAACATGATAAATAAACCAATGGAAAAGTTATCGCCGAGAGTGCAAAGAATTATTTTAAAATTGTTAAGATATGATTTTAAATTACAGTATGTGCCTGGCAAATATTTACACATACCAGATACGTTATCCAGAGATCCAAATAAAGAATGGAAAATGAACACCGATTACTTGGAAGGAAAATACGTTGCAATTAACACAATAATTTGTGCATCTGATGAAAGAATAAAACAGGTCCAAGATTCGACAGAAAATGATCCGATAATACAAGAAATCTTAACCTACATCAATGAAGGATGGCCGATGCACAAAAAGTCACTAAAAAGTTATGAAATTAGAAAATACTGGGAATTAAAAGATGAATTGTATTACGCAAATGGAATTTTATTTCGTGGAAACAAAATAGTAATACCAAAAAATGAAATCGACAATGTATTAAAGAAAATACATAGTGCGCATCAAGGTGTAACGGCATGTCAAAATAAAGCGAAAACTTTAGTTTATTGGCCCGGCATGACCAAAGAAATTGAACAGCATGTGCTGAGTTGTAAAATATGTCAACGATACGCGAAATCCAATACAAAAGAGCCATTATCAAGTCATGAAATAGTTGACTTACCCTGGTTCAAAATCGGGATAGACTTCGCGCATATAAACGCAGAAGATTATCTAATAATTTTAGATTATTTTTCAAAATTTATTTTAGCTAAGAAAATAAAATCAAAAAATGCTCAAACAGTAACCAAATTATTAGAGGACACTTTTTCATATTTTGGAATACCAAGTGAGATCTTCAGTGACAACGGTCCACCTTTTAACTCACAAAGTTTTTCGGAATTCACAAATTATTATGACATAAAACATACCACGTCAAGTCCTAATTATCCGAAATCCAATGGAATGACTGAAAGAGCGGTGCAAACAGCGAAAGGGTTGATTTTAAAAGCAATTGCTTCAAACAACAGCATAACAAATGCAATATTAAATTACAACACAACACCAAAAAGTAATTTAATGCCTTCACCGTCAGAGCTAATACAAGGACGAAAATTAAGGTCAGATATACTAATGACAAAAAATGCATTAACACCAAAGTATAACTGCAGCCAGGCCCGGACTGGCCATAGGGCAGATCGGGCAAATGCCCGATGGGCCGGTGCAGTCAAAGGGCCGTCTAACCAGCAGCGCTGGATGATTACATCCTGAAAAAAAATTATGCTATTTTATGTAACAACAAATTATCGTGAACAGCGAAAGTTAACAGTTATCAATGTTGTGTATTAAATATCTTGATGTCTACCAGCCACTTCTTATCACTTGTACGTGATTAAATATAAAATAAAAGCACCCGTGTTTAAAAGAAAAAATGCATATCTACATAATGTTAATAAAGTCTCACAATTGTTGATAAAATACAAGACGACATTGTAAATTTTTTTTCATGATGTTAGTATGTAATTTTTTTCATTTTGCTTGCAAGTCAGTTCAGTTTTTTGTGAGTGCATTTGCGATTCTATGCTAAACTTGTTTAAATAATTTATTATTATTTGTTTGTGTGTGTCCGTGTTTTTTTATAAATTTTAGTTGGTAAGTATTTTAAATTTGTATATCTGTGAATAGGTATAGGGTAAATCAAATAATAGCTTAGTGAATGTTGCTAATATCTTAAATTTTTTAAATATTTTTATCAGATATCCCTCCTTGTCTTATTAAGTTTAAATGCTTGATTAATTTTTTTTAACATTCAGTGCTTTTGGGCACGCATGCTTTCTTATGCGTTCATCATTTTAGCCAAAATCAACTTTTTTTACGTAAAACTTCATAATTATTTTACATCTTGTGTTTTTTTATATTTATAAATCTCATTTTTATTTTACAACTTTATGTATAAAACAAAATATTTAAAACACAACAGTCTATTATGCCATTATTTTTTAAATATTTTGGTTTATAAATAAAGTTATCTACTCAAGAAATAGAAAAGTTACGTAAAGTCAATTTTAGCTACACAAGTAAACTTTGGAGTAATATTGAACTAAAGTTAACATATTCATTATTTCAAACAGAAAGTCATTTTATGTTTATGTTTTTAGAAATAAATTAAATTTACATTAATTTTTAATCAATTAGAGTTAACACCAGATATTGCATAATTTAAAAATAAAAATGATATACTATTATATTACACTAAACAATAATAAATTTATTCTTGTCAAAAAGATTTTTAGAATTTCTGTAATTTTTTTTAGCCATTTTTGGATTTAAATTCCTAAATAAGAGAGCAGCAAATTTAACCTACGCTCCGGGCGGCTTTTAAATTAAATTTAAATTTTCACAAACACTACTGGGCTTGTGTTTGGTGAACTAAGTAATGGATAACAAAAGAAAGCGCAAAGGAGGAGCAGAAAAACTTAGGCTAAAGAAACGAAAACTTTTGGAAACTAGTGCCCAAAAATGTGTTAAATTGACAAATGTTTTTGCATGTCCACATTCGTCTACATCTAATGGAGTGGCGGGAACCGTGGCGGTAACTGAAGTTAGAGTTACTAATAGTTCATATCAAGATCAAGAACTGGTATGTATTGAACAGTTAGATAATCAGAAATTAATCAAGAGCACATTATGACACACCATGCTGAAGCCTCTGACGAAGCTACAACCGACCTAGAAACTGAGCAAGATAACAATTCAATTCCTTCTTTTAATTATTTTGAACATCCTGAGAAAGATCAACTGGATTTATTTTTTAAGTACCATCCGAAGCAAGACATCAGCGATCTTGTGTTAAAAAAAGCTATGTATCGGAAAGATGGTTCTAATCGGAAGTGGCTGACATATAGCGAAACACAGAATGCTTTGTTTTGTTCAGTTTGTTTAGCGTTTTCTTCGACTTCTGATACCTATTCATCTCCTTTTATACGAGGCATGAAAGATAGAAGGCATGTTCATGTCAGAGTCGAGGAACATGAGAAAACTGAAACGCACCATGTTTGTGCAGAAGCTTATTTTTTAAGAAACAACAATGCAAATCTTGATAATTTACTATTTTATAATCAAATGTCTTTACACCGAGCACAAGTACGAAAAAGAAGAGAAATTTTGCAGCGAATAATAGATATTATTAAATTTATTGGAAAACGAGGATTAAGTTATAGAGGCGATAAGCTAGAAGCTGCCTATAGTCTGGAAGACATGTCTGTAGATCATGGAAACTTTTTGGAACTAGTTGTTCTTCTTAGCAAATATGATATTAATTTGAAAGACCATTTGAAAGATTGTATTGAGAACAGTAAAAAACTTCACGAGTCTCGAAAGGGCAAAGGCAGAGGATCTTTGTTAACGTTTCTTTCTAAATCCACCATTAATAAAATTATTCAAGCAATCGGACAACTTATAACCCGGAATATTAGTATGGAAGTACAAGCAGCTGGTATGTTTTCTTTACAAGTGGACACGACACAGGACATTTCATGCAAAGATCAATGCTCTATTATTGTACGATATGTGACAGAAAGTTGTGTATATGAAAGACTTCTCGCTGTTGTAGAGTGTAAATCTTCAACCGGTCAAGATATGTTTTCCTTAGTGAATTCAGTTTTAAAGTCTTGCAATATAGACATAACAAAATGCATTGGTAATTCAACGGACGGGGCTGCAAATATGCAAGGTCAATATAAGGGATTTTCTGCATGGCTTTCCAAAGAGTCCCCTGGGCAAATTCATGTCTGGTGTTATGCGCATGTCTTAAATTTAGTTTTAGGAGATACTACTAAAGCTGTAATTGAAAGTGCATCATTCTTTAGCTTATTAAATGATGTTGCAGTATTTTTTCGTGAATTCTACCAACGTATGAATATCTGGGAACAAACTAAAGAACACGGAAATAGTAAAAGACTCTCAACTATTGGAGAAACACGTTGGTGGTCTAAAGATACAGCGTTGAAAAAAATTTTTGGTTCATTCTCAAACTCGGATTCAACTATAAAGCCGTTATATGTAGTATTGATTATAACTTTGGAAACTATACAACAAAACTTAAATTTTAAGCCAGATGTCCGTGCAAAGGCAAAAGTATATTTAGAATCATTTTGTAAATATGAAACGGTGATCACAGCTAAAACATTCTTAAGAATATTCGAAATAACTACGCCTCTCTCCAAATACCTACAAACCTCGGGTTTAGATATCTTAAAAGCTGTTCATATGGTATCACAAACATGTTTAGAACTAAAAAATTTACTGAGAGATTTTGATACCGTACAAAAAGTTGCAAATGAATTTATTGCTTGTGCAAACGAAGAGTTAAATAAATTTGAAGTCTCGGAAATAGAAATTCAAACAGCATTTCCTCAAAAAAGACGCAAGATAAGAAAATTGATGCCAGGTGAGATAGCGCGGGATGAAGTTGTTCTTGATGCAGCCACTGCATATAAGATAAAGGTTCATAACGTTATTTTGGACACAGTTTCAATAGGAATGGAACGCCGTTTTCTCGCAAATGAACAATTGTTTGCCGATTTTTCGTATCTAGATCCGAAACGCTTTCCCGAGATACGTCACAACAAACTTCAATCTGGTGAACTAGAGAAGTTAAGCAAACTCATGTTAAAATTTGATGAAACAGCTACGGCTGAAAATTTGCGAACTGAATTAAAAAATTTAGCTTTACATTGGGAAAAATTAAAAGTTTCTGAATTAGAAGATTACAAAATAATCAAAGATAGTGATGAATTGACTTTAGAGGAAGAAGAAATGTGTCTAACAAGTGAAACATGCCGTGCATGCAAAAATTGTGTTATTTGTTGTTACAAAATATTGCATAGATTTAATTTATTAACCAATGCTTATAATTTAATTGGACTAGCATTAAAATTTTTGTTGACATTGTCATTGAGTCAAGTTGCTTGTGAAAGATCTTTTTCTACATTAAAAATAATTAAAACTCGCATGAGAAGCACCTTATCTTCTGATAATTTAAATTCTTTCATGGCAATGGCAGTAGAAAAAGATCTTTTAATGAATTTAGATAGCGACGACATAATTGATAAAGTGGCAGAAAGTAGTGAGGTTCTTCGAAAGTCGTTAAATATTAATTGTTAAAATAATATTTAAATAATTATATATGTAT
This sequence comes from Cantharis rufa, assembly GCA_947369205.1. Classification (NCBI taxonomy): domain Eukaryota; kingdom Metazoa; phylum Arthropoda; class Insecta; order Coleoptera; family Cantharidae; genus Cantharis; species Cantharis rufa. The sequence continues at coordinate 33,389,579 of OX376304.1, forward strand.
ATTGAGGTGTAATAAAAATTATAATTTCAAATTATTAATTTTCCTTTTATCTAATTTTAATAATCTTCCAAAATATTAATTAGTGCTACCGTTCCAACAACCATCAAATTCATCAAATTTACTCTACACCTCATCTTCTCATTCACTTTTAATTTCAAACAAAACAACTTGTAAAAAAAATCACTTTTAATATTCAAATTACAAATTTTCTAACAAATTAAAGAACTTTTTTGACAAAAAGACCATCTACTACATTGCCAACCTCGTTTTAACAAATATTCAAAATTCAAACATAAACCATATAAAAAAATCATTTCACACTCCAAAATACCAAACTGTAGGGAAATACACGACAGTATATACGTAAGTATACGAGTACATGTAGCGTTTTTGTGGAAGTAGGGGGCCGACAGTCTCTAAAATGCCCGGGCCGGTTTTAGGTCCCAGTCCGGGCCTGAACTGATCTCGAATGATAAAGAATTAGATAAGATGAAATCCGTTTATATTTCTATAGAATGCGACAAGTAGACGAGTAAACGTGTTGACTTTGTGATTATTTGAACAAAATAAAATGATAGTTTTGCTAAGTTTTGTTTCAATTTTGTTTATTATAGGTTATTATGTGTTTATCAAACCACATAATTATTGGAAAGATCGTGGTGTTCAATTTGAGAAGCCGACGTTTTTATTTGGACATTGGGGACCTGTATTTCTCTTAGAATACTCTACTTCCATATTATATAAAAAGTTTTATGATAAATATGTTGATAAAAGGTATTTATACTGTAGTCGTATTACTCTACTTCCTATGTTAATCTACGGATACGTGGTTCAGCTAGTATAGTACTTAATATAGTACGCGTCGACGAATTACATAAACGCTACTAAGGAAATTCAATGTTTGAACTTCATCCGTCCGCGTGCGCTGCTTATGTCGGTGTTTGATATAAACTATTGTAATTCTAATTCCACTGAGGTTTTTACGAGACCTTTTTAAGCCATTTAGGCCGACTAGGCAGAGCCGGATTAAGAATATGTGAGGCCCGGGGCTAACTTTTTTTGGAGGCCCCTTGGTCTTGTATACTTTAACAAAATGCGCCGCAGGCGAAAATATTTGATTATTCAAGGTCAACAGCGCTTAGATCCAATATCAATTTTTGAAAGGATAAATAATTATTATACATAATTGATTATAGTTTTTTCATCAGTTAAGTCTGAATTGACATCACTTTCGTACGTTTCGATTAGTGCTCTTGAAAACTCTTGGATTTCGTTTTTTGAAAGATCTACTAATTTTCTAATCGGTAAAAATAGTTTTGCTAAGTGCAAGTATGCTGCATGTTGTTTTTTTTATCTCGTTTATCAGTGTATCTATAATGACATAAAAAGTGTTAAATTTGAAAGAGTCTTTATCGCTCAATACTGTATTGCTTGAGAGTGACGCTTGAGAGCCCGTCACTATCGGCGAGAGTCACAATAAAATTAAGTTTGTTAAAATTGTTAATTCCATTCATATTTGAATCAGTTTTATTGATTTTTACATCCAAACTATTTTAAAAAAAATTGGAGGTATGGTAATCGAAAAAAAATTTCAACTTTTTTTTTTGTATTTTCGAGATCACCGTAAAAAGTAAAGATCTGCAAAAAGTAAAATAAAAATTTCTGTGTCGGTCTGTCTGTCGGTCGGTCGGTCTGTCTGTTTGTCGCTCGATTTTGTCGATCGATTTGCTTCCGAACCATCCAACCAATTACGACCAAATTTGGTATGGTGGTAGGGTTCACGGTGGAAAGGTGAAAATAAGGTTTTAGTCGCGATCTATCAATCAGGAGTGCCACCACAAGAAAATAATACGGGATTTAAAAAAAATATTTTGTCTTGCGATGGTTATTTTAAAGGCCTTAAAAGGTTTTATCCAGAATAGGTAAAATTAATCTTCTATCTGTCGTCTGTCAAAAATTACAAGTTGTCAAAGTTGAAACTTTAAGAGTGAATAACTCAAGAAGTGCTGAAGGGATCTTACCCAAATTTGGTACGTAGGTACATTGATCCTAATGGATATGAGAGCATATGTAATCCTTCGATAGAAATCAGTAATGCAACATGAAAAAAATAAAATTAACTTTTTTGGCAAAAACATGAAAAAAGTTTTTGTCGATCGATTTTCTTCGGCATTTCTGCGTCGATTGCAATCAAACTTATTGGACGTATGCCTCGTGGGCTGGAATGGTGAAAATAAGGTTTTGCCAGAGAAATCTTCACCAGGGCCACCACAATAAAATAAATAAAAAAAATTGAAAATGTCGTATCTCCGGAAATGTTTAACCTATTCAGCTAAAATTTGGTGTATCGATGGAGCTTTGAAAGTATAAGTATTGGTGAGAAAACAAACCGAGCCAATTGTAACAGGACGGGCAGGTCAGAAAAATTACCGAAAATATTAACTGAAATCTTAATTTATATATTTTTTGTGAGAATTTGTCAGATGGCTTGCAAAAATAAAACAATATATTCAAAATTTTAATAAACGTCATAATTTTGTGACATATGTGTCAAAATTAGGTTAATGTTGATTTGTATACCGAGTGCAGCATAAGAATTGAGTTTAGGGCTTGTAACAAGTTATTTTAGAATACAAAAATAGGTGGTTCGGTGGGAAATAGTTTATAATATCGTCGTACGGACTGACGGAACGTTACTTTATAAGTAAAAGGTTCTGCCACTAGGTAGCGACCAAGCTTAGGCTGTTTATGAAATTTTTTCGAAAATGTTTTCAGAATCAGTAAATCGACAGTCAGTAATTTACAAAAATTGATTTTCATATTACCTGCAATGAAACAGTGTGCTTCAATAGCTGTCAAGACAGTCGAAGCACGACAATTTCAGACCACTGCGAATATTGGTCAAACATTAAAATGTTTCTGCCCGAGGGCAGAAACACTCAAGTTTCTTACCGCCAACTCTGTTTCCGATTTCATTTCAACCCTGTCAGAATTAAAATAATTTTTCATTACTTCAAATAAAATTTAATTAGTATGACAGCTGTCAGATTAATTCGATATTGTTGTTTATGGGTAATTATTTTTTGCGCACGATCGATCTAAATTTTTGCATATGGTTTCCTACCAATAAAGAGGGTGAGTACGAGACAAGGGGGGGGGAATTTTTCACAGTTTTTCGATATCTAGCGCCGTTGTCGAGTTATTGCTGATTCAAAAAATTTTCGAATTTAAAATATTTATTTTATAAGTTTCAATGCAAAAAAATTTTCTGTTTGAATGCAGGTAATATGAAAAATAGTATGTGTGGCGCGGGGTGAAACGCGATTTCATACGAAGGTGATGCCAGCCCTCGCTTCACTCGGGCGGGCAAATTTCACCCTCGTCTGAAATCGCTTTGTTTCACCCCTTGCCAAACAATATACTATTTCGAAAAATCCGCTAGATGACCGAAAAAATTTGTTGTACCAATCTTGGAGAAATTTTATTTGTGAATTGTGACTTCTTACGGTATTATGTGACGTTAATAAAAATTTTGGAAAAAATTCAGTGGCGTACAAAAATAAAAAATTATTTTCATTTTGGATTTTGTTAAAAAAACTTTTATAGATAGATTTAGGGTAGGGGGTGATACATATAGATATCTTTGCCAGGGCTACCGATATCTTTGTTAAGGCTACCACCATAGAAAACAAAAATGAATATTATGTCATCGTATCTCCGGACAAAATTTGGTGTGCTGGTGATTGGAGGTATTGCGGCAGAGAGTGACAATATTTTTAAGATAATTTACACTTTATTTTAATTAATTTAATTTATTTTAATCTATGCTAATTTAAATTTTGTTCTTGTCTTCAATTTTTTTGAGGCCCCTAGAATGTGGAGGCCCGGGGCTGCAGCCCCCTTAGCCCCCCCCTTAATACAGCTCTGCGACCAGGCCATAATACCCAAATACTATCTATGTACTACTCTAGTACAAAATAGAAAATTGTATTCGAATCGATACGGTGAAAACTATCGAAGCCCTTTTTTTAAGAATTGGCAACCTTATTTTAGGCTCTGTATATTTACCTCCTGATTCGGGTATCGAAGCCTACGATGAATTTTGTGGTCTTGTTGATGATATTGTGGATCATTTTCCTGATTCGAAATTTGTTGTTTGTGGCGACTTTAACCTTCCAAAGGCTAATGGATTTAGAGATAGCACTCATTTGATAAGTTTTGGAAACGTATGTAAGAAGGCTCAATTGATTGGTGATTGCATGTCGTTACACAATCTAGAACAATTGATCAAAATACCTAACAGTCGAGGTGTTATGCTTGATCTTGTCTTTACCAATATCGATGATATGTCTGTATCTGTGGCTAGTGACCTATTATCAAACACTTCAATTCATCATACTGCTTACACAGTCAGTATCAAGGGTATCAATTTATCGCATTCAAATCTAGAACCTGTTGATTATATCCTTAATTATAGATCAGCCGATTTTAATGAAATTAATAATCGCTTGCTGGAAATCGATTGGTCCAAGCTATCACAATGCAAGGATGTCGATGACAATGTTGATTACTTTTATGAAATGTTGTGGTCCATCATCAATACCTATGTACCCCGTAAAAGGGTAGTGGTCTCGAAGTATCCCAAATGGTTCTCTAAGGAGTTGATCAACCTAGTAACAGAAAAGAAGATTTTACATAAGAAATTCAAAGAAACTCATCATTATGAATATTACCAAAAGTTTTGCGAAATTCGTGATTGTGCAAAGAAACTCAACTTAATTCTTCATCGTAGTTACATCGACAGCATCGAAGAAGAAATTACTGCTAATCCTCGGACATTCAGGCGGTATATTGATGACTGCAAGAAGGTCAATGGATATCCAACTTCCATGTTTCTTGGTGATTGTAATATGTTGTTCTTGTTGAGTGCTTACTGCTTTTAATAATAAAACTGTGTTACGTTTTCTAACCTTTTATTATACGTGCTATCACTTATGCACTCAAGTACACACTGCCTGCGCTTGCATCCGTTTACATTGGCCCATGGTGCATTGGCCTTGCACTTGGCAGTTACCGTTGCACACATGCGCTTACATATTCACATATGTTACATGCTCCCTTTTAAAATCTAATATAATTTTAATACAACAATTTTCTTAATTTAACATTAGTCATTAACATAGTGTGATCTTTAAAAATTTTATTATTTTTTTTTTAAACATAATAGAATCAAAATTCAAAACAATACCATATTATTATTTTGTCACGTAATCGTGAAGATAAGCAGGTTGCTTTTTGTTTCTTGCAGGTCTGCTATTTACAAATTCTTTCTTATTATTAATGCTTAATCTAGCACTTTTTTCACTGTTAATTGACTTGTCACTTTCGCTTATCGGTTTAGATTGCTCTGCTTGCACTCCCGGATTTCGCGAACTTTGGTTTAAATTACTTATTTCTTTTTCACGGGTAATGTTTATTTCGTCGTCACTATTTTTTATTTCACTTTCTGGTTTTTTATTAGCAATTTCACTTTCCGCGTTTTTAAACGGTCGAAGATGTACTCTATTTCTGCGTAATATCGAACCTTCAGATGTTTCAATTTGGTATGAATTTGGTTCGTTTGTTTTCGAAATTATTTTCGCTGGGGTCCAGTTTCGTTTGTCATTTTGAACTAAAACCTCTTGATTTTCTTCCAGTTCATCAAGTACGTGCGAGACTTTGTCGTAATATGATTTTTGTCTCATCTGGTTTTTTTTTTTATAATTTGCATTGGTCCGCTGCAGTCAGGCCCGGACTGGGACCTAAAACCGGCCCGGGCATTTTAGAGACTGTCGGCCCCCTACTTCCACAAAAACGCTACATGTACTCGTATACTTACGTATATACTGTCGTGTATTTCCCTACAGTTTGGTATTTTGGAGTGTGAAATGATTTTTTTATATGGTTTATGTTTGAATTTTGAATATTTGTTAAAACGAGGTTGGCAATGTAGTAGATGGTCTTTTTGTCAAAAAAGTTCTTTAATTTGTTAGAAAATTTGTAATTTGAATATTAAAAGTGATTTTTTTTACAAGTTGTTTTGTTTGAAATTAAAAGTGAATGAGAAGATGAGGTGTAGAGTAAATTTGATGAATTTGATGGTTGTTGGAACGGTAGCACTAATTAATATTTTGGAAGATTATTAAAATTAGATAAAAGGAAAATTAATAATTTGAAATTATAATTTTTATTACACCTCAATATACATATATAATTATTTAAATATTATTTTAACAATTAATATTTAACGACTTTCGAAGAACCTCACTACTTTCTGCCACTTTATCAATTATGTCGTCGCTATCTAAATTCATTAAAAGATCTTTTTCTACTGCCATTGCCATGAAAGAATTTAAATTATCAGAAGATAAGGTGCTTCTCATGCGAGTTTTAATTATTTTTAATGTAGAAAAAGATCTTTCACAAGCAACTTGACTCAATGACAATGTCAACAAAAATTTTAATGCTAGTCCAATTAAATTATAAGCATTGGTTAATAAATTAAATCTATGCAATATTTTGTAACAACAAATAACACAATTTTTGCATGCACGGCATGTTTCACTTGTTAGACACATTTCTTCTTCCTCTAAAGTCAATTCATCACTATCTTTGATTATTTTGTAATCTTCTAATTCAGAAACTTTTAATTTTTCCCAATGTAAAGCTAAATTTTTTAATTCAGTTCGCAAATTTTCAGCCGTAGCTGTTTCATCAAATTTTAACATGAGTTTGCTTAACTTCTCTAGTTCACCAGATTGAAGTTTGTTGTGACGTATCTCGGGAAAGCGTTTCGGATCTAGATACGAAAAATCGGCAAACAATTGTTCATTTGCGAGAAAACGGCGTTCCATTCCTATTGAAACTGTGTCCAAAATAACGTTATGAACCTTTATCTTATATGCAGTGGCTGCATCAAGAACAACTTCATCCCGCGCTATCTCACCTGGCATCAATTTTCTTATCTTGCGTCTTTTTTGAGGAAATGCTGTTTGAATTTCTATTTCCGAGACTTCAAATTTATTTAACTCTTCGTTTGCACAAGCAATAAATTCATTTGCAACTTTTTGTACGGTATCAAAATCTCTCAGTAAATTTTTTAGTTCTAAACATGTTTGTGATACCATATGAACAGCTTTTAAGATATCTAAACCCGAGGTTTGTAGGTATTTGGAGAGAGGCGTAGTTATTTCGAATATTCTTAAGAATGTTTTAGCTGTGATCACCGTTTCATATTTACAAAATGATTCTAAATATACTTTTGCCTTTGCACGGACATCTGGCTTAAAATTTAAGTTTTGTTGTATAGTTTCCAAAGTTATAATCAATACTACATATAACGGCTTTATAGTTGAATCCGAGTTTGAGAATGAACCAAAAATTTTTTTCAACGCTGTATCTTTAGACCACCAACGTGTTTCTCCAATAGTTGAGAGTCTTTTACTATTTCCGTGTTCTTTAGTTTGTTCCCAGATATTCATACGTTGGTAGAATTCACGAAAAAATACTGCAACATCATTTAATAAGCTAAAGAATGATGCACTTTCAATTACAGCTTTAGTAGTATCTCCTAAAACTAAATTTAAGACATGCGCATAACACCAGACATGAATTTGCCCAGGGGACTCTTTGGAAAGCCATGCAGAAAATCCCTTATATTGACCTTGCATATTTGCAGCCCCGTCCGTTGAATTACCAATGCATTTTGTTATGTCTATATTGCAAGACTTTAAAACTGAATTCACTAAGGAAAACATATCTTGACCGGTTGAAGATTTACACTCTACAACAGCGAGAAGTCTTTCATATACACAACTTTCTGTCACATATCGTACAATAATAGAGCATTGATCTTTGCATGAAATGTCCTGTGTCGTGTCCACTTGTAAAGAAAACATACCAGCTGCTTGTACTTCCATACTAATATTCCGGGTTATAAGTTGTCCGATTGCTTGAATAATTTTATTAATGGTGGATTTAGAAAGAAACGTTAACAAAGATCCTCTGCCTTTGCCCTTTCGAGACTCGTGAAGTTTTTTACTGTTCTCAATACAATCTTTCAAATGGTCTTTCAAATTAATATCATATTTGCTAAGAAGAACAACTAGTTCCAAAAAGTTTCCATGATCTACAGACATGTCTTCCAGACTATAGGCAGCTTCTAGCTTATCGCCTCTATAACTTAATCCTCGTTTTCCAATAAATTTAATAATATCTATTATTCGCTGCAAAATTTCTCTTCTTTTTCGTACTTGTGCTCGGTGTAAAGACATTTGATTATAAAATAGTAAATTATCAAGATTTGCATTGTTGTTTCTTAAAAAATAAGCTTCTGCACAAACATGGTGCGTTTCAGTTTTCTCATGTTCCTCGACTCTGACATGAACATGCCTTCTATCTTTCATGCCTCGTATAAAAGGAGATGAATAGGTATCAGAAGTCGAAGAAAACGCTAAACAAACTGAACAAAACAAAGCATTCTGTGTTTCGCTATATGTCAGCCACTTCCGATTAGAACCATCTTTCCGATACATAGCTTTTTTTAACACAAGATCGCTGATGTCTTGCTTCGGATGGTACTTAAAAAATAAATCCAGTTGATCTTTCTCAGGATGTTCAAAATAATTAAAAGAAGGAATTGAATTGTTATCTTGCTCAGTTTCTAGGTCGGTTGTAGCTTCGTCAGAGGCTTCAGCATGGTGTGTCATAATGTGCTCTTGATTAATTTCTGATTATCTAACTGTTCAATACATACCAGTTCTTGATCTTGATATGAACTATTAGTAACTCTAACTTCAGTTACCGCCACGGTTCCCGCCACTCCATTAGATGTAGACGAATGTGGACATGCAAAAACATTTGTCAATTTAACACATTTTTGGGCACTAGTTTCCAAAAGTTTTCGTTTCTTTAGCCTAAGTTTTTCTGCTCCTCCTTTGCGCTTTCTTTTGTTATCCATTACTTAGTTCACCAAACACAAGCCCAGTAGTGTTTGTGAAAATTTAAATTTAATTTAAAAGCCGCCCGGAGCGTAGGTTAAATTTGCTGCTCTCTTATTTAGGAATTTAAATCCAAAAATGGCTAAAAAAAATTACAGAAATTCTAAAAATCTTTTTGACAAGAATAAATTTATTATTGTTTAGTGTAATATAATAGTATATCATTTTTATTTTTAAATTATGCAATATCTGGTGTTAACTCTAATTGATTAAAAATTAATGTAAATTTAATTTATTTCTAAAAACATAAACATAAAATGACTTTCTGTTTGAAATAATGAATATGTTAACTTTAGTTCAATATTACTCCAAAGTTTACTTGTGTAGCTAAAATTGACTTTACGTAACTTTTCTATTTCTTGAGTAGATAACTTTATTTATAAACCAAAATATTTAAAAAATAATGGCATAATAGACTGTTGTGTTTTAAATATTTTGTTTTATACATAAAGTTGTAAAATAAAAATGAGATTTATAAATATAAAAAAACACAAGATGTAAAATAATTATGAAGTTTTACGTAAAAAAAGTTGATTTTGGCTAAAATGATGAACGCATAAGAAAGCATGCGTGCCCAAAAGCACTGAATGTTAAAAAAAATTAATCAAGCATTTAAACTTAATAAGACAAGGAGGGATATCTGATAAAAATATTTAAAAAATTTAAGATATTAGCAACATTCACTAAGCTATTATTTGATTTACCCTATACCTATTCACAGATATACAAATTTAAAATACTTACCAACTAAAATTTATAAAAAAACACGGACACACACAAACAAATAATAATAAATTATTTAAACAAGTTTAGCATAGAATCGCAAATGCACTCACAAAAAACTGAACTGACTTGCAAGCAAAATGAAAAAAATTACATACTAACATCATGAAAAAAAATTTACAATGTCGTCTTGTATTTTATCAACAATTGTGAGACTTTATTAACATTATGTAGATATGCATTTTTTCTTTTAAACACGGGTGCTTTTATTTTATATTTAATCACGTACAAGTGATAAGAAGTGGCTGGTAGACATCAAGATATTTAATACACAACATTGATAACTGTTAACTTTCGCTGTTCACGATAATTTGTTGTTACATAAAATAGCATAATTTTTTTTCAGGATGTAATCATCCAGCGCTGCTGGTTAGACGGCCCTTTGACTGCACCGGCCCATCGGGCATTTGCCCGATCTGCCCTATGGCCAGTCCGGGCCTGGATCAGTTAGATAAAATTTAATTTTTTTTAGAAGTAAGCAAACATATTTCATATTATAGATAGGGTACCCCTTGAGATTACCCTTTCATATTGGCAAAAATCGTAAGTAACAATCAAATTCTATGTATCAATAAATATGATCGATTATGATTTAAAGGCCTCGCCACATAGCTCATGCTATGTTATGTTATGCTAATGTAAAATTTTAACATATCATTATCTAACATACAAGTGTCCACATAGGTTGTGCTGTTAAGCAGACCTTTGTTAAACAGACTCGGATACGAGTGCATTAAATTTATGAGTTTTTCGCCTTCTAATAAACTTTTCGACATGTTCGTTTATATTTATTAATAATTCAAAATATAATAATTGTCAAACTTATCAAATTGTCAAAATAATGCCAATTCGACTGTACATTAAAGTAGGAACGAGTTCTACTTCTGTGCTATGTCATGCTATGCTAGTATAGCATAGAAATAAACATAGAAGTCGAACAATTCCATGGTTATGCAAAACATAGCAGGGCAACTCGCATAGCAATGTGGACATCACTATTAAAATCGTATGCTTCTACTTCTATGTTTTACATTGGCATAGCATAACATAAGCTATGTGGCGAGGCCTTAAGGGAACTCAAGATTCACCAATTTATTGCGCTTGCGAAAATCTGCAAAGCTTCTGAGCCCAAAGCATCTAACAAATTTTTTTCTCATTTGAAATTATACGCATTTTTTAAATTTAAAATTGCAACATTATTTTTCTAATCTGAATTTTAAATTCAATGCCATTTTAATTTTTAATAATTATGTAACATTTTAATAATTTTAATTTTAAGATAATATTTTATAATATTGTAATCAGCAATAAACGATGTTGTTGATATATTTTTATTTGGATGGATCCAGAAGATGATCTGTCGATTAAGCAATATTCCAATGAAAACACTAAGCAAACAATTGTCATTTAATTTAAATAAAAGATTGGTGATCAAACAAAAATTTTGTGACCTTTTCTAATCTTTAAAAAAGATTTAACTCGATAGTAGTCATCACGGATGCTATTCAAAAATTGTAGATTTTTAAAAAGTTTTTGAATTTCCTACAATTTTTTAAGAATTTGAAGATTTTGCAACATTTCTTGAGATTTCCTAACATTTTCTTAAATTTCTCCGTATTTTCTTGAATTTTCTCAGATTTCCTTTCACTTGTATACCAGCTTTCCTCCGCAATTCTTTCCCTCGGTTCCATCCAAACTTATTTAAATTACAAATATATTAACTGTAATGATACTATGCTAATGATGCTATATGAAATCGCACGATTTACAAAAGATTGAAGAGCTACGTTAGATACACAACACGGAAGGTGTTCTTCTTATGCTCTAGCCCAGTGTTTCCCAAATTGAGGTCCGCGGACCCCTAGGGGTCCGCGTCATGTTTCTTGGGGGTCCGCGAACTCACGGCATAAAGAAAAAAAATTTTTTTTTACGTATTTTTAATAAATTTTGTAAATTTTTTAATTTTTAATTTTTATTTTTGTAAAGAAAAATTTTCTGGGGGTCCCCATGATACTAGTGTCTAATTTTGGAGGTCCGCAAGTTCGAGACATTTGGGAAACACTGCTCTAGCCTATATATATTCCAATACCACATTAAGTCGATAACGGCATATATGTAGAGATTTCAGTTGATGCATAGCCACTGCGAAATAATTTCTTCGGAGTAATCTTAAAATCATTAGTAGCAGTGCCGTAACTCGGGTGGGGCGACTGATGCGGTTGTCCCAAGAGCAAGGCAGAAGGGGACGCAAAAGGGAGCGCACAGCAGTGAACGCCGCGAATTTTGTAGACAAAAAGCAAAAATTTAAGTTGGGGGGGGGCGTGCAATGTTACGTGTGCACCGGGCGTATCATTGCCTCGTTACGTTACTGATCAATAGAACAGTTACACTTTGCGGTCCATGTGATGGCATCGCTGGGTGCAAAGTGCATAGTGGGGGTGTTAAAAACAACGCCAGCATCCGCTAAGGAGAAATTGTGCAAAAAAAAGTGGCAACTTTTTAAACTTGGAATCACTTGCAGTATTAAAATCCATAGATAACAGCGAGTTTAGATATTTTATTCAAAAATGGGTCATCAAAATTGCTGTGTTGTGAACTGTGAAAATACTGACAGAAAAAAAACTGTGCAAGTTGGAAATCAAATCAGAGGATTAAATGGATAGTTGCAGTGAAGAGAACAAAATATTAAGTATTACATAACTTTATTTTTTCGTTTGATATGAAATATTTCGTGCAAGAGAGTTAAATAATAATTTTATTATGTGTCGATGGATCTCGATGTCGATGGAAAGCAAACTAAAGTGACTCCATAAAGTATTCGTACACCCCTATTATGTTAACAAAATAACAATGTTATAATTGTACATTTTGAAACCGTTTTTTGTCGTATAAAAATCGATTTTACAGCAAATCTTTTTAGCGATTTTTTTTGTAAATTTTATTGTATTCAATTTTGTTTATATACATTTTTCTATTTTGTTTCACCGTTTCTGACTGACAGCTGAATTAAACAAGATTCGGTAAAATACAAAAAATGTATTATCATCTATATCTCAGAAACAGTGTAAATTTCATTCTCTACGTTTTTGTTCTTATACATTTTTTATTCTGCCGTACCGTTCTAGACCAACGATTCTGCTTTTGCGGTAGCCTCACTTTAATTTTTGAATAAATATTGCGGACGGATCTATCTTTTGATAGTTCTTACAATCAAAAATCAACTTTTTTACATTTTTGAAAATTTTGGTAGTTTAATTATTAATTCGAGAATTTAAGAGGAGGCAAAGCCTTCCTTGCCTCTTCTGACGAGCGGCCTCTGGTATGTAGATTGTATTTAATTTTTAATATTTATCTTGAAATTTAATGTTGACGGTTTTCTTTTATTGTGATAAAGAAAGTGGGTATCATATTTTTTTATCATTTATCCTTATTTTACATAAATTGCCCACATACGCTGCAGGAAGTAGGAATAGCCTCATCTATGCTTTCTAAGAAAATTCATACTAATTACCATTTTAATTGATCTGTATAATGTTATTTTATTAATAATAATACAAAAATACTTGACTCATAATAGATTTATAATAATTTATTACAAAATATTACACTAATTTATTTAAAAACTCAATTATCAGGTGGAAATTGGAATAGCCTCATTCAATAATATTTCGAAATATAATAGTTTTACATGATTTTTTGTATGTCTTTTTCTTTGCAAAATTTACTTTCGTGACATATATTGTTTCTGAAACATTATTCCTTTTGTAAGGGAGCGTTTATAAACTACGTGGTTTGGCCAAGGGGGGGGGAGGGGTTAGGTAGAATGCTACGCAGGGCTACGTGAGGGTACGGGGGGAGTTATAGTCAAGCTACGTAGTTTTCTTCATTTATTATGAAAGCAATTTACAGAATATAAGCGACAACATAATATGGATATTTATTTCCGTATTTGGATTTTTTTTATTATTTATGTCACTATTATACGACTAGGCGAAAAAATAATTTTAATTTTGTATTATTAAAGTGAATATTAGCGCATCTTTAATTATTCTAGTGTTCTTTCAAGTGTCACTTCAAGTTTCAAACAATTGATGTGAAATGACCCTGTACAATAATCTTTACGAGGCTTATCGGAAATGTTTTTCCAACGAGTTTTCAAAAGCCAAAATCCAAAATGATGTTAATGAGTTATGGAAATCTTTTAAACAGGACACAACATGTCTTCTGGACTTTATAGGAAAAAAAACTACGTTCCATCTAAAGGGGGGGGGGAAAAGGTAAAAGCTACGTTAAGCTACATGATGGGAGGGAGGGGTTCTAAAGAGGTCAAAATCAAACTACGTGGTTTATGAACGCTCCCTAATAATTCTTAAGTTTTGTATAGTGTTTTCGCACCTTTACCAAATCCCTGCCGTGTGACCATACCATAATGGCACCAAATGTACAATAACAACAAATAGACGTCATAATGTACACATAACCTGTACATTATTTAAATGTTGTCATAGTAAAGTGAGTAAATTAATTGATACATTTAGTTTATTTTTTTCTAATTTTGTGTTGGTGTGTTAAGAAAATCTCTGTATAAATTGAAAATTTAATTACGTGTTATGAATACCACGAATCGTGTATGTGAAAGTATCATTTTAAGTTATGTGCGATTCTGACGATACAGACGATCTATTACTAATTCCACCTGATTTATTCGTAATACCGTCTGACTCTGAGGATTATTCGTCGGGACCACCATATTTTAACATTGTCGATAGCCTCATATCGCAAGTGAACAAACTAGACAGTCGTGTTAATTTTATAGAAGAAAATTCTCAGACCAGTTTGGGAAGCAACTCTTTGGATTATTTTTTGATAAATTCGGTACATTCGAAATATTCTATACCTTTAATGTCAGTAAATCATGAGACTAATGTTTGGCAAGGTGCTCAAGGTACAAAGCAGCAGTACATTCAAAGTGCTCACAGTACACCTCAAAAACCACGAACTAAGTTAAAACTAAATTCGTTACCTTCCACGCCTAGTACCATTGCTCAGACAACACGAAGTTCTGAAATTACTACTTCACCTTATGATGAGCAAGACAAGTTTAGAATGGAACCATTACCTAATTCGAATTGGCGACATCGTATTTCGGAAAGAGAGAAGAAATATCATTCGCCTGTTGGTACCACTCAAAGTGAAGACAAAATACTTAACGAAATTGATAGTTTTATCTCAAATGTGCACACCATCAAGAAGTACGACACTGCTAGAAATTTGAAAAAACAGTTTGATATATGTTTATCGCCAAACAAAAAATTAAATGCACCAAACGGAAATAATGCAATTAAAACAAGATTAAACATGAACGATGTAGATGATTTATTAAATTCTGTCGAATGTAAACAACGAGATATCGAAGTAAGGTTAAAGCAAAGAGAAAGTCAGCTTAGTATTAATAGAGATGATTTACAACAACACATTAAGAAATCATCGTGGAGACAAGGAGATTCTAAAAATTCTGTCCCTGATTATGGAATGGGAATGCGCGATTCATTATATTCTGATATTGCAAAATGTGAAGGAATCGGTATTAATTTGTTGACTGCGATGCCATTAGAATCCAATAAGTTACCAATATCAGATATGTCAAGTGGAAATGTGGACTCTGTAAGTAGCGATAATGCCACTTCACCTAATAGCAGCAATTCGACTCAATTAACAGCATTTAACAAACAAAATCCACTTCAAAAACTTCCTACCAATAATGTGAATCAAGACTCAATGCACAATCAATTAGAAGAATATGAACATATGAAAAACGAACATTTAGCAGAATTAGCAGTGGACACTGTCGAAAGTAAGTCGAGTGATTATAAGCCATCTGATAAGTTGGCTTTAATTAATCTTTCAGAACTGTGGAATCAGCCTTTGAAGAATAATAGCTCTCACAATTTTGAACCTTCAATGTTTTTCAATAAATTACAGGAAGAGAAATTACGTAGAAAGGTTTGTATAAATATTTTGAACTTGATTATTATTCACTACTGCTAATCCTTTCAATAAATTTAATTTTAATCTATTTCTGTAGCATTGCGAGCAAATAATACAACAACTTCAGGTGCAAATATTAGAGTTTCAAGAACAATTAGCTGTAGCTATAGAAGTAGATAATGCAAAAGATGAAGCCATTTTACGTGTACATAATTCGTGGCAGGAAGCAGCCACCAAAATTGATAACTTGTTTAGAAATAAATTAAATTTAGAAGAGCAACTAACGGAATTAAGATCTAATGTTTCATATGAACTTGCAGAGGCAACAAAGGTGAGAATTTCTTAACTTTTATAATATCAACTTTTTACATTTTAATTTTAATACGCAGAAAGTGAAACACTATGAAATTGAAACTTTTAGAGCTATAAATTTAGCTCATAATAATCAAGAAAAGGTGGAAGATTTGGAAAAAGAGAATAAAGTATTATTGAACGAATTAGAAATGGTGAAAGATAAATTAAAAGATATGGAAGGACATTATGAAGTTTTGATAAATAATAATAATTATTTGAAAAATGTTCTAGGTGAAAAAGAGAACGAAATTCGAAAGGTTTTAATTATTTATTATATTGTAAAGCACATTTAACATTGTTTTTATTTATACAGAATGAAACTGCTTTATCTGAAGCTAGAAAAGAAGTTTTTCAAAGCAAGAAAGCAGTTGAAATTTGTCATAATGAACTAAGTTTGATTAAAGAAGATCAAAATCGTTTGGAATCTCAAGTTGAGGAAAAGCTTAATCAAATCAAAGTTTTAGAGGTGGATAAAAAGAAGTATCTGAAAGATTTAGAGGAATATAAAAAAAATGAGGTGAGTACGATACCTATAATAAAATAAATAAATAAATAACGGAGATATCTCTTAAGTTTTAAGAGTATAAAAATTTAATTTTTAACAGCTGATTATTTTGCTTTTAGAAAGCAGTAAAAGAAGAACTGAACAAACAAAAAGAACAAAATGAGAAGACTAAGTTGGATTTAAGAAATTATTATCAAAATCAAGTTGAAATTGTAGTCCAGGATAAATTACAAGAATTTCAGTCTCAACTAGATAAGGCCGAAAATGCATTACAGGATGAAATACGTAGTCGAGAGATGGCAATTGCTAAATCTGCTGCTTTGTATATACAGCAGATAGTACATAAGTAAGTACTAAGTTTCTGTATTTTTTCAACTTGCATAATTATTATTAATATAAAAATATTTTTAGACATGACATGGAAGTACATTTGTTGGAAGAAAAACATACGGAAGAAATTAAACTGTATCAGTTGCGTTTATCCCAATTACAACAGCAAGTGGATAATTTACATTATAAATTTCAACAGCAACAGGAATCTAGAACAAATATTGCACAAAAATTACACAGGGTCATGGAGGCGCAGTGGCTAGAGGCACTCAAAATTATTAACAATGGAAAATCCCCTATTGTGTCCCAAGATAAAAGCACAAATACGATTGACCAGTTAAATAGCTTAAAATCAAAATCTTTTACAAATGTGGAAGAAATATTACAAAAAGAGTTATCAAATACTAAAATGTCTGGTGATTCTAAAATGGTCAAACCCAATGTTGAAAGTTCATCATTTTTCAGTAATGAAGAATTGTATGATCAGAATATGCAACTAAATCAACAATTATTTATGGAAACGCCTGTAAGTAGTAAACCAGAAAAAAACAAACAGCAAATTGAAAATGAACTACAAAAATATATTCATTTGGTAAGGATATTTTAAACTTTTAAATACAAATATCTTGTCAATATCAACATTGTAGCTATTGAACAAAAGTTCTGCAGTTCCCACTGAAGGTTTAAAACACAATGGCAAACATAAAAATGCTTCTATTGATAACCATGCGAGTGATTATTCTACATTGCAATGGCAAAAATTTGTGAGTTTCTTTCTTTTTAAAATACCTTTTTAAAACCTAGATTTTCTAGAATGAAAGTGAAGAAAATGACGATGTTGCTAAAAATCACAAAAGTGGGATCAGAGACCGTTCGGGCAAACCTCCATGGAAATAAGTACAAAATTATTTTAGCAAGTAAGTTAGATATATGAAGTTTTTTTAATTAATTTATTTTTAAATTCAAAAAACATATATTTTTTGATGCTTCTATTTTTATACATAAAAATCGTTGTATATTGTCTTTTTTAAAATTGTATTGTAACTATAATAACATTTTATAATAATTATATTAATTGTTTTATTCTCAATGCTGAAGCCTCAAGCACATGGTTATTCCACGTCAAACAAGTAGACATACATGAAAAATTTTTATTTATTATTATTTCGTCCTCTGCAATTTTTGTTTCTTAATAGGCAATTACCTCAACACTCCAACATTATTCTTGTATTAGGTGATGAATCCAGGCTTAACCAAGAAACTATCTTGAAAGTCCTAACCAGCAGCTATCACAAATTTTTATATCTGGTGATATAAGTAGTATGCATATATTCTTTAATTTAGATCTAGAATAAATTCCTTATAACGTTTTTTTCCAAGCTTCTTTAATTTGAATGGGTTTAAACCACGCTTGTCTCCCCCAGGCTCTCGATTGTCCTGCTGCCATCAGAATCATATTGGCAATGACTTTCTTACAGTTAAAAATTGGTAATTTTAAGTTTAATCTCAATACTCAAACTGCAAACATTGAACTCAAAATTTTTTCAAATTTACCTGATATGATTCAGGCTTCAAAGTCTATGATTTAAAAAAAGTCCTCGTAAACGCTCTGTCCTCGGAACTTGGCTATTCTAAGAAGGAGGAAATGAAAATTTTTGTTGTGTAAAATGTTGTGTATGGTTAGCTTATTTGTTTCTAACTTGCAAGCTGTAAAAAATATGGGACAAGAAGGTACATTTTTCTTTTATTCCGTTCTGCTTGACGTAGTTCTAAATAAGTTATAAATAACTTAAATATTAAAACTGATAATGAAAATCAAATATCTCTGCTATAACTCGCAAACAGAAGATTTAAAATTAGGCGGTATTTCAAATATTTAATTGCACCAATAGGAACAATGCCATTTTACAATAAAAAAATTTGGCTGTCAAAAGTCAATTTCTGACGTTTAATTATTGAAGTTAACCTTATTTTATATAAATAAAAAATTTTTCTCTCAACCGGATACTTTTTGTTAATATTATTTTTACCAAGCTATGTTTTAAGTTATTGTTTGTGGGAGTAATTACATTTATATTACCATTTGAAATGTAAGGACGGTAAGACTATCTCCGAAGTTATTTAATTCAGCTTGGTTTCTCGTTATCATTTTGTAAACAATTTTTTTAATCACAATACTACATTGTTGATTTGCGTTGTATTCTTTACCACCGAATAAAATGGCAAGCAATGACCAAAATAACGAATCGCCTGACAATATTCAAAATCTTTACGAAGAGATGCTGCTTACTCATTCCTTGCTACCTTCGTATACATCACCTCAATTATTGAATAATGTTTTGAGAGAATTACATCAGCATGTAGAATCGGCTCAAATGGGGCACACTAACAGCATAAGTACCCCAAATTCATTAGCCAGACAACCATCAGTACCGAACACTAATGTAGACCCAACAGCTGACAGCGTTGTTATAAACATGGATAGTATTCTAAGTAGAAACCCTGGATATGTTCATAATTCACACGTAGGCTTAGAGAATTCAAGACCTGGGCCAACAGACGCAACGACGCCTGATGAAAGAACGTTTGGAAATAGAAATCCAAACGAACATACAAATGGGAACGGCAATGGAGATGGTTTAAATAATGTAATAGAAATTCAGCAAACTTTAGAGATCGTTCAAAAATATCTACCCTTTGTATTGATTTTAATAGCAAAGAGCTTATACGATCACTGCAACGAAGTATTATATTTAGCAATAGTACTAGGAACATTTATTCATGCCAATTCTATTGTTAAACGAGAAGCAACTAAACGATCTCGAAGAAGTTTATCCAAACTATTCGTCACTTTGTTATATGTGTTTGCTTCCGTAGCGTTTATAATTTACGTATACAAAGACGAAAAATTACATTTAAATTTGATGTTTATACGACCTCCATCTAGTACCGTTTGGGAATTACTGTGGACTTGTGTTTTAACCGATTTTATATTAAAACTTATAACGATAGCTTTTAAAATTATGTTAACTATGCTGTCTGCCAAAATAGTTCCTTTTCAGAAACAAGTATGTAACATTATTGTTACTACGAAATCTCAATAACTTTTGCAACATTTTCTAGGGAAAAATATATTTATTTATGGAGTCAATTTCTCAGTTGTTCCGAAGCTTGACAACTATTCAACCTTGGCTATATTATTTGTTGGAATCATACGATGGAGCAGAAAAAGTAATTGGAGTTGTTTTATCTGCAGCATATATGGTATCCAAGGGATCAGATTTGATGTGTCGTCTGAGATTGCTAAAAACTTCCACTCTGAAGTTGATACAAAATGTTGTAAGTAGTTTTTTACGAAACAGTTTCAAAATTAATTATTTTGTTAAAATTTTTCTTTAGACCTTGGGATCATCGCCAAATAAAGATCAAATTGAAACCGCCGGTAGTAGTTGTCCAATTTGTCATGACGAGTACGATACTCCCGTTTTGCTTCAATGCAGGCACATTTTTTGTGAAAGCTGCGTAAGTATTTGGTTTGATAGAGAACAAACTTGCCCATTGTGCCGAGCAAAAATTGTAGATGATCCATCGTGGAAAGATGGATCAACAACATATTTTGTACAGTTATTTTAAAAATATAATTTAAGATAATTCTTGCCTTTGCATTTGTACATACAAATAATAAAAATGTTGTTTAATTATTATTTAACAAATAAAATTATTGAATGTTACACACTGCAAGTTTTATTTTTTGTCTTATAAATGGTATGAAAATTTACGATGAAAGACTAGAATATATTAGTAGAGGGGTAAATAGTGAGTTCAAATTTTTCCAAGTTTCAATTTGATTAATTTCGATTTGAGCGGGTTTCCAGTTAGAACCTATTTCAAGTAGGATAATAGAATTTTCTATATTGCTTTGTATAAAGCGGTATAATTAAAAAAATTCAATTAACCTACCACAAGAATACGCGTAGCCTGGGTATGTCCATTTCTTGTAGCATAAGGCTCCTAATTAAAATAAATGGAATGTCATCATTCAAACAATGTAAAAGTAATTTGCTCGAGTGTCAAAAAATGCTGTTAAATAGAACATTTTATTTTATGTCCAACAGTGGACGGGATTGGCTGCTTAATGATACTGATACAATACATAATCAATAAAACATCTACTTCTCGGTGTACTTTATTGTTTGGAACTAATTATCAAGTATACTTTTATAAGAAAACCATTAGGTTTAATGTTTAAATAGATAATTACATATTATAGCAACTTCATAGATATGCTTAATTTAACTACCAATATAAATAAATTTGCAGTCTATTTTATTTTACAACTAAGAGAATAATTTAGTGTGGCAATAAGTATCATCGGTACACAATCATTATAATATTATAACAAAATTATAAATTGAAATTGTCATTTAAATAAGCTAATACCAGGATTAGATTTTGTTAATATTTTTTTGAAAATATTCTGCATCTCCTTTTGTAGCTTGTTTGTTTATTTGTTTATGTCGGTCTTTACTTACTATTTCTTCAATCACCTCTCCATCTCCTTTAATTAATCTATAAAAAAATAAGTAATTTGTTTTACAAAAAAAAAATCAAATTCAGTAAAATTTCTACAACTAACCTATTTCTTCCTGTACTTTCATCGTACACTCTTCTAACAACACTTTGTTGTTTTTCCCACTGTTCTTTTGTCATTGGAGCTAGCGCTTTCGATTTGTTCATCAAATGTAGTGGGACATCGGCACTACCACTTTCTTCATTGTTTTTCACAGTTGGTTTTTTATTTTTTGTTTTCGATTTTAATTTTTTTGCTTTCTTCGATATTTTCATTTTTTCATCAGACGAAGAGCTGCTACTACTACTGCTGCTGTCGTCGCTGCTGCTACTAGTTGACGTATGTCTCTTTCTTCGCTTTTGTGGCCGGTTTTTCATGTGCTTATGACTTGAATGTGACGAATCACTAATAGACGATGAAGAAGAACTGCTTGAAGATGACGAAGACGACGATCGATGCTTACTAATTTTTTTCTTCTGTATAATCTTATTCAATCTCGATTTATGTTTCTTTAGGTTATTCTTTTTGTCGTGTATCACTTTCATGGCTAAAAATAATAAAAGCATTTTAACAATAAATGAATATCATTTTAGAACTTATATTTTCAAAATTTGCATACTTATATTTTGAAATTCGACGATTTAACCGCGCAAATAGTTTGATAAATAACTCAATTGCTTATTGGTGAACATCAAAATCTATTTTAATAAAGCACATGGGTGTTCACAGAACATAAAAAAAGAGATAGGTAGGTGCAATAATTTTAATATTCATCAGGCAATATTGAACATCCCACGTGCATTAAAGCATATCTATTGCGTTCTTATTATTTAAATTATGCAATAGAGTAACGGTGATGCTAATAATTGCAAATCATTAACAACGTGGTGATCGAATGTTATATTTTGTTATACGTGCTGCAGTAAGTACCTGCATCCAATTTAACATTTTCGATAATATTTTTGTTTAGTGCAATTGTAAATAGTTTGCAATCGATTTGTTCTATTACAACATATACAACAATATACAATAATAAAAACTTTCCCTTACTTGAAAATTTGGTTGTAATCCACAAATTAATATTAATCTTAAATTAAGCCTCCACATAGGTTTGACAGTTGTACATAAGTTAGGTTAGGTTATATGCAGATACATACTTCAAATTGACATAAAAGTTAGGTTAATATAACCAGTTAATCGTTTATTCAGCAACAAATAAATCTAATTTAATGGATCAAGCTGAGGAAAGTAAATGGGAACCCAATCGGGACTTTTTGCGGCAATTAATGGAGATGGGGTTTTCACGACTTGCAGCAGAACAAGTGAAATTTAATTGTTTTCTTGTTTTCATTGAATTCTAAAGGTTATATATTTTAGGCTCTTTATACCACCGACAACCATTCAATAGAAACCGCCACTAATTATTTGTTTGATTCCGAAAATGATTATGAGACTCCATCGAGGATAGATTTGCTAAATCAGCATGAGGCCGAAACGGAGTCTGGTAATGGAAGTTTGCAATCCAAAGTAGAAGATAGTCACGATAAATCAACACATTCAAAGGAAGAATATAAAATGATTTTTGTTGTTAATACGAGTTTGAAAATGAGTGCAGGGAAGATGTCGGCGCAGGTAATTTAAATAACTATTTTTTTTATATATGCATAGATATAAAATTTGAAATATTTAATGTAGGTTGCCCATGCATGTCTAGGCTTATATAGAATACTAGTTGAAGACCAATCTTCTAATCAAGCACTTATAAATTGGATGGCAGATGGGTTAGTAAAAATTAATGCAATCTTTAGGCCAAAATTGAGACTTACTTTTTAGAGAGAAAAAGGTTGTAGTACAAGGCGACGATCATACTCTTCTTCAGAAACTTCAAAATGAAGCTCAACAGAAAAACTTACATTCCTGTTTAATTTCTGATGCAGGCAAAACGGAGATACCCAGAGGTTCCGTCACAGTTTTATCTATATTTGGAAATGAAACCATTGTAAATAGCATAACCGGTAAACTTAATTTATATAAGTAAGATTATGTTAAGTATTAGGTATAGATTCCATATTGTATGCAATTGATATAAAACTAAATTTGCTATTTATTCACAAGCTAGTACATCGTCATTGTTTAATATTAAAAATTTAGTTGCTAATTTAATATTATTAAATGCCATAATATAATACAATGCAAACAAATTTTTGTAAAAGGAATTATTTTTGATTTTATCTAGTGTTAATTATTAATCACTTAATGCTGGTACATCGTGACATCCACGGACATGCCGTACTATTCAATTTTATTATGCTCGTAACGTTCACATCCAAACTTATTTTATGAGAATTAAATTTCACACACTACATATTGGTCACGGGCATTGCAATAAATGAAAGTATATTATAAATGAAATTTGTGAGTAGCGAAGCTATGGGTGACACCTAGCCTAGAAAATTTATAAATGCATAAATCTGCTAAATATGTTGGTTTTTAATTAATTAGACCCCTGAACAAAATATCTTCAATTAAAATAAGTAGAAATTCATTTTATGAAAAAAAGTGAATTTTTTGGGACAAAAAATTTAGAATTGATCAATTCTTAAGTGGTTAATAAACATTCAGCATTTTGCAAAACTATGCTGTCGTATTACCTTTTATGTATAGAATTAGTTTTGCCTTTACAACTAAGAAAGCATAATAACACTGACACAAAATAGGTACAACTTTCTTGTACGAGTCTATAATAATTCATATAACAGTACTATTTTGCTTATTTTACATTGAATCATTGGTTTGATTATTTTTAAAGTATGTCTTAGTATAAACATTGTGTGTCAGGTAAGTTTATTCGCACTATTTAAATTATTTAATCTTAATTTTTTCAAGCTAATTTAATCAATCTCTGGTTATCCTTTACAGAAAGGTTACTTTCATGGATACAATTTTTGCAAGAATTATTTTTTATAGAAGTAAATTTTTGATTAAAGATAACTGGGTTTAATTAGGTTAAATTAAGACTATGATTTCACCAACGAAGAAAAACATACTATCACAATGCAATAAAGGAAGATAGAAATACATTACATTTCTTTGTTCATGAAATTCCAGTCTTAAAAAAAACATTTTACGTTTGAAGAACATAGGGAGCGTTCATAAACTACGTGGTTTGGCCAAGGGGGGGGAGGGGTTAGGTAGAAAGCTACGCAGGGCTACGTAAGGGTACGGGGGGGCTATAGTCAAGCTACGTAGTTTTCTTCATTTATTATGAAAGCAATTTGCAAAATATAAGCGACAACATAATATGGATATTTATTTCCGTATTTGGATTTTTTTTATTTATATTTTATATAGGTGCGCTATTTGTTTTTATATTTCAAATTTTTCGCTATATTTCGCTATTTCAAATATCGGTGTTATTCATTTTTTATACCAAATAACTTTTAAATAGTTTTGTTAACAGAAAGCATAACATGTCTTCTGGACTTTATAGAAAAAAAACTACGTTTCATCTAGGGGGGGGGGGGTATCATGGTAAAAGTTACGTTAAGCTACATGATGGGAGGGAGGGGTTCTAAAGAGGTCAAAATCAAACTACGTGGTTTATGAACGCTCCCATAGTAATTGAAATCAGCTAGACAAAAATATATTTAGAAACTTTTATGACTGGTCGTTAAAAATAAATTAAAAAGTATTTAGGTATCTACTTTGTTTTAACATTTTCTTTTATAAGTCGTTCTAACAAAATTTCTGAAAGAGCTCTGAGTGAAAGGTTCAGGAAATTGATTTTAATTGTTCTAAAGCACCTTGTACTTGATAAACCTTCATCCGGGCACGTGGGCGGTAGTTTACCATCTCAGTGTTGAGGAGGGTGGTAGTGGTTCGTATTTCTAATTGAATTAATATGGCACTAGATAACGTGTCACGATTTTAAGGAAGTTGGATGAATTAGGCAATTAAAAGGAACAGGGACATGGTAAATTACTGTTGGGCGCTTACTGGTGGTACGGAATGGGATGTGCCCGGATGAAAGTTGAATAGTTACCACAAATTGAGATTATTTGTACATGGTTTACCAGTACATCATATTGTGCAATGAGCAGCTTATGCAACTGTTTGATCATATATAATATAATATAGTACAAAACATGATAGTCCTGTCAACTAAGGCTCAAACCGGGAGTCCAGAGGGAAATGTTGAGATTTTAATTTTTGACTTTGGAACTGTGTTTGGGTTAATTAGGAGGTAAACATGCTAATAGGGATAACGGAGAAGGTGCCGGCTTGTGGTTTTTCACTTCTTTCTCAAAAACAGCTAGCACTAGCCAAAGGTGGTTTGGCTAGTGCTCAATTGAAGCTGACAAAATTTATTAGCAGAATGTTTCTCTTTAATTTTTTCGTATCTGTAGTGGTTTTTAAGGTATACCGCTTGTGAAATTTGCAAAAAAATCTGCAAAACCCCAAAGAGAGCGGTAAAGGATTAAACTGATTAGAAATTAGAGCAATTTGAAAATTTTGAGATGCATATAATATATATGACACAAAATCGTGTATTGCACTTTTTCGATGTATTAGTAGTTACAAAATTTTTGAAAGAATTATTATTAGCCCAAACTTATGCTTATTGGCATTTGACGTAGAAATAAATATTGGAGATCTAAAAATTATATCTAATGATCTCATTGATCTCCAAGCATTACTGAACAACACACTAGAACTCCAAAGACCGCATTGGTCGGCTTCATTGTTTTTTGAAGATAATAAGAGCGTAGGCACCTACATATTAACAAAATTTGGGAAATCCCAAACAAATATACTGTAACTTGAATATTAGCTCTAGCTGAATAATAAAATATGTCTAATTTGATCGAGATATGATTATTTTAAAAGTAAGTTATTTTTAGTCTTTTTCAAAAAATCAAATTCCAAAGGTACGGGTTCTTTATTTATACTTTATTTTATTCAACTGGCGAACATTACAATGCTGAAATTAAAAATTGGAATCTCAGGATTTCCCTCTAGAGTTTCGACTCTCTTTGTTGACCAGACTATTAGCCGTTACAAATAAAAATGGATTTGAAAACATTAAAATTGTTCAAACGAAAATTTTTGAGATAATTACGGCTGAAGATTCGATACGACAATATATTTTGTATTGTTTATAAACAAAATTAGCTACTTTGTCGTTAAATTTAGAATGTCTTGCAGATGTAAAAATTTGAAAACATAATTTATGATTATTTTTAATAAGAACAGGATTAATACCAACATTTAAAAAAATCAAAAATAAAATTAACGTAGTATAATAATTTATTATAATATACATTCATAAGTTTTAATTTATTTATTTAAACTTTTTAAATATGTTTTGTTAAGAATCCTTAAATTTAATTTTTTAGTTCAACTTTTCAAATATTCAGAATAATTTAAAAAAATTGTGTGTGGCAGTGTAATTAATCGCCTTCAATTTGAGTTTGTTTAACTACAGTCACCTATGTAATTAATTGTTGGCGTACTCGAATTGAAATTTGTATTGCAGCTAATTTACATATGATTGTGTTTCAAGCTTTCTAGTAGGGACAGACCTGTGGTTCAGACTTTATTCAATGTACTTACCGCATTAAAATACATAAAATTTTGTAGTTGAAAGTGAAAACCCCTATTTGTTGAAAACCAAATTTTGGGGTAATCACTTTGAAATATGCGTTCCACAGACTTCATGAAAACTTCACGATATTTCAAGATTGAAGACTTGGTGCAGTTTTTCCGTTCCAGAGACTACATTTAGTGATTACCCCCTTGCAAATTTTACAGAAATAAAACTTTCATAGAAACGCGAAAAATACTTTATCGAGTATTTTATCAATTAGAAAATATTTAACAAAGTTAAATAAAACCTACTCAGGTATATATGTATTTTCACTTCTGAAAATTATCAATTTCTTTACTCACAGGAGGTTTTCACTATTAACAGCGATTTACTAATATATTATTAGAACTACTAACTACTAGACAATAAATCATTCAAGTGGTTTATTTTAATAACATTATGAAAACTTCATACATACTATTAAAATAAAAATTTCTTATTCAGAAATTTGTTTTATTTATATATAGGACTAACTGGTTGCCCTGCTTCACCCGAAGTTTTACATAAAATAAATTATCTTTTCGCGTTTGTATAGAGAGTATAAATGAACCTTCATGTTTGTAGTTAATTTTAAAGTTTTAAACATGACAAAATGCATTTTGTCAGTTACAACTTACAATGCCTCCAAAGATGGGATGGTTTAAGACACGCCTTGAGCTCATCAGACACCGTTCCTCTAGGAATAACGTTTAGAAATAGGAAGCGTTTATCTGAATCACCGGCAAGAACCACTACTGCTCCACCCATAGGTCGTTGATTGTCTCTAATATTTTGAAGAGACATCTCAAGTTCTTCTAGTCCATGCTTATGAATCATAGTACATTCATCCCAAATAATAATCAATTTGCGTTGTTGTAAAACTGCCGCTTTGCCTGTTCCTTTACTGATTTTGAAAATTGGATCTTCGGCACGTGCTAAAACAAGTCGCAATTTAAGAATAGAGTGGGCAGTTCGTTCTCCTTAAAGCAAGGTTTCTGCTATCCCAGAAGAAGCCAGAGCAATTGAAATATCCGATTGAAAGCGAATTTTGGAAAGGAGTAAATTAATCACAAATTTTTTTTGTTTCTTCTAGGGCATCAATGAAGAATAGACCACCTGTACTATATTTCACTTGGTTCAGAATTATATCGTAAACAATTCTTTGGTCTTGAACTAATAGTGGCTATGATGATTCGTTAAATATATCTCTCTTGTAATCAATTTGCAAGCCAGGATGATATTCTCTTGTTCGGCTAAGAATATCTTCGGATATACTTTCCTTGAACTGGATTTGCTGGATTGTACGAAGTAATAAGAATGATCAAGAGTGATCTGATCGTTTGTGGTGATTTTAACCCAACTATTTGTGCGATTGATTGTCGTTCTCTAGTAAATCAAGTTTTTGGCATGTTTCACTAAATTTTGCACAAACTTGACCATCAACCGTCTTTAAATCATCAAATAATGATATTGGACCTCTAACGGCATGAAGTACGATGCGAAGGTAAAACCATTCGAAATTGTTCGGATGAATAGTGTGAACACGTCTCAAAACATCGCTAGATTTAACTCCATCGAAACCGACAACTGCGACTCCTTGTTTTCTCCTATTAAAAACTTTATATGTCTTTTCCCACGTGTTAATTTAGAAACTTCAAAGTAAACAAGTCCTTTGCAAAATCGGCATTTTGACAAAGTTTAAAATATGCAGTTAACGTCGTACTTGAAGGTTGCTGGACCCTTTGTTGTAAGTTTTTGGTGTTGAAGTAAACACTGTCCGTTTTCAAGGTGAACCGTCAGTTGCATTACAGAGGGATATCTCTCATGAACGAGAAAATCCAAAATACGCCAACTTGCTGCTGATGTAGCGGTCAGAACGATAACCTTCAATTTCGTCAGTCGATTTTTTTCCATCTTTTTGAATACCAAACACAGCTTTTCTTCTGATGTTTAACAATTTAAAATTAAAACAGAGTTGCGAGTAATAGACTCTTCGGAATTCGCTTGGTACATTTGCCATCCTTCATAAATGGGGAATTCAGATTGATGCTAATACACGGTCCATTCATCATTTATTCTCTAACGGTTTTATGTAGCTCTAGGTCTAAATCAGGATCAGGAATCTCCGCTCTAATGATACGGTAGATGCAATTTGGGTCAGTCTTGTTTAATAACCAAAATAATAAAGGGGCATGTGGCAAACCCCGTTTCTGCCATTCTTTTGAAGACGTCCAACATCTCACAGAGCCAAAGATATCTCCTTTCAATATAAGTTGAATGAATTTAATTAACTTTTGACGAAACACACGCGCAATTAAATCATGTCTATCCGAATGCGTATGTCCGGGAAGTAATTCTTGTATATCTTTCCATTTCGGATTACATATAAATGTTATGAAGAGATCGGGTTTTCTATAGTTTCGAACATACGTAATCGAATCTTGGGTATATTCGTTCATATATCGTGGACCTCCGGTAAACGTTGATGGTAAAATAACCAACTTGCCATGGTTGTTTGCCTGGTCATCTATCCCAATAATATCCCTCATATGAACATAATTATTATTCTTTCTGATCATTGTTCTGTTTGGTTTAATCGACTATAGAGCAATCGTTCGTATTCAATTTTTGCGAATGTATCAAACAAAAATTGATGGAATAGTTGACGACATAATATTAAAAAATAATTTGTAGTATCTCTAATCATAATTTGAAAGAAATAGAAATCTATCGAAGAAGCAAACTTGTTTATAATCAATTTAATGATTGGATTTCTTTGATTTATGCAAATGTCCTCACCTCGAAGAAATAAAATTGGGTACTGAAGGGCATCATAGGATCTGTGCGTTTCTGAAATTCGTTGCAGCTTGTTGTCTCGTTTTCGCAAAATAAAGTCCCGCTTTCCAAAATCATTTTCTCCTATGATAATGACAACTTCGTTCACTACAGGTGCGTTATAAGTCCGTACGTGTTGACCAGCCGGAACCATGTCGGCGCGGATTGCAATTTTCATGTCAATTTTCAAAATTTTCAATTTCATGCCTTTGAAGAAATTTTGGGTCTTCGTTTGGTAGTGGAAAGAGTGAACCAAATTGATGATATATTTGACCTTGTATTTTGAAAGTTGGCATAAATCCTTGATGAGAAATTGAATAAGTCGTTCCAAAAGATGTCATCTGAAAACATGAGTTGTATTTTTGGATATTTTTATGAAAAATTGTTTGAATCGGTTATGTCGTCCATAAACGATTTTAACGGTTCAGGTGATTCTTGTAATGCAGGTAACTGAACTTTTTCTCCGGAGAAGCACATTCCAGAGGCCCTATTCTCGAACTCATTCGACTTCATTCGTATACGAATCATTATATTTTGTCCAATCAGAGATTGTGAATATCTCATTTGCATGGGAAAGTAACAAAAATACGCATGCGAATTATTGGGTCATTTTCATATTCAAGATTACTATCATATTTGCATGCTTAATTCTTTAACAAAGACCATTTGGCAACTCGTGCTGTTGCTTGTTTTCTACTTTGTTGTTCAAGTCGAACTGCTGTTTGTTTATATGTTTCATTTAATCGATTATCAGCCAGGCTTAATCTATCCTATCCTTCCTATCCTAACCTTGAATCAAGGCAGCATCTTTCTTTTCTTTACTTCTAGCATTGCCCATTTTCTACATGTTAGCTTCACATCGAATCAAGAAAGCATTTTCGTTTTTTTACATTGGCTATTCTTGACTTATTAGCGTCACGTCGAATTAAGACAGTATCTTCGTTTTCTTTACTTCTAACATTTTCTTTTTCGAAGAAAAGTTAAAGCATTTTTGATATGTTTTCTTTGCCCTTTAATTTTTTTAACGATTTTTTTCAAAGTGTCAACAATGAAATGGTGCGCTAGTGGTTGAAATTAACGACATGTAAATTGGGTGCCATTGTCAGAGATACTATTGTATTTGGTATTCCAAATCTTGAGAAAGTTTTTTCTAGCCTTGATATTGTGGCTGTGGTTGTAATTTGATTAATTTTAAATATTTCGGGCCATTTTGAATGCGAGTCGATTATTATAAAAAAATACTACATTCTTTCAAAGGGTCCTGCAAAATCTTCATGTAGTCTGTCCCAAGGTACTTTTGTAGTTGAATTTTTTGCTACCAAAGAACATCTTGCGCATACAACAGATAACGAATCTTTACGCAGATAGAATTGTTTTATTTTTACATCTTCTATTTTCTATACGACTATCATAGAATCTGGGCATTCTGATTCTATTTTTAAATACAGAATATCTACATTCTTTCTTTTTTTTATTCTCACACCGATATCGGTGCGAGAATAATTATTCTCACACAGATTAGACCAATTAGAGCAAAGAATAGACTACTATTTGAAGTGACATCTATTACCAAATTTTTGAACTCAATTTATTTACACATCAACAAAAATCAAGTTTGTCAAATGAGTAAACTTTTTTGCGTGCGATCGATCTGAATTTTTGCACATATTTTCCTACCGATAATTCACAAGGGTTGTGTACGAGGGGGGACAATTTTTTGCTCAGTTTTTCGATATCTAACGCCGTTCTTAAGTTATTGCTGCGTTTCCGTCACACAAACTTGAATTAGCAATAACTCGAAAACGGCGTTAGATATCGAAAAACTGAGCAAAAACTTCTCCCCCCCTCGCCTCAACTACCCCCCTGTGAATTAACGGTGGGAAAGCATGTACAAAAATTCAGATCGATCGCGCACAAAAAAATTTTCTCATTTTTACAAATTCTAATTACGGCCAAAACTTATACAGCTTATTATTTTAATAGTCGTATAGAAAGTATAGTCTGAAACACGTTTGGAATGGCTATTCCGCACTCGTGAACCGTCACCCTCGCCTGTCGGCTCGGGTGACAAACTTTTCCCTCGTGCGGAATATGCCTAATTCCAAACTTGTTTCAGAATATACTATTCTGGAATTGGGACCAGCTTGATTTGATTGCTCTTACTACTGACTGCAACAATGTGCTCTTCTTTAATTAATTGTTTATTATCGTAAATGTTAACGGTAATTCTTGTAGCGAATCTGATACTACTTGTCGAACTTCATTCTCAAATTTTTTTACTGTGGCAATAACATACTCATCTTTTGGTCGTGAATGAGAATTGATAAGTCTTGATAAAACATCTGCGTGACTAAAATCGTTAGTTGAAACATACTTGATAGTGAAGTCGTGGTCTAATAATACTAGAGCCCATCTTTGAATATGATTTGCGGTGTAAATTGGTATTTCATTTTTCCATCCAAATATTGCCTTTAGTGGTTTTTAATCTGTTTAAAGTATGAATTTTCGTCCAAAAATCATTCTGTAAAATTTTGTTACAGTGAACACTACTGTCAGGGCTTCTTTTTCAATTTGATTTTATCTAATCCTTTTCTGCTGGTGTCAACGAACGTGAAGCATGACAAATTGTTTTTCGTTTACCATCTGGATACGAATACATAATGCATGCTCCTAGCCCAGGGGTGGGCAAACTTTTTTCATTAGGGGCTAAAAAAAAATTTACGGGAGGCCAGAATTCCAAAAAAATACCACTTGCTTATTTTCGTAGACGGCTGAGCTACGAACTTGTGTTGTTAAAGTTGTTTCACATGATAGTTAAACAAGTGCTGCAACTCTCAAATTCGATTTTTTTTAAAATTGGCTAAATATGATGCGCTACTATTTCGTTCACGTAATGACTTAGGTGTAACCTTCACGTAGTATAAGTATAAAATAAAACAAAATTTCATACCATTGACCATTGCATGTGGGCCGCGTTTAGAAAACGAACGACTGTCGTAGTACTTCACCCACACTTCTCTTGACACGCCAAGCAACGACCGACAGACAGGCGGATGGCAGCAATTTTTGCAGTTTTATCTACGTATCTGTTTTACACCTGTTTGTGCCGACGAGGCTGTTAAAATATATTTCCGAGGGCCATACACTGCAACTTTAGAATGGATATTGACAGGCCGGATTAAAACTCTTTGGGGGCCGGAGATGGCCCGCGGGCCATACTTTGCCCATCCCTGTCCTAGCCCGTAGTTAGATGCGTCTGCTGTCACAACTATTTCTATCTTTGGATTGTAATGAGTAATAAGCAAATTAGATGATGAACTTTCTTAAACTCTGTAAAAGATTGCTGACATTTATCTGACCATTTCCAATCAGCTTCCTTTTTTTAATAATTCATCAAGAGCTCCACAAAAACTTCTCATATTAAGGCAAATTTCCCATAATAGTTTATTGAATTAAAAATGATCTTAAATATCTCTGTATCGCAATAATGCAGGGTTCCACAAAGTTCTTTTAAAGATGTTACCATACAGTTGGTAATCATAAAAGGGTTTATGCTTATATAAAGCACGGGCGTAGCCAGGGGGAGGGTTTTGGGGGTTCAAACCCCCCCCGAAAAGTTAATTTTTATTACATATTAAATATTGTTCTTATGAATAAACGGCTATTTTATGTATTTTTATTCGTTTTATTTTCTTGAACCCCCCCCGATTCTAAAACCTGGCTACGCCCGTGATATAAAGGCATTGTTTTATAAATAAAGGCAGTTACATTTTCTTACATTAGCAAAGTACTTATTTAAATTAGCTCAACACAAGTTTATTATATTATAAACATTACAGTTTACGACAAGTAACGGGAACGTAACAGTGGCGACGAGGACGGGATAAGCAATATACAAACAATTTTTCAAATCGATACAGGTTCTGATCTAACGATTGTGTCAGAAGAGACCTGGAAGGAATTAGGAACTAGAATTGCCAACAAAGTTTTTCTGGGTGTGGATTGAACTGCTGCAACTACAACTGCCACGTTTGGATCAGTTTCAATTGAATTTACATATTCACTCGTCGGGGGAACACTCCTGATGGGCGCTCCAGACTATCGCGAGAAGTTCTCGCGAGAATCTCGGCGAGAATAGCATCGGAGAACAAGGCGAGAACAACGCGAGAACAAGGCGAGAAATGATTTTCTATCGTGTTACATCGAAAATTGGAAAACATCCACACTCACAAGGTTCTCAGTACTACAGTGCAGATTTTTTAAATAAATTTCTATAATTTTTTCTAAAACGATTAACAGTTCTTTAATTTTGTGATATGTCGAAAAGTTTAAATTTGGAATTTTTGGCCCCTTTAATGGATTAGCATCATCTAAAAGTATGATTTTTGAAATAAAGTCTATTTGTACGTACTCAAAAATTGTACTACATGTATCAGGATTTTCTGTTGCATTTACTGTCGTGCCAGTGATCATTTCCACTTCATTATTCCGATAATGTTCTTCTTGAAAGATAATATTGCCATTTTATTTCTTTTTATTTCGACTGTTGAAGCGTATTTTAGTTTGTATACACGCGCGCATATTGTGAGCGCACCGAAGTTTTAACCCGGCCTGCGCTACAAGACCAACGAGCAACGAGGTCAGTAATGTCACAGCGCTCGAATTATGTAAACGTACCAACTCCCGATCACACGTAAACAGTACTTTTTATTTCGACAATTAATATTTGTCAAAATCGCATCTTGAATGTTCGTAAGGCCTGGTGTGATTGAGTACAGTTTAAATTAAATATCTATTTCTTCAAATTATCTTCAAAATTATGTTCAAAAAACAGATAATTTTTTTGGTATAAAATCGACGTAAATACGCCAAACTTCAAGTTTTCATTATTTTATTATTAATTGTGTTTTTACATTTTGTACTGTCACCAAGCAAGGAGTCCATAGCGCAAATCAAATGGACTTATAGACATCGTAGTCGTAGGCACCTACTCCCAAATTCACTGATTTTTTCTCTCTATTTTTATAACCTCTATAATTTGCAATCATAGAATCTTTGTTTTTTCTAAATTCATCGACGGGTATTTACATTATTGTGCTAATCCACACCCAAGCATCATGATTTTTTTCGATTTATTTTTATAGCCTTTTATGTATGTTTTCCACAAAGCTGGTTCTGCTTGAAGGCAATCAATAAATGCCAATTTTTGTTCGTTTTCCAATTTACGCTCATTTTAATTCACAATTAATTATACTACTATTTAATCGGTGAGTCAGGCGCTACTGAAGAATGCGAATGTGCAGGTGTGGTAGTGTTATCGCGATCTCGACTCCTTTGTCTCGCATTAAAAAACCGACAACAAGTGGAGAACAAGGCGAGAACTTATGAGAAACACGAGAATCGGCTCCACACTCTCGTTTCTCGTGATGTTCTCGCGTTCTGCGAGAACGCGTTCTGCGCCCATGATAATTAAAGCGGTGTCTTGTTTTACGCTTTGCAATGTTTGGCTTTCCTTTATGAGTGAGTTCAATGTCATCTTGCCATTTGTCGTATCATTATCAAATTGTACTAGCAATCGAGTTCTTAGTTCTGCATCTTGTTGTGAATGTAACCCAACGAAAAAAAACCTAGCATTTGAAGTGGTCAATCGTTAAAATCTTTACAGTGTTTGGTTACGACCTCAGCGTATATAATAATGCTTTGCCAACTGTAAACACTTAAATCTGCTGTGGAAAAGTGATATCGTGCGACTAAATAAAGTTGTTAACGTATCGATGGTTTCCTGAAAACAGAAATCTCGAGGATGTTTTAATATGCAGTTTACATATTTTTCGTGACAATTTTTGCATATTTCCGTACAAGTAAGTGAATTCTTGCAGCATCGGTTAACTTTGCGCCATCCAATAAAAACAGATAATCGTATCTCTTGAACCATACATTAAATATGAGATCATTTTCAGGGTCATACTTAAATTATGTTATGTTGTTTGCTAAGGAGTTCATGATTTCGGAATTATCATCACAAGTTGGTTTAGTATTTTGGTGTCATACTTTACTTCTGATTTCCTCGAGACTTGCTTGGTATATACTAATCATTTAATTTTGTTGTTGAAGCAAATGTAAGAATTGTGCTTCTTCCATTTTGTTTTGTAAATTTGATTGTATAGTACCGTACTATACTTTAATTTGGTCACCACGTGCTGCTCTAAAATCCCATCAAACTTGACGTAAACTGTAATGTTTATTGAAGCTGGTTCACACTATGCGATTTCTCATGTGACTTGTCGTATGCTTCTCATATTAGAAATATTTTTACGTTCACACTATGCGATTTTTGATATTATAGAAGTCAAAGCTAAATACAAATCTCGATTTTTACAATAAAATGGTTTCTATTTTCTACATCTACATTAATTTTAGACGTAAAAACTGTTAGTCATATGACATAAAGCGTTATGCTTACGATTTTAGATAGGATTTTTCGTACGATAAAGTCACATGAGAAATCGCATAGTGTGAACCAGCTTTAATAATGGGTGTGTTTTTAAACTGTACCGGTTGCTCGAGCAATAATTGCTCAAACCAAAGTTGAGCAGGTTAGAACTGCTTAGCACAGGAGCATTACGATCCGGTGGATGAAAATTTGCTCGAGTAATGCGTTCGAACAGAGTGGAGGAGTTTTAAAACTACCGATGACAGTAGATGGAGTAGTTTAAAAAAGCACTTTTTTTGTTTGGGTGCTCGAACAGCTGCTCGAGTAGTTTAAAAACACACCCAATATAATAAACTTGTGTTTATTTATTTAAATTTTTTAAATTTAATTTAATTTAATTTTTTTATTTTTAAAATTTAAATACTTTGCTAATGTAAGAAAATGTAACTGCCTTTATTTATAAAACAATGTCTTTATATAAGCATAAGGCCCTTTTGCGATTACCAACTTAGTTCTGTCTCTGTTTGAAGTAACAATTTCAAAAGGACTTTATGGCACCCTGTATTATTACGATACAGAGTGTAACAAAAGGTTGCTCTACTAAATAAACAAATAATGGTAATACAGGGTTTTTTTGCCCGCTACTGTAATGATAATAACATTATTTTTAGTAAATATCAATAAAATTAATTTTACAATGCGAAATCAATACAAAGACGTGATAATGAGTGAACGATCTTCTATACGGCAACTGCGAGAGTTATTAAAATTGAAGAGGTATAGAACTGCAATGCTTGATGATGGTTCCATAGCAGTTGTCTTCTCAGGCATTCCTTGATTTATCTAACGCTATGGATAAGAAATACAGTTTATTACCAAAAAATATATACACTATTTTAAAATTAAACCGCCATAATATTCATACCGGAAAAATAAAACGTTTAACGTTTTGTTTAGTTCTGTTAAATCTTGTATTCATACCGATATTTTAAAATTGTATGATATCGTTTATAATCCTCCATTTGAATATGAACCAATCTTATCCGATTCTGATAATACCGAATATGCTATTAAGTTTACGATTGATATTAGATTCATTTGGGAAGATATTAAAATTGAAGAAGTAGAGTATAATTTCAAAAGCCGTTGTGGAGCCAAAGGTACTCTAACTCGAGAGTCATGGACTCATTTCTTATTTGAATCAATTTTCAAGATCACTAAAATCCAATGTCCCCTAGCATTCAATAGATCAAAGACGTCTGTTTCCGGATACGCAATTACCGTTCCCGGTTATTGTCCCGAATGCAATGCTCAGTTTATGGGAAAAGAACCAACAAACGGTACTGATCC
The DNA here is from genome assembly GCA_947369205.1 of Cantharis rufa. Classification (NCBI taxonomy): domain Eukaryota; kingdom Metazoa; phylum Arthropoda; class Insecta; order Coleoptera; family Cantharidae; genus Cantharis; species Cantharis rufa. The sequence goes on from OX376304.1 coordinate 33,427,391, forward strand.
TATATTATAGGAATATTCTGTTGTAAATTACGATGCATTATTTTTGCACAAGAAAAAACGTCAATTGAAAGGATATATAAGAATTGAAGTTACAAAAGAAATGGTTGAAGATAAAACTTTACCTGTGGTATGGAGACATACGAAAATGAATGTACTTGCTAATATGTACAATCCAGAGCCTCCGCATTTGTTTTCTTTAAACACCATAAGAAAAGCAAAACAAGAACGGCAACAAAAAGTATTGGGTTTAAAGAGTAATATATATGAAAGCTTGCATTTATTAAAATACAGTCCACAAATTGAAGGAACAATTAGAAATATAGGATTAGATCCTTTGTATGCTCATTATTGGATTTATGAACAAATCACTGTTTATCAGAAATATCAGTAAGTACTATACATTGATGCAACTATGGATCATTGATGAACACTGTGAAATTATCTAATGGAGAACGCAGTTCGCATATTTACTTGTATCAATGCGTAGCGTAAATTGGAGAAAGAACTGGTCACGTGTTTCAAATGATTTCATAAGCCCAGAACACAAATTTTATTAATATGTGGTTAATGGAATTTCTACCAATAGGGTCCTTGCACAAATCTACGTTTCCTTTTCCTAAGGAAGTTATAATTGATTTTGACCGTGCTTTAATGGGCGCAGTAGTAAGAGCATTTGCGAAGCAATATTCTTTGGTCCGATTATCTGTCATTATGTTTTAATTTAATTCAAAATAGAAATTTCCCAACTCCAAGTTGTTATGTACGTCTAGATATATATGTCACTTCACCAATATGATAGCAAAATGGAAATTTTGGCATGAACACCCTTCTAGAGTTAAATTATTCTACCTTAATAGTTTAGCAGTTTTAAGGAACCAGACAACTCTGGAAGAAATCGAGAGACATGCCAGAGCAATTTTTAACAATGGCAGTTAGAGGTCTCAATGTGAATGATCCAGAAGTTTAAGTAAATGATGAAGTTGATGATGGCGATGACTTATCAAAAACAAGTATTTTCATGTGGGCCGTTGGTTTGTACGAATCGTGCAAAAATGATATTGCATTGGAAGAGAAAGCAAGTAATGTCAATTGCTTTTATTGTCCTAAACTTGCAAAAAAACTTTGCTTCCATACTTTCCGTTGTTTTCCGAGGTAATGGCAGCAATATTTGGTTATGGAATGGTAAGGCCAACGTCAGGAGCAGTTGAATCGAAATTCAACGATTTAAAAAATCGAACTTTAAAAGATGACAAACGACCAATGCGAGTAGATTATTTTATATCCCGTCACATATCTTCTCTATCGAGTAAATTAAAACTAGCTATTAGCTAGTGAGAAGCTTTGCAATCTTGACAATGAATATGTAAATTCCGATGAAATTTACGTGTTACCCGATAATAGTTTGATACCCGACGAAAAAGTGTATACTTCGAATGAAAATATTATAAAGGAGGACGATGATAAATTTTCAAGAGAATTATTGGAAACTGAATCCGAGTTGAACGGTGGTACTATAGAAAATAATAGTAAAAAGCGCAAGAAACAAGACGAAGATGAATTTTTGAATGAGTTATCAGAACTGCAAAATGAAATTATTTTCCATTATTAACCGGAAGGACTGTACTTTCAAATAAAAAAAGAAATTTGAGAAAATATTCAGTAGTTTTTTTTATAGCATTTAAAAAAAAAAGTTATTTGGCGGACCCTATATAAGAAAAAAGTGAACAGAAAAGTAGATCATAGAAAATATAGAAAAAGAGCAGGGAGAAAAAAGAGCGGGGGGGAAAAAGAGCAGAGAGAAAAAGTTGCAGAGAAAAACAGGAGAGAAAAAGTTAGATGAGAAATATATAAGAAGAGAGAAAATTAGATAAAAAGAGTAATAAAGAGAAAATAGATAAGAGAGAAATAGATGAGAAGAGAAATAAAGAAGCGAACGAAGAAATAAGAGATAAAGAGTAAAGAGAAGATTATACGGATAAGTAAATAAAGATTAAAAGATTTTAATATTACACGAAATAAAAGTTCCGCTGCGACGCTAACTAAGTTTAACAGTCTTTGGTATGTCGTTGGGATGCACTGGGATTTGATTAAAAGCTTTTACCAAATCTGTGGTTGAAAATATCTTCTTTCCATATAGCATGTGAGAGAAATCTTCGATATGTCGTACGGGGTAACGATCGAGTATTGTACGCTCATTCAAGGCTCTGTAATCTCGTTATTCTTTTTCATTGTCATGTGCAACGGGGATGCCCAACTGCTTTTTGTTGGGCGTATTATGCCTGCTTTTCTAACATGGTTTCAAATTCCTTATTCGCAGCTGCTAGTCGTTCTGGAGCCAGTCTTCGAGGGCGGCAATTGATTGGTGGTCCTGGTGTAGTTTCAATATGGCTTCGTGTTTAATTTTTCTAGATGCTGTGCTTGGATTTGTTAGAGCAGGAAATTTGCTTGATATGCGCACTGTTATCACCTCGTCTTTGTTTATTTTTCCTGTTGTTTTTACTTCAGCAACGGTATCAATTAACTTTCTATGTACACTGAGAAAAATAATTTGTATTCAATAACAGAAAAACTGTATAAATTAAAATATGTAGTTGTAAAATAGGCGCCAGTAGCTCCAGTTTTTATAAGATACAACTACCAAGCTGTAATTTTATTTTCTATAAAATAAAGATACATAGATATATATAATGCAACTATCAAGTGTTATATTAAGTATAAGGTAACTAAGGTAAGTAATACAACTACATAGGAGTACAATATACAACTACATAGGAGTACATTTACAACTACATAGGAGTAAATTATACATCATCCAATATATTTAATACAAATTGTAGTTGTATATTTGTAACTGTTGTGCAGTATTTAAGAGAGTAAACTGTTGTAAGTAATATTATCTTTTATATAGTATTAGTAACAACTGCCATGTTTATAGTTAAATCTTCTAGATGTAAGTTTGAGTTCCAACTCATAAATTAGTTCGTTAATTTTTACAATACATCTGAGCTATTCCAATTTCCCTATAAAGTACACAGCAGGCATTTCATCATTTGCCATTGTCATTTGTGTCATTTGCATCAATCGTGATCGCGCCTCTCTTTGCTCAAAAACAATTACAACTACCTCAGGTAAATTCCATTCAATTAATAAATTGATCCATCAGATGACAATAATTTCACTAACAATAAGAACACTAAGGACAACTTATCATACACGACGACTTATCCCACAAAATACAACGTGAAAAGAAAATCGCGACCAAGTGGTATGCTCTTTTTGCATACAAGAGATTCTCCTTAAATGGTAAAATGAAACTGCCGAGTGTTTGAAACGTCATGAAGATTACAAATATTGCAATTATAAGCAACATTTATAACTAGAGTCTTATTAGATATTTAATATTGTAGTTGTAAATAATAGTACATCTGTAATTAGTAATTACTATAAGTAGTTCTAAATTGTTACAACTACGCTTATTTTAAACAATAACGCTTCTTTTGTATATAATAAATGTTTCAAATAAATATATAGTAGTAATATTTAATAAAATTAGAGGTATAAAAAATAAATTTACAACTATTAAAACGTATGTTTACTAATGTTAAATAATAATAAATTGAAAGAACAACTACACATTAGTAATTAATTTTACTTTAATTTTCTCAGTGTATGATGTCGACCAATAACTCAAAGTGGTTGAGAAAGTCTGCGCCAATGATTGGTTTGTTTACCTCTGCAATTAAAAATCGTCACTTGAATTTGCGTTTCTTGTTGAAATTTAATTCCAAAGTCATATATCCGTAAGTAAATATTTCTGTGTCATTCGCCGCATAGAGCTTGTTTTCATTGCTAAGTATTATGCGTCTTTTTATTAATCGCTTTGGATAAACACGTAAATCTGCACCGGTATCAATTAAAAATTCTATTTTGCTCGCATGGTCGCGTACATACAAAGGGCTTGATGTGTTATTGTGACACCAGGCTTCTCTTCTACAGGCCACAGTTTTCGTTTTTTGAGTTCCATGCACATGGAATGGTACATTTCTTTGCCTTATTTCCATATCGTCTGTGGTATTGGCATATTGGATTGTCAAATTTTCGGTTGTAGCTTCTATTCCTTTGTTTACCGTGACTGTTTCTTCTTGGCTCAGCTTGTGTTCTATATGTTGGTCTAGAATGTTCGTGCCTCATTTCTTCTATATGCATTGCCATTTTTGATATACCTTTGGATGTAGGTATGCTATGTATGTAGCTATGTATAATGCTATGTAGCGCGACTAATTTGCCTTTTCTAAATGAAAAGGTGAAATCGCAGCTACTGGGTAGCTACGGGAGCGGGGTCAGGGGTTGGACTAACTTGTCGATTGTTTCGTACACAAACTCCTTGGACTGGTTTTAGATTGCTCGGGTGCCAGTTCGATTACGTCGAACACGTTTAACTAAAAAAAAAGAAAGCGGGTAGAAATAAAAATAACCATAAAATTATTAAAACGTATTTACAAAAACTAAATTAATTAATAAATCCCATCCCTGCCAAAACTATAAGATCGTATGACACGGGTATTATATTTACAAAGCAAGTTTTGATAGCTATAGTGAATTTCATAGGTGGTTAGGTGCGTGGTTAATTTACTGACAACTACTTTAATAAATGTTAAAAACTTAAATGAACTACCGGTTACAACGAGTTTGTAACGACCTTAATCAATTGGTAAGTGAAATGACTTCTTATAAGTTTTTATCTAAACGCTACTTATTACCTAAATGAACTACCGGTTATTTCAAGTCTACTACAAATACTAGTAGTATTATACTACTAAATAATACAGGAGCTGGATTACGAGTATCTAAATTTGAAATGTCGATTTCTACTGGTTCGATTATCTGGAATCTAACATAAACTACACCCACATCTGACTGTCGTTGCTACTGATAAACAAATAATGACTACTTAAACGGTTTTTCGCCGGCGTAAATATTTGGCACAACAGGTAAGATGACAGGAAGTTTTTATGGGACAAATCTTGTCTCGCTAGGCTATAAACAAGATCTTTCAGGCTGGAAGATGAAGTCGTCACGCTAGGCAGCAACGGCTTCCGGAAAACAGGTAAAATGGAAACGATCGCTAGGCAGACACGTTTCCGGAGTATTGAATGCAACACTTTTAGAAATTATCGCTGAGCAGACCGATTTCTGAAGTGCTGACGGAGCAATACTCGATTTGGAAAGGAAAATTTACACCAAACCAAACTATTGGATGAAAATTTGACCGAGTAGTTTTTATGCTAAAACCCTCTGTTGATTTTACCAGTAGTTAATAAATAATATTATTTTACAGGTAATTGTAACAGTTCAACAGGTATCTTTTCCAAATGCAAACTAACGCAGATTAGATATCTGCAATCATTTTAACTTTATAATTTTCAAAAGTGTTTTAAAATTTTGAAATAAAGATAAACAAAAAATGATTATTTCGTTACACTAAGATCTGTCTTTCGATGTTTCCTCTACCCGTTTGCTGTTTTTCTGTAATAGCCGTAATTCCTCGTCGTGTCATTGCCTCATCTACATACTAAGGGCCAGTTCCACCAACTCTGGTTAAATACTTTAATCACGGTTAGTTAGAGTTAATCATGGTTAAATAAAAAAGAGCGTTCCACCATTTATTTAATCATGGTTAAAGCAGTTTAATCATGGTTAAACAGCCTTCAAAGTTTAATCACGGTTATAATGCTAGGTGCATGCGCATTTCTTGCAAACAGGTAAAGATAATGTTGACAGTTTGAATATAAATATTATTTTTCTAATAACGTACTTCTTCGTTATTTATTATTAAGGCATGTTTCGTATAAATTATTATACATTTTCAAGTCTTCTAAATTGAGTTAATTTTTAATTTTTAATTTAATTTATTAAATTTAAATAATTGTTTTTCTAACTTCAGAAACACTTCAAAAATAAAATTAAGATTAAAATTAACTCAATTTAATTTTGATCAAAATATTGCGAATGCAGTTTATATAAATCCAATACCCGTCTTGCACGAAATTTGCTGCACTCATTTTGAAATAAAAGCTTTTAAAAAATTTGAAATAATATTAATATTTGAAATTAAATTTTTTGTTCATTAAATACGTCATACTTTTTCATAGTAAAAGTTTCTTGTGACTATATATCAACCAATCAGAACAGTCTTTGCCAGATTATACCCGAGTATAGCCGACGTTAAAGCAGTCAACTAATCATAGATACAAAACGCTTGGTGGAACACATTGAAGTTAATGTCGGTTAAATACTTCGGTTAACCATTAATCGTGATTAGTTAACCAAGGATTTAACCAGAGTTGGTGGAACCGGCCCTTAGTCTGAGATCTCTGCTAATTTTTCCACTGATATTTCGCTTTGGGCTATCAGCAATGGTTGTAAGTGTGTTGGAAGTCGTCGTGTTCTTATTGTTTTAATAATTAGTTCTTTACTTACCGCCGGGTCTCCTAGGCTTTGTAAGTGTCTTAACCATTGGGATGGGGTTCTGAGCCGATTTTCTAGTCCTCTAATAATGCTATTGTCTTTTTTTCCTGTGATATGGCAAATCTTTTAATCATTTCGGTTTTTAATTTTTCGTACTTTCCTTCTGCGGGAGGATTTATCAATACGTCTTTTAGTTCTTTCATCACGTTTATGTTGAGACTTGATAGAACGTGGTAGAATTTGGTTGTATCCTGTGATATTCCCGGCGCCACTGCAAATTGCGCTTCCAGGTGTAAGAACCACATTTTTCGTTCTTCGATCCAGAATGGTATTTGCTTCATGCTTACAGCGCTTGCTTGTAATGGTACGGTTTCAGTTTTTTCTTCTTGTGTTTCGTTACCTGCCATTTTTCATATCAATAGTAATTTTTGTAAAACTATTAATATCGATAAAAAAATTTTATTGTGAAGAATACCTGTGGATTTGATAGTGTATGTTAAATATTAGCAACAAGTATGAGAAACAACGCAGTGTATGAGCAAGCTATTGGGGAAACACACAATTCAATTTTTGAATGTACTTGAACATTAATTGATAATGGTTTATCAGTCAAATTTTACAGGCAAAGAGCACAATTGCTTTCACAATTAAAAATATTGGATATTGATTTATCTCATGCCATTATTAATCCTAATGCTGCTGTAAATATTTCTAATTTACTGAACGAAATATTAATTGCAACTCCAAGCTGCACAACAACTTATAAGCGTGAAAAATGTAGGTAATGATGCAGATGTAACAATTTCTTCAGTAATTAATGTCAATCATAATATCTTAAAACAGCAGGGGTTTTCAAATCTTGTGGAAGCAATAGAAAACGGGTTTTTCAAACCAAATAAACCCAGCTGCAATCAGATAAAAACTGTTATTAGGCGTTATTGACCAACAGTAATGGTTGATACTGACACCAGCGACCGCAATTTCGTTATGTTGCAAGATATGTCACTCCAATTAGAACTATTGGAAGGTTCTTCGATGTAAAACTTTGTGCTGGCAGGTGTAATTACATTGCATTTATTCAAAACAAGATCTATCGGCCACTATACTGCATACATACTGCGATGAATATTTATAGCAAATTGTAATTTAAAAAAAATCGAAAATTAAATTTTTATATTGCAGTCCAAATATAATGTTGAACTAAATGTGTGCGAGATAACTCGACCACACGTTGCTATCAACTCCGCTTCACGTCGCCTTCAAAACCTTAATTTTATAATTTTTGAAATTACCATATAATTATTTTAACTTTCCCAATCCAAATAAAATTATTTTGCAAATCCAAATGTAAACATCCAAATTAATTTTATCAATCCAATTATTGCCTCCAAATCACTTTCTTACATCCAAAATTCTCTTCTTAAACGTCCAAATTGCGAACAAAACTTCCAAATTACTTAATAAAACACTACTACTTATGTTTTTATGGATAAGCATGGATATCTTATGGATCTTATGGATAGCTTATCATGGATAAGCAGGGAAATGGCTGGATTTAATTATGATGTCTCCATTGATTATGCAGCTGACTCTCACGTTTCTATTGGAACTATGGCTTTCAGCTGCAACTACTGTCATGCATTGAAATGGAAAAAATGGAAGCCTAGGCTTCAAGGCTATGCTCGGTGACATAGCCGTTAGGTTTTACGTGAATACGTCGTCCATGGATACCCGCTTTTGCCCAGGTCTACCGATCGGATAACATCGATTTGAAAACATGAAGATTTTGCAGAATATTGGCAATTATTATTTATTATTATAATTATTAATTTTAATACAATATATTATTTGTAAAAATTTTCTAAATGAACCGAAATGAACCCCTTAGCGTATCCCTGGTCTTCCTCATTGAGGCAACGAATACAACTCTATTGTTGTCGTTGTCGTTAAACATCAAAGACAATTTTATTTATGATAGGTCTGTGGTAACTGAAATAGGTGACAAACAGTATACAGGATACGTTGATATTGCGGGTAAATGTAAGATCAAGGCAAGTATTGCCGAGAGGACTTGGAGAGTTCTGTACGTAGTTCATATTGAACTCTCGTTTGATGAATTCTGAGAAGTTCTTGTTCTGCGTCACATCCACGTTGAAGTCACCGCATAGCATCATTGGTGTCTCGGTATCGGAGCACGTGGTTCTGATATGCTTCTTTATTGGGTCCGAGTACTGGTTGAGCATCATCGACATAAAGTACTGAAGAGACGACTGCGACACACCCGGATGAATATATATAGAACCAAATAAGAACTTGAACTGGTTTTTTAACTCAACGCTTACCATGCTAATGTCTCCCACATATCCCCAGTCGTTACGCACTTTGTTGTCGACTCTCGTTATGACTTTACAATTAGTTAAACTTCGGATATTTTTGTAGATACAGACTCCGCCGGCTTTGCGCTTCGTAGGCGGTACGGTGATTGATTTGTCTGCCATTGACAAGCGTTTGTTATTATTGTGAACCTCGCATTGAAAACCTTCAATGTTCACCGGTGGCAGAGACTCGTCCATCCACGTTTCGCTGCAGATTAGGTAATCGCATTCACTGATCAACGAGTCAGAAGTTATGTCGCGAGAATGTGCCACCAAACTCTGGGTGTTGAGACTGCACGCGATTATCTCAACCATACCATCATTATCGGCATAGGAAATTGCTGCTGTTTCTATAAACCGTTTAACCCGTTAAGTAACAGTTTGCAAACGATGATTGGACATTCTTGCGTACTCGTTTCGTATAGCCGTGATGGAACTTGAAATCGTCTGTAGGGTTGGTTATGTAGAGTCCTTGCAAAGATGTCACTCGACTCATCGCCACATATACCAATTGGGTCTGTTGCAAACTATCATAGTGAAAAACAACTTCATCAAACGTTCCACCTTGTGATTTGTGTATGGTTAACGCACAAGCGGGCACCAGAGGAAATTGCTTGTATGCAAGTAATAAGTGTAAGGCGGAAGAGAAATTGACCGCTAAAGAAGCAAAAAAATTTAAAAAAGAAGCTGCAGAAGTGAAATTATACTTAAAATGCTTAGAAGAAGATATTTGTAATGATGAGGCAGCAAAAACATTTAAAGAAGAATCTGCAGAAATAGAAATTTTTAAAAACGATCTTAATCATGAGGGGACGTTTTAATGAAATTTTCTTTTTTTCTTGTTTTTACTTATAATAAATTTTATTAAATTAATATTTACGAGTTTATTAGATTTAATAATAAATTATCGCCACCCTAATATTTTGTGAAATTTCTATTTCTGAGTTTGCATAATACTATTTTGTAATTGTGTCTGTAATTGATTAAACGATTGAAAAGGATTACCAATTTAAAATTATAACTGAAGATAATCCGATAAGTTTGTGTGCCAATTCGGAAATATTTCAATATAAAGCCCATTTGAGATGATGTCTAATTTTTTGTATTTTTCACACGAAAATTTTCTAAAAAATTTGCCCAAACTTTATCCATCGTTATTGTATAATTTTGTATAAAATTTAGCAGTAAATGGTAAGTAGCACTTTTTTTGTTACATATATTTTTTTAATTTTTGAACATGTAGGGTGTACTTTTTGTACATACACACATTTTTCGTTACATATTTGTTTTAAATTTTTAAACATGTAGGGAATACTTCTTGTAAAAACACACATTTTTCGTTACATATTTGTTTTAAATTTTTAAACATGTAGGGAATACTTCTTGTACAAACACACATTTTTCGTTACGTATTTTTTTTAATTTTTGAACGTGTTACCGATTTTATAGACGTATTCACGTCAAAACGTGTTACCGATTTTATAGACGTATTCACGTCAAAACGTGTTACCGCTTTTATAGACGTATTCACGTCAAAAAGAAGGTATCGAGGATGCGCCATCCATTTTTCCATATCTCCTTTAGTTACTGATTTCCCTAAAGAGACATCGAAATTGAGCCACCCTGTACAATGTTTTGTACAAAAATATAAAAAAAAAAACAAATAATACTTGTCCCTGAAAGCAAAACCCGCATTTTTAGTTGACTAGATGCGTGCTCGATGCGATTTAATAACGCAGGCTGAAATATTCATTCTTTGATCATTTATTATCGTCAGTATATTATTATGTAATTTGTCATTTGATATAAATATAATATTATATGCTCAACTTTCTTGACTTGTGATTAAAAAATAACGAACACGTAAGTCGCTTTTTATTTGTTAATGTTATATAAGTATATTTGTTTGAAATAAATTAATAAAATTTCCACAGCCATCTGGATTGTTTATGATTTTATCATAAATTATGTGTTATTTAATAATTACGAATAGTAATCTTGCTAACTAAACAAATAAATATCATTCAATCACATATTTCTGTATTCTGTACGCAGAATTGCAAAGAAAATCAGAATTCCTAAAAAAGAGTTGATTGTCAGTTAGAAAAAAGACAAGAGAACTATCATTACAGAAAGGAGCGGAGTAAACAATTGACAATTATCAGGAAATATACTGAAATAGCTATTTACAGACGAGCTGGAGAAAGCAATACATTTCGGGTTCGTAAACAATATATCAGAACGAGCGATAGCAAAATTAAGATTTCATGTTAAAATAAAATTACATTTTTAAGTTTTTCACTAAGTCGCAAATTTGGGGATACAAAACCGTAACAGCTTCTAGTCGAGTTTCTCAATACTAACAATTTTAGACGATATATCAAAACTTGCGGGGCAATCTGCGGTATCCATAAGTAAATAAAAATTAAGTAAAGTGTTATTGATAATTAATTATAAACATAATAGTATATTACGTACCGATAACCGTAAGTATAATTTTTGTGGAGGAGATGCAGTTTAAAAAATCGAGGTGCCAAAAGTATCAAAATTAAATATTGAAAAAATTAACAAAATAAATGTGTCATAACGACATTTTATTAGTTGACAATTTATGGAAGAGTATAATATTTTCTAAGCGTAGCCTAATAATATTTACTTACGCGTACTAGGACGCGTAAGTGACATTATAGTACTGTTAAAACCTTCACAACAGTAAACAAACGGTAAATTGTACTTACACAGTACTTCTCGATTGTCCAAACTGCACCTCATCTAATATGTCTACTGAAGGGTTTTTCAATAAGGACGGGTCGATGTTAATATGAAATAAATGAAGCTGTGTTCGAGTTATTATCAAAATTCTTTTTTTAATTGAAAGGCCATTATGTATGGAATACCACATCATTTAAATGTCCTCCGTCTAATTTTCAACAACTCTGCCGCATATATCTGGCTGAATTTGGGCAATAGCCTGGGATATGTTGGCCTTAAGGTCATTGGTCGTTTGCTCCTATTGGCATAGACCTGCGACTTCAGAAAACCCCACAATAAAAAATCTAGTGGTGTCAAATCGCACGATCTTGGCGGCCAATTGACGTCACCTCTGCGAGAGATAACCATACCCGCAAATCTTTGATGCAGATTGTTCATCGTTTCGTTCGCTGTGTGACATGATTTTATCATTTGCACGTGCTGCTCAATCGTGTAACTGGTCATGGTGATTTGGCATGAGTTAATAAATAATAAAACATATGTTAGAATAAAATTGCGAAAACAACATGGCTGCCACAACGCTGCCAACATCGACCCGTCCCAATTGAAAAACTCTTTATTACAAAATATATAAAGCTGATTATGGTATGAGAAATAAAAGTCCAAGTTTCAAGTTTTATAAAAATATTTTGAGATTAATTTTAAGATTAATGTCTATGTGTAGTATGTTACATAGGCACATTATAAGAAATATTTAAAAAAAAATGAAGGTCTTCCTCCCTTTATTGTAGCAATGCCGTAACAAACTTTTTACGTGCATTGTACAAGAACTTATTTTTGAGCCGCTTAATTTGTTTCAATATTAACTTAAATATACAATATAATCGTAATATAATATAAAACTTAAAGCGTGTACGTCCATCTCATCGAAATCTCCGGAATGGAAAGCTTTAGCAAAATTAAATTTTAATTGAAGGTTCCGCTAGGAGATCTCAAGTTAACGCTTCCATTTCCAGCTCTCGTGCCAGTCCTTTAGCGGTATAGAAACATCAAAACATTAAGTAAATTTTATTGATAAAATTTGTATGTTAGTCCTTATTTTGTTAAAAATTTTAATTTTGTCAAAGGTGGTTTCGTTAAAAAGCTACCAATTTCTAAAACACAAAAATTGTTTGGCCATAGTCTATCTTTAAAAGCATCCCCTTTATATCTTGCAGGAAATAGTTTCCACATTTTTCAATTACTAAAATATGAACTTAAACTTTATTCAAAATATATTTACTTAAAAGCAAGAACTAAACTAATCAATGATCCCGCGCAGTAAGCAGTTTTCACGTTATTCACGTACTATTATAAAACAAAAGTTTGTATGTTGTACTCATCAAAATCTCCTGAACGGAAAGCTCTATTAAAATGACATAGGTATATAAAGCGTAGTGCTCTTTCATTTTTTCTGTAACTAATAGCTTAGTTGTTACGTTTTTTACTAACCTAAAATTATATGGCAACTATTCGAGTTGCACATCAATCGAGTTCCACTGTATTCACTTACCAGGAGGTCAGGGTGGCCAATCGACCGCTTGAGACCTGTTAGTATAAAAATGCGCTTAAGAGGGGGGGGGTACAATCAGTGGCAGTGCAAGAGTAACTAGAGCCCGTAAGCAAATATACAAATCGGGTCCATAAAAAAACAAAGTATTTTTTTTTTCAACTAAATGGTGAGATTATTATTGAGAACATCACAATATTTTTTCTGAAGCAAATCACAGCATTGAACTGCTTTGATTTTTTTCGTCTTTAGAATGATTCTAGGTTCTAGGAATTCAAAATTCTCTTTTCATTTTCGAAAACTCTCAAAACGAACTCAAGGCGTTGTATTACAATGTCTAATGTAAAATAAAATACGTTAATTTTAAACGAATCATCTGGATTTTGAAAATGGAAATCAGAAGCTAATTCATCAAAATATTTTTTAACTTTTGATTGCCGTTTTATGGGGAAAGTAGGTTCGACTCCCCATTTTCTTGTTAAATAGCAGGATAGGACAGTAGGGCCCCTTATGGTCCCGAGCCCCTAAGCATTGCTTACATTTGCTTATTCATATCACCGCCACTGGGTACGATCTGAAACACAATCTATAATTTAAAATTTATGTTTATTCTAAATTTTCATATATAATCCATTTAAGTGATGGTTTTGATTTCCGGAAATCACAACCATCACTCGACTCGCGAGATTTCCGTAGCATCAAGGAACGATTAAATTAATTAACATTAATTAATTAACATTAACTAGAACACTTCGCTCCGGGACATTTTGCACCCGGACATTTTGCACCCGGACATTTCGCACCCGGACATTTCGCTACCAGGACATTTCGCTACCACTTTTAAATTAAAAAAAAAAATTTTTTTTATTTTTAAGTTTAAAAAATTTTTTTTTTTTTAATTTTTTTAATTTAGCCACCTTGATAGTAGCACCTATTTGAGTTCTGGGTTAACATTTATTAAATAACAATGAATATAATATGCAAAAAGTGGTTTCAAATCAACAGGGGTCAGGTCGGTATTCAGTACCACAACAAAATTAAGTAATAAAATATTTAAATTAACAAGAATTAAAATTATTTTAAAAATATTTATTTGAAATAACTAATAATTTTTTAAATTATGAGCAATTCCACGAAGAAAGTGAAGCTTTTCTTCTGGATCATAAGTTTGAAGCAATGTTTCGATACGTTTATCCATATCTCGGTATCGCTTCTTCTTTGGGACAACAACTCCGCGGTTATGTTGAGCAATTTTTGCGCTACTTAAACTCTCTTCTTTTTATAAAGCTGTTATTAAAGACCACAGGTTTGGGTGGACATTGGTAACAATTGAAGTGTGCAATGTTTGCAATAAACACGTTTGCATAATTAAGTAAAACTAACATTAATACAGGGTGGCGTAAAGTCACCCGATGTTCTTTGGCTGTAATTTTTTTTATGAGTGAAAAACTTCAGTTCTGCTTTTAGATTGTGTTTATTTGATGTTTTATTTTATTATTTTAATTGTTAATTTTTTATTACTTAATTTTGTTTTATTTAACTTTATTATTGAAATAAATTTAGTATTTTCTTAAGCCAAATGGTACTGAATACGGACCTGACCCCTGTTGTTTTTGATACCACTTTTTTCATATTATTATTCATTATTTTTTAAGATTGTTTACCCAGAACTCGAATAGGTGCTACTAGCAAGGTGGCTAAATTAAAAAAAAAATTTTTTAAGTTTTTAAAAATAAAAAAAAATTCTTTTATTAATTTAAAAGTGGTAGCGAAATATGGTAGCGAAATGTCCCGGGGTGCAAAATGTCCTGGTGCGAAATGTCCGGGTGCAAAATGTCCCGGAGCGAAGTGTCCGGCCACCGAGGTGGACGAATAAAATTAATAAAATTATAAAATTGATAAGATCTAATATTATAATTATTATTATTGCATAATATTATTTACAGTAGAATCCGAATAGTACGACTTCGTTTATAACGACCGACCGCTTTTAACGACGTAAGTGCAACCTCAAGTTTAGTTTTCATATAATGTTATCAAATACAATTTCAATCCGTTTTGTGCGTCGTCCGGTTAGTACGACGTAATTTGCCGGTCCCTTGACCGTCGTTATAACCGGATTCTACTGTATATTACTTATAAAAAAAAATACAGAAAATTTCTGTTTGAAATGAATTCTAAATACAATTTAGGCAACGATTAATCAACAAAATACTGAATCCCAGATTACAAGATTTTAATTACTATATCATAACCGTGTTATTTTCTCCAGAGCCTTCTTGATAAATTAATGGTATATTTTAATAATAATTATAATATCATGCATTTTTAAAAGTTTCAGACTAATTATCTTGAAGCCTTTTTGATTCAAGGTGATATTCTTTTTACGTTTTCATACTTTAATCAGTCATTAAGTGTTTTTGCATAGAAAATATATTTTTTTTGCTCAAATCTTTTTCTTCAGTATCAGACAAAAACTTGAAATTTTCTACAACAGATTCAAGCCAGAATAAGGGCAAATTTATCAAGATTCTGTCAATATATTTTATGTAGGTAACTATATTTTTCTACACTTTTTCTAAAAAAATTTTTAAAATTAAATTTTACCCCCCCCCTCCCAGCACTTACATTTGTCAAAAATAAATTACTTCAAATAAGCTTACAAGGGAGCCTCCATTAATTACGTAAGGACGATTTCATGTTTTGACCCCTTCCCAAGTAAACGTACGTAACCTTTTTCCACCCCCCTGCCTAACCTGATGTAATTCAAAAAATATTAAATTTCCCCCCCTCCTTGGCTCTTATATTTTTAAAAAATAAGTAATAATATACTTACAGGTAAATGTAAAAATTGAAATTAAATTTTATTTATATAGATAAAAGCTAATAAAGAAAATTTATTACATAAAAAAATTAATACAAAAATTTTAAATCAAAGATTAAGAGATTTAAAAAACTTAAGATTTAACGCATGTTGCTCGGAGTTTGGACGAAAATTTCAACTATCCATATCTTGGTAAAAAATTAACTTAAAATCTTGCTGACTGAAGCTCATTCAGGCTCTAACGAAGCTCTATCGATTGACATCAATTTTATACATAAATTCAAAACGGGAACAAAAATTGCTAAACATGTCTACAGCCCCCCCAGTTGTTTTTTGCGAATAACTTCGCGAGCTTTGAGGCTAAAAACGAAAATAATG
The DNA here is from genome assembly GCA_947369205.1 of Cantharis rufa. NCBI lineage: Eukaryota > Metazoa > Arthropoda > Insecta > Coleoptera > Cantharidae > Cantharis > Cantharis rufa. The sequence continues at coordinate 33,443,697 of OX376304.1, forward strand.
GAAGCTCATTTAGGCTCTAACGCTGCTCTAACGATTGACACCAAAATCATCAAAAAATTCGAAACTGGGGGGGGCCATCATGTCTACAGCCCCCCAGTTGTTTTTTTCGAATAATTTCGCGACCTTTGAGGTTCAAACGAAAATAATGGAAGCTCATTTAGGCTCTAACGATTGACAAAAAAATCAACAAAAAATTCGAAACTGGGGGGGGGGGGCCGCTGACATGTACCTTTGTGATTTTGCTTCTAAATTGACGTAAGGAAATATTTCGAAGTTCAAGTTATACGGTTTCGCCTACGATACGGCCCGAAGTGAGTAGTTATAGATATGTATGGATTACGTTAGCAGTGATTAATACATCAGTTTTTGATGAAGGAATACGTTTGTGCAGAAAGACCTGGCGATTTTTTATCTTTTTTATCTTATATTTTTTATCTGCATTTTAGCTTCTATTTTCAATGGCAAAAATATAATTTCATAGTTTTGTCAGCAAAGAATAATTCACGGTAATAAGGACAGATTAATTGTGGGCTAAAGCCTGGTTGGATGTGGCGATTGAATAGACACTCATGCAAAAAACGTGTTGCACATGAGGTTTCTGGAAGACCTCTATTGATCTGCTTGGTGTTTGTCATTAATTTATTCGTTAAATATTAGTTTTACAGGAAAACTTGATTAGTTCGGCTTCTTTTGTCTAAATTTTAGTTTTTTAAATTATTGAAACCATTATTTTTTCTCTAGAGCTTATAAATAGCAAATTATATGCAAAGCAGTCAGTATATAAGGTGTATTCTTTTTCGACCTAAAATATTTTTAAAACTTTTTACACGTTCAATAGTAAGCTCAAACAAACGAAATTTCAAAACATTTCCAATTATTCCTTCTATTAATGCTATATAATACAAAAAATATTATTACATATTAATAACAAACAATTTTATTCATGCTTTTGTTGTCTGGGATAATAGTCTACCGTCCGTCGCAATATCTTAAAAAAAAAAAGATATAATGTTATGTAAACATTTTAAAATAAATTACAAATATTTACATTTATTTTATTTTGTTGCCCGTAGTGGCCGGGCAAAGTGAAATATTGATTTTAAATCTTTTTTGCTTTTGTAGAATTTCAATCTTTACTATATTTTATTAGTTTTGGGCAGTTGGTATACTTGTTTCATGGTTCGTAATCAAATCAGTGTAAAGCTGTAGGGGTTAAATGTATTTTTGTCATAAAACTATTTTGTATTAAAAGTACTTCTTTATTTTTTCTAAGCTATATTGTTACGTTGCTAACCATTTTCTTGGTATATGATTTGTAATTCGATCAAGTATAGTACTAAAAGCCAATGCGTAGAAGAAAGTAGTTTTAGAATTGTCCAAAAGTTATGGGGCCCCGCGGCACTGCCCCACTTTGGCCTATAATAGCTACACTAAGAGCATACATTTTTATTTTCTTCTTCTTCTTCTTCTTCTTCTTCTACGCCTAGGATTACTCCTGTTTGACTTGACTTCGGGCTTCTGTCTTGTATTGAAGAGGAACCGAAGTCACTATTAGTCTGTGAGCATATTATATTATGTAAAATTATGTTATGTTATGTAAAATAACATTTTACTTTGTAACGGGATGAAATAATCGCGAAATTCATGGAAAGAATTCAGGAATAGTTTTGATGGCCCCCAAAGGAGGACTTAATGTCATGTTGTTACGGTGATGTGCGTGTTTATTTTGTAGTTATTAAGTGCGGGCAAAGTGAAATTTTTTTGCGAAAATTGTGGAAAGTAGAGGTAGCTCTACCAGCCTATTGTTTATGGATTTTACAAATCAGATGTTACAAGTCCGGATTCTTTGGAGTGTATTAAACACAATTTTAAAGTTGTGGAATCTTAGATTGTTAGCTATATATCACTTTGCCCGGTCTTCCTCTATTCGTATGCGCATACAATTTTATAGAATTTCTTATCGTCATCGTCAGCTGACAGAATGATAGTCGGTGATTGCAGTAATTTGTATTATGTTATCTATAATTTACGTTGATTTAGTTGAAGCAATCACTCAAAGCGAAATAATAAAACAAAAATATTAATTAAAATAAAAAGATTTCCAATATTTCTTTATTATTTAAGGCAGATAAAGTAATAATATTAATAATAAATCTTTAAGTGGCAATTCAATTTAGGCGAAATAAATAATTACATTTAAATTCTATTTTCTTATGTATTTTACATTACAGAACTTATCAAACATAAATATTTGATGAATTAAAGAGAACTTCCGAATATAAAAGTTACGCCCCTGTCTATCTATGCATCGAACTTTGAAGTCAAAGAATAACGATAATTGTTGTAGTTGCTTCACGTCGTAACATTGTTCTAATATTGGAATTAATTTATATACTACATATTAAAATATAGCGTAAAGCAAACGTTGATTAAGTTTTGACTGTGATATATTGTAAATTTTGAAGTGGCGGTTTAATTGGCGCATGTCAGTTATGCATTTGTTGGAAACCGCGCCGGTACGTTATGCAGTAAAACAACTGTCACTTGTTCTTGTTAATTCTATTATGGTGTGGGTGTGTACATACAAGGAATATATTTATTAATGTGTTTAATCTTACGCTTATATTTCATTCAAATGATTTCACGTTTTTCAAATAAAAAAATTCTAAGGTAGTGTGATGTATTTATTCCGAGGACTCGTACGATAGTGTTGCAGCCATATTAAAAATTACCGGCTATTCTGATTTACGCCTGATTAGCAGGCAACCCATGCAGCGGTGTAGGTCTTTCTTGGCATAATACTATTCGGAAATCCTGGTGACTGCCTCACCCACTCTTGACGAAAGGGTGAGTCGCTTCACCCCCATGTTCGGGGTAACACCCACAAGGGCGCGTAATTTGTTTACCTTATTTGATAAGACTTCTATTTATAAATATCTCTGGCGTAGTGAATTGTGATGGTTCATTGATATAATCTTGAACATTGGGTATTAGAGCCATGGCAGAAGAAGAGGTTCTATTTGATGAGGTATATGATGTTTGCGAAGAAATTGGAAGGCAAGTAATAATTTTACGTTACATTTTTGATATTATTTGCTTATTAGTAGACACTTCAAATTTAATGTTTATTACCTCATTAGCCGTAATCAACTTTAACTACTTAATGCAGTTTAAATCATAATATTATGCCCCAAAGCTTTTTAAATGAATTGCTACCTTTCACCCAATTTTACATAGCACAAGTAATATGTGCATATATACAAGAATACTAATATGGGAAATTTTATTCCAAGAGTTTAAAAAGTTCACAACTTCAATTTTGTTTTTACGAATAAGGGATTGTAGTTTGAATTGTAATATAAAACGAAATAGCAGATTTTATTTCTCTTTTACAGAAATTGGGCGGCATAACACTGACATATTACTTCTATGACCTATTACCTACCCCAAGGAAGTAAACAGTTCGGTTTACCAAAAATTTCGGTTTTCTCAAATTAAGCATTTACATAAAATGACATTTCATTTTGCTACAACTCAAATGGTATGAAGCGATTTTGGCGGGGTTTCACTTCGATAATTCCATGTGAATTGATAATTCGACCTTACACCTAATTTTTTGGTCATTTACTTTAAATAACAAAAGAGAATATACCTATTATTCAAAAGTTTGTGACATACATTTTGGCAACTATTTTAATTTAAACTTTTATTAATAAGCAAGTTAAATTAACATAAAAATTATTTTTAACTTAGTTTTTTTTCCAAAAATTAGATTAATTTGACAATTACAAAGATTTTCCTGTAACCGTTCACAATTATTTGCGTCTATTTCCGAATTAACTTGACATAATTTGCTAAAACTAAGCGAATTTATTAAAATAATGAATGTATTTTTGAGTAAATTTATGCATATTATAAAAAGATAAACAATTTCGCCCACAAAAACGTTTTGAGATGGTTAAAAGAATTATCTCGACAAGAGTAGTCCAGTTATTACGAATTGAAAAAGCGGTCTGCATGGAGATAATTCGGAAATTGAATTTTCCTTCTTTAAGCATGCACTTTACTTTAGTATTGGAAAAAAGACTTCTACAACAGATTCAAACCGAAACAGTTTGTCATGAAAAGTTTAAAAAATTAGAAAAACCTTAAATTGGCTGTTTACTGTATACGTTCCACCCAAATTAGATCATATCAAAATTGAAATACAATAGATGTTCTAGTCTAACTAGTTTCTGAGCTATACCTCTTCACGGAACTCTTCCAAAATATCGTAAATTTTTAGTGAAAATTGTGAAATTTATTTATTGGAAATTGTTTTTTTTTGTTTTTTTTTTTTAAATAAAAATTTTGTTTTCTGCACTTTTTGTAATGTTAAAATTGAGTTTGATATGCACTGAAATTGAGCTATTTACAAAAATTTAATAATGAAAAAAGAGTAATCAATAAAAGTTTTTCTATTCTTACAACTTTCCAGATAATTCAGTCTGGTTTGTCTGTAATCTGTCGACCATTTTAGTACCTGATGAACAGAAAAAAAAAACTATGTCGAAAACTGAAAATAAGGTTTTTTTTGGGCAAAAATCGGGACCCTGTGAAGAAATAACTCGGAAACTAGATAGACTAGAATAGTATATTCTGAAACAAGTTTGGAATTAGGCATATTCCGCACGAGGGAAAAGTTTGTCACCCGAGCCGACAGGCGAGGGTGACGGTTCACGAGTGCGGAATAGCCATTCCCAACGTGTTTCAGACTATACTTTCTATACGACTATTAAAATAATAAGCTGTATAAGTTTTGACCGTAATTAGAATTTGTAAAAATGAGAAAATTTTTTTGTGCGCGATCGATCTGAATTTTTGCACATGCTTTCCTACCGTTAATTCATAAGGGGAGTAGTTGAGGCGAGGGGGGGGAGAAGTTTTTGCTCAGTTTTTCGATATCTAACGCCGTTTTCGAGTTATTGCTAATTCAAGTTTGTGTGGCGGAAACGCAGCAATAACTCAAGAACGGCGCTAGATATCGAAAAACTGAGCAAAAAATTGTCCCGCCTCGTACACATCCCTTGTGAATTATCGGTAGGAAATTATGTGCAAAAATTCAGATCGATCGCACGCAAAAAAGTTTACTCATTTGACAAATTTGACTTTTGTTGATGTGTAAATAAATTGAGTTTAAAAATTTGGTAATAGATGTCACTTCAAATAGTAGTCTATTCTTTGCTCTGATTGGTCTAATCTGTGTGAGAATAATTATTCTCGCACCGATATCGGTGTGAGAATAAAAGAAAAGAAAGAATGTAGATATTCTGTATTTAAAAATAGAATCAGAATGCCCACATTCTATGATAGTCGTATAGAAAATAATATTTTTATACTTTTATACAGAATTTTATCTACTTTAATTTAACCTATTTTATGTATAGGAATTTACAGGAAACGACCAATTAAAATTTTGGGATTATCAGACTTTTGTTTAAAATAGAATTTACTAGCAAAGCTGAAGATTTTTATGATTTTGTTCAATTGTGTTTTTTCAAATTTTTCCTCGTAGTCTAGTCATTACTCATTCACTACTTTTGCATGGAAATAACTCGGTAATTTGATGAACCTGGATAAAACAAGTTTCTGTAGTTCTTATTTATGTAGGTCATGATTTGACATTTTTAAAATTTAAAAATCAATTAGTTTTACTAACTTCAAAAAAAAAAAAAAATTAGGGTGAAAGAGTAAAAATGAACAAAATGTAAAACTAGTATTTTCTTGTACTGGAAATTATGTTAAAAATTACATTGAATCACGCATAAGTAGATTCAAAAATAATATATAGGTAATATTTATTCATTTCTGAAAGTTAATTTTATTATTTTAAAACTCACTATAAATAAATATGTTATGCATTATTTGGGTAAAATAAGAGATATCTAACGAGGGGAAGTTTAAGTGTAATACTTCCGTAAGTTTATGCAACAAAAATCCAAAGGTCTTCTAAGTAGTTAGTTTTCTTTAGTATGCCGTGTTACAAGGGTAGCTAAATTTAGCATAATCTGTTGCGTATTCGGGGAAATATATAAAGTGATCTGAAGAAAAGCAACTATTCCTGCGGGAAATTGAACCTAGAACCCTCCAATTCACTTGTGGACACGATCTGTGGCAAAACTAACTGAATTATTGCATTAAAAAACTTTTAAACGCTACTTTCTTAGGAATGGTTGGTGGTAGCACTTAAAAAAAATAGATGTTCACTGAATTTTAGTGTTCTTTCACCGTGCCAAAGCTTGTCTCGATCTTCGAGTTACACTTGAGCGGTTCCTCTCATAAGTCTTACTTACTTACTTAGGGCCGGTTCCACCAACTCTGATTAAATCCTTGGTTAACTAATCACGATTAATGGTTAACCGAAGTATTTAACCGACATTAACTTCAATGTGTTCCACCAAGCGTTTTGTATCTATGATTAGTTGACTGCTTTTACGTCGGCTATACTCGGGTATAATCTGGCAAAGACTGTTCTGATTGGTTGATATATAGTCACAAGAAACTTTTACTAGAAAAAGTATGACGTATTTAATGAACGAAAAATTTAATTTCAAATATTAATATTACTTCAAAATTTTTAAAAGCTTTTATTTTAAAATGAGTGAAGCAAATTTCGTGCAAGTCGGGTATTGGATTTATACAAACTGCATTCGCAATATTTTCATCAAAATTAAATTGAGTTAATTTTAATCTTAATTTTATTTTTGAAGTGTTTCTGAAGTTAGAAAAACAATTATTTAAATTTAATAAATTAAATTCAAAATTCAAAATTAACTCAATTTAGAAGACTTGAAAATGTATAATAATTTATACGAAACATGTCTTAATAATAAATAACGAAGAAGTACGTTATTAGAAAAATAATATTTATATTCAAACTGTCAACATTATCTTTACCTGTTTGCAAGAAATGCGCATGCACCTAGCATTAACCGTGATTAAACTCAACTAATCGCCCAAAATCGGTCGATTAGTTTGAAGGCTGTTTAACCATGATTAAACTGCTTTAACCATGATTAAATAAATGGTGGAACGCTCTTTTTTATTTAACCATGATTAACTCCAACTAACCGCGATTAAAGTATTTAACCAGAGTTGGTGGAACCGGCCCTTAAAATATGTGTTTTAATTACCAGAACAAAACATAAGACTAAAGTTTAAAACTTTAATGATTTTCTTAATCTTTCATTATGCTTTTTCCACCTTCTGCTTGATATATGTATCAGGATCTGTTTCTTTCAAGGGTATTGTATCAGCATCACTATATTTGGAATCCATTGGTACTTGAACTTCTTTTTCTTATTTATTATTTTATGTTTTCTCGGTATTTTCCTACTTTTTCACTTGTCTTTTGTTTCAATTTAATTTTTTAATCAACTTTTTCAATTTTTTTATCTCTTAATATTTTAGTGTAAATATAACAATCAGTTTTATTTACTTTAATTAGAACGGTAAATCACCAAGGTACTTTGGTGAACGATTATAATGTAATCCTAAGAACTCTTTGGTAGTTCCGGAAAGTGCAAGGTATTTGAGGAAGGCCGGTTAGTTTCGGGAAGTTCGAGCCCATTGCATGAAAAAGTTTATAAGCAAAAAAAAGGAAAAACGTAAAAAGAAATGAAAGTGAAAAGGAAGTATGATTAGAAGTCCCAGGAAGTTCGGAGTAGTCCGAAGTAGGAAGTAGTCTGGTGTACACAATTTTTTCCGTGGTTTATCCACGAGAGACCTACTTTTCTATGATCACCTCCGTGTATTGAAAGGCCTGTAAATCCGTCGGCATCGGTCTCTCTTGGTTGATGATTTCCACCATTAACAATTAAATTATATAAATTCTTAACTTGTGAAAATTAATAAAATTAGAACTTCAATATAACAAGTTAGTTAAAACGAATAAAATGCAATAATTATATTTGAGCTTTCAGCGAAGGTTATCGCTATCATCAGAAATTATATTTCAATAAAATTACATGTTTATATGGAAACCGAAACAAACGTATTGTCATTTGATACGATCAAAGAAATCACTATGGTCTTGAAATATGATCGCGAGTTAAGGAACAACCTACAGTGAGTTTCCGTCAAAGTAGGAAAAACTTAACTCCAATACGTGCACGAAGGAAACTAAGCAAGTAAATGGCTGTAGATGTTGCTCAAACCATCTATGTCAGTTTTTCTCTTCATAGAATTCTTCTCTCTTTTGATGCAGATCATTTCATGAAGAATTTTGTCCTTGTAGTTGGTTACTGATTTAATTACTTTGGCGTTTTTGAAGTCTGCATCATGGCCATCGATTAGAACATGTTTAGCTATAGCAGTAGAATCAGGTTTATTGCATCGTATGGTTGAAACATGTCCACTCATCCTTTTGTGAAGCCATTGATTGGTTTGTCCAATATATACCAAATCACAGTTGTTCCATTGAACTTTATTCACTAAGTCAGATTTATTCTCTAGAGGTACGGGATCTTTCAATTTAGTGTAAAGCTGGCCAATGTTGTTGGTAGATTTAAAAGTCATATTAATTTTATGTGGTTTTAATATTCTTTTAAGTTTTTCGCTTGGCGAACTGGAGGCGAGGATGAAATCCATTAAAATGGTTGACAATGAAATCTTCATAGTTTTTAGGAATGGCTGTGATGATGTCGCTGTCGTCTACGTAGCGTTTATAACTTGTTATATTGAAGTTCTAATTTTATTCATTTAACAATTAAGCAGAATTAAATGCACATCTGAGTCTGAGATTAACTTAGTACACTACCCCAAATCTAGAATCATAATATTAATATGCTATTATATTATTTAATTCGGACATGATTTTTGCAATCAATTTCAAATTACTCTGTTTAATCGTTGGTTTAATTAAAAAAAAAAAAAATTACTATTCACAACATGAAAGATGGCCAATGATATGCCGTATGTAATATATTATCGTCGACTTAGTTTTTTTTATTGCAATTTGTAAGTAGTAAGTTGTTTTGGTGTCACTTCAAAACAACTGTTGATTGTTGTTGATGTCTTAACTTTTCGATTTCTAAAGTAATAAAAATCTATGAAATATATGTTTTTTAATTTTAGTAAATTTCGAACCTAGACAACTCAAAATAATAATTAAGGGCAGGGTGGTACTGGGTAAAACAAGCGCGTTAATATTTTATTTGTACCAACTATTCTTAAAACTTAAGCTTCACTTAAATTTTATTCCGACCAATGAGCAATCAGTGTTGCAATGAAATAGGGTGGATCTTAACAATTTAAGGGTAGTTGGTGCAAACGGGCATAAATCATCTTTTTATATAATTTTCACCACTGGTTATAAAAAGTATCTCTTTTACCTCTTCTTGCATAAATAGCTATTACTACACCCATTGAGTTGAATTTTGAAATTGTTTTCAAACTTGCCTGATTCGAATTCTTGATAGAAATTTTTTGGTAATTATTTAAGCTTCGAATTAAATAAGTTTGACTATATATTTTCAAAAGGGTAATTAGAAACGAGTTACTAATCTTTGTAACCAGGTACATAATAATTATAAAATGCTATAGGGATTGTAATTATGATAACAGTTCAAATAACAGCACTTACAACAATAATAATTTATTATTGTATTATTGATACACAGTTTTGTGAAGTACATTTTGCTATTGAATTGAAGAAATATAAACAAATATTAAAAAAAATTTAGTTACAGCAATTAATTGTTTTATTGATTAAATTTCTTCAAGTTATTAACTTAATAATAATTATTATTATTATTATACAATACCGCATCAGTATTTCATAAAAGCAATAAAGTGCACTAACACTTTTCAGAATTAAAATATACAAAGTGTTATCAAATAAGAATACACTGAAAGTATAAACATCGTAAAACGTGTTCGCCATACTATGTCATCATTGGGTTATGAACTATTGAAACGGAGTACGGCATATTATTCACGCTGCCATAATCGCCTAATTTACCCCAATTTATCTTTTCAAATGAAATTTACCGAATTCAAGATGACTAGACGATAGACATATAATTAATTAAGTGGTCTTTAGTTTTCTTCTCCATATGCTATATTTACGTACGATATATTGAACTTTAGATCACACCAGTATAGTCAGCGTGAGCAAGCAAATATCAACTCTGTTTTTTAGCTAGCAGGTAACTAATTGAATTTAAAAATGTATAAATTGCCAAATAATGCTGTATTGATCAGTTTGTTTTGTTCTGTTCTGTACTTTTTAAGTTTTCTTACTTTATTTTTTAATCAAATTAAGATTGTATAACAATTTATGAGATACAAGACAAAATCAGGTTGGGGGGTAGAAAGCGTTAATGGACAATATAATTGAGAGTTTTCTTTCTATATAGCTTTATATTAATAACACCACGAAGTAGCTTAAAAATTTATGTCTTTTCGAGATTTGAGATGTTACCCAATAAACTTGTTTTGAGAGGCGTGACAGATTTTCTCGATTCATTTTTCTTTTGGGTCAATTATTTCTTATTTAATTCACAAATTGCAGAATTGCATGGAAAGGTTTCATCGAAATTTTTTATGCAAAGGGAACATTATTTATTCAGTGATTCGGCCAAATATGCTTACAATAGCTATAATATTATTTTTTGATTATGTAATAATTATTTAATCATTATCTTTTATTTTATTTAAAATCTGTGGGAACATAGGTACTAATAAAACAAGATTATTAAAATCATAGTAGGCTATTGTTAGATATTTCAGAATATCCGTGGAAGTCTATAGAATGCATGAAAACAATTTTTTTTCATTATGTAATAAAAAAACAATTTTTATTATTATCGTCTCCGAAATATCCAGACGTATCCCTCATTGTGTCATAAAAAGTACGAGTAACCACCAACCACTGATCAAGTGCAAAAATTCGTTCGTTTCTTATAAAGAGGCAGTAATGCAAGGCATCTCCCGGCGCAGCGTTAGTAATAAAAATGGTTAAATATTGCCGACGTCAAATAGGAAACACCTCTATAAGAATATATTCATTGAAATAGTAGCAATGCAGCAAACATTATTTATGTACATACATTTATGTATATTATTTTATTATATACATATTATATAAATAGTGTTTATAATAAGTAGTTAATAAAATGAGATATTTTACAGTAATTAAGAAAAATTGAAAGTAGAACTAATAGAATATTAAAATAGATAAAGATTTATTGTTCTTAAAATATATTTATTAAAGAAATCAAAAAAGTTCAAATATTTCATAAATTCAATATGAATTCAGAAATGAAATTCCAATCTTTTCTATTCTGGAATATCCTGGTCTCTCTTGAGAAAAATATTTTACAGTAAATATATTTACTACAAAATAGACATTACCCTATTATGTTGTGCTGCCACTTTTTAAAAAGGTACGGTCAAAAAGAGATAAACAATCGTAACAAGTTCACATTTGTGATGGATTGGTGTGAGCACTCGTTGAGTTGCAGTTCAAAAATTCCAGTTTCAAATCATCGACCTTACGAAATGTCGCAACTCGGCTCTCTGGACAAAATTGCTAACTAATGAACTTCTACCAATTAATAAAACCAGCCGAAAATTAACAAAAACAGATGTTAATAATTGAAGCTATAATTTAGTACTTTAAATATTTACTTAAATGAAAAAAATAGCTCAAGGAAAGATTAATATAAAATGTAGCTAATCGGTACATCTATCTGATTTATTCTTTATAATAATTATAGAATCAGTTTAATAACAATTTATGAAGTAGAAGTTTTCTTAAACAAGAAAAAAATTCTTAAAAATAACTTAATATACATAAATATCTTTTTCTATTTTGCGTCTAAAACAAAGTTATTTCGAAACCCAGTCGCGTATCGAAATGGACAATATTTCGAAACGCAATTTTTTGTTTTAAAAGGTTGGTAACTAAACGTCAGTGAAAATTAAAACTAATGATATCACTATAAATAATATTATAAACCTATAAATTGATGCAAAATAATGTTAATTGTCTATAAAATAATTAATAATAATAAAGAAAATTGTAAACTGCAAGTATAATTTCGTTTATTTAAACTTTTATGCGATCTCCTAACCTGTAAATTTTTTGTTACCAACTTACACAAAAATACAAAAAAAAATTCAAATTTACTATTATTTAATAAAATGCACATTTTTAATATTTTTAGGGTGTATAAAGCGCAAAATAAAAAAAATAGTATAAGAAACTCGTTTTATAAGACGTTTTATCGCTCCCCGCTACGCGGCTTGTTTTCTAAACGGATTGCGTGCGTTAAAAACGACACTTATAAAACTAGTTTCTTAATATACTATTTTATTACCAAACGATGTACAGAGTACAATAACTATTATGGTTTTATAGTTGTGGAACGACAAGGTGCTAGGATTAAATTAAACTGGTTATGATTGATTCATATGACACGATGTACTTGTTTTTAATAGATTTCATCTCTGTAACATACATATTGTTACACAACTTATTCAGTTTGTACAAAAACTATTAGCACATTAGTGCAATGCAAATATTTCGCGTTTTTATCGGGTTACAGGAGTCCACCAATACAACTCGCGGTTTGCACCTAAATGGATGATCTCAAATCAAATAATGTAAAATGTCCTTAACATCAGGTCAGGTTTTAGTAAGAGTTATTAGGTTCTTCAATTGTAGGGTAGAGTATAGTAGCTCTAATTGTGGCCAATGTCTTTTTCGTGTATTGCCGATAGTTTATTCAGATCGACAAAATTTGACGCTTTTCGCCATATAGTTTTTGGAGCTGAAGTCATTTGGAGACATTTTATTTTCATTAAAAATCATATCATATCAATAATTCGCAATATTAATTCGGCGGTACGTTCGGTCGAATAGACATTACCAGACTTTTTTATATGAGATATTTAAAAAAAGTTTGTGTAGTAATGAATTCGAACCTAAAATTTGTATATTATGTTGTTTCTGTAAGTCCATATTTTTACAAATCCAGGTTTTAGATATTGGATATAGGTTACTCGTTACAGGAAAATGAATTTATTTATATACAACATAGGAAGTAATTTATCTAAAAGAATGAATGGGTAAAACAATATTCGAAAAATTTGATTAGGGGTGTTCATATCACAGAAGTTGACAAAGTTTACAAAATACAACACTACGAAAAGTATGAAGTGAAATGAATACCCCTATTATGTACCTATATTTATAAATTATTATGTGATGAAATGATGAAAATGAAATGACATGAAACTAAATGACATTACAATCCACTCATGTTCGTTACCTTCTCAAATAAGTACATTCATATCATTTTACATTTTTATCCCTTTTATTCATCCCTAACGACTGCTAAAAAACTAAAAGCTTGTAAAATAAAATTATAACTGATAGCAATTCATTTAATTGCATTCATTATTCAATATATCAATTCTTTGTAAACTGTTTTTTTTTAATATTGTGGATAATCATATTATACTACCATATACGATATGTCTTTTCCACGGTAATATAATACATTATCCTATAATACTTTTATTAATAGTGTAATAATTTAGATATTCGATAGTTTATTACGAATTTAATGTAATCTTGATATCGAAGCAATCAAAAGTTTTGTATAACAAATAGTTAAATAATATAATGTTTAATTTTATTAATATTCTTTTAAAACATTTTTTAGGGGACCATTTAGTGTTGTTAAACGATGTATTCATCGACAAACTGGACAGCACTTTGCAGTTAAAATAGTAGATGTGGGAAAATTTACTTCTAATCCAGGATTAAGTACCGAAGGTAATATTGTTTGATTTTTTTAAATAAGAAAATAATAAATATTAAGTTTCAGATCTGAAACGAGAAGCTACAATATGTCATATGCTTAAGCACCCCCACATAGTCGAATTATTAGAAACATACTCTTCCGAAGGAATGCTATACATGGTTTTTGAATTGTAAGTTTTTTACATTTTATTATTTGGAAGAAACGTCAGATAATTGTTACATATGCTTGAAAATTCAGAAAAGAAACATTGATTTATTTTAGAAGATAAAATAATTATTGAAATAAATAACCGCCAAAATTTGAGCGGAAATTGTAACTCGAATTTTAAAAGTGTGTCAAAATTCTCCTGGTAGTGTTATGGATGAGTCTCTTAGTTTCGATATCTTGAAGACATATTGCAATAATATTCAGACAAAATTGAATAATGGTTGATTTAATTTGTTAATTGTTTTGGTTACGAAAACTATATTTTTCACTTATACTACTACTAGCTATATCTTTTGGCATGTAGTATCATAACATTTTTTGTATAGAATGCTCTATGAAAGTTTTGTGTAACTGTAACTGAATAGTTCTGCAAACAAAGTTTTTGAATCTGTTTTGGAAAGTCTATCTATCTAATCGTACATTTGTAATAGGTAACTTATTAAGTTTGACATTTGAATTTTACAGTATGGACGGATCTGATTTATGCTATGAAGTAGTACGTAGAGCAGCAGCTGGATTTGTATATAGTGAATCTGTGGCTAGGTGAGTGCTAAAATATATTAAATACTTATTAAAATAGTATTTATTGCCAATATGAAATTTTAAAAAATTTCAATTGTTTTTGAGAAACCATTGCCGAAACCTACATTTTAAACATGTTTCAACATAATATTAAACAAAAGTTTGCTAATAGTATATTACATGCCGAGGTAAAAATGTTCTATTACACCTCAGCGCCAAGATATAGTTTACTAAGGTACGAAGCGCTGATACTACTTCTGTACTACTATATTATTCTCAAATCAGAGAATATGACAAATAAATTGTAAATAATTAATAATCTTATCAAACCTGCTTTCATTTCATTAAAAATTTATTTTATCAAGTAGGTGTCTCAGGTTGGGAAGTGATCACTTGGAAAGTAAATCAAAATAACTTTCTGATTGATTGGCAGATGACAGTAAATAATAAACTGTTTCCCCACTTATTAAAATTTAGGAATTGGTCGATTTCTAACTGATTGTAAATAAAATGGGTTTAACGCCAATTTAAGTATAATTTTTTTAAAAACAATAACTGCATTTTTATCAGACTTTTGCATTAAGGCAACTTTTGTTTGCAATATAACTACGGTAATTATCTACACAATTTATATCCATTGGTCAAAAACAGCATAAAGTAAAGTGATAAGTGATAGTTAATATCTACACTTAATTTGCACTTATTGTTAGCCATTTACGCCAGCTAATTATTGTCAATAAATACTTGACACCATAGCTTGTTTTTTTCCTTTTTTTTTGCATAATCAGATTAAAATCTCCCTTTGTATTGTTTTATTTGAAGTGCCTGTTTCATGTTAAGTGTATAAAACTTCTTTATCATTAACGAAATATCTTGAATTTTTTATGCTTTCGATCCATACTTCTTAAATTTATAATAAGCTTGAATCTATAGGTCTCACTTTTAAGTTTTGACGTGAATTTAGTTAGTCTTCTTCTTGTTTGCCTAAATAAAGTATGTGGAACAAAAAGTAATTGTACAATTATTTATAGATGCGATACATTTTATTTAGAATACAAATAATAACTATTTGCCAAGAAAAAATCACCCCAAACAAAAATCACAAATTTATTATAATGATTTATATTATGTTTTATTTATATTATAAACATAAATTCAAGTTCAACATTGTCTTGCACGCATCTCAATCAACAGATAAGTAACATTAACAAAGAGATGTAAAGCTTTTCTGAAATTCAAAGAGAGTTAGGATTGTATAAATGTAGCTTTACATTACTCTATAGAATGAGATGGCCCATGTGTTTTTTAAGATTAATCTGTCTCCGAAAAGATCGCACAGTAGCGCCATGCGAGACTATAGAAATACGAGATTTAAGGAATACATCACAACATTCATTACAAGTATATCTCGGTATGAATTGTGGCGAGCTTTTGCAAACAAGATAAAATGTATGAATTCGTATTCATAGGTATATGGTAAAACATTTCTGGCAATTGTAACAGTAATAATTGCAAAAAAATTTCAATTTAATTTGCATACTACTTAAGTATTTATTATTTCAAATAAATCCATTTTAAACTGAAAATTTTTTTGTGCCTCTAATGTAAAATGCCGAAAAAATTGAAATTAACTGTTTCTTTTAATTTGATTCATTGTTAGCCACTACATGCGACAAGTTTTGGAAGCTTTGAGATACTGCCACGAAAATGATATTATTCATCGAGATATCAAACCAGAATGTGTTCTGCTAGCAACAATCGAAAATTCCGCACCTGTAAAATTGGGTGGATTTGGAGTAGCGGTACAACTTCCAGATAGAACAACATTAAATGTTTTGAGTAAGTATCAAAAATGTGCTGTGCAATTACAAAATTACGTAATCGATAAATTGAAAAATTAATTATTGTAAATATGCTTGCTTTGCCAAATACAGCAATCAGATTAACCAATAGAGAATTTAAAATAGGAAAATCGACGATAACCATTTTATATTACTTTTCATATTCAATGAATTTTCCATTATAGATTTTTGCGATTCGAGAGTATTTGTCTAAGATTTGTCACTAAGAAAATGTTATCTTGAATTCATTTGAAATTTAGTTGGAAGTTATTGGAAAGATAATTAAAATTATATGCCAATTAATTTCACTTATTCGATAAATTCTACAGAAAATAAAAATGCAGTTTTCTTTACACCTTAAGATGAATCGTAATTATGCAAAATCAAATAACAATTTTATGATATTATTATGCATTTTTAAAGTGGATTTAATAATTTAAACATAAAAACCTAACCATGTTTTATGGCTAATATATAAATTAAAAGTGGCTGCAAACCAACTAGTCATGTTTTTGAAATTAATTATAATTTAGCATTAAATTCATTTTCCTGGTCCCATGTTACTCGTTAATGGTTAGAAATAGGGCATAATTATTATGTAGGTACATTAGTATACTATGTTTTTAAAATTAAATGGTTTTGCTCTTACGAAAGTAATTCAACGTTTAATTTTCTTCTTTGCTTAATTTATTAATTTATTTATTTTTTGCTTTACTTAATTAATTAATTAAGCGAAAAAGTACATACTTAATATCTTATGTTTTTAAACTTAATCCTCTGTTTATAATAATTTTTTTACATATTTTATTATTACGAGTAAACGCAATAAAATTCAAGTATTTTAGAAGCTTTCCTCAGTAGTTGCTACCTTCTCCTAATTTGAGTGTTGGGTGGTTTTATTCGTGAAAATATAAATAATTAAAAAGTATAAAAAGTAAATTATTAAAAGAAGACAGAAACTGCTGTGGAATTGTAATAATAATAATGATTTTAAAACTGTTTTATATTATATCACTATTCATTATTATTAGGTAGGGTTGGATGTCCACATTTTATGGCTCCAGAAGTTGTGGAGAGACGACAATATGGAAAAGCTGTAGATATTTGGGCAGCAGGTGTGATACTTCACATTTTGCTCTCTGGTAGCATTCCATTTCATGGTACTGGAAGAAGACTTTTTGATACAATTTGTAGAGGCAAGCTTCATGTTAGTATACATTCATTGAAATATTCTTAAATTTGATTTTGATTTTAATTATATTTAATTTGATGGAAACAGTTATAAAATATGAAATACTAACAACAACTTATATAAACATTTAAAACATTTTCGAAAGTTATGATTGTTCCAAAGTTACGACTTAATCAATATTATTTCTGATTTTGAAAAAATTGTAAGTACGAAAATGATTTTCATGTTGTTAATAATAACAAGTCATATTTTATAAATACATAACGTATATTACAAGTAATAATACTATATTATTTTGTTTCATATTAAATAATGTTTTTTCGAAACTCTTTTTGTCCTAAAAGTAAAATTTTCAGAAAACGGTTTTTATTGTTTAGTGAATTTGATATAAACAAAATATTAATTTAAAATAACTTAAACTAATGTTTTTCATAGTGTCTTTTAAAGACTTTTTGCAATATATGATAGAAAATTCTGAAAGACCGCTACAAATAAATTATATAGATTTGATTTAAAGTTCAATATTGTTTAATTTTGACAAAGCGAGTTTTGAAAAAGCGGTCTCAAATATCTATTAATAAACTGGTCAAATAACATTTATAGGTTTTTTAACCATAGTTCAGTAGCATTATTTTTTATCAACAGAACTTGGAAAAGAAATAAATTATTGGATAAATTACACGTCTTGTTTAATATGCTAAAAGTCCGGGCACATAACCACGTAGACGATTAAATTTCGGATACTAACTACTCAGTAATAATATACCAAAACATTAAAAACAGCCTAAAATATAATAGAACTAAAACCTTTTAGTTTAACTACAACTTATTGATAAAACTATTCCTAATAGTTCTGTTTGAAAAACTCTTCAGTTTAAATTCGTTATTATAAGCAACCAAGTATTAATATAAAATAACATTACAGTTTTTCTTTAAATTTGTCATTGCAGAACTTCTAGAATAACTGACCATCTTAACAAATATTTGGTTTTTTTTATTGCGATGTGAATAAAAATTAGCCAAGTCCAAAACTTTTTGTAATCTATACTTTTACCTTTTTTTTCGCCATTTTTTTATCTTTCGTTAATTATGTTATATTGTAATATAAGGAAATGACTCATACATAAAGTCAGAATTATTGTAGTTAATATTATCTACCTACCCTTATTTGTGAACTATTTAAAGGTATATGAATAAAAAGAGGTGCAAATATAACTACACCATAATATTTTAGAAACAAAAATTGGTATTGTAGTCGTCACGGAACTTGACGTCTCGTCATAATTGAAAACCATTGTTATGCATTGTGACGTGACTTGAAGTTCCATGACGACTACTATATACCGAATTTTTGTACACCAGATTATTTTTTATGAGCTTTCCTAAAATTTCTTCAGTACATCAAATTTTACCAACGGTTTTCCCTTTGGAAAACTTCAGATTTTATTTATGAGATTACAACCTAGCAAATTAGCTAGAACCTAGTAAAAATTGAAAACCAGGTGAATTTTTGGATTTAAGTAGAAAAACAATTGTGCAATCAAATAAAAAAAAGTTTGCATGGATACTCCTCTTGTAAGTTCCAAAAAAGGGAGGGTAATGGTAAAAAAATGTGTTGAAAATATACAATATATGAAAAAATACAGAACAAAATTGTAGAGCGGATAATTCTACAATAAAAGGGTCCTTACAATTTATTTATTATTACACTAGTTTTCTAGTGAAATGCATTGTAAAGTTAGCGCTTTGCAGCTTTGATGGAATAGTGCTCAAAGTATACAAAGATAAAATTAATTAATTTTTTTTACCTACACCTTATTCGTTATTTTCAGAATTTCTGTGAAAAGGATTAGTTTCCCAAAAAAATGTATTTAACCAAAGTTGTAGCCCGTTAAATTCCCTATCCGGTTTTGGACGTCAGTTTTTTTCTAAGACGTTTCGTTTAAGAGATACGGGGTTCTCAAGAAAAGTAAAAAAAAAATAAAACCTGAATTTTTTTATCATTTTTTTCCTTAATTTAATTTCCGAAATCCGTTGATTCTAGACGATAAGGGGTTATAACCTAATTTGTAGATAAGCAAACGATTTTTAAAAAAGTTCTAATCCACTAAGCTTCAAAAATCAGTAATATCGGTGCTATGACCGTTTGAAACCAGAAATTCAAAAATTGCTTTAAAGGGAGGTACCACCCAAGGGTTTGGACTTTTAAATTTTATTTATTTTATTTGAAAATTTGTCTTAAAAAAGTGTCCTTTATAACCACCTCGACGGTTCTCCACGGTTACGGGGACACTTTGTAAATCTGAAATATGAAAATCATGTATTATAACCTGTGTCATTTATTGCTTAACTTTTTATATTTTTGATTATTTAAACGAATCGACTTTAAAATGTCGCTAAATTTCAAAAAGAATCTTTAAATTGGACTTGACATTGGAGGAAATCTTTTAAAACCAGCTTATTTTATGTTTGATTTTTGATTCTATATTTGAATTTCATGAGTGTGATGAAATCCGATAGATTTTAAAGAATTTACTGTAATTTAAAATGTAAGATTCCAAATTTTGATTAGAGAATTCGGCGACTTTTCAAAGTATAAATTATTATTATTTATAATAATTATAAATAACCAAAAGTAAAAATAAGAATAAAGAAATTCTAAAAGCTAAATAAAAATAATCCAAGGGTTAGCAATAATTGTCATATTTTAGATAATTGCAAAATTAGCGATCACGAATTAAAATTTTTTTTTTTTTAATTTTAAAAATACCTTTGCAGTATATTATAAAAAGGAATTAATCAAAAATATTATGTATTTGAAATTCGAAATTGTCATCTTTAAAATGAGTTTTAATTTATATCTGTAGAATAATTATTTTATTTTATGGAAAGGTGGAATATAGGGTAGATTGGGCAGCAATCAAACAAAAATTATATTTGTGTCGACGTTTCGGATACGACTATGTATCCATTTTCAAGACTTTTTCCATTTTTCCAATTTTCCATTTTCAGTCTTGAAAATGGATACATATTCGTATCCGAAACGTTGACACAAATAATATAATTTTTGTTTGATTGCTGCCCAATCTACCCAATATATTCTACCTTTCCATAATATATAGCTTTGGGCGAGATACCTTTTACTCAAATTATTTTATTATTGCTCACCTTTGGTGCTGTCCAATAAAAGCTACATAGCCGCCGTTTTTATTATACTTTCGTTTTATTCAAAAACCAGAACATCCGAAAAAAATTGTTCAAACCTTATTTTGTAGAAATTTACGTTTGTAATTTTATGTATTTTGTTTATTTACGAATATATCTGAAACGTAACATATAGTTTTTACCATTATCCCCTTCTCCATTTTATAACTTACAGGAGGGGTGTTCTTGCAAAATTATTTTATTTAATTACACAATTATTTTTCTACTTAAATCCAAAAATCCACCTGGTTTGTCCGGTGAAAATCTATATTGACTAGATTATAATTAGAGTCAATCCCGATAACGCGGTTAATAAGTACTTCATTATATAAAAATCGGAAATCTGAGTTTTTTATAATGGGGTTTTCATATAATGCGGTACGTGTATTGACGACTTGTAAGTTTTAATGCAAACACTTTTCTACAACGAATCCATCAAGAAAGGGCAGACGTCCCTTCTTGATTTTTTTTTTCGCAATTTTCTTATACTGCGATATTTGTAGTATGTCATATTTTGATAAATATCAATTTTTATCCATGCCGATTTATACATTTATACATACTGCGATGAATTATATTACAAATTCAATTTTTCAAAAATCGAAAATTAATTTTTATATTGCAGTTCAAATAATGTTGAACAAAATGTGCCCGATAACTCGACCACACGTTCCTTATCTTATAATTTTCTGCTTTTAAATAACTACTACTTAACTTTATTCAAAAATCAAATTAATAAAAATTTACTCACTGCAAATTAAATACTTTTATTCATAAAATATTCAAAATTAACTCTTAACAAACGAATCAAATTTACAATTCTGGAGACACTCCGCAAAATCGACCACTCCGGTCGACGCGGCCGGCAAAAAGCAAATTAATCTCAAATTTTCGTACCAACTTGAGTTTGTTGGCGCGAACAACCAAATTTCAAAATATTTACAAACACAACAAATTATTTACAAAATTAAAATCAATCAAATATTAAAAATTCAAAATTCAAAAATATGATTTTGAAACACGACATTTTTGCTCCTCTGTCTTTTTGACAAAACATGGTCAAAAACCAATGCTTTGACACAAAAGACACACAGGTCGTGTTTCAAAACTTAAACAAAATTATTTCCATTTAATGGATTTCCACAAAATAATTTTCCTTCTGGGTGGATGTTCATTCTCAAAACCAACATTGACATCCAAAATTCCAATCCTCGTTAATCTCGTCAACCCTTGACCCGATGTTGGAGTTACCAGTCCACAGTTGACGTCCAATTCTTTATTTTGTTGCTCCTCATCCCCTTCCATCTCATTTCTCTTACTTTCCTTCACATCCAAACCCATATCATTTTTAAAATCTTGCTTCCCTTCCAGCACAACAAGATCGTTAATTTTTTCATAAATTAATTTGTCGTTCTCCAAATTTTCCTCTTTTTGTTTAAATTTATCCACCTTCTTTATTTTATTTTGCTCCTCATCTCCTTCTAATTTCTGCTCCATCATGTCGAAATTATTCATTACCTTCAAATCGCCATCATCCAATTCATTTTTGTTAATTACTTTTTGTCTTATATCTTCAATATCAGCGTCGTGCTTGTTAACTTTTTCTTGTAATTTTATTTCCGATCTATTCCAATTTTGCTCCATTTTATCTATTTTCATACTTATTTTTTCATAGTTTATGTTCATACTTTCTTTTATTTTGTTGAACTGCCTTATCATTTCTTCCATCATGAAATTTTGTTGCTTGGGTGTAAGCTTCATTTTTAGTTTCTTCTAGCATTAGACCGAACAACATAAAAGTGGAATTACCTGGCGGCAAACTCTGATCCCTGGTTTCGGCACCATTAAATGCGATGAATTATATTACAAATTCAATTTTTCAAAAATCGAAAATTAATTTTTATATTGCAGTTCAAATAATGTTGAACAAAATGTGCCCGATAACTCGACCACACGTTCCTTATCTTATAATTTTCTGCTTTTAAATAACTACTACTTAACTTTATTCAAAAATCAAATTAATAAAAATTTACTCACTGCAAATTAAATACTTTTATTCATAAAATATTCAAAATTAACTCTTAACAAACGAATCAAATTTACAATTCTGGAGACACTCCGCAAAATCGACCACTCCGGTCGACGCGGCCGGCAAAAAGCAAATTAATCTCAAATTTTCGTACCAACTTGAGTTTGTTGGCGCGAACAACCAAATTTCAAAATATTTACAAACACAACAAATTATTTACAAAATTAAAATCAATCAAATATTAAAAATTCAAAATTCAAAAATATGATTTTGAAACACGACAATACATATTACTTACTTGATTACAATATTTGTTCTGTTTTTCTTATCAGTAATTAATATTTTTTTTAAGAAAATTTTTTTTGCAGTTTTATACGCTATAGAGTTTATACATTTGTTTTAGTTTGATACACCTGAATGGGAAATCATAAGTGATAGTGCAAAAGACTTAGTTAAGCAAATGCTAACAGTAGATCCAGCTCAAAGAATAACAATACAAGAAGTTCTTAGTCATAGATGGATACGTGTAAGTTTTTATTATGTGACACATTTTTTGCAATTAATTTAAAAAGTTTTACATTTTTCAACACTTTTTGAAACTAAAATGTACACAATTTTTACAAATTAATAATATATATACTTTGTACTTTTAATTCCTGATTAATATTCCTAATTCATCGCCTGATTATGCCACAAATAGTGAAAACATTCGTGAAAGTCATACTTAACAGTACATATTATTATTTCAATACCGATATGATTAAATTGTCAACCAATTTATTATATTTATTTCAATAATTGCGTTAGAACTTTTTAAATAATTAGCAACCATTTCATGTTTTTCTTGAATAAGTTTAAGTTTCAAAATTTTTTGAAGAAGTCATAAAAAGTTTGCTGTTATCCCTTAAAAGTTTCAAATAATTATTATTTTACCTATTTAAATAATCCATAACTACAGGATACAACTAGTTTGTAAACCGTTTTACACTGAAAACTTTTTAAACGCCATCATCCTCTTATCATGACTTATAAAGTTGTAAACAATAATTATTTTCAGGAACGAGATAAAGGATTTAGAATTCATCTTGGCGATGCAATTGAAGAGCTCAAAAAATTTAATGCAAGAAGAAAATTAAAAACTATGATTCTCAGTGCTGTTAATTCCACTAAATGGTATTCAGGAGAAGATTTTCCGTCTGATAACTTTTCGGATTTTGAAGATGAAGAAATTTCGTCTTGTGGTAAGCGTAACATGTTACTGAATATTATTATTTTTTTTTAAAGTTGTAGAGTTCCCCAAACGTCTTTAATACTTTTTTAGTTTTAATTTATAATGCAATCTATTCGAATTTTGAGTTCTGAGTTTTACCTTCACTTATCGAATAAATAATTCTTATTGAGTTTTTCATGTTTTATGTAATTTATTTCCATGTTATAAAAATTTAAATAATTGCTAGCTTACCACAATCTTATACGATATCTATTTTTAGATGGGCGAAAATTCTATTGATTTACTTTTTAGAATATTTTATAAAACAAAACCTTATTGTCTTTTCTTTTTTCGAGTTTACAAGAGATATATTAAAAATTTAATAATTGTGGGAATATAGCGATTTTTATTGAACAATTAATAGATATTGAAATTCAAACACTTTTCAAATATTATAAGAAACTAGGCCAATAAGCGGTTAAGAAGTTAATTACTACTTATTTCCTTATTATATCTTATTATAACGCAATGATTTGCTTGGCCAATGTCTCCAGATACTTCTACATCTAATTTTAAATTGTTTACTTCAAAATTTACCCTATTTTGAGGGTCACTTGAAGAAAAATTTGACTTTGCGGAGGTATATGTTTCTTATATGGAAGACAATATTAGGTCTTTTGGTATGTAGCTTTACCAAAAGGGGTACCAAAAGCTTTACCAAAATAGGGGTGGGCAAACTGCTGCCCGAGGGCCAAATCCGGCCCGCAAAGGGCTTTAATCCTGCCCGCCAAAGTCCCTTTTAAAGTAGAAGTGTAAGGCTCTCAGAAATATATTTTGACAGTCTCGTCTACACGAATATGTGTATAAAAAAGATACTTTAATTTTACCATTAATAATTAAAATTGAAAGATTTCAAAACAAAATGCGTTTTTTGTTGGAATTCTAGCCTCTGTGAAATTTCTTAAGTTTTTAATGAAAAATGTTTTCCCATTCTTGGAAGTGACTACCGCAGGTCGCTCTTTTAAAATTGATCATAGTGGTCATTATAACTCCGGTGATCAAGCTTATAAATTTATGAATACCTATACATCTGTTTTTAAATAGTATGTAATAATACAGTATGTACTATAAGGACAATTTTGACCTCAGAAATTTCCATCATATATCTCTTCTTTCTGTTTTGCTTTGGAAAGAATAATAAAAGATCAGTTGAATGTCCAATTCAAGAGCTGTGGTCCATTGGCAAAGCTTCGGTTTTGTTTTAGATCAGACTATTTCACTAAGAGGGTGGATAATGGCACTAGTTATTTACAGAATACCTATTTTGAAACGAGGGAGCTGGCTTGTGTCTTTTTTTTTTGATTTTACCAAAAGGCATTTGTTTGTGACTCCTCCGGAATGCCATGCTTACAATCTTCATTCTCCGTGTTTCCATATGGTTTTATTTTTTTTACCGATAAAATGCAATCAAAGCAAGCGATGTGCTATTTCGAATAATATGATATTTCTAGGGCTTTGTGCACATTGACGAGCTATGTGCTACGCTGGTCCACAACATATTTACTTGGTATAGATTAGGTGGTAGTATGTCTGAGCGAATCTTTCTTAAAAGTTGATAATTTTTGTGTGGAGACTCGTCCGGGTTGTACAGGGTGCTTGCCTTTCAGAGACGTGCTGTTCGTGTGGTAACAGCTATGTCCTATCGCCAGCAGGCAGTATAGTATCACTTCATGATAACTTGTGTGCAAAATTTAAGCTTTATGTAACTTTTTTCAACAAACATGTAAAAAAACTTCAAATAAGCTTTTAGTAACATAACTTTCTTCAGATGTTTTAAATTAGATTTTAAATTAAAGATAAATTATAATTAACTATTGCTTAAGTCTATAAGACATGCTGACGTTTTCGCATTAATTGGTAAATTTTGAATTAATCTTATAAGGAAACCACGGCATAAGCGGAATTAAATTTCGTAATGGTTTCCCAATTAATTTTTTGTCCATCTATCTTTTCAAAATTTGATACAAAAATATCAATTTATTTAAAAAATTTATCCTTAAAAATTACAATTAAAACAATATATTTTTTTAAAGTGGCATGTAAGTGAGAGTAACAAAATGTGCACTTATAATAAATTAAAAACAATGTATAATTTGTCAATTATTATGAATTTAAAAAATTTCATAATATAATAATTAAGCACTAAGGGGATTCGAACCACCTACCTTCTGACTTATAGTCAAAAGCACAGTCAACTGAGATACTGGATTACTAACTTATAAAATGTTTGACGTTTAGTGAATACTGCTAGATTTTAGAATTTTTCAAATTTAATTTTCTCGATTTTTTCTGGTTATTTGGCCCGATTATTTTGAAATAGTGAGATTTGACCCGTAACTTTTGTGTACTATAAGTATAAGAAATGTTAAAAATCCGCTTACCCTGTCGTCCCCTTGTTTATAATTAATAATAGATTTTCTAAATGTTGAAAGATTTAATATAACCTTTTTTAATTAAAATTGTAATGCTAGCATTTTCGCTTTTATCGTCTGCTTAATATAACTAGTCGTGTTGGTAATTGAACAATAAATTCGGGTTGTTTGTCATTTCACTACAGAATGTTACAAAAATTTAAATAATCTATTTGAATAATCGCTAGTTACTGTAATATCTGCTAGTGTCGAGGTAATTAACTACGTAGTCAATAATACAATTTGTTTTGTGTACACAAAATTTGTTTTTTCTGTATCTACGATGCTGACCTCTCGTGCACTTGAGGCGCGTAATTTCGATTACTTGCTGACGACTTCCTTCGCTTAAACGACAATGATCTAGCGCTTTTGCCAATTTCAAATCCAACTCTCGCAACAATCGCTCTCGTACAGTTTTGTCTTTAATGCTGGTACTAATCTATCCCGGATCAAGAATTCTGTATGTACCCCAAAACCACATTGTGCTGCTAGTTTTTTCAATTCTGTTGCGTATGTATCTATCGTTTCTTCCTTGTTCTGAGACCTCGAAAAAAATTTAAACCGATAAAAACTAAGTTCTTGCGTGGTTCACCGTACTGATCAAATTTTTTTATACCGTCGTTATAACTATCTTTCGCACTTAAACGTTAAAAGTTTCAATTGCGTTCACTGATTTGTTTTTTTAAACCGTTTCAATAGCTTTTCACTATGACTTTACTGCTGCCACCAAGTAATATCTGCTAGAGTCGAGGAAATTAACTAAATATAAAATATATTTTTTTATGTCTTGGAAACGGTGCAATGAAATAAAAAAATGAATAAGCATTTTTTCTTGTAAATTTCATTCTATACATTTTTGTTCTTATATATTTTTCTATTTTGTTGCAACGTTTCCGAGATTAGTCACGATCACGATTTGCGTACGTCAGTCCACTGCTGGATGAAGGCCTTCCCCAATTCGTTACAATTTGGGGAATTTCTAGTCATAATACACCACGCTGGCCAGACGTCTTGGTGTATGAGACAGATGGTAGTCTCTGATTTGTTGATCACAGCAGCATGTTCGGCTCGACCAGGATTTGAACCGCGGTCACCCGCTTCCGTTAAGGTACGTTTTGCAAGAAACAGTAGCAGCAGTGCAGTTACGGCTGGCGTCAGTCGCAAGTGCAATACGTAATGGGAGCTGCTGCGCTTCGATTGTATCGTCTAGCAAGCCACATAACAGAAATTGCATATGAGCAGTTCTGCGGTACTGCAAGTGCAGTCGCTTGCAAAACCTACCTTTAGGCTTTACGCCGCACTGCTGGTTAATATATATATAGATATACGATATAGTAGATGACAATATTTTTTGTATTTTACCGAGCCTTGTTTAATTCGCTGTTCAGTCAGAAACGGTGCTACAAAGTAGAATAATGTATATAAACAAAATTGAAGGCAATTAAATTTTCAACCAAAAAAATGTCTAAAAAGGTTTACTGTGAAATAGATTTTTATATGACGAAAACGGGCTTCAATTATGTACAATTAACATTAACATAGGAGTGTACGTATATACTTTCTGGAGTCATCATACATACACATATTATGCATATTATGTTACAGTTACTTATGTGAATTTGGAAATCCGCGAATCTTAGTTGTAGAATTACGTGATATTCAAAAAAGTAAATCAATTTCTCTTTTCGTGTTTGCACGAAAAGATGTTAGATTTGCGAGAAACTAGTAATTATTTAAAATTCTGGAGCTTTCTGATGGAAATAAACGCTTTAAAACACGAATTACTCAAAATATAAATGTATATAAATTATATCATAATAAAATATTGGAATTTATATCGTTTTGTGCTTATACAAATGCATTTTGAAAACAATAAATAACTGAAAATCTCGCAATAATTATAATTATTATTAACCCAACTTATTTGTAATTGTTTAACTTATTAATTTTTTGATTATTAATATTTTAAACATTTTGCGATCTGACGATGATGAACTGATGAAAAATTATTTTGATTACAGCTGTTGCTACAATTATGGATTCACTTGATGATATTTACTGTTTGCAAGAATCCAAACCTCACGAACGAGCGCATTTGCTACCTCTTTTAGAAGATGCCCATCTGCATACTTTGCTAGAGGTAAGATAAATTATTTTTTATGTAGGTTTTACTTTCTATAGAGATTGTTAGCGGTCTAGGACATTTCACTGTCGCCATTTCGCTGTCTATCCATTTTGCATGTAAAAAATTAAATACTAAATTTAAATACTAGAAGGGAAATAGAAGCGGCAAAATTTTTCATTCCCTTCTTCGATTATTCACTGTAATGAAATATTGCATTTACAGTAGCTTGCAAATGGTTAAAATTATAGCATTCGTAATTTTATAGTATATTATAGTATTACTACAGTTTTGAAATACATAATAATGATGACCGTTTGAGGTTGAAACGCGTCACCCTAGAGCAGGGGTTCCCAACGTTTTCTTGGTCAGGGACCACTTTGACATAGTTTTTTTCGGCAGGGACCACTATTTAGTTATTAATTAACTAAATTTTAGTGTAGTAAAAAAAAAAAAAAAAAAAGCTCTTCTGAACGCTTCTGAAAGCTCTTCTGAGCGGGCTGTGCGTGTGCGTGCACGGCGCGGCAACCGACGGCTCACCGAATTTAAATCAAAGAATTCATTCGCGGACCATATTTTGGCTTCTGCGGACCACTGGTGGTCCGCGGACCACTGGTTGGGAACCATTGCCCTAGAGCCTAGACCAGGGATGGGCAAAGTACGGCCCGCGGGCCATCTCCGGCCCCCAAAGAATTTTAATTTGGCCCGCCATTCTAAAGTAGCGGTGTATGATGGGCCTCAGAAATATATTTTAACAGCCTCGTCGGCACAAATGGATGTAAAACAGGTGTAAAAAATTATCTACGAAAATAAACAAGTTTTTTTTGTTTTGGCATTCTGGTCCCCCGTAAAATTTTTTAATTTTTTTAACCCCTAATGAAAAAAGTTTGCCCACCTCTGGTCTAGACATAATAGATGCGAAAAGAGTGCATTGTATTTTTATTTATTTTTAATATACATACATTTTTATATCCCTTCTTGTTCTTATAGTAACACAAATTCCAAAGCCTTGAGCTTTTCCAAAATTGTTGTTTTTTTATTTTAGGCTTCGAGTTTTAGTAATTCTAATAGCTAAACCGTTTAATATTTTGAATTTTTGTTGTTGTGTATAATTAGACTGATGGTCTTCAAATTTATTCTATCCAAACTTATTTTTAACTACAGCTTAGCTTTGCTAAGCAACGATTCCTGGTTTGAGTCGGCACAAAATAAGGGAATAACAGTTTTATTCTGAAATTCTTCTCTGGAAGGATAGTCGGAAATTATTTTAATTTATCTTTTCAAAACTTAGTGTATTATGTTTCACATGGTTTGGAGCCCATGCTAAAGTAGCCCTGTATTTAAAAAGTTGCACATCTCATATGCATCGGAGAGAATGGGGCATGATATATGTATCTGTAAAACGGCGAAACATCGAGAAAGAATTTTAATGTTCTCGCAGGTTACAATCATTTTAAACAAATATAAAAAATAAATCACTATTGATTATTGATTTTAAAATATTCCGTAGGGTCGATGTTCTAGCAGTATTGGTACTTCCGTAATTTTCTCTAAAACTTGAGTAATTGTCACCTAACTATTTGCCGCGTGTCGACCTATCGACGCTTGACATCTTTCCAATAGTTCATATTTTTATTTTCTTTCGAAAGCAATTTAACACTTTGAAACTTGCAGGGTTTTAGTCCAAGTTCGTCTTTTGCTATTTGGTGTCAAGATTAATAAGCGCTCGCGAACAATTTTTTTCATTAACTTTATCAGATGGCATTGTTCAACGAAATTTTCCTTTGCTGCCTATTATGGCAGTATTGGTTTCTTCCTCGTGCCAAACAACTGCTTTTTTTGTTTTATTTTGTTTTTGATTTTTTAAAGTTATTTAGTGAAATATCCAATTGCTGCAGAAACCGTTTGTTGGGAAATTATATTACCATTTTACAAAATGCAATTAGGAGCAATTAGAAGCAATTTTCTCAAAAGGAAGGAAAATTCTAAACTCAAGAAAGATTCTCTTTAAAGCTTGTTGGTTTTAAAAAATTAATCTGGTAGGCAGCATATTGTTTAAAATATTAAAATTATTGTTTATAGATATGGTCAGATTTTGTTAAGTATCGTGGAATGGGGTAAATAAAAGCGATGGGGTTAACAGAATTAAAAATGGCAAACATTTTTTTAATTTGTCAATTCATCTGTAGCAAATTTATTAGTGCCAAAATATTCACGTAGTTGAAGAAAGGAAACGAAAAATTATTTTGTTGATATCGTATGTCAGTTTTTGCCCAAGTTCAACTGCTATTGTTGGGAGTTCCTGCTGCAATTTCCTTTGCAAGACAAACTTTCTTAAAACCGTCTTCGTGCTTAAGAGAGCACATAAAGCCTTCAGTTCTTCTGAGTTGATGTTTACCACTCTCATGGTAATTTCAAAGAAGTACCCTATTCTAATATATATTTGGCGCTATCGCCAATAAAATAAGCACATCATCCAATCCGATTTGAGCAAACGTAGGGTCTAAATACTGAAACCCTTCTCTGAGAGAAAGAAGTTGATTGTCTCAGTACACTGAAAACAAAAATGTATATAAAATTATGGTATCTATTATGGGTTATTTAATGCCAATCTCCAACATAGCAAAATTACATGCAGGGTGTAATAATAACAAACGCCTTGTAAATGTACAAATTGTTTTGTAAATTTTAGATACATTTATGTATATGGCATTCCACGCCAAATCGACCACTTTTGAACCCGACACCTTTCGATTTGGCCGAAACTTTTTTCTCGTTTTCTATCTCACTAAATATATTTCTCAGAATTTTTTCAATTTTTTTCACCCAGCCCAAAAAAAGTTATAAATTTTTCAAAAATTTGGCTATTATTTTTCAAATACCCATAACTGTTTCAAAAATTGACTAAACCCAACGTTCTTTCTTTAAATAATTTAGTTTTGAATGTACTTTTCAGATAAAAATATGAAAAATGTTTTCGATGTCATGTTCCATGAAATTTTTCAGTTTTTTGAGAAAAATCATCAATTTTTCAAATTCCGACACTTTTGATTTTTGATTTTTTTTTTATAAAAAAACTTCAACTTATTCTGCAGTTAATGCCGCTAAACCCAGAGTGGGCCGACTCTGCTTTCTATTTTTTTTTCTTACTTGAAAATTTTTTTTGTTTATTTTACCACAATCTAACTTTGTTTTTATAATAAATAAAATTTAAATAAAATATTGCACTGTTAAGGAGTGAAATCTTTAAAAATGCATACTTACTTAAATTCTTTTATGCAGTAAATGCAAACTTATCAAATCTCAGCCTTCCACAAAGAAATGTCAAAGTAAAGTTATTAGCAATCTTTTGTGTTTTTTTAAAATCTTGTGAAATTTTAGTAGAACGTTAAGATTTATTATAATTAAATAAACAATTGAATTACAATTTTAAATGAATTTTATAAATTCGTCAAATGCACCATATTATTTTTATTTCAATTCGTGTTCCGCGAATATCTCGTTATCACTTAATAATCTGGATTGTTCAAACCTGTCTTTCTCTTCTTCACGCTAAATGGAGCAGCTTTCATCTACTTCCAAAGTTTTGTATGCCACAGTTCCAAATGTTCTTCAAAATTGTTTTTCCAAATTATATTATAAATTTATCCAAATTGAATTTGTTATTGTTGCTTCTAAATGATTTTAATTATTTAAATTATCACTGTGGATCTCCACTCTCAGAGGATATTTCCACCAGACCTTACTGGTCCACTTTCAATCGTAAACTTTATTTTCTCGGAGGATTACCTCCGCACGACCTTATTGGTCCACCTTTTTTCATCAACTGACTTTATTTATTATTCATCTTCTTACCCACCCGTTGCCAAGACGATTCATTTATTTTTTTTTTAATTTAAATTTTGTTTTTGATAATGTGATTTAAATTTGTTATTTGCTCGCGTATACCCGCACTGACGACCCATGTTGGTCAATACACTTGAAGTTGTTCAATTTTCGATTGTTTACTTAAGCAATAAATTATTTTATTTTTAATTTATTTGTTAATAAAATTTATAACTGCTGTGGGCTTTATTTCCTACCTTTATGAACACTGCAATATCTTACATTTTTTTTACTTTATTCGTAATCTTAACTAATGATTTATAATTGAAAATAATTTTTTGTTTTAATATTCTTGGACGTTTAAATAATTTACAGACTATGAACTCTTTTGAATAAGATAAATTTCTAACAAACATACATAAGATTGCTAAAATCATAACACTGCCTTTTTGACTTTGCCGCAGTCGGGTAAAAAGGCAAACGATGTGTTTGGTATCACGCTGTGCAATTGCTAAGTTTGTTTATTTTTCCACTATCCAACTTAAATAATAAATTAAATTTAAATAAATATATCTATAGTATATGTTATAAATGTACAAATTTTCCTTAAAGAGAAGATTTTTGAATAGTTTTAAATTAATTTGAAGAGATTTTTGTCAATTTATACTACCACAACAGTGATTTTGGAATGCCTGCTGAATGGCATTTTTTGCGACTGCTCATGGAAAAGGTTCGTATGATGGATTGGTGGTACGATCAAAAGAGCAGCTGCGAGAGCAAGTCTTCAACTAGCAGTTGATAAACAAATAACCACACCTTACGAGCTATATATGCATGGGCTTCTGCACCGAATAATCTTCCAACTCCATATAACGGTAAAGTTTTCGCCAGAAGAGCATTATAATATTATAATAAAGCTGTAAACGACCTAAATAACCGATTTGCAAAAACGAAAACTATAGCAGGAACTCAGCAATTGCACTTGCACAGTGTGATACCAGACACAGAAGGTTGTCTTCTTATTAGAAATTTTTCTAATTCAGAAGAGTATACAGTCTGTAAATTATTTAAACGACCAAGAATAATGAAATAAAAAATTATTTTCAATTATCCGAATAAATCATGGAGTCGCAGTGTCAAGAGACGACCGTGGTCAGAGGGCCCCGTTCAAATTTTTACCACCGGAAATTTTTATGAAAATTATAAAAATTGAATATACTGACTCCAAAATATAATTTCATAAAAAAACATAATTAACGTTAACGATAAATAATAATCTGTTGTATTTTTAAAAGAAGCATTTTAATTTTAGAAATTAAATATGAATATTTGAATCGCATTAATTCTACCAATAAATTAATGCCTCATACCATCAAATACTGTAAATTTCTTAACTAAATACTAAAATATTTGAATGTAAACTTCAAGTTGTTGGATTATGAAATATATAGGTTGCAACACGGATGTATAATATAAGAGGTGAGCTTACAACAGTAGATCGCATGGCCTTCGAAAGCGCCCTGCTGTATTAGACAGAGACAGACAACTAGCTGCTCGTAGTAATAGAGGTTTTATGTATAATAATATAAGAAATATTATTTTAGAGACCTACAAGTAATAAATAAAGAAATTATTTATTTAATTACAGTCTTAGGTACAATTATAATCAATATTATGTATAATTTAGAACTTAACAAGTTCGTAAGGATTTTAAATAAAAATACATAAGAAATATAATAATTTTATTAAATTCAAAATAACTAAATTCTAAGTGAATTAACTATAATAATTATTAGTTTCAAGATTTAATGTAATTTTGTCTATTTATGAAATGTCAAACAGAATAAAAAATGAAAAACTGAGAAAATGAGAGAAAGAAAAAATCTTCAAATGAGAAAAAATTACTAAAAAGCTGAAACTAATACAAAAGTTGTTTTGAAATTATAGAAAATTTATTTTAGGCGACTTTTGATAAGTAATAATTTAAATATTTCAGTCATTATGACCTATGCAATTTTGATTTTTTCTTATCAACGGCTGACTTTTTTTAATTTTCCTTGCTCTTGTCTGTAAATATTGCGTAACTCGCATACATGTATAATAAAAATAAACCTCTTTTGATACAATTTCGTCCCGATGTAGTACTTGGCAACCAGACTTTATTAATTTGTTTTGTTCAATTGAAAAAAAACCTCGATTGTGTTTTCAAACACGTCAACTGAAGTAATATGCTTAAACAAAACATTTTGTAAATTTGTTTTTGGGTACTTTAAACAAGGAAACTTCGTCTCTATTGCCACCCACCCACTGTGGCAATTAGGTGTAAAACAATGTATTCGAGCCATTTCCAAAAATTAACACAAGTACTGCAGTAATTAAGCTTTTATCCTAAAAAGTGCATTGTAACGCATGCATTTCTTATGCACAATGCTGTTTCGCGCCTAGCTAGTTGTCTATCTCTGTCACTACCTCTCTCTCCCACAGTGAGTACGTTCGCGACCCGCTACTTTAGTGATAGAAGCATAGGTCGTCAGATCACCTCTTTAATAATACATCCGTGGGTTGCAAATTTATTCAAAAGAAGTCTTTTAAGATATTAACTTACTTTGTATGACAGAGAACAAATTTTCCACCTAATTACTTGAAAATTACTTTTTAGGTATTTTCACATTGTAGTAAATTTAGTTTGTTATATAAATGAAAAATTAACACTGCTGTGCTAGAAGTTTATTATAAAAGCCCACCAGGTTTCGTGTACTATCCTTGTGCACATCTTCAGGGTATGGACTTATGTGAATAAAGGAATCCGAATATACAATGTCATAATTAAAACTTGACCAATAACAATTAGTATCAGCTTAAGTGTGTTAAATTTTTATTAAGAATTATTTTATTATTCAATATTTGGATATTTGAATTATTTGACTGTTCGAATAATATGAATATTTAGCAGTAATAATGCCTACTTACTTTTTGGATTTTTCATTGACACTTTCAGCACGAAAAAACTAAAGCTTTAGTTTGACCCGTAGGTACTTACAAAAATAAAAAAAATTTAAAAAAACAGCGAAACTCGTCCATTGAGAATAGCAGATTTAACAAATTCGTGAAAAATTGAACTCACACCACTTAACCTTAATGCCCAAATTTTATACCGAATATTATGGATAGTGGTTTTAAAAATTATATGTTTTTACTGAAAATCATGTTTTCCGAATACAATATGAATTAAATTACATCTTATAATTGTTTTATCGACCATACAATAATTGTTAATTGCTTAGGAAAACGCTTTATTTGATCACGATTACTCTCATTCAGTCACGTCAAAGTAAATAACAAGTTATTGCATGGATCCTTTACATTTGATTAACCAGCAAACTGTACTGTGTTATTTTTAAATAAATTGGATTTGAGTAATCAAATGTTATAACCAAGATGATAAAATAAATTTGTTTTTGCTAAGGGAATGAAAATAAAAATTACGTAATACTTAGGTTTAATGGCACAATACGGTATACGCATAATATCTACTATACCTTCGTATACCAAAGTATGATCGGAAGAAAAGTGATGGAAATGGAGAAAATTATAATCCATTAAATACACGTGTTTCACTTTTTTTTATACATTAAGCTGCATGTTAATTGTATTGTAATCAACTGATGTTTTTACCATGTTTATATACTGTCGAACCTCGAGTCCAAAATACAAATATTTAACTAAGTAGTAATTAATTTGGTATTAAAAGGAAATATTGTAATTTAGATATTTTAAACATCGAAATCTTCATTCTAAACGCTATTAGAACACTTTTGTTATTTATCTTGCCAGGTGTATAATGCGTTAAATTTGGTAAAATTTCACACATTATAAGGTTAAACTCATTGACTATAAACTTAATTTATATTGTAAAAGTATTGTTAATTTGATCAAAGCTAAAAATTTGATTTGGTGAAATTTTATGCTTTCATGGTTTACTTCAACATCATCAAAAAAATTAGAGCCCGTATTTTAAAATTAGTGCGGACTAATGAATACACTGCACGAAAGTCAGTTGTGTATTGAGAATAACAAAATTAATTATATCCAGTGCTTATTTGTATAGGCAATTTTAATAAATTTATACATTTTGATTCATAATATTTTGTTTATTTATTATTGCATTACTTTATGTATTTTTATCAAAAAAAACTTTAATATTGATAATACTTCTTATTTAAACCATCATCATCATATTAATTTATTATGCTTTTCTTTAAGTTGAAGAGTTGCATTTATATTATATATTGTTATGTTTTACGAAGTATATTTTGAGAACAGTGCAAAAATTAGAACAACAGTTTTTAGCGCAATTCTTTAAACATCGGTTAATCTAAATGTGAGTAAAAATTCTAATTTACTCTTGTGTAATGTTAGGTGATGTTAGGATGAACATCACCCAAAAAGAAATTTCGAGTTTGGCGAATCCCCAAATGAATTATTTTCTTAAATTTATTTTTACTTCCTGGCGCTGTAAATAAATCTTGATTTTCTTTAAATTTGCATAAACAAAGGTTTAAATCTATTTTTTTATATTGATATCCTTGGTTAATATTTTTGTATATTTTTAAAACCCCAAACATTAGTTTTCGGTTATTCGATTAGGCAACCCTCGTAGAATGATTTAACTGATTATAATAATCTGTGCAATTGACAGATATTATTTCTTTATTCAAAATTACAATTACAGGAAGCACCTTATGTTTATACAATTATTATAATTGCATATATTATGTTACAATTTCACATTGTTTTAAAATAATTTAATTCATTGGAAAATTGATAGTTTTTCCAGTTTTACTATTGAAACGACAAGATAAAACAGACCGTTTAAGAAAATCGTATGTTTCTCAATCAAAGATTACTAAAAATTGTTCTCACACATTACAAATTAAATGACGGCACTTGTCAAGTACATTCATCACAGATTGACTTTTTTCTGCTCTTTCAAGCACAGATGACGATTGTAATAAAATACCAATATTTGGTTTTAATTCTAATTTTATTAAATCTGATACTCACAAATATTTGTTTGTAAATATACAGGGCACGGGCAACGATCACATTCCATACTGCAATGCTATCAAAACGTTGAATAATTAGGTAAAGTTCTTGCCAGGAAACTTTGAGAGTTATGTTATCGTTTGTAATATTTTAACGATTTTCTTTTACATTTTAGGAGTTTCACATTAACGAGCATTATATTATAAAATAAATAATTATGAACGATGACGTAACATCCAAGTTCTGTGGCAAGGACTTACGGCTTAGCAGATAACCTCAAATCAAAATAAAATGTCTGTTTAATTTAGCTCTCCAAAATCGTATAGGCACTTTTTTGGTTATTTTAAATTTCATTACCTGAATCACGAAGTTTATTGTGTTATCCTGTAACACATTTTTCATTTAATATTTAATTTGAAAATTTTATTACTGTTGCTGCATCTAATGTCTTCTACATATAAAACAAACCTTTTCCAAATTTAAACACATAATTAAGTTAGGATCAAATACAACAATATGTTTATAATAAATAGCGAATGTTCCATTTCTGCATTTGTTATAATATATTATTATAATAGTAAAAGGGTTTGCAATGATTTAAGGAAACAGTTGGTGGTATATTGCGATTGCGCTGGCGCAATTCATCATACAATCCATGCATTCCCAGTTCGCGTCTTTCTCCAATTTCGATTGATCGCATTTTCTGTCATTCCTTTTCTAGAGACTTGGAATGTATAATTATCAACCTTAGACAAGTATAATTTTATTCCCCAATTTTAAATATTTAAACTTAATTGCTATGCAATTGAACATATTTATTCAATTTTCGCTTATTGACGTAACTTGAACGAGCAATGTAGTAGTAATAACCTTTCACATAATTTTGGTTATATATATTTTGCTTTTAATATTATGTAGTATTTCTTATTTAAAATGATATGAGGGAGATTGTAATAAAATTAATTTCTAATTATTCTAAAATTATCATAATGGCAACATTATTATTGTTATAACATGCTGGTTTGATATTTACGCTATGCTATGTAGAAAAACTTAGTATAATTGAATTGTATAAATTTACCATGGTGCAACGCAAACAGCAACTAATATATCATAACAATGTGTCGCTTGCAGCGGATTTATTTGCTCTTGTTAGAGTATTGGTAGGCTTGTATTTTTATTTTTTTAATATAAAGAAGGTGGCTTCTTGAAAACATTACTCTGCGTTTGTTTCGAAAACTTGAATTATACATACATTCTAAAGTTGTTTTTATTGAAAAGAAATTTTTCTCTTCTTTTGCAGCTGTACGATCGCATTTGTAGCAAAGTTATAACACCTGTCAGAGCGCCACCTAGTGACGGTCTCCAAAGACTTCGTGATACAGTAGAAATTCTTCGCGAATTGCAGCATCGACGTAATGTGGATCACAGAGACGTTCAAGAATTAATCGATTTGCTAAGCAGGTCTCATTTAAAGGTAGGATTATTAATTTAAAAGATTATAGGATAGAAGGAAAGAATAATTTAATGACAAAAAATTAGGTATACTTGATGGCTTCCGGGGTAGGGGTAATCTTTAATTAATTTTTAAAGTGGAGCTTATCAAGGTAAAAAATAATCGGGAAGGATTTATAATTTATCCATCATCGATTTTATTAAACCGTTTTTTCATAATGTTATTTTATAATGCAGGTGTAATATTATATTTCTTAAAAATTTAGAAAACGACAGCAATTTTAACAAAATTTATTCACGACAATATGTATTTCTTTTGCGCCGTAAGCGTCGGTTGCCTAAGCACAAAAATTAAATTTGTATGGTTTATATTTAATTTTTTTTGAATTTCTGCTAGTTAAATAAATCTAATTTATAAGAAAGATGATAATCATTACAGTAATATGGGTATAATTTTAAATTATTTATATACGAGTACTTCACGTTGTCAATGGGACGAAATTAAAAAATTTTTAATTTTGCATTAGTTTTATCTAAAAGTTTTGATGAGTGATCTAAAGAATCTAGTTTTTTTAAAAGAAAAAATTATAACAGCTTGCTTTAGTTTTCTTGCATGAACTTGTTGCAACTTGACATTCCCAAATATGAAAGTTTTTATGCAAGTCCAAAAATGGAATTTACATGAGATGGACTAAGACTCCATGTAATAGTAATAGTGGTAATAAACTTCTAGTTATGTATAGGAAATAGTACCAAGGAAGTATTTACTGATATAAATTATCCAAAGATGATAAATTATCCAAAACCCAAAAGCTTATCGCGGAGAGAGGATGAAATTGAGAAAAACTGTATTTGTCGTTGCTCATAATTTTGAAAATGCAGGATTTTCCGACATATATTTTTTATATACCCAGACAACACAAACCTATCTTCTGGATGTTCACTGGATGTCTTGCCAAGATAATCCGGTATCCAGAAGATATCTATGTTAGACTGCTAACTACAGTGGATATCTAGTGAATGTATATATTCACTATTATGTTGTTTAACGTATATATCTAATAGATATCCATATAAAGTCTTGACTATACTGGAACTGGATATCCAGTAGATATTGAGTGTTATCTGGGCACATTTTTATTTGCATGGAATAGATCATCATGCATCAGTGCATAGAATAAATCTAGAGTAAAACTGCGGTGAAATTGGGAAATCTGGAACCACCAAGAATTGAGAAAGAGTTCCCCTTCCAATTATATTTACAACGTTATTTCTTTTGTAATGAAATTCAATATACGCAAAGAAATAAGAAACTGACACAAGATATTTAGGAATAATTTAAAACATTTTTAATTAATGAAATTTTCCACGTGGTAAAATGAGTGTGATTAATGGAAAACTTACTTACATAATTATTACACTCGTAACTTAATCTTAAATAAGAATTACATGTCACTTGAAGGTTTAATCACAGGTAAGTAAGTGTCTATTTGAAATGTTATCGTGTCGTATTTTGTTCTGGTTGTTTTAACCAACCTGGTTTAATTAATTTTTACTATTTAAATGAACTAAATAGGTATGGTACAACGTTGCCAACATTATTTATACTTAAATTTGACTAAAATGGCATGCATAACCTGATACACCAAATTAAACAACGTAATTTGAAGCGAGTATCATAATTTTCTCCCCTCATTTGCTTTCCACAGTTTTATTAAATTTATTCAAAGTATGTAATAAAAAAGTTAAATCAAAAAAAGAAAATGTAGTAGTAAAATAAGATTAGTAGGTAGCTACAACTGCACAATTTCATTAAATTTTTAAACAAACACATTATTTAACAAATTTTATTATCATTTTGTGGTTACCACATCCCTAGACGAAAGATTTAACCGGGAACAGGAGGAAATCTCCTTTTAGTTAGTTAATAGTTAATTCAAAACATTGGAACTCTAGTTTTAAGGTGTGAATACAGTAAAATTAGCTTGTACCTACGTATAATTTTATTTTACATCTTTTTTAAAATTCTGCACGGTTTAACCCTGGATTATCTTACGAAATCCTGTTTAGTTATAAGTAAAAATGTTTACAAGAGTAATTCTACTTTACATTGCAGATTGACGTGTTTAAACTTAAAAAAAAATGCTTAAAATGTTCCCGGCGCGGCGTGTGCAATGGACAACTTGCACGAATTTTTGAAACTTGATAAAAATGTTATAATTAACATTATAAATCCTACTAAACAAACGTTATTAATAAATTAAATAATAAAAAATTATTAAGGCCATGAGTTTTTATTTGGACGAGAAATAATCTAATAGATGGCATAGGTATACAAATTCTAAATTTAATTACAATCGGCGCGGCGTGTAAGAAAGTTCAATAATTGCAGCGCTATCTTTCAAAATAGCGCTGAACTGTTTCAGGGACAGCCGACGAAAGCCGAAATGAGGTATTGACAAGGCGTGAATTTTAAAATCATTAAAGATATTTTGAGACAAAAACATCGTTTTTAGCGCTAATAATATTAATATTTTTAAAGTAGATTATTCAGGATCATAATATGTCATGACGTATTTATAATTCTTATTAATTGAGCTTTTTTTGTATAAATAGCTTATTAACATTCTTGAAAAAAATTTTTTGGAACAAATCAAGATAAAAATTATATATATCAAGTCATTCGAAACATTATCTTCTTTCTATCCAAAAAATTCGTCATAATATTTCACTTTTGCGCTGTAACTAACGTTTTGAAACGCGTTGCAAAGTCGCGCCCGTGATAAATAAGTATTAAAGTTTGTGTTGTAAGGGGTGTGAGGTCACAAAGTGGCTTTCGCTCATTACAGTTTGCAGATTTTAATTAATCTTATATTGTCGGTTTTAAATAAAAAAAAATAAATAAAACTGAATAAAAATAAATATTTAGTAGAATCTCTACCAACCGAATCTGTCATATCGGAAAATTCTGAGAATTGCTCGCTCTATCCAGAAGATCCTTGTGAAGCACGTTTCATGTAACATGATGCATGTTATTATTTTTAAGAACGTAGCGATTTGCAGTGAAGATATATTGATTACCTACGTGATAATCCTTAATTTATTTTAATGCAAAAATAACAGCATTCTTAACCCTTAAATTGGCAACGTATCTCACGAGATACATGGTTTAAAAAATTTCCATTTATCAGGTAGGCTTGATGATTCTGGAATGGATGAAATGGATTTTTTTTTAATTATGTATCTTGTGAAATACGTTGCCAATTTAAGGGTTAAAAAATAAAAAAATTTTTGCTAAAAAAAAGTATATTATTTACATTGTGTCGTGATTGTGACGAAATTAAAATTTCATGCAAATACTCTGTTGTTTGCAAGCAATTGGATCCGGTTAAAATTTTATTTATTTAATTTCAAAAATTAAGAAGCAGTTATTATTATAAGTAGGTACCTACAGTTACTCACATAAATATTCGGACACTCCTATGTTAACAATGTTAATTGGACGTTTTCAAGACGTTTTTTTTATATAAAAATCACTTTTACAGCAAAATTTTGTAGACATTTTTTGTTCGAAATTTCATTGCCTTAAATTTTGTTTATATACATTTTTCTATTTTGTTGCACCGTTTCCGACTGACAGCGACTTAAACAAGACACGGTAAAATCCAAAAAATATTATCATCTATATCTCGGAAACGGTGCGACCAAATAGAAAAATGTATATAAACAAAACTGTAGAGAATGAAATTTACAAGAAAAAATTTCATATTCATATTTTTATTATGATGCACCGTTTCCGAGATATAGATGACAATATTTTTTGGATTTTACCGAGTCTTGTTTAAGTCGCTGTCAGTCGGAAACAGTGCAACAAAATGGAAAAATGTATATAAACAAAATTTAAGGCAATGAAATTTCCAACAAAAAATGTCTACAAAATTTTGCTGTAAAAGCGATTTTTACATTAAAAAAAAACGTCTTGAAAACGTCAAATTAACATTGTTAACATAGGAGTGTCCGAATACTTATGTGAGTAACTGTAGGTAGTTTTGTGAAATTATAGTTCTAATAACCTAAAATCGGTACAATTCTGATTTAACGTATAACATGGATAATCAACACAAAGAAATACAGTTGTCCATAGTTTTAGATTTTTCTATCATGATTACTTACTTTGTTGGTATTTATGCAAAACAGCATCAATATTAATGTTAAGTAGGCATTAATGAAAATTTTGTATATAACTTATATTACCTTTTCTCGCTTCCTAACAATCATTTGTATACGGGTTGTTAGCGACTTTTCATTACATAGAAAATGCAGCTTGACACATTGCTATTTAATATCCACTAGGTACAAAATTACATTTTCTAAATAAAATTTTAATTTGATTTTCTTTTTTTAGTGTACATAATCTGAATTCTAGGTATTTTTTTGTTATTTATCTATATTTTTTGTTGCTTTGACATTCATAAGTGTTCTAGATCGCAAACAAACCAACTTTAAAGTAGTGCCTAGAACTTGAAAAATAAAATAACTTTATTAGTAACTAAACTTATAAATTTAATGAATGGTTAATTTATTAAAAAACTACACAAAGAAAAATGAAAAGCCTCTTGCTTTTAATAAATTTTATAGCAACATAGAATAATTATTAATATTATTTTATGTTTAAAAATTTTTTAATATTTCATTTTCCAAATTATTTAAAAGCAATATCTACTCCACAATGCTGAGACATTAAAACAACAAAAAGTCGCAAAGTAAGGCAATGACTGGAGGCGCCGCGACACATTTTCGAATGATGTGTGTTTCGCCGGCGCAAATAGCAGTGCAGTACAACGGGAGGAAGTGGAACGTGGAACTACAGCTAGCTGTGCGGGAAATTCGGGAAAGTGAGTTGGAGGTTAGCGCTAGTAGCGACTTCATCGAATGGCAAACGTATTTTAGAAATTTTATTGTGGTTAACAACGGTAACCTTTTGACCTATTTTTTATCAACAATGACAGTAATTTAAATTTTTAATTTTCAACATGAAAATTTTATTATTTTTTAGATTACTATGTTTTAATTTATAGATTATTTATTATTATACAGTTTTCATTCACAACATTGTATGAAATACGAAAGTTATAATCTCCTATAAATCCATTTAATAGATCTAACCGTATTATTTCAAATGCCTTACGCAGAATTTTC
The DNA here is from genome assembly GCA_947369205.1 of Cantharis rufa. Classification (NCBI taxonomy): domain Eukaryota; kingdom Metazoa; phylum Arthropoda; class Insecta; order Coleoptera; family Cantharidae; genus Cantharis; species Cantharis rufa. The sequence goes on from OX376304.1 coordinate 33,487,834, forward strand.
TTTTCAGCAACGTAAATTTATGATTATTTAGGGTCCTAAAACTTGAGAATAACGTTTTCCTTAAATAAAACTATTTGGCCAACTTCAAATTCTACCTATAACTAAACTTTATAGTTTTAGTTTTACTTTTATGATGGCAATGATTTCAAATGACAATAAACATAATTGTAATGCAATGTTTAACCTGATTATTAGAGGCGCTGGCATGTTCCTTTCAAATGAAATTAAATTGATTGCCATTAACTTTTCGGTTAATAGTTACAGCTGTAAGTAATTTATAGTATTTGGGGGTGACCCTTTCTGGCTTCGATTAAACTAAGATACTCGCTTTCAAAGATTCATTTCTGTGTACATTGCTCAATGAGTGACCCTTAATCGTTCCAATATGGTGTTGTTTAGAGCCCACGTTTCCGTTCCATACTTTAGTATCGATAGCACATACTGGTCGAAAGTTCGAGCTTTAAGCGTTAGGAAGTTGTGATTTAAAGTAGAGATACAAACTACTATCACAGCTTAGCGGTTAAGACTGCGTTTTCGCCGATAAAGGAAAAGAGTTTATTTCGCAACGCAACTGAAAGAGATTTAAACAATGCATTTCCGCCTAATCAATTCATAATTTTATTAACTTCAGTATGTTTCTAATGAACCTAAAGCAAATTTTTATATTTTATTAAATTCCATTTTAATAAATTGTTAAATAAAAATAATTTTAAATGAAAATTTTAAATCTGTAGCTTGCAACTCACGTCAAACGTTTGGCTCCCTTAGTATGTAAAAATTATTTTGAATGAACTTTAAAAAGATCTTAAATGAAAGAAAAAAAAGAAGAAACTTATTATGACGTAAGTACTATAAAAAAAACGTAATAAAATCTATCGCACAAAGGATAGTGAGTTGGATTATTGCTGTAAAAGAGGGAGGGGCTAAAAAGACTTATATATTAAATTTTGTAAAAGGTCCAAAGGCAATTTTTTTAAAAAGATAAGTACAAGATAAGTTGACGATGAATATTAATTATATTCTCCTCTTTGATTCTATACATTCAGGATTATAATCATCGTTGTTTATACAAAGCACAGAACTTGGAAGGAATGTTTTTTTTAATTACAAGATGGTAAGAGTAAATACATCACCAAAAATATATTCAGGTTTAGTCCTTACATTATTAACTTAGTTGGATACAAAAGGATTCAAAGTTCACTTAAGATTGTGTTTTCTACCAACAATCTTTAACATTTTGTTAAATAGTACAGTGTAAATAAATTTCACTATATTTTGGCACTAGATACAGCTGCTGGCTTTATATTTTTTTATATTATATTATTATTTAGTTTATATTTCAAAATCGTTTTTCTTATCTGGGGAATATTCTAATTCTCTTTATAGCGTTTCACCATAATATGTTTATTTTATGGCAATACCTTGGTTTTGCATTAAATTTTCTTCGTAACGAGTATTTAGTTCGGCTAATAACCGAGGTGTTTGATATTAAACTATTAAAAATTCTATAATACCCGATTCATATCGTCTAGAATTTATCGCATTTGGAAATTTTTAAATTGGAATTGCAAATTTTTAATGCGTTTCTTTTTTATTTCCTTAAGCTTTCTCTAAAGATGCAAGTTTGGCGATGAATTTATTTGACAAATTAGCATCAACTATTTCAAATTTGTGTAGACGAGTCGACTGTGAATTGAAATGAAGTTGACATAAATGAAAGCCCTCCTGATGCTGCAGCCCAGACATCTATATTAGCAATCGATACTTGTCGAGTTAGGAGCACTGTTGTTAGTAAAGGCATTGTATATTCAAAATATTAACTGAATAAATATTCAATTAAATTTATGAATTTAAACATATTAATTAACAGCTTAATATTTGCCCAAGTTAAAATTTTAACGCCATCACAACGAAACAGATGAAGTACCAATTTTGAAATCGAATCAAGTTTTAAAGTAGGTATGCAAAATTAAATAAACACTTTAAATGTTTAAAAAGTAGGAAATTGGAGATTTTTTTGGGATGAATTAGGAGAACGATATTAAAAGCAAATACGAATATGTTAACAAGTAAATACAGTGATTGGATGTTGCGAGAATATTTTAGATAAATAAATTATTTATTTCTTCTGCAATATTTAGAGTTTGCATATTGTTAGGATTGCTTTTATCGTATTATGAAAACTTTGTTGACTTCAGGGTAGAGGTACATGCCTATTCTGATATGCCTATATACCGTTTGCTTTAATTATATAAAACGCAAGTGATTCTCTTTCAGAGTTATTATTTGAAATTATGATAATATTTATTTCGAAAACTTATATCTTAAATAATGTCATAAAATGATACAAATTGAATTTCAAGATTATCCTTGATGAATACATACACAAATCAATCATCTCCAGCTTAACTCGCTGGGGAAATTTGCCGATATATTATAACAACAAAATATGATATAATAGGAGTAATTGATTTATTTTGCAAGCACGAAAATAATATAATTTCTACTCATCGATTAAAAACAAGGAATATTATTAATTGGTTGACTATCCCGCCGATGCTATTGCTGCCTATCCTGGATATCCTTTAGATAAGTATAATAACTTGAATCATCAGTCATAAACGAAGATGGGTATTTAAAAAGGATATTTCATTACCTATTCTAAAGTGATGACGAAGAAAATTTATTATAGAAAATTTGTCTTGAATTTTAATATTTTATACTTTTGACAGTTGATTAACATAGGTAGTATAGATTAAATTTCTACAAGTTGTGATTTAATAGAAATTGGAATGTCACATTGTGTTTAATAATATTATATTACTGCAAGTATCTTATAATACCCACAACGAGAAAACATGGTTATAACACAAATTTTACATTATTATTAATGCCCCATAAGAAAAAAGCTCGGCGAACATTATTCAATTAACTATTATATACTACTACAGGAACATTAGTTACCAAATCTCTACAAAGATATATTTACTATTTTTTTAAATTAATGTGAAACATGGTACAAGAAAATCCTTAATAAATAATATTGTGACGTGGAAAATGCCCTATTTTCTGTAATTATAATCGATTTGCTGAAAATCTTGTTTGCTACTGGTAAACTAGAATAAGGAGAACGTATGAATAATTCATTCATAACTAAAAGTTTTCAGTTTAGTTTGTATCTTTACATAAGAGGTTTTGGCACGGATACTTTTCCACATTTTAAACAAAAACATAAAACATTTAAAACTTAGTAAATTGTATTGTGTGCAAGCAGTTAGTTAGTGTGGAACAAAAAATAGTTATATTCCAACTTATAAAGTTCATAACCGAAAACCCACCTATAAAGTACTTTTAAAAATTAGCAATAAATAATGAAATTCAAAGCACACCAAGAAGCGAACTGACTGTTTTAACTAACTTAGGAAAAGGTAAACAATACTCTTCGACTGGAATAGTTATTGATCTCACGAATATTTCTTGCTTTCCTAAACTATTTTCCACGTGTTTCGATTAACAATAACAAACTAATATCCCAAGAACTGAAAACTACTATACCGCACCAAAGTAATCTAACTAAGAAGAACTGGAAATTAACTATGGAATATACGCGGACGAACTGACTTACCAAACTACAAAGTGCCAACTAAAGTTATCAACTGATTCTGAAGATCTAACACTAAGTAGTAATTTTCAGCAACTGCGGACTAGTAACAACACTGTAGACCATATTAAACCTGGTTAAAAAGGTTAAAAAGATCACCAAGGGTATAAAGTCGAGGAGTTCTAAAACAAAATAATCAGGGCCGGCCTGGCCTAGAGATCCAGCCAATGCGACATCACGACGCGACGGAGTGAAAATTAACGTGTATGATACAGTTATTTTTCCATAGTTGAAAAAGGAACACAAATAATGTGTACATTAGTTAACTTATCATTATAAATAATTTTCGAGACATTAATTGGCAATTAACTCTTCAAATTCATAATATAATGTGTTATAATATGTAATTTTCGTAGTATTTTGTTGAAGAAGAAGATCAGTGGTTGAAACTAGTATACAAAAATACATAATTATCTTCAGAAAAGTGTTTATTATTTATTTTCTGTATTTGATTTTAAACGTCAGAATTATTTTTTCCATATTTAACTATAACTTTCATCCAATTTGACATTCGTTGATTTATTTATAGTCTTCCCTAAATATTTGGTGAGAGAGTTTTCGAAAAACTTACTTTGGGCTTGATCAACTTGTACGCGCACTTACGTTCTGCACCTTCCTTACAGCTGAAAACCAGTGACCATTAACAAATTTTAAAAAAGTAATGATATAAATCTATTCAATATTGCCCTCCACATAAATTTAGTATAAAAGCAAACAGCAATATATTACATTATATGCTGTTTACATTAATGCGAGGGTATACTAACTGTACGATATTTATCATATTTGCTTAGACATAATACTATTAGGCACTCGAAACATTTTTCAAATTGTCACAAAAATTTATTGGTAGGTCCCATCGGCAACTATTTTAGATTTATTTTATTATGATCCGGTACCATATTGTTTTCCTGTTTGGGTTAAAACTTTCTTTTATCTTACGTAGGAGGATATTAATGTCTTCGACATAAGCAGCTGCCTGCCAACGAACTTGTAGCATGTTGCTATTATATATACTTTGTAGTCAACTTCTACTATACCCTAGCGACGCCGACGTAGCGCAATGCAAATACCCGTTCTCGTTACTTCATGGATGTCAAGCAGAATAGCTAACTTCTCTCACTTGGATGGGTAACCGCATGGTGACTGATTTCGGAATACCGCATTTTGCTACTCTTCTAACCAGCTCGACTAGAAGATGATTTACATAGCAGATGACTGTTTTTTCCAGCGGGGCGTAACCTTGTGTAGAGATCTTAAAAAAATTTAAATAATCGCCGAATTTTTACAATCTGAAAACATCTCTTTATGCAAACATTGACAAAGAAATAAAAATAGAATTTGGGAATCCCCGAAACTGACTTTATTTTCCGCGATATTAAAATGGGCGGTTATTTAAATGTTTGTAACATTCTGGAAATATGTACATGACATGTAACATGAATTACACAGTATAGCACCGGACCGCTTTCTTAATAGTGGAAACATAATGTTTGTAGCTGTTGGTTTTTCCAGCTATTTTCATATTCCCGAGTGCATTAAATATCCCTGCAAGACGTTACATTGAATTTTCTGAGAATACGTACCTATTTACTACAATGCATCATAAATGTTAATGGAAGACGCTTACGCGACATTGTATTCAAAAAATAATGGCTATATAAAACTGCACATTACCTTGAATTTATTTTCTTTTAATGTTTCAGTTTCTACAATAGTTTGATGTCGAATCATAACATAAAATACCGGTAGTTAATCTTTTAAAATCCATTGGATCATCTGTACTAAAAGAATTTCATATATTTTAGAACTTGATATTAGTACTAGCAATAATTCTGTTTAGGCTACAAAATTTGTTTATTTCTTTTGTTATCACCTTGACAAAAATGATTTTACATCATAAACTCATTTGCCATCATAAAAGCAAAATATTAAAAACGTGATTTTTCAACTTACGAACTAGTGCTTGAGTTGACAGATAGTATAAACTTATAACGTGTAATTATGCATTGTGTTCCGCATGTACAAGACATTTATCCCAACAGTTGGAAATCGTTACGTAAATGTCGAATTATGTGGATTGGTGAAGAAACTAAACGTTCATTACCGCCCCATGTTTATAAGTACTACTTGGCTCTTACTCGAGAATATCATCGACACAGTTTATCGGTGAGTTCCATTTATTAACAATAAAACATCATTAAGTTTATCCTCAAATTTTCTGTAAAATTATGTTTATAATAGAAACAATATCAGATTAAGCCTTTTAGATTATTATGGAGGGTGGTTAACTTCGAGAGGAGACTGCGAGTTAATGGAGGATATATTTGATGGCATAATAATGTTTTATTCGAGTTTGAGCTCTTGGCATTTTATTGTAAATCAAAAATAATTTGAAACTTGGTCTTTTGAGAAAATATGCTTTAAAAACATTTTATTTATAAATTAAACATTTTAAATGCTGCATGTTATTGAATACAAATAAAAATGTTGGTGTTATTATTAATTTGTGAATAATATTACTGAAAAGTTGCATTATTTTGTTTACTACAGAACTCATAAAATGCCTAGTTGCTGGCCTCGGGTAACATTATAAATGGTAGAAATACTTACCTTACACTTGGAAATTAAATGTCAGAAAACGGAGTAATTCGTCATAACAACTGAAGTATACATATATGTATGTTGACGAGTAAAATAATAAATTGTAACTGTTTTTGTGTCTATTAATTAAAGTTCTTAGCTAAAACTGCCTACAGCAATACATTTCAGGGAATGACATTCACCCGTCGGACGTGTAACGTATTTAAATTAAAGACACGTCGGACGTATCGTTTATTTAAATTGGAGTCCGACGTGTGGCGTATTTTAGTAATAGCCTATTTAAGCTAATTATTAAAAATATTGATCTGTAATTTTTTTTAAGAGGTTCAGAATAAAATACAATTAAACATCTTTGTATTCCCAAACAAAATTGGTTGGAGGTTATAAAAGCAGAAAAAACCTGTTTTAAATAACAATTAATTAACCACTTAAGATGCATGCTCGTGCCTAACGATGGTAACGTAAATAAATTAGTGGTTTAAGAAGTTAAACAAATTATAAAATATATTTAACACTCACTAGTTTAGTATAGTAGTATCGTAGTAAGTAGTATTAGCAGAAAATACATATATCAATTTTGAAATAGTACAAGTAATGAGGAATTTGAAAGTAAATAGCAGAAGGGTTGGCAAGAAATATCGAATTAGTTGAAGAACTAATAGGCGATATCGAAATAGATGTACAAGAAATGCCAACAATATTGAAACACTTCGGTGTGAAAACTGCTCAAGTTACCAGCTGCTGAACCTGTGTGGATGTTAGTACTGAAGTTAGCTAGCTTTAGAGATTTAACCACAGTTCTAAGAGCATATTTGTTGGTGTTCTTAAACCATCAACAACAAGAATTTTTAAAGATAATCCAAAATTTTATTCTTTGTAACAAATGGAGTTATTTATTAATACATTAATGAGTATATACTTAATAATAGTACTATGCAGCTCCCACAAGAGAGATGTATTAATAATGAGCAGTAGCTAAAAATTAGCTTTAATTAAACCCAAAATATTTTTAAAATGGGTTTTTTAATTCAATTTAATTAATAATTAATTGAAATTATACGAACACCAAAATTTCACTTGTTTCCATATCCCATAATATAAAACTATTCGCGTGTGTCCTACATAATTACGTTATGGTTTATTCAAAATCATCGTCGGTGGTGACAAGTGTTGTAAAGTGCAAAATCGAAATCAATTTTGAATTAATAATGATTGTAAACCAATCTATTTAGTATTATGTTCTTATAAATCTAAATTCGAAACTGTTGTTAATCACAAAACGATCTAAATCTAACTGGACAGTTCGTGCAAAATACGCAAGATATTTTTTCAAATTTGGTTAAAAAATTTTGTTTTGAAAAATTTTTATTATAGAAAAGTTTCTTAGTCGAATTTTTCCTCACGTAACAATATTCCATTTCAATTAACTAAAAACATTACCATGTTCCTTGTAGAGATAAATATTTCGACATTTTATAAAAAATTAGAAAGTGATTGAACATTGATATTGATAGTAACCATATTATTTTTTTTTTTTACATTCACCAAAGAAAACTAAACTTTTATTATTAAGCCTTTTTTGCATTTTAGTTCTGAAATGTGTTTTATGCATTTTTCGGTTATTCTAAAATACTCATAATCTGGGTTTACGATGAGTTAGTTTAGTCTGCGCACGATATTACTATAAAAATTTTGTTATCAACAATATAGGTATATAACAATGTTATTTAACTACAGGCAGCGCTAACATTTGTTAATAACATTTTTTGATCTTGAGAGATTTATAGTGAATCACAGATTTTGTTTGATACTAAATATTTATAATATTAGAAACACTATTCCAAGCTTTAAAATAAATTTCGATTACATGCTATCCAAACAATTTTATCTACAAATATGATTGGTTTTAGTCATCTGTACCGAATCGCACTTGGCCAAACATTGTAGCGTATGCCTTGCTTGCTTCTCTTATATCAGTTCTTTGGAAGAAGTGTTAAACAGTATGTTTAACAGAAAATATAATTTTTTTATTGTGTGAATATATTGTGATCTCAACACCTTTGGGTATAATGAGAATTTGATTATATATTGTTGTGGAATATTGAATTTCCTCCACGCCAACCTTTTAGAAGGTCTCAGCTAGCTCACGAAAATCGGAAGCATAAGCTCGTTAGGCAGGGCGGGTTTCAAATTCTTCCAAAAAAAACGATCTCCTCTTGGAAAATTGCATCCTTAAAAATAAGCACAGCCAAGCTACTTAATTGGAAAATCCAATCACCAATGTAAATCCAAATTCAAATTCACTTTAAACAAATTTGCGGGCATAAAATAGGAAAGTTAAATAGGAAGATAACTCGTGGCACGTGCGACGATATCGATTTTAATTTTACCGTTGCCTTGATTTTTCAAATTTTGATTTTGATTGATGAAAATCAATCCAAGCTAATTAATTTCCATAAAATCCAAATTTTTATTCAAATCTTCAATTCAATTCAGTTGATTAAACTAATCTAATTTTTCATAGTTCAAATTTTAAACGAATTACACTCCAAATGATTCTAAAAACTTTATTCATGTCAAAAAACAAACTTTAATTTCTCCCAAAATACAAAATCTCAAATGAAACCGTAAATATAAATCAAAATCGCAAAATATAATACAAATAATCGGAGGCAAAATCGGTGTCCGACCACTCTTACGGCCATCCTGGCAGCCAAAGACCTAGTTCAGCCGCCTAGCTGATCCCAGCTCAACTACCCGGTGGCAAAACGGCAAAATTCAAATATTCAAAATAAAACTCTTGACAAATACCAAATTTTCAAAATAAATAATAACATTCTAAAATGGGGTTTTTGGAATATATATTATGTGTATATTAAGAAGATAATAGTAAAACTTCGACTTTTTCGAACAAGTGCTCTTTTTCTATTATTGCAAATCGTACAGGTAAATATCAACTTAAGTTTAAACATTAGTTGGATGCCAAGATTTGGAATAAAAATACTGATTTGCAAGAGAGTTAAGAATTTATTTTTGAACAAGCTAAGGTACAATTACAATGTACAGTTAGAAAAATAAACGTGCTCGAGTTTCAGTTGATCTGTAACAATGAATAAATAGATAAATAATTAATTCAACCATTCAACCTAAAACACTAAATACATAGACACAATCAGCATACAGTATGCGACTAGCATAAACTGAGTAATCTAAGAACTTTTAAAATGAAAACTACGGTGCGGCATCACGCAATAATTATAGTAAGGGTAACTTACCAAGTTATATCTTGACGTTAAAAATCTGATCTTCCACTGGAATTATTCAACTTTCCGTGGTTTATACTGTAATGATGAAAATGATGTAAATTATCTGAAAGAAGAAATCTAGCTTGTGTAATTAAATACGCACAACATTCCAAGTTTTCCAAAGCTTTATAAACAAAGATTATACCGTTAGTGTTTTACTTTTTAAGTAAATTAATGATACTTTAAAATAAATTTTGTTAAGATGCAGCTTGAAAATGAACAATTGTTAATATGTACGCACATGAAATACATAAAATGAATTAATAAGCAACACAAAATGGTATTCTGCAGAGATAACTTAAAGAGAATGCTACTAATAATTCATGATGATTTTTGTCAGTAAAGGTTCGCGGTACATTTTTCTATGGCAAAACACTGTTGTTTTTTATATCATGGCTGGTTGTTTAATTTTTGTTTCGCAATTTTATTCTTTTATTGTCGAAGCCATTTATTTAACGCAAAAAATTATTTTTCTAACTGAAACTTTTGTCAGGCTTTGTATTTTTGTAAAACTTGTATTTTATTTAAAATATCCTACATCTACTACAGTATAGTTTCTAAGTTCCACTTTGAATTTTATACAGCACTTGATTGGTTTACTAAATTTTTTACTTTCACACAATTTTTTTATGGAAATATGAACTGAAAGTAAAAAGCTTGTAGTGAACCGATTTGTATGATGAAGAAAAAAATTAAGCTCCTCATGCCACTGATATTTTTTCTTAGATCGACATCAAATGTATAATAAAATAGAGCGATTTTTTTTCTCGATTCAATCCATCTTTAGTAATCGCGTTAACAAGTTCTTTTAGTAAAATAAGAATTGTATTTTATATACTAACGTGAAAGTTGCCAAACGAGGCGCCAGCCGATACACTGTATATGTGAGTGGTTTCAATGTATACTTTTATGAAATATTTCTATTATAATAATTAACACTTGTACTTATTTCTTAGTAGGTAACCAAAAATGTATTAATTAGAGATCTAATTGGCTTATATTTACGTCAAATACAGTTATTTCTTCGCCATGTAAAATAATGCTGTATTTTCTTTTAACACACTAATCTTAGCCTGATCGAGATGTAAAGAGTTGCATTTTTGAAGAAGTGAAACTTATAATGGGAATGAGAATGTCGAAAATAAAATTAAATTGAATAAAAATATATTCGTAATAATATAATCAATGGGTCAAATAAAATAATAACAGACTGTTTAATTATGAAACAATAAATTGAAGTGGATAAAAGTTAAAAAAATCAACTAAACGACGGAAAAACAAAACTAGAATTTGGGAAATAAGAACAAGAAAGTTTATTAAATATTTATAAAAATAAAAATAATTTAAGTCATGGAATAAAACAGCTAAGTTCTAGATAACTATTGATTAATATAAATAATATTATATGAAAAGTTGGTAAAACATAATAAAATTTAAAAATTAAAATAACATTAACTCCACACAGTTAAGCTAAAAACAGCAATATATGTACATATGTATATGTATGTTGACTTTTAATACAAATAAGGTAACCAATCCGTTCATGAAGAAATTTATAATGGTGGTAATTGTTGTAGTTTGTAGGAAAGTTGTTCCCTACAGGCAACTAACAACGTATATATTAAATCTTTAACTTTGTCCTATATCAGAAGTGAATTAAATTGTTTGAAGTTAGCTATAAAATAAATTAAAATTTTTTTTTTTTTAAATTACAAACTTTATATAAAATTCAATTTAAATTTTTCGGAATTTTTTCAAAATTAATGTTTTGTACAGGATGACATTTCATAATTGAAGGGGCAACTGGAAGAAGGGGTTATGTTACAAATACCTATTAATGAGATAAATAGGATTTAGTAAAATTAACTGGCATTTTTTAATTAAAACAATTTTAAGATTTGATTTATTGAAGTTAGTAAGAGTTGAGTGTGTATGGTTTTCAAGGATATAAAGGTTTGAGCTTTCACTTAATATTCATAAAAACATTTTAATTTAAATTTCCTCTACAATAACCTCCAGATTATTAGTGCGACATGATTTCTTCTACCACTCTGTATTTTTGCTTTAATTTAAAAGATAGAGCCAAATTCTCTGGAAGCAAGTTGCATATGCACATGACTCCTTCATCCACATCAAAACCTGACTTTTTCAGAAAATGTTACTTAACCCCTTCTTCCACTTGCCCCTTCAATTGTAAATGGAAATTTAAATAGCTTGTCTTTCGACATTCAAATTGTTTAAATCTTCACACAATAATATGCTTTTCAGCGCACTGAAGTTGAAAGTAATCAAGTTATTTCATCTTTAAAATATCCTTTATTTGTCAAATTCCCTGATTAAGCTTGCCTGGTACGATTGAAACAAATACAGTAAGCTATCGTTTTCCAATTATTGTTAATCTCGAAAATCTCTCCTTCATTTTTTATTCGTATCTTCCTTTTACTTCAGTTTTCATGTTTCTTGAAGGTCTTTTAATTGTCTTGATTAAATTTCGTATACAATTTAATGTACAGCAAAAATTGTTTTATTTTAACACTCCAGTTAAATAATTATAATTTACGCTTGACAACAAACAACAAACAATTACTAGATTTCAAGATTGGTATTGTGTAACTATAGACTTCTGGTTCTATAGTTGTTTATGTGCATATTTTGTATTTCGACCTATAACTCAAGCTATACACTAAATGCATTCAACAGAAATGCTGGTTATCCTAGAATCTGGAGGATGAGAAGCAATAAACTCTTTTGCTTAAGTTTTGAAAAGAATTTGACAACATCAAGCATGAACATTGTGACCCCGTTACATATACTGGGTCAGTGGGATGCAGAGACGTTCGATACATACCAATGCGAAAATTTCGAGGTCGATCTATATAGGTTTTAACATGAAAAACTCGGTATATTAGGCACCTTAAAATGCATATTTTGAATTGGAATATTAACAACTATACAGCATCTTTAGTTTCTATATCGAAAATCGAATTGACATTAGTGCGTTAAATCCAACACTAATTGGTTAAATTATATACAACATTTTTTTGATTAATTTTTACTTTAATTGCCATTGTAAAAAATAATTTAAAAAGGCTGTATAATAAAGGGATTTTTATGAAAATTGCGTGGGAACTTATGCGTACAATTTTCGTTTCCAAGCAACAAACGCGCGCCGTTTCTGAAACTGCGCGTTAGAATCATCCCCAGTATCGTTGCTACCAACGTCGCAGTTGCAGTGTATCTTTAACACGTTGAAAGTTTTAATATTACAAAATAATTCAATAAGTAATTGAAACATGACAATCTTATTAAATCCATTTACGCGTGTGGTTTGTGCTGATAGATGAAAGAAGTTAAGGGATAGTGGATCCTTACGTGACCACCGGATGGGCCTCCCAGCCGCACTCTTATCAGGGAGCGGTGGGAGGACCAGTCTACTGGTGTGATCGTTCCGGAAGATCTTCTGATCCTGTAACGCCAATTGGTGGACCTTCATTGAGACAAGTGGATAGTCCTTTCCATGCAACATGTCCTGTGCACAGTCCCTTTAGATTTCGCTTTGTAAACGGGGCACTTGATTGTTATTCGCATCATCAGGTGAAAAATTTATTTTTACTTGGTGTCTTAGGGTCATTTTCGTCGAATCAAATTATAGCTTGAATGTAGTACAAAATTATGATTAGACACATAAAATAAAAGACTAACAAATAAATTCGTTTAATTTATTTTTTAATCATTCATGATGTAGAAAACAGTAGCTTATTATTTTTATAGCAAAATTATGTCAATAAACCTCCCCCAGTTGTCGTGGCGTAAATGAATGTGTGCCGAACGATTGAAATTATTTTAAACTTCATTTCAGGGGAACCTTTATTTTAAAAGAATTCTTATCAAAAACATTTCAATTCAATTATTTCGACTTTGAATTGCATTCTTCGAGGCAATATTACTTGATAGAAAATTTCAAATTTGCTTACATATATAGGTATAAAATTGGAATAATTGTAGTAATGTTGTGTAAAATTTCGAAAGTACTCTAAGTAGTATTCTTGTAAAATAGGTGTTACCTAATATTTTCATTTATTGTGGAAATTAAAATATTTAAATTTATAGATAATTTATTCATGTTTGTTGTAACTAATACCAGTATTTCATAAATTTGAATAGGTTTATCCAGTTATTGTAAGGGTTTGATGTTTTAAAAAGTAATTGATTATTTCACAAGAAAATTACCTACTGAATCTAGTGGTAGTGATTTGACTATGAACTTGAAAAGTGGCAAGCTTTATTGTCAGCTACTCTCAAAATTAGTGTGTCGTGGTTTAAATTTTACTTTAAACTGTGGCTATCTATTGCTTTTCGAAACAAAAAGAACATTATATGGGTCATTTTACCGCAAAATTTTAAGATAATATTGAAAATCAAATGATTTGTGATTTATTATACTACTTTAGTTAGAACAAAAATTGAGGACATCTAGCCAGTCTTCACATTGCAGGTTGCCCCAGTTATCAAATTGTGCCGATAATAAATTTTTGCAGCTTTTTTTTTTTAATTTTATAAAAAATACTATTCAAATTATCTTAAATATAGATGGTTGATATGATATGATATAAGATGGATAGATATCGAACATAGTATCACATTAAAACTGAAATTAAATAACAGTAACATTAAGAGGGGGGACTGATTTCAAAAAGGGGAATCGTGGTGAACAGGTGGCGCGACAATAGAAAATCAACGAAATACAAACAAGAAACTTTTACGGATATAAATCTAATTATTAAAACTCATGTAATTAATAGGATTAATTTACGAAATGGGAATATTTGAGCTTTCTATGATGAACATACACGAAAATGCGAGCATATGAATTATGTTAACATAATTAACAGATTTTTTTAACGAAACTATATGATTCCCTGCTTTACAAAATAGAGAATTCAATTCCAGTAGTTGAAAAGATTTTAAAAGAAATTAAATCAAAATATTGTTGTTAAAATCCTGAAATTGAATTTTATATTTAATAATAAAGCAAGATATGACATAGTTTCGTTTCGTTCTTTTTTACCGCCAAAGTACCAAAATATCTTTCTATTATTACGTGAAATTTCCATTAAAATGCTGTATTGATGGACGTTTAAGTACCTACATGTAATACAAAATATTTAAATATTATGCGATATGACATACAGATGATATTATGTATCCGTGTATACTTGTTTGAAGTGTAAAGTGACTGAACTTGACCCATCAATCTATTTTTTTAAATATATTTTGGTTGTAAGAACTTATTTTCAGAAGTTTTTTTTACAAAAATCTGTTTTTAAAAATATTAATTTTTTTTTGAAAAAGGTGTCATCGGTTTGAATTTTTAATTAAAATTTTCAGTCATTCGAGAAAATATGGCTTTTTTTTTATAAAATCATTTACCTATGTGTAATAACTAGAATGAAAATTTGCAACACTCGAGAAAAACATTAAAAGATGAAATTGCTTTCCTTTACTAAAATTACAATTAATTTACCAACATGACAAGTCGCGTGTGATTGTTCAGAACATTGATTTTTATTAACCCTCTTTCTCTTAAGGGAGGAACGCAGCATCTTCATTATTCTATGATGTACCGCGACACTGAATCTATTAGTAATTTCATTACTTTATGAGGTACTTGAAAGAGAATTCTACCACATCAAAATTAGAAAAACTTATTATAGTAAACACTCTCTTAACCTTCAAGAATGTCGAGTATTGCTGGTTTGGAAGGTACAAAGAGAGTTTTTAAATTAATAATAGAGTTTATTAAAGCTCATAATTTATTTATATATTTTGATTAATGAAAGAAAGAACATTTTCTTTTAATAGCTTCATTCGTGACGCAGATGATAATATAATCTTAAAAACGTGTAACTTGTTGAAAATTAATATAACGAAAAAATAAGACAAAAGATTTATGTACCTATTTAAATGAAGTAGCTGATATTATCAAAAAAGTATTTAAATGACACTTTGTGGAAGACTATTGTTTTCGTGCCTGGGTGAAATTCTTTTCAAGTTTATAGTGAAGAAAGCATGCATTTTTTACATATTACTTCTTTATTCTATTATAAGTTTTTCCGGATTTTTCCAACTTTAGCTCATTAGCATAACTTCTCAAAATTCTTGAGTAGATGAATTATATTGCAATTTCATCATAATTAATTACTATTTTATTAAAGTCTTTGTGGTTGTTATTCGTATTTCTTTTTATTTAAACTGAAAATTTTTGTTATAAAAGTATTCATCATAAGAAACTTACTAAAAATGGGAATAATAATGTGCTAAGACTTGGGTCTTTTATCAATATTTTGGTTTATCTTGTGAATAAAAAGCTATTCACTTTTTTAATATGCTTAAGTAACTATATGTATTATATGTATATAACAATATTTGAAATATTATATTGTTGTTGCGACCATTGTCATTCTAAACAAATCTAATTTAAAGCGACTATGGAATTAATACTTACTTAATAATTCTTAAATTCTATAACTCTGACAACAAAAATGGACTGTTCGTCATTCTCACCCTAAATGATATTTACTCATTGGGTCTTGAATTTTGATCATGATTTATTTTGGAAGATTGGCATTCTGTTATTAGATTATTTTGAATATTCTCACATTTTGGGGATGGATCTTGATTTCTTAGATAACAGTGAGTGGCTTATATAGAGTGGCCGGCTATTATTCCAGTGAAAATCATGTGTGATTCTAAGGTTTTGCAAATCATGATTCTGTTTAGTGTTAAATTGTTGTTTAATGTCGTATATAACAGTTAAAAAATAGGTAGCACTGATTATTACTCCATGAGGCGTATTTAAAGATTCGTAATTAATTGATTACTTATTAGACGTAAAATTTGAGGGAAGAATTATTCATTTCAAGAAATATTTTGTTACTAATAACAACCGTGCAAGTTTTTCTAATTTATTATATCTTGGACTTTTGCGATTCTTGTTTGAAACTTGAATTAAAATCAAATATATTTGATTATATTTTGAATTTGCCATTAAATCATTGAAATTTAATAATAATAATAATAGTTTATTTCCATTTTATTCTGTGCCTAATGTATTGTCTTTTATACATATAAATTTTTTGAAATGCATTGTTAGCAGTAATGCGGCTGTACTTCATACCCAGGAACCCTGATCCAGGGTTTTTTTTTCTCGGCTATTACTTATACTATGTCTGATTTTATCATTTTGATAAAATTTAAAAAATGTAAAGCAAGAGTCAATAATGTTTCTTATATAAATACTAAAAAGTGACATTTTATTTTATATTATATTGTGTTATGTATTTTACACGTATGTATTACACAAAATAATAGTTCTTATGTGAAATTACATACGACAAATGAATGTTTAATTTCTTCAATTATATAATATTATAAAGTACTAAATGTTTATTATTACAAATTAATTAACTTGTCATATTAATAAAACCTGGCACTTAAACTTTTAAAATCTTACAGTTGAAATTACGCTGGTATAATTTAGTAAATTACTACGATGTGCTGTGTGAAATAAAAAGTAATTTTGGCAAATCTGTATTTTATTCTTCTATGTTCTTTGACAATAGTTTTCACTCTCTTTGAATCTAATTCTTTAAATCAAGATTTGAAATAGTTTACTGCGTAATATTCAATAGCTTTAGTGGTCGTTCACATTGGACATTTAAATTATTTATTTAAAATATTAAAATAAAAAATTATATGTTTTATGCAGGTTTACATTATACTTTTTATACGAGTATGGTGCATACTTCGAGATTATTCATAGTTGAAATACATATTGCGGCTAAACTAATTAGAAAATTTTTAATTACAAAAATAATATTACCAAAAACACGTAGTTGTACAGTAACATTGTTAGAAATTTATCACATTGCCATTGCATCCTTACCTTATTTAACTACGTAATGTGCACTCGCTTGCGGTTTATATGAACTTTTTATGTAATTTTAAATTGTAATAATAAAATTCGGTTTAGTTTTTTTTATCACATTAGATTTTAATTAAATTCAGAAATAGAATGTCGGTTTTGAAAATTGATGTAAATATTACAAAACGGTTTTTTTTATTAGTACCTACTTACTGTTTAAAATTACACATATACTGTTCGCTTAAACCGCAATGTTGCTTGGCCCTTAGGTAAACTAGCTTTCTAATAAAAGAAACCTCTCTCAACTTCGCTCTATTGTACCCCTGTCTGTCTCATATTTTACTATCTCCTCTCAGGGGCCAAGTTATGGCTAGACACTTATGCGCATCTCAGAAATGGATAATTTGAATTATAAAAATATAAAATAAACGGAAACTGGTTTTGCAATAATCTAATTTTTATGCAGAAATTTAAGTTATATTATACTTGAAAAAACAAATAAGATCCTTGAGAGGCAAGCGGTACAGAAATTCTGATATACAAATCAATAGTTAGAACTTTCTTTGGTACGAGCGACGAATTGAACAATCTCGTTGTATTTGGTTTTCTTCAAAGTTTTCCTCGCTACAACCAAGTAAAATTATAAACAGTTTTGTCTTGTAAAACCCACGATTAAATGTATTTTAGAAGCAAACCGAGGTTTCTCTGGGATTTTCCTCATATATATAACAGCTTTCCGTAAAATTTTGGCAATTTTCCAACAAAGCATATTTAAAATTTTGTCATTTAATTTGTTGACCTATGTACTCGTGTGAAGTACCACTACAAATCAAATGAGGATAAATTTGACAATTACGTGATGTTAACGTAATTTCAAATATAATTCAAAACATACAATTAATAATAATTTATATTTATTAGGCGTTTGCTTTAATTGAGTGCGAACGTTTAAACACTATGAAGTGAAAACTATGCAGTTTGGAGCGTTCTAAACACAGATTAAACTTTAAGATACACATAATAAACAAAAATATTTTTACCTACCTGCTATAATTAATTTTGGATTAATATTATAGTTAAATATCACAAATTATTACTTTATAGCTGTAATTTGTGAAAATTACCATTGCTATTTTATATTTTAATTATTTACCCGAAAGTATCTCTGAATATGTATACCAATTTTTTTTGCATTTTCAGATCTAACGGCGAATTGCTAATTCAGTAATTGACACTACGATAAATTATAAAGTATCAAATTAGATCAATATTTAGCTAGTAAATATAATTAAATTATACTCGTATGTGTTTATTTAATTTGGTTATTTATTTTAATTAAATATAATATGTAGTTAAAATTTTTTTAATTATTTTTGATGGTATGTGAAAGAACTTAAAAAATTTCTAATTATAAATTTAATTGAAATGGTTGCTGTAAATTCCATTTGCTTTAAATTTAGGAAATGAAACTGGAGCAATATGAATTAAAAAATACTAATTAATTGCATTTTTGACAAATTTTTAGTATTGCAAACTTGGGAAATACGTTTCAGAAACGAAGCTGAGTTAAAATGAACCAATTAGTATGTACATAGTTATTATGAATAATTTGATAAATCAAACGTACATCACAATAAGAATTTAAAATTTATAAGACTTGTTTAACGTTATACCGTTTTGTTGCATACAAGGTACCTATTCAATTTATATGACACAGCCGCAAGCTTTCTCTTAGTTTAATATTAAATTAGTTCTACAGTTAATTCGCGTTCAGCCGGCATCAAGACCCCCAAAAGGAGAACATAGAAATGCCTCGTTCCATCCTTTAATAAAAGCATAGTATTTTTTCCTAATTCATAATTAGCCGGAAAAATTCAATCTTGCGGCTTGTTCACGGTAGCGGTTACCGGTTAAACGCGAATTTATTTTACTTATATGTAGTATTATGTTAAAATATTTTTATTACAGTTTTAAAAATAGATCAAAATTTCTGCTCGGGTTAATCTGCATTTTCAAGTTATAATACTGTGTTATATGTCCATATTATCTCCCAAAGATTTAAAAACTTTAAAAAACATTTTTTTTGTATGTGATATCAGCTTATCTATGTACACAACAATGTAAAATCAACAGTCGATTTATTTAAAAAGGCAATAAGAGCACAAGAGCAATTTTTCAATCCAGTTATGTTCCTTTCTGTTTAAAAAAAAATTATGATCTAGTAAAATGTTTGCATGTACCATTTACGGAAAACGTACGAAAACTCTCATATGTTGTGTTATGTGTGTGCGTTATCTTCAGCGATACAACAAGACTTCCAACTTTGAAAAAAAAGTATGAGAGTATTACTTATTTATGAAGATAAACTAGTCGCTAGTATCCTTTTTTGGGTGCATACTAATAAAGCTAATAAAGTCACAAGTGTAATATTAGATTTTTTGATTGAAGTTTATGATTTTGCAAACATTGCATCAGCATTAATAATTACCATAGTTACCTCAATTTTGCTACTTATGGACTGGTTAAAAATATTTTTAAATTTTGGATTTAACAGAGTTTGTATGCTATACTGTGCTCATATTTGTAGTTAATTTAGTATAGGTATAAATTTGCAAATATGGTTGTCAAAATGAAGTTGACGATGTACAAAATGTTTAATAAAAAGGCAATTTACACTACATACAAGAGGTAGAAAAACTTCTTACTTCAAAAAGGTTTTTGATGAAATTCTGAAATTGTCTTTCCCGGACAAAATTAAATTTTTTCATGTCTTTTTATTGTAAAAGGCATGAGTCCGTATAACAATTTTTTATTATTGGAGGAGTTTTAATTTTTGCGAGCTTTTACTGGAAATGCTGCAAAATCCATAAGGACTATGGCAAAAGTATATAATGACATTTTTAAATTCTGTAATATCTATATTATATTTAAATCTAACATATTAATATAATAGTAGTTTATGTGATTGTAATTGCCCATACTTTCTGCACTGATTTAAATTACATAATAAGCCACTTTTACGCATTAGTGCGGAAAGTGATTTCACCAGTGGTGAAAATAAATTAGAGAAACTGACGGTTATTAACATTACTGGACAAATATTGAAAGTTGACCTATTATCACAGTAAACAAATAAATGGGGGAGGGGTTAATATTCAAAATATTTTAACCACGGACCAAATCACTGCTCATTGACCATGAAACAAATTCTTTTAATACAAAAATGGGAAAATAAAATCGAACGATAACTTCGAATTTTACATTACCTTGAATTCTTAATTTTTATTTTACAAATCTTATCATCAAAATCAATTATAAATTTCCAATTAACTTCGCAATTTTTACAATTTTAAATTACTCGAAAATATCATCAAACCCAAATCCAAATCAATTAATCTCATTTGAAAATGTACTGATTTTGTTCAATTTTTTAACAAATTCCAAAGAAACAATCAAAACTTTTACTCGCTCTGAAAGCAAAATCTCAAAAATATAAAGGAGACAAATTGGTCTCCGATCGTTCCAGTGGCCATCTTAACGGCAAAATACTTTGTTTCGTAGCTTAACTCAAGTTGCTCAACTGCAATGCCGCAAAACGATCAATATTTAAATATTCACAAAACCAAAATTTAAATATTTACAAAATTCACAAAGTAAAAATACAAAATTTCGAATGGGGTCTTGGAATTAAATTTCTTTTAATTTGTGCAAATTTTGATTATGTTTAGATTGAAAATACTTAAAATTGGTTTTTGAATTTGAATTTGTTTTTAAAATCAAAATCCATGTTGGAATTCAAAATATTTTAAAAAACAGTAACGTGCATCTACATTTTAGAACTTTTTTGGGCGTTCAAACTACTTATTTATCACGTATTTTAATTTTGAAGCTTTGTTGCTATTTTGCTGATATTATTGTCCCTAGTTTATGTGTAATAACCTTCAAAGAAAGAGGAGTAGGTCGGATATTTTTAGTTTTGAAGTGAATTAGTTATCCCATCCGAACGAGAAAGATAGGCTTGACTCCCAGAAATGTGTTTTCAATTTACTTAATTTTATCAAATGTGCAAAGCGATTATTTATTTTTCAAACTTATATTAGAAAATCTACAAGCATTTGTTTTAAAAATATTTTTGTCATTATCTTTAGTTCAATATTTTAATTTGTTCGATATACCTTGTAATTAATGATCTTTGATGTTTTAATTAATTAAAAGTTAATATTGTAGAATAAGCAAAGGTAAGTCAAAGCATAATAACATGTATGTATAAAACCCGGGTGGAAAATCTCATTACTCTATTATTTCTTCATTTTTTTTATACCGTTTAAATATGTAAAAAATTAACTTTTTTTTTAAATTATAATTAATTTTATTTTTATTTAACTATTTTATCGTAATAATATGTTGCACTTTGATTTATGAATTCATTATTTTAAATATCCATTTTATTAATCAAATATAATAGGGAGTCGTAATTCAAATAAAAACTATGGATTTTCAAAAAAAAACATGCGGTAGAAGATATAATATTTTACGTGACAATTGCATCTTAATTCTTACGATTGGCTTCCAGCAAACCTGATGTACTCCCGGTATAATAATGTACGTGTTACCAGCTGGAAGTTACTTATTGTTTCAGTGTGAAGGGTCCACTAAAAGTATCAGTTTGATCTCGCATTTTACGTGTAGAATCCGAAAACCGCCTTTACATCTATAGACTTTTATTATATCATATTATATTATGTCTCAACATGTAAACGAATGAAGTTATTTAAAAATATATAGATTCACCAAATTGCACAAATTGACTACGATAGCTACGTTGAAATATAAAGAAAATTTATTTGATAGTCAATGCACGTTATACATAAGCAAACGTCAGTTTGCAATATTCCACCAATCACTTTTGAAACAGCTTTGCTCTTTTGTCAGTTCATGACATGAAACAAGAATGCATATATTTCCTCATGAAAACGCATTAAATATGTCGAATGCTTTCTTTATATATTAAGAAAGTTAATTTTTGAAAATAAATATGAAAGAAAGAAAAACTTATATCGTTTATCTTTGATTATGCAATATTTTCAACTTTAATAATTATTATTTTTCATTTAAGATCACAAATTCTCTAATTGAACATTATTGAACACTAATTGGTACACTGCAAAAAAAATGTTATGTAAAATTACATAGAAAATCATTGACAACTTTGTAACCTATTATGATAATCTGTGTAAATATCATTCGAGATGTAGTTTTATATACCTACTCAAGTAAAATGAGTAAATATGGGAACTATAGAAATACTTGTTGGGTGTAAATTTACATGTGATATTAACTAGTAGGGATATTTGAAATTCTGAAATTATTATACCACAATATAACAGTAATAATACAATATTTACTAACAAAACAGCAAAAAAAGGAATAAACTATTATTTAGTTTTGAGGCGCCGATGAACTTGAGTTTATTATTCAAAGGGCGAGTCAAGGTTTAAAAAGTGGCTCTTTGCTCAGTAGATCATAAAACATCAGACTTGCTTTGCAACAAGCCAATCAATCAGTGAGTTTAATTACCTAATTAGTAAATTCAGTTATTATTATTTTAAAAATATGTAATTCCCTATTTTATTTTTAGTACTAATTTTATTATATATTATATTAATTAAGTTTATTTTTGTCTGAACTAAAATGAAACTCCCTAGTCAGATAAATGTATCATAATAATTATATTTGTAGGTGAAGCTTATCTCTTATCGTTCTGACATTGTACTAATTTTTAATGCATTACTTTGCTACACGCTACGTTCCCTGTACTAAAGTCCGTTATTTATGACGTAAAACAAAAGTTTCATTACGAGAACTATAGTTGTTTATCAATAAATGGCATAAAGTCACGTTTTTCTGACGTTGCCGTTGGGAGAAAAAGTTGTTTTTTTGGATTGCAAAAGGTTACTCTATACATTTCCCGACCTTACTGTATATGGAACAGTAGCAGTCATTAGCTACAATAACACGTGTAGAACTTGGAGGAGTTTCGGTTTATTACAGCCCTGCATTCGATCACGTAATAACAACTTATCTCTCGAACCACGTTTTCTTTCATCACATTCAACCATCTGCGGGCGCGTTTCTTAAAACTTTTCATTTTTTTACCGTTTAATTTTTACTTTTCACATATTTTTTGTTTTGTCGCATTAACATTTTATTCTTATTCAAGTTTTGGGCAAAAAATCACTCAAAAATTGAACAAAAATGATCAGATTGGTATACGGATATGTTTTTTATGCAGTATGAATCAGTAATGTGTAATGTATATTTTACTACTACTAGTTGCACGTTCCACTTTGGTCATAATATGTTATTTCAATGGTTGCGAACTTAACTATGTAACTAGTTTATATTTTAGGTTTTTAATTTCTTGACAATTTTCTTACAATACCTAGCTGGATCTTCTACACCAAAATTTATCTGCGGTTTACCCCTCAAATAGTAATTTATTACATTAGCAGAAAGAAGATTCGAAAATTTTACCAACTATTTTATCAGAAATACATAAGTACTTACCTGTCTATATTACATAAATAAATCGCCTTTGATTTTTGATTTACAATTTGTTTTTTCCTTATTTTTTAATATTTCTATCTGGCTTCTCTATTCTAAAATTCTGAAATAGTTTTCGCTCAATCATTTATTACAAACAAATACATTCAATGAGCGAAGGTTTGAAGAATAATATATATGCATATAATTTCTCAGATATCTTTATCATCGAGAAAACAAAGGAAGAGCAAAAGAAGTAAATAAACTGCAATCGTGTAGTAGTTTTCTGTTTATTTTTTACAATCATTAAAACACAAAGTTTATATAGTGATTAGATGAAGTAGAAGGAAAATATGCATGAGTTAAAGACGTATATGCAGGCAATATTTTGCAACGAACTTGTAAGGGTGAAAACTTTCGGTGTACCGTCAATTCCTCGCGGTCAATTCATCGCGCGACAATTCCTCGCGGTCAATTCATCGCGCGTCAATTCGTCGCCTGCGTCAATTCATCGCCTGCGTCAATTCATCGCCTACGTCAATTCATCGCCAGCGTCAATTAGTCGCCTGCGTCAATTAGTCGCCTGCGTCAATTCGTCGCGTGCGAAAAGTCATCAATATAATTATTGTACATTTCAGTATTAATTTAAGATCGTTGTTCTTATAGGATCTAGCAATAGAATTAGTAATTAATTAAAACGGGATGTTGGAAACTTCCAACATTATTTTCCTGTAGTTTTTTTGGTAAGAAGTGAAGTGAATTTTCTAATAAAATTTGAGAAACTTTTCTCTTAATTCAGAAATACAAGAAATTAGATTCCAGTCTGAAGTAGATAGGTAAATACTATTATGCATTATTTATTTCAAAAGTGAAAGTATACGTTAATACTGCGCATAATATATGGACAGCAAATGGTATATTTGTC
The DNA here is from genome assembly GCA_947369205.1 of Cantharis rufa. Taxonomy (NCBI): domain Eukaryota; kingdom Metazoa; phylum Arthropoda; class Insecta; order Coleoptera; family Cantharidae; genus Cantharis; species Cantharis rufa. Next base: position 33,512,796 of record OX376304.1, read on the forward strand.
ACTGAAGGATTAAACGTCATGGTACAAGCATATTTAGTGGTCCCTTATGAAATAATAAAACTATATTTTGCGTTATGGCGTAATTTAATGTTTTTACAATAAAAAATTGATGAAAATGTGAAGTAATAAAAAATGAATGGTGACTACAAAACTTCAACGAATATTGTGGTTTAATATGTTTTATATGCTATTATTTGTCTTCTTATATTAAAGAATACCCGTACATTAGAAAGCAGGTGCAAAAGTTGTAATAAATTTGAAAAGTGACAGTTGTTAAAAAGTAATTATTTGAAATATTTATGTACGAAAAAACTTTTATCAAAATTGTCTGCGCTAGTTATTATTGATAGAAGACAGCTGAGTTGCTTTCATTTAGATGAAATAGTTACTTTTGCATATAACCTGTGAATGTGTACTGGTGGTCTGGACGTGTGTTGCTTTATCTTTATCAATTAAGAATTTAAGAAATTAATCCTAAATTTCTTTAATTACCTTTAATTTATTATTATTACTTTGCTTTGAGAGAAACTTTCTAATCTCTCTGACGAAATATTTATTAATTTGTAAACATTTTACTCGAGGACCTAAGTAAGCTTGTGTTTAATTAATTTAATTAAGATTGTGTTTAATTACCCCCATGCAGTGTTTACGAAAAGAAAATTCTACAGTTGGCTTCAGTAATACTATAAAGTACCTAATTTAGAAAAAGTTGATAATTTTCCTTATTTTAGACTTTGACAGTCATGTTAACGTGTATTCTTTTTCTTTAATGATTTTGACATGATTTATTAAATTTAAAACTGGAAATTAAAATTCTATACAATAGTAAAATTACATAATTAATTAAATAAAATAATTAAATTACTATATAATAATAAAATTGTGTTTGTCGAAAATGGAAGCCGAAGCCGACCAGTCTTACAGGAGAGAAAATGTAAAGCTACAAGTGCTATCGGCGATCTACCGCGTTACTGTTAGTTTGGAACAAAATGTAATTTGTAATTACGTAAAATTATTAGAATTGTAATGATGAACTGAGGTTTGCTTTTTTACATAAAATTTTTATTTCTGAAAAGAACCGAGTGCTTAGGCATCCATTTCTTTAAACGATACCGAAAAATATATCGCCTTAAAGGTTATGAAATATTTCAAAAGTTTTATTGAACAAACTGTTTTGTATTATAATCAGATATAGGTAAAGTTGTGGGGTTGAAATACAAACTTTTGTTAGAGAAATAAACTTTTACTTAATGTTTTATAAAATAACACGAAACATTTTTGGTGTCATAAAAATGGATATAGCCTAATTTATAGAATACGCTTTAAGGATTAAATCAAAAGAAATATTGTAATACGATATCGAGTTTTGTTCGGGAATATCAATATTACTGATTTATATGTAAAGAAGGAAAAAGCAGGCAGCTATGTTTATCTTGGTATGATCTAAACGTCAGCCAAAATTTATATTTGGTCTAATTTGTAGAAGATATTTGAACTTTTGCATTTTCTGACTGAATTTAGTAAGAAATTCTTGCTTACGCTGCGCTTTCCTGTTAATGTCCTGATAATCGCACATATCAAACTACGTACTGAAATTGTTTAACATGACATGGCTGCTAGCAATCTAGTTGGCAGCAGGATATTTATTCTATATGCAGTCTATTATTAAACCTGTTATAACTACTCTGCATTTTGATTATTATTTGTCCGAAATGGGACGTTTTGATCTAGCCATTATGCTCGGTTGTTTTGATACAGGATGGTTTACCACCGAATATATTCCAAAAATATTGCAGTAAACATATTATGTCAAATATTTTACCTTTAAGTGTAGTAAGAAAAGAAAAATTGTAAAATTATTTTATTTATTTTTTATATAGGAAAATTTTTGATAACCAGATAACCATAAGCAATTCTTATGCAATCAGAAAAGAATTTGATTGGAGTAAGATAATATTTGCAAAAGTGATTTTATTTGATGGTTAATAAAGAATAAATCGAATTTAGAGACTTGTATGAAATTAAAGAGAGTTATTGATCAGTAATAATGGATTTTTATAAATAAAGGGACGAAGCTTATTTTGCGCGTTGATAATTTACATTTGAATAAAATTTACTATTACATTTATTTGGAAAGTTAAATTCGATTTATTTTAAATATTAAGATACATTTTTTTGATTTGGAAATTGCACCCTTATATTTAAGGGAAGATTAACAATTCTTTGATTTATTTTGTTAAATTAATACTGTTTCTTTTGTATAAATTAATTATTTTGAAATTTGTAATTACTTATTTTTGAATTCACTGGTTTTCCCGCCAACCAGTTAAGGTGACAGTGGTCAGTTGTGAAAACCAGGTTTTTTGGTTTAAATTAAGTTAATTTGAACAATTGGAGTTCGGTAATTAGGTTCATTGATTGAAGGAAAAATTTTATAATAATAGTGAAATTGAATTGAAGCCGTCATGAAGTTTAGTGTTCCCATTTTGTACATTGAGGATTTTATTAAAAATTTTGATTTGGTTTTGAATTTGGTTTTAATTTAATTAGCTCGGCAAAACTATGAAGATTTATATTTTTATGGAGAAGCCAATATGAAATTATAAAAAGAAAACATTACATTTGTGGCAAGCAACGTGGGGCATTAGTAAACATTTTTACTAATACTGAATTTTTTTGAACTCACTATTTTGACCCTGAGATTGACTTGGAAGAAAAAGAAGCAGAACAACAATATTCCGGTCTAGTAAAAACCATTGAAGAGCAATCATCCAATCCGGAATATAAAAGTATTAGAAGGAGCAACACAGAAATGGGTGAACCACAAGCAAAAATTGAGAAGGAAGAACATAAACTAACATTACTTTATTTTAACTTTACATTACATTTAATATGATGTTAAATTCAGAAAAAAAAGAAAGGCAGACAACGAAGAAATGAAAAACTTAATAATAATTACAAATAAAGAAACAATAGCCAAGATTTAAGAAAAATTAGAAAAGATAAAAAAAGAACTTACAGAAATAATAGAAAAGCAAAATGAAAACATAAACAAAAAAATACAGGACCTCCTGACGGATTTAACCACTAACACTGAAGGAAAGGATCAAGAGATAAGGCAAGAAATAATAACGAAATTAGTCAAAATAGAGGGAAGTTTGACTAAATTTAAATTCAACAACTAAAAGTATCCACGACGAAAAATTATTAGAAATAAAAATCGAAGTCCGAATGATCCAATTTGGAAATGGATGTGATGTAAAACTCAAAACAGCTACATAAATTATGAAAAATAAATCGAACGTTTAAACCGGGGTTTAAACACGGTAACTGGATGAAAATCGTTGATGATGTTAAAGACCCAAAACTGCGAAGACACAAAAAGGAGATGAAAACCAAGATACCTCCAAGGCATCGGACATCAACAACCAAAATGATCCTATGAAAACACGTCCGATGGGAAAATTTTGATTTTAAATTTTGGAACATGACCGGTAGATTGTTTTTGTTTTTAACCCTCGGTTATACAATAAAAACCAGAAGGGTAATGTCGTGTTCCAAAATTCTCGATTCAATTTTTGATTTATTTTATAAAATGAATACCGTTTTCTTTTTGTATAAATTAATTATTTGAAATTTGTAAATATTTTTGAACTTACTGGTTTTCTCGCCAACTACTGAAGGTGGCAGTGGTAAGCGGTGAAAAACTTGCCAAAAATGATCGCAGGTAGCGAGACGCATAAATTTGTGTCCTGAAAATTGTTGAAATTATAATTTGAATTTGGTATTTTTGAGAATAAATTTTAAATTGATTAGTTTTGCATAAATAATTCTAATTATTTTGAATATTGAAAACTGTCCCAAACTTAAATTGGATGATTTTGAGAGATTAATTGATTTTATGGCAGTATTAATATTTGTAAATTAAATTAAAGGTATCGTCAAGTAGGGTTGATATCATATCGCATGTGCCAGAAGTAATTTGGTCGATTTACTATCCTATTTGATATGGGATTTTTATTAACATTTGAAATTAATTTAATGGTAAATTTGAATTTGGATAAAGTAGGTGAAGAAACTATAAAAGCTTGTAGTTTTTTGAAAAAACCTGTCAGAAAATTAGGGACAATGAAAAAAACATTACAATATGATATATTGCATATTACAATGCATTGTATATTAGCAATTATATATGTTTTGTCTTTTTAATTTCTTGCGAAGGATAAAATATGTTTTCTAATATTTTAACATCGAATAATAATTTATAATTGCGGGCCACGCCACGCCATAAACATGTATTGGTATGCTTAAGTACTAAATTGTTAAGTAACAGGAAGTGGCTAGGTCGGTAAAATTGATTATAATTTTTTGAAATACATTATGAGGGGAATTGAAGAGAAATTTGTGCGGTAGATGGCGCGGAACGTTACGAATTAAAAAATTGGCTATAAAGCTTCATTATTAATTTCTGTATTAAAGTGATTACATATGTAATTATGGCGAACCATAAATCGATGAAGGAGGGCAGTAATCGTTGAGTGAGTTCTAAATCACTTGGGTAGAAAAAAATTACAAATTTATTTTTCACTAAAATTTTGTAAATTTTTAATTAAAACCAACTTTTCTTCTCTCAACTTCGGTTATAAATAGCTCTCTTTATGTATTGATGTTTTGCCAAATGTAAACTCTTTAATCTAAAAATTGCTAATAAGACCTATAGCAAACCAACCTTAATTAGTTTTCATTGTGAGATTTTAGCACTCTATTGCCATGGCCTGCCCTTATAATTTAGGGCGATTACAAATTTCCGTCTTTGATATTTTTAATATTTTTCGTATAAATCGTATAAATATAAATATCTTTTTGGTTTCGATTTCATTTTAAATTAAATTGTATTTGATTCCTCATTAAATAATTATAATAATTATAGGATTTCAGTAGAAGAGAAATATAATCAGCGAATATAATCAGAATATCACAATAAACTGTTTCAAACAAAATTATTTATTGAAATAATATACATGTACTTACAATCGTTTCTAAGAATATTATATTTTTCATTAGTACTCTATTGAATCTTCATTTTCATTGGATTATTTGATTCTGAGTATTTTAATGTGGAACTTGTTTTAGTTGAATAGATCTTATTTGCCGAATTATGTTTGTAATTGTTTAAGTAGGCATTTCAATCTTTGAACACATAAATTTATGGCGCACTATTTTACTATTTTATTATTCTTGTTTAATACTAAGAGAGTTGAATATAATGTATCCTATGAACTCGGTAAATATTGGTATTTCAAAAAATATCAAATAGAACCGCTGTTTCTCATATCATTCTCTAGCCTGCCCGTGTATGCTTAACGCCACACTGCTGCTCAATTCCTTTTCAAAATTTCAAGTGCCTTACACTATGCAGTGTGTATGAGGAAATTTAAGTAATGGGGGTGGTTTCCCGTTACCTTCTCCACAGGGCATAGATATAGATCTATGCCCTGTGTTATGTTATCTATGCCCAGGGCATAGATATAGATCTATGCCCTGTGTTAAGGTTCATTTAAATATTGCTTTTTATTATTTTTTCTAATTATGTTTCAAAAAGTGTAACTTTGTGATATTCAAAAGTGTGTGGAAAAGTACTACTTTTCCGCACTAGTAGGTAGTGCGGAAACTTTTATTTTCAACAATAATCCAAAGTTTTTCTAGCTGATAATAAGATGCTAACGTTTCCTCAAGTGGATTGGAAGGTCCTAAGTTCAATTTACCGCAGGAATAGTTGCTGTTCCTCAAATCACTTTATATCCTTCCCAATACGATACAGAATATGGTTAAATTCTGCTGCGCTTGTAATACGGTATACTTAAAAAAACTATTATTGCGGTGAAGTGAATCTTGACACTTGCGGGTGCGTTACCATCTCAACTATAGAAGACCTTTGGATTTTTGCTGCATAAACTAACTGAAGAATTGCACTGAAGATTCTAAACGCTGTTTTCCCAGAAACGGTTGCTCATAACACTTTTAAAAAACAGATGTGCACTTAATTTTAGTGCTCTTTCACTCTGCTTAAGCTTATTCCGATCCTAAAGTTACACTTGAAAGGTTTTCCTTGTTAGTTGAAAATGATATACGTTTTATATACATTTTTTATAAATATAAATTTAAATTTAAAAAAAAACACTCTAAAATTTTAGATTATGCTAACTTACTATTTCAACGCTGATTCTAAAATAAAATTGAAAATTTCATAAAACTTATCCACATTATAACCGATTTTATTTATTTCTAAAGCCATTTCCATGATGTTAAATAATTAATGTACCTACATTTAGATTTACAAACATCTTTCAAATACAAAATATAATTGGAAGACGAAAGAAAAGTTTTGGTTTTTATAATGTCTTTTATCATATAACATCTTTTTTGTATAATTTTTTTGTTAAGTGATTAATTAATTAAGAAACATGATTTTCTGAAGTCACATCTTTTCATACAGAATTATACAAATAATTCATAAGGTTATCATTATAATAATCATATAAGGTATATAAAAGATTTTCGTCAAATATCTATTTATATAATATGTAATATATGGAAAACTGTGACCTCATCAGATCAAATGAGATGCTATTTTTTTAAGAAGCTGTTAAATTGCCAAAGAAATCCTAAGGATTGTATTTTGTAAATTTTCTTTTGTCTAAGTACTCCTATTATTGTATATAGTTTGTTACTCGTAGGTGGGTGACCACTTCAAGAACACCTTGTCGCAGTTGTGGGTTGTGGTATCAGGCTAAATTCATGTCATTGGCAAAGACTAAACATTCTTCTTAGGTATCGGAAAACATCGTAGAATGTTATAGGTTATAAACCAGTTCAATGTAAATACTTGATCTAGATAATGTACCAAATTTATACATAAACTCATTCGTGTGCATAAATACATATTAATCATATGTCAAAAAATATCAAAAATGTAATAATTTTTTGTACTTATTCATTCATTTTTATTTAAACGAATGTCACGTTTGGAAATTGATTAAAGCGACGACGTGCTGCTACTTTTTTATGTATTTGTTTCAATCTATTTATTTTTATGCTCGAGTTATACCATACAATATTATGTAGGATAAAATTTAAATATTAACTACTACTGAATTTGTCTGTGCCGGGAAAATTTGAATTATTTGTAATTTTTTAGAAAATTTTTATTTATTATAGGATAGATAATAATTGGAATCAACTAAAGAATATTTTACAAACTTTACAACTACTTACTAACTGTTCAATTGGGAGTTTCCTTCTAAAAACTTCCTTCGTTTTTTTTTTCTAAACTCTTTCACTATTTCAGTATAATACTTTTTTAATGTACATACTTATTCCCTTCTAAAATTATGAATTTTGTGAATATTTTATTGATCAGCACTCCTTGTCTTATAATGATGCATACCTTTTAGTTAATCTTTCTTTTAGATATGTAGGTGTTTTATTTATCTCAATTTTATATATGAACTGCAATTTAAACTGAGCAATTTATTGAAATAATTGATTATCTTGGAATGGAAACATTTTAAAACCAAGCGTTTCCATTCCAATTTTTATTCTTCAGTCATTACATATTATTGTAATTTTTAAATATTATTTTTTGAAGTTCCTAAAATTTTTTAAAAATTATAATGATTCAAAACATAACATGAGATAAAAGGAAATTCTATGCTAAAATTTTATTTTTGGCACAGTGTTGTGAAAAGAAATATGCTGAGGCACTTTAGAACATTTTTTAAGATTTATTTGTTATATGAAAGCTTTTGTGCCAAATCAATTGTTTGACAAACGATTATTTTCAATATTATTTTTTGTGCGAAGCAGCAATAATCTACCTTTCTATATATACCTACACTATTGAATTGCTTTTAATAATAAAAATTAATAGTCCATTAAGGTAAAAAATCTTAATATATTATACTTGCATTTAACAACATTTTTATAAAATTGTTTAGTTTCTAATATATACATTAAAAAGGGAATACTGTCTGGTCATGCAGCTTGATAAACTTTGTAAAAGTTAGTTTAATTAAAAGATTATTTGAATATTATAATATTATTATGTACATCAATTTACATTAATGAATTTTATTTTTTAAAAGTATCTCTTTAACTTGAATTTTTTATTCTTATTCCAGGCTCTTTTACAAGCACATGATGTTGTGGCTCACGAAATTTATAGTGAAGATGCAATGCGGGTTACGCCTCCGCCATTACTTCCATACCTTAATGGCGGTGATGATTTGGAACCTACAAACGGCGAAGTCGAGATGGAAAACGTTACCAGAGTACGATTAGTACAATTTCAAAAAAACACCGATGAACCTATGGTACAGTAATCTTTAATTACTATTTTTCTCGATATTTGCTTCGTACATAAATAGTATAAATATAACAGCATTGTAGCTAAATTTTTCTAAATTCTGTTATACAGTTCTTTCAAGGAGAGATTAACATTACGTAATTTACGATATTCTTATAATTTAAGATGGTAATCGCTAATCAAATTAGTATTTGGTGTAATAACATTTTTATATAAAATAAAATGATAACTTTCAATGGCTGATTATACCGTTGAGATTAATTAATTGAATATTATTTTAAATTAATTTATTTATATGCCAAAAGTTAAACTAGCATTTTATAATATAACAATAAAAATTGCTATATTTTTCTTGTTATCCGTTCTACATAATATTTGCTTTGTATTAAAAATATGTACTGTAATTATAGTAATTTCATGTAGGTACGACGAATACGTAACTATCTCTATTGCGTAGTGACCTATTTTTTTGAAATGCTTGTATAAAACCTCTGTAGAAGTTATGTCGATGTTGTTTTTCGTAATATTACAGTTTCATATTTTTCTTTACAAGTGAAGAATGTTTGGACAGCGTATTTCTATTCACAATATTGGATTAGATACCAGAAAAGAAGATTTTACGTGCCATCTCATGCACAAGATTGAAAGCCAATAGATTTGCACAAAAGATCAAAAGAGGAAATGGGTACACGAGATATCTATTAATCACATACCTTTTTTATAAATAGTACCTACCGAAGAACAATAATAACTTTTAAAAATTTAAAATCGGTTTTTTTTTTATTTTTTGCAAAATGATTGAGAGATAAATAAACTTGAAATAATTTTTGTAGTTTCCAATCGACGAAATAATGTATCGTTTATTGGTTTATTAAATTACTGTAATTGTTGATGTAAACTAAATCGATTGGCAAGCAATTGAAAACCAATTTGGTTAATTAATCTTCGCTTCTTTTAAATAAATCACTAAAATAAATTAGAAAAAGTTGCAAGCTAATTTTATATTTTAATATTAATATTATGGTATAATTAATCAAAAGTTTGATAGGGATAATCGATTCACATCTTAAGTAAGTCTAACTTCGACAAACAAGTTTGTTTAAAAATCAATAAAAGGGATTTATTTTTTTCCTTATACAGGTACTCGTATGTTAAAAAAACAGCGAGTCTTTAAAAATTTATAAAAGTAAATGTTGATTTGTGCCCAAGAAATTAATTATTTCGTTTTTTTTTCTTTTAAGGGTATTACTTTAAAAATGAACGAAGACGGTAAATGCATAGTGGCGAGAATAATGCACGGAGGTATGATTCATAGGCAGGCTACTTTGCATGTTGGGGATGAAATTCGTGAAATTAATGGAATGCCAGTTCAAAATCAATCTGTTAATGCACTTCAAAAAATTCTTGTAAGCTTGATTTGTTTTGTTATTACACATAATAGTTTAACATTTGTTTTTGTATCTTTAGAGAGAAGCTCGAGGATCAATTACATTCAAAATTGTTCCTTCTTACAGAAGCGCTCCGCCACCATGTGAGGTATGTACGATATTTATGTTTAGCATGGATTAACCATTCTATTAGTGTATGTTATTCTATGTGCTCCATAATATATTTACATCTAAACATTCTGAACTAAACCTAACATCTGCTTTAAGTTGTTAGTTGTTATACTACGGATCACTTGCCACCTTCAAAATTTGAGGTTTATCTTTGCTTCTCCCATTGTCGCTTTATTAATTGAAGTTTAATTACGTTTTGAAACTGAAGTTGAGCTTAGAAAGTATTTCATTTAATCTGACGAAAGCGCGTCAATCAATAGTTTAAGTCAATACAGCAAAATTTAGTAAATAGGAATTTTTTGATAAGTCTATACTTTTTAGACTTATCATTTTTATTGAAAACATCAACTGACATTTATATCGTGAAATATAGCAATTTAAATTTGTAAATACATTAAACTTGCTTTTCCTGTATTACATTAAAAGTTTTAACAATATGCCACTATAATTTAACTCAACTTAGAGACAATGGTGGTGGGTTTTATTAATTAACTTGTAATAGTGCTGGCAGAAATGGAATTTTTTTTTGTCAGAAGTATGTTGTAAACTGTAATAAATTAAGGCAAACGGCACAAATACAAATGCTTATAATTTGTTATTCTTACTGTGACGTAATTACCGAGGCACTAATTAACAGTATATTATGCATCTTAGAAGTTCGGTACATGTTACAAAATTGAAGGTTTGCATATTTATAATAAATTAACTTTAGGTTAGCTCGTACGAGTTCAAGAATATTTCTCGACGAATTTCAATATATTTTATGTATTGTAAGGAGAGTCGGGTAACATAATGTATGGTAAATGCGCTATAAAGTCATAACGATTCTAGTGATATTTTTTGCACAAAAACGTAACACCACTACGAACGATATTACGATCATTAATGTACCGGCCGGTATCCAATAATGCTATTTGGAAACGATATTTTATAACAATAATTAAACCATTACTTGTAAAATTCAAGTTTAACAACGGGAATCGTTTTATTATCCTACCGCATATTTTTTGAATATTCCTTGTTTGTATTTTATTCTTTCAATCCGAGGCGGGTTACTGAAATCCGAAAAAGGAGACAGTTTTGTGCGTGATTTGAAACAGTTTTTTGTTTCAAATTTTGTATATTTATTGATTTACCAGAAACTAATATTCACTTCCCTTCTAATAGCTCCGACTGTAATCCAAAGTCGTGATCTGTTGAAATAGCTGGTAAAACCCAACCTTACAATGCGATAGTTTCTTTATTTGCGATTACAAATATTGCCTGTTATATTTAAAATCTCGTATACCAGACGATACAAACACTAACCATTTAATATAATATCAAAATAATACAGAAAACTTCAGTTGAAGACTGAAGTTCTAACGTTACAACATCTCACTTGCTCGTCGTTGAAGACAGACAGCAACCCACTTGAGAAGCACAGTTCAATTCAGTTTTCAGCCAACTGAAGCCTTTGATATACTATATATTTCTGTAACAATTAAATTAACGAACTTGCTTTTGCACATTAATCACTCGAATGGCAATACATTCCGCAATATTTCAAATGGGCTAGCTTCTCGTCAACTCCATAATTGTCTTTTGGTTTACCACTAAAAGGTCAAAGCAGAAAGCATGGAATTAAATATAACTAATTTAATAGTTCACGTAGATACCAATTTCAATCTCGACACAGAGAAAAAAGTCAACAGCGTTCGGTTAAGCGAACATCTTACCTACACGGATGAAATGGGACAACACACTAGGAAATTTCACCAAAATTTAAGTAATTTATACTATTTTGCTGTAATATTGTTTATTACTACAAATAACCGTATGGCGCAAAGCCTATACCGGTTGACGAGGAAGCGGGTGCCCGCGGTTCAAATCCTGGTCGCTTCGAATACGCTGCTGTGATCTAAAGCCCAAGATAAGATCAGTGGCCTATGGGGAAGGCAACGGGAAACTACTTCATTAATTAAATTCTCTAGTAAGTGATCTTGGCTTCAGCCAAGTTTGATCGCCAACGCCCATGGAAGACACGACATATTTTAGAAAAGGAAGCTTGTTTATTGTTATTAACATGTGATAAATATGATAAAATTTGTAAAAGTTTAAATTTTTTACGTAAGAAAATAATTTTTAAAAAAATTGCTACAATTAGAAAATTTTGTTGTCTTAATGTTTGATAAATAAAAATAAATTATGATAAGCATACACTGTAATAATCTTTGAAGTAAGAAACTTCTGTTTCATTATGGATTATGGGAAAATCTGCGAGAAAACTAGGACTTTCTTTGCCATTCCAAGAACACCATCGATCCAATGGCGTTTAATACCCAGCTAAGGAAATTTTCCGGAGAAAATCTTATGTTGTTACATTCGTGCGTTGTTGTAAAGGGAAATCTTAAAAAAAAGATTCTTCGAGACAACATTGCGCTGTTAGAGTAAACGGAAACCTAGGGAATTTGAGGAAATCTCTTAAATAGAAATCGGATACACAGAATTGATTAATATCTATGTATGACACTAAATTTTTTTACTCAAGGCGCTCAAACTTATTAAGATTGCACATGGGAAACCACTCGACATAATATAAATTATATTTCTCTACGTATGTACATATTTTTGGAAACGTTATAAAGGGAATGTATAATTATATTTTTAACATAATGATATAATTAAACAATTAATAATATATTCTTACGTATAACTAAGTATCTAGTAATAATTTAAAATTTGATATTGGAAAAAGCGAAATTTTATAATAATTTTTAATTTTATACATATTATATTACATATTATGTACTGTTAACATAATTATGTATAACCCATTTTTGATGTCAATGTATTTTATTTTAATTTATTAATCAACGTATACAATAATTTTCTTTCTTGACTTGTAATCCTTCGACCCTACTTCCAATAATCTTGACTGCGGGTAAGCTAAAGCTGTCGGCTGTAAAGACTGAGTCGATTTTCTTGTTTCCTGATTAATCCAGCTGTGAAATTATTCTGACTTTTTTAATTTAATTTTTTTTCGCAATTTTAAATATATTTGTAGAAATATCTAAATTTCCAGATTTAGAACAATATACTAAATCTGTGATAACTCGGAGCTCAATTAAAAGAAGATAAACTTTTAGGATTAGGACAATGGATTGTTAGGGTAATTTTATTTACGTATTTATCTTGTTTATTAAGTCAAAGAAGAGTCTTTTTTTGAAAACTAATTTAAATTGACATATAAATGTTTAATTCATTTTGAGATTAACAGATAATAATTAGAAAATCCCATGATTTAAATTTAGTCCAAAACTTCGGAAGTATTAAATTTCATAATTTCGAATTAACACAGATGTTTTATATTAATTTATTTTCTCACAAAATTAATTTAAAAAGTTTTATTAAGGATTCGACAAAATATAATTTTAATAACTTGGATGTTAAATTTATTCAAGATTTAATGAAGGGACGTTTTAAATGTTTATACACACATATGTACGTACACTAAATTGTTAATAACATAAATATGTACATTCAAACCCCAATTTTCAACAACGTTAATAATAATAAATCAATTAACTACAGTTAGTAGACTCCCGTGTCACTCGTTAATTGAATCACTTTATTTATAGCTTTGCAAATATTTTATTAATTCTTTAATAAAATGGCGTTTTAGAAATGATTTTTAACCATCATTATCGAGTGAAAAATACTATAATCATTATTTATAATTTTATAATCATTTCAATATAATAGGAGTATTTGTTTTAAACAACATACTTAATCAGTTTGTTAATTAACTACAACAAAAATGTTGTGCTATATTTCGTTAATATACTTTAGAATCACAGAACCCTTCTGTTTTAATATTTTTTAAAATAACGATTTGTCAACCATGTCATACATAATATTAATATGATAGCTAGTATGACACGTGACATGTTAGTCATGTCCGGTTTTTTGGACAATACAAACTTTTTAATTCCTCAACGTATATGGAATATATGAACACTGAATCACACGAGTTGTCTCACTTTCAGTTGAAAAAAAAATGTTTTAACTTTCAAATTTAGTAATAGTGAATACTTTTCGTGGAAAAGTCACTATTAGGGTAATCAAGAATCGATGCAATTGTTAAATAATAACCATTACACAACGAAAGCTGAAACTGCTGTTTTTCGCCTTATTCTGACCTATAGAAATATATCCCGGAAATAATAGACAATAAATCTGATGTTAAACACATTTTTGCTGCTTAGGTTCCCGAAGTGCTTCAGTTAGCAGCAAAAAATGAACTTAAAGTACCAATCGTAGAACAACATGTTTGTGACTCTAGAAAAGCTTTTTTATACTTTCAATTTTTAATTTGATTGCCCATTTAAAAAATTTTTAATTACTTTATATTATTTGAAACGCGAATGACCAGCAGTAAAGTGTACATCGCAGGCTTTGAAACGAAAAACCGTGGCTCTATGATCGCGCCAGCTATAATAGTGCTGTGATCTAAAAGTTGTATGAAAAGTGCATGAGTAGTCCACGGCATAATTTGTTGGATAGAGAACACTCGATGTAGTGATTATATTCAGTCAGAAATTTAGATTGATGACTTGATAATAAGTTTTTTAAAATAAATGACAAGAATTGGTGGTCTACTAGAAATTGAATATTAAATTGTTGAGAACCTAGTCTAGTATACACATTGCACTGATATTCTTTAAATTTTTGCTATAAACGCATTAAGGGCCGGTTCCACCAACTCTGATTAAATCCTTGGTTAACTAATCACGATTAATGGTTAACCGAAGTATTTAACCGACATTAACTTCAATGTGTTCCACCAAGCGTTTTGTATCTATGATTAGTTGACTGCTTTTACGTCGGGTTACCTCGGGTATAATCTGGCAAAGACTGTTCTGATTGGTTGATATATAGTCACAAGAAACTTTTACTAGAAAAAGTATGACGTATTTAATGAACGAAAAATTTAATTTCAAATATTAATATTATTTCAAATTTTTTAAAAGCTTTTATTTCAAAATGAGTGAAGCAAATTTCGTGCAAGTCGGGTATTGGATTTATATAAACTGCATTCGCAATATTTTCATCAAAATTAAATTGAGTTAATTTTAATCTTAATTTTATTTTTGAAGTGTTTCTGAAGTTAGAAAAACAATTATTTAAATTTAATAAATTAAATTCAAAATTAACTCAATTTAGAAGACTTGAAAATGTATAATAATTTATACGAAACATGTCTTAATAATAAATAACGAAGAAGTACGTTATTAGAAAAATAATATTTATAATTAACGGTAAATGAAATAAAAATTTCAAAAACCTATTGTCGACCGTAAATATAAATAATATTTATATTCAAACTGTCAACATTATCTTTACCTGTTTGCAAGAAATGCGCATGCACCTAGCATTAACCGTGATTAAACTCAACTAATCGCCCAAAATCGGTCGATTAGTTTGAAGGCTGTTTAACCATGATTAAACTGCTTTAACCATGATTAAATAAATGGTGGAACGCTCTTTTTTATTTAACCATGATTAACTCCAACTAACCGTGATTAAAGTATTTAACCAGAGTTGGTGGAACCGGCCCTAAGAGCCGGTTTTACAATAAGTTGGATAAACCTGGTACAACGTTTTGCCTAGTAAACGAATAACGTTATATCATAGGTTTTTCCGAATATTGTAATATCGCCTCTTTAGGCTAATATATTAATTGATTACTACTAAGTCGACGAAACGCTCATATTAACAGCATTATAGTAATAATTTGCTTATTCTGAAAATAATAATGTTATTGAATTGGAGCCATAAATCAATTCCATCTATACCGCTGTACGCAGGTGTGTTTGTGAAGAAAGCGTGAAACTGTTGTGAATGGTGTACGTAACGCCCGAATGCTTTTAACTAATACAAATAGAAATTGCTACACAATCTTTTAAAACAAAAGTTTAGTTCACGGGAATGTTTAGTTGTAAATGTCTCTTAAAAGCACACTATTGAAAATAGGTTATTTGAGAGAGTTCTCAAATTAGTAAATAGTTCTTGATTTCTATATCTCAAAATTTATATATACTATTTATCAATGTTTAACATAGGAGAATGCAATCAAATTGTACCTAGCAATATTAATTTCATCTATCATTTTTTATTAAACTAGAAATTATTGAATTTATGAAAAAATAATTTATGATTTAATTGTAGGGATTGCATTTATCGATCTTCCTTATAGAATATAAAATAATGAATTTATACAGCATGTTTTTGAGTGATGCTAAGGCCATATAGGCTGGAAAATATTTGAATTTCAGTATTCGAAATACTTTATTTTTTATAATGCTTATAAAAGATATTATGTAGATATTGGGTTCTTTTAATCAAAATTTTACAAACTTTACACATCAACAATCAGAATTTTGACTAACTTGTCATCGTATTTCATTTTTGTGTTTGTCACTCTTAATTTACATTCATGCAACTTCTAATTTTTGCACTATTCTCATATTTTTTATTTTCCTTTTAAAATATAGTAGAAATGTGCTCGATATGTTAAATAATATAATCCAAGTTTTTATAAACTAAACGAAATTCAAAAATTAATAAGTACAATCATTGAGTATATTAACTTATTCAAAATTTTATTTTGGATTTTTGGTTGTTTGGAGAAAAAATCATGTTTTTTACTCGGACTGAATTGACTTTGCTTCATACATATAAAACTTGCTTGCCAAGAAAAGTTTGTATTCCAGTCCAAATGAAACAATATACAATTGTGGATAAATGTTTTCTTTTTTACGGTACCCCTAATCCTAAAAAATTGTATTTATTACTACAATTTAAAAGTTTTTCAATGGCATCGGTCGCAAAAACTATCATATTATTAGATAGATGTTATCTTCACCACCCATCAACAACTTTTGACACCAAACAAGTGGTACCAGGCTTCTGTTTAAGATGCAAAAGTAAACTATCTTATTATTAAGAATCTGCTTTTGCATCTTAAACAGAAGACTGGTACTAATTGTTTGGTGTCAATGAAAGCTTCGGATGGGTAGTGAAGGTAATATTTAACTAATATGCGTATTTAAAACAGTTTTTAATTGTATCTAAACTACGGTCTATTTTATGTATATTTTATGGATTAGCTTTATGTGTTTATAAACTTGACGTTATTAAAATAAAATAAAATAAATTATGTATTTATTGGTTTAGGTATAACGTAGACGTATTTAATATATTACAAGTCAGATCAAGGCTTATAATAAAGTTGACGTGCCATCTACTTTCATGTTTGCCTTTTGTTGGCTTTTGTATCGCGAAACTTTTACAACCAAAACCAAAGCTGAATTTAAGACTTGGAACTATGTAGATATTATAAAATATTAATGCTTGGGGATTTAAATTTTGTGGAAATTATAATAAATTATTATTGCTATTTGAAAGTTCCTTAATTTATTTTCTTTCAGCATTTTTAAATAGAATCTTGATGGTATAATAATTTGTAAATTATTACTTATTCCTATTATTTTAAACAATAAGTAATAACTATATTTAAATTTTTATAAATTATTACTAAATGGAATTCCAACTCTTTGCATATTCGAGTTGATTTGTTATAACTTAATTACTCGGCAACTCTTACTATGTTTTTTCGTGTTTGTTGAAGTGGAAATAAAATTATCACGCAAAATAATTATTTTCTTGTAAATAAATACAAGTAATTTAATTTAAAGATATTATTTTTTTTTTAAGTTTGCCGCTCAAGTTTTTGCTTTGAAGCTTGTCATTTAAATGAATTTTACTGAAACAAATTCCGTTTCGTGTCGTATTCTAGGTTGACATCGAAGGAGAAATCATTTTTAATACTTTAAAGAGAGGGTGTAACCTCATACTATTCGCACTTAGTATGCTAGTATTTTAGCATATAAATCATGTTATTGCTCAAGTGTAATCTCAACTAAATTTATTTATTTGGATAGTAGCTAGTAGGTTTAGGTACACAAACTAACCAATGCCTTAGTTACGTATTTCGGTAGAAACAAATTTTCCGTTATATTACCGGCAAATTTAGCTAGTTTATGAACTATCTAACAATAAGAAATATGACCAGTTTACTTACCTGAATTGTAGTAAATACGAGGTGGAAACCGCTGGAGAAATCTGGTGTACAAGTGAAATTTCTTAGGAAATCAAAAAAATCTAAGGAATACTGCAGACTTTTTTTTACTTTGTTTACTTTTTCAAAAGGAAATCTTGAGGCCATCCAAGGAAATCCCGGAAATTGAGGGAAATTCAAGGAAATTTGGTGTACAAAAATTTAGTCTGCGGTTTCCCCCCTCGAGTAAATATAATAGAAAATTATTGGTTAGTTTATGAACTAGTTAATTTGAAAAAGTAGCAGGTACATAATAACCAGTAGGTTGGCAAATGGTAAGTTTATGCAAAAATTTTAATTTATATGGGAAACAAGCGTTGATGCATCTTTATTTAAGAACATATTTAATGATAATTGATTAACCCATATTTTATGTTATTATTTATTTAAACTTTGAATTCTGACAATCAACTACATAAAACGAGATACAGTTCGACCACATTAAGAAAAGCTCTGAAGGGGCGTGGCTGGCACTGGTGTATTAAAATATGTACACTCAAAAGAAAATTAAAGTGCATTCTAACCTAAAAAAAGTACTTACCAAATAATAATGTTTAATTAAATTGATTTATTAAATATGGCTATGAAGATTTGTTCTAAAAAGAACACTTTTCCGTAGACAATAAAGCTCAAATATGAATAACATGAAAACGAGGAAGACAAAAAACCGGCACAATGACAATTGACACACATTGATTTGTAACTTTTACAACAGAATGTACTTGAAAAATAACTCGATGTTCATTGGTTCATTCAAATTTTTATCAAATTAGTTGACATATTTTCCAGGGTTTTTCTTAGCTTGGTAGCACTGTAATCGTGAGTTTGAACTTACGATTACGGCATACATAACAACGCAACGCTCTAACTACCAGCCTACTAGCTTGCTCATATAAGATAAAATGTGGCTATAATATAATAATGAGAGTTGGTTATATTAGGTTAGGTTATTTTACTGTTTTAGAACCTATATAGGATAATAAAAAGAATGTTTAGCAGATTAGTAAAATAATTATGTAGTACCAAATCTGTTAACTAAATTTAATACTAAAGCATGCCATACATATAGAAACTTTTTACATGTAGATGTATGCCCAATTGCCAACATATAGATGTACGCCCAATTTTCAGTTTCCTGTTATTCCTAACCAAATGTTTTGTTTTTTTTATACAAACTTAGTAGATATTAATACTATACCAACAAATTATCTAACATGAATTTTTTTGCAATAGGAATAATATTTTAAACATTAATTAAAAAAGGTTATATTAATTTTACTCCACAAAATTTGTAAGTTGTCTGATCGGCGAAGCAATTTGGCAGGTTTTTTAATATTTATTGTAATGTTACCTGAACTTTGTAAGTCAAGTCATGTTCCTTAACTTAAAAATAGTCAGTTAGATTTTGGTTGAATTTAATTTGGTTAGGCTTGATTGAGGTTAGGTTAAGTTTAGTTTAGTTTGGATTAGGGAAGTTTTGGGTTACTTTTGATTTGACTTGGGAGATACATTTTTTTGAGTTAATCCAACTTTGAAAATTGTTTCAAATTAATTTTAGAATGACGTCAAAATTGGCTAACGGATCAAGCTAATTGCTAGGGAAAATAATAATTTTAGCTCTTAGTCGAAAAATTAAATTAAAATAATGTGATCAATAAAATAGGTGCATTTCGCCAAACCTCCCCCCCACTTCGAATTTTAGACCCAAAATATTCTAAATCGTTAGTACCTTGTTGTACCTGCTTATACCTTTTTTATTTTCGCTTTTACACATTTTGTTTCCGAGATATTTCAAAAATTTTCAAAAGGGTTATTGCAAATTTCTAGATTTATTTCAAATATAGCATCAAAAACTGTATAAATTGGGTTGTACCTATATTTTATTAGTTTTTTTGTTTATGGAGAAGTCTTCGAATTGAGTCACGCTATCTCTGATTTAATAAATTTAACCTGCGATGTTACTATGAAAAATAATTTCAAAACGAGAGTCTGGCGAAATGTCAGTATTAGATATTTTGAAATATCTGGAAAACGAAATTAACAAACAATCAATATGGAATAATTTAAGATTTAGTAAATGATATGATGTGAGAATGCCAATAAATCGTATATTTATCCTAAATATTTAATATTAAAGTAATGATAAGAATTCGATTATACATATTATCCAAAATCAACTTCATTTATAAAACTAGCAACAAATCGTGTAAAATTTAAACCGCTTTAATGGATTACTGCTGTTTCAATCTTATTTACAATTTAGTACGTGAAATTGAACTCATCAGATCTATACTCGCAGAAATAAAAAATAGTAAAAGAAAGTTGCTTGAAAGTTTTAAGGATTGTTGGAAAATGTATAAGTTTTTGGGTGTTTTGTTTTCGTAAATTTATTAGCAACATTATTTTTTCTTGGGGATTGGGTTTCTTGTGTATAATGAGGTTTTTTAAGATTTATATTATATTCCTAATACGAGTATAGGATTACCATACCTAATAATTTAGAAAAATAGCTCTTGACTTTTTGATAACTTTAAAGTATTATTTTGTTTTTTCGATATTTTATGAAAACAATGTAATTATGTAAAACAAAAATAGTAAAATAATACATAGTTTATTGGCTGGCATAAATAATATATTAACTTTATTTTGTAGCACTTCCATTGATATGTTTATGTTCGAATTAATGTTTATGAATGCTTTTAAATGTTGATAACTACTATTTTGTTAGTAATAGCAATAACTCGAAATATTAACATAAATGCATACCCAGAATAAGTATTATTCTCAATTCAAATTTTTTCATCTTGATAATTTGATAATTAAATAACTGTCAAATATGAAATGATATATTATTATATACAGAATTATAATATCTTATCATCTTACGGAAATTGAGAAATGCCCTACTCGATTTTTCATTTGTGAATTCTGCTATGAAATTTATTTAATCTGATCTAACCTATATGGCGCCACAAAAGCGGTCTACTTTTTATTATACTCTATTTTACATTAAGAAGTACACTAAATGTTTAACTTTAAATGCCATAAAATAATACTACACCAATATAATACCACTTTCAAAAACAGGTATAGATGTAATATTAACCTAATAAGTAATAAGTAATTAAGTTAAAATTAGCTAGAGTGGTGATATACCTATTAAATAATTTTAAATTTAGTAATTTACGTAATAATTTAACTTGTTAAAATATTTGTATTTAAAGTTTAAGGATTTGGTATATCTTGACCAAGTTGCGATTTATAAATTGCTGAAGAATGAAAAAATATTAAGTAAAAAAATGTGGTACTATTTCTCATCAACCAAAAGTAGAATCGAAAATCCTAAATTTAATAAAATAATATCCAATCCTCTTTATTATACATAGTAATTCTCTAAAATCCAGACTATGACGAGGGTACAATCTACTACGATGTACTATGTTTTAAAGGAATTGATTCATCGAATTTCTAAAGATTTTATTTTAGTTAAACTAATTTCTTTAAAAGTCAAGTTTTTATTGATTTACTAAAGAAACTAAAAACAATTCAATAAGATTTATTCTTATTTTACAAAAAAAAATTTACAGTATGTTTTTAATTCGATATAAAGTACAAACTGAACATTCTCTTGACTTCGACTATTTTGGCACGACACCGTTTTAAACAGATTTTTTTATTGCTTATTATCCTCCTGAATGCTTTTGTACTTAAATTTTAAATGTGTTTAAAAATTTAAATACTATTTAGCTATTTACTTGCCAAGTACTGACAAATAGGTAACCCAATCCATGCTGGTGGAGTTGCAAATTTTTATTAATTGTTTTTGTTGTTAACGTTCAGTTCTCATCCGAATAATTAACAACCTACAACAAATAGACCAAAATTATAATGTTATTGTTATGCGAAGATTTTGATGAATGTTTATGACAATTAATTTTATACCGAAATGTTTGCCGCTTGTTAATGATTCTTTTTTCTCAAATTTTCGGTTTATATAAAAACATAATGAGTTAAATGAAGCAGTAAAGCACGTACGCTGTAACTTCGAATGTAGATTTCAATGTTCGAATCTCGGCATTACTACATTATTTTTAAAGCTCAAGATCAATCTTGGAGGTTAACACCCTGTGAGAATGAATCGTTAGTCTTTACACTGTACAAATGAGAGCCAAATACAGACGTCTTGGCACACAGTTGTATATAACAAATAAGACCTAATTCTAAAATATGAGAGATGTAAAATAGGACTAACCAAATAACAATTTTTCCAAAGACTGAAGGTAGAGCAAATAACAATTTGTGTTTAATAATATTTGAATATTAATAAATCAAAAAAAGATTTTAAATTACATATAAAACTGTTATCACATCGTAGGGTAAAGTTGTCTATATTGAACAGACTGTCATCGTCAACTCAATTGAGCCCCATTCTGTTTTTGTGTTTTTAATAAAATTATTTCTTTAAAAACACAAAGGGGGTTTAATTTAGGTACCGGTTCAATATGGGCTAATTTATCTTATTTGCTTTTACTTCGACTTTACTTAATATAAAATGTTATCGCATTTTTACGTTAATGGGTATAAAAATTTGAAAGCTCTTGCATAATTACTTAATTAGTTTTGCTTCACTTATAACATTCTGATATAAATTCAAGAAAATTTTACATTTTTTAAAAAATTTATTTTAAAATTGCATTAAAAAAAATATTTCTAGCTTTTCAATTTGGGATTTTTGTATGGTTTGAAACAGCTTCTAAAACTTTCTGTAATCTTACCTATACCCATTGCATGTGGAAAATATGTGACGGACATGAGCAATTTATTATTCAATACTACTAGTATAAGAGAGTTGAAAACGTGCCTACATATGTATGTATAAACTATGTAGCGTTTCCCGCTCCCTAGTGCACCAATGTATGCTTTATATCACACTGCTGTTCAATGTGCATATATCACTTTTTATTCACTTGTACCATAAATAACTATTTTTAAATACTACTTATGTAACAGGCAAATTATAACGGCCGCCATTTTGGTTTTACGCATTTCCATCAGTTGTGCTTGGACATTTTTTGAGAAAAATACGTGACAAATTTATTATGGAACACGATGCACGCTAGCCGGACGCATGATTATTGAGACTATTGCACTCAGCTATCATTAGACCAAGAAATGAACAACTGGCGTAAGATGCAATTAACTCACGATCAAATAGCAGCGGCTATTTGCACAAGTGAAATTTGATCGAAATATAAATGACTATTTTTTCTCATCTGGTTTTTAACAATGAACTAACAGTTTTATACTTCATATTTTTAACTTTTAAGAATGTTTAACAAATCGAAAGAAACGCAAAACAAACCAGTTGAATAATTTTTATATTAAATTAACTAAAATATTACAATTACTGCCATTTTAGCTACTATATTTATTACATTTCGTAAAATGGTCTAAATAAATATTCTTAGGATATTCCATATGAATATCACATGCATATGCCATAAATGACAAAACAGCAACCAATTGAAGTACTAATTTGCTATAATGACAGCCAATAACACTGAATTTAGTGAAAATCTGACATACGTGAAAATTACTGATGGCAATTTTCTCGGAAATTGCTCCCAAGAATAGCTAGTAGATGAATGGATAAAAAAAAAACTTGATTTATTTCAGTACCAAATGAAAAATTCGTTATTGAATTTTTATTAGAATAAGTTATTATTTGTTAACATTTTGAATGTAGTGATATTATTGCAGTTGTTAATAAATAAATAAAATATATAAATAATTATTGTTAATCAGTGATTTTACTATTGGTTTAAAATTTAAAATTATTGTTGACAGTTTATAAATGTAAATTTTGTTTTTGATTGTTTATTTAACCAGTTAATCCTGTAAAGTTTAAGCTAATAATAAATATAAATTTACATTTATATAGTAATGTTAATTTTTTTGAATTATCGAAATTATAGAAGACTTTGTTTTGAATAGCTGTTTAGGCGGTAGTCGAAACAGATATACTATGTACTTCAAGCAGGCATATTAATACTCTACTAAATTTTTTGCCGTCACAACTAATGCGTTCACCAATGAAGTTATCCAATTTCAAAACTCTCCAGTTCAATAAACGTTGAATTTAGCAAGAATATACGTAGCCTAATAGTAAAATTTACAATTCAACAAATTATCTATCATATTCGGTAATTTATTATTAATCGTTGCCTGCCTAAAGTAAATAATGGGACGTACTGCTATACGAGTACTCATTTATTTATTCGTTTAATTTAACTAAAAACATTTAACTAATTTTTAATAGTGGTTGTACCGAATCGGCACATTTTAAATAATATAATTACTTTTTAAATTCTATAGAAGAAAATATACCGTAGGTAGAGGTACTATAGGTATTATAAACAGTTATGTTTAAATATTATGAATAAAATCATAACCGACATTTTTTGAATATTCATACATTTAAATGTAATGTAAATTAAAATATCGCTATATGTATTCCAGTCGGCAGTTATATCCCGAGTGCATACCAAATATTCTGATACGACGTGCAAAAGGGATATATTGGGCTATTTTCCTCTGAAAAAATATCTAAACCTTTTTACTTTCATCCGTTATTTATTATTATTATAAAAAGAAGTTAGAATTTTATTTTTGTCATTATCGGTCAGTTTAGCGTTTAAAATTCAATACTGACATGTACAAATATTTATTTGTTCTTTCTTGTAATTCATTAAAATTCAACACAATAATGTAATATTAAATGATTTTATATTAATGATGGTTTGACTTTACATAGAAAAATATTTAATTTTTAATTAGTAAATGATAGAAGAAAACTAACTATTCATCGGTGACTGTAACGAATGGATTAACGAAATTGTAATTAGTGCTGTAGGAAATTTATTTTAAAGTTTTAAATTTGAAAAACGTTTGAAGCTTAACCTCTAATAATTAAACTAAAGCTAGCAGAATTAAAAAAAAATAATCGATTAATACATACGTGTTTTGTGTGATGAAATTCGATATTAAAATAAATAGTAGCTTTGAAAGTCTTTATAGATCCTACTGATCTGCATTGCAATACTCACATCAGCCAAACTGTTAATTTTCAGCTAAGTTAAATTTTTTCCATTTTACTTTTAAATAAAAGAAAACTTGCAATTTCCGAAAATCCTTATTAACATGTACAAAACTTTTTTCACTGAAAGTTTAATCAAACACTCAAAGAAATACGCCGCCGCAAAAGAGGTAAAAATATTTTTCTTTAAACATAATATGTATGTCCTTATTTCTGCAAGACTGAATGTAACTAACATTAGTTTAAAAATGAGTCGAACAGCTCTTTTGCATCAAAAAATTTACTCTCGCGAGCTCTTAATTACCACAGAATCATCAGTGAGATCTCATTTGTATATTTACACAATGCCAGCAATGTTAAACTTCTTGCTTAATTTTTCACATATTAGTTTAAAAGCAGTATAAAAACGATTTATAAACATTTCTTTGAAAACTGTTATTAAATTTTACCGAAAAAAAAAAATGAAATGAAAGAATTGAAACTAATATAAAACATTGAATGATGTTTCTGCACTTATGAAATAAACATGAGATATTGTATTCGTATACCTAATATATCGTAATATATAGAAGCATAGGATATTTTTCTCCTGAAAATAAGTTCAGCTTGTTATTAACTATTAGGCTTGTAAATGTTTCCAAAACATGCAATGGTATTGGCTAACTAAGTTGAAATTATCTTAATGAGTGTCATTCAATTCTGACAGTTGTAAATAAGTAAAATAAAACGGTGGTTTTGGGCAGCATGTATTTTGTTTTGAAGAATTTGCCAAATATAACTCCATTATTATTATTTAAAAATCTTTTTGATTTGCGAAACTTTTTGTAAATTTATATAATATTTTATTATTTGCATAATTTTTATTTCTAGTCACAAAAAAAATTATTTTACATGAAGTCAAAATTCTTCGACAGCATTAGGGAATCGAAATTCGCAATAATAATTTATAAAATTCTCATTAATATCTAAAAACCGAATTCTGTTATAAAAATAAATGTTAGAAGTTCTAAATGTAATTTATTTAAATTGAACCCGAGGATTTATATCAATATAATTAAAATATTTTCTTTTTTTGTTGAGTTTTCTATATCAACGGCAGAGTGGCCAGTTATAGCAGATATATTAATATAGGGATTCTTCACCTTTTTATATCGAGGACGCATATGAGATTGCAAAAAATAGCGAGGGGTGCAGACGGTTTTAAAAATTTTTTTAAATATTTAATACAAATTACTCTGTGTACTCTAATAATAATTATTATATATATAGTATTCTATAACGAAAAGCAATACTTTTTGAAGGTTAATCTCAATTTTTAAAACACTAATTTATGTGCATAGTATTTGTCATCAAGGAGTAAATAAATAAGGTCATACGAACAACAATTTAATTTTTTTCATTATTTCAAAACTTTCAAAACCGGCACAGGGTTGAGAACCTGCCTTAGTGAAATATATACAGGGTGCGCCATCTCGAGCTTCGGTATAGAAACATTGAATAACTTTGGAAAAAAACAAAATATCATGGAAAACGTTATATGTTTATTTAGATTGGACCTTTACAATTTGTGTAAGCTACTTTACAATATAATGTCGATCAAATGGCCGCCTTTGTTGTTGATCGCGAAGACGGCTCTTTTTCGGGCATTTTCCATAACTTTTTCGAGCGTCTCGGCCGATATATTGGCCATTTCGGTGCGAATACTGTTCTTGAGCTCGGCGATGGTCCTTGGCTTACTGTTGTACACTTTACTCTTCAAATAACCCCACAGAAAGAAGTCTGGCGGGGTCAAATCCGGCGATCGCGGCGGCCAGTCGAAATCGCCATTTTTCGACACAACGCGTCCGGGGAACTTCTGCTGCAAATACTTCAGTGTATCGTTTGCTGTGTGGCATGGCGCTGTATTTTATACGGGAACATTCCCAAATCCTTCAAAACGCGACGCATTGTGGTTCCACTGACGTTTAAATGCTGCGAACGCCGCCGATAAGACACAGTGGGGTCCTCCACAACACTGTCCCGTACAGCTGCTATGACAGCATTGGAACGCCTGGGACATGGTCGATTGTGTTGCCCACGGTTCGCCACTGAGCCGTGCTCAAAAAAATTCGCTGCCAAATGGCGAATAGTATTGTCGGAAGGCGCTTTTCTGCCTTTGTACTTCTTTCGATACGCACGCTGCGTTTTCACAATTGAACGATTGTTTTCAATGAACAGCGTCACCACCTCAGCACGTTCTTTTGGTGTTATGTTATTCATGACTAAAATTGTACTGAACTGACGTTTCCAAAACGTATCTACACAAGACAATCGGTTCACAAATGTCAAACTTATTCAATGTTTCTATACCGAAGCTCGAGATGGCGCACCCTGTATTTCCAGCTTTTACACTTACATAGCTGTAATGTTAGTGCTTTTGTCATTTTACATCTAGGATATTATTCTAAATAAATTTTATTTTAAATGCAGTTTTTGTTGATAACTATAAATATGTGATTTATATTATATTATATGTTGATATTTATTGATTTTGACAAAATAGAAGCACCGATGTATTACTTAATTCGATGTATATTTTAATTTTAATCTTTTCTTGGTTGCACATGTTTTTTTTTAATTTGTATACTTTGACTTCTCGTCTCGTGTAATAACCACACTTCCAATTATAGTAGTTATTATTATAATAATAGTATGACGCAGAATTGTTAATGAAATTTTTGTTGTATAGTTTAGTATTGATAAGTAATTGAGTGCAATAAAGGGTAAATAATTATAAACTAGCAAGGTATTACACAAAACTTAGTGAGTAAAAGGGCTAAGCGGAGCTAGACCAGAAGGAAACACCTAAAATAATCTGCAGGTCAAAGGTACAACATGAATCCAAGCGAACATACTTTAGGGTGAAAACATTGTTTTCTCTGAATGCTTGTGTGCAATGTCTTTAAAGTAACTATGGAATTTTTTACATTAGATTGAATGAATACTGCAACATTGCGCTAAGAATGGGTTGTAAAAGTTTGAAAATTAACTTGACTGAAATGTTAAAATGCTTTAAGTTTAACAGTAAGTTAAATTGAAACAAATGCCTTAACTAAAACAAAAATTGGAAATGGTTTTATAGGAATCCCTTTACTACGGTTTATAATGAGTTTTAATTAATTTAGAAACTTGAAACTGGATGTAAAAGCAACACGCAATTAAATGCATTTCGTTATAAAATAAAATATTTGTTATGTCCTCTTTTAAATAACTTGAATCGTGATAAATATTTACTCATTTCTGTAGTCATTAACTACATAATGTAGTACAGTAGTTTCCAGTTAAATGTTCTCAAAGCTGGTGTACTGTTCCAGACGCGACGGCGACGTGAAAGGTTGGACAAATGTGAAAAACCATAAAAGTTGATTAATAAATTTTATTATAAATTATTTTAAGTTGTCGATACTATACGTGTATGAACTTAACTCCGTACTTATTGTAAAAATAATTATTGCAAGTTGTTTTAAGTTGTCCTATGTTTGTTCTAATTAATAATTATGTACATCATTATATTGTTTAAAAATATTTTTTCGCGAATTGATAAAACGCAAAAAATTACTATTTATCCCTCCTGATGTAATCCGACTAATAAAAACCGGCAATCTGCTCTCTCAGAATCTACCTTCAAGTTCACTTATTTGACATATAATAAAATAATCTTGCAAATTTCTTTTGCATTATTATTTGAATTTCTGAAAAATAACTATAAAACAATATAGAACAAACATAGAACAATCCGAAACATATAAATACATTAAATTTTTTAATAATGTGGAGCTAATTTAAATCACTGCTTTTTTTACAATATTTTTGCGTTATGTTCTCAATTTGCAAAACAATATAGAAAAAAATTTCCAAAAATTATTTTTGCAAAATGTACGAGACTAAATTCATGCTCGTCGATTCTACAAATGTAGGTCTATGTGTTCATGGCAAGTTTAATAAAATTAACCAATCACAAGTAATGCGAAATTTTAGTATAAAACTTGCTTCGTGAACTTAGCTAGAACTAAATGCATTTGAAAACGATCCACCTTAAATTTCTCGTCGACTACACCAAATATTTAAAAACTTCAAAAGAAGCATTCCTAGATAATTATGCTAATGGAGACTAGTCTGCGTAATCAGAGTTTCGCTAGGACCTCTTATCCTCAGCTACCCCAACTTCAAAATTTTCAAAGGCACCATTGTAATACCTCAAATTAAAAGTCCTTTAAAAATCTTTTTGCGCTAAAAATTAAAATGTATTAACTTAAATTTTTGTCAAATTTATATCTGGCATCACGAAACGCTCTTCAAATTATACTGAAATACTTAAGATGGAGCTAGTTATTGTAGAATAATTAAAAGTTTGTCAAAAGGTAATGAGTGCTCTTTGATCATCACATTATTATTTTACAAATGGTTAATCTTATTTAAGATGCTATCTCTGGTTTCTTAAATAAAATAATTTTTGAGCAATTGCTTATAAGAGATCCTATCGATTTTATTTTTTTTGCATTAAAAAGTGTATTTTATACTTGTTATTTATTAACTATTATTTTATAAAATTTTGATTAAAAAAATATAAGTTGACGGATATCAATATTTTTGTCTAAAAAGATAGCATTTAAAAGGACCTTTAATTTAAGGTGACATAATAGGCATGATGCCATTGAAATATTTGAAGTTGGAGTAGCTGAGGGTGAAAGGTGAGTCCTAGCGCAACGCAGAGTACTCGTTCTAGCCTCTCCCGTCCTATACGTACAAAAGCTTCTTTTACAAATTTTCGATATTTGATGTAGTTCACGGGAAATTTAAGGTGGATCGGTTTCAAATGTACACCCCGTATTTCTGTACTATGCAATTTTGTGTTTATAATAATAATTATAATCATCTTTTTTATTTTATGCATTGAATTGTAATAAAAAATATTCTTTGGGAGTTCAAATACCAAATTTGTACTTGGTATTAAAATCGTCAAGTTTCAACCTTTATTTTTTTCACTCGACTAGTTTTTCATGAACCAAAATATTTTAAATATATCAAAAAAATAATTCGTTAAGGAAATTCGATTTTCTATTAATATGAAGTAAATAAATTATTTAAGTTAAAGGTATTATCATTATCGTAAATACATAAAATTTATTATTTATATTTTATAAAAGCACATCTCATTATACCAGATATTGTAAATATTCATGGTTGCTTACGAAACATTTTTAAAATGTATTTATTATTATGCCTGCTTTATTATACATACATATTTATTATACTAATAGTTGTAACTGTAAAGTTAGTTGTAACATTATGTCACAACAGTGTTTCGCTGTTCATTCTAGTTATCAGTATTTTAGATCATTTTTAATGCAACCAGTTATGTATAGTAAACTAATTACAACTATTTGTTCTTTGCCTGTCTAGTTGTTCAGGATCAAACCTCTTCCAGTTTTAGTAAGTACATAATATCTACTTGTATCTGGTTCTGCTGTGATGTGCTTTTAGTTAGTGCTCTTAGTGCACTGCTGAATATATCAACAATAATTTATAAAACAATTTTTTATAGCTTTTGGATGTTTAAAAAGAAGTATTTTAATAACTATGTTAAAATAAAATACCATAACCTTTAGTAAAATTGGTATTTATTTGAAAAATGTTTATTATTGGTATCTGAATTGAAATTTTATTTACGAAATAATTAATTTTAGCCACCATTTTCATGGTGTATAGTCTCTTTATGAACTTTTAATATAAATTTTGTCGTGCTGCGTTGGTAAAACTTTTCAAGTCAATAAATATTTTCAATGCCGATCTAGTGTATAGTACATTCCAGTTTTAATAATCTAATCTCTAAACTCCACCATTTTTGATTTTGCTGATATTTTTATACCCGAGATTAAATTTTTCATGCATTTTACCAGTTTGTGATGTTGAAACTAAAATATTTATAATATTTAATTAACATTTTACCTTTAAGATAATTTTAGATAAATACTCTAATCGATATACTCGTTTTCTCCGGGTTATATGAATATTATGAAGTTTTGTAGAGTAAATAATATAATAAATAAATAAATGCTTATTTAATTGGTCATAAAATAATCAGTAAAATTTGAAATTCTTCGGGTTCAGAGTTTAATAGGTACGATTTGGCTTGGAATGCTTACGAGTATATCCAAGAAATTCCTAAATTAATTATTATTTATGTATTTAGATTCAATCTATGTATGTCTTGAATAGTTGATTACATTTTTTATAATTTATAAAATTTACTGTTAATCGACAATAGCATCCCAAATATAATAGCGACCACTGTATTTATAATTTTTGCAAAATTTTTTGGCATGTGTGTAGTTTGTATTTATGTGTGCTTTTTGAATTATAAATTTTTTTATCAATTAATAAATGTTGTTTGACGACTGACAATCCTATTTTCATAAATGGGAAACAATATAATGCCGAGTATTAAAATATTACTAAATCGAAAAATAACTAAATGGCGAAATATTTTATTAGTTGTATAAAATAAAGTTAAACTGTTATTCTTAAGCTGAGATACAAAATATAAACTATTTTAATTTTATTGCAGATATTTGTACGGGCCCAATTTGATTACGACCCATTAGGAGACGACTTAATTCCTTGTGCTCAAGCTGGTATCGCATTTACTACTGGTGATATTCTTCAGGTAAGAGCGAGTAGTGTATTTATGTTTATTAGAAATCACAATTAGGGTCTGAAAAGGTACAAAATGTTATTAAAGAAATTTTTATAAGAGCGAAAAGTGGAAGAAAATTACGTCGTCAAACTACACCTGACAAGAACATTTGCGCTAATGTATATTTAGCGTTGGAAGTAAGCTATTTTCTTTTAAAATAAAATTGACAATAATAAAAAGGTTTGCATATAATATATGTACATAAATATCGGTATTCAGATGTACTATTTTAATAAAAATTAATTACTACACGCAATTATTCAGCAACGAAATTTTTTAACTGTTAATTAAAAAAAAAAGTTAATTTGCTACAATTACTTTTTTAGATCATTAGCAAAGATGATCATCATTGGTGGCAAGCGAGAAAAGACAGTGCCGCTGGTTCGGCCGGACTTATTCCTTCTCCTGAACTACAGGAATGGCGAGCCGCATGTGCAGCTATGGAAAAAACTAAACACGAACAAGGTATAAAAATAATTAACTAAGTAGTTTAAGGAAAAGGTTTATTACTCTTCAGGTGCAACACCTTAGGTACATAATGAATTTTAGAATGTCCGATTTCACGAACATTAATTTCTTATCTGTACAAAATTTACAACTGGAGCCAATGTATAAAGTAAATAATTTTGTCATCTCTAAACTATTTTTCCAGCAGCTCATAAATTTTGTATTTACTGATAGAGTTTTGCATGTAGTGTTTTGCTGTTTTAAAATTGAAGATGGTTTAAACTGTTTACGTTTATATGCCACTGATAATTTATTGTTATTATTACTAATTACTTACTTATTGATTAAAATAAAATATCTAACGTTTGACTAATTTCATAAAATAAAGTTTAAATTTTTGCATTGGTATGATTTGTACTTTTGTTGAATGCCAAGACATGGAAAAAGGATGTACTTCTCATGCAAATGGTTGTGATGGGTCCTCAGGTACATGGCATGATTATATAAATTGAGAATGTTTTGCCACAGCATGATGCACGTTAAAATGCAATATTATACATTTATACACATTATAAGTTACCCAATTAATTGTAGCTTAGATAGTCATTATTTGTATTTAAGAAGTTACATTTTCTGAACGTTTTGTTTATCTTAAAGTTCGTGTGGATCAAGTAATTAATTATTTTGTGATCTGCTGGGAAGGTACACAATTTAAATTTTGATTTTTGCAGAAAAATAATTTTGCAATTTGAATGTGTATTGTTAAAACCTACTTATAAATTATTTGAAATAAAACGACACTTTGGTTGAAAAGCTCATTTTTCATTATGTAATAACAATTATGTAATATAGGCACAATAATAATACGGCTACGGTTGAAACTTTCTTGAAATTACTAAAAGTTTAGCTTTCGTTTTAAAAAATTTAAATGTTAAAGACTTGAATTAAAAATGTTTTGATATGCATGCAACCAAAAGAAAACATTTTTTTATCATATTTTTTATTCAAAAATTAATGTTACGTCCGGAGTTATTAATATGCTTCGGGCTTTATATTCAACGACAAAATTTTTAGACAAAGCAAGCTTAGTTATATATTCACAAACACCAGGGAACTTTTGTACAAAAGGCAATTTCTTAAACATAGAAAACTACTGCTGAAGTAAATTAATCGAAAATTCAGTATTAAATTATTAATTTCGTAATGCTTTTAATTATTTTAAATAAATTAGGCATTTGTGAAGTCAATATTATGAAAATTTTGTCTAAATCTCGATTTAAAAATTAAGTTTATATTGCACGTTTAATGAAATGCAAAGTTCTCGGAAATAATTAAAAGGCATCAATTATGCACACCTAAAACTTACCGCCCCTGTTAATTAATTGTAAAAAAGTTTTATGCACGGCTTAAGTTTTTTATTATGCCGTTTAAAACGGAAATAATGCAATAATAATAATAATAACTAAGTAAATGCAAATTAATTTTTTCTGCTTAATGTGGATATAATTAATTCTTTATCCTGCTAAATGAGATTTTCAGTCTTAATTAACGGATTTGTGTTAGAAAGTCGTGTCAAAGTT
Organism: Cantharis rufa; assembly: GCA_947369205.1. Lineage (NCBI taxonomy): Eukaryota > Metazoa > Arthropoda > Insecta > Coleoptera > Cantharidae > Cantharis > Cantharis rufa. The sequence goes on from OX376304.1 coordinate 33,546,740, forward strand.
AGAGAATGATTTAACCAGATAAATCTCGTAAAATCCTGCGAAAATGGGAAACACAGTTACATTTATTTTCAAGTTTTATGCGATGCTTAATGAAGCATCATTTCGAAAATACGTTCAGTGTGCTGCAGTTTACAAGAAAACCTACCATAATGAAGCTTTTCTATCAAACAGTCGAGTCTGCATGAATTATTTTGTAGTTGCTTATAAATCTTAAATTTTTACTTACTTATTCCATTAAGGTGTTATATCTTAATTTTAATTAATCTTGAATTATTAATTTTAATATTAATGAAGTGGCTTAATACCTAATAACATAATAAAAACACTCAAGTTTAATCAACATCAAAATCAAAAATATTGAATAGGTGCCAAGTGCAATTTTAATATTTATACGTATTACAAATCTGGATTATCAAAATAATATTTTGAATCGACGTTTATGAACTAAGTAGATTTAATAAAGACGCGAAATAATTTGATCTTAAATATAAATTTAGACGTATATTATTTCATATGGAAAATTTAAACTTGGGAAACAATGTAATGGTTTCTGTAACTATAATATAAGCTGATCATGAAGGATAAATTTCCTAACTTAAAACATCTCAAACTTACCGCAACTGAACTTTTTTCAACGTCACATAAATTTAATTTAAATTTTTTTTTCTGAGAAGTACAAGAACGGAATAGATTTTAAAATACATTTTTAAAATATTGTTGAAAACTAATCATCATAATCAGAATAGTTTTTGAATACTTTGCCCATAACATTTTATATTTTTAAATATATTAACTTTTTGATATGGTATAAAATTTAAAAAAAAATTCCTGCTGTAATTTCCATAATTTTTTCGAGTAACGAACTAAGGTTTTTCATTGTTTGAATCGTTCTTGTTATTTTCGGCTTTATTATATTTCAACAAAGCGTCAAAACTTTTTATATATTGTATATTATATATTATTCGTTTACGAATAAACCGTTTAACAGAAAATTACAAATATAATGTAAAAGTTTAAAATATTTTTGAAAAGCCTATAATATGTAAATGAAAACTACCACCGCGTGACAACTCGACAATATATATAACTCGGAATAAAACCAAATTATAATTCAGCATTTCTATTTATTTATTTTAATTTATAATCTAATATAAACGTACAGATGTGTAGACGTGGAATCCGAACCATAGTACAATTTATTTTCTGAGCAACCAGAAACTAAGTACTGTAGAATAATAAAATAATCCTATTTGAAAAATTTATTTTTAAATTTCACTCGCAGTTACAAAAAGCAATAAAATTTAAAAACAATAAATACAAGACAAACAAACAAATCACAGCAGTATTGATTCCGTTCTGCTTGCACTAAACAGATCTACATTTCATTTAGACACCATTCCATTTACTTTTTCTAACCAATTCTATAAAGGAATAAATATTAGAACGCAAAAGAAAAATTTTTTTTTGATATATGGAGTAAGTTCTTTTTTGAACGTAAAATATTGGATTTTAAAACCGCAATTATTTATTTTTTGTTGGTATTATATTGGTTTTTGACTAAATACAAATTTCTTTAAACGTTTACTTATAGACTTAGTATTATAAATTTATTGCAATCGTAGATTTTTATTTAGAAAATAATAATTGGCAATTTTTATTGTTGTAAAAATTTTATTTACTTTTATTTTTAGTAAATTGCTCAATCTTCAGTCGAAAAAAGAAGCCATATAAGGATAAATATCTGGCAAAACATAACGCAGTTTTTGACCAATTAGATTTAGTAACTTATGAAGAAGTTGTTAAATTACCTAGTAAGTGATATTCAATTTGCTTTTGATTTAAATGTAAAAATTTTATTTTTCAATTACTAGTGAATGATCCAGCATTTAAAAGAAAAACGCTGGTGCTGCTAGGGGCTCATGGAGTTGGAAGGAGGCATATTAAAAATACACTAATAGCGAGACATCCGGATCAATATGCATATCCAATACCACGTATGTACCTAATAATTTACCATTTACGCAATATTACTGCTCAATAAAAGTCGAGAACTTTTTAATTCAAGATTAAAATTGTCATCTCTAATTTATTTTCTTTGTCTAGATACTACCAGGGCTCCAAGAGCCGACGAAGAAAATGGTAGAAATTACTTTTTTGTATCTCACGACGAAATGATGGCCGACATTGCAGCAAATGAATATTTAGAATATGGTAAGTGAACATTTTATAACTAATGGTAATATTATACTACAAATTCTAAATCAGGGATTATTTTTTGGCTGGATATTTACCATAAATAATAAAAGCAGAATAAAATTGACTTAAATAATAAATTTGAGTCAAAAAATAATTTGTCCGATATGGAAATCGCAACCAGACTTACGAATTGCGAATTCCATCGAAGCAAAAGCCCGAAACACGGTATAACTTTTTTGGATCATAGAATCACAAAAAAAAGTTGGGATCTCCATACATAGTCTCCGCGCTCTTATTAGTATTCTTAACGAAAACTAATATCTGAAATTTATACGTTTAAATCTTTTCTCCTGACTAAGGATTTAAGAGCATCCAATATAATACTTGCACGCTAGACTTCATTATCCACGTACCAAATATATATAACTATGCAGTATCTACTGAAGTACATATATGTATCTGTCTCTGACCGGACGGATTATATTGTCTTTTTATCTGATCGATCGATTTTTATAATTAAAATATTTTAAAACCGTGTAATTAACGCGGGACTAATCTTGGTGGTGTATACAAACCATTAAAACTTGATTATTTTGTTTGTATATATTTAGCATTGTGTTGAGGTCCACATCAAAGTGTACAGAATACGGAAAGCTCGGTAAGAACAACTTCGTGATTTGCATACTTTTATGTGACAACAATAATATTTAATAGAATCAACCCACCTCAAAATTTACATAGTGGTATTCTGTATGATTACATAAATTTACATATATATTTTTTTGCTCAAAAAGTAATTACCAACTATAATTTTGAACAAAATTGCATTGGTGATGGTGTTATATTGTTTATAGGTACACACGAGGATGCTATGTACGGAACAAAATTGGAAACTATTCGTAAAATTCATCTCGAAGGCAAGATGGCAATATTAGATGTAGAACCACAAGCTCTAAAAATTTTACGCACTGCCGAATTTTCACCTTATGTTGTTTTTATTGCTGCTCCAGCTTTACAAAATTTAAATGATGTACGTCACACCGTTAATTATTTAGTTTTAAATTTTAACAAACCAATATTATTTTTTATTTGCAGTTTGATGGTAGTTTAGAAAGATTAGCATTTGAATCTGATAAATTGCGCCAAGCTTACGGACATTATTTTGACTTAACCATTGTAAATAATGATATCGAAGAAACTATTTTAGCTTTGGAAGAAGCAATCGATTGCGTTCATACCACTCCACAATGGATACCAGTATCTTGGGTCTACTGACAACAAGAGTCTTCGGATTTTGATTTCTTGCAACCTTTTTAAATTAATATGGCATTTATTTGTTCAAATTATGTAAGTACTAGTATGTTCAAATTTAAAAAAAATTTAGCAAAACAGTTGATTTTGAAAAGTGACATCAGTAAAAAAATACTACATATTAAAAAATATTATTATGATTTTTATTATTAGTTAATTTTTGCCAAGGCAAGTAAAAGTAAGCTCATCTTATTTCTAACATTATACTGTTAGTTTTAACTGTGTTATACCATAATTAAGTTAAGATTCATTGACAAAATGCTATTTACTAAAGGTTAATTATTTACATTTACACTGTACTGCACATTACCACACATGTGATAAAATAATTATTATTAAAAAGTGTTAATTTTATTTTAAATATAGACTTAAATATTTAAAATAATTTATTAATTTTTATGTGATACAATAGATTTTACATTTTTTGGTCAAGGTATCACGAATTTCTCATACTAATTTTTACCTTTAATTAAGTTTACGAAATTTTAGTATATAAGAAAAGCTTTATAACCGATTTTATGCTTTGCTGTTATTTAATTTGCATTAATTAGAATCACCACGTGTTCTAAAAATTCTAATTAATTATCTGCAGTACTTTTAGATTTGTGTACATACTATAAATAACATTTTGTGAATTTGTAGCAAATCTATATAGTATAGTAAATTTATTAGGCTAATTAAAAGAAATTGCTGTCACGAGGAAACTGGTTTCTCGTGTACTTACTATGTAAAATTATATAGTAGGTAATTAATTATAATGAATTAATTGTAAATTAAATTTATGAAATGTTTTTGAACCGCATATTTTTTCAAATAATCAATATATCCCTTCTTTCCAGGAATTAATCTTTATTATAGGTAGGTACTTTGTTTTGCTTCATTATTATTAATTATTTTAATATTTCAGTCACGTCATGTTTGTAAGTCATCTTTTATAATTTTAGAGATTGTGCTAAATTTTCATCATGTTATCATTAGTCATCACTACACAAATTCAATTTTTATAAAAATATATCATTATAATATTCAGGGTGTTAAGATGTTAATAGAATATTTTCAATATATCTACTTAACACTATTTGGTAAATCCACACAAATCCCCTCTTAAAATTAGAATACCTAATAATGGAAAAAGAATTTAAAAATAAAATTCGACTGAAAGAAAATACTAGGTGTCTTTCAGATTATGAAAACATTCCGTCTTATTTTAAATTTACTGTGTGCGCAATAGTTTAACTTAACTTGACAATGTAAGTTAAGAAGGTATCAAATAATTATTTTTTAAATTTTTAAAATTACATTTTTTTCACGAAAAAGTTTGAAAAACCTTTTCCTACGAAAATGTATTCAATAGAATTACTTACTTATAAATAGATTTGAATTCATTTGTAATCATTTGAACCGTGAATTGTACACGCATTAATTTTCATTCTGAAAAGAAATCGTATTTATGGTAAATGAGGTTCTTTTACAGCCAGTTGCACATAGTATAAATTTAGTAGACATACACATCGTGGAATTATCAAACAAGGATTTCAAGAATTTATAAATTACATACTATATTATCTTGATCTCCAGATTGAATCGTTATGTTATACAAGGGGTTAGCTGTTTACTTTACATAATTTTTATGTCTATAAAATATTGATTTTCAGCAATTGAATGTTTTTCTGAGGTAATTTCAATTCATCACATTCTGATCTATAACACTCTCGTTTTAGAGGTCTGACAGTCTAGATTTACTATTTAAAAAAACATTGGTAATAGTAGATATGTATAAAACAAACAAAAATTTCTATTTATGGATATTTTAAAAAGATTTTAATTGATAAAGTTAACTTCAGAAAAGAAATAAATAAGAAAAACTCCGATTTCTCTATATGGGTGAATTTTGCAAGAGTTTCCTGATAATCTGAGGACTTACAGATTAGCTATATGTTAATTTATAAGAATATTTAAATAATTGTAAATTTTAAAAAGTCGGTATTTTTATTCTTTCAAGGATTGAAACAAGAAAACAAAGTAAGATTTGTTCTTAAAATTCGGTTCAATATTCCGTAATCAAGTTTCTCTAGATAAAAAAGATAAAAAAACCATTTAATACATAACTACATAACATCATAAATGATTGCACTATAGAAGATCTTCACTTATAATTTATTTTACAGGATTTTGAAGAAAGTTAATATGTAAAAGGTAATTATATGATTTATATTAAATTAAAATTTAAAAATTAATTAAGCCAAGTAAATGATAATTATCAATTTTAATTTAATATTTAATTTCATAAATTAATAATAATTTATAAAATTATAAATAAATAATTTATTAAAAACAATAAAATGTTTACAGTAACACTTCTGATATAATACAGCATTCGTCACTTTTCGTTTACATCTATTAGAATTAGAGAGAATCTGGATACTTGAAAGAAGATAGTTGAAAACCGCAATTATTTTCCTAATCGCATCAAATACAGTGGTGTGAGATCAAGTCCAATCTAGTTATGTGAAGGAAACAAAAAACCATTTCATTAATTACATTTTTATAGTGGAAAAAAATTTGTTGAAAATGCGGCGATACTTTTCTCGAAGAAGTATAAATTATAGAGCCTTCCTGGTAATTAATGCTAAGATTTAAATGAGAAGTAGAATTTTCAAAGTACCAAATATAGAGAATTTACATAATTTACTCAAATGATTTATAATTCGAAAAAAATAAAAAATGATAGAAAACTAAAAGGGGTTGAGGATGGATACTTTTTGAAATTTTTGGAAACACAATTCGTAAACACTCTACTCACGACCTGATCTGGACAGGTGCCTTTAAAATGTCGGGTATTCTTCATCAGATCAAATGGTAAGTTTGGTTGGTGTGTAGGTTTGTCAACCAACAATTAATGAAAATTCCTTATCAGACTAAAATCGGGTGGTTATGTTATCCGACCTTTCCAAATCAGGTAGTTTGTAGGCAAGTTTCACCTAATATGACTCGCAGATTTAGATGCAAAAGTATAACAAAAAATAAAACCGGATCTACGTTTACTTATTTACAACATTACTTAATGAATAATGATGAGTAACGCAATAAATGGCAAAGGACAACCGAAGAATCGTATTTACGAAAATTCGCACAAATTATTAACGGATAATAACAATTGCGATTCTAAAAATTTTTATTTTTACTTAGTACTATCTAGAAGTACTTCTTGAGAAGTTTTTTCTCTTAAAGATGATCCTTTCAAATTACCATACCATAATTTTTATTTAAAATGTTCAATGATGTACAGATTATGTTATACACTCAATTAGAGATACACTTCCAAAATTTTAAATAACGAAAATAAAAGCAGAACAAATACAAAGATGTTTATATACTCCACTAATAAAAATACCTACCGGATGATCATAAAATTGGATTGATTGCCGCTTGCGGCAGTAGTCGACGTTAAAAGCTTGTGATATAGAAATAAAGTTTTTACAAAAATAAATTCACCAATATTAAATATAAAGCATAAATTGGTATATCTACATAGTAATATACAAAATTAAAACCGAGATAATTTAAATTAACTTCGTGAGGATAATTGCGGTGCTCATCAAATTTATACCAAACGCATAATTTCCCTATTGCGAATAAAATAATATTTTCAGAGATACTGAATTGCTAATTAAAATTTTATTTGGTTATTAAATTAAAATTTAAAACTTAAACAATAAAAAGGAATTACTTTTCATAACCTTACGGCGGTAATAGATTAATACTTTCTTCAGATGATTTTAATAATTATAATAAAAAAATATATTATTATAGTTTTCTTAGGCTATAAATTTTATAATAAAACTTAATTATATTAAAAATGAAAAGAAACTGCGAATAAAGTTGAAGGTTTTTATTAGTCAATTTTTAACTTAAATCTCCGTTTAATTTTAATGCTACCTTAAAGTTCTTTTTTAAATCGGCCGTTTGCTAAAATTTTATTTATTAAATTTGAGGGATTTTTATTTGGAAAACTTTCACGAATAAGAGTAGGATATGTATTACATTTTTGTAGACATATGTAGACATTTTTATCAACCGGAGCATAATAAAATTAAATTAAACTATTAAAATATCTTATTATGTCGTCGTCGTGAGTTAATATACAACAATAATTTCCACCCTGACACCCTATATATTATAGTGGTATTCTATAATTCTATCAAGTATATTTTATAATTTGTAGTCACGTATGTTTTAAATTTTGAGGTGAAAGACGATCTTCCATTCTTAAATAATATACGATAACACTTGTACAAAACTCTAAGCAAAACAACTATTTATTTTCGAAACTATGAAAATTATTTGATTCCTAGATTGTTTGCACAACGCACAAAAACTAACTTCAACAATTCGAGTACAGGTGTAATCTATATTCCTTATTAGTATCACGTAGCAATATAGAACATCTTCTGTAGCATGGGAATAGTAGATACTATTGATTAACAAAAATTCAAAAAAGAATATTCGCAGCTCAAATATTACAATACAATATTACGTTTAGCAGTAGTGAAATACACCAACGATTAAAATAACAATTTAGTTAACTGAAGGTTGTGAATATTATATTGTTCATTAAATAAATTATATGCAATAAAGCTTGAGACTTGGTTTGCTTTGTAAACTTAGGTAAAATTATTATATTATATTGGTGAAATTTTCACACTTAGCAATGAGCTGTTTGCATATAGAAAAAAATATATTAAGCATAGGTATGGTGTCGATTAATTACATTAACTTTAATTCGAGATGTTATTCTTATAAAATTATTTAAAGAAATTGTTTAATATAATAATTATTATTAGTTTATTATATTCAATCTGTCAATAACATAATACCGGGTGTTTGACATATTATTGTAATATAGCATAAGCGTATTTATGAACTAAGTAAGTACTTACCTATGAAATTATTATTACATTTAATTTACCAAATTCTGCGTGTTATAAGAAATATTGTATTAATTAATAAAGTTAATGTAATATCTATGCTTGTATTTGAAGTTCATAGATAATATATTTAATAAACACTAATTAATATCTGCTTCAAAAAAAATTCGAATGATTTGCTTTGTAATACATAGTAGAAAAAAATTGTTTTATAGCCAAATTGAAAATTTTGAAATAGTTAGCTGCATTTATAATATACTGTAACTCTAAATTGCATTACCTATGTGAAATTAAACAACTAAAATCAATAATTTACACCTACTTTAAGAAAATGAATGTTAAATTGAAACAAATCTGCACTAAACTGTCGTATTTTTCAATAATCTATAATTTTTTAATAACTTGAAAAGTTTAGCTGAATCGACGAAAGCTTTAATTCACTCACGATCTCGAATTTAAATTTTTCAGGTACATAGTAACTTATTTTTATTGTAATCAAACCTATTTTACATAATGTAATAAAAACTTAAATATTATCTACGTTTTAAGTTATTGTTTAGATTAAAAGTATTGTGATAAATTTTATTACTGTTTTCTTTAATGTATGTAGTTCTAAAACTATATAAAAATCATAGTTTTTAAATTATTGTTATCCAAATAGATTTTATAAACATAATTTATTTTTAATGTAATTTTATTTTATGAATAATAATAGTCTATTATAATAAAAAAAATTATATTTGTATACGGATGGTGTAGTATACTAAACTTGAAATATAAATATAATCAGTGACAGAACTTAATATGGACTTTTGTTTTAAAATAGCTGTTTATTAATATCACGTGAAAGCTCTTTAGAAAATTTAAAGTCACCAAACATCAAACGTGGTTCAAAATACGCGTTATGCTGTAGGTAGGTCTAACTTTGTGAGCAATGGGGATACTTGCGCAAATGAAAATGCCTTAGGGTCGTATTCAGGGGCAGATGGGACGCCGGGCATATGCCCGGTGGGCCAGTGAAGCGTGGGCCGGTTTATTGTTCGAAGAAACGAAAAATTATAATTATTATATTATTTAGATTTATCTCTTATGTCGTATTGTCTTGTCTTGACAAGAACACAAGACCAAAACAAGACTTGGTGATTCAATTGCAACTTGCAAGACAAAATAACAAATAATAAAATATGCAAAAACAAGAAATCTTGCAAAAAATACCACATTTTGTACTTCAAAAAATTTAAATCCGAACTTCCGGAAGCCGCACTTTGCGGCTTCAATAAAAACAGGTAAATTGTCAGCTTGTTGCAATTTTGGAAAATCCAGAATATTTCGTAATCCCCAAAAGGGTGTAAGTAAACGGTATCTCTCACCCAATATAATAGTACGACAAAGGAATTTCAGGTTGTATTGGGAGGCAAATCAAACAATACACTTGTACGCCGACGTTTCGGAAGATTTATTCCTCAATTATCAAGACTATAATGAAAACATGTATAAGTCACGTGGGTATACAGATAGTACAACTCACCGGTGAATAAATAAGATGTAAAATGTTCGATGTAAGCCTAAATGAAGACAACTGCCAGTGCCTGAAGCAAACACATTCAACGAGGTCAACAAATTTTGAATACAAAACTAATATTAAAACAGAACATGAAAGGACTTCACATTGTAAATATAAAACTATGTAAAAAATATAAATAACTATGTACAGCATTAAAATAATTAACAATTAGCATTAAAATGTAACGAATATTCAATTAAAAAACTATAGATAAATAATCGAACATAAAATTTAAACCAAAACGTGTTTTCCTCTTATAATCTCATGCGCGCAGATAGAATGCAGGCGGGTAGGTAACCCATTGTGTCGTAAAGTCGACAACAAACATGACGCTCAAAAACTAAAATGGATGCCAATCGAAAAAACAGCAAAAACGCCACCGGACTTGTGGTAATGTACATCTGTACATAACAGTGTGCTAAGTTCCTCTAGGAGCACTTGAGTCTGAAGGGCAAGGGCGGTGATGGGGAAATCTAGTCCCGCGTGGGTAAGTGTCGATAACCCAGTATAATAATTCAACATCCAGAACTTCATCCACAGAAAGAGCTGCACTATAGCCACCTCGACATCCCACGAAGAGCACAACGACGGATAAAAACGGCCGGTGTAGCAAATGCTGCAGCGGCGAAAAACCATTCAACTGTACTATAACCACCTCGACATCCTACGAAGAGCACAACGACAGACAAAACCGGCCGGTGCAGCAAATGCTGCAGCGGCGAAAAACCATAAAAGTGGCAACCATCTCAGGTATGTAAGCCATCACCTGGTATCTTCATGTTTGCTTTTAAAGTCATTAAGTATGGCCTTGTACATGTCGTTAATGTTCCGGAAGTTGGTTTGTTTATTTATGTTTTCTTGTGTGGTGGATATGTAGGCCCCCTCCAGAAACGTTCTCTTATAATAATTTTTCTCTGTGGCCAAGATGGTCACATCGGTGAGCTTGAAAGTGTGTGATGTATCAATCATGTGTTCCGAGAGTCCCGTCTTGCTCGAATTGTGTCTTATATCTTGTACGTGTTGTTTAACTCGGGTGGATAGCCTTTGTTTGGTCTGTCCAATATAACATTTTCCACATTCACACACAATCTTGTACACCACGTTTGCCTGGTCCGGGATGGGGATCTTGTCCTTCGTTCTGGAGAATAGCATTCTATGCAGGTTGAAGTTATTGTGGAAAGTCAATTTAATCTCTCCACTCTCCAGTACTTCCTTCAGAGCATTCTTAATTTAATGTTCTACATCAAGATGTAGATAGGGGTGGTATGTAATCTTGCTATATTTCGTCCCTTGCATCGGATCATCAGGTTCAGCGGGAGGGTCTGGGGACGTACTAATGACCTTCCTGAAAAGAGTCCAGTTAAGTAAGCGAGATGGATATCCGTTCTTCAGAAATTGTTGTTTTAGATCGTTGAGTCTCGTGAAAATGATCTCCCTCGGTACGCATGCCGTGTTTTAAAGTGTTAACCACGCTCATTTTCTGGTTTATAGGGTGTGAGGAGGCAAAGTTAAGTAGTCGGCCTGTGGACGATGGCTTTCTATAGATATCCGTGGTGAGAGTACCATCCTCCTTCCTCATAATAAGAAGGTCCAAAAAGGGTATCGACATATTTGATTCCAGCTCACATGTGAAGGTAAGTCGTTCATCAAAACTATTCAATATTTCAATACAATTCTGTATTTCCGTAGTCGGAACCGCTGTGATTATGTCATCGACATATAAGAGTAAGAAAGGAATGTTGACGCTGATTGTTCCGAAAAAATTGCGTAATAGGTCATTCATGACCAGGCTAGATAGAAACGGACTGCACGGATCCCCCATCGCAGTTCCAACAAGCTGAGCGTAGAACGTGTTTTGGAAGCTAAAATAACTATTTTCAAATATGGAGGCAACAAGATTGGTAAAGATGTTCGTTGGGATGGGCGTATAAGGAGATATAAGATCCCAATTATTGTTAATGGATTTGATGACGGACTCCTTAGAGATGTTAGTAAACAAGGAGTTCACGTCAAAAGATACCAGCATATAGTTTTGGGGTATCACGCCTCGCGTTATCTTCTCTTTTGCTTCTCTCGTATTTCCAACGTTAAACGGAAGGGTTGGGACTACATTTATTAATACAACACGTCGTTGATCAGCTTGGCTAGTGGTATATGGAGGGTGAATCTATGCACTGTTTTCACTGTTGTTTCCTAACAATTCACCTGTAATAAAACCGCTAACATGCCGTTTTTATGCTGTTACGTGATTTCACAGCTAATTCACATCTAATTCACAGTTAATTTACAGTGACGGCAAAACCGCAAGGGAGTGAAGAACTGTTTCTTGTCATTAGTAATCTTTTGTTTGATCAAAACTTGTACTTTCTCCATACACATTTATGTATATGGGCATTCCACGCCAAATCGACAACTTTTGAACCCGACCCCTTTCGATTTGGTCGAAACTTTTTTCTCGTTTTCTACCCCACTAAAAATATTTCTCAGAATTTTTTAAACTTTTTTCACCAAACTCAAAAAAAGTTATGAATTTTTAAAAAATTTGGCTATTTTTTCTTCAAATACCCATAACTTTTTCAAAAATTGACTAAATCTAACGTTCTTTTTTTTAAATTTTCAGTTTTGAATGTACTGTTCAGATAAAAATATGAAAACTTTTTTCGATGTCATGTTCTATGAAATTTTTCAGATTTTTGAGAAAAATCATCAATTTTTCAAATTCCGACACTTTTAATTTTTGGTTTTTTATTTTCTAAAAAAACTTTGACTTATTCTGCAGTTAATGCCGCTTAACCCAGAGTGGGCCGACTCTGCTTTCTATATTTTTTTTCAATTGAAAAATTTTTTTTGTTTATTTTACCACAATCTAACTTGGTTTTTATAATAAATTAAATTTAAATAAATATATCTTAATTTTTTTTATTTTATTCATAATCTTAACTAATGATTTATAATTGAAAATAATTTTTTGTGTCATTATTCTTGGGCGTTTAAATAATTTACAGATTATGAACTCTTTTGAATTAGAAAAATTTTATGACACATTGGATGAAAGCTGTTAAAGTTTAGTAGCCTACTGGTGTAGCAAGGTTTTTTATAAATATCGGTGGAAAGCGATCCGCCTTCCCCTCTAATAACCTTAAGGTCCAAGAACGGAATCGAGTTGTTGGACTCCAATTCATAAGTAAAAGTAAGTAAACTATCGTATCCATTAAGTATCTCTATGCATTCATCCACTCTACTTTTAGGAACAGCAGTTAACACGTCACATAGTGGAACGAAATGCCAAAAACCGGGACATTTTCATATTTTGCGTGTTATGCAGGTTTTAAAATTTTGGGGGGTTCTCCACCCTCTCCCAGAGCTTATGGTCTCCCCAAAGCGCATAAAAGGGGCACACCGTTGAGACCGGTAGTTAGCTGCATTGAATCTCCATCAGTTCCTCTTGCTAAATACATTAATAATATCCTAAAAACGCAACACAATATTAACACAACACTTAACGTCATCAAATGTTTTCGAAAAAAATATATTGTGATGACCCGCTTGTGAAAAATTGTAAAATAAATAGAACTTTAAAATAAAAACTTAAAAATCTTCTTCGTCGGGCCACCCATTTCTTTTATCACATGAGACTCTTCTTGAATTAATTAACACTTTTAAAAAAAATAAACACTTTTATTTAAAACTTAAATCAAAACTTTTATTAACTTAACTTAAAAACTTAAATTGAATTAGAACGGACAAAAAACACGTCCGCTCGCTTGGCTGTCGGCAATCATAAAGCTCCCTCTACCTTTCTTATTTCACAAACTTAACAATAAAGTTATTTACAATACAAAATTTATTATTTACAAAAATTAAACAATTATTTTTATCAAACTAATTAATCACTTTTGAACATGACAATATGTTATAGAGGAGAGAAAACTATAAGTTACATGTTTTTAGATTTTTCCCAAAAACGATACTCAAAGGGATAACAATCCCTTTCTTAACTTTGCCATGTGTTGTCATTTTCGAATAAAAATTTTCAAATATTTTATTGAAATAGGCTTGCAAAAATTATTACTAAATACAAACTGTACTACACAATGAATATTTTTACCCTTTTATTAATACACCCCCACCTATCTTGCAATTGAAAAGTTAGATTTTTCATGCATATGGAAGGAGTGCTTCGATTTGAATGAAACCAACGCCGAATTAATGATTTCGAACAATCACATAATGATTTTCTTGCCGCGATCTTTTAATAATTTTAGGGGTAAACCATACCCTAAAATTTTAAAACTCGCATAAAGCATGTTTTTAGAAAAAAATATATTTCGTGGAAAAGAGAAAACTGTAAGTTAGGTTTTATATGATTTTTTCCTAAAATTATATTTTATGGATAACAACTCCTTTTTCAACTTTACCATGTGTCACCGATTTGGAATACAAATTTTCAATATTTGAATGAAATATGCTTGCGAAAGTTATTACTATTGATACACCTCCATCTACGTCCAGTTCAAAAGTTATAGTTTTTCTAAATTTCTAAAAGACCACGTTCAACAGTACAAGCAATTATAGACAGGTACTCTTCAACAAAAATATTTACAAATAAACCGCGCACAAGCCGTTCACAAATGTTAAGTGTTCGTGATAAACATTCTATTTTAATTAAAATTAAGAAAAACCCGAAATTAAGTGTTGCTAAACTTGCTGCTGAAATGCGAAACACACTATAACCGAAAAACTCTAAAAATCCTCCGGTTAACACAATGCCGGCCGGTAGCTCTGCTGTTTATTTGGAGAGCGAGTCGTAGGTCCCCTAGAATTGGAGTCTAGTAAAAAAACTTGTCTTAAAATTTATAAGGCGCCACTGACTTTATCAGACAAAAATTTACGGAAAAACAAGCTGAAAATAAAAATCCTTAAGTCAGAAAGGACATAAAATAATGATTGACCATAAAAATTAAATTTATTCCAACAGAGAACTAGTGTTATAAATCTTGTGTTAATGACAACAAAAACGGTTATTACCCAACGCGTCTAATAGCTATTAACCTGTGGGTTTTCAATAATCTTGTACAAGTACAGTTTTAAAAGAGAAACACTCGGTATTTGAAAAAATTATGTCTGTTAAAACGAGCTTAATCCGGTTCAAAACAAAACTATTCCGGTAACTAAAAAATGATTTGCGTTTGATCTTCTTAAAGATGACTTGGCAATACATATAAATTCAAATACGTAACCCGTAGCCAAATCGCTTGTGTACGGCAATAAATTTAAATATACAACCTTCTGATCTCCTTGAGTCGGTAAAAAGTGATTTAAGCAGGAAATCTCCAATATTGGCATCAAGCAGCAACTGGGAACTAGGATGAACTGTCCTCCGAAAATATGACCTGCTCCAAATTCACTATGCGGCGAACGGACCAAACAAAACGTACCAATTAAGATTGTGATACCAAAAAAAAATGATAGAAATATAACGAGAACCTAAAAAAATTGAGAAGTAGACCACTAACTATCAAAACTAGCAACTGAATTACCTGATGTTCGGTTCTCTGGAAATGAAATTAAGGCAACTAAAGTTTTCCAATAATTCGTAAATAAGTTGGCTCTACGAAAGTTTGACAGAAAGTGAAGTCTACTTCCTACCCGCTATCGCTCGTTCATACGCTTGCTCAAAACACAGTTTAGTCGAATAAAAATAATCTACCGAGCGAGTCAAAAATAATTGTTACAACACTTAGTACAAATGTATCAACTGAAACTGTCCGCACTATTTTACGAAAAGCTGGGTATCATGCTAGAACAGCCCGTAAAATAGTATATTCTGTAACGAGTTAGTAATTGGTTTATTCTGCACGAGGGGAAAGTTTGTCACCCGAGCCGATAGGCGAGGGTGACGGTCCGCGAGTGCAGAATAGACCGCGTAAGTGTGACGTCAGAGGGGCGTGCCCATTTGAAAACCTTTCCAAACAAAACTTTTACACATACAAATTCCCATAAGAGGATTTGTTATTGCTTTTTTTATATTGGTATTAGTAAAATAAGGGTTGTAGTATGTAGTGTGATGAACCAGAGACATCAAAGAGTGAGTATTTCTAGTTTATAGTAATTTTTAGACTATCAAGACGTTATAATCTGTGTGTAAAGTAAGTTGAGGTTATGTTATTAAATTTTGTTTATAATTTTATCACTAATTTTAGGTATTAAATTAATTAAAATGTCTTCAAAACATGTTGTGAAAGTGTCTTCAATGATGATGTTCTTCATCGACGAAAAGAAAGCAGTTGTTAAGGGCGAGAATGCTTATAATTCGGGGGATGTTCAAAGAATGGCATTTAATGCAGAATTAATGTTGATATCTGGTGATGTTCGTGCTATCATGCAAGTAGGAAAGATAATATATCAAATTAAGGTAAGAGAATATTTTATAAATATGTAAATAATTCTATTTTTAATTAAAAATTTTATCAAGATTTCATTGGATAAGTCTGGTGACATAGTTTCATGTCAATGTTCCTGTGCTCGAGGAATAAAATGTCACCATGCAGCAGCCCTGTTATTTCATGCACATTATAACATTTCTGTTACTGATAAAGAATGCACCTGGCGCAACCCGAAAAGTAAATCGGATAAAGAAATTGTAACCTGCAATGAAATGTATCCGAAAAAGCTATACTGCGCAATTAACAGAACAATGACGAAAGAAGAATTGGTAAACTTGCGTAATAAAATACACATAATGGGTTCAACAATTGGGTTTTCTTGGCTGTTACAGGAAAATTGCACCGAAGATACTTCTGCACTTCTACCATTTATAGAGGATATTGCATCTTCCAGGGAGTATCTTGTTGCAGATAACAAAGAAAATTATTTAAGGCAAAATTGTGCCTTAACAAATACCACAATAATGGAGGTGATCCAACAAACTATTGGACAGAGTAGCAATGAAAATTGGCTTATTGCGAGGAAGCATCGGTTAACGGCCAGCAATTTTGGAGCTGTTTTAGCAGCATGTCGAAGGAAGCGCTTTCCTGAATCTTTATTAAAAACCCTTTCAAGTAATATATTTTATTGTTTATGTATCGAACAAAATTAATCGACTTCTTTCATTTCAGATATGTACAATTTGGATGGGGTAAAAGCAATCCAGTGGGGTAAAACCCATGAAAGTGTAGCTATTGAACAATTTGAAACTGCAACCAAACACACTGTAGTTCCAACAGGCTTATGGTTGACAACATCGGGATTTTTGGGAGGCAGCCCCGATGGTTTGGTGGGTGAAGACACAATAATTGAAGTAAAATATCCATATGTTTTAAAAAACATAAAGAATTATATAATATATTTCACAGATGATGGCAATTTTTATGTGAATAACAATCATCACTACTAACTATGATTAAATTCAAGGTCTTTTACATATTTTGAATCGGTCGACATGTTATTTGGTGGTATGGACTACAAAAGGTTCTGTTGTTGCAGATATTCCTAAAGAGGTAGAATGGGCAAATAATTTAACAACTCTAGAAAATTTTTATGTCAACCAGTACATAATACCTAAGTTAGTACAAGGTATAATGTAAATTTAGTTTAATAAAATAAAAATACAATAAAAGATCAAATTAGAATTTCATTAAATTTTTTTAACATACATAAATTAAATATTATAATATTCTCCAACTGATTTTATCAATGGATATTGGAAGTTGGTTAATGCCGCACAAACCTGGAAAATCTCAGAGTTGTATGGAATAAGGTGGTGCGGTATTAGATTTAAAATACTGTAGCATTTGATTCTACAGATTGCTCTTTCCACATGAATACGAGCTTTCGCAATTCTTTGCGTTTCATACACTTGCTCCTCTGTAAACTGAGAAGTACTTAAAAATAGTGGAATATTCAAAGACACGCCATCGGGCAGAATATCCTCGATAAGGAAACCTTTATCTGCCAAAATAAGGTCTCCCGAATCCATCTGCTTTAGAATTCCGCAATGTCCTACAATTCTTTTATCAGAAAACGAACCAGAGTAAACATCGCTAACGAATGTTACAACTCCGTTTGGAGCAACTCCAACAAGCACTTTCCACGTGTTCCTATGTTTATAAGAACTATAAGTGAGGCGCTGCTTTTCTAGATTCTTAGGCACTTCCGTATAGATTTCTGTACAGTCCAGAATTATTCTGCAATTTGTAAATGGCGTAAAAGCCGATGGCAAACAACTTCTATTTTTCTTTCTTTTGGGTATAGTTTCCATCAATTGTTTGAAGAGTACTTCATGCAAAACTGACAACCAAGTCTGGAAAATATTTGTGACAGTCGCCCTACTACAATTATAACGGATGGCCAAATCTTCATGTGGAAAGTTAAGCCTTAGCTTCATTAAGGTCATCAGGCACTGATCTATTGCAGGAATTTTTTCGACATTCCACTTTGCAAAATATGTCCTTTCAAAATTATTAACTGTATCGAATAAAAGCAGAAAAATATCTGCCGATGGCAGGCCAGTGTACAGTAACACACTGCTATCCTTGTTTTTTATATGCTCAAAACTAAATGAAACTTGCAAATGTTCCAACTGTGCTCTTAGCAAATCCACTTCTTGCTTAAGGAAGTAATTTTCAGCTTCCACTGCAGCAACATTTTGTTTTAAAACATTTGATTGTTCAAGCACAGGTTCTTCTTGAACATCAGGTTCTTGCACGTCGTCGCATTCTGTAATTACAAGATTTAACAGAACTAAACAAAACGTTAAAATAATAAATTTTAACAGTCAAGTAAAGAAATACAATACGTAGAAAAATCGTTACTATAAAAACCAAAAAGACATTAATTATCACTTGACATGATTAAAAATATTTAAAAATGAAATATTTCCGTAAAAGGATAAAACATTAAAAAAATAATGAGTAATACGATAAAAGGCCTTATTTCACGGTTGTTGCCGATCGTCAGTCGTACCTAACTCTAAATTAATAGAAAAATATAAAAACCAAGAAAATATTTAAACCAAATTTAACAAATAATGACTAAAATTTAAAAAAAAAAAAATGAAGAAATGACTTACCAAAATAACCAAAAATAAAATTAAGCAAAGCCACGTGTTAACATGAATTTTTGAAGTTGGAATAATAACAAAATATTCTAAAAACAGTACTACTGCTATGTTGAAATCAAAAGAGGCACTGCCCCCTATGTTTGATTTCTAAAATTTGAAAAAATTCAAATTTACCACTTTTAACCGTAAGGCGTAAAACTAGAAAATAAACTCAAAAAGAATTTCAAGTAGATTTTGTGGTATAAGATTTAACAGAACTAAACAAAACGTTAAAATAATAACTAATATTTATATACATATATTTCATTTTCGGAAATATTTTATTTTTAAATATTTTTAATCATGTCAAGTGATAATTAATGTCTTTTTGGTTTTTATAGTAACGATTTTTCTACGTATTGTATTTCTTTACTTGACTGTTAAAATTTATTATTTTAACGTTTTGTTTAGTTCTGTTAAATCTTGTAATTACAGAATGCGACGACGTGCAAGAACCTGATGTTCAAGAAGAACCTGATGTTCAAGAAGAACCTGATGTTCAAGAAGAACCTGTGCCTGAACAATCAAATGTTTTAAAACAAATTGTTGCTGCAGTGGAAGCTGAAAATTACTTCCTTAAGCAAGAAGTGGATTTGCTAAGAGCACAGTTGGAACATTTGCAAGCTTCATTTAGTTTTGAGCATATAAAAAACAAGGATAGCAGTGTGTTACTGTACACTGGCCTGCCATCGGCAGATATTTTCCTGCTTTTATTCGATACAGTTAATAATTTTGAAAGGACATATTTTGCAAAGTGGAATGTCGAAAAAATAATACATACTAATATACCACAAAATCTACTTGAAATTCTTTTTGAGTTTATTTTCTGTAATTACTATTCGTGTACTAAAAATAATTGATCATCAAATAATTATACTTAATTTAAATAAAATTACTAACCATTGTTCCGGATAGGTTTTCACAAACCTTTTCTTTATATTAAAATTAAATATGGTAGGTAGATTCTTTCGTAGCCCATCTTTGAAATGGCAACTACAAACCAATGAATTTTTCGATGGGGTGCGATCTCCTCTTCTACAAATATAAAATTTATTATTAAATCATTAAAAACAATTTCATTTATTTTACATACCTCGTTAAATCTATCCATTTCTGCCGTTCCTTTGGATTTGCAGGAAAGACAAAATATTTACATATTTTCTGCTCACTGTAGTGATTGCACTGTGGAACGTAACACATTACCATTATGATAAATAAAGAATTAATGTAATTACTAAATTTATCTACTAAAACTATAAACTATAATGTTAACTATTATAAAAGAAATTTAACAGCATAACCTCAACTTACTTTACACAAGGAATACAACGTCTTGATACTCGAACAATTACTATAAACTATAAAAGAACTTACCCTTTGATGTCTCTTGTTCGTCACCTTATATACTAAAACCCTTATTTTACTAATACCAATATAAAAAAAGCAATAACAAATCCTCTTATGGGAATTTGTATGTGTAAAAGTTTTGTTTGAATAGGTTTTCAAACGCGCACGTGACTTGTGACGTCACGACTTACGTGGTCTATAGCCATTCCAAACGAGTTCCAGACTATACTTTCTATACGACTATCAAAGTTGTGAACTGTATAAGTTTTGACCGTAATTACAAAAACCGGTGATATTAAATTAATAAGAAATCTGTAATTACCAGAATTTCAGAAATTTACTCCACAAGGTTCATGTACAAAGTGAAGTAATTTAAAACTTTATACAATAATAATTAAATGAAAAATAAAAAATTATATATTTTATCCACAAATTGTTAATTTGCTTATCTTTAAAAATTGTATTTTAGGACTTATTTAAATGTGAAGTGTGAAGCTTTGATTGAGGTAATTTATTGTTTGGTGATATTTTGAAATTATTTATTAAGAATAAATTAACAACAGCAGCAGAAATAATAAACAAAATAATATAAAATGAAATTTATTATTTTTAAATTTTTTTAACAAAATATAAAATAAAATTTTATTTATTAGGAACAAACGAAAAACTAATTTAATTTAATATGGTAAGGTAGGCAAACATAAGTTTTTACCATAATTACAAAAACGGGTTGCATTTAATTAATAAAGTATATCTTCGGTTTATCCATAAAATATAATTTTAAGAAAAAATCATATAAAACCTAACTTACAGTTTTCTCTTTTCCACGACATATATTTTCTTCGAAAAACATGCTTTATGCGAGTATTAAAATTTTAGGGGGTAGTTCACCACTAAAATTATTAAGAGATCGCGGCAAGAAAATCATTATGTGATTGTTCAAAATAATTAATTCGGCGTTGGTTTTATTCAAATCGAAGCACTCCTTCCATATGCATGGAAAATCCAACGTTTCAACTGCAAGATAGGTGGGGGTGTATTAATAAAAGGGTAAAAATATTCATTGTGTAGTACAGTTTGTATTTAGTAATAATTTTTGGAAGCCTATTTCAATAAAATATTTGAAAATTTTTATTCGAAAATGACAACACATGGCAAAGTTAAGAAAGGGATTGTAACCCCTTTGAATATCGTTTTTGGGAAAAATCCAAAAACACGTAACTTATAGTTTTCTCTCCTCTATAACATATATTTTTTTTGAAAAAATTTGATGACGTTAAGAATGTTTTATGCAGATTTTAAAATTTTCTTTCAATATTGGGGATTTTGATTATTATGTGTCTGCAGTCTATGATGAAACTAAATGTGCCAGTTTTACTCATATTCTGAATTGTTCTGTATATTTTATATTACGAATCGTATGCATACTATCCCACATGTGAATTGATTAATAACGAATTATGTATTTTGACCATAATATATCAACATGACATGTGTATTATTTGCCCAACCATAAATATGAAAATTGAAATGACAAACAAAAATGACAAAAACTAACCACAATGTTTAAACTGAAATTATATGACAATGATTTACAAATTATAAATATTTAAACTGCTCTGTGTTTAATATGTGTTCGCTTTGCGTTTCTCTTGACTCAATTTGCTACTGTTAAAGTTTATACTTCGATACGAGAGAATTAGTACAACGTGGGGTAATGTCTTCGTGGTGTAGGTTACAGCGGAGGTTCTAGCATTTAGACGATACGGCATTTTATGTGTGGCGGTCACCATTATTCGCGATTTACATTAAGAATACGCCACTCCGCGGAATAATTTCAAACTAAGCCAAAGCTATGATTCAATTGCATTTTACGTGATTTTTTACTCAAAAACATTTGTTTACGCGTATTTATCAATAAATTTGGTGAATTATGTTTTAATTATTAAGTTGGGAAGTAATTTATTGATAATTAGTGTATATATAGTAGTGTTTTTGTACCAATTACTGCAATCTACTAAATAATCTTTTTAAAATACTAATACAGGGCGTTTTCTGGTTCAGCACACATAATAAAGGTGAAAGATCACTAATTAACAAAACAAATGACAAAAAATATAAGAACACGCTAAACTTTTTGTAAAATTTAACCATAAAAACATTGAAGTGTACGCTTTAATCCTACCATGCTGTTGGTGATAACAGCGCTCCCAACGTTAATGTAAATCGCCAATAGCGCTTAGGACGGTTAGGGTATAGTTTCGGAAGTAGGGATTCGGTGGGAAAATTTGACTTTACGTTTTGAATAGTGATGGACACGAGACGAGAAAAGTCTCGTCTCGTCTCGTGTCTCGTCTCGAATTTCGAGACGAGACTCGAGACGAGACCACTTTTTAACAGCGAGACGAGACTCGAGACAAGACCATGAAAAGTTCGAGACGAGACTAATAAAAAAAAGTCTCGTCTCGTCTCGAAATTTTATCTATATTTACTTCGTTTCATATTACGTGAGAGTTTACAGTTAAAGTTAACACATATTACATAGGCATACTAGGCTTGACACTTTTCAACACCGCTCTGTTTATGTCGCGGGTTAAAAATATAATAAGACTACGTCTCCCAGTAATTTCAATCATTTTACATATTGGGAGAATAGGACATTGTTGTACTAACAACTAACGAAAATATTAATTATTACCTATTAAGATTAATATGTATTTCTTTTGTTAGGCCGTTATGCATGCGTCATAAAAAATATTAGGTTTCAGCAGTTTCAATGTTCTATGTAACTCAATCATCCACGATAGTAAAACCTAATTAAATAATTCGTGCCGACGCGACTTCTTGACGTGTTAATTAGGGTAGAGGGAGCTATGAGGGAACAGCCGTGGATTGGTGTCAGAGCGGAAATTTTGGGTTCGAATCTCGGACTTGACAGAATTTCTTAACTCGGTCTTCCAATCCTAATCCTAGGGTAGAGGGACAGTAGGGCCTCTAATATACAGCCACGGAGAATCTCTATATGCCTAAATGATGGGGTAACTAAGCCCTTATACGAAAAACATAAATTGTATACTAATTGTTCATACTTAATTACTTAATTATTATTAATTATATAACATACTTAATTATTACTGATTTTACACATTTATTTATGTAGATTAATGTGCAATATTCTTTATTTTATTTTAATAAATGTTTTTAGTATTACCGAGAGTTCGTTATTACTAATTTTGTATTCCAAAATGATTTAAAATACTTTAACTGAAAATAAAAATAGATCTCTAAATCAATGCATTTAATAAATGACGGTTCGTTTAGTTCGTTAAAAATCAATTTGGATCAGACGAGACCGACGAGACTTTTCGAGACGAGACGAGATTCGAGACGAGACCCATCTTGAAACGTTCGAGACGAGACGAGACCAGTCAAGTCTCGTCTCGCCTCGTCTCGTGTCCATCACTAGTTTTGAAACTACAATACTGCACTTTCGTTTAGCAGGGCAGTGTTGCGGTCAAGATCTCGAATTCGAATCCCTTCATTCTAGTGCAGGGTATGTTAACTCCTTAACAAAGGCTTGGTATGTTGTCAACAGCGACATCTGTAGGCTTGGGTGCCACTTGTCATGTGGCAAGAAAACGCGGCAATTTTAAAATGGTTATTATTTCTTTTAGAATTTTATAACTTTATAATAATAAAATTTCATTAAATCTTAAAGTAATGTAATAAATAGCACTAATAAAGTGTATACATATATATATGTATGTTACCGACAATTTGCGAAATCCGGCAATTTGCAAAATGCCTAGGTAATCTGCAAACCGACTAAGTCGTCAGCTAATATGTAAATTCACTAGTACTTTAGGAAATCTGCAAAATGGCTACGGTGTTTCAGGCAATTTGAAAATTGTCTATATTGTTAGTTAATGTGCTTTTTGAGTATGTAACAAACTCACATTGACTAGGCAATGTAAAAAGCGATATTTTAAATAGATAATTTTAAAAGAACCATTTATTAAAACATAGCTCGTTGAACATTTTACAATTTTAATTTTATTTTTTTTATTTTTTATTTAATTACATTTTATTTTTCAATAAATACTATAAACCTATAAACATTAGGTTACTTATTTTTACATGGATTAGAAAAGTGACAGCGACTATTACACATTATTCCATTTTTCAGGCATTTGCATGATTTATTTATGCACTTCTTTGTACAATTACATTTCAACATTCCCTGACCACCTGTAGAAGAAGCAGTTGCCACTGCCACCCGAAGACTAATTTCGTCTGCAGGTACATCTTCTGCATGTATAAAGTTTTGTGTCACCGGTTCAAATTCATTTCGACTGTAGCATTTCTGAAGAACTCCTGCTCTAGTGCCAATTTTATAAAATCCCTCTTCTTCGCCAAGAACTACACCTAACATATTCCTTGGATCTGTTCTGTTATACAGAACAGAACACAGGCAGTGGCAACTGCTTCTTCTACAAGTGGTCAGGGAATGTTGAAATGTAATTGTACAAAGAAGTGCATAAATAAATCATGCAAATGCCTGAAAAATGGAATAATGTGTAATAGTCGCTGTCACTTTTCTAATCCATGTAAAAATAAGTAACCTAATGTTTATAGGTTTATAGTTTTTATTGTAAAATAAAATGTAATTAAATAAAATATAAAAAAAATAAAATCAAAATTGTAAAATGTTCAACGAGCTATGTTTTAATGGTTCTTTTAAAATTATCTATTTAAAATATCGCTTTTTACATTGCCTAGTCAATGTGAGTTTGTTACATACTCAAAAAGCACATTAACTAACAATATAGACAATTTGCAAATTGCCTGAAACACCGTAGCCATTTTGCAGATTTCCTAAAGTACTAGTGAATTTGCATATTAGCTGACGACTTAGTCGGTTTGCAGATTACCTAGGCATTTTTCAAATTGCCGGATTTCGCAAATTGTCGGTAACATCTATATATATATATATAAACACAGATTGTACATAGTAACTTCATATACCCTGTGTTTTTGAAAAAAACAGTCAGGGGTAAAAATACTTTATACCTGTACCAATATAAAACACACAATTTTGCAATAATAAGTACAATTTATATTAAAAATATTTGTAATCGTTTATAACGCACGAATAGCGAACTTAACACCGAACTTATACCGAACTTAACACGTGCGTTATAAACGATTAAAAATATTTTTAATATAAATTGTACTTATTATTGCAAAATTGTGTGTTTTATATTGGTACAGGTATAAAGTATTTTTACCCCTGACTGTTTTTTTTCAAAAACACAGGGTATATGAAGTTACTATGTACAATCTGTGTTTATATATATAGGTATCGGTACGCGACAACTAGGCGAATCCCACTGGGCGACGTATAACTGGGCGACGTATAAGTGGGCGATTGGTAAACTAGGCGGCGGTCAACTGGGCAATGGACAACTGGGCAATTGGTACAGTGGGCGATTGGTAAACTAGGCGATGGTCAACTGAGCGACGGTCAACTGGGCTATTGGTAAACTGGACGAGTGGTAAAGTGGGCGAGGGACAACTGAGCGACGGACAACTAGGCAATGTGTGAACTGGGCGACGGACAACTGGGCGACGGGTAAACTGGAAGGGTGTATTACGCAACATTATGCAATAATTTAAAAAATAAACGCAGAACTCGTTTTTAGGTTAGAATCTCGATTGCCTTGGTTGCGTTCGTCAAAACCGACGCTCCGCTACCCTCCGCTCCGGTCAAAACATCCCTCTAGGTCGCTCAAATTCGCCAAAGGTGCAACTCGAAAGGGGTGAAACTCGTAAGGGGTGAAACTCGTTAGCAACGCTCGATGTCTACCCGACCGGCTCACAATCCAACCGGCTCACAATAGAACTCGAGATCGGATCAATTCCCTATGTAAAATGCATGTAAAATTTTGATTTTCAAATGACGTTTTCTCGAAAACTGCTGGATAATCCGCATTGAAGTGCGGTCTCAAAATGCTCAGAAAAATGTCCTCTTTCTAATAGAAAAAAATCAAAGCCCAATTCGTGCGGGCAGTTACCTGACAATAACCATTTTTTGTATAACATATTTAAACAATATTTCATAATATATTGCTGTGATACGCTACAAATAAGTTACGGTGGTCTCCTAAAATTTGCCCGGCGCCAGTTATCATTTATTGATAACAATAATAATAAAAAAAATTAAACTATAGCAGACCTACCTATCTTAGTTATCGTGTACACGCCACTGAACATACCATTAGTAAGATAGCAACGACCATTATTCGTATCATTCGTCAGATGTACCTGTGCAAATTTGGTAACAGTCTTAAAAACTTTTCTTTCATAAATTATAAACGTTGTGCTGTGGAGTGAATTGAAATACTATAAATTTCTGTCATCTGGTTTAATTGCATATCACAAGTAAGTACAATTTTCTTACAATTAAACAAAAACATAAACCTAACCCCACATATTTTTAAAACTTAAATTAAAAAAACAGTTTTACCTAAAAAAACACAACATTTTTACAATCAAATAGTTTTATCTACCTTTTATATTCTTCTATGTAATCCTTTCTACACAACACAACCTAATCACTTAAATTTCAGGACGGTATTATCACATAACCAACAGGTAAGTTTGCACGTAATCCTCTTGAAATTATAGTTGACTATATCTTCTAACGTCTTCTTTGAAGAATTGTTGGTTGTTGAAAGTAAATTTTCATCGTAAATAATTTTTGTAATTATTTTATATAAATTGCCATTGCTCGACAATTATAATTTCCTTACATGAATAATTAAATTAATTTTTAATTATCAAAAAAAATTTCATTAAATTTTTCTAACACCGAAAAATTTATTTTCAAAATTTTTCTATCACCGAAAATACTTTATTAAAATTTGCCATTTTGTCGGGCAGAAGCTATCGCAGCAATTAGTCCAAAAATTGGAAACGAACTCTCCTATTTTTACCAACGCACCTCCTTTTATACGGAATCGGAACCAAATTATTCATTTTATGGCTGATTGACCAATGTCCATCGATAATGCCATTTACCAATAAAAATCCACTAAATTAAAATTTAGGGTGGTGGATGATCTTCGCATCGACCAATAATAATTCGCGGTTCCATAGGATGCCAAATTTTGCGTTGCTGTACAAACTAAAATACTTAATTTAACTTGGTGTAACCACCAATACAATTTTCTTGAGATTAAAAGTTATCTAAAGTCATTAACTTTTAATCCTTCATCTTTTTGGTATAAATTTTCCTATCCTAAATGTTTCCGGTCGGACTCCAGCTTCAATTAAAAAGTCCAATTTGTCTAGATCCGTCCACATTCTCGGATGGAATCTCTTCTTATACTCTTAAATTTTCATCATCGGATCTTCAAATTGTCCTAAATTAAAGAGAATTTCCTGCTCTTTCCGATGATGTTTTTCATTTCTCAATAGACTCTTCTTTCATAAGTCCAGACGACTTTTTGTAAAATTCCATTGCAAACGTTTTTCTAACACGCATTTGCACCACAAAAATCCTAATTTTTCACAAACTCGTGAACACTCGCGAACCTAATCGTCTTTCGTCGCACCTTATAATATTTTGGTCAAAATAATCGTCCCAAAATGTAACCACTTAAATCTATTCTTAACCTAACAATAATAAACACAAATTTTATACAATTTTCACTCCAGCATGTTTAATATTTTCAATTTTCAGCACAACGATTTTTTATATGGTGGAAACAATCCAACTTTGCAATATTGGAATGTCCAGATTGACTTTAACCATAACAAAACTTGCAATGCCAGACCAAACGTAGCTGAATGTTCTCCGATAACAAATATCTGGTACGTTGCCTAAATTTACTTTATAAATTAATAAACATTTTAATTTCAGTTGAATCTCCCCCAATGAAGACTTGGAAAGAAATTTGCTAACAATAATTCTAAGATGATTTCTCTACTTAACCCAATGGTTTCGACCAAAGTCGTTGTACATGAATTTTACCCGAACTATGGATAATTCAAGATTTTAGTGTTATGGGCAAGAATAAACATAGCAATATATTGTAATGTAAAGTTTGAAGCTCTACACACTCTTACCTTTTTCTCCAGCTAGCTCAGATAATTTCGGAGATACTTGACTCTCAGGAGCGAGTTCAATTTGAAACCCACGAATCGTATGTTTCCAGAAAAACAAAATTCTTGATATGAACGCAAAATAAGGTTTATTTATTACCAATAACTTGAAACTTATAAATTCGTTTCCTGACTCTATGTGTAAAAGTGTAGCAAGACTTGATAAATGAATTACATTTACTTTAATTCCAAATATGACTTCTAAATTCATTTATCAAATTTCGCTGTTAATGTAATTATGTTAGTATAAAAAATTATGAAAATTATAAAAATTCTGAGAAATAAAAATAGTTCAAATAAACAATAAATTCTTAGCTTAATTAACGTTTGAGGTCCACTGCTTTCTTCGTTGTCCTTGATCATTTGCTTCCGTAAGTTATTAGATGCAACACGTGTTCTTGCTACCAAATTTATGCTACCGGAGTTGATCAGATAGTTTGGTTCTTGTAAAACTTCTTCGATAATCGGCTTAATTACACACGTGTATTCATTAATTCCATACAAATTCCATCCAATTTTCATTTGAGGTAAGTAAATTTTTGTTAATAATTCTAATATTCGCATAAATGCAAATGGCGGTCGGGTGGCGTTATTAAAATTTTTTATCTTGAAAATACCAAATTTAATTTTCTGTTTTATTTCAGCTTGAAACAAAACGCAAACAATAATTTCTTATATAATCGCACTATCAACAATCAGGATATGCTCCCTGACTTAATCAGTTGATCGTTTGGCAAAATTAACGCAAATTATAAAATCACAAAATTTGTAACGCACACATTTTACGTGCACTCGGAACATCGTCGCCTACAACCAACCTTCCTCCAACCTTACCACAACAAATTCCCTCGTAAGTTTCAAATTATACAGTATGCACCATATTTCTTCTTAACACACTTAAATTTTAGGTTCACGTTCGCAAGATTTGTCACTATTTCACAACACCTTAAGTTTAATTACAGTAGACAATAATATTTGTGTAAATTGGTAGTATAATGTGTAACAATTTTGAGTCTTTGTTTGTTATTGGCATTAAATAATTAAAAACCGACTTGCCGACATGAAAACAAGTCTTTGAATCGCGGTGCAAATCGATTAGTGACTCCAACCGAATCAAAACTACCAAGAAGACAAAGCTCGTCCAAAAATATCAGCTGCCGGTTAGAAATATCATTACAATATAATAAAATTTCTCTCTTGGTAATGAATTAATTAAAGGATCAATATTTAACTATAATCTTAATGATAATCCAGTAATTAAATGCTTAGAGTGCAGCTTACCATTATGCAGGTAATTTTGGGGTGAAACTTACCTGGACAATGCTCGGAGTGCAGTTTACCACTTTGTAAAATTTCGTGCAGTTTACCTGGAGTGCAGTTTACCATTTGCAGGTCGTTTTGGAGTGCAGTTTACCTTACCCCCTGGACAATGCTCGGAGTGCAGCTTACCACTTTGTAAACTTTCGTGCAGTTTACCTGGAGTGCAGTTTACCATTTGCAGGTCGTTTTGGAGTGCAGTTTACCTTACCCCAACTAACTATTGAAAAACTGGACCATAGTATTCAAGCTTTTGAGAATTTAATCTTCTCTTTTTCAAGAAATGAAGTATAGTTTTGATTCCCGAAAGCTTGAATACTAACAAGGAGACTACGGCTACTCGTCATCACCGATTTCGTCCAAGTTCATGGTATATGTAGGGCTTGACTAGAATTGAACGTGACCCAAGTGGGAACTCCAGATGGCCAAGCGTTTAGAAAATCAATTTTTTTCTCGCAGATCTGACACTACATAAGTCTTTTAGGTTAGGTCAATTTGCAAGTACTAGTTAGCTTAGCAGTAGGAAGTCGGACTAGTACTCATAGGGTCGCAGGTTCGCATCTCCTGTGGGTAGCATTTTTTTGCTTTTTTTTTCAATTTTTACGATCCTTACGTGACAATGAACCGAATTAAAACTTGGTGTTAGCATCGTAATTTTCTAAACGCTTGGCTATCTGGAGTTCCCACTTGGGTCACGTTCAATTCTAGTCAAGCCCTACATATACCATGAACCTGGACGAAATCGGTGATGACGAGTAGCCGTAGTCTCCTTGTAAGTGTTTTATTGTTTTACTTTAGCTCATTATTGATAATTTTATTTATATATATTTCAAGAGTTAATAATCTTATTAGCTTATTTATGTAACAGGTACTGATAATTTCCTATAAAACCAATAACAATTTCAAAGATTTTAATTTCTTTTTTTTTTTTTGCTTGCTGTATTAAAATCGCGAAAGCTATATTAATGTAAAACTAAATTTATTATTATTTATCTATTTATTGTAAAAAACTAAATTTCTTAAAGTAATTAGTCCATGTTGTAATTATAGGATATCCACGTAGGTATTCAACGACGTTGTTACGATCGTAACTTATAACCTTATTCAGGATTCTTTCATCTGCTTGTATGTAACGTCTCCTTTTTGTTGTTACTTGATGACCAGCAATTTGTCACTCGTAATCTACATCGTAATTTTTTTGAATTTTTTTCAACTTGTTAATAAAATTCCACAAACTAGGGTGAGATATTCCACTACCAAAACCTAATTGTATTTTACGAGGGCATGCTTCTGCAAAATTATTGATCCTATCGGTTCCGTTTAGAATATCCATACGGACCAAATATCAGAAGAAAATGTTGAAAATGAAAATGTTTTATTTTTCAGTGCACTTTTTTAATTTTTTAATATAATTTTTAATTTTTGAATTTTTATAAATAATTTATTGTTTTTTCGCCCACTTATCCGTCGCCTAGTTTACCCGTCGCCCAGATATCCGTCGCCTAGTTTACCTATTGCCCAGTTGTCCGTCGCCCAGTTGTCCATCGCCCAGTTTACCAATCGCCCAGTTTACCAATTGCCCAGTTGTGCGCCGCCCAGTTATACGCCGCCCAGTGGGATCCGCCTAGTTGTCCGTGTCCGTGTTAAGTTTACAAAAATATTAAACAAAATGGATGGTTTGCTATCAAGTTAGGCAACACGTTAGGTAATAAATTGTGAAAAAGAGAAAAAAGATAAACAGAAAGAGAAACAGCTAAAACAAAAAAAAAGAAAGAGAGACAGACAAAAATTCATACATGAGAGATAATTGATGCAAAGCAAGTACAGTCACTGGATATAGGCACTAGACTGTACAAGCAAGATTGATACAACGCCATCTAACAGCTTGGGTGTCAGTTTTTCCGGCTGGACCAATATCCTCCATAACAGTTATCGCACCGTGTTCTAGTGCCATAGTAGTGCGTTAAAATCTCCCCTCCCTAAGTTACCATATCATAAAGAAATAATAGAAGCATAAGTAAATTAATAGGCAACCCAACAAACCACTATGATTATGAATTTTTATTTCTTACAAATTATTAACTTATACTAACCAAAAATTTGAATTTTACTGTCCAGTAATTATTTATATGCTGATCGAGATATTATTATGTCCTGGACATGAGTTTTTTAATATACTAATTTAAATCGTCTTAATTTAAACGTACGGGCAATTTATTTCTACTAGGAAACCTAAATTATTAATAAAAAAATTTTAATTAATAGTAATTAATTAAATACAGAGCAAAATTTGCATAACACTCCCCATACTTAAAGAGAAATTTTCATCTCACAGTGTGCATAGTTCTTGTTTCTATTGCTAATTGTAGCATGCATATGTTACCACCAGTCTTATCATAGTCTTGTGTAGTACCCTCAGTTTCGTTGCTCTTGAATACATTTTTCTTGAACGCAAATGCACTTTTGTTTGTGCAACCCCCGAGACCCGTACTAGCCGTCGGACCCCAACATTCAAAAACTAAAAGAAGAATACTTTCCAAATAAATAAAATCATAAATGGGAGAAGAAAAACTAATTGAATACAAATTTTGGGTGAAGTCAAATATCCGAATAAGAATGTACAGAAGATTTTAAAAAATTTAAAAATTTTGAAATGTTTTAAAATTAATTTTTAGGAAAAATATTTATTTAGAAGACAGAGTGATTTATTGAACTAACGATTTACCTTTAAAATTTACCAAATGAATTACGACAATAATTGAAATTTAAGTAAAAAAAAAAACATTACAAGACTTCCTGCATTTGCCTAGTAAGTGCAAAGGTTCCACTTTTAAATAAAAACGCATAATTAAAAAAAGATATGAACTATGAACTTGAGAAGTATTTAAATGAAACGCAACGTTTCGTAAACGAACTCTAGGTTTTTTTATGTTACAACGAAGAAATGAGCGGTTATTATTCCAGAAATTGTAAGCCTGTTTATTAAAATTTAACTAAAGATAATTCATTTTTAATTTCACATTATCAAATTATTTTAGAATAACTAAATGAACTTTAAATAATTATTTTTTTTTGTGTAGTAATTTAAGAAGTAAATTGACTTTAGGTGGAATGTAGTAATTTAAACAAAATCATTTTATGCGGTCTATGTCATTTGAAGTACATAATATGATTATTTTATCCTGTAGGTATTACTACAGTGGTTTTAATAATTTTTAAATTATAATTTATTATAGAAGTGAAAAAAAAAATCGCAAGTCAATGTTTTAATTATATAGGTCAATAGGATACATTAGTAATACAATTATTATGCAATTATTCAATTTTTTAAAAAAACATTCTTCTAGGCCTTATACTGATAACTTTTGATTTTAATATTTATTTTTGGTTTCAAAACAACGAATATAATAATTGTAGTATTAATGATGCGGTGTAATTTTTATTTTATTTTATCAACTTTTTTAATAATAATTAGATTATTGGTTTTGCCCAAATAATATTTTTTAAATGGAATGCTAATTTAATAATCTTTAATTTAAATTTAATTTATTGGGTATTAATTTTATCTATATTACCAGATAAATATCTATTTTTTAATAATATTTTAATTTTTATATGGTGTAAAATATCAAATTTAAAGGGCATAATTATTTTCTTTGTGTATGTTAATATTTTTAAATTATTTTGTTCTACGATTTTTATTATGGGAAGGAAACTTTAAGGCAGATCAAGGGTACTTACGCGTATCCTACCAGTCAAAATTCTGGGTCGAATTTTAGTAAGGAGGGGAAAACAATTTCTTTATGCAAATAAAGTAATTTACAAATTTTGATAACTTGGGGTCAAAGTTTTTTGAGTCTAACGCAAAAGTAGGAAAAGAAAGATTAAATATAAAGCGACAACGAATCAATAATATAATATTTTAAATCGAATTTTTAATTATAAAGGTGAAATAATAAGTATGATAATGTAATAAATATTCGCAAAGATGAAAATAAGTCGCAAAAGTAAATAATATACCCCGTCCTTGCAATATTAGTGAACAGAACCCAATTAATAATCACAAAACTGCAAGAAGCATTTTTTAATAGCAAAAATAAAATCATGTTTACTTTTCTAAAACCTCAAATAGATAAACGCCTAAAAAATTTAAATATCTTGATTACAAGTTGATTGAATTTTAAATTTCAATTTTAATTTTTTATTTTAATGTTAGATTTTTTTTTATTTAACTATTTGAATTAATCGTCCTAGGTAATGACGCTAAACTGCCCTAATAAATAATTTTTTCCATATATAAATTTAAAGAAATTTAAAGTACGTTATAAAAGTATGAATTAAATTTAACAAAAATTGAAGAAAAAAAGCACAGGTGTTTAACTAAAAGTAAAAAAAGGGCGTAGTTGATAAGTTAGGTTTAAGATTTACTAAACATTTATTTTTTTTTGAGAAAATTTGGTATAAAATAAATTATGGAAAGACTAGAGAAACACACAATAAATTTTAATGGTGGACAAAAGAAACCAGCAGACCTATAGGACCAACGATGATAAAGTCAAAAATCATTCCAATTCTGGTTGACAATAATGTCCAAAGATGCAAGCTACGTGATCTTAGACAGAGAGCTTAGCCACCTCGATGTTCGACGTTTCGTAACGCTTTAACGATGATGGAAAAATGGAAATGGTCAATGTAATGGGATGGAATCAAATGGAATGGAATGAAAGCAAATGGAACGAAAGCGAATGGAATGAAAGCGAATGGAATTGAGTGAAATCGAATGGAATGGGATCGAATGAATGGAATGGAATCAAATGGAATGGAATGAAAGCGAATGGAATGGAGTGCAATCGAATGGAATTAAATGGAATAGAATGGGATTGAATGAAATGGAATGGAGTAAAATCTAATGGAATTAAATGGAATGGGTTTGAATGGAATGGAATAAAATCAAATAAAATGGAATGGTTTTTGTTTTGGTAAATGACAACCCAATGCGTAAATTATGAATTGCTATGGTCAGCATTAGCAGTTTGGCATGGTAATCAGTACTAAGAAGAAAACGACAAACACCAATTGACCGTTACATGGAAGCTCAATCGAACGCAAAGGTAACAATCGGATGTCCAGATAAGATAGTTCCAAAAGAAGAAGCCGAGTCAGATCAAGAAAAAACTCCTACTTACACCGTCAAAATAACCAAGGATGTTAGGTTAACCAAGTGAACCTACTGTTAGAAATTGTTTGAAGAAGTTTAAAATTGAGAATAATAAGTGCCAATAAAGAGGGTTAATAAAAAAGTGGTTAAAAGGACAATATAAAGTATAACAATAAACGTGCTACAAGGGATAAGAAATAAATGTGCTCCAAATAAACAAATGAAAGTGAAGATAATTAAAGTGGAAAAAGCAGAGTAATAGTGAAATTAAGTGCTATTTTGTAAAGGTATTTTATAAAAATGTCGTAAAATTGTTGTAATGTCATACAAATTTCAAACGTGGGCCCACGCATAATGTAAACGGAGACTTACGCAAAAAACTAGTGCAACTGCGCAAATTTGTACTCCTTTTTACATAAGTCCACGTAAAAACATTAATTTAGTGTGAATGAAAATGAATTGTAATAAATAAAAATAAGCACAACTGAGTAACAAATATTGTAATAGGTCCAAATAGGAGACATGATCACGAAAGAATGAGTATTAAAAATTATATTAGGGCAACTAAGTACAAATGAGTAATAAATTTTATAGTAGGACCAAAGATTAAAAGAGTATACGAAGGAATATGATATCAAAAATTTTTTTTTTGGGATATGATCATAATAACAAATAAGAGCGCAAAAATACCACTTGTTATGAAATAATGTAAGTAAATCATACAATTCTTGGTTAGTAGGAGAACTAAATGACTCGAAATGAGATTTAAAATTTTTTGTTTCATCTAAAAAATATAAACAATATTTATGTCATTTAACTGAATAGTTGACCTATAATTGCATTCATAACCAACGTCAACAATTTTTACCAAACCAGACCAGCTCATTGAAGATTACAAACGCTAAATTAACAAAACGCTCGCTATTACCTGTTTAAAAGGTGTGCATCTTGAATAAAATAAAATATCATAAACCAACTAGTGACATCTGCTAGATTTTATGAACTACTCCTATTTATCTAGCACCTTAAATAAAGCATTTAAATGAAATTTTGCAGAGACGTAATAAGAAAATTTAAATAAGCATAACAGAAGTATAATTTATTGTATACTTATCTTTGATTGTGCAGATACCAAACATTTTTCTTGTTTTGATAATCTAGATCAGAAGGTAAGTTACCATTTGGGTACGGCCTAAGCGCTTAAAAATTGTAACATGACAAAATGCATTTTGTCATTTACATTTCTTTTACAAGCTTCCCGACTGGAACGCCACTGTGTTTTTTTATTGTTTGTAGTTGGTAACTTGTAGAAGTTATCAATAGGAACGCCATTGCGCGTAGATTTCTTGAAGGATTTGCGTGTAATCGTTCGAGTTCAATATTAATTTCGTTATGTATGTGTTATAATTTAGTTTTGCCGTTTAACGGGTAAAGATAATTTTTCCGTCTAATTAATTTGTGTTAACAAATTACTTTTAGCACCCAGGTTACGGGTTAATTCATTTTAATTATAATTATTCGTTTTGAAAATATAAATATGGTCGCCGCACATTATGAGCTTATCAAGATTGGAAATCTTTTCTGTATTCGACATATGGTGGTTAATGGCTTAAGTTTTGAATAACCATCTGTTGGAAGATTTGAAGTGGATGAATTAAGTAGTATCAATTTCCCGAGGAATGATTAGCTTTATTATTTTGGTTTCGATGCCGATGGTTGGATTTTTGTAAAATTTGTAAGAGGCTTTTCCTTATGAATTCGTTTGCGCCTAAGGGTCGAGATTATTATGGAATTGAAGAGTCAGACTTCGTGGACTTTGGTTGTTGCGTGTACGTTCGATCCTAGACACGGATTTATGTTTTGTTGGGATGCGAGACTTCGACTTTCAGCAGATGTTTGATTTATGAAGATGCGACAGTAGAAATTAATTTGAATTTGCAGTCACACTTTCTCTATTGATGAGTTTTGAAATGGCAAACATGTTGATGTTATAATAAGTATTTTGTGTTTTCTGAGTTGTAGATTTTATTCCTGGATGGTGGACCAACGTAATGATGAAGTAAGGATATTGAATTCGAAGGAGAGACACTTGCCTAGTCGTGAAATTGGTAGCATTGCATTCAGGGTAAGTCTCTTAGAGATACATTTACTTATTTATTAATGATGCTGTATGCCAGGTTCTATTTTTAATATCAATTATAACCGAGATAATGAATTCCGGTGTGCAATTTAATTTCTGCTAGAGCATAACTTCGTTTTGTTGATTTATCCTCCTCAAGGATGATCAATTGTATTTTTGCTACATAACTGAATTTACCCCTCAGGTGGATGTCAGTATTTTACCTTGCCTTTTATATTTTATTTTGTTTACTGTTATTATAATCTTCAATTATATACCAGCTTATCTTGATCATTATGTGCACGTTTTATGTAAGAACAGTGAATTAATTAAACATTGTCGCCAACATCTTTCTTTCTATTTGTGTTTCTACGATAAGACGACCCTTCGTTTCTTCAGGTTTTATTAGTATTGACTGGCGTCCACATAACATCAGGTTTTTCATTTAGCTGATAAGATATCTGAGTACTTGGTTACGAATCCACGAGGTTTTTCGAAGCACCCCGCTTCTCGAGAACTGCGTTTTAAGTAACACAGCTAGCTAACACGTGTAATGACATCTACGGTTAAGCAAGTGGCATTGTGGCAATAATTTAAGAGCAATTGTTGGTACAAAATATACCCTGAAAAATACCTATCTTAAGAAAAAAAAATCATATTATAAAGAAAATATTTAGAAAATTATTACACCAATTGGATCGTTATAATTGCACGATTTGAATTTTCAATGAGGAAAAACTTTTTTTTGTGTTTTTCAGAAACGTCTTTTTTTTGTGATGTAATTGTAAGTCTTCTTAAGAATAGTTCATCTCGATGCAACGATGCAACTTAGTTTATGTTTATTATATTTTTTTTTGGTAAATTTTTACGCTATATTTTTAGATTGTAATTATTTCTGATAATTTAATTTTATTTAGTTTTGATTTAAGTATTTCGAGAAATATTTTTCTGTTTTTTTTTCTTTAATTAATTTTTATTAGGTAAAATGGATCAACTTTGGCGTCTTGGGCCAGCCGCTTTCGCCGGCGAGGGGGTAATGTCACATTAATATCGGTCACACTGTATATAATAAACATTTAAATATAAATATATCAAGACCACTTTCTTTGGATCATAGATCGTATCAAATGACAATGCGTTTATCTCGGTTTCCATGTATATTTTTATGTCACTAATAAACATTTCTGACGAAGGCGATTACCATAGATTAAAGAATATATAGTAGTAATAGATACTCAACTCCCACCTATTTTTAAGACCAAGTAATAGTTTATACCATCGACACTAGAAGCGCTGTTAATCGTGCGATAAAATCGGCGGGAATTCAAATGAATACGTATTCGAGTTAATAAATTTTGTTGTAAATATTAATGAAAATTTTTCCAGTATAATTTGTTCTATAAAATTATAACTGGGAAATATCCATTAATATTTACAATTTTCAATAATACTCGTAAAAGCTTTTAGCTTACCTAACTTAAATTAATTGTACATAATTGAAGACATAAGAAAAATATGTAGTACTATATTTTGTTTCTATTTTACATTTCATTTTATATTTTGTTCTATTAAACAAGTTGTTTTGTTTGATTGATTTTTTTCTTCGATGCCTTATGTTTTAAATAAACAATTTGAGCTTCTTTTTTTGATAGGATAGTTTAATACCAATCTTCTATTGTCGACCCCCTTTAAAATTTTGTTAACATTTTTTATCCACATATGGATATAAAAATATGGATGTAAAAAATTACAAACATATCGGTAAACATATGCAGCAAGTCATATCGTTTATTGGTATCAAGATATGTAAATACGATACCAAATTGGCTTTAACATTTCCATTACTGCAATTAGTATTCGGCCTAGTCAAAGCTTTCGGACTGTAAGCTCTAGCTTCTAAAATAGGAAAAACCTCATCTTCTGATGATTTTAGGAAATCCCGTTTACAATTGGGGCATGCACCAATTTTTTAAAAAATTTTTAAAAGCATCCTCGAGGAGGATAACTCAACAAAATGAAGTTATGCTCCAGCAGAGATTAATTGCACACCGGAATTCAATATCTCGGTTATAATTGATAATAAAAATTGAACCTGGCATACAGCATCAATTTCTTCACTTTGAGATATCTAAGAGACTTACCCTGAATGGATTGCTATACCAATTTCACAACTAGGCAAGTGCCTTTTCTTCGTCAGGATCCTTCGAATTCAATAACCGTACTTCATCATTACGTTGGTCCACCATCCAGGAATAAAAGTCTACAAAATAGAGAACACAAAATACTTATTAAAAAATCAACATGCTTGCCAGTTCCAAGACTCATAAAACGACAATGTGTGACTGCAAATTTAATTAATCCTCGCTGAAACATCTTCATAAAAATTATCAGCTGCTCGAAGTCTGCGCGTAACAAATATTCCGCATCCGGAATCGAAAAGATGGTAAAACATGAATCCTCGCGAAGTAGGCGTTCCAACAAAAATTACTTTTATCCGCCAGGTACAAACACTTTCACAAGGAAACACATCTTGTGAATAATAAACCGGCCATGATGAATCGAAATTTAAAACCATAAAGCCAAACCATTCTTCAGACTAACTTAAAATAGTAGATTTCGTCCATTCCAAATCTTCTAACAGTGATATATAAAATATATGTAATCGTAAAACCAATTTAACAAATTCTGTAAACCACATGTTTGATTAATTTACGGCGTAATGGTCTCCATTAGAAAAGTTACCAAAAATACCCGCTAAACACAATGGCGTTTTAGTGGCGCAGCTTGAAAAAGATTTGAAACTGACAAAACGCATTTTGTCATGTTACAGTTTTAATTGGTATGGGGGCCCATAAGACCCACCATATAAAATGATGAAATTTCGCTAATGCAGAGTTTATTATTTATCAACAATCGGAAAATGCAAAAATCTTTTGGTAACCAATTTATTGTTTGCAACCCGTGATTTATCCGTCAAGTTTAACTATAATTACTCTGCAATTATCCCCGACGACCCAGCACTAGGACCTTTATTTTTGGTTTTTATTAATTAACTAATTTGACCTCTGAATGGTCGCCATACAAGTAATAATTGACTTTAAATTTTCTATCACTATCTCCCGGCTTGTAATAAGCTTGACACCGAGGTATGTATATTATTTTATTCACAATCAGTCAATATGACAAATTAAGAATAAATAATAATTTATCATTTTATTAAATTTCTTTTATTAAAATTTTTTTTTATCAAATGTGTAGCTTATTAGGTTAGGAAGTGATCAATTTCCACCCTATAGGTTGGGAAGTAAATCAAAATAGCTTTCCGATTGGTGGGCAGGTGAAAGTAATTTATTAAAATTCAGGAATGTGTCGAGCCAGTTAAAGCGAATAACAGTCAAATATTTGGCTAATTTACACCAAATAGTGGACTGACCAAATAAATATGGCTAAAACCCGCTAGTAGGTAAATAATGGTTGTGACAAACAATAACCAAATGTGACAAACAATAGCCAAATGTGCCAAACATAATATTATGCCAAATATATTTAACCATACTCGTATTTGCCATATTTTTTGTTTGGCAACTAGTACTTGAATTCCTATAATATCCAAACACGGTCAAATATTTTCAAGTGTCAATGTGAACATGGCAAATCAAGATTTTTCAAATATTTTTGACTTGACTCTGTCTTCTAAATACTACGTTAAAAACAAACAGTAATAAGAACAAATTATCAGTCGAGTGGAAGGACGGAGCAATATTAAAATTAATTTCTGCTGTTGAAGTGCGGGATTTGTTATGGAACGCTGAAAATGAAAACTATAAAAGTCGGAATTTGAGAGACGCGGAATGGCAAGAAATATCGGAGAATACCTAAAAAAATGAATACGACGCCACTCAATTAAGTGGTAAATGGACCAACCTTCGTATTCAATTCAAATCCTATTAAGCAAAGAATAAGAAAACAAAGTCTGGTCAAGGAAGAGAAACAAAGAAAACCTCATGGAAGTAGTATAATAACCAATCGATGTTCGTTGCTGCAGCCAAAGAGCAACAATGTATACTGTCAAAATATTTAAATATAATAAATATTACGTGACATTTAGATTATTCCAATTTTGTTTAAAAATGTTTAACCAATGTTGACATAATGTATAAGGAAAAAAAATATTCTATGTCACTTCTACAGAATTAAAATTATTTTGATTGACTGGCCTAAATAGTGTACTGCCCCATAAAATACGTTTGGCCTTGACTGACCAAATAACTTGTTTGTATAATTTAGATAAATAATTGTTTTCCAAATATTTGGCAAAATACCGATATGTGTACTATGCCTATCAAACAACTTCGACAAAAACAATATATTTACAAAATTTCATAAAGCCACATATTGAACCGTTACTCAAAGAGTGTACTACAGGCTTAACTGATTGTAAATAAAATTAAATAATTATAGAAGATGGACAAAAACAATTGTTTAAGTAGTAGGTGCTTACAGTTTCTTAAAACTTCAGTAAACATCGTAATTTTTTGTTTACCTATAATAAAAATATCCTGTATGTGCTATAAATATAATATAATGCTTTTCAGAGTAGATATGAAAAAGCTTTGAGAATAAGTGTTAATTATAAATTTTTTACGATGCTTTTCAATAATTTAAATCGGTAATTATTATCATCTATTTACAATCTACCCGCATGTTAGGGTCAGTGTACATCAGTATTGTGTGCGGTGTAAACGGACCCAATTGTAAGGACCGATCCAGTTTTATCTAACCTAACTTTTTTATAACTCATCTTTTAAGATTTATAACTTTAATTGTGGCACTTATCTTGGTAAAATTCCAATGCTTCTTTCCAAATAACAATATTACGTAGTAAACGATAATAAAGCAAATTAGTGCACCAAATAATTTAAATTAATTACGTATAATGGACGAAAACAAATGGAAAAGTGATATATTTAAACAGCTACAACGTAGAAATAAGATTCAAACAGATTTTTTTCAAGATCTGGTAGCTTCTCGTAAGTAATTTGTAATTGAGAAATTTTTATAACTTGACAATATTAAAATTTTTAGAAAATAAATTATTTGAAACCTCTTCTGCTCTTCGTAACGAAAATTTACAATTATCTCTTCAAAACGAAAAACTTCGTGTTGAAGGATTGTCTAATACCAGTGCAAGTACATCTACAAATGATACTCGATTAAATGAAAGAATTCAACAGCTGGAATCTAAATTACTTATGCGGCAAGAAGAACTTACTGAATTACATAAGAGAAAAGGAGAAAATGCACAACAAATTATTGATCTCAATATTAAGGTTCAAGAAAAGGATAAACTATTAATGGCAAAAGATGTTAGGTAGAGTTTTTTAATCATGATAAATAATTGTTAATGAATGAAATAATATCCACCCTCTGATTTTTAGTATCGCAGAATTTGAGGCGACTGTAACTATGTTGCGTGCCGAAACTCGTATGTATCAAAATAGTATTAAGGAATTAGAAAATATAAATCAAACTATTCGTGATGAGCATCAGGGTTTGCAATTAGTATTCACAATACTCGAGGAGAAATTACGGAAAACCCAGGTAGGTTTACGCTTTTTATACAAAAATATTGTTTACCTCGATAAGTGCATTTTTATTAATTCAATGGGCAAGTTGATGTGTACCACGTATTTTTAAAGTGAAAAAAGAGATTTAAAATTAATTTGTGTCTGAACAACAAATAAATGAAAATTTGGAAAACGTGTGTAATAGATAAACGAGACTTTTGTGAGTCAAGTATTAAGATTTTTTTTTAAAATATATGATAACTTTTTGTTTAAAAGTCTATGTTGCCTACCGTGGCAACAAAGTAGCTTGGTTGAATATTAAATTATTGTAAAATTTACCAAAATGGTTAATAAACTACAGTGAAACTATAAATATATTGTATTACCATTCAACCATCAAATTGATAAGTTTCTATTCTTATATTAACTTTTTTAAGTTCATTTCTATTTTACATCAAATGTTGCTAAAAATAGAAAGATGATGAACGATGTTGTGATTATAAGCGTATGGGACAATAGCCAAAATAATGGCATTTTTTTGCCGCAAAATTTAAATTAAGGTTTACTAACATTTTTTAAATAATATTTACAGGAAGAAAATCAAAATATTTT
Source organism: Cantharis rufa (assembly GCA_947369205.1). Lineage (NCBI taxonomy): Eukaryota > Metazoa > Arthropoda > Insecta > Coleoptera > Cantharidae > Cantharis > Cantharis rufa. The sequence continues at coordinate 33,590,125 of OX376304.1, forward strand.
GGAACAATTTATGCAATATAAAAGTAAAGATGCAGACAAAATGAACGAAGAAAATGACAAATTTGTGAGGTAAGAAAAATTATTTTATTTTAATGTTTTTGTAGCATGCAGGTATTTGGTAGCTTTTTGTAACTAATGAAGTATTTTTGTAACTGTAAATATCTAGTTTGGTGGTAAATTAGTAATTAGGTAAAGTTTTACGTTGCATTTTAGTACCTAAAATTATGGCTCAAATTTACATTACTCTACTGTAGCTGTAAGAAAATTACAATTTTAGAGATTTTTAAGATACCATCACTTCTAGCTTTCTTATAACTTAATTAGCCTGTAGAACACACTGCATAGCTTCTTACACTTAATTTCCAGTGATGGTACCCAGAATTTTCCAAGGTTATCAAGCAGTTTTCGTATGTTCAGGTGAGCTACAATAACTGATTGGCATATATATTTAAAAATAGACGAAAAAGTATGCTAAATACATTATTATTCACGTGTATTGTAATAAACACTTTTCTGTCAAAATTAATTAAAAAATTTATATTCAAATAGGTTATGAGGGAAGTGGGTACATACCCTTATTTGAATTTATGATAATGGTGACTGATAATACCTACAAGTTGTATTATTGCATTCTTGATTAGCTTGGAAAGTAATTTTAAAATAGAAAGCCATTAAAATATTGATATCTGTATTTACATTCTTAATTGCTGAATAATTATTTTTTAGATATTCATAGACTTTTGTAGCATAGTTACAATATTTACATATTTTCTGGGATCTGTCAGGGCACTTATCCCACGAATCGAGCCGCGATTGCTGCACTATAGGAAAGAGAACAATTTTCTGTGTATATTAAAAAAAGAAATTTTGCGGATTATCCATTAGTTTTCGATAGAATCTCGAGTGCCTTGGTTGCGTTCGTCAAAACCGTCCGCTACCCTCCGCTCCGGTCGACTCGCTAAAAACATCCCTCTAGGTCGCACAACCTCGCCAAAGGTGCAACTCGAAAAGGGTGAAACTCGTTAGCCACGCTCGATGTGTACCGCACGGTATCACAATCGCGTCTGACTGCCAACACTATGACTATATCAGAACGCACGCACCGTCAATAGAACTCGGGAGCGAATCAATTCCCTATGTAAAATGTATGTAAAATTTTGATTTTCTAATGCCGTTTTCTTGAAAACTACTGGATAATCCGCATCGAAGTGCGGTCTCAAATGCTCAGAAAATTGTCCTCTTTCTAATAGAAAAAAAATCACAGCCCAATTTGTGGGGGCAGTTAACTGACAGTAACCGTAAAATTTTGATTTTCAAATGCCGTTTTCTCGAAAACTACTGGATAATCCGCATCGAAGTGCGGTCTCAAAATGCTCAGAAAATTGTCCTCTTTCCAATAGAAAAAAATCGCGGCCCGATTCGTGGGATAAGTTAACTGACAGTAACCAGACACGTTGTGGATTTAATAATTTTGGTTCTATATTGCATAAGTCTGGCTAATTGACAGAACGTCGTGGTCAAAAAAGGAAAAAAAAACTGAGGGTCTTCCTAATTGTAAAAGATAACAGATTCGATTCAGTTCATATAAAAAAGAAAAAATATTTTTGCTATTTTCATAGTTTTTTTATTTCTAATTTAGTTCAATTTAAAATTTAATTAATTGTTTTGCAGAATAGTCATTAAGGTTAGTTTTTCTTATGTAACCTATTTTTGTTTTAGAAAGTACACTGTTTAAGGATTTCGGTAATGTAATTTATTTACATTGCAGAAGTGGATTGAATATAAATTTGTAGAAATTTTATTAATTTAACAAGAGTGCATTCATAGGAATAATTTTAAATAAGAGCCATAGTAACTTTGAATTTTGAGTCAAATTTAGTTATTTATTATTTTATTTATCAGTACTCTCAATTTACCATTTAGTAATTAATATGATTAAATATTGGTAAATAAACATCTTATGATTTGCTTTTTTTTCGAAAAAAAAACCTATGTAAACTCGTTTTTGTGGTGCTAAGTTTCTAGTATTGACAATTTATTAAAGTCGAACTGCAGAAAGTACATTTGCTCAAAATAAAACATATTAGCTTTTTTCAAACTCAAAAGTTATTTATTAAATAATACCAATTAATTTCATTGTTATTGTTCGTGATTGCGGAATTTTTTGCGTTCTCCACCTTTTTAGACCACCCCTGCATATTTAAATTTTACAAAACTGATAAGTTATATAAACTGATAAAAGATTAATTGCAAAGAATAACAAATTAGTGAAAAGCACAACATCCATCGCATAAATCTTTAAATACACTTTTATTTCTTAAATAAAAATGAAATAGGACATTAAAAATTCAATATGGCAACAAAAACTTACAAACAAATCATGAAATTATATTTCTTAATTACGCATTTTAAAGTTTTTTTTTTATTTATAGCACAAATTTACTTTTTTTTTGTAATAAATCATAGTAAACTCATAAATGGTTTATCAACGTGTTTTTTTGTATGTTACAACTAAAATATACACATATTATAGAATTTGCTTATTTATGTTACATGATATTCCTGATATCAACATGAGACAGTCATAGGCCTGGGTAGTTCGGTGTGTGACTGCAGATGTTATACACCCAGTTCAATTCCTGACAGTAAACACTCGAAAAGGCAAAAGTAAACCACCGAGGTGTGATCTGTCAAGCAAACATTCTCAAATTGAAGGGTACTTTATTTCCGTGGTTAGGAATCCACTTTAAACATTAGGTCTCTTATTTATATGTGATATAACTTCACACGCATATATACATAGGAGAGAACGATCCCAACATCCGAATACAGATAGGAATCCAAAGAAGAAGAATATCAATGTTGCAAACTTTTTGAACCGAACATTGAAATATGCAATGTATCATTGAGTATTCAGGGTAAATCATACATTATCAAAATTTTTTGGATTGATTGCATCTTCAACATTATTATTACATAAATTTACATTTTGCGTAAGATCCGTGCATCTTTTCATTAATCGGTCAAATCTAGCATTAACGCGACATTCTTTTATCTCATCAACTGGAACGTCAAGATTTCTTTTTGACGGATTTGTGCCAGGAGTAGCTGTAGAACGTAACACTCTTATGCTGCTTCATTCTAAATAATAAAATCATTGATTACTTACTATTATAAATATAAGTCCTTACCTCTAGTATGGACATTAGTGTCTAACAGTGAATGTGTTATATTATTAGATACTATAACAGACCCAGGAAGCTTACTGTTGAACGTTGGGCTTGGATGCATTTATTGGTGTTCCCACAAATTCAATATTCAGGGCCGATTTTACAATAGTCGGATAAATCTACTTAGTATAACATTATACTTTTAGTATAACCTTCGTTGCACTGTTGATCAAACATAAGTATTATAAGGTGTTTCAATTGTTAATAAGTATGACCACTTTTGAAAATGCCAGTAAAATGTTGAGAACCAGCAGATTTATTTAATGAAATCAGAAGTTTTTTTGAAAATAATGTGATATTTATAAATGTATACCACGTTGTTTTCAAAATGTTTCTTTGAATTATGTTTGTATCATTTTATTAAAGTATGCTACATTTTATTTTATTATATAAAATTAAGTATTTAGCTTTGTGGTTTATGTTCTCTCGGACAACATTTTTTATGTTTGTATGATAATTATAAAATATTTATTACTGCAAAAAAATTATGAAAAATGTTGTCAAGGCTAAGTTAGATTGCTATGTTGTAGTCGTTGGTTTGACTGATTTTGATCGTGTCTCTCTCACAAGATGCTGGCCACATCTTGGAGGTATTAAATGTATTAAATTAAAAAGTAATGCTATCTGGTGGCCAACTTTTTGACTATGCATAAGGTTAGAAAAATTTTACATGGGAATCTTTATGGTGTGTGAATCAAGTGTTCACCCTGTATACAGGCACTCGTTTAACTTGCCAGTAGTTTCATTCAGGATTGGTATTATGATTAAAATATTTGTTTTAAACGGTTTTGTTTTAAACACATTTCAAATGTATTTTAAACGGACATTTAATTTGAATGAGGTATAATCACGATTTATTAAAAAAAAAAAATATTTTATATTTTTTATTTTATCAAAATAGCACTAATTAAAATAATAAGTTAAAAAATAGAATATACATATTAATAAAATGCATACCTATATCATTAATTAAAGTTTACGATACTTTTTCTTCCTACTTTGAAGAATTACTGTTTGGTCCTCATAATGGACACTAGTTTAGATGATTTTTCTGCTTTAAAGTTTTTTTTTAAGGCAATAAACAATCGTTTTATATATAAAACATAAAGAACGTTTGTTTTGTTTTATATGAAAAGTACATGTTTTTTTTATCAACATTCTTTATGTTAACCAATGAACCAAAACAATCGACTCTCAATATTAAACTGTAACAGGTATTAAACATTACTCGTATCGACTTCTAGGCACTGCCAAATTTTTAATTTTAATTGATTCACATTTTATTTATATCAAAATAAAAGCGTCAAATTTGGCTGTTATAAACCATTCAAAAAGAGTTACAGGGACTATTCACTATTATTGCACTTTGCAAAGTGAAACATTCAGCTACATAATTTTTAAATAATGCGATGCAAATAAATGGCCATTATAGAGTTCCTGAAATTGTTTACATTTCTTACGTAAATTTACTTGCTTTTTCTCAATTTTAATTTTTTTAATTGAATTTTTAAATTTATATGTTATTTTAATAATAGTAGTTATTCTTATTGCCTTTCCTGCTTTTTCTGAAAATATTGTTGTGTGCAGTAGTTGTAATTTTGGGAATGGTAGTGAATTGTTTTTCTTTAAGCCTTTTTTTCTGCGAGTAGTTTTGACAATTCTTTGCTGTGGAATTTTTTTACTTTGATTTCTAAAAGTTGTATTTATAATTTTGAATTTGATAAGGTAACCACATAAATTTCCTTTGTATTTGTACTTAAATAATAAAAAAAAAAGTTTCCTTGTTGTCTAACTTCCGTGATCTAATTTTATGATTTACAGACTAGTTTCTTTTTTACAGAGATTTCATTTTTACCTAATAATGTTTCATCGACCAGAAATTGAAGAATTTTTTAAATTGTAAAATCTGCAATGTAAATTGTTCTGACAGAGCGTTTAGCACAAAATAAGAAAATATATTTTTCAATTTTGTAATAGAACTGAAGTGATACAAGTTATTGTAATAGATCAAAAAATAAAAATATTTGAACAATATGCTAAAGCTAAATTTGTTTTTATTTTTCTCAACCTATTTGATTTGAAATTTCAATTTATAGTTTAATTATACATGGCAACTACATTACATTGCTAAAACACAACTTTTTATGTTTTACAAATTTTAACAACTTTTAAAGAAAGTACCCAAGCACATTAGTAATAAACTAAAATTTTTCTAAAAGTATTACAATACTCGTGCAATAAATTGTATAAATAATAGTTTTTTTTTTATAATTTATATTGTGCCCTTACAGTAAGTTTTTTTAATTGTTAGTAGAACTAGATTTTTATTGATCAATGTTTAAAAAATTTAAGGAAGAAAGTTTCTAATTATTTTTTTTATTTCAGAAAAAAATATGCAAAAGTAAAGAAAGATTTAGAAGATGCTTGTAAAGATGTCAGAGGTGCTAGTATGGACGATTTTCATGAGAATGCAGTTCCAATTTATAAATGTTCATTACCAAGCAAAGCTACTTTAAAGTTTGTAAGTAATCAGTGAAATAATATTTATTTCAATTTTTTTAAAATAAATTTTGTGTTCAAATTATATTTTATTATTTATTATTTGCATTAATGAGTTAGTATGACAGGAGAATTCTTTCTCTAACACTAACATAAATGAAAGTACTGTCGCCGTATATTATACATGCAAATCCACCAAAATTCGCATTTTAATTATAAGTAAACAATGTGTAATTGTTTGTTTTAATTTAATAAGTAATTGAGATGGATGAAAGTAGTTATTTAATATTTAATTTGTGATGAAAGGTTGTATTAAATCCAATAGTGTGTTTAATGATATCAAATCCAATACTATTATTATTTATGCAAAAAATTATCGTGGTTTTTTTAATCTCCCGATTAAACTGTCTCTCATTTTTTCATTGGGATATATGTATACAAAGATAAGGGTCTACGCCACAAACAACAACAGTTCAATAGCTAAAAATATAACTTTCACCGTGAATGGCTAATAATACACATCTACATATTATATTATTATAATAAGATGGAAGAATAATTATTTTTACTTGTTTTATTTAAAATACTTTGGTTTAAAAAAAACATAGCGCTACATAATAAAAGACCTTGTGCAAAGTCGACGAGCGATATTGAGAATTGAGAGTTTTAGAACAGTATTGCTTACCTACACCATAAATTTGTATAAAAACCATTGGGAAATAGCATGAAATGAAAGGTTTTCTATAGAAATTATGCTAGTCGAGGAAAAACGGTAATGCAAAAATGTACCTAAAAATGTAATGCGAATACTTCATTGGCTTTTTTCATGTTTAGCTCCGCCCATGAAGTAAAGTATAAATATGATAAAGGTATTATTACAGGTTTTATAGTCTTTAATGAAAAAAATTCCCCTAAACAACAAATCTATGAAATTGGCGGATCCAGAAGCCTAAGGTTTATATATTTTTTAGTAAACGGCAAATCTAAGAAACCCATCAATCTTTGCTTTCAGCTATAAATAATAAAATTCCATTTAAAATATAGCTATTCTATAATACAAATTGTTGCTTTTATAGGAAGCAATTTTAAAAGCTTTTAAAAAAGTAAAGTTTTTACGATTATGCACGTACCGTCACCAGAATACAAGCGTTCGTTGTAGAGTTGCGCCTACTTTAACTAATGAGGTATTTCTGGTATGATAACCTTGGAACTAGAATATCGATTAATTCTAAAATGAATCAATAATTTTAATTAATTAATTTAGATTAATTCTAATACTAATCAATATTTGATGTTTATTCATAGTTTAATTGCATTATTTTGCGATTTCAGCAAAATGAGAAAATAGCAATCATTAAATTATCATCTATTGTTTACCTTACAAAACACTTTATTGGGTTAACAGGTTATCAAAGGATTTTTAAAATAATTTATCTGCCAGTTTATTTACGGTTTCTAAGCTATTAGTCCAGTCATTTTAGCTATTTTAAACCCCAATCTGCGGAAAAATTCCTAGTGAGCTGAATTTTTGTATACACCTTTATTGCGGCATTGTAATGAAGATGTGAAAAATCGACATTGATATCGTGCCGGCTAAAAAAGTTGTAAAGGTCAAAAGGTCACGAAAATCAGTTTTTCGCAAATATCTCGCGATCTATTGCTCAGAGGTCAATAAAGGTCATTATAAAAATTGTTTGTCGTGAAATTGTCTACAAAAAATGTCTCTTGCATTTTTCTGTAGAATTAACCGTTTTCGGAGTAGAGACTAGAATGCACTCACATACAGTATTGTATACGAAGGCGTACACCCTATTGCTTTTTATTTATGTTTGTAAGTGTGTTGTTAGTAAAATCTACTCCATACACATACATATAACACTAGTAATACTAGTATAGACAGGACAATTCGTGCCCGTGAATGCCTCAAACGACCTCCACTGGTAGGCAGATGTTCCGTATTTCATTGTACCTTTATACCTGCTACTTTTATACCTGCTACTGCCTGTCGGGCTGTATTTAGCTCAGTTAAAAATTATTTCTCGAGTGTTAAAGACGTTATTTTAGTAGTATTGCTCTTGAACAGTTTTCATAATGAGTGATACATGTTTTATATGCAAAGAAGTGTTATCGGATGGTGATGTAGTAGAAGTTAGGCGTGGTCTTCAGACATTAAAAAATGCTAGTATCGCTAGAGGTGATGGTAATATTGAATATTTAGATACTGTGACTTTGACTGTGAAGAAAATTGCTCTCGAGATGTCATTGTCAATGCTGGGACACATTTTTTACTAGCAATGTACGGTGCTCCAAAATCAGAACTTTCGATAGATAGTTACAGATACTGTAGCTTTGCTAAACTAACAAGGCAAAGTACAGCTGTAAAATTTCCATTATTACCACCTACTTCTTCAGCAGCTCAACAGCATATTTATCGAGTGTATTATCAAATACAAACCTGGCTAGGAAGAGAAATTGATCCAGAACAGTGGGGTTGGGAGTTAAAAAATAATATACTGCAGCCAATAACAACTTTATTACCACCAGCACCCGATAATCTACTAAACACAATCTTCTGTAATTGTACAAAAGGTTGCAGCGGCAAATGTGGATGCAGAAAAATTGGATTAAGATGTTCAAAAGTTTGTGGACATTGCCGTGGCCAGTCATGTTTAAACGCAGAGTCAACCAATGATGAAAACGATGAAGATGTTGATTCAAATATAGGAATAAGTCCGCTCGACGTTTTGTCAGCAACTGTTGATGACACAGAAACTGAAGATGTCGACAATGAATGTTAAAAAAAAATTATATACTAAAGTTAATTTTTCTGTATTTTTCTGTATACAAATAAAAAATTATTCACTCGTAAATAAAAAAAACCTCTTATTACATATTATGGATTATGCCTACGGGGGGAACCATGTAAAAAAAAACGCGCCCTGCATTCTACCTCGAAGGTGGTGAGGAAACGAGTGCATGGTTATAATATAGTCGCTTTCTCGGCGCTCTACTCCGAAAACGGTTAATTCTACAGAAAAATGCAAGAGACATTTTTTGTAGACAATTTCACGACAAACAATTTTTATAATGACCTTTATTGACCTCTGAGCAATAGATCGCGAGATATTTGCGAAAAACTGATTTTCGTGACCTTTTGACCTTTACAACTTTTTTAGCCGGCACGATATCAATGTCGATTTTTCACATCTTCATTACAATGCCGTAATAAAGGTGTATACAAAAATTCAGCTCACTAGGAATTTTTCCGCAGATAAAACCTAAAATGACTGGACTATATTTCTGCCTGCAACTTCTCCATATCTGCTCTTATATTATGTTATAGCCCGGAGCTGCAAGCCCAATTTCAGACGCTTTAATGTCATCGATATACAATTTAATCGAAAATTTCTTTGTGATATGCATAAGTTCATCAAAGACATATTTAATTGGAAAGGATGACAAAGCTCTGCAAGTTTCAATCTTACATCTGAGCGTAATGTTTTTCCATGGGATGCTGTCTTTTTGCGACTAAAAGCGAAACTGTGTCGCGTTCGCATCTAAGCATGCTTTTAAGGTTAATATATGTAATTTCTGAATTTATAAAATATTTAATTTATATTTTACTTGTGCCTTAAATTAGAATACATACTCTTATCAAACCACGTGCCTTAAATATTTTTTCTCCAACCGTATTAAAAGCAGTACATTTTTACATTGCTAAGCAACACTTTTTTTTACGTGCACTACAAAGACTTTATTGTGCATGACTTAAAAGTGATTTTATTTTTTAACATTTTTTGTGGGCGATCGATCTAAATTTTTGCATATGCCTTCCTACCATGTGTCTGTGTCGAGGGGGGAGAATTTTTTGCTCAGTTTTTTTTATATCTAGCGCCGTTCTCGAGTTATTGCTAATTCAAATAATATAGAAAAAGCACTCTTTGAAATTACACAATTTTTAAATGTCAAAGTGACTTTTAATATTACGTCAAATAATGTTTTAAAATTAAATATTTATATTTTAAATTTTATTTAATTTTTGGTTGGAGAAAAAGTAATATGTCTCATTTGGATTAAAAGTGTCTTTGTTTGACGTGCAATTGTCTTGAAGAATTGCAATGAAGTCAAACAAAGTTTCACTTTTAATCCGAATAAGACAATGTACTATTGTTTGAGATTGACTTCCTTTTATGCCTTCCTTAACATGTTTCTTTACAGGGTTTGTAGAACTTCTAATCTCTTATTGCACTTCTTATATCTATTTAAATTCTTATTTCCTTTTTTAAATTAAATCAACCGCTCTTATCAATATTAAAATTTAATTTAATATTATTTTACACAATTTGATCTATTATTTTCATTATTATTAATTATTTTAATTATTATGATTTAATTAACCAACACCTACAGTTTGTTACAATAGCTACGTATAATTTTTATATTATACATTGACTCAATTTGTAAAAACTGCAAAATTTTCATTTTTAATTTTCTTGGCTGCTTCCTTTAATCGCCGAAACAGTGTTTCCCAAAGTGTGGTAGGTACTCATAGTTTTTCGTTTATTTTTTTTTTTATTTATGTAGATACACAAAAAGGACAAAATAAATATATTTTAATTGTTATTCAAGTATATGCAATTTTTTTTGACAAGGGGCAATCAGTGTTACAAAAATTACAGAAAGGGTACACAGATGTTGAAAGTTTGGAAACCACTGGCTAACAAGGCAGATAACCAAATTTTGCTAAAAGTGGTCAACATTTTGTAGGTATCATCACTTCACACAACACAGGGAGGCTTAAAAATGAAATATGTGAACATCTACGATATCTACCAAAAGATTTCTACCCAAATCCATAGTTATAAAACTATTAGAAGTAAAACCTGAAAATTTAGAGAGAAAAAAGGTAGAAAAACCATTCAAAATTTCCAAGTTGGTGACTGTTAGATCTTCTCTTTACTCAAACATGTATATTAAACTCATCGCTTTGTCTATACTACTATAATGTCTGTACTTTCTCTGACATCAGAAACTTTTGTTTTTAGTATAGCGATATTGCTATACAAAGTATTTCTTCGACACGTGTTTAACTAAAGTAAAGGTGCCCAGCGGTTTTTTAATATACTGTAAACAGTTTTAATAGTTGAATTGAATCTATAAAATGTAGTTTTTAGCAGCGGCAGCAGGCGAAGTTGTTTTGATGCAGATCGAAATAAAATCTGATATTGACAGAGTTGCAAGTTATAAGCACTCCTAAAAAAATGTCGAGTTTGAGAGCGTTGTTCCAGAAGAATATTTTTGAAAAATTAGTGTTAAATTTTTGAGTTTGGATAAATGAAAATTTAATGATGTCAGTGACTTACCGACCATAGTCTGCAATTCCAGAGCCATACAATAGTCTTTTAGTATCCCCATTCTAAAGGTATTACCTCTCTTAATACAAATATGGAAATCAATGTTTGATAAAAAATTATTTGTAATTGTTTATTTATTTATTTATAACAAGAATACATCCTAATCAGCAGAGCTGGTATAAGGATTAAAATTTACATTAAAATATTATTTACAAAAATTTTTAGTTATTTTTTAGTATTTACTTGTTCCTGAATTAATTTTTTAAATTGTAGTATTGTTTTGGCTTGTTGAATATGAATTGGTACCTAGTTGAATTCTCGTAGTGCATTATGTTCAGTAGTTCTTTTTCCCAAATTTGTTCTGGCTGTAGTAATATCGTAATCATTTTTATTCCTTGTGTTGTGTTGATGAATTTTGTTTCTTCTTTTTAATTTTACACAGTTTTTTATTAAATTATTTTGAATTTTAAAGATAAACTTCATTTTTTCAATATAAATAAGTTCTTTGATATTAAATTCATTAAAATTTTTATATAAATTTTCTGTTGGCGTGAGCCAATTCAAATTAAGAACTAATTTCAAAGCTTTATTTTGTTGGCGTTGTAATTTTGCGATATTACTCGATTGGTGCGTCCAAGCTGATATACAGTATAAGTATTGTAATTTTATAAATGCATGGTAAATCATATTTCTATATTTAGTACTTATTACATTACCGCATCTACTCATAGCTCCTATTAATGGCGTATTTTTTTGTATAACCCAATTTGTTTGTTGTTGACCAGTCAGTTTATCATCCACAATGATTCCTAAATATTTTATATTTGATACCCTCAGCAAACACTCGTTTTGTATTTTTAAAGATATTGTAGGTGATTTCTTGTTTTTTTGAGAAAATATCATAAATTTTGTTTTTGATTTGTTAATTGTAATTTTATTATGAACTGTCCAGTTGTAATACTTTTGTAAGTCTTCATTAACTCGGTTTTCAATATCTTAATCATTCTTTCCATGGTATAGTAATACCGTATCGTCTGCAATAGTAAAATAAGTGGCTAGCAATCCTGCTAAACGTAAACTGTCAACACACAGGAGGTACATTAATGGTTTAAGAAATAAGAACATTTTTAATTTCAAATCAACTTCCTAATGGTGATCCTGATGGATGTACTTTGACAACCCCTATATTAAAACTAGGTATTACACAAGTATACTATTTTTTTTTTCTAAAATTCCATTTTTATTTGGTATGGGATATTTTGGTTTTGCAGATTTGAAATTTTCAAATACTAATTCTAGTGTCAGATGGTAATGATGAAGGAAAAGCTGTCTTCTTGCCAAATAAAGGTTATAATGTTTCCCAAGTTTACCATAGATTCATTTTAACGGAAGTTGATAACAATTTGGGTACTCTTCTTTCGTTCCTATATAAGAAATTAACATTTTGTTAGTGAATAGAAACCCCAATAAGAAAAATTATGAAAATTCAAAATGGAGGCTCAAATAATATGGCAACCTAAAGTTCTGTTGTGTTTTTTTAAATTGACTCTTCTGTTCATTTTTAGTGATGAGATGAGTATCCTAAGTATTATATTAATTTACTCTTATTAATATTAAATAATCGTTTATATACAGAAAAGTGAAAAATATGGCTTTGATTTATAGCTGCCACAGTACCTCCTTTCTAGTGAGACGTCGTATTTGTGTGTACAGGTTACAATGTTATTGTCGTTGTAGGAAGAGGCTGTTAGTGGGCGTAAAATTTTTATTTCATGTGTTTTCAATTTAACGGATTTCTATAGTTTCGTCAACAACTGTATTTTCTTGTTTTTTTTTTGTTTCTTTTATTAATATTAAATAATTGTTTATGCCTATATACAAAAAAGTGGAAGTCATTCCTACTGGGATTATCAAATAAAATGGCTGCGATATACAGCCGCCACAATTTTTACAATCTGACAAATAACATAACAATACCGTTAAATACGTTAAATTCGTTTCTAACTTGCACAAAACTGAAACCACCCTATCTTTTATTCCCAACCGATGTGTTCTCTTATCCTAATATTTCTTTTTGGCACCTTGCACTAACACTTCCAAAAATGTTATACAATTCAGGCCAGTAAAACTGTTAAAAGTTTGATCTGTTGTTATTAAATCGTATACTGTTTTAACTTCTGGCATATTCAGTGGTGTGATGTACTTTTAAAATATAACATAACGTGAGTACGTTATGTTATAAAGTAAATAATAATAAGGACAACGCTATACAGAAATGTTTAAGTTAGAAAGAGAACAAGCTCATATAACATAACGTATTTACGTTATGTTATATTTTAAAAAGTACATCACACCACTGATTAACTTGCACCTTAAAGTCTCGAAAAGTTCTCAATCCAGCATTGTTCGGTTGCATCTCGGGTTTGAAATTGAGTAACTGAAGTAAAGCCTCAGCTGCTTCTATGTCATCTAGATTCATGATTTCATCTTGAGGACTACATTTGTCAGGTCCCAGTCTGGTATTTTCTCTTACCTAAAGGCAAAATAAAAAATAGAAAAGTTTAGAAAGAGTTACTCACCTTCATGTATGTTCATCTGGTTTAAAATGTAGAGAACAAACTCTCATATATTTAGTTACTGGTTATCCGATCTTCAAGTTTGTAATCCAAACTTTTCTTCTATTTACAAGTTCCTTCCCTGACAACATTTTTCATAATTTATTTATAATAATTATACAATATTATAATTAAACTTAAACTTAATAAACTTATATAATTATTATGAAAAAATTATGATAAATGTTGTCAGGGCTTGTTACCCAGTTTAGTTTCAACAAAAACACTGTGTTCTTCAGCTTCAGGAAAATAATGAAAATGTATTTTAGGATTTCTTTTCTCCTTATGAGTTATATTGGGGAACTGGAACAGTACGCGTTGCACATTTTGAATATTTCTATTTAGAAGGTTGTAGCAACAACTAAATGTGTCTTTATTTATATATAGAAAATTTACATAAAAGAATGAGAGATACAATAGAACAACAGAAAAACTAACGTTGCACTCACCCTATACCAAATAAACAATAATAATCATAATATTATGACCCATTGAGGATATATTCAAATTAAATAATACACTTTCCTCAATTAAAATTATTATTTATGGACTATTTATCGACTGATTAGTCGAAACTAGTCCATCTCTCTAAAATTCATCATGTCTCTTCAACCATGTCTCTAAGTTCAACCGGCGACCATTGGTGAGGTATCGCTGATCTTGAATTGCCTATATTTTAGGTAAAATTTTAAGGAAATAGGTGCCGCCCTATTCCTTAAAAGTTCTTTAAGGAAAATTTTAAGGTGTAAACAGTGACATTTATGTTTTATAAAAATTTTATAATGTAAACAGGCATATAAACGTAATATATCTTCAAATGATAGATAAAACGACCGAAAATCCACTTTGTTTTTTAACTTTTTTGGCTACATAATAATTTAATTCGGATTGTTTATAAACTATTATATAGAATGAAATTATACCTTAACTGAAATTAGTCCAAGTGCGTCTTGGCATTGTATTTCTTTTTTTCTGTAACAAAAACCGTAAGTACATCTTTCTGTAAATTACCTGAAAATACCCACGTAACCGTATGTGATACCTTATCTTTTTTAAGTTATATTTACACTAATACACACATGCATTCGGGCGATTGTCAACTCGTCCGCTTGAGAGATTAAGTCCTAAACCAAATGGTAAACTCGTCCTGCTAGAAATTTTCTACCTTAATTTTCATAGGTAAACTCGGACGCTTAACAGAAGATGTTCTAATCCTAAGCCTGCTTTAATCTTCATGGGTAAACTCGCCCGGTAGATATCTTCGCCCGCCTACCTGCTATTATGACATTACAGGGTTGTTCTAGCTATTACAATTTATTGTCAATGCCAATAATGGCGGAATTTTTAATTACGCCCCCCCCCCATCGTATGTAAAATATCGATACCCAACTGTGCAATACAGGGTATCACAAATATCGGGTTACTGTCACTTAATCGATTTCATCACGCAGATCAAAATTTCAAAAACCTTATTAGAAAGAGGGCACCTTTCTAAGCATTTTGGAAATATGTATAAGTGAGGTTTATTCATTAGTTTTCGAGAAAATCGATAGATTGCCTAACAGATCCCAAATATCGAATGTTGTCACACACTACTTGTGTATATTATGTATGTATATAAGGACTAATAATTTAGTCATTAACTATAGAGGATATATCTAAAATTTTGATGACTTTGGCTACCTCACCATCTTTGGTTACTATGTTATGTAACCATTTTTTTTATCTAATTGTCCGACCGATATTGGCCCAATTTTGCACCAACCTACAGCCAATATTGGTGCAATATTGATTTCCTATAACGGCAAAATGGTTATATTTAATTGTTTATTTCGACGACCCATATAATAATAATAAATTATGTTTCGTCAATTTTATTGTCAATTAAACGAATTTGATTTAAATTTATAAATAAATTTAATTTAGTTATAAAAAAATGTCAAACGAAATTTTAAAAAAATTTCGAAATATTTTATTAATAAAGGCTATTTATAATTAAATTTCGAATATGTATAGTTACGCCATCTACTAAGATAATCCGTAGTCTAAATGATAATTTATTTGACATAAATTATGACAGCTCGCACCAAAAATATATGTTTAGTTTTCAAATTCAAAAAACGCGGGCATTATTTTATTATCGATTTCTCAATAATTACACCGTAAATCCAATTAAATGTTTTCTAGAAGATGCTTCATACATCCTAGATTAGAGTAGTAAGTTTTTTTTCGTGAGTTTCGGGATAAAGTTTTGAATGAATTCAAAATTAACATCCTAATCTGTGCTATTGTGTGTGTTTTCCTATGTTCGCAATGTATTTTTTTAAAGATTTTAAAAGATGATTTCTTAAAAACTACACCGTAAAAAGACTTGAAAATTCACTAACACATAAAAAAACTATCTGCTTTTGATTTCACTTAAAAAAACCTTTGGTTGCGGGTAAAAGCAAACTCTACCGAACCACCTTAATGCGGTTGATTTAACACAGATCAAGTTGTCAGATTATTAGTTAGATTTTATTAAAACAATTTAAGTAATACAACAAAAGTAACTATTAAAAGCGTTGGTAGTTAAATAGACGCTTACACAGATGCCATCTTCGTAACGACTTCCTGAGTTGCGCAAGACACTATATTGTCCATTCGCGTTTCGCCACTATCACTAACACTTCCCCTCGAGAGGCGATGGGTCAAATCCAGTAGGCGGTTCAAGCCCTAACATCTTCGTGCATGCCATATGCTTCTGTCGGTTGACAGCCTTTGTAAGAATATCAGCAACCATGTTATCAGTACTAATATGAGTAAGGTTTAAGAATTGGTTGTTGATAGCCTTGCGTATGAAATGATACCTTACATCGATGTGCTTGCTGCGAGTATGGAAAGCGGGATTCTCAGCCAGTTTTACCGCACTTAGACTATCGGTGTACACTCGAACATTTGAGGAATTTCCCAGTCCGAGTTTTACCATAAATATGTGTAGGTAAACGCATTCTTTGGCGGCCTCGGTCATTCCCATGTACTCGGCTTCAGTCGACGACAATGCTACCGTTCTTTGTTTTTTCGATTCCCACGAAATAAGACCTCCGGACATGATGAACGAATAACCAGTATATGAGCGTTGATCGGTTGGACAATTGCCCCAATCGGCATCGACGTAGCCTTGAATTCCTTCGTTGTTGGATCGGTATACAATGCCCAAATTGCTAGTGCCTTTTAGGTAACATAAAACGCGTTTTGCGGCATTCCAGTGATTCATTCTGTAAAAGTTGTTAAATTGGCCTAGGCAACTTACCGCATAACTTATGTCCGGTCGAGTTGCTACAGCTAGATAAGTAAGTGCTCCAATTATTAATTCACGGTAGGGCAGCTTTTCCTGTTCGCCAGTTGCATGATCGTCAGGATTTGAGAATTTTACATTATGATCCGTTGGCGTACTCACTGGGTTCGAATTCATCATACCAAATCGGTTTAATACATAATTCCATCACATAATAGATGTGATGCTATCACAACAATAGCCTTGTTGATATAGAGCGATTTGATTTGGTGTATGGGAGAATTCAATTCCTAAACAGTAGCTGGGAAGTGCTCAAGCCCTTAATTTCAAAATTTTCTGCAAACTTTTTCTTTATGTTGGAAATGGTGTCCTCATCGTTACAGTATATCAGTATGTCATTGACGTATGCTATATGAGTGAAATTTTTTCCCCTTCACCGATACGATACAAGCACGGATCTGAGTTTGTTGAAGTCGCACCTAAATCAGTTAAAAATGTGTTTAGTTTACTGTACCAATTTCTTCCTGCTTGGCGTAGGTCATATAAGGATTTTTTTAGAAGAAAAACTTGGCCTTTATTTTCTAAATTCTGCATCAACTCTTCTGCCTTCTTGCCAACGATTGAATCATCTTGACGAGAAATAATTTGTAGAATTGCGGATAGTTGTTTAGGAGGTTCCATTATAACCGAAAAACTCTAAAAATCCTCCGGTTAACACAATGCCGGCCGGTAGCTCTGCTGTTTATTTGGAGAGCGAGTCGTAGGTCCCCTAGAATTGGAGTCTGGTAGAAAAAAACTTGTCTTAAAATTTATAAGGCGCCACTGACAGTCAGTCAGAAAGGACATAAAATAATGATTGACCATAAAAATTAAATTTATTCCAACAGAGAACTAGTGTTATATATATCTTGTTTTAATGATAACAAAAACGGTTATTACCCAACGCGTCTAATAGCTATTAACCTGTGAGTTTTCAATAATCTTGTACAACTAAAGTTTTAAAAGAGAAACACTCGGTATTAAAAAAATTATGTCTGTTAAAACGAACTTAATCCGGTTCAAAACAAAACTATTCCGGTAACAAAAAAATGATTTGCGTTTGATCTTCTTAAAGATGATTTGACAATACATATAAATTCAAATACGTAACCCGTAGCCAAATCGCTTGCGTACGGCACGAAATTTAAGTATACGACCTTCTGTTTTCCTTGAGTTGGTAAAAAGTGATTCAAGCAGGAAACCTCCAATATTGGCATCAAGCAGCAACTGGGAACTAAGATGAACTGTCCTCCGAAAATATGACTCGGTCCAAATTCACAATGCGGCGAACGGACCAAATAAAACGTATCAATTAATATTGTGATACCAAAAAAAAACGACTTCTGATAGAAAGATAATGAGAACCTAAAAAAATTTGAGAAGTAGACCACTAACTATCAAAACTAGCAACTGAATTACCTGATGTTCGGTTCTCTGGAAATGAAATTAAGGCAACTAAAGTTTTCCAATAAATCTGGAATAAGTTGACTCTACGAAAGTTTGACAGAAAGTGAAGTCTACTTCCTACCCGCTATCGCTCGTTCATGCGCTTGCTCAAAACACAGTTTAATAAGGTCAAATAATAATAATCTACCGAGCGAGTCAAAAATAATTGTTACACTACCCTCCTCCAAAAAAAATTTGAAGGCAAAGACGAAAATTTACATCAAAAACCTATTCCATAATCATCAAATCTTTCACACCACATTAAATGCAAAAAAAATTACCAGAATACCTACTTGAAAAGCAACAAAAATCTAAATAAATAATAAACCTAAGAAAAATTTATTTTGTTATAAACTGAAGACAGCTATTTGGACATTCATGTAAAAGTTAGTTAGTAAAAGGTCACTATTAGGTAAGGTTTCCTACCACCATGAAGCCAGTTAATTAATCTATTATTTTTTTTTCAAAAAAAAATTATAACAAAAAATCATAAACACCTAAATATTGAGAATTCACTCAAGGCAGTTCGTCACGTCTGACGAAAAGTCATGAAATTAAACCCCAAAATGATCATTATATCTAAACATCTAACTCTAGCAAAGAAAAACTAGGTAATGATAACATGTACAAGACGCAAAACTATATACAAACGATAAAAATGATTCTCAAAACAAACGGTAAGCGCTAACTCACCGATACATCTGAATTAGATCCTAAATACGGTTTGAGATTACTCACATGCCAATCTCCTACAGCATTTCCGTTTTTATCGTTAAGAGAGTAAACTAAGCTACCTTTCTTTCCTACTACTGTACATAAAACATATTTTGGTGCCAGTTTAGCCGAAAAATAATTTGTCGCGTTCGACAACACCTTATTAACTTTCCACACGCGATCACCAACTTCAAATTGAACTTCTCTTCTTCGCAAATTGTAACGCGATGCGTTACGTTGGTGAGCAGCAGAAATACGCTTTTTGACATCTTCGAATATGTCCTCAAAACCTTTAAACCCACTAACTATTTCTTTTGCTCCCACCGGATTGAGCATAAGATTTTTAGTGTTCAAAACTCTAACATAATAATCTCCAGAGGCCGGAACCTTACGAGCAAAATTCAGAAATGCGGGACTGTAGCCTGTAATTTCATGAACTGCCGTCCTAAGCACAAAACCAATCTTATAAATATTTTTATCCCACTGCCGATGATTATCTGTTACATAACTACGTAAAGCGGAACCTATAGTTCTATTAACACGCTCAGTAAAATTGCATTGCGGATGATAGCGCGCGTTAAACCATATTTTCTGTACGCGGTAATCGGCACATAACTTTTTAAAAACAGAACCCGCAAATTGTGTACCATTATCACATATAACAAATTGTGGCACTCCATAAACTAAAAATATTTGTTCCTCTATAAATCGTGCAATACTATTGGCAGTTGCCTGTCTTAAAGGATGCAAAACAACATATTTAGTTAACCAATCTGTAACGACCAATAAATAACAATTTCCTTTGCTTGTTCTTGGCAAGGGACCCATAATATCCGTAGAAATGATTTGCCAGGGAAACTGAACGTTTTTTTCACTGCCTATTAATCCGAAAGGAAGCTGATTTGGAACTTTTTGTTCATTGCACGCGACACAACGTTTAATATATTTTATTATATCTTGCCGCATTTTAGGCCAATAATATTCTTCCGCAATACGCTTAAAAGTTTTGTAAAATCCCAAATGAGCGGAAGTTGGGTCATCATGACACGTCTGAAGGACCTTATCACGATACTCTTTTGGCACTAATAGTTTCCACTCAGATATATTGGTTCGCAATACAACTTTATTTGCTACATGTTTATATACATAATCCCCTTCAACTTTCCATTGAGGGTACCTTTTCGGATTTTTAAGTATATCGTCCCTCAACTGTATATAATAAGTTTCTAAATTACTTAAGTTAAAATCAATAGCATCTATTGCGGGACGAATACGAGATTGTTGTTCGGGACTATAATTTTGTTTCTGTGATAAACACCCTACATCATTAGCCGAAACAATATTTACATTGGAGGTACTCGTACCTGCTTTGATATGCCATGAATCTACACTAAAATCTACTATAAGACCAAACAAATTACAAAAATCTGAACCGAAAATAAAACTATGTTCCAACGAAGGAACAACTAAGACTTCTAATAACTTCATTATTCCATCAATATTTATCGGTAAACAAACCGAACCTTTAACTAAATGTCTCCTTCCGTCAGCAGTAGTAACATGCTTTCCCTCAAAATTATGAATTTTAATTTGAATCTTCCTTAAAAATTCTAAACCCTGCTTTCCAATGATAGATTTATTTGCACCAGAGTCCAAAAGAACTATTACCTCGCGATCTAACACAGAAACTGAAATATATGGTCTATTATCTAAAGGAACTTGACAAAACAAAGCTGAATTTTCAATTTGGGTGGTGTCTACAATACTATCCAGCTGATCATGTAAAGGATTTTGTTTCTCTTCGCTAATTTTGAATTTATTAATAAATTCATGACTAACGCTACCATTACTATATAAATCTCTAAATCTACTGGAATAAAATAACTTAGAATTATTGGTCTTATATCTACTGTGAAATGAACTCCGACCACAATAGTTCACTTTCTTTGCCCGTTTTTTGAACAAGTACCGCAAGTGTTCGAAGTATGATTAGGATTTCCGCATTTGAAACAAAATTTACGCAATTTACTTGGACAACTAGGAAACGTGTGTCCAAAACCCTTGCAGTTCCAGCACATTATTGAATTTGGTCGGCCTTTTTTTACATCCCCTGCAGTTATATTTGGATTCGGTCTGGCATTATTATTATTAAAACTAGTGCGTTGTTCATTATCTAAATAATTTTTTGTATTGGCAGCTGAAGAAGAACTTGCTGAAGACGTCTCTACATATGCTAAATTAGACTCTAATGAAACACAATCAAATTCTGCTCTCAATCGAGCATTTTTACGTCTCGCTTCTTCTTCATCAATAGTTCGACAATATTTAAGTAACTGAGAGATTGTCTGAATTTCAATTAACGCTAATGGTTGCCAATATTTTTCCAGAAGATTGCACCTAATTTGTTTAATTTTTGTTGCCACGCTTGGCTTAATAGGATAACCTACTAAAAAGAGTCTCCATTATCGCAACATAAACATGAGTAGGTTCTCGCGTACCTTGCATACGAGCCTTTATTTGGATCCATAATTGTTCATTAGGATCTTTTGGTAAATAAAAATGTTTTAACAAAGATATAAACGAACCCCAATCTGCACAACTTGCTTTATTTTGCCGTACCCAGTTTTTAGCCGAACCCTCGAATAGCTCATGAACCGATTGGAACATCTCAGCTTCACTAACTCGACGAGAAATTCTTAATTCCCCAATCTCTTCCAAAAAAGAATATAACTTAGCAGGGTTGCCGTCATACTTAATATTCCATTTGTGCACCGGATAACATTTTGAATTTAAATTTGTAATAACATTATTGACCGAAGCTACTGGCGCATTTTGATCTAAACATACTGATTCATTAGCGGTGATTGATGGAATTTCACGCTTAATTTTTGCTTCTAAATCTCCCTCCAATTCTAAACAAGTGGCGTACGATTCATTCTTAAAAACTTTAATTTCTTCTTCGTTATTTCCATTTACATAAAGTAATAACCGCTTTGTTCTATTTGTAATGTGTATTAGGCGTGATTGAATTCGCTTATAAGTCGAATCACTTGGTAAACCTCCCTCAAATTCTACAATTAGCGTACATAACGATATTAACGTTTTATTTATAACTTCTTTCTCAATTTCAAAATCAAAATTCGGTTGTTCGTAAAGAAGTATATTATATTTGGGATCACGACTTTCATTCTGAAGGAAACTATGCAAAATTTTGAGTTTTGAATTTAGAGTTTTGGGTCCTGATATTACCTCACGGATATTTAATTCGTATTCTAGCTCTTCAGCTTCTAAATGAATGGGTTGCATCTACTCCATTATTCAAAATATCAATCTAAATGATCAAAAACCCAAAAAAATATCAACTATTTAGGAAAACTAATAAAAAAATAGTACAACAATTGTCGTGACTAACTCAACGTGTTTATTTTTACAAATAAACAAAGAAATCAAATATAGATCAATATAATCTAATAAATTAAGCATACAATTAATAAATCGCAGCTAGCTCAAATAGTTTTAAACTCAAAAAAAATACTGGGTGCATACACACAAGAAAAACTCAACAATTGCTCTGACCAAGCGAAACCAAAACATATAATTAATAAACTGCAGCAACTCAAATATGGGTGAGAAGAAATCAGATTTAGTATATAAAGTTCAATGTAATAACTGTAATTTAGTTTATATTGGCCAAACTAATCAATATCTTCACAAAAGAATGAGTGGACATATTTCAAGTATACGCTGTAATAAACCAGAAACATTGCTATTTTTATATATTGCTAAACATATTCTGGTTGATGGACATGATGCTGATTTTAAGAACGCAAAAATTATCAAATCCGTTACCAACTATAAGGATAGACTTCTTCATGATATGATCAGCATTAGAAGAGAAAAGAACGCTATGAACAGAAAAACTGATATAGACGGCCTAAGTAACATCTACAGCCATTTACTAGTCTAATTTTGTCACGCATTGGAGTTAAGTTTTTCCTTTTTTGACGGAAACTCATTTTAGGTTGTTCCTTAACTCACGATCATATATCAAGACCACTTTCTTTGGATCATAGATCGTATCAAATGACAATGCGTTTATTTCGGTTTCCATGTATATATTTTATGTCACTAATAAACATTCTGACGAAGGCGATTACCATCGCTGAAAGCTCAATTGAATTACCAATTATTGTAGTTCATTTAACTTGTTCTATATTTTAAAGTTTTATCTTATTATAATGCTATTCTAATAATAAAAACAATTAAGCACGTGTTCTCCCTATTTACCTTTGAAAAATTTGCGAATTATTTTTTATTAAATTACAACGTTATTCTTCAGCAATAAAATATTATAATTAATTTACAAGGAAGTCAGATTTTCAGATATTTTTTTTTATAAAAAAATAAACGTAATTTGCATAATTCTGATACATTTGTAATTCGAATTACGTATAAATTAAAAAAAAAATAACGACACTTGATATGAATTTATATTGTAACTCTTTTGCTTTATTGCTTGCTAAGCAACGCTCTTGGTAAAAGCAGGTAAAAGGAATACGCAATACAATGTTTACTTTGTCCCTTTACACCTTGCCATAATCAAGCCTTACTTTCAATTATCGGTATAGTTGCTAACTTTTTATTTACTAACTATGAAATAAAATAATGTTCCCGGGCGATAGATGGCTTTGCTACGCCCTCTGGTGGACGGGTGATCTCTACGTTTCAATTTTTAATACATGGCTGTCCCTCTATATATACATACTCTTTGCTTAAGACAAATATCGCATTCAAAATTAATATTTTTTAAATCTAAATTAATTTTTTTGCTCCAATTGTTCCATTTAAAATCTTTAAAATTTAAGTGTTAAAGTCAATGTTTATAAAATTCTTCGAGTTCTTACACAAATGCGATGTTACGCCACTGTTTAAACACTAAGTAGATTCCGCGTTGTGTGGTCCCGCTTGGTTCGCTTCCGAGCTAAACAGGACTACTTCGGAACAGTTGGCGGTTGGTTTATTTTTGTACCTACATTCGGACGCTTTGTACCCTATTTTGCGACATTTATGGCAACGAAATTTGAATGTTTCAGCATTTTTGTTCGATTCCGATCTTTTTGGATGCCACTGTTTATTTTTCTTTATGAACATAGGTTTTTGCACAAAACTTCGCACGTCATTCTTTCTCGCATCACTTTCTTCTATGATTTTTATACGCAACGCATCCGGTGTTGGTAATTCATCTCTTGATTCGATCGCGCACCTGAAATTTTCGAAACTTGCTTGCAATTATGTTGTTATAGAGTTTACCTACAAGTAGACCAACTAAGGTCTACAGCGTCGAAAAATTTATTTATATGTTCACGTATTGCACCTTCATTTTCCATACCTTGTAACGCGGTACACGTCGTTTCGGCGAAAGCGATTGGAAACTTGACACTATTCCATCCAATTGCAGGTATATTTTGAAGTCGTCGGCAAATAACAAAAATAAACTGTACTTTATGTAAAGCCTAATGTCGTTAATAAACATTAAAAATAAAATGGGCCCACAATGCGAGCATTGTGGGGCTCCTGAGTAAACAATTATGTCGTCGGAAACCAAATTTTGAATCCTTACGTTTTGTATTCTATTTAATAAGTAAATAACTAGCCAGCCATTTAACCGTATTCAAACCAAAACCCAAAGCCGCAAGTTTGGACAGGAGAGCTGTGTGGGAAACACGATCAAAGGCCTTCGAGAAATCTGTGTAACATCGACATGTTCATGATTCTCGAATGACTCGAGAATAAACGTAGTAAAGGATAATAAGTTGGTGGTTGTGGAACGACCAGGTAAAAATCCATGCTGACTATCAATTATATAATTTTTGCTTGCTTGCATAAGTTGAAGGGATACTAGTTTGTCGAGCATTTTGGGTATAGCAGATTTTCTATCCAATCTTTTACCGATATCACCTCGCTTACCTTGCTTAGAGATAGGAGTTATGAAACTCTTCTTCCTGGGAAGAAATACTCGGAAAACGATCACTGGATAACGATAATTTAAACATTTTGAAAATTGGGGTCGACAGTGAGAACTGGCATCTTTTTATGAAAAAGGCCGCCACTCCATCGCCATCGGGACCACAATTTAAGCTGTCTGGTAGATCGGAGATTGCATCAAAGACGTCACTCAATGAGATTTTGAACAAGTCACAATCAATAACCTTATCGAAAACGTAACTAACATGAGGAGCAACGTTTCTTGAATAAATATTAGAAAATTGTTTCGCAAGTAAATCGACACATTCTTGGCCTAAAGAGCAAACTTCGTCGCCTAAAAACATACAGGCCGGATAACCCCTAACCTTTTTGCAATCGTCAATATAACGCCAGAAGGATTTTGGATTTACAGCTATTGAATCTTCCATCTTTTTGATATACTTCTGATGAAGAAGCACGTTAAGTTTCTTGGCCTTATCGCGAATCTTGCAAAACTCCTGGTAATCAATTAAACAACGAGTATTCTTGAATTTCTTGTGAATAATTTTCTTTCGAGTTATTAGGTTGATTAATTCCTTAGTAAACCATGTGGGATATTCGGAAACCGTTATTTTTTTTACGAGGTACTTGTGCATTGATAATAAGCCATAGCACTTGGTAGCAACGATTGACGACTTTGTCGATATCTTCGGAACTTAATACTTCTGACCAATTAATCTCCAACAAGCTGTTATTGATGACTTCGAAATCAGCAGCTTTATAGTCGAAGACATAGTTAACAAATTCCATGTTTTGATGTGAGTAGTCAACATTTTGAATGTTAATCGTGTAAGCAATATGATGAATTGATGAGCGTGGTAATATATCAATTGACGTGACTACTGATGCATTTTCAAAGTTGGTGAAAACTAAATCCAACATTACACCACGAAATTTCATTTCGTTGCCCAAGATTGTGTAAAGACATGCAATCGCTGATTGATTGGGTTTTCCTGCATACATTACTGGTACTTACACTAGTACTATCACTAGACCATAATATCGTCTTGGGAAAGTATAATATTAAAAAATGACTTACCAAAAATCACATAAAAACTATCAAATCTAAAACTAAGCCACGTGTTGAAATGAATTTTGAAAGTTTTATGAATAGAAAAAATCTAAAACTAACACTACCAGGTTGAAATCACCGAACGCACTGCACTGCCGCCTATGTTGATTTCTAAAATTATTTGAAAAAAGTTTTTCGAATTACCACGTTTTCTACCGTTAAGGCGTATAAACTAGAAAATGAACTTAAAATATTGAATATTATTAATAAAGTTTTTTTTTGGAATTATTGGACGACGGATTTTAAACAAAACAACTTATTTAAATGGTCGACGTGTTGCCGAACTTTATGTAGGCCTCTTCAGGACAAAAATTTTTTTTATTAATGTGTAATTAACTGGTTCAATTAAAATTTTTAACTTGTTGTATTTCACAAGTTAAAAATATGCTAATATTTACTTTAAAGTATCTTAAATTTTTACGTTTTAAGTGTTTCCTCCAATTAAACACTTAAAAAATGAAAATTTGAAAAGTAGGAGTGAAAATTAATATGAAATTGACATGGAATTGTTGAAATTAATGTGGAATTATCGATAGTATTTGGAATTAACGTAGACTTTACGGTAGACTTGAAATTAATAGTTGTACATGCTTTTGTCAAGGTAGCGGCTCCTCGGCTTATATTCCTCTTCTTTTTCAGCTTTTTCTGTTCTCTGTAGGACAATCGGCCTCTTTTTCTAAGAGAAAGGTTTTTAACTATTTAAACGTCACGGCTGCTTAATCCTGATTAACCATATAAATATTTTAGAAAACCCAGAAAATGCACACACACACACTGTTTAGATTAGAACTAAAATGTTTTTAAGTTATCACAATTAAAATAAACTATAAGTATAAAGACGCGTCACTTAAGCGGGTTAGGCCGGGCGGCTTAATTATAATTAGGCCGCCCGGCCTAATCTGCTTAAGTGGAGACGCGTCTTAAAATACCTCAAGCGTTTTCACCATACTATGGGATCAGGCGATGATGAACTAGAAAGAAATCTAGAGAGCATCCGTTTAAATATCGTTTGGGATAGTGGGCGCAGGTATTTTTGAAAAGAGAATATGTTTGGAAAGTGATTTGATTAGGGTAGGGGTAAAAAGTTTAAGAACCTTAGTACCTACTTATGGGTTAATATCAAGTTACACTGATTAAATCACGTATCAATCGACTGTTTAATAGTTGATGGCGGCAATCATCAACTCAGGGGAACTGCAGTCTTTGCGTGCTCTTCGAAACACAGAAACTGTCATATGAAAGTTTTAGACTATCCTTGGATTCGAACCGAGTACCATAGTGTTAGCAGTTAGTTGTCCGGTTAATTTATTTACTAAGCTAATGACGGATTCTGGCTTATACCCCACATCGTTTTTTCGGGAAAGATAGGTTGATTTTTTAGAACAAAATGTAAACTGTGCTCACGCGCGAAATTTTATTAACAAAAATATCACAATAATATCCCCAACATAGTACCCAACATAAGTATAACATATAGTAATACATACGTTAACTATTTATAATATATTAATATTAGTAACCTGTTATACTTTCCCAGCTATCTACTTCAATCACAATTTGTTTCTTCCGATCTTATACGCTGTTAACAGTTTCACCTCTCTGGTGAGGTGTAAAACAATAAATAATTACTATACTTTTAAGTGCTTTTGCATTGTTGAAATTATTAATTATACACTGAGAAAAATGATTTGTTGTCTATGTACCTCCGCATTTGTACCTACCATTCTATTCTTTGTTTTTCTTTTTCCCGAGACTCCATTTTAAGTTCGTTTGTGCATAACTTACTTGGAAGTTCTTCAATTTTTTACATTACTCGCTTCTCTGTCTCGTATTTGGTTGGATTCCAACTTTTCTCTCAATATCTTTAATTTTTTGATTAGTTTGATTATTATCTAAACAAATTCTAATGAATGTTTTGTGATTTGTGTTGCCTATCGTGTTACAGTAGTGCTGATTACAAACTGATAGGGTTTGGCTGTATTGATTACGTATCTAGTTGCCTTGTACTATTTGCTTTAGTTTCATATAATTACATTTCTGAATTTTGATTTGTTTTGACTTCTGGATTAGTTATCAACTCTTACTTGTCTGTAACTCATTAAAATGTAATTTGATTCTGTTCATTTGTTATAAATTCTTAAGACTGATGATGGGTATAATATTCAAATTCTCGAAAGGCCTCTTTATTAACAAATTTAAAAAAATTGAGAAAATATTTATTTTATTTCTTATAAATAATAATTACTATCCTTTTAAATGCTTTTGCATTGTTGAAATTATTAAGTATAATAGATAATTCTAGTTTAGACGCTCATGAAGATTCAAAAGCTACATATTGATAGGGCTTTCTTTAGACCTCCGATGTTCTCTGGAGTTTTTAGAGACCCTTCTGCGTGCATTCTGAGTCACTGTAAATTTGAAAATTAAAAAATCACGTGAGTCTGAAGACTATCTGTTACAGGGTTGGGATCTTTAACACCAGCCTTTACAAAACACAGAAGAGTGCAGATCTGTGCTTCTTTTCATTTTTACATGGGTGTTTAGGACTCTTGCAATTAACAACTTTCAAATCCGAATCCCTGTTAAGTTAGTAATCACTGCAAATCCTTAGATATCTTTAAAGATTTACCTTTATAAGGAATGCTGTGTATCAATTATTAGTTCTATCTGAAGTTATAATTCTAAACTACTCAGCCATTCTCAGCCAGAGTGAGAATCTCTTAAAGTACACAATCTGAATTATTTATTTATTATAATATGACAAATATTTATTTTATTTATTATAGGAAGCTCATGATGGTGAAGTTAATGCTGTTACGTGGGCTCCAGATGATCAAAATGTGGTTGCAACAGGAGGAACTGATAGGAAGGTTCAACTATGGTGTATTTCAAAAGGTATTACGCTTATATTATTAATTATGTTAACAATCAAGTTTTTTAATTATTTAATTTAAAAAAAAATATTTTCTTTTTTTCAGGATCATATAAAA
This sequence comes from Cantharis rufa, assembly GCA_947369205.1. Taxonomy (NCBI): domain Eukaryota; kingdom Metazoa; phylum Arthropoda; class Insecta; order Coleoptera; family Cantharidae; genus Cantharis; species Cantharis rufa. The sequence continues at coordinate 33,619,385 of OX376304.1, forward strand.
ATTCTGGAACATTAATAGGTAGTAACGCAGCAGTTATGTCGGTTGCATTTGATCCAACTGGAGCATTAGTTCTTGGCACTTCTAATGATTATGCCAGCAGAGTTTGGGGTGTAGGCGATATGAGATTAAAGGTATGCAATTTTAATATTTAAAGTAATTACCAGATAGAATATCCTAGTTTGCCCGAAAAAAATATATTATCATGAGATCACTATGCTAAAATGTACAAAAAGTTGTCCAAGTGTCCTGGTAATCACATAATATAATAATAAATATATTAAACTACAGTTCGACCACACTAAGAAAAGCTCTGAAGGGGCGTGGCTGGCGCTAGTGTATTTAAATATGTACACTCAAAAGAAAATTAAAGTGCATTCTAAGATTCTAACCTAAATAAGTACTTACCAAATAATGTTTAATTAAATTGATTTATTAAATATAGCTATAAAAATTTGTTCTAAAAAGAACACTTTTTTGTAGACAATAAAGCTGAAATATGAATAACACGAAAACGAACAAGACAAAAAACCAGCACAATGACAATTGACACACAATGATTTGTAACTTTTACAACAGAATGTACTTGAGAAATAACTCGATGTTCATTGGTTCATTCAAATTTTTATCAAATTAGTTGACAAATTTTCCGGGGTTTTTCTTAGCTTGGTGGCACTGTATAGAGATTTTTCCGTCAAGTATGACGGTAATCTCAAGTGTATGCCGTTTCGAACAGAATGTCTTTTTTATCTATAATGCTGTCGCATATAAAATTTAAGTAGATACCGTGAAAATAATATTTATAATAGCAATAAATGTTTAGTAGAAACCGCTTCATTCAATTTTTTTAGTGGTCACAGGAGAGGTTTCCCAAAATATTATCTTTTATATTATAAATTATAAATATCTAAAAATATTGTTTTTGTTGGATCAACAAATTTAATTATTAGATCAAATAATATTTCGTTGTTGAGGTAGTTTTCCAGTGTATCTTACGGTTTGTTACTAGGTTTCCATTTTTACACTGACTCTATTGTTTGATTTTCACGTTTGTTTTTCACACTTGCATTTTTTCCTATTATGGAAATACATTCAACCGTAAGTTAATAATTGTTTTTTTACATCACTGTTGCGCCCCTTTTCCTTATCGCCAATTTTTCAATAATTTTTTTTATTAATAAATGAGCTTTAGGAATATAAAGAACATGACGAGGTTTGGTCTGGAGAAAAATGTATTTTAGAAGGAAAAAAACACATATTGTATAAAAGTTTATTAATCAAAAAGGTAGTTATGCGACGATACAAATACGAATTAGAATTAAGACATAAATAGTTTTTCTAATTATAATGATGAATTACAAGGAGAATTAATAATTAAACGACAATTTTGCGAATTCCAACCGTTAAATACGGTATCGATATAGTTCGTAAAATCGTCTTTAAGGCATTTGGAAACGAGGACAAGCACATATAAATAACTTTCATCATCAATCACACTTTTAGTTTAGATTTATCTAAGCTTTCATTCAAATAAGCATACTTAAGATCGTCCTTGAATCCATTTTTGCCTTTTCAAATTATTTAGCAAATATCTAATATTATGCTTTTACACGTTATTTATCAAATATTTTCGTAGAAAAATGATAATTAACTAAAAATTCATTTACCTTTGTAAACTTGAAATTACACTTGAAAGTCTTTATGGTAATTTTTGAATGTTGTACGTAGCCGTATGTATCTTACTCAATTTAATTTATAAAGTAATAGCACCCTGCAATACATTTTGCCAGTTCACACTCCGATGTGTACGTACAATTTTCATAATACAAACAAATACATTACATACTTAACAACTGCAACGGACTTTGATGGCTGTTACAGTCCATTCGAAAATAATTTAGTTTAATGTAAAAAATAAGTATCACACGTAGTTGGCAATTTTTGTAAATGTGTGTCACTATTGACTATTTTGTTAAATCTAATTCTAAAATCTGCGAGAATTTACGTAACCGACATCGTACAATTTGCAAAGGCTATCCGTACGGCCGCTACTTAATCCCGATGGCATACTGACGCTTACCGACATTGAATCCGAATGTAATTTGTGGTCCAATTTTCTTTTTTGCCAAATGTACGTCCAAGCTGCTATAACTGCTAATTGTGCTGCAAGGAAAACGGCGGCGGCAACTATCAATCCTGCCATGTTTACGCAATAACTCGACTCGTTATTGGTAATGTATATCGCGTCGTTTTCAGTTGACTTGTTAGTGGTATTTTCTCTTTCAAAGCCAAATTTATCAGTTATTTGTATCGATTGTACTAATATCATATCGTCGTTCGAATCGCCAGTAGAACGACGTCTTCTTCGTTTGCCGTAAGAAATAACGGATCTAAGTTCCCCTGTAGATACTTCATCTTGATCACATTGAACCGGTTCGCATTTCGGCATGCAAGGTGTCACTAAAGCACGAAACTGTACTACTTCTGAAGAAGGAAATTTGAACGCATCGAAATGCGATAGGAGTACCTGGAAATTTTTAAAAATTACGTAAGCACATTACTTGCTTTGTGTACGATACTACTTACTTTTCCGGAATTGACAGATTTATAAATAGGACCCATAATGAAATGATCGGTAGGACAGCCATACGAATCGATTAAAACAATTTCGCTAGAATCGACTCCGTCCATTGCTACCAAATCTCTTACAAATATTTCGTATGGACTGTTTTTGTCGATAATTTCAAAACGCAAAGCGAGCGGATCACCGACTTCGGCCGAAGGCATGACATCACCTCCATTTCTGTCTGTAATTTTCATAGCCACATTGGGAGAATCTACTATCACTTCTTCCGATAACGCAGGTGAAATATCGCCATGAACTCCCAAGTCTACTTCGTTGGTTACACTTTTATTTGTTAAATCGTATTGACAAGTGACTGCTAGGCCCAAATCGGAGCTGGTTACAATTTTATCGTGGTGCTGTATTACCACATCGTTAACGTATCTTCCCAAACCATTCTTTCGGACGTTGCATTCCAAGTCATTGTATTCCATACTTAATTCGAATTCGAGACTGTTATTGATATCTCGTACACACGAATTTGGACTTCCTTTTGCATAAATTTTACCGTCGAATAATTTGCTCGTCTGAATGCGGGCAATCATATCTCCCGATCGACAGTCTATGCTGACATTGTAGCAAGAGTATAGTTCGTATGTTGCAGCTTCTGGTACATCTAAATATGGATCCTGCAAAATGTTTAATTTTATTGATAGATACGATAAAAAATACTACAATAAAAAGCATAATTATAGTTCGATAAATAATTTCTGGTAATTATATCTTTTGCATAAATTTAAGATATAGCCTTGGGCAATTTAAGCAAGTGTAACTGAAACAATGACTGCGTGAAATATGTTTGTAAATTTCAAGCTTGTCGGAAATCATTATTTAATTCATATCTCTTTATATCATTTAAAATTGTTTGATTAATTTGTTCTTTATCCAATATTGAGCTGTGACTATAATACATCGAAATGTTTCTTGGTATTATAATGCCCACTTATGAATTCAGTTCTTGCACACGTTTTTTGATATAATTAGATATTATTTATGTAATTAAAAAATTCTACTGATGAAATCACTTTTCGTAATAATTTTATATTTTTGGAGAAATTTAAATTTTATTAATTGTTGTTGCCGTTTTGATTACTCATTTTACGGTATTCCGTAAACAAGTTTTAATTTATGAAGATCAGATTAACGATACTTACAGTTACTTTTACGATAAACTGGTTTGAAAATAAATTTTAGTGCATACTCCAATTTACTCAAGAGGGGTTGCTCTTGATTTTTATTACCTCCGCTTAATGGTTAATTTGACCTCACATATTTAATAAAAAATTTGACTAAACGTTTCTAGGAGTTTCTAAACTTTTAAGATTTAAGTCTACAGAAGTTAATAAATTTAATTAATGGATTTTTACCTGTATATCAGCTAATGTGGCTCTGGAATGGTGACTTAAGCGACATACCATTTCACCAGTATCGCCATAATCGTACGAATGACAACGATAAGGAGAACTCAGACATAGTTCTCGACATTCTTCTACTGAACCAACATCTTGATAGACGGAGTCTACGGTTTTTAAAATTTGTCCACTTAATTTCTTGAATTCGCACATTTTTGTTGGTTCTTCTACACAGTTATTTTCCATATATTCGTAGCCCTCTTTTGGTTGGAAAGCATTGCTGCCAGCTAAGGTGATGCGGTCCATGTTGGATAACTCACATTCGCCATTGGAAGGTTTGTAATTAGAGGATCTAAAAGTATTTTTATTACAATAAACTTGATGAAAGGCATGACGGTTTTTTTATTTAGAAAACAAGTAATTGCATATATTGAACTCTCGAAGACTTCCCTATTTACGATTGCTATTTATTTAATTGTTTATTAATCATTAAAGTTAAATTCTCGGTTCATATCATTACTTCTGGTCTTTACTTTCGTGTTGATTATCATTTGGTAGTAAATGTTATAGGCTGGCATACGCTATAAACTTGGTACCGATAAACGTCTCATTGTCTTTCCCATTTGCGGTTTCTAAAACGAACTTGTATCTTCCATGTTGGGAGTAAGAAACTCTTTACGATAAAGTACCTCTTGTCGGTCGCGTTTCTATTCTTTATGAATTTATTACTTAAAAATGTAAAGGCAATAGTTGGAAGCGTTTGGTGATAGTGGATGATTATAACTGTTGACTGACTATTGATTACCACATACAGCAGTTTATTGCCAGCAAAATATTTCTATAAATTATAGTTCGACAAATAAAATATTTTTTCAGGATAAGTTTAAAAAAACCAAAGTTAGCAGATCAGTTTACATTTAATTTGATTATTATTATTTTCATTATTTATTAAATTAAATATAAATATGGTTAATAAACTGCAAGCGCCGATTTGAATCTTCCTGATGGGCGTACAATGGTATTGCAGAAAGGAATTTTATGTCGGCATATTGTATATTCTCTATACTCGATACTTTCTTTACATTGTTTATATGCGATCCAAATAATAATCTGATTCGTATAAATTCTAATATATCGCTTATTGAAACTGTGCAGCTGCCGCGAATATATACGAACTGCTTTTGCATATCATAATATATGCAAAGGTATTGAAGTGTCAATCTAAATTGGATTGATTGTGCGATATGGAAATGCGCCTTTCCTAATGCGATTGTCACAAATTCTTATTCCTGTACATAGTACCGATTTATTATTGCATTTACTCTTACGTAATTGGGTTTTCTTATACGACGTTTAACTGACAGCAATAAAAGAAAACCTACAACATCCATTGATTTACTATATTATTATAGTTAGGTAACATTTGCCCATTACATTTTTTAACTATATTATTTTAAATAAACCTGCTCGTAAATTTTATATTGATTCGGTTCTAAAATTTGTTAATTATAAATTTTTGGTATTGCAAAAAAAGTCATATATTAATACTGACAGGCTTAATATTGGAGATAAATTAAATCATCATAAATTTCAAGTAGAAATAGTTGATTATGGCTTTAAGCCATACATGTATAGAACATTTCCTGTCCAAACATTATAAGCTTATAGGTGCTTCTTTATCCAAATTGCAGTAATCATTTAACTTATAGGTACATGGAATTTATAGTTTTATTGCTTCATTATACCTATCCATCACTAAGGTATGGAGGTTTTTCCAAACGCTTTTAACATAGTTTTCACTTTTTGGTTTGAATAAGTATTTGAAAGTGGTAAAACAAATTTAAGAGTGCTATAAAAACAACTCGCACTTTCCGAATGATTACGGTTTACTGTTAATTTCGAATAAAACGCTTTGTGACTTTAGATCTTTCATTTTTTAATCGGTAGTTTTTCTGGAACTCGTATTAACACCTCCGTTTGTTGCTTTTAGTAAAGTAAATAATGCACCTTTGCACCACAATAGTTAAAATTACTTATGTTTATAAGACATTTTTAAGTCCTTCTATGAAATATGTTTAACTATATCTTAAGTATTTGTAATTATTTAGGGGATCAATGATTATAATATTAGTAATCAACAATTTGTATACGTTAAGTGCATACATAATTTTACAAATAAACTGCAATAATTAGAAGATGCTTTTGCCACTTTTGGTATAAACAAGTTCCTATTTTTATTGTAAATTATAGTTCCTTCATTTTTATTATATGTAGCTATACGTGTTGACATTAACGTGGAAATAATTAATTTTAATTAGCGAGAAAATCTAACTATACAAAAATCATTTGAACAAATTAATGATTTAATGGAGATTCCTTGAAAGATTTGCTGATTTAGTACTGATAATTTTATGTACAGTTTATTTATCACTCTTCTAGTTTTCTTGGCGTAGTAATCCCGAATGGATAGTAGAAATTTAGAATTTCTTGTAGTGGAAATTTTCAAAATTTGCAATTGCACACCAATTTTATTTAAAAATTAAGTAATTTTTTTCGATCAAAATCATTACATGCTTAATATTTTAACGCGACTCCGTCAATGGATTAACAAAATTCATGGGAAATACAATTTACAATTGAATTTACCGATATTCTAATCCTAAACAGCTATTCTATTGCTTATTTTTTTTATTTATTCGTACATTCTAATGAATGTTCTATATTACTAATGAAATATGAAGTTTTGCTTTATATTGTTAAATTGAAATTGAAAAACAGATGGTGAGTATTATTACTAAATTTATTAATTATTTCTGGTAATGTATTCAGTAGTTTTCATTTAAAGTTTATTTTTTTGTATTATTATAATCGACAACATTTTGTAGCACACTTGTGACACATCTAAAATTTTAAATACGTAGGTAATCAGCCGTATCGGGCATATTGTTACTGGAAACCGCCGGGGTAGTTGTATTGTTTGAGATGGAAAACGTGGATGTTTAGTGTCATCGCTTTTGGATGACGAGCCACACAGATAGCCTTAACTGCTTAGTCACGTTGAGGATAAATGCTGCATGTTGGATAGACACTGTTTTGCTTTATAAAATCAAATTGCGAAAATCGTTTTACAGAAAAATGATCAGAGTGAAATGTAGACATTTAAATTAAATATGTAATTATGTATGGTTTTAATAGTTCAACTTTGAATAAAACTGATCAGGCAGATGCTATATTTTTGTGATATTCCAATAAAAAAAACCTGGTGAATGCACTTTTTACACTCATTAAATAAACTCGTTAGATGAATACAAGATATCCGCTAGAAGCAAAATTTTTAAGTAGTTTTGCATTAAACCGCAAGCAAATAATATACCATTGCATATATTTAACTAATTTCGTTTTTTATACCTACCATACATATATTTTTAGAATGATTTTCAAAACATAACTTGGATGCTTGAATTGACTGATTGACTGAAATTAATTGGTTCCAATAAAGCTGAACCGACTGGACAAATTGAAAAATAAAGTTTAATTTCTTTCTATAATAAATTTATTTATAAACTTAATGATTTTAGTTGATTATAGTAAGTGCTTGGAAATATCACTTAAGTGTGCGAAAATAAATTTTACCATTTCCTTTACTAATACATGCCACTCGAAAATAACAATTGAAAGAAAAAGAAAAGTAATTAAAAAATACTAAATGATATAACTTCTTTTTAATATTATTACTAATGATTACAGTGTGAATAATGTACAAATTTAATAACAGTTAAAAAAAACTATTATTCTATGCGTGTAATCATGTATCTGAGAGTACCCATGAATGTATGAGAAAGTCGCATTATTTTTTTTAATTATCCTGAAGAATATATGGTTTTCAGATTTTGTACAGTTCAACTTTAATAATAATCCGAACTAATTAACGCAAAATGTGTTCTATTAAACATTTATTTTTATTTATTATCTTATTTAACCAAGTAAGTAGATATATGGAACTTGCAGTTAAATAAGAAAATTGTTTTAATTAAAATTGCATAGTTTTGGTTTTAATTATTGAAATAAATTGGCATATTTATGATTTTTTTTCAAGTAGCTCTTACGATAATCGTTGAAACCGACAATGGCAGTTATAATATTATTAGATATGCCAACCTTATTCTTTCGAATTAGGATTCAGTTTACCGGATTATCAAAGCTGCGCTGTTTTGTTAACGATATTTGACCATTAAATAAGGAACTTAAATACTAGTCATAATTTATGTGGAGGTATCCATAAATATTATTACAGATTAATCTTTTCAACATTCAAAAAAATTAATTTGGTATGAAAGAAGAAACAATGTGAATTATTATCATTCCCAGCTTAAAATTTGATTTAAAGTTCTGCTAAATTTTATAAATTGTAATTAATTGTTGGGTATTGTATTCGCTATCGTGGGCGATTTCACCATAATTAAAGTTGGGATTTATTTCTTTAATTTTTTTTGCAAATTTGCATAACGGTATACTTTGTAATTAAGTTGTCATGTATGTGGTGTACGCTGACATAAATACTTAATTTTAGATGTGATCTTCAAATATGCCATTCAAGTTGGATATTTTTTCGTAAAAGTTTATATTACAGATTGTCATAACATTTTACTATTTCGTGAAATTAATTTTTTTAGCGTCCATGTACTTGAAAGCTCGTATTCAATCAACTTTTTTTTATTAGTCTTAAAGAATTGAATCAACATGTAGTAAATATTATTAAATGGTCAAATATTTGTTTGGGTGCAATGAATTTACAGTTAAAATCGCCTCGTCTTGTAGAAAATTCATGATTGCGTTTTAAATTTTTTATCCGGACACTTACGAGAGACGTAACAAACGTAACGTCACAATAGGAATGGTGAGTTTATGCAAGTATTTAATGTAATTTAATTTAATGTAACGTAAGAATTCTATTAGTGGTTTTAAAACAAGTCACTCGCCGTTAGAATCCTTATGTTACTTTAAATTACATTAAAACGCTTGCATAAACTCACCATCTCTAGACAAAAAAAATTTTTGTATTATAAAATGAATGTTTAACTATTAACAAACATTAGTATGTTAGCGAAATTTAAAAAAAAATTAATTAGCGGATTAAGTTTTAATTAAAAATTAATTAGTAAATAAATATTATAATAATGGTAATGATTCTACGATTAATTTGGAGATCAAAATTGTCAATTATTAGTGCACTTCATTTGAAAAACTGTTTAAAATAATTATTGGAATTTCAAAAAATTGAAGTGATACGTTCTTGAGCTTAAACACACTTGAAGTTTTGCGCTACCGTGTAGCGAGGATTGCTCATTATTTAATTATAAACAGACTTAAATTAATTATTTGAACTGATTAGTTTTACAAATTCAAAACAATTTATTTTGCAGCGGGAAATAGAAAGTAATTAGAGGTTTTTAGTTATTAATTAAAATTAATTTAAAGAGGTTGTAATTATTTGTAATATTTCTTATGGGAATTGTTTTATAATAGTTATCGCTGTCTAATTGTAAGTTTTCCTTTGCCAGCTAGTAAGTTACATGGCCGAGGAGGACGTATACAATTCTTGTATGTATTGTACTTAATTTAATGCTGTACTCCGCTGATGCTAACGCTGATAAGCGACTCGCAAAGTAATAGCTTATATGCTTTAAATTAATTACAATTAACATTGCAACACTACTTAAATCATGTTTGTTGATTTTATACCAGCATATTAATATAACGATAATATAATCACATTTAGCTGTTAAAAAACCTGAGGGCTACCTGAAGTGAATAATAATGATAAACTTACTCTTTTATAATTTGGTATTATAGGTACATTAAATTGTGTTTGAATTGTAAAGAGTTCCGAACCGGGACTTGCAATTATTGATTTAATTTATATTCAACAAAACTAATGTAATGATCATTCTAGCTTAAAGCTAGTGAAGTAACATTTGAAAAAAATGATTACTATTATAAGAGACTTGACAGGCTGTTCACAAGAACCACCTCTTTTACTTTTACTTTGTTTCAGTATTAGAATAATCAAATATTACATATTATGCTGTTTTTCCCGGTATAGTTTTTCTTTGCCATACTATTTAAATTTAGTTTTCGACTGCTGTTTTTTTTTCAATAGCGATTATACGGGCATTGCTAAAGCAATAGGAATATCCGCGGGCTGGTTGCCAACCAATATCCGCTCAAATGTAATTAATAGTCCTTCGATTATATGCGCATATTTACAACAATTTTTAAGTATTATGTTTAAGTTATTAAGTTAAATTGAGTTTTAAATCAAAATTTAAATTAAATTTGAAAAATACAAATTAAAGTTCCGACGAGCTTAATTAACACCGAGACACGTGTTATGGTTTATATCAAAGCACTTGTATCTTTGTTAAAAATAATTTTGTGTTCAACAAGTCGTCAACAGGTTTCTTTTTATAAAACGCGGGTTCTAAAGAAAAGCTAAAATTGAAATTTGTGTCTATACATGTTGTACAAAAATGTATAGCATAATACAACAGATTGTATGTGTATTATGAATAATAATTATATGGAATGGTAAACGTGTTGAGGAATACTGTTCAATAGAAACACTTGGTATCCATACGGAAAACAATAAATCTGAAAATATTGTTACGTAAATTATGTTTTTTATATTCTAGTGCCTATAAGTAATGAAAGTAAAATAGAATTGCGTTGTTTATATCGTATTATGTTTGCATACATTAAATAGCAATAAAATTAAGCTACCTAAGCAAATGGTTATTAATGTATAATGTAATAATAATAATTATCTATTATGTTTTATAAATACCGTTCAGAACTAATCGTAGAAACGATCGTAAATTTTATAAATTTTGTACTTTTTAAAATAAATGACTTGAAATTATTGTGATTGCTAACATGCTGTATTTGAATAACGCACGAGTAATATTGGTTGTAAATATACCTACCTACTGTATTTTAATAATTTTTATATTTTACCAAGAAATAGTCAGGGTTTTGAAGTAACTTAAGACATAATGTCTATATTGAATATTGATTTGAATTCATCTAGACGATAATTAGTTGATTGGTAGAACTAGAATTTTGTAATAACTATGCGTAGGAAAAGTAGTAATAAGCACTCGGAACAATTGATTACTCACCTGCAGGCAAATTCAGTTTCTCCAAGACACAGTTCAAAGCATTCCTGACGCGAACTAACAACGTGCTGGCTTTTTGAGTAACCCGAGAGGCGATAATTTTGAACACGATCAATGCACCACGCTCTTTCGCATGGTTTTACTCCAAGGCAACTTTTTTGCGCATATATCGTAAATACTGGAAATTGTGATCTTGTTAGAGCTCCTGCAATAAATAATTTATATTAGTTCGTTTTTTTATGAATTTTAAAATCTAAAAATATTGACTTAAACATTGCCGTCATATAATTTGCTCACGTACAATACGATATCTTAATTTATACAATATATGGATACTCCGAGTACTAAATTTTATAATAATTATGTACCTACTACTTATTAAGCAATCATTAAATGCTATGGTATAATGATATGATTATATCGGTGTTTTCCAATTTACTTTATAATTTTTTTAATCAAAATTGTTCATATACTACAGCTTGGGTGCGGGACAACCTTGTAGCCTTTACAGCTAAGCCGCAGAACGCAGTTCTCGAAGTAATAATTGAAAAATCAAAAAACGAAGTAAAGCAATAATTGATTCATCAATTGCATCCCGAAAATATTGCTTTGAGCAAATGCTTTTGAGCAGTTAACCCGAAAGTATAAACAAATCCAATGAAATGTAATTATAATGTCATCGTTAAATAAAATCTGAACAAATGACAACGGATTGAAAGAACAAAGTATTTGTATCTATCCAGAATTCATTAACTTAAATGAATGCTTAGATCTTACCGTTAAATTTTTTAAATTGGCTATTGAATTTAGCAAACCCAAAGCATAGACGGTTTTAAATTTTAGGATTATAAATGTAACTGGCTAGCTAACAGTGAATCGCTATGTAAAGAAAATGTATAAAAATGTAATATTTATGTAATATTTAATATTTATGATAAATTTAATATTTATCTCCTTCTGCGAGAAGGAGAGAAAGAACATCGTTACCGAAAAATCTTCGATCTTTTGCTCAAGAAAAGTTATTTAATTTTTTAATTATTTAAAATTGTTGTTTGAATGCTATTTGCACTGATAAAATCGATTGATATGTTGATTATACTCTTGTCCCATGCCTCCTATTGTAATTTATGTAACTGTATTAATTTTTATAAATTAGTAATTGCTCACAGTTAGTTACATTAGGTAAATATACATTACTTTCGTTGGATCAAAAAATAACGTAGGTACCTTCCGACTTAACATCGACTAATATTTTAGCCTTTATTAAGTACCCGTGGATGTGTAACAAATTATATATGCTTCTTCATAATTTTGCTACTATATTTTTTTTATTACATGTATGCTTTAAACAGTTGAAGGTTTTATTATATAAAACACAGTTGATGCGTATTGAACCGATATAAAACTAAATGAGCTTTAAAGCTCATGAGTATTGAATAATTATGTATTGTTATTATAAGGTTCCGTTTTTTAAACTCGACTAACGAAGTAACGGTGTCCTTCTATCTGTTCTTCGAGCTCTAACCCCTAATTTTAACATTCGCAGAAATGTTTCATATTTCAATAAAATTATTTGATCGATACACAAAACGAGTTTGTAAAATTAGATTGAACTTATAATTATGATAAATACAGATTATATAAGTAAAACTTTGTTACTTGAAAACATTCATTACCATTCTTTGTATGGAATTTTCATTAGCTCGCACATTATTTATATTTGTAATAAAATTGTACATTATCTGCGATGTTATAAATGCAGGCTTGGCGCAGAATACTAATGAAAATTTATTTTATTTTCTTTTTCATAAATTATTTTCTTTGAGTGATGCAAATTTTTAATTTTGAAATGCATTACTAATCTCGCTCGGCTTAATTATGTGAATTTTTTTAGTTGTCTTATTTACCTGGTAATAAGTCTGAATTGGAACTAAATAGTATGCACAGACCAGTCTCATAATTAACAGACCTACAGGATTCGTTTCCTTGACAAGTTTCCAAGCAGTCTGTTAACATTAATGTACCGGGAATTGAATCCAATACATTACTCGGAGCAGAAAAAACATATCCTGTTATTAATTCGAATCCTATCATATCCGGATCACATTCGTCTAAAGGTTCTGCAGGCAAAGGAGACGTTTTCTCGGCATCTTCTAACGTTTCTTCCGTCACTTCATCAGTTTGTGCATTTACACTGGCAACCAGTGCTACAAATATTATTCCTAATTTCCAATTCATATTTTATTTGTGTGTGGAGTCCTGCAACAAAACAAAAAAGTTTAAAATACAATAATAAAGTTCTTATTAATTTCTGACCAAGAAAACATTGTTGTATTTGTAGTTTATATTTTTACCTTAAAAAACGGAAGAAATAATAAAAAAATTTTAATTTTCCAATGCCAGTATCTGTTCAACGATTTTTGTATAAGGTAATATATTTTTGACCGGATAGGATGTATTACGTAAAGATAACTAATTGATGGTTTGCCGATCAACTAATCTGTTATTAATTAGTATTTCGTGCTTTATGATTTTTTACGACTGCTTTAGTCTAATTTAAAATTGTGCTTTTAATTTATGCATAAATTATATTTTTAGACTAATATTTCCAAGTGTACAATTAAAATAATTGTAATATATTGCCTATATTTTATTGATCGCAGCTTTAACTGAATTCCAGCTGTGTTAACATGAATTAATGTTATCGTAAAAGACAATGGTTTTCAATTGCCCCTTATTTGGAGCAACAAGAAAATTATGATGTAACAAAGTTATTATAAAAGTAGCTGACTAATATTAAAATTATTGTGATTGATATAAACAATGGCTCAATTGTTTTTAGATTTTTAGGATATACTTGTTTTATTGCAGCCTAAGCACAGTTAAATATAGATTGTCAGATAAAACAACAAGGTATAGTTTAATATTATAATTAATCGTTTATAGTTTTGCATGATGAGAAATAATGATAAGGTGTTCAACCATAAAATAGGGTTTTATTATTCTTTATGAACACTGCCGCGTTACTTCAAATTCATTGACACTATCTAACCATCACGTTAGTCATTTGTGCCTTAATTGATTGATTTCTTATCAATAATTTATAATTATACTTTAAAAGTTAAGTATCTTTATTGCTGTGAATAAATTAAGTATAATCATAATATTCTAAATTTTTAGAAGGACTATTATTAAATTTATGTACCTATTATAATTATTATATTATTTTAAGTGATGTAGTAAAATTTTTGCATTTAAAAACAACATTCTTTCTTGGGAAGGGGGAAAATAGCGGAACTTGACCAAATTATACAAATGTTTTATCTTAAAATTCAAATAACACTCGGATAAAATCATAGAAATTGATGCAAGAGGAAACTCAAAGTAAAACGAATTCAAACAATTTTGACAATTAAGGAAGTTATGAATGAATTCAATTAACAGTGAGAATTGTATTTTCTCTAGTTTGCCATTGTACTGTTACAGTAAATTGATCGAGTTGAAATTGAAAATTATTATCTAATAGATAATTACAATTTGATAAATAAATAAACAAAGCAGACTACTTGATGAAAGCAGTTGTTGATGAATAAATGCACTTGACATTAAAAAAAGTGTCTGCGGCTTGCTTCTGATTATATTCCTTATTTAAACTACACGATGCACTAATTTAATAATCAAGGTATTTCATAAAAATTATTATATCCGTTCACCATGCATGTTTTTCAAGTCTTACCGTTTAATTAAAATATTCCTCGGATAGATTGTACTTTGTAATGAAAAATTGTATGGAAGCGCATACTGAATGCAGTAATTGTATTATGGTAATTAAAATAGTTTTAAAGAAACTTAATTAATTTTATTGTTATGTGGTACCACAATTTCTTCGTGGTATTTTTGAGACATGGATGTGTGTTGCTATTGAATTACTTAACTTTATTGATGTTACAGAATAGAGAAAATATACAATTAATTACTGATCGATTGTTACCTATACACAATTCATTTGTTAATAAGGAAACCGTTTGTCGATTAATAAATATCAATGAAAATGAAACAGTATTACAGATATTGTCATCACAATAAAGTATAAATTGATTAAGTATATTACAAACTGCTTTGCATGTATACCTGTAATGATTATGGATCCGTAACGGATTTCAGCTAGAATAACGTGTTGTCACTATTGAAATGGATAAACTTGCGTGCTCATTATAAAATATTTGTTTTTAATAGCGAATTAAACATTTAAAATTTCACACTTCAAAAAGAATGACAACTGAAAAAATGTTTAAATGATTGTAATCATTAAGACTATGTTATTATAGGAGCCATTTTTGCAATGCTTCGTTAAACTTCAGTTAGTTTAATCAGTGATTAATTAAGCAATCCAACCAAAGAAAAAAGACATTTTAGCTTACTTCTACACTTAATCTAATGAAATTAACTCGAATTTTAATGTTGCTTTTATTAAAATTACGTGCAATGTTGCATTAATGGGGTGTCGGAATAAAAATGTTTTTAATGCCGATAATCACCAAATTGAATTAAAATCGAAAAAACTTGTTATACGTAGCTGATCGACTTGCAAATGTTAACCACTTAACCACTTGAAACAACATGTAGCTATTCCAATTTGTTTGTATCTATAATTGCAAAACTATCGTAAAAGAGTTGTGAAGAAGTACGAAATCGAAGACCTGCATTATGTAAAAAAATCAAATTAAATAATTGGATCATTTCAATAAGTTAAGTGCAAAAACTAAATAATTTTTTTTACTCAATCCCAAAAGTAATTTCCTAGTCATTCTTTATGATGATAGCATCATATAAGGCGTAAATTGCCGGGACCTATAAAAATATTTCCAATTACATAGATCGTGAATCCAAGTGAATATTAGGTACCTACGTATTATATTATAACAATCAAAACTTTTTTGATGCAAAATTTTAATAATGTGTGTATATGTAACTGTTCAACTAACTAATGTTACTCATCAATAATTGATATGCCAATTTTATTCTTAATAATAAAAAGGAAATTTGAACAGCTTTTCGGCATTGTATACATAAATGATTATAACTGCAAACATCCGTGATAGCTTTAAGGAATAGTCAAAATTTGCTCGTTTTTTATATAAGCATAATTGAGTAAAGTGAAATACATATTTATTTAAAAAATATATAGTTTTAATTATTACATTACATTAAGCGGTTTATTATACTTGAGGCATAATAATGAGAATATAACAGGTTTAAAATTGGAATTGTATTTTTTTTTATTAATATGTAGTTAAATTTTTAACTATGTTGGTGGATATGGTATGTAAGCTGTCTGACACAATTCCTTTCTTTGTGGTTTTATTATAACGTTTAAAAATATCCTTATATTGCTTTAATTCTATTTTTACTTGCTATTTCATTGTTATAATGGTACAGTTAGGTATTCAAATTACCTTCTCTGCCTTCTGCCTCACAGTAATAAAAATTTAATTTTGTCATTTCTCACTTATTAAATATGACGAATAAATGAACTACTCATTTAAAAAAGTGGTAATGGGGTAAACCACTTGCGAGTAAATAAGTTCCCGTTAAAGAATGTAATTAAAGATGAGCTTTACTAGGTTAAAAAAAAGAAAAATTTATATCATTAAGCCTGTTTGTAAGGAACTTTTTTCTTATCTGATAAACTTATAGAATATTACGATGTACGTAGTATATTTAAAATTTAAATCATTAAATACCGTTTTAAATCTATGATATAATATATCAAGTTTTTCATGATACAACGGCCAGTAGGTACCTTTCAGAACTGTTTCAATATACATACATACATGCATATTCAAAATAGAAATTTGGTTTTTTTAGTTTTTACGAAGAACTTCCTTGTGACTCTTACCTGAATGAAAAATCTAAACAATAATTTTACATAAATTTACATAATGAATTCAATAAATTACTATAGTACTATAATATTTACGTAGTACAATACACATAATATTGATATACTATAGTGCATTTCACTAGTAAATCGTGTTCCTGTTCGTACCTTGCAGTATTTGAAATATCCTTTTTATAAGCGTTACTAATTGCAAATGTAACATTTTTTTTTATTATTATAATATAATAGAAATTCATGTTTCCTATATGGTCATCATATAAAATTGGTTATAAAAAAAACCTAATAAATACAAAGAATGTGTTATTATTCTAGGCTACGCATTGTGTCAAACAAAAAACTGAAGTGAATACCTGTTTGGTAATGATGAATTGGGTGTATAACAACAAAATAATACGATGTAACACAATTTAAATTATAATTTACATTGCTCTATGACGAATAAGGCGTGTAATTTTACCATAGTATAAGCTACTAGTTTTGTTAAGTCATTATATTTTTTATGTCCAAGTTATCACCTTTTTACCAATTTCTGGGAATACCACCATATTTCAGTATGCTTTGAAATTTGAATACCTAGTATCAATACTTTTTTTATAAGTAGTATCACTGTAGTATATCTATCTAAAGTCTATTAATATAATTGTTATCTTTTCTATCATGTCCTGAGTTTAGTAATTTGAAATTAATAACTACGATACCTAATTTACCTATAATAAAAATTATTTATTTATCCAAAATCCTCGAATAAGGATTTGCTTAAAATACTTGATACCAATTATATTATATTACAGTAAATAAAATGAAAGTACAAACTAGGAAATTAAGTTAAGGACATGCGAGATAATATTTAAAAAAAATTATTTAATTTAAGACTCCAAAATTTACTGAATTGAACTATAATTATATTATTAATTAAGAAAACTAAAGTGAAATTAACGACAATATAATAACCGACTGAACCCTAATTTATTAATAATGTATAGTTAACTTGTGCTTAACAAATTGTTGAACATTTATCAATAATGAGCTATTTAGTTTTGCAAGAATGCTTTATTAATTTTCTTTGCTAATGTATATTTCTCATGACCGATGTATTCTTTCTTTTTTCTTTCGACATTTGAAGCTTTCCACAATTAAAATTCTGTAGTATTTTGTATTGTAATTTTGTAGTATTATACCCGATGACTGTATTTTTTAAACGAAATGCTTTATCTATATGTGAAAAAATTATAGTATGTCAATTTAAAAAGTGGTTCATTACTACACTATTCAAAATGGTTTAAACAAATTAATTTCCTTTCATTAAAGTAAGATATAGAGCTAGTGGAGAGTAAATCAAAAAATTAAGATAGTACAAAATGAGAACATTTCTTAAAATACTCTGTATATATACCAGACATGTATTAAATCTTTCAATAAAAGTAGTAATAAAATATCCAGAATCTAGGTAACAGCCAAATAATGATTTATTCAATATAGTGTGCGACAGTTTAAATAGCTATGTAATTTAATAAATTATTTTAAGATTTATATACTTTATCTGCGTATTAAATTATAATGTAGGAGAAATGAAATTTAAATTAATGCTAATTGTTTGTATAAATTAATAATTTAATGATTAATAAAATTTTGCCATTTAAAAACATTTACTTTTCAAAAATTTATTACTGGAGAGTGCCATATGGGTCAGTTAAGTTGTAAATTATTATCATATATGTAAATTCCATGTCACTAATAAATTTTATATAAGCAGCAAAATCCGTTTTTTCAAAGATTTGTCCTCATCTGTAAGTAATTAATTTCTTTATTATTTTATTATTTGGAATAAGTGCTACTTTTACATTTTATAGCGAATTAAAAAGGGTGTCTGAGAATATCAATTTTTATGTTTATTTGCTGAAGTTCTGATGTACTAACGGTGAAAATGTTATCTACCATTATGTGGTTAGAATATACTCTTTACTAATGTGGTATATCAACATTAGATTCTTCGATAAAACGGTATCGATAAACTGCTAAATTCATCCCAACTGTTTATATTAATGGAGGCATTTAAAAACACCTATTAAAAATTATGTGAATAACTGAAATACGCACAAATTAATTACAATTAACAAATTGCCATTTTTAATTTTCTAGTTTTTAAGCCACTGCAGTCGCATGTGTTATACTTGTTTCAATTTGGCTTCTGATTGGTTTATTTTTCAATTTCCAAACATTTTGCATAATTTCCATCAAAGCTGGTTGGAAAACAACTGGTTTTAGTAATAAACTATAATAAATTATTGTCTAAAAGCTTTTTGAAATTATAATTTTTTATTTTACTTTTTTTTTAGATTAATTTTGCATTTTATCTTATAAATATCGCCAGATATTACTATTAATTAATTATGATTAAATGACTTTATAAATTGCTTTAAATATTTCAAAATTCTAGTTTCCTACGCTTTTCGAAATTTTTAAACTAATTAATTAAGGTTTTCGATATTAGGCGAATTTCATTTTTATTGTATTTCGTGAAAAGTACATTGGCCTTTAGAGTTATGTAACTTTAATTACTGATGCATAACCGACGAAACCACAACACATGCTTATGTATTTATTAATAAGTGAACAACAATATTATTTTCTTTTTATTTAGAATAAACTATATAGTACAGTAAATTGAATTATGGAAGTTTCTTTTTAGTTAAAATGTTATACAATAATGATGCGCTTTAATCGAATTTAACGGTAAATTCTTCAAAAACGGCTTCTTGTATTAAAAGCACCTAATTGAATTAAAAACAATCTACTGCAGTAAAACATTTATGTAGTAGTATGTTTTGTAATATTCTTCGGGTAAAAATAAGAATTTCAAACGATGCTAAAAACTATGCAATAATCAATAATATCCGTTACCAATTTTAATTTACGTCGATGGATTGGAACAATTTTTTATCTCTTTGTGGTTTGCGTTCAGATGTTTTTATTAAAGATCCGGGGTGCTCAATCGTTTGAATGGACACACTTTCTATTTATTTATTAACTATTTTTGCTGCATCTACAACTTTTTGTTTTTATTTCTTTCGGCACTCCAGCATTGTGATTTATCAGTTTTATAAATATAATTATCATAAAACACTACATTAAATTAAAAAAAATGTTTTAATATTATAATAATATATTATTCGTACTTCCCATAGGTCACAGTATGGTTTGTGGCGGATTACCCGCACAGGTGTAGGAGGCGTTAGGAACACCAAAGTCAATTATTTGGCTAATGGTGATCACAGTGTTATAACTGTACACAAACACTGGAGTATATATTATACCGCTTTTAAATTTTTAGGTGGGAGCCGCCTGAAATGCATAATCGGCTACTGAGAGTATGGTTTTAATTTTATAAATCAATTTATTGATTACTTTATTATAATAATACATTATTTGCATGCCCGTAGCCATTAATAGAGTTTTGTAAACCATTTACTGGCGTGCGATCGAATACATTTTTTGGTCCTTGCATTTTTATGCTTACTTAATCGTGGGGTAGCTAATAATTTATTTTGATTTCACTTTGAATCGGTTTTGCTGATGAAAGAGTGTTGCTAATGCATGTAGTCTGTTACGTTTGATGGGAAATCGGTAGTGTGAAAAATTATAGTTCATTAATTTTAATGATAGTTCATCGATCTAAACTCAGCTCATCTATCAAGTTCTGTCGAAAGATTTTTGTATAATGTCGTTTAATATTCCAATCATGTCATTTGCTATTCTTTTTTTTTAATGTAGCTTAATTGGTTATGGTTAATTCTATATAGTGAATTAGAATATTTTTCTTCCAAATTAGTATGGTCAGGCCTGAGTGTTTTATTTCAAGCTTAAAAAGAATTTGTAATGAAATACTATGTACGTGGATGATTTCGAAAAATCAATCTATCTCAACTTGTACTGGAGTCTGTATAATGCATGCCGCTAGAGAGCGAATACATGGTTAAATATATGCTTACATACCTAGTTATGCAAATTCCTTGTATGCATTACAGGCCCAACTAAATAACTAATCATGGGTAACAATTTACCTTGTATTTAACAAATTGTTTACTGTATTTTTTACATACATTTCTATAATTGAAATGCTCTTAAATGTGCAAACAAGCTTGAGCTTGTTTAGAATTTGTAAATATTAATTCGGAGATTATTTAAACGGTGTATGGTAGCAACTAATGCAGCAACCGACTGTGTATATAGCAACTAGCAACAACTATTTTAAATCTTAATTTTGTTCAATTTTCTGGAGTACAATTTTTTTCTTCTTTCCAGAAAGGTATTTCTGACCGTGTTTTTATTTCATATAACAAAAAATAATTACAAGATTGTTCAACTTGAAAATAAAGTTAAATTGCTCGAGGATGTTATAAATATTGCAAAAAAAGACGACAAACTATATTTTTCTGATTTAGACAGTTGTAATTGAATTATTTTATACTACTTTTTAGTACAAATAAATTTCAATTGCTAAATTAAAATTTAGAATACTATTATTGGTTTATAATAAAACTTGATGATTATAGTCATAATATTATTTAACAACCTATAATCTCACAACATCGTTAGTACGAATTTTAAAATCATTTGCAAATATTGAAACACTTGATTATCGTTCATCATATCTCAAAAGGAATATTTCAGTTGACGTAATGTTTGTAGCTAAAATATCTTGGTGTTTGCATATAATTCGACGTTAATTAGACAAACCATGTTATATTAGTTTAATAATTAAAAGTACAAGTCGGTTACCTAACTTTAGGTGCAACTATAGCTTAGTGCAGTGGCCTTCTCGCGTCGGAAGGACATTAACCGTGCGTTTGTTCAGCGACTGATGAGCTTCGTTTCCTGCCTCTAAGGAATTGTATCATGCGATTTATGTTCGATTCTGTTGCAGTTTTATTGAAAAGCGTTTTAATAAATGACCATTGTTGGCTATAAATTTCTTGAACAATGATAAAACAAAACACCAGCATAAAACCGCTAAATGCTTGTAAACCTACTGGTGCTAGAAAAATTTTAGTATGTAAACTTTATGGTATTGTTAAAAAACTGAATTATTTGGTTAACAATTCAATTCGTTTATAATAATTTGTTTTTGTTGCAATTTTATTGGATGTTTTAACAAACATCTGTACATACATTAGGCCCCCTTAAAAATAGTAGATGGAAATTGTGATAGAAATTTCTGTTTGCCGTATCTGAATTTTGTGTTGATTGTTCCTACAGTGGAATAATTTTTATTTGAAGGCTTGAAGCCTCCTTTTAATAATTTTAAGGAAGAACAAAGGACAGAAATTCATAATTTTAATAAATAATAGTTGTTTGTATAACTAGGCAAGAAAGTGTATCAATTTTTTGTGCGATATAGTTGCATAATGTAATAAATCATTTGTTTATTTATTTTGATTTAGTCGGTAAATGAACCCGTGCTAGCAAAATATAACACGTAAATACAAAAAATATTTGTAAACAATTATTAAAAATTTAGTAAATGTAATAAAGTATAAGTGCCTATTGCTATTCTTTATTGAGAATAGGTAATTAAAACTTAAATTATGGTACCATTATAACCACTGCTTTTGTAATAACAATAATTATAATTAAACAAGTTTTTTTATGTTTATTTGTAACCATAAACGGCATACCTAACATCAATAAAAGGAATTCAAGTTTGAAGTTGACTTCGCATTAGTTCACTTTTGTGTACCTCTATGTATAATACAATATAAACTGTACTACATATTGATTAACGTGTTTTTAGCAATAATAATTATTATTTTTTAATAAATAGGATTAATTTCATAATTTACACATAAATTTATTATTCGTTTCTAATTAGAACTAATGTTTATAAAAAATACTAGCTATCTACGACATACGTTTTTCTTTTGCTTCAACTCATCGGACAGATATAATATTCAAGTCAAATAATAAAATGATTAACTTATAATATAGCCAATAGGCGCAAGACTCAAATTTTTGAAAACTGAGTTATGAAAGAAAGAAAAATAGAAAGAGAAAACTGAGAAAATTATATTTTCATTTTCTGCTATATAGGGTAACCAGAAATATGCAAATTAAACACAAAATTCAATCGACACTTCATAGACCAATACACGCGTAACCATTATTTTAATTATTTTTCAGGTGGCGGTAAAATATAAATCAATTATTCAGTTTTGCATATTTTATGCATTTAATTCACATTTCTGGTTACACCGATAACAGAAAATGGTAGTTTCGACATTTGGAACTCAAAAATATGCATAATTCAATTTTCAACATTTTGAGGATTACCTACGTCTATTTGCCTACGAAGGGTCTATATATTTACTTTGATTTGATTTTAACTTTTTTTTGTTCTCTATTTATACTAATTATTTTCTATTACTTATTATCATTTTCTTTTACCTGTGTGTTACGATGCACCTATCGTGTAATTTTAATAATTTTCTTTATGTTGGGCTTTGTACTCCACTTGATCTGAAAATTAAAAAATGATATATTAATTTCGTAATATTACTGGCTACATAATTATAAAACTACGAGTATTTAAATTTATAAGAATTAAAAGAATATCGAAGTAAATATAAGTATTATTATATTCTATAAAATAATAAATGAAAAATGTAAATTTTAAATATTTATTAACTTAATTTGATAATTACTCAATTCGTTTTCTATTGATGTAATCAAAACGACAAATAAGCAATTTATTAAGTTATTTGTTAACATGATAGGTACAATTGAAAATAAAAATGTAAGATATAATAGAAGAGAGAAAGTTTAGATTCCTCTAGCTTAAACTACAATCAAATTTGATTGATGTTATAAATAATATTAAACTTGAATTAATCGCTTTCACTAAGTTGTTATGGGAATCGTTAAATAAAGATTTACCTGATTATAGGAAGACATAATAATAAACACGTGAACATACAATCACTGAATTTAATAAAAGACTTGCACGAATTTTTAAAAAAGGAACGCAATATTTCTTCAGTAATTTGCGCTATTTGAAATGCAGAAATCCGAATGATTGTTAATCATGATTGACGCATACCCGCTCAATCCTACAAGCTTTCAATCATACACATTTTAGCATAGTATTTACAATTTATTAAAAATGCAAATTTAAATTATTTGCTTATTACTTTACTTCAGAATTTTAAATAAGCGTTCTTTATCACAACATAGGTTACTCGAAGCCATTGTTAAATTTATTCCATGCAACATCAACTAATGTAATGTATATGTAGTTTTTAGTTTTACTGTGAAGGTTTACACGTAATTTTCAATTATTTTAACCGGAATTCACACAAAATTATAGGCAATCAATAAATACATTTCCAAGTGCGTACCTACGTTTGTTAGTTTGTGGAATGCCAGCCACATTATGGAGAAACAATCGCATTTAACCATTATTAACGTTTACACTTATCGTGTGCATTTGTACTTTATAGTTATAAATAAGAATTACAAATACAACCACATCAAGTGTTTTCTTAATGTATTTATTCGCTTGCACGAATCAAACTTACCGTAAGAGATGGGTTATGAAATGTAATTTAAATTTTAATATATTATAATGCTCACATTGGTTATTAGTTTTGTTGCTATGCATGTAGCAGTTTTTAATTAGCATTACTCTTACATTAATAATTGGAATGGTCTTATATCGTGTGAAGAAAAATCAAGCTGGTTTAATCATCATCTATCTGCCTACACCGTATCGCGTGGTTTATGAAAAATAATATTCCTAGGTAATTTACCTATATACCACACTACATAAATTTCTTATTCGTGGTCTGTAAGTTGAGTTGACGATTCCAACTAAATATTTCTCAAATATTCGCAGTGGAAATTTTACAACACAATAAATATTTAGTCATTTGGAGAGGATTTAACAGGTTCGAGTAGTTAGGTAGCAAAATTACTAACTTTTATATGCGTCAGAATAGTATAATATTCTTCATGTTTCAATATTTGCGGTTAGATCAAGAATAAGCATTTTTCATTTTGTTCTATTGAAGCATAACGTGGTTTATTACTATGTAGTATTATAGCTAGCCACATACAAGCATAACTTAACTGTCATATAACGTATACGATGTAAGCGTGGTTTACCAAAATCACGAATTTCACATAGTGCATAGTTAACATTTGCGGAAGCAATATGCTACAACCGATCTTGAATATTTATAATAATGCACTCCCTTGACATAAATTTCTCAATACATAAGTTGAAAATCCTATATTATACAACTACGCTCGTAATCTTGAAATAAGTTATAATAGGTGCATAAACGTTTTATTGGAAGATTTATACACCCTGAGTGATTATTGGATGGCTCTATGATTAGTACACCATCAATAGCTCACGTTTAATTGGAAAAGCAATGGTAACACAAAATCTATCTAACATAATTTGCACGATTACGTCACTATTAATATTCTATTCTGGCTCGATCTGAACACGATTCTAACTAACGTATAACATCAACTAGTATACAGAGTAATAAAATAATTACTTGTGCAGCAAATACAACTTGATTTTGTTTGACACACCGCCGCGTTACGTTGATAATAAAATATAAAATTTATCTTTTATAACAGAAAGTTTTATTTCGCCGTAAATTGCATAAATTTTTTGCTACGTTATAAAACAAGCAACTACTAAGTTTATGGTTTACTGAATTCTTTTTATTATAGTTCAATACGAATCTAATTGTAATTATAATTAAGCAGTGTCTATATAAATAACACGTAATATTTCACAAAAAAATGTACCTAATGGAAATGAATTTATGTATATCAACAGCCTAGCCTATAGTTTTTTTGATAGTTAGAAATAATAAATAAATAATAAAATTTTTTGTTACTTTTCCAGTATTCATATTATGCGCATACTTAATTATTTTTTATGTTATGTATGTTTTTCTGGTGGACAAATTATTAAAGCAATAATAAAAATAATCTGTTATTATACTTGTCCAGTGCAAGCAAGACATTGTGAAATTAGCCGGCAGCACAGATGAGAATCGAAAGCGCATGTTGGCAGAACACACCGCAAACGACTGTACAAAATTATGAGAGATGGGACGTAAATGGTTGAAGACCACCAGGAAGACTATAAGACTTGGTGCCGATGCAGTTGGCAGTCATCGTCTTTATTGTCGTCGAAATTAAAAATCTGAAAACAACAAAATATTGTATAATACTTTTTCTCCAAGCTAAGAGACGGTGGGCTATTTTAGTACCAATTTCAGACGTAGTAGACGTTTCAGGCGTACGTAGTTTTTTGTCCTAGGGTGGAAAAGTAGTGCATGAGATACGAAAGATTTTGGTATGTACAGTTTCTTTCTTTCAATAATTTCAGTAATTGCCTATAACGTCACGACTTTAAAATAATGAAAAGCGAAAGAAAATAATTATTTAGACAATTTTTTGATTGGGAAAATAAAATGAAGGAAATTGTACTAAAGAATATTACAGTGAGATATTAATTTTGGTTGTGGTGAAGTTTAGAGTTTTAAAATTATTATGAATTCATATTTACAATAAGAAATAGGAGTAATAAATATAATTTCCAATTATCTACGAAATAGGTACATACGTAGCTAAATAAAATATAATAATTTACACTGAAAAAATACAAATTCAGAATTCTTTTAAATTTATTTAAAATAAATTTAGAAATTTGCATAGCAATTATCTTCTACATAAGATAATAGGTGAGAAATGCATAACGAAATATAATAATTACATTCTTGTCGACAGAAACAATATACAATATGTTACGGTTTAACACCTGCGATGATTGCAATGATTGTTTAGTCTTACCAGAAAAATTATTGACCACACAAGATATAACGTTTTAGTAAAATCATTGAGAAATACTATACAATTGACGTTTTTAGTGATTTTTTCTATTAACGAATATTACTTAAAATATGTAGTTTTGTAATAATTTAGTTGGAAATTATTTACTTCGCTCTTTTATATATATTGACTGAACAGTTTTAAAAAACAAGTTTTCATGACACATAAGTGCCAATTCAACAGTTCACGAGGTATTATACCTACTACAGAGAAATATATTTTTTAATTACAAAAAATAGCAATCACATTATGCACACCTTCCATTCCGATTACTGTGGTTACATCGATATTGCAGTTACCCATTACCGGAGTTATTCCACTTTCTGTTAACAATAATTATTGTTGCGATAGTGAAGTTCAATATTTTGTGAAGTGTTATTAAATTCATACGATCTAGGATAAATCTGACGTTAAATTAAATATTTTTATTCGACACTCGGTTAATCCTTTTGAAAATCGAAAGAAAATATTTCAATATTCAGACAGCTTCAACCTTTTAAATGACAATTTCAGATTTTTTAACGATAACCTATCTTGTCTAGGTCGCATCGTTTTCATGTAAATTGTTGTCATTTTATTTGTGTGGAACGAGTGCCACCATTTATAGTTCCTTTAAATGCAATGCAAAGATTTTATGGTAATTTTCTGTCAATGTGCGTATTTTATTATGCTCAACTGTGAGAAGCTTACTACCATGCTTTAAAATCTTTTAGATAATTTTATTGCTTTATTCTCTTTATATTGTTATTACTGCAAACACAAGTTACAATGTTCCATCGCGAAAAACTGATGTACTACTTGTTCTAAAATTTGGATTCTTTTCGCGATAATTTAAAATTCCACGCAAAGCCTTTAGAATGGGTCTCTAATAAATAATTCATCGATACTACAGTAAAATGTAAACTGTCTGAATAATAATGAAACGCTAAAAGTATTATACTGAACAGTTTAAGGTTTTTAAAATTAAGGTTATTATGTGATCGGTTTAGTTATACTTACCTATATTTAAAATGAAATGGCAGTCACGTAGCTCTTGTAACTTGGACAATTTTTTGCCAACCTGAAATTCGACAATGTCCATTTTATGTAGGATTACATTGTAAAGTGAATCTCGGTAGCTTTCAATGCTTGCTGATTTTGCACATATCTCATTGAAGTATACTATAAGGATTCTAATATATCAATATTTCTGTTTTCAGGTAAGCGTTAACATAGTTTATGATTAGAAGACATTCAACACTTTGTAAGGTAAGTATGTTAAATAAGTGAAAAATCACAGTAACTATACGTGCAATGCATGGATGAAGTGACCACTTAAAATTGATGTTAGTACTTTTGTATCGATCACGATTGAAAATGGGAATGCAACGGACTAGGCCGTTAGTAGTTATGTATTACTACGGTATTCCTATCTACGTATGGCTTAACATACTTTATTCTTGAATTAAGTTTGAAAAAACATAAAGCCAAAGACACGAATTGTCTTATATTAAATGAACAAATCTTCAAATGGCCCCTAGCAATTTTTTGCATTCGTTAGTGACCATTTGATAGGAAAAAGTTTATTGTGTAAATTTAAAGCTTAACTTCCCATGAATGAAGCCTGCCGAGGAAAATTATGCAAGAATTCTAATTAAAATAAAAATAAAAGATTTAATATGCCGTTATCTTGCACTCTGCTTCTTCATACATACATAGTATACGTATATGTGTGTAAATATGTTCTTAATACACACGCATAT
Source organism: Cantharis rufa (assembly GCA_947369205.1). Lineage (NCBI taxonomy): Eukaryota > Metazoa > Arthropoda > Insecta > Coleoptera > Cantharidae > Cantharis > Cantharis rufa. The sequence goes on from OX376304.1 coordinate 33,648,088, forward strand.
ATTCGCCTGTTTTCGCCATGGGATAATTATTAATCTATATTATATTTAAAGATTTTATATTGTTAAGAGAAAAAAGATTCGCTTTATTTTCATTTGAATGGTTTGTAAATGTTTAATTAGAAAGCGAACGTTTCTTAAACTTAATTAAAAATATTATTAAAAGTAAAATGACGGACAGTACCAACACAATTTTTAGTTGATCACTCAACTTGGCATACATCATAATACCAACTACTGCAGTGATTCTGCCTTAATTAAATGCAAATTAATTAATTTTCAATAGGTATTAGACATGTGCATAACATAGTTAGTTTTATCAATTAATACTTTTTTTAAACAGTTTTGGAATATATTATTACATTTTCATGTATGTTTGCATGGGTATAATAACTTCAATTAATTTTAAAAACTAAGTAACGATGCATAAATTAACTTGATTTTAACATAAGCTATTACAATTTTACTGTTACATAATTAAAAAAAAATAACAGTTATGATACAATTAATTATATTTACATAAAAACAATTTGAATTATTAAATTAGTCTACTGGGGACATCTCCTAATTCGAAATTATAGTTATTAAACAATACGTTTCCTTTATCGAAATAATATATTTTGCTTACTGTACAACCTAGCAGACTGAATAATAAATGAGTTATTTTCGTACATTCATACGAGCAGGTTAAAATATTTTTTATTACCATTTTTTTCGATGTTTTTTAACTTCGAGATGTAGGTAAGTGACGAAATTAAAAGCGGAACTAACAGTAGGATAGCGGAATATTTTACTATATTAAAAAAAATCTTTATATTCCGGAATGATTAATGGATCATTTATGTAATCTCCTCAAATTTAATTTAAGTAGTAGTTTCTTGGTTACCTTAAACTTAATTAAGACGATTTAATTAGCCACTTTGATAATCAAGCCTTTTAATATTTATTTTGAACGGAAATCTGAGATCATCGTGAGATAGGTAAATTTAATGAAAACCTGTGTTTTTTCAAGCAAAAAAGAAATTAAACAATTCTTTGATTTTTTATCTACAGTTTTGAGTTCAACAACTTCGCTGTTTTTAGGAAAAACTTTTTTTTTCTTGTATTAAGCTCAGACAAAAATTAATAAATTATTATTAATTGAAAATGTAAAATTTTTGTATCAAATGTAACCTTTCACTTTCATCTTGCTGATTTGAATGGCACTTGCTATGCAATTCCAGTGGAAAGTCGACCGGAAGACCAAATTACAAACCTCCGTGAAGGTCGATATTTGAACTCGGAATCTCTTTAATATAAATTATTGTAATTTAATTTAACATGTTAATGTTGTATACCTACATAGTTGAAATATTACGATCTAATTTTTTTATAACTACAAGTTGTATACTACATTTTTAAGCTGCGAACATTTTTATGCGTGACTCCATATGGAACGTGAACTCGTTTTTTGGTTTCATTTTTTATATAATCGCTTGATCGATTGCGTTACTAGTTTTAAAGTGACAGCAACTGTTCGTCAGTCTCAATTAAAAATTTTTATGTTTGATACCCGTACTATATTAATTTATAGTGTCCATAAAAATGTTCCAGTTGCTCTATTACGATAACCATATATTAGCGATTTCCTAGTTCCTCTTTGATATAAAAAATATACCAGTCTTACAATAATTATTTTACTTAAATAAGTCTTAACATATGGATATGACTAAAGACTAAAGATACGGTGCTTCGCATACCACTTTTTAGAATTTTTTTGCATTATCACTTTCTCTATTCCAAGTTCAAAGATTGTTTAAAATGTAATTAAGGCACCACTTGAATCAAACTGTTCTTTTAAATTGCACGAAGAACTTTGGAATTGCGAATATACATTTGTGCATAATTATATAGTTAGATTATAACTTGCTAGTTTATTATTGATTTGTATAAATAAGATACCGCTCCCGAGGAATTTTATTCCTGAGCTGTGGTCTGTGGCGCTCTTTCGGTCACAACGTATATTAGGTTTTTCAAGTTTGTTGAACTTATTTTTTAAAAGACGTATTATATACTTTATAACCATTAAATATTTTTATCTTAAATAAATATCTTATTCAATATTAAATCATTTCATTCTTTTAATTTAATTGTTACATTTAACGATCGATTTGTTATGTACCGACACGAAAACTATAATATCAAAGATGCGCTGCAGCATACGTTTCATTAGATAATTGTTTTTTTTTTATTATTTAAAAATAATTAATGGTTTCTCACGTACAATAATTATACTTGACGAAAATATTATTGAAAGTTTATCAATACAGGCAACTCCTCCATTTCATATTAGACGTCGAACATGAATTTGTGCGGTTTCTAATTTTATTAAACTGTAATTTATCGCTTGAATTTTTACCAAATATTTGGCTGGTCGATGGTTATACAATTTCTTTTTAATTGCAGGAAACCAACGAACGGTCGGTTTCACAAAGGTATTTCAGAATTTAATATTATTTACCATTATTATATAAGAAACGAAAATCGTTTTTGTTATAAATATTGTTGTAAAATTTTAATCTTAGATGATGCTTTAATTGATTTCATTCAATGAATAATTTGAAGCGATCGTGCACAAATTTAAAAATAATAAACCGGTAGCATCCCCTATAATTTGTATGCAAGTCAAATCGCATACCAGAAATGAGGAGAATGTATAGAATATTTTCTTAGATAATTATCGAATTTAAATAATTGTCCATTTAAAATAATATAATTTATTATTATGTATAATTACTTATATGACCATGGACCAGTTACATTAATTTATAATGAATTATTGATTTGGTATAACAGTAACATAATATAAAAATTAGGTAATACTGAAAATAAGTACCCTACTTTTTTCTATTTTACTATGTCAAAATTTTAACTTGAAAACCAAAATACCGCTAATCAACAACTGTTTTTTCCATTAATGAAATCAATGTCCCACACAAAATTATTTAACAGAAAGTTTTAAAACGTGGTCACAAACCAGTAAATTGGTAATTTAATAATCGTAAAGTAAACTACTTATACTAGTTTATTTATACTACGAGTAATTTGAATCTCACGTTGTTGCTAATTTTCTAAACTACAATAAAATTTATAAACATAGATAAAATCTAGGAACAATTTTTTTCATTTTTACTATTATTAAAAGCTATTATTAATGTTTGTATGGTTTTTTTGCAATCGATAATAATTTGAATAACATCCAAATGAACAATAACTACATATATCTCTAAAAAATTTGGCATAGATTATGTTTTTGTATTCGATGACAACATAATAATCAGTAGTAATTTTGTTTATACCATTTACGATTTAAATTGTAGAATACAGCATAGAAACTGTAAAATAAAATATGCACCGCCTTAACACACTCAAAACTATTAGCAATATACCAAAACAAAATTTATAATAATTATTTTTGGTTTTTCAATTTGAAAAAAAAACAAAATTTGCTCTAAAACTTAAAAAATAAAATAGCTTATGTATAATATTATTTTATGTGTACATCACTTTCATCGGTTAATTCATTAAAAAATTTCAGCAAACTATTAAAAAGATAATTAAGGCGTTATGTTATACCTTTTTGGATTTGTTAGTTTTAGTTTTAGTCATATATTTTGCATATTTATATAACATGTATGTATATTTCGTTTTGTTTAGACACATTTCAATTTATCGTATCTTAATGAACCTTCTTACATTCTTCTTTTTCTGTAATTATGTATGTTAATTATGGTTTTATAGAGGCATTTAAGTTTTTGCATTTTGTAATCTAGATAATTTCATCGTTAAGATCTATTAATTTTGCATAGTAAATCGGCTCTAACAATTTGGATGTTTAATGAAATTTAATTTAAATTTAAAATGTTCCGTATATTAAATTAATTAACGCATTTTGTTATGCGTTATAGTAATTAATTGCACCATTGAACATATTATGATGTGGAATGAACATAATTAGATAAATACCGTGAAATAGCTCTTAACAGTATTTCAAGATGTGTAGTGACAGTAACGCTGAGACAAGTATCTGCTTATACTTACACGAAGCTATAATAGTTATTATGTTTTATTGTAGCCTATCTGTAAGCAGTGCAAATTACGGGTCACTTGGTCAAGGTACTTAGTGGGCAAACCTGACTACATATTCAGTGATATTTTTCAGATACAGCCGGGTGGGAAACTACTACCGGCACAGCTTTAATACTGGATAGTGTGGGTGCACCTGTATTAACAGTATTTCACTTGATAAGGAAGTTACAATGAAACCAAAACATATTATGTTATTAGGGTCAATGCTATTGAATTGCAAGATTTTAAAAGAAAAAAAGTTGTCCACCAAGACTCCCATTAAAAGATGATCGTCAACACTTCACTAAGACTAACGAATATATAATACTATTATTACTTTTACTTTTGCATTATTTTTTAAGGCCGCTACATACACGAGAGCTTTTATTTAAATTTTATTGATCGTTAAAATGCAGGATAATATGAGTAATTTATTTTAAAATTTTCAACACTTATACTACAGCATACATGCGATATAAATTATCTTTACAACCTGGCAAACGCCTGTGAGTGAAAACTTCGTCTTCCTAACAAAGCTTACCTGTTGACATTCAAACTATAGCTTTACAGCCAATGTGAAATTTATTATTCAATGAAGTAATATCGCGAACTACTAAAAGCTTACAGTACAGTACAACAGTAGGTATCAGGAAATATCAATGGCAATGAATATTTCATCATAGTTAATTTATTTAAAAATTAAGAGTAATTAAAATATTTTCATGACATAATTTGTGAATCTCCTTAAAATTACTCGTATAACCGGAATTTAAAAAGAATATTTTATATTTTAAACTCATCAGGTTGTGCCAACTTTGTAACACTAAGTACTGATATAGGAATAATTTCTGGGCTTTCAAGATCATCAGCTTGGCAACGTGTCGTTTAGTTTAATTTCTGTACATCAAAAAAAAAAGGAAAAACCTACTTGTACGTTGTATTTTTTACAACACATCTTTCCTTAAATATGTAGTACGAGAAGAAAAGGCTAATTTAGTTTATTGCCGACTGGTTTTAAAGCTCGTTTCTTAAAACATGTATAGTTACCAAATACAGACTCAACTCGAAGTTGTTTTAAATTTTGGAAAGATCCTTTTAGCATAATTATTATAATTCTTATCTTGTCACGTGGAATATTGTACAAAATTGTACTACATGTTATATCTGGCATATAATAATTAATATATTTGTGTTCTCTGTAATTAAAAAGTGAGAAATACTACAGGTGCGATATAAAATTAAACGACGTAACGTCTGAGCAATGTTATTCACAATCATCATTGAATGCAAGAGTAAAAAAATGAGGCTACGCTATAACTGCACTTCATCCTTTTTGAAATGCTTCTTGTACGATACGAAGCAATTATGCATTGATGTTGGAATAAATTTTAACAAGCTACAATTAATTTGCTATTGAATGTTTCTGATGTATAGCTCCTGAAGAGTTTCGACTATTGTGAGTCTCCATTGGCTATTTTTCTTGCTACTGTCTGCTTGCACGTACAGTAACCATCGGACCGCCTATTTCGTGTTCCCAGATTTAATAAAACTAAATCAAATAATTAATTTGGTCTTGCAATTCTAGTTTTTAGAATTACGTTTACGCGACAAACGGGAATTTCAACGCTTGCACATCAACCACAGCACGCACTTCTTATTCTGTTACATTTATTTACATAATGGAATACCAGAATGCAATCATCTGCGCCTATATACAGTTATATAAAATGATGGGCTGATTTTATTAAGTGCATACATAACATAACCTATATGTTAGTTTCCGGAGATAATTATAAAAGCAAAAACTGGCAGAAACTGTGATTATAATTATTAAAGGTCGTTCGTACATTAACTTTAATAATGTTTATAAAACTCGAGACTCAATTTTACTAAAAAGGAAATCGATTAAATTTAATGCAATGATTATCATGAATGAATTAAATACGTATTTATACACAGTGTCCCAAGCAACTTCTGGGTCATGTAGATGGGTCAACTTAACAAAAAACCACTAAACACGACATTAAGCACGAGTTGCTTTAATTTGCTTAATATATTAACTTTTTCACGTTCGACCTTACTTTCATGTCAATTGACTAAAATATCCAAGTTATGTAAATACATACACAGCCAATAATTCTTATGTGCAGTTTTAGAAATTTTCGTTCTGAAAATTACCGAATGAGAAACTCCAAGAAAGTTATTTTTAACGTCACAACAAGTGCCATTTATACGCTTCTCTTCGCAATGTCTCGAGTTGAGTCAAGTGTAAAGTTTAAATTATCTGCTACCTACGGTTACAGCATAGTTCGTCAAATTATCCCCGAGATTTCCAATTCCACTTTAGAGGTAACTGTTCGAGTTTGACAATGATCCCCAAAGAAAAATCATCAACATTCCAATGCACACGTGAAGAGACTAAAAAATAGTAATTACCTTCTTAAGTGGAGAAAATTTTACCTCCACTTAATTATTATAAAATAGGCACATTAATGAAAAATATTTAGCCATGAAAGACATTAAACCTAATGTTGGGTTAAGGTTAACCATCATATAATCTTTGGATCGTGAATCCGTCAACCATTATATTTATTAAATATTTTCTAATTTTACACAAAATAGATAAATATTTTATGGTTTATCAGGCTGAATGTAATCAATGTAAGTTGACGCTTGTTAAGCCTTAACAGTGGAATCATCAAATACCCTGCAGAGAACGTGCGCTACCGCATAGGTCATAGTGGTACACCTCTAACCTGAACATAAGTTGATAGAACTTCTTAATGACGTGACTTACGGCGATTACTTTGATATGGCATAATTTATGATTATATTGTTTAAAAATCAATTGTTCACTGCTTACACCAAAAGAAAACATTAATTTATGTAATGGCATGGTATAATAATTAATTATTTCAAGTTCATTATTACTATGCTATATTAATTAGTTTACTTTCGATTTTTATGGTTATAAATTTTAAATCTTTTAATCTATTCTACATTGTTCAGAAAATTGTTAGCAAATTAATCGACATAAATGCACGGAAGAATTTGCTAATAATAATAATTACTAAAATTAATTTAATCGATTGATTCGAGTATTTAATTTTGAATACTATCTTAATGTCGCATCGGTTGTCAAAACTAGATTGAATGGAATAATTCTACTTCAATTGAACTTTCCAATTTGATGGCAATCCCCGTTTGTGGCTTTATTAAAAATTCCACGTACCTAATGTATAAGGTTAATTTAACTTGGCAAGAACCATGGTATGGTGAAAATGTTTGGGAAATTTCTACTTACAGTGTATTTTTAAAAACATTTTTTGCTTATTTCATCCTTCATTCTTATTTGGTGTATTACCTGCTGGATATTATAAATTTCAATTTCTTTTGATGTTGCACCTCCAACTTAGATGCTGTGCTTCATGATTTTTTTTTCAACACTTGAATAAGTTCATGCATAATGACGTTTTAATTTGCATTTATACTTACAACGATATGATCAAGACGTTCTCTTTTTATTATAATGTGCAAAAGAAGTTAGGTACTTGATGTGTTGCAGTTTTAATTATTTTTAACGTTCACGATACTAACGAAATGTTCGTTTATGATTTTTGAAAGATTTAATAACGGTGCTTAACACTTCAAGTGTAAAAGTAATTACTTTGTAGTTGTATCGAATTTTATTTTTGGATACAGTTTTTCAATAGATGTGCGAGTTAAGTCATTTTAAATTTTACAGTGGAATTTTTTAATTCGTCAACTTGAAAATTTATAATATTGTCTTCGATATCTGGCAGTGACATGAATTACAGTACTAACAGTACCAATACTACTATAGTATTCTACACTCATATTAAGTTTAATTTTTATTAAAATCTGAAAACACTCTATTTAGCCATACGAGAGTTAATCTGTTAATATCTCCGTGGCTAACTAACTTGGAATTTTATTAGAATTAACTTTATCATGCTTTGTAATTTTAAAAAAAAAAACGTAATTCTATTTAAAATGTTCAATTGTTATGCATCAGATTTTAAAATTTGAAACGGATCATAAAATACTATGTGGAAATAGATCCCATTATATTTATGCAGATACATTCAGAGTCATATTGGTAACTATATAGGTTTTTCAATGCAATGTACTGCTATTCTAAAATTTGAGTCAAATATAAATGGAGTAAAATGGTAACAAGTGTTCTTACACTGTTCAAAAGAATTTGAAATATTAGAAAGTCAGTTAATGCTATAAAAAATATAAGAATCATTATTATATTAAATTATAATTTTATGGCCACCCTAATTGAATTATGAGGACGGTCATAGCAATATATTAATAATATCGGTATCGGTCGAGTGTCACCTTATCGTAGTTATTATTCGCAGATAATTTGAAACTTTAATTTAAATTTAATCTAATTTTTACAAAAGTCAAACGGCAACTTGATCTTTTACTACCAAAATATAGAACAACTGAAAAGGGTCGCATAAAATCTTTTTAAATATTAAATAATGATAACGAAGTGAAATTTATTTAAAAATAGTATTGTGTAAGTTTTATAATGTATCCGCGTCAATCTAATTATTATAAATGTAGTTAAAATTGTATATCCGTTATGGTATAATATAAATTATGTATATGTATTATTTTAACTATTTCGATTCTCTTTCTTTTCTTAAAATGAAAAGTTGAAAACATAATAGTTATAATTTCGCTCTTTAAAAACCATAATTGGGTAGATAATTGCTACACAGTTTATAACGCTAACTAAGTGTAGTCTGTACGTGTGTAAGCGAAGTTATTTTTGAGACTAATTTAAAATGCCCAAATTAAATAAGGAAATTGCATTAACTTGTCGAGACAGTTTTACCATCAAACGAGATTTTTTTATTAACGTTTGTATAATAAGAAAGATTCCATTTTATTTAATTTCTATATTATCGTCTACATTAATTGGCCTTTACGAATTTCTAAAACTTGCGCTGGAATATTAACTTTTTTTTTGAATCGGTAGCTTTTTCGCGTCATTAATTATTATTATTTGTTCAAGTTATAAAACTGGTTATAATCCGAATGAAAAAGTGATTCCAAACTTAAAACGTTTTCTTTTCATTGACATACTGGAAATTACATCTATGTTAGTAAATTATATCGCGAGTATCGCAATTTTTAACACACGAGTTTTGATATTAAAATATTTTGCATGTCCACTTCTTTCTGGTTTACAACTGCTTAGAACGGTATTCCTATTTATAGTTCAAATATATAGAATAGGTTTTAAGAACAAACAAGTAAATTTATTAAATTACAGAGTTAACTTTTCTAACTGTTTCGAAATATATTCTGCATACAGGTTTTTGAATATTTACATATTTTAGTTTATTTTAAATATTTAAAAGTATCCAATTGACTCGCGGATAAAAATACTTCTGTTAACAGTTAATACTAAGTATTTATTTGTTGATGTAACTGTTCCATTTCTTTAACAACACTTTTTATTCAAAAGTAACTTTTAATACAATTACGTTTTGTATCTATTTCTGTGCTCATCTATTCAATTCACTTTATGATTTATTAATAATTAAGTTATTTTGAGTACCGGGTTCCACTATTTGTAAGACGAAAGTTTTTGAATTTAAAGAAAATAAATTATAATCGCAAATATTTTTCTTTATCGTCGCGGAGATGCACTGTAATTATGGTATTTAATAATGCACAATTTTATAATGGTAATGATTTTTAATGATTTTGAATGTAAATTTCTCAATACGGAAAGCCGTTCAAACTCATTTTCTGTAATTCCCTGACGGTATCACTTGCTCTTACAGTACTTCCTATTATATGTATCGTGCAATAATCTAGAATAAATTTAAATTTAAATGTAATTCGTCGGTACTCATTCAGTTTTATTTTTATAAATTAATTGCACTTTTAAATTTGTTCATTTTCCAATTTAATGGCCCATACTATTAAATTTAACGCATTAAATAGAATTTTAGTGGTTTAATGAAACTTTTTAAAATACTAACGAACGTGTTCTTTTATGGGAAAAAACGTGAGTTCGAAATAATTGTAAAATTAACAAAAAAATAATTTATAAAGCAGTTTAATTTACGTAACCACGACTTTTTAACAATGTAACAGAATAATACGCTTAAAAATGTGATATGAAGTTCTTAGAGAAAAAATTGAAAACGAAATTAATTTCACTTTTTCCTCAAACGAATTTTCTATTTGATAATATTATGCCTTAGTTATATTTAGTTCAAAAGTAAACTTAAATAAGGGTTACTCGTTTGAACTTGAATTATGCACAAGGATTGCCAAATAATACTTGTCACGAGTTAATTCTTTAACATTCACAAGTTGTACCTCATCTAAATAGTTCTATCCCAGCGTGAGCTGAGGTTAAATCTTTTTACAAAAAATTATTTGACATTGTACGATTTAAATTAGTTTTTTTTTCCAAAGTATTCACACCACAAAGGACCTGCACTCGAAGAAGACGATCAAATTTCATCAATCTTTTAATCAATTTACCTACTACCGATTTCGTAATTGTAACAGGTTGAAAGTAAAATTTTTTGCGCCTCGTATTTTCTTTTTCAATAAAGAATTCAATTTAATTTTGTATTGGTTAATTTACTAATCAAAACATGGACTTTTATGTGCATGTCAGTGTTTGACTTTTGAAAAATCCATGAATGACAGCATGAAATAACGTTGTGCACGATTTGATTTTGTAACATGAAAATGATTTGTTTACAAGACTTATTATAGAATGGCGTACTTACCGGCGATGATAATATTATGTCACCGATGATTATTGGCACTGACACTGATGCTTACAAATGTCCTTGGCCTTCTCGTGCTTTCACGGTCACAACCACAACAGAAATGCTTAAGCGAACGACGAACTGCTACTTTTCTTCTTTGGCTTTGCAAAAGAATACACTAACAGGAAGATGGTGGGGTTTTACTTCTTACCACTATTCCTCTTTGACAGGTGGAAGACTTGTATTTGCAAACTGATTACTGGCGGATGATGATCTAAAACTTCTATTTCCATCTAATCGAAAAAACCCTTTCGTCTATTTGTACTCATCTTGTTGTTTCTTGTGTTAATTGTGGACTAGATTTTTGTTGATATTTAATTTCACATTTTATTGACAATTAACTGATTTATATTTTCTATTCTTTAAACCTTGTGGTACATTGCACTCTCACAACAAAAATTATCTTATCGATTAGCATTCCGCTGCTAATTATTTAATGTTTGTAATAAAACCTATCAATGTGTATCGTAGGTATCACACGTACCATATACTAGGTGTTATATACGATAATTTATGTTTTGCACCTTCTGTTGTGGTGCCAGATAATTATAAAGTACTGCACAACTATTTTTCTACTACCACCTTATTATTATAAATATCGCATTATAAACTGAATTAGACAATACATCAAATGATCAAGTATTAGAATTACTATTTTTTCAATGAGTTTTTTAACCTATCAAATTACGAATTTTTTCAGCAGGAACATACGCAAGAATAATTGTTGTGCCTGCAAAAATTGAAGATTCCAAACCACACAAAATAAAATTACTGATGTATAATTGAAAATGAAAATGTTGCTACTATTTTTAAAAAAATTATAAATAAATCAAAAGTTAATTTAATATCGGAGAATCTATATTTAATTCATTTTCTAGAAGTTTATAACGCTTAATTTTTTAATCATAAGGAAAGTTTACGTGATAGTTTTTCAAGCGTTATTTCACGATTTAACGATATTTATTGGTTAGTTTGTAAGCTTGTAATTCCGATGTAACGTCGGACTATTTCTTGTTGCACTTTTCAGAAAGGCGAACTTTATAGAACACGTCTTGTCGCAATGAAACGTCTAAAAACTATTATTAGAATTTGCAGCAGCTTTATAATACCAGTAATTGTTGCTACATATTTGGCGACACCGACATTGCAAAATTTTTTTTCCTAATTTTTAAAATTTAAAATATCTTTTCACACAATCGGCACCTGTGGAGTCACATAATATAGTAGCTACATACATATTTTCACTGGACGATATAATTTTGTAATAAATTGTATATTTTGAGGAAAATTGGTATTAACGCTAGCCGAAACCGGTTCATTTTTTTAATCGTAATCTATTCCAATATTCTGAAATAATAATATACCGGCGAAGTGATCGTGGTGTTAGACTACAACTTTCTAAGCAGTCGATCTAGTTTTGAATCTTGCTAGAGTCGAAAACTATAATAATGTTCTTAGAAGTTTGCATTTGAAAATACTAATAGCTTTAGAAGCGGTTAATGACTTTTAGCAGTCCACATTGCGTCGCGTCGTCAAAAAACTAATTATTATGGTTTTATTGCATAACTTATAACAAAACATGTAGGTTAAATGCATAAAAATAATAAATTAATTATATAATTACGCCTATTATATAATAATAATTGTTATAATTTAGAAATATGGTACAATTGTCTGCGACAGTTTTCATAAAGAGATAAAAATTTTAATTTTATTAATATGAACAATAATGGCAAATGCACATATTTTGCACAAAAAAAAAGAACTAAGGAAGCTGAAAACTTAAAAGTGGTCAAGTTGAAACAATTTGTGAAAGAAATAGATTGCTCTGCATGATTCTTGATTATTTTTAATAGCTAGGAAGTGAGCGAATAATTTATCTTTATTTGTAAAAAACGAATAACATTTTAAGAAGTCGTCGAAATATCTTTAATTTCTGTTAAACAAAATGTATTCTTGTAACAAATATAGACGTTAATTATTAATATATCATAATAAATTTCACTGATTTAACTGCTTTATTGTGTACGAACATGCACATTATATTTTATATAAAAATAATGATAAATCTGAATTATACAATGGTGGATATAGTGAGAGTAACAGCATAAGTACATATCTGCATATGCATAGTAATTATTTCAACGTACGGTTCTGTGTATGTTCAAATTATAATCATCGCAACGTCTAATTATAACTTTAAAAGTCTCAAATATTAATGATGTTGAGTGATAACATGGTGTATAGTCTATTTATTTAATTAAATTTACATTATTTAGATGTGTGTGGGAAAATGATGTAATTTAGCATTAGATATACCATAATGTCTTTTTAGGAACACATGGTGTATGTAATTTGCAAAGTTCTTACGCTTTCAGATAATTTTAAATGCATTAAAAATGAAGACCTCAATTATTATATTCATAAATTTATATTATATTAAAGATTTTTCAAAGTATAAGTGTCCTGAAAACCCACACAGTCTTTACTTGGAAAGAAAATTTTTACTGTCCACTAAATAAACATTGATTTATGGCCGGCAACTCAAATTGTTTTCAATGTCTATTTCAAAATTAATTTTAGTATATCTGCACTTAAAAACTAATGCTGTATTTTTATTGCACTTTTTTGTTGTCACGATTAGATTAAATAGTTTTTCCCTTTCTACCCCAAGATTTCTTATTGTTAGTTAAATTATAATGAGGTACCTACTTGTTAATTTCTAAAATTTTAATTTAATAATAACTAAAAATTGGAAATACGAGTATATAACATCGTATTCGATTTGCTGGGATTTTCTGAATCCCCATTCGTTATAGATTCCCGTAACGCATTTTATTAAAAAATAAAAGGACTTGAGGTTTATGATTGATTTTTATTAATTATTACTTTTTGAAATTTTTCTTCTTACCTCGGCTAAGCTCAATCAAAATCAGTTAATTTATATGGGACTTTTAAAATATTATTCTAATAAAAGATCAGTTTTAAACCCTGTTCAAACCGTAACTACCGTTCCTCCGTGATCTTTCCCCCATATATCATATTTCTCCCCCTTAATCTTAATTACCAATATAATTACCTCTATTGGTTCTTATCATTTATTGCACTTTGATCCTATTAATATCGATCGTGTTAGATCAGCGGGGGCAAGGTTCTATTTCTGATTTTGTATAATCATCGATCACACCGGATATCCAAATGTATTTAGTTTATTAATTATAATTTCGATTTATACAGTGTGATCGATATTTCTATGACAATATTTTTAGCGAGTATGGCGTCTGTCAAAACGGCCTGGAGCGGAGGGTCGGTTTTGACAAATGCAACCACGGCAAATCTCGGATCCACTCTAAAATCTAGACATCTATATAGGGTATTAGTTATTTTAAAGTCTCTTACGTGGGAGAAGAGAGAATCAAAAATTACAAAAATCATCCTTAATGGTAATTCACATACATAATGTGATAAATTGGAATTTTATTTTTATGTAGCGGTGATGAGTGATGAAGACATCATCAAATATGTACCTCTGACTTGTATTTCTAAACAACATTATATCGAGTTAAAGGAATCGGAAATAGTAAAAATAATAGCTATTTATTCAATTAGTAATGAAGATATTAATGCGACATTTTGTTCACCTAGTGTGAATTTGAAAGAACCAGGAAACGTTTGCAACCGAATTCTTGCAACACTATGCTTAAAGGAAAATCAATTCATTGGTCGATTTACCCAACCAAAGATAAATTTAACCTACAAGAAGTAGTAAATGTCAAATTGACTTCTGACAAGATGACAGATTGGTGGCGGAATAGTATTAATTAATTTAGTAATTCATAAATTAATTATTAATTTCTTTGAATTCTACTCGGACGTGTAATAATAATTGCGTGATAGAACGTCATTTCCCTCTATATTTTTTTGTCCTCGAGCTACGTCCTCTGGTTTCAAATTTATTAATATTATAATCATGCCTAACAACTAATAAATAGAATTATTGTTTTCTGGGGAGAAACATCAATATATAACTACCATCTTAGGAAACAGTCTAATAAAAATATTTAATTGCCCGAAAGCCGTTGACTTATTCTTGTTCTAGACGAATAATATAATTTTGTTTTAAATTGTAACAAATTGATCGACACTTATGCAGCTACGTTCTTTAATGTAACCAAATTTATTAAAATACCCAACTTCAAGTGTAAACTAATGATTTGATATAAAATTTGCATCTTTTTTATATAAAAGATAGGTGTAATTGCAGCACATTAACAAATAGTTACATAAATAAGATATAAATAACTGGAGATTTTGATAAAAATCTTGTAGACCGATTATAATATAACGTCTTAATTTCTAGATTGTCGTGGCTTTATTTAATGTTTAAACGTTTTACTCATGCACATTTAAAATCTAATAATGAATTCTTCCTGTTTCTTTCATTCGACCGTATAATTATTATTAACAAATCGTAATGCTTACACAAGAAGATAGATAAGAGAACAGGACCGATAAATTACACAGCCCATCAGTGGAAAACTTAAGCGAATAATAAATAAGTAGTAGTGCTAGTGGGTTAGAATTCCACATCCGCCTGTTGGCTGAAGAGAAATAACCGTTGCTGCTATATTTGCTTAATTCAACAATACAATAAATTTAAAAAAAACAGGCAATTTCACCAAACAAAGAAGCTTTTAGGGAATCTTATAAAATGTTTTGCGTTAATTGAAAAATTACGTAGTTTTTGACTCATTAGATATTTATTTAAACGACTAATTTTAACATCTGTAGCAGTAACTGTAATAAGATTCAGTGCGTTTACTACTTTTAGGAAATAATAATTACCTTTTGCTTGTTGACGCATGCAGAATAAAACTATATAGCTCTCTCAAACTGTGGCAGGACCATCAGGATGGAATCAAAAATACGAATTCTTTAGTGCTTCATTTGATCTATAATTTGTATACCACAAGAAAATTTTAAGATTTTAATTTTAATACATTTTTTCTAGAAAGAATTGTAGCACTATTGCATATTAACCTAACATTACCAATTTAGGTATATTAGGTACTATATTAAAATGCAGGGTAGAATTTGTGCAAATTTATTCTACAAAAATAAGTTTTGTATCTTGTGTCGTTCGTTATTGATATTGATCACCAATTTAATTTTGTTGTTGAGTGTGAGAGCAAAAGTGGTGTAACCCTCAAATACAACTATTGAAGATATTCAATTATTATTATTAAATATTTGTTAAATTTGTGAATGCAAAAACAATATATTATATCACTGCAATCTATTGGACTATTAGATAATGTTGGTGACATCAATTTTACTTCAAAGATATTCCTAGGAGAGAGACGTAACAGCAAAAAAACCGATGATAAAAGTTTGAGGGTTACACCACTTTTGCTCTCACGGCCTCAATTGTGGTACTAAAACACTTGAATGAACTGTAGCTATTTATTGAATAAGTGGTTTTTAATATTTAAATTTCACACATGAAGAGAGCAGGCTAAGAAGGGGAATAGTCAAAATTTATAATTTTTCAGGAGCGATTTTAAAGTTTGAAATCTCATTTGTTTTGCCGGTATAGACAAACTTTAATCTGCAATATCTTTTCCTAACTTCAATTTTAGCCTATATTACATTTCTATACGATAGAATATTGCATTAGCTATCAATTGCCGCAAAAATTAAAAAATTTCAAAAAACTGACTACCCCCCTTCTTAGCCTGCGCTCTTCACATATTTGCGGGAGTGTATCTAGTTTCACTCTGCCCTTCTTCGCTTCCATCTTCACACGTAAGTGACGCATAAGCATCATATCATTTTGTGATATGATATTATAGTACATACATATATGATCCTAACACCGTTTACGAATGAGGACGATCCATCGAAATTGTTTGGAATAAGGGGAGGGGTAATATTTTACGATAAAAACCTAACGTAATTTTTCAAATTTGTCGCAATTTAGTCCATTTTATTAAATTTGTTATTTTTTGAAGGGGCATAGGAGATAGCGACCCCCTCTTGTATCCACCTGTGTTTATGAGAAAATCGTGTCGCTGGATTTCGATGTGTATGTTAAGCAGGTTAGAACTGCTTAGCACGGAGCATTACGATCCGGTGGATGAAAACTTGCTCGAGTAATGCGTTCGAACAGAGTGGGGGAGTTTTAAAACTACCGATGACAGTAGATGGAGTAGTTTAAAAAAGCACTTTTTTGTTCGAGTACTCGAACAGCTGCTCGAGTAGTTTAAAAACACGCCCAATATATCTTTTCGTTGGAGTTAGTTACTTCAACTAATACATTAATTTTTTTTGCATAAAATGCAGCACCCTTTGTGATGCTATTCATTATAAATTATTGGGTACCCTAAAATTTGTTCACTAATACCCTCACACTTTTGCCACTAAAAGATATTCCTAAATATCATAAATATCAATTGGATCTTCGATAATAATATGTCGTGTTTTATATTTTTATATTATTATTAAAAATTTCAGGAAGGATCATAAAATATACTACACATCTCGCATAAAAATGTTTATTTTAAAGCTAATTTTCCATAATATTATATTACTCGTAGACACTTCCAAAATATTAATTCAATTTTTATATTACCTATTTATTATTTATAATAACCACATTTTACAACAAATTATTTAGTTGTGAACAAAGTTTATGCGCATTACATACATACATACATAATATATGATATATAAAACTAGTATATAAGTATTATCATTGTTTATCTATATAATAATATAATTTATGCAATATTTATACTCAATACTTATACGAGATCTACGCGAATTTTTACTTAACTGGTTCCTTTATTTGGTTTTAAATAATTTACAAAGAATGTAAGAACTAATATTTTAATTTTTTTTATCGCAATATTAAGGGGTGCCAGTACTAGTAATTATTTTGTACTTAAATGACATTGGTTTTTAACAATTTCAGTTTTTATATTTTAGGACAGGCGATAAAACTGGAAATCATTTTAATTACCAATCGGACGCCACTGAGGGTGTTACTTTTTAAATGTATTTTTTGTAGTTCCCCAACAAATATTTCATAAAGATATTAATGATATTATTAGATTTTATCGTCTCAATAGATTGATAGAGATAGGATTTTATGATTGAGAATTAAAATATTTACTAATATTAAAAATTCAAATTAACAAGTTAATTAAACGACAAAATCAAAATATTATTTTGAGCTTTCGGCGAATATGTATGTCGCCTTCGTCAGAAAATTTATTATTAATCAAAGTAAATACATGGAAACCGAAATTTGTCGTTTTCCATTATTTTGTCGTTTAATTTACTTGTTAATTTGAATTTTTAATATTATAATTTCTAAAATTAAAAATTTATATATTAGGTATGCTAAAAAGTTCCGGGCCTAATTAGACAATAAATAACTTCAAAGTAGATTATCTCTGAAACTACTTATCTGATCGCATATTAATATATGTCATTGGAAAAATGACACTTTTAGCTAAAAACTAAATGTAAAATCATTCGATTCGGATCATGCAGTTGTGAAAAATTGTTGTTTAAAGATGGAAGCAAATAAAGAAAAAATTCGCTACATTTCACAATTTTTCTTCAATCAAGGGAAAAACGCCCCGCAGGTTCGTGAAAATTTTTTTGCAGTTTATGGTCTAGATCCTTTATCGAAAACTGGAGCAAAATAATGGTTCGAGCGTTATCATTCTGGAAATTTTGATGTCAAAGATGCACCACACTCTGGTCGGCCATTCATTGAAAAAGTGGAGGAAATTCTAGAAATTGTGAAACAAAACCGTCATCTAATCACTGTAGAGGTCACCAAGAGTCTAAGCTTCAATCGCCAAATAGTTGCAAACCATTTGAAAAAATATAAATTCAAAAAGAAGCTTGATATTTGGTTGCCACATGATTTGACGAATAAAAATTTTCTCGACCGAGTTTCCATCTGCGAATCGTTGCTGAAACGTAATGAAATCGAACCATTTTTAAAGCGAATGGTTACTGGAGATGAAAACTAGATTACATACGACAACATTGTGCGCAAAAGATCGTGGTTGAAGCGAGGTAAAGCTTTCCAGACGGTGGCAAAGCCGGGACTCACCAATCAAAAGGTGAAAGGTCTATTTGGTGGATTTGGAAAGGTATTCGTTATTGTAAGCTGTTCAAACAATTGATTCTGCACCCTACTATCAACAGTTTACTAGATTACAGTAAGAGATTCAAAAAATCGGCCAGAATTGATCAATAGGAAGGATATTGTGTTCCATCATGACAACGCCAGACCTCGTCTATTTTTGGTGGCCCTAGAAATACTGGAAGAGCTTTGCTAGGAAGTTTTGATGCATCCACCGTATAGCCTGGACCTTCCACCATCAGATTATCATTTGTTTCGGTCTCTTCAAAATTCCCTTAATGGTGTAAAGTTGACTTCAAAAGAAGCCTGTGAAAACCACTTGGTTAAGTTTTTTACCGATAAACCACAGAAGTTTTACACTGATGGAATAATGGTTTCGACCGAAAAGTGGCAAAAGGTTTTCGAACAAAATGGAGCATATTTGGTTTAAATAAAAAAATTCAAAGCATAAAAATTTAGCGTTTGAAAAACTATCTAATTAGGCCCGGAACTTTTTAGCATACCTAATATAATTAAAATATTTACAACTTTAAAATATAGAACAAGTTAAATAAACTACAATAATTGGAAATAATAATTGAGCTTCAGCGATAGTAATCGCTGATAAACATTTCTGACGAAGGCGATTACCATCGCTGAAAGATCAATTGATATTTCCAATTATTATAGTTTATTTAACTTGTTCTATATTTTAAAGTTTTATCTTATTATAAACGAATGGAGGAGGAAAGCCCTGGATAGACGGATATGGCGAAGGGTTGTGGAGGAATCAAAGACGCATACAGAATTGTGAATGAAAAAATGGTATACGACTCACAGAAGAGAAATAGGGATTAATCCACCCTAAAAATCGGATTGAGAAAACGTCAAACGACGTGGCGAAATTTCTTATAAAATGGAGTGCCGATGATGATGATCTTATTATTATTCTCACAAGTTAATAATTTATATTTAAATTAAAATATTTACTGCATTGATTGTGTATTATTCAGTCCCTGTCTAGAATCCAGAATCGCCCTAATAATAGTCGATAGAAAACTTTAATTTTAACAAAAATTACCTATATTATGTCATATAGTAGGTTCGTAAAAATGTTATTTTAAAAAAAATGTTTAACGTATTTGGTTACTTCTTCGTGTAACCTATCAAAAGTTCGAAATTGAAATTCTTAAAATGTTTTTAAAACTGACATTATTACCTAAAAATAAATGAAAATAAAATAAATACTTTCTGATACAGTAAGAAATTATCTTATACAGTAAGAAATTATTATTTACTCGAAACTATAATAATTATTATATCTAACACTCAACTTGAAAATGAATGTTTAAAAGTATTAAAAACACGTATCTTATAATATTATTTGACCGCTTGCTAATCGATAGGGAGATTTAAGTTGTAACTAATCGTAATATCTTGATCGATAAAAAGAATTAATAAATAAAAATTGCTATTGCCTTTTAATATCTCCTTCTACTAGAATTTATGACGTTATTAAAAGTTGAGTTATAATAATTTTTATAATATCATTTACATCTAAAATTACTTAAATTGGTTAGTTTATAGACTGAATTGCATTTAATCAAACGGTTAAATAAGTTTTATAGAAATAACATGTAGGTTTTATGACATGTAAAGAAGAACGCTTATTTGAATATAACAGATATGATTCATTGTAAATGCAAATGCATTTTTTTACATAAGTCTTACCATATTACAATTTTATGCGCTTCTTTCTTGTCAATTCTATTACTATTGTAGAAATATGTAGTAATAGAGCTTGGCATTTATATAATATGGCATGAGGAACTTAAAAACTTTTATGCTTTCAGTAGCCTATCTGTGCTAGTTAAAAATTGTTTAAATTATGTGACTCTAGCATTTTATCTGATCAAATGTACATTTGTAAGTGACAGTATCAATAACCAACATTTGTCTTCTTTAACATTATTTTCCGTTCACCCACGAATACTATTGACTCGACAACCGGCATATCGTGCAAAACATGTGGTACTTTCTTCAACTATGAGAATTTCTTTTACTGAAAATCTCGACCTTTTATTCCTAGATTGTCTAACAAGCATACGTGTCCACAAATCACCGGCCATCGCTTTATCTCATTCCTACATTACTCAGGATTTGTTTTGCCTTTTTGAAAAAAATGAAAACGTTTTCAATATGTTATAGCATAGTAACAATCCTTTAGACGTTAGATTCATCTGTTTTAATTCTACTTGCGTAATATTTTGATAATTCAATTTACGAATATATTCCAAAAATATAATGAAATATCCATTCTTTCTATACTCGTAAGAAGAAAATAAATAATTAGACTTTCAATTAAGGCACGATTATTCTCAAGTATTACAGATGGAATTAATTTAGATGGATATTGATGTAAAAAATTAAAAAGCACGTCAGTGCAAGTGACTAATAAACCGATGTATTTAATTATAACTTCCATAAAACTGCACTAATAGTAATTTACTTGATAGGAATTTTAAATCAGAGGTGTTTCTTTATCAAAATCATCAATCAGTATTTAACTATTAATATTCTTGATAAATTGTTATGCCTAGGCAGTAGGTAGAATAATATATTGATTGGTATACTACAATGTCCAAGTGTTTATTGTAGTATTTATTTTCAATTTAAGGTCACACTTGACCATCAATAACTCCACATTTTTTTCTGATTAAAATCCCAACAAAATTTTTAAATTTTAATTGGTATAGTATTTTCAGAATATCATGGACACTCCAGGACATATTACAGATATACACAGCCTTGTGGAACTTGATCAGCTTAAGTACAAATTCAAACGTTTATAAAATGATCAGTACAAAATTATTTTTATAAACACTATTATTTATTACTTGATATCTATCAATGTCAACATTGTATATAAATTAACACTCGCGATTTCCACTTGATTTATTTAAAAAATTAGATTTTTAAAAGAAATTATTTAAGTCATACTTGAATTTTCTTCACAATCTGAAAAAGTAAAATCATTAATCTTTTTTCCATTATAATTTAACCAAATAATAAAAGTGAAATTAATTGTTTTTTTTATAGTAGGTACTTGTATTATAAATATCTACACGTAGTAGGTACATTTTATTATATATTTTTTTAATTTTATTACTTAGATTTTAAAGCTAAACAATAAAAGTCAAAATTTTTCTTGAATTTAACATCAGATTTAAACAAGTATGCAGTTGTAGATATGGCTTAATGGTTGCCCTGTTAATTTAAATTAAATTATTTTTGTTTGACAAAAACTTAGTTTTGTGATGGACAATATTAGAACGGGATTACTGTAAATTAATTTAAAATTATCAAAAGTCTATTGAAACTATACGTGGGATCTTTTTCTATTATTATTGTTTGCGTTTTTTAAATGAATGAAATTTACTTCACGACATGCAATACTGGTACAATTAGTAAATCTATCATATTGGCTATTTATAAACATACCTACATTCAAATTTAGTATGGAGATTCGTTGTTATAATCATTTGGTTTTATATATCTTTCAGGTAAATTATAAATTTTATTGTGGGTAATGAAATATTTTACAAGTGGCTAATGATATCGTCAATCCGTTTAGTATTTAATTTCGATTGAGTAGAACTACTGAATGCCACCAACACATTTATTGCTTTTAGCGATTTATGTTTTGTGTTTACCTTTAGTCAGTATTTTTTAGAGCTCATATTATTTCACTTGAAGCATCTTCGTAATACGCCTTAATGAACTTGCAAAAAGCCCTCAGACTTGGATGAACCGGTTTAATCGTCGATATAAACGTATAAAATTACAAATAATAAAGTTGTACCGTATTTATTAATTTATATAAAATCAAGTAATAAATGTATGCTTCGTGTTCTTAAAATAATGTGCAGTTTATTTTACTTCAGTAAATTTAGAAGTTTGCCTGCAGATTTTAACGCAAAACAAAAAATAAAATTTTTTATATAAATTATTGAAGATGTATCCTTCACCAAAGACACTTCAATATACTATTTTTTTTAAAGCACCATCAATACTTGACAAAATCATAAAATATTTTATTTAAATTAATATAATAAGTTATAATATAAAAAGTTTATTGATTTCCCTCAGGAAAGTACTACTGTATCCAGTATCCATGCAAAAGTTTAATAGGAATTATAAAAGTTAACATTAAATCCTTAAAAGGTGATAATGTTAGAAATTACTATTAAAGCATACACATTAGTAGAGGTCTGATCTAAGAAGTTTATTTCAAAAAGTTTTTATAACTTTAGCTTATAGATTGGTGTTAACTTCTCAAACATATACTTACGTATTACCTATATCAAAATAATTATTATAATATCGTTTTATTATTTTGCCTAGAATATTATATTTTTTGAGGTATCAACAGGAAATAAAATACTTATAATGATTATATGTTACGCTTAGATAGGGTCAAGATCAGCTACAATGCAGAATTGATAACCTGAACTAGTTGATCGAAAGAATAGAAAAATTTTTTAATTTTAATTTAGATAAAATAAATAAATCGAACCATAACATACTGCAGAGGTTTATCTAACCTTGATTCATTTCCTCGGGGCTACAAAAAAAGAAATGTAATGTAAATGTTTTAATATTGTTCTAATAGACACAATGAGTATTGCTAATAATAATAATTGATGTGCCTTGTACACGCTAGGAGAGCTTTGTTTGATTGTTTGTTTTATATTAAACATGGTTTTCACAATAGCTTTTCCAACATGGTCATCCACCTTCAGCATACCAATTTGTCCAAATAGGTCTAATTCTTTTTATTTCGAATTTGAGATTTTTGATATTTTATAGTTTATTATCTGTTTTATATTTAACAGCTAGTTATTAATTGTTACTCTCTTTTCTACTCTTTTCTTCTTTTAAGCCGTGTTGTTTGATGCCAAACGTCGTCGTTGTGGCTCATTTTTATCTACATATACTGCTTACCCTTTGGAGAAAGGTTTGGTAAATTACTTCGGTGGGTTGCCAGTGTTTTCCTATGGAAAACTTGAAGTATTTTGTATTTTTCATAAAATTAATTACTATAATAAAGAAGAAAAAACTAAAAAGTTTTTATAAGCCTTCAGTCGAGATGACCTATCATATTAGATAAGGTACTACCTTCAAATATCCAGCCACTGTTTTTGTTGACGCCAAATAAGCAACACCAACGTTTGTTTCAAGATGCAAAAGCAGATTGTTTGACAAAAACATGGACCGCGCTACCTAGACTGAGACTCGAGTTTCGATCTTACTCTAACGAGATGGATCTCATCGGCCAGTCGCTGGCAGACGCAGTACCAAGTTCCGCCAAAGTCTCCACCCGTAATTTGCATTGCTTTTAAATATTACACCACTGTATGGCGCTAGGTATTGTAATCGCTGCCTAAGTTTTAAGCAATGCAAATGACGGGTGGAGACTTTGGCGGAACTTGGTACTGCGTCTGCCAGCGACTGGCCGATGAGATCCATCTCGTTAGAGTAAGATCGAAACTCAAGTCTCAGTCTAGGTAGCGCGGTCCATGTTTTTGTCAAACAATCTGCTTTTGCATCTTGAAACAAAAGTTGGTGTTGCTTACTTGGCGTCAACAAAAACAGTGGCTGGATATTTGAAGGTAGTACCTTATCTAATATGATAGGTCATCTCGACTGAAGGCTTATAAAAACTTTTTAGTTTTTTTCTTCTTTATTATCAAAGAACAGTCGATAAAATGTTAAAATTTGGTTCTCCAAATTTTAATTTATTTTTGTTTTAATTACTATATTTTGATCATTTTTAACTGATTTGCATAATTAATTGTTCCAATTAGTCTTATTACATAATTATATAAAGCTTAATAATTATTGCTTAGTAATTTCAATAAAACAAACAATATTCGCAATTGAACAATTCAAAATAAGTTGTTTATCAAGTTTTTTTACTGTAGGAGAACTAAAATGATTCATTGTTAGTTTAACTGACTGCTAAGATTTAGTTTTAGTAGTAGGTATGTGCCTGTAGGTTTTATTTAATATAAGATATGAAAAAGAAAAAATGGTAAAGATAATTTTAATTAAATGCAGCCCCTTAAGATGCAATTGAAATTAGTTGAAAGTTGTTTTAAGGATAAACGACGAATCATAAAACATGTTACTGACAGTAACATGATGTTATAAATAGTACTGAAATTTTAATTCACCGTCGTTAAATATTTCGTGCTTATTATCTACCAGTAGGTACACCGGGAATCTTATTTTCTTTTAATATACATAATCAAAGAAATAAATCATATATTTCCAATATTTAAATACCCAACTTAAAAAAATTCTAATGTATTTAATGTAATAAAATTTAAGGTTTTATAGTTTACTGAACAGTTATAGTATTGAAGATATACCGATATTTTTAGATTAAAACAGATGTCGATCGTCTTGACGTAATTCAGGTATAAAGTATTTTTTAAGTGTAACTTGTGATGTAAGCTGTGGGTAGGTATTAAACTCTCTAAAAAATAATTTAGCTCATATACCTATCTCAAAAGCATTCGAGAAATTTAGTAACTGATAATCGAAAACTATCGATTAATAATGATTAAAAGGCTTATCGGAAGTTTTTAAACCGTTTATAGGATGAATTTCCAACCACATTTTAACTTCGAGTAGGTATATATTTTTTTAGGAAATCTTGTTTCTGGACTAAACCAAAACCTTTGCATACGGTTGCTTATAGTAGGAAGATAAACTTTTGTTTTATATTAAAATATTTTAAAAATATATCAAAATAAATTTTTCAGAAATTACTTGTGAAGTTTTACATTACTACATTGATTTTCTTTTTACTAGTATGTGAACTGTAAGTTATTTATAATAAGCGAAGCGTAAGATGTTCGGGGATTCTGCCCAAAAAATGCTCGCCATAGCTCTTTGAGGTTTCTGTACGCAATTGCCACCACTGGTTGTTTACGCAAGATTCTATGAAGCAAACCAGTTCAAATTTGGTTTCGGACTTCTTGATAAGCTTCCGATCAATAATAATTAACAAAATAAATATTTTTTTTTAATTTAAAAAGCCAGGGCTGAAAAGGTTAAATATTTTACAAAATGCTAAAATTTTACAAAATATTCGATACATTTTTTTTCTTATTTAAATTAAATGAAGTATTTCGGACAACATTATTTTTGTTGTGGTACATTTTGTAAACCACTGTGCAATGCTTGGCACAAACTTAATGATTCAAAACTTGGACTTTGTGCTGGAAAGACTTAAAAGCTGGATTACAATCTGTATTCACTCGTCTCCGCGTCACCATGGTATGTTGGTTTTTAATTACTTTATTTTATTATTTTTTAAATAATTTTTATTGTTATTTTTTAATTAAATTTAATTGGCATTGAAAGAGTACTTTACAGCCGGTGGAGCTAAAACTACTTTTGCGCCGCTCATCGCTGTCGGTAAAGTTTTTATATAAAGATTTTTGTAGCTGTGATGAGATTTTGTATTTCATTGCGGTTGTCTCTATCTATAATTCTTTAATTTTCAAAACTTTGAGAATTATTCAGATCGAATGCCCTATTATACGCCTTACCACCTATACTAACAATAGAAATTTATTTTATAATTAATTTTCCAATCACATGGACATTATGCATATATTGTATACTATGAAATACTACATAATACACTATATCGGTTATTAATGAAAAGTTAATTCGCGAAATCAACTAATTAATCAATTAAAAAATATAATTTTGAACTTTCGTTCAAAAGTTTTGTTTCATTCGTGTTATGTTTTTGAAGTAAATTTTGACTCTTTTTGCCTGATGATGGCAGTCTCTCGAAACAGGTTGCAAAAGTAAATCTGGTATAATTGCAAAGAATTATTGGCAAAGGTATCTTTTAAATTCGGAAAGTTGCTGCAAACTCGACTGTAATATTAATTTATCTAGCATGTAACAGCATAGGTAGGTATACTACCTATTCGATTGGAAAGTAGATAAATTTGATGTACAGCAATTATTATTAAAGTAACGTGCATTTCATATTCGTGTTTTTGTTATAAGGTATAGGTACGCTTGCTTTGTTGTTAAATGCAATTAAATGATGCTTATAAAATACTAATTGGACAATTTAATAGTTCACATAACTATATTCTTCTTGTGAGATTTCCTTTAGGCATAAAATGGATATTTTTTTTAAAACACAATTGTGGAAGTAACACTATAAAAGACGTAATGTGTAATACATACATAGAAACACAGGTAATAAACCCGTCATGAAGTTACCACGAGGATTTTATATACATAATTGTACGTCAAATCAATCTCATTTTATATATAACAGTTTTTTGTGACACTTGATACTAATTTAAAATTTTAATCGCAAACGTGGGTTAACCAAGAAATTCTTGTGTTTACTCAACTTACCAATATAAATTAACTAATATAATATTTTTAACTTAGTATTTATTACATAAATAAGTATCTACTATTATAATTATTTATCTGATCTGAGAAAATAAATTTGAAAAGGTATTACCTATTAATTTATTAGTTTGAAAATTTTTATGGTATTTTTTCAATATCTTATACTCTATATTTTTATTTAATTTTTATAAAAGTCGTATAAAATATTTTGAATAACAGCAAATATAATTTATTTGTCATAAGATTCTAGAAAGGACATTCAATATAAAACATAATTTATATAATTTTAAATATAAATGTAGAAAATTATTATCTTATATCTAGAAAATTATATTCTAGAAAATTTATAAATCGTTTATTCTCATAAAAAAAATTGAGTTAAAATTTTAATTTTCAGGATATTTTTACAAATTTACAGACTAATTTTTAATTGTAATAATAATAATAATTAATGAAAACAATCAAAATTACAAATAAATAAATTATATTTTACGTTGCTATGTATACACCATGTCATCCCTCTTACGTGAGTTAAAATTTTAATTTTACATAAGGGTGAAAAATATATCTTTATTAAATAAGATTTAATATTTACACAACATTTAAGCCAATTTCACACTTACAATATTTTTTTATATAGTATTAGAAGCAATGATTTGAATCGTCTAACTTAGTTTGGAAATATGATAAAAATTATGTTTAAAAATTCTTTTCAATGCGTTTAGGCAGTCGGTCGCATAATCAATAAAGTCAATAATGTACATAACATATTTCTCATTGCTAAAAATATTATTTGTTTTATAATTTATTGATGATATTAAAATTATTTCATAAAATAACTATAAAACGATGTTTACTTCCGCTGTTGTAGGAGCATAACATTTGCTTTCATCTAAATTTGAAAAATATGCACACATTCACTCGAAACTAAGATAAAATAAAACTGTATTAATTTAATGAGCTTACAATGTATATAGGTAGTTAAAAATCATAATACTAAATTATTTTATTTTTAATTATTTATTATTCAATCAATTGAAGCTTGAAATCTGCGAAACATCAAGTTTTATTAAATATTTTGACAGGTTTTCAGATCACCGAATATACCCATCACTTTTTTATTTCATTTTTTACGGATTTCTTTATGTACCGTTAATCATTTATGAAGTAACCGTCATACTAAAATGAAACAAAAAGCACTCAAATATGTAACTTTCATATTACACGAAATGAATAGCCTATAATTCAAAATTATCGATGAAGGTTGCTAATTTTATAAGTACGGTACGACCTGGTATACTAAAATTAATTAATGCCAAGTTATTCGGAAGGGAATTCTCGGAATCCTTCCTACCACGTTTACTCCAAAATTTGTATTACACTGTTTATAAAAATATAATATATTTTTTATAAATCTTTTATATTAAGTCAAACAGTATTTTTTAAGCGGGAGTACTAATTTTGGTCTTTTAACCCAAGGTAAAATTTCATTAAGTTGTAGTTATTATTAACCGTTTAACATCTGATATAATAAATTGTTATTAGAAGGTTTTATGTCATTGAGATTTACAGAATAACCTAAACCTGTATAATAAGTTTTACGCACATTTTCAGGAACATAAAAGGAACAGCTATCATTTTTAGGTCTCAGAAGCAACTATAGTTTTTGCTAAACACCGCTTATTTAAAAAAGAAAGTTTTTTTTTATAAATGAAGCATTTCAGAGATTCTTCATTCAATTATATATTTTTTGTTTGTTTTTCTATATTGAATTGATGCTATCGATATGATATGTTTTCTTCGTGCAGTATTGTTTCTGATTTGACATTTTAAATTAGGCAACTTTTTTAATGTTATTATTTTTAGCATTGGATTCTATAAAATACAAAGTAATATATCAATATTTTTTTATTGAAAGAACATAGGCATCTTTTTAGTTTTATTCAGTAATTGAATTTGGTTAGGTAGTACGTAGTTTAGCATGTTTTTTAAGATTGCTATCAAAAGCAAGTTAACGGCAAGTAGAATAAGAGCGCATATCATGAACCTGTATGAATAATGCATGCAGTGCTCTGCATACACACGCTGCGTTTTATACTACCTACCATGCGAATGGCAAGTGAATTTGTGATGGATTATTTTTGCTTTTAGAACAGTAACTGTTGCATTTGTTTTTAAACTCGTTTTTAGTGTTGATATATTTAAAACACAAGATGTAGGTAACGATAAAAATCCACATTTTTTAAACATATCTTTCAGTTTTACACGTTAAATAACATTTAGATAACGCATTAACACCTGTACGTAGCCATCCAATACTACCGGTTGTTGTTTAATCGGAATTTTCTTGTTCTGCCGAATTAAAAAAACAGCTCATTCTCAACCTTGTGTTTCAAAAAATCTACCAAGTTGATTGTAAAGCAGTTAGTTATATTGGAGTAGTCTATAATTTATTCCTTATTACTTATTATTCAATTGGGAATGCAAACTGAGTGGGAAAATGGGTAACAATTACTTAAAAACGTGTATTTTTCTGTAATTCAATAATTTAAGGTTATTTGGTAACTTCTTGCTGCGACGGATGTAATGATCGCTTTTGAACGCTATTATGATTTATTTGCAATTTAATATTTTCGAACGTAATTACAGAGTTTACCAACCGAAAAACAATTATTATTTAAAAATTTTCTTAATTTACCCACACCTCTACGGGTGGGAAAAATTAGTTTGGTCATCCCACACCTACAATAAAGCGATTAAAACTATTTACAAATTTACTCTATAATTGTCCCCGAATCACTTGGCCACTGGGCAGTTTTGCTAACAAATTTTGCAGAAAGAATAACATTTTAACCGTGTCTTTATTCGTGTGAATAACTAATTATTTTTAAAGGTAGGGCTGTAAATATAAAACATTTGAAATTTTATATTATGCAAATTATTATTCACGCATACATAAAATTTACTAATTTTTTCAAATATTTACAGTAGGAAATCAGAACTATACTGTGACTTGTGCTCTCGGAAGGCAATGGCAATGCACCACAGTGTTATAATTTCTAAATGAGATGTATTACCCTTCCCGTATTTCGGAGTTCACGTTCAACATAGAAAGAAGAGGTTGTCACTCAAAAAAGAGTAAATTTAACAATTTTTAAATTTATTGGGGTTTGAAAATTGTTAAAATCATCTATTTTAATTCGTATTTATCAATTAAAACTGTTTGTATGGATGGTAAAGCATATAACAACGAATAAGAAAAACTAATTTTTATAAATTATTATTTCAAGCTCACTCTCTTCGCAGGAGAAAGTAATGTACTTATACGTAGATATTTACTGTTTTGTTTATTGTGTGTTTCAAATCGTTTAACCTAGTAAATTACATCAATTTAAAAACAGTTAATAAAAAGTATCAACTTCTCTAAGTAATAATGGAATAGTTATCTAATCTATTAATATTGAGTATACATATTATAATTTATTACCGTTGCGGCCTTTTTATAGAAAATAAAAATTCAGGTAATGTAGGTGTTTCTATTTATATATAATAATAAATTTAGCACCATTCATTCGGGTATATTTTATTCATACTATTACTAATTTTTGTTATAAATTTAATAAATTTTCACGAATTTACCGTAAATAGGGCGTTTCTATAAATTTATGATAATCATTGAAAATAAATCCAGTCAATCCGTAGAATTAATTATTATTCTTGCAACGTAAAAATTTTTATACACCTTTGTCACACTTACATAACCCATTATAACACTTTAAAAATTGTGAACTTATTTAAATTAAAGATATCATTGAAATTACAAATTTAATGCGATGTAAAATTATTTAATTATTATTGTTATTTAATGTAAAATTTAGTCAGTATTTTTGATTAATGAACTACGAAGATGGACTATCACAATTAATTGGTTTAATGCATGTACCACAACTTCGCTTATTGCTTCACACATCATAAAGGTAACTGTATCAGTTTTTTTACAAGACGATTTTACTTGTGGCCTCGTACTAAGTAAATATAATTCTGCGAAACCACACGTCTCGTGTAGATATCTGTTTTGGAACTGGAACAACACCATATGCAAAATTATATTGCATGCTGTCGAGTTTAAAAAATGATTTACTGAAAATGTATGTGATTTACTGTTGAAATTTTGAAATTCCGGTAAAGTATTTGGATGAGTATAAAATTTCACGGATTTTTAAGTAGTTTATTAACACATTGAAGAAAATCTTTGCGAACCTCGAATTGGGTTTAGAGTTTCCGACACTTAGTGTACATTATTGGGAATTTTTATAGTCCAAAAAGCACTAACAAAAGTCATGAAGGTCAAGATGTGAAAGTGAAAAATAGAAATTCCTCCCAAAATCAATTCGTGTTTTATTTCAATCATTTTCACGATAAAACTACTTTGATTTATTTCCGAATTAGGTCCATCTCTAAGGGCGATTCTTTGGACGAACTTTTATTTAAAAAAATAGCGGGAGACAAACTTGTTACAATTTAATGCATCTTTATAGAATAAATTGCATTTCAAAAATTACTATTATTTAAAATTTTGCATAATTTGTCTTGCTATAATTCTCAATATATCGGTTGTCGGTGAAATTGCGATGCCGAAACCAAATTTTATTTAATTTTTAACTTACAGTAATTTTTAATTTAATAAAATTTATTTTGAATCAATTATTGAAGTCATTGTTTTGTTTACCGTTCTAGAGTTCCCATCTCTGATTTAAAATTTTCAAAGTAATTGCTAATTTTTATGCTTGAAATACAAAAATAAATACCTTGGTTTCGAAATATTTTGTATGACTTGAACCGATGCGTAGCAAAATAAATGAAAAGAAAAATTTTTACGGGTGGTTGCTTCTCTACATAAGAGAAAAATATTGATCGTGAAACAATCAACCTACTTTGCGCCCCACAAGATTTTAATGCGAAAAAAATTTTCCATACCGTTTGGAAGCTGTGTAATTTGCGGTTCAATACATTAATTTAATTATAATTATTTTCTTGTTCAATACAATAAACTAATATCGGGGGTATATTAATTTTAATTCGATAGTAGTTAAAGTGATATTTGTACTTTCTATGTCTACTAATGTAGATAATTTGTGATAATAAGGAAATTTTTAGGATATATTTGTTTACGAAAACATTGATGGTTTATCATTTTTAAGACGAAATTTCCATTTCGCATTAAGCTTATAATCTTTGTCACGATTGTACTTTGCGTGTGTTGGACACGTGCAATGCTTTGCGTTGTTTATCAGATTTAGTTGAGTTATTATATTTTTGTTTCTAACTTTAAAGCACGTTTTTCATTTTTCAATTATTTACATTATTCTTTTGAAGTACCTACTTATATAACATTTTTGAAAAATTGTTTTCTTAGTAAAAGCTAAAATGTAAATAATTATCTTATTAAAATACTTTTACTATTCGTAATTTTTCTCTTAAAAATAAAATTACAAACTAAAACTAAAATTTTACAAAGGCAATAATTATTTTTCACCATATTCATGTAAGTGTGAATTTTTCTGCGCTAGTGCAATAGAATTGCAAATGAGAAGGTTTATTTGTTTATTTTGGATAAGGAATATTTGTGCATTAATATAATATAAATTCGTTTACCTACCGGTTCTCCTCGATTACAACCATCTTCAGGGCACAGTGTCAATTATAAATAAAATGAATTACTTGGGATCATGTAAACCAATTAGTCTAGGAAACAACTTTAAAATTTTTATGCAACTATAAAACTTATAATATGTACATACTATTATACCGGGTGACCGGCCGAACACTGAACATAGGGAAATAACGTTAGCCATTGATTTTTTCTGAATTCCTGCTTCCTATTATAACGGATACGAATTAAAATCATATCAAATTAAGGGGATATTTTTTCCGCGTCTAAAGATACCCAACACTCTTGATAGTTTGGTTTTTAATTTTTGTTAAATATTACCAAGAAATTACTTTGACACTTAAAAATTAATTTGGTTAACTATAAATCGGTCTGTTGAAGGAAAAGTTTTCATGGTAAAATATTAATTCAGCGGTAACAAAGCGGTAGTATTATATATTACATTACTTTCTATTACATTATACAATTACCTCCTAGTAATTTATAATAAAACAATTTTAAATATTCTTACAAATGGAAATCTTCGTAAATAAAATAACTAAATATATAAAGGAACCTCAGATTAATTTATTATATTAATAATAATAATAATATTTATTTAGCAATTTGCAATATTATATTATTATACTAATATAAGTTTTGTAGTTACAGTAGAATCCGGTTATAGCGACGGTCAAGGGACCGGCGATATTACGTCGTACTAACCGGACGACGCACAAAACGGTTTGAAACTATATTTGAAAATGTTATATGAAAACCAAACTTGAGGTTGCACTTCCGTCGTTAAAAGCGGTCGGTCGTTATAAACGAAGTCGTACTATTCGGATTCTACTGTATATAAAAATTTTCAAGTTGTTTTCGAGTAGTGCAACTATTTGTTATTAATGATACCAATTAATTCATTTTGATTATAATTATTATGATTATAATAAACTAAAACCGATAGGCAAACAAATTTTAAAGTTTTACTAGAAGTAACATAGATTAAATAAGAAGGATTTTTCAATCAATTTTGTTTACCTCCATGTTTTCTGTAAGCCATACTTGAAATTTAAAAAGTTTTTGTTTTTTAAATTTTATTATACAATTTTCGACATCTCGTGAGTGGATAAGGACACTAAAGCAGCGCTGAACTGATTGAGTTGAAGTTCGGGAAGATTGTTATGAAAACTGAAAGTAATTTCAAAAATTAAAATACAATTTTTCATTATCAGCTACGATATCTTCTACGCCAAGAGTAGGACTCTAATCGTGCCTACACAATAAGCCCACATATCGATCCTCGCATAAGTGACAATAGAGTGCGACCTGCGTGATTGGATTTTTTTTTATTTATTTTATTTAAAAAGCAAGACAAAATTTGAACTTAATTTTTTTGTTGTAAAGCATTATTGCAACAAGGTAAAGTTCATTACTTGCGAAACTCTACAGCCTAATCACCCGACATGGTCTTGGTTTTGCTCTTATTAACTATTCTAAAGTTACTAATAATTATTATTCAAGTATTAATTTTTTATTCTAAATTAAAATAACACGAATGTAAAGGATTAAACCGGTTCAATGTTTTCGTTCAGCAATTGAAAATTTATTGACTAGGTGGAATTTAGATGTCGAACAAGGTAAAATTTACATTTTACAATAAAAACAATTACCGTATGCAATATTTATTGCAAATAAAATTTTAATTGTATTGTGCACCAATCGCTTTGTCATGCGAAGTCCATGAAGTGTAGAAATGTTATAAATAATAAATATATTAAAAAATGTAAATATACTACCGCAAATTATTATTGATAACATAATATCATTTTCTATATATTTAATATGCTATCTGTGGATTAAATTAGTTTAATAGTTGCTTTTTAAGCCAATTATTATTTGCCTTATATTAGGTAAGTAAGCATAGTCGAGCGTTCATTCCTGCAGGAAAGACCAATCCCGAGGGAAGGAATGCTCTTCAGTGGATAAACATGGCTAAATAAAAATAGGTAATACATGTGCGTTAAAAATTTCCTTGCAAGACAAATAGTGTCAAAGGAAAGCGTGAGAAGAATGAATGCTCGTAAATTTTTCCTATTGTTAAGTATTGATTTCTTATCATGCTTGAAGTATAAAATGCAGAAAATATGACATAATAGTTAATAGAATGTAGAACCATATTAGATTAAGTATACGAATATCGTCAAGTGAACATAATAAATTAATCGGCAAATTAACGATATCGATCTATAGTGTTATGTATTTTTAAAATAATAATAATTGAAAGTTAATTATTACAATCAGTTAATTTCCTTTAGATATCGTAGTCAAAAGATTATTTATGAACTGTGCATACATAATCATAACAAAGATGCAATTAAACTTTAATATGTTTTGTTTATTTTGGTGGCGTCATCTATATCAAGGTCATTAGCTGCTTGTTTTCAATTACCAACTTCTTGAACAGTATTATACCTAGTCGTATCATTACTTCTGTTACATAATATGAAATATTGCTAGTTTTAAATCTCAAGTATAGAATTTGGGGGTTGTTTATAGGTGGTTTACAAGGAAACTTGTAGGCAGTAAACGTGTATTAAGGTGCATCCAAACTGAAATTATAATTAAGTATTATTATAAAACTTCTTACATTTTGTGTATCATAAATTGCACAATAAATTATTATATTATGTTGAAAAGTTATATAACACAAAATTATTATTATAGTTTAGAAATATTTCTTACTTTGTTGCAAAGTTGCAAACCCTTTTGCAGCAATAAAAGCTATGCCTCGTGATGGCATCGAGTCAGACTAGCTTTGCTAAACGTTTGTAATGGAATTTTTAACCATTCTCTCTGTAATGCTTCTTTCAATTGAATAAACAATTCTAAGAATGATGTAACAATCTTGTTATAAAAATTCTTTAACTTAACCAAGTTACGAGTGACGTCGCAAACACCACATTTTGATCTATCGATACGGTTTATTTATTTAGAAGCTAAGGAGTAGGCGGTGACTTTAGTATTTTAGGTTTTAGGTTATGTTAATAATAAGTCTAAAGCGTCGTTCTCATCCAATTAGACACAACATAGCATAGCATAACAAAAAAGTTAAAGTACACTGAAACTTACGTGTGTATTCAAAATGATAAATAACGAAGTTTGCATAACATAGCATAACATACTTGACTGATAAATGAGTTAAGTGGTAGGCGCTGGTAGAAATTGCAAGTAAATGTCAGAATGAAATAATTATTTGTATTGTGTGCTATAAGTGGTATAATTACGGCTAATTTATTATTTTATAATTAGTCAACTTAATTATGTCAATAAAACGCTACCGTTTTGTTATGTTATGCTATGTTGTTTCGTGTTAATTGGAACTTTGGAAATTGGATGAGAACGAATGCAGAACTTTATGCACACGAATAATAATTAATTTTATATTATATTATAAATAATACTCTATTATTCAATAAAATTATAGCTAAATTTGTTTGTTATTTTATCAGAAATGTTACTGTTTTTCTATTGTCGCGCCACCTGTTAACGATGTTGTAATCTTTTTAGAATGGTACTCGGTACTTAAGTACTCATGCTAGAGTACATTTTGTAACAGGTACTTGTATTCCAGTAGGTACTTTTTTACATTTTTACAATATTCTTACTCTTACTATAGCAACCTACTTACGAGTACCACTAATTGTAGGGATGTTTTTTGATATAATTTTTAATTATTTTATTATTATTATTTATTTTTGGTTATGCTTTTTAAAAACTATTGAAATTTGTTTAATTTTTGTTTTAATTGAGATTATTGAATAGAATAGAAAATTGTACAAGCGGCAACAAGGAATATCGAAATCAGATGAATCGATGTATTATACATACAAATTGCATAATTGAATACTGAACTTAAATGGGCTATTATTAATGCAAACCATCTAGCCTTCTAAAATTATCCCCATAATCAAGGTGTGTTCTTTCAAATGCGATATAGTATTCTTGATTATCGAATACCCACAAGGAATAAACAGCTGCCAGCAAGCAATACTATACAAATCTATTTTAATCTGCTTTTCATTTTTATTAGCTTTCCTATAACACGAAGCATATAGGTAAGTTATTGGTTCTGAGAAACAATAAAATTTCGAAATTTTCGTTTTTCTATACAAGCAATAATTATTCATGTTTTCCATGGAACTAATTTGGGCGAAAACGTGATATTTTATTCTAGATCAACCAGTTGAACCTATTGTATTGAAATTTTTCAATTAGTCCAATTAATAGTATATTACTGGCCAAGCATAGAAAATGATCCGTTACTGGGCGCGCAGTTATATTAAAAAGTGAGCGTAGCGAGCTTTTTAAAGCTGTAAGCCCAGTAACGGATCATATTTCGAGGCGAGGTGAGTATACTTTTTTATCGGAAAACATAAAATTATCAATTATATCAAATATTAAAAAATATTGTTTAAATTACAAATTGTGACAGATAAGACAAATTTAACAATGTCATTAGAGCAACCCTCTATGGCGAAGTGCAATAAGCGATTGAATCATAATTAAATCGTTTGGCGATCGCCAGTTCGAATCCCACGTCGGACAAATTTTTATAATAGAATTTTTTTATAATATAAATGAATTGACTTGCAGAAGTAACAGAATCGACCATTAATAAAAACACATTAATGGTCGATTTTACATTATTAGTCGATTTGTGAGCTGACTAGGAATGCTTCGTTTTAGCTGCCGGGCGGACACTCGGAAAGCATCGCTTTCGTTATGTTTTCCGATAAAATAATATATATTTTATTTGTCTTGATATTTGATCAGTGACGGCGCCGGGGGTGGCCAGGGTAGACACGTGCTCACCCTGTTGATTGGAGTGCCTAACCAAGTACCCCCTAAAATTTTTAGAATACACGTTCAATTTTGTAAGTGCTTATTTCAATAATGTATTTTGTTCAATTTATTTGTAAATTTTGTGTGTCCCTGCCTACGCCTAATATATGGGGTCCAATTTATGCCCACCCATTTCAAAAATGCTGGCACCGTCACTGCATTTGACTAGTTGCAAGTTTGAATTACTTTGTAAATACTATAGCAATTTTTTTCTGTATAATTAAAATTAGTTTGTTTAAAAAGCTGAAAATATCTGTGTATATATATATAATAAATTGAAAATGTTTCGTTTTTAGTTTAATAAATATGTTGTATCTAGCTATAACCTAAAAATTATATTATTTAACTTTGACAGGTAAAACGCAGAGAATTATGAAATTGATTTGATTAGCTATTCTCGTGTTAATTTATAATCTCATAACTAATAATGCAGGGCTTTTTTTGTACTAGTCGCCTTCCCGTTCTGTGCAGGTTGTGAGCTAAGATACTAGCTTTCTGATGCCCTCCTCAAAAAAAGTCTACCGCCATCTCCTTCTTCCAGTTCAGAACCTCTTGTTTCACCTCCTTGTCAGTTGCCGTGCAACAAACACACTTCTTTCGTCAACAGTGCCCTCTGTTTGAGTATCGTGATGCATTAATCCTCTCCCCCTGTGGAAGAAATTCGACCAAAATGGTCGAAACTTTTGGTCCAAAATTGGACCAAAACTCATCGGTAAAAATTGAAGGTTTTCTACTCCTCTGATCGTCATGAACATTCGTTCTTACTTCATTAAGCTCACGACACCACCTAAATACGTTCGTTCGGTTTATAACACCTTTGCCACCAACTCTTTCCGCGAAAGAGAACCCAGTGGCAACGCTCACCTCGCACTTGGCGGGATTTATTATCGACGTATTTCAAACAAACAGACACTACAAGACGAGTTTTCGCAATAACGACTAACGAGAGCTGCCGGTGCTCATTGTATTTAGGAGAACCCCAACTACCAGTCAGTGTTACCAACTTTGGAAAAAATTTCTCATAGCACTAGAGAGCAACAGTACTCTTACTTTCTGGACGTGACTCGTATATACAATATGAGAGTAGTTTTGTCAACTGTTCGGTGAATTTAGCAACTTTTGCCCACCTATGTTCCTGTTTATTTTCTTATTATAATATAGTAAATATATATCACACTAAGGTGCATAAAAAAGGGTTTTAATGTTATTCCTGTGCTGACTTACTATTGCTACTGTTTGTTTATAGTTGACTACTGTTTGGCAATATTCGACCACTCATCCTTGATATTAAAATTTTTGGACTGGAGTGTTTAAATTTATTAAAATTTAATTTTTATTAAAAAACTTTTGTCGAAAATTTAATAATAACTTCAGTTCACATTATTGTGGGTAATGTAATATTTACATAGTTTCACAAAACCGCGATATTAAAATATTCAAATTTTTGAAAACTGAAAACTTTATTAATTTGTTCCACTACTACACACTATACATCTACAATCAAAGTTAACTGGTTTTGAAATTTTTTCTGCATCTAAACTTATAGGTATTATTCATTAAAATGTTTACTAATTTGTCTAGGTTCACACGATTAGCTTTTAAATTAGTTCACATTTCCAAATAAAAATTTAGTATAATTTGTGTTTTATAGTAATTGCAAATAACAACAATTTGAAAATCGGTTACACTCTTACAATTTTTTGAGTGGTGTAATTTTACTTAATCAACTAATAGGCAACTACTGGTTTTTTATGTATTCTTAATTTTAGTTAGCTATATTAATTGCTGCTAAGCAACTTTTAAGTATATTCACAAATTAAGAATAGCTACAACATTAAATCGAATTATAAAATGATTTGCATTTTCTTCAAATGGGTTGGCATATTCAAGTATCTAACTGACTTTCATATGCATGACAATCCTGAGGGACAGGCAAATGTCCGGTAATTATATCCGTGTTGGTTGTAACAAAAATTGCCCAAGTGCGAAGCGTGTGGGCGGTTGTTTAACTAGCTTGAAGTAAAGCTAGCGCAGGGGTGGATTCGGAATTTTTTCACCGGGCCCTCATAATAACCGATCCCCTAGTACTAATGGTCAATGGTTAGCCATTTAACGCTAATTGTGTGTTGGCCTGCTGATCCTCATGGTAAGTCAGCCCCTGTACTCTCTAAAAATCAAAATCGATGTCTTTGAAAGCCCCCCCTCTCCCACAAAATATTTAATAGACTAAAAGTGTGCTCACTGATTCTACATTAAATTACTAGTACCACCTTTTTAAATATTGCATGTTTT
Source organism: Cantharis rufa (assembly GCA_947369205.1). NCBI lineage: Eukaryota > Metazoa > Arthropoda > Insecta > Coleoptera > Cantharidae > Cantharis > Cantharis rufa. The sequence continues at coordinate 33,688,484 of OX376304.1, forward strand.
CCAGCAGATAACAGTTTTTTATTATTTTTTATTTTTTCTATACTTTAGTTGGAACCGGAAAAGAGTTACCTAGTACTTAAAATTTACCTTGTTTTAAAAAACATATTTGGACAACCTTTTATTACTTTATTATAATAATGTGGCTTTTAAAACTTGATAATTTATAGTTTCGTGTTATTGCGTTATTTTCTGGAAGTTTTCCCCTTCGTCGTAACAAAAATCAAAATTATCGCGTTTTGGATAATCGGCTATTCTTAATTCAGGATGTGGAGAATAAATTGCTGAGTATTGCAAAAATTGCCGAGTACAAAATACATGAATACTTTTTATCTTAAAATTAACATAATATAATTAAGTACCTACCTATTTATATTTTTTCAATGTTTACAAAATTCAAAAAACGATAAGTACCTACATGCAGAAATCTCTGTACGTGTATAATAGGTAATCTCTTTTGAATAATCATAATGTATATGTAACTAATTAGGTAAATGACTTGTACATACTTATTTTAAATTTTCAATAAGTAGATATAGCGATATAGCCTGTAATAAATTTTAATAATAGAATTAATGGAAACGAAGCTTTTGATTTTAAATACATCTGATAAAACGAAGTGCTTATTTATATACAATTTGATTTTTTTACGAGAACGTTCTTGGGAACGCATTTGCGTACCTTCTTGTACTGACAAGGTCAGTTGGGGGATGTTGAAGGACGCAAGTGGAATGAACTGTTTGCAGTGCTCCGATCTTTTTTGCTTCCGTAGTAAATAGTGCATTTTTTATAAATTCTGCATTCCGAAAGAGTAACAAATGTCTCGGATCTATTTTAAGCTCAATTTAGCAGTCAGAAATTTTTTATGTGTGGCTTTAACTTTGTTTTTATTTTTTATAAAAATATTATTTTTAATTTACAGACCCCACATCCAAGTACGATATACTCGTAGTTACTCCCCAGTACTTGAAACCTATGTTTTTAATTATTTATTTGTCTCATCAAGTGATACTAATGTACAAAGAAAATTTCTTTAATAGTTTTTTCACAGATATTTGTGTGGTAGTTCATCTTAATCAGTTTGATAGTACTATTAAATAATCTAACCATTAGAAAGTAATTAGATTATTTACACTGCCAAACGAATGTACAAAAGGAACTCTTAATTAAAAGAAAAATTGATTTCAAGTTTTTTATTAACTTATTACTTGGTACTACATTTATATTATGTCGCATGTCGTGCGCAAAATTATGTTAAACTTAACCAAAACATCGCTATGAATACATCATGGGCCAAAAATTTAGGCCCGGTTATATAAATATTGGGATCAAAGTTAAACAAAAGTTAAACCAGTTATACTGGGTTCGGGTTTAACTCAGTTTTTAACCGCTTTAATAGGATAAACGGTGAATTAACTCTGATGAGTTAACATTAACAACTGGCTTTTATGAGCTCTATATTCTCTATTTCTTGTGATACCCCAAATGATAATTATAATGATACTCTAGATTAGCAAATAATTTTTTTTATAGAAACTTTTAAAATCGGGTAACACTGCATCTTTGCGTTAAGTCGGAGTTTACTTGGGTCTTAGGATAATAATTCTTTTCGTTTAGGCTTCAGGAAGGGTAATGTACCATTCAAGTTTATCAAGTTGGAATCCTGGAACGGTAGTGGTTGATAGCTTGATAGTCGATATAATTTTTTTGAAATTCTGAATATCATGTTTGAACACTTAAATTGGCACTGTAAACAGTATAAACACGTGTTAGAATGTTTTCACTATTTTATTTTCGCTAATCTAATAATTACAGCAAAGTAATAGTTGCACATGTTGCAGTTGGAACTATGGTTCTCATAATACGGTACATTAATAATAAGGAATATTTACTTATAAAATGGTAAGAAAAAGTCAACAATAATTGTGTGAACCGATCAAATTAAAATTCTAAATCTAGCTTATTTGGAATTAATTTTTATTAATCTTTATCAAAAGCTATTAATTTAATAGTATTTCTCTTAACTAAATGATGTGTTTAAAATAATTATTCGAACGTTATTGTAATATGGGTCTTACTTTTCCAATTATAATCTCATAATCATAATTTTCGCATAATTCCATAACTGAATTTTTATGTTATCTGTTGTACCAGCTTGTATTATATCTCTCACAGAGTCCTTGCGCGCTCTTTTCTCTTAGTCGTATGCTTCTTGACAGAAGCGTCGTATATCTTAGCAAAATACCTCGATAGTTTTACTTGGTCTTTCGAGGGAAGACGGTTAAAATCAAGTTTTTACTTTGCTTAGGTTTAGCAAATCTTCTTACAAATGAAGAGCACAGGCTAAGAAGGGGGGTAGTCATTTTTTGAAATTTTTTAATTTTTGCGGCAATTGATAGCTAATGCAATATTCCATCGTATAGAAATGTAATATAGGCTAAAATTGAAGTTAGGCAAAAGATATTGCAGATTAAAGTTTGTCTATACCGGTAAAACATATGAGGTTTCAAACTTTAAAATCGTGTTCCTAAAAAATTAAAAATTTTGACTATCCCCCTTCTTAGCCTGCGCTCTTCAAATGCAAACCCAAGCTAAATCTTGACATTACTAGTAAACCCGCAATATATCGGGGAACAAACTAGCTAACCACTCAGCAAATGAAACACACAACACGGGAAAAAACATAGTTTGGGTTAACTACAGCGACCTAGAAGAATACTACTAATAGCGTACTAGCACAGTAACGGTTTGGTGTAAAGCTTAAATTTGTATCGCAAAATTGTCTATATTGCAGATAAAAGAAATTGTCTATATGCATGACTATCGAATGCATACTTCAAATATCAAAAACTGAAAGAAACTTGAAGCTACCAAAAAAGCTTTTTGTAGCCTTTTATTACGAAACTAAAAATATATTATGACAACCAATTAAGTTTTATTACCACACTAATCGAGTTCCACTTTATCCACTCACTGGGAGGTCAAGCCGCCTGCCTGTAAATAATCTCACCAAACTGAAGTCAGTAAATTATTGTCAATCTATTTCTAATGAGCGTAAAACTAATTTTAATAGAATTTATACAACTAATTTGTATTGGTAAAATTATCAACAAACATAATTGTTGACAAACTTCAAATACTCCCTGACCTTAAATAAGTATATTGAACTATCACCCTTATGCTTGAAACTGGTACTTTATCTTGGGATAGCCGAAAACAGCTAAGGTGGGTTTCAAGACTATCCGTATTTCAATATTTTCTGTTTAAAAATGGTTGAACTTTTTTATATAATTTTTTAAGAAGACAGTCATTAACTCAGTAAATTATCAGAACAACTACTGACTCTAAGGTACCCGGTTTGAATCTGGGGAAAATCTATAACTTGCCTATGTCAGTCTCCGTGATTCGGAGGACAGTAAAGCCATCGGTTCCCCTAGATTGGTGATTGCCGCCATCAACTATTAAAATCGGGGTTGCAGGTATTCCCAATCCGGTTTAAGCAGCCATGGGGTCTAAATGCAAAAACCTTTCTCGAAAGAAAAAGAAGCTGATGGTCCAGAAGTAGACTGAAGGGCTAATGATGATGAAATAAAAAATATTGTTTTTGAAAAGATTGTCGGACATTTCAATTTCATTTTAGAAAATACAAGTCTTTATATAAAATTATATTTTCTAAACAAATAGAATATTTTTAATTTTGTTGAATTTATTTCATTTTTTACACTAAGCTTCAACATTTACGTTACTTTTTACTTTTGCGTTAGCAGTAACCCATGACCGCGTTGGATCAACTGCACAAGTTGACAATTTTGAAACAAGTTTCATAAATAGCTATTTATAGTTAGTGATAAATGTTTTCATACAAAAATTGTATTCATAAACAAGAATTTCTGGATATTGAACTATAAATCAAACTACGTTCTACTGACGTTTCGAAGATTTTATACCTTCATTTTCAGGACTGAAATATACAGAACTGGCGCATTAACCCTAAATCGGGGCTCAACTGCAAAGCACTACAATTCGCGATGTTATAATGTTCGATCATGTATAATGTGACATTGGAGATAAATATGGAGCACACAGATATTACATTCAACGACGTCAATTGTAGTTGACAGCTTGTAATTAAGCCCCGATTTAGGACTAATGCGCTAATTCTGCATATTTCAGTCTTGAAAATGAAGGTATAAAATATAAAAAAAATAATTCTAAAATCTTATGAGATGGTTGTAGGTTTGGCGGTTGGTTCAGAAAATACGTAAAGCAGTAGGTCGTCTAAGTGTGTGAAAAGTAATATCACTTTGCAGTCATGCCACGTTCATAGCAAAGAAAGGTAGCCGACGTGCGACGCATGACGTCGCCGTCGGGAAACCCAGTATGACAATTGGAAAGAAGAAATACTCTTAATAATAAAAGAAGTATTATGTTATTACTGTTTTTAGTTCGTGAAAGTAAATAGTAAAATTATTTTCATATGAAAGTTCATTTAAACTACATATACCTGTATTAGTTGCACTTAGGTTCGAGGTGAATATTTTTGTTTTGTTAGTCACTTTCATGATTAGTGTCTACCAATACACATGCATGTAAGTTCCTGTTAAATACTATACAACGTGCGGTGGAATAAAAAAGCAAGTAGATATATTATTAATAAATTTAAATAGAAAAGGAAATGAAATCCAGTTAAAGTGTATAATATTATCTTTTTTAATTGTTGGCATGGATTAATGGAGGAAAGCATGCATTTTAGTTAGATTGTAGGAGGTGTCTTATTTTACCATTGTACTTGATTAAAAAATGCAAGTCCTATAAGCGTACAACGATTCAATCCTTATTCGCAACTATGGTGATTACCGTTATTTCTTGACCTTTTCATTTCATTTAGCACGTTTTATGCAAATATATTGGAAATCGTGGTCAGTGTTCGATTACGGAAACCAAACAATGCAATAATGTAATGGACACAATATGAATTGTTTTAAAATATATCTCATTCTATTGGGTGACAAGTAAATTGTTTTAGTATACTCGTAGCATAATGACCGTTTAATGTGATAATTGCTTATAATAAACTTAAAACCATATTTAGTTTACTATTTTTACTATAGACAAAAGTGTAACTAACGTGGAATGGCTAATTAAATATCGTGTATGCTCTTGTACTATCAAGCATTAAAGTTTTTGCAAAAAAAATATTTATTTTTAATAGTGTATACATTCATAGAACTTGGAATACAATTTCATAAGCTATGAATATAGCATTATTTTATTTACTGTAGATCATTGCTCGAGTAAATACATAATCTATAATTATTTTCAGGCAATTAATTTATTTGTTGGTATAAATTATTATTAATGTTATAGGATATAACGATTATAGCCTTTCCTGGAAATATTAAAAGGTACCCAATTGAAATGTGGACAAATTTTCGATTCGAAAATCGATTATAAGATTTTTTGATATTTTTAAATTATACCGAATCAAATCTGCTTGTTATCTAGTCAGTAAAGAAACTTAATTTTCTAACGAAATTCAAAATCAATCAATAAGCTATTAATATAAAATAACTAAATAATAAGTACCCTGTAGGTATGTAATAATTTATAGAACTAATAAATTGTAGGTGTGTAACTGCTTCCTAAACCTGAAGTATCGTGGATAGTTTTCAAATTACCAATTAATCAAACTTAACGCTGGATTATTAAAAAATTCGAGGGGTATACTAAACATTGTGGTTTCAAACAGATACATATGCGTAGGTGCACCTTTCATTAATCTGCATTAGCTGGGCGTAACATAGAAAGTGAAAAACGATACTAATGCAATTTTACATCAAGTGCATGTAAAATTGCGTTAACGTCGTTTTTCACTTTCTGAATTTATGCTAATATAGACCTTTCTTAATAAGATCATCCCATTATTAATGACCAGTGTACCAGCCTATTGCTATAACTTAAATGAATTTATCAGATGTGTGGGAATGATGGTTATCAATCATGCGGCTGGCCTTTAAATATCTACTGGGATGACGTGCAAGATTTTTAAATACATTATTTCCGGTTTACTTCAATAAGTTTTATCTTTTCGAGATCCCACGTTATTATTAGCAAACTTATGCAGCTAATGATAGTGTACAAAATCTTAAGCTTATCAAGATTATCATGTTGATGGTAAAATTACGATATTGAGCCAATCTAAATTCAATTACATATTTAGATTTTTCATCGTTATTGGGCAAATTGAAGCAATTTTATTAATCATGTCCGTATTTTAGAATAACCTAAAAATTATCAAAATTTAACACATCAAATACACCGTAAGAATATTCGCAACGCTTGTCATACTATTATGTCAATTAGTCGCCTACGATTTTTTTTTTTTTTTTCATTTTTTAATTGTTATAATAGGTACGTGTAATATGGCGACTTTCACGCTATGAATAATTTCGAGTGAATGGATTGTTAAATTATAATAATGTTGAATTTTACTGAAATCGAATAACACAAATAATAATAATTATTGTAAATATTATTATGTTGTAAAAACTATACAATAACACTTATGCCGTATGTTAATAACGCAATGTATTAAAATAATATTATTTTATGTTATACAGTTATGCGTGAAGAATATGTTTAACGTGCGTGCTATCAAGTTTACACCGTTTGCAAATAGCACGCATGTTTTTTCTTTATTAAACGGCACACGTCTTACGAGTAATTAATTGTAAATGCATAATGCAATACTAAAAAAATGTTTACTTTTACTTTTCTAAGTGGGTAACAAATTTTAACTAGCACTACATTATGTAAAATGATTGATGCTTTATCTTTTGTATTTATGAAAATAATAGCTTTAGTACTCAGCGTCGCCCAGTTCAAATGTATCTCTCTCACGCCATCTACCTTTAAGATTTAAGATAAAAATCGGAAAAATGGAAATATAACATAGATTTTTATGTTCAAGTACTTTGTATAATTCTCTTTTATACTAATAAATGTTAATCAATCACGTTACTGACTAGAATCAAGGTAACATGAAAATTTTTATTTTTGCCATTTATATGTGTAATCTAAAATAAATCTTAAAATTTTTCAGCCAGTTGTATCAGAGAACTGGTAATAGTATATTAATGGTAATAGCAGGACGAAGTCTTAAATTAAGTTAAGGAAGAAGAAAAATTATTTTTGTATAAATAGGGGCGAAATAAAAAATTTTGATTGGAGTGAGTAAAAATTTTTAATGTCGTATGACGACATAAAATGGTGTTAAAAATATATTAATGTATCCTGGAAATACTAGGTAAGTACTCACGTACTAGGTGAGTAGATGTACCAATGCTCGATTTTTCCACCTCAATATATGTATGTAACAAATTCACAGGCGTGGTCAAAGCACACTTTTCAGTGATTAAAATAAAAAACTTGAAATTTTTCCAGAATATTAATTTATAATACAATGAAATGTTTTTAAGTTTTGATTGCTAACCTCTCTTACAACAAAAACTATAATTTATTTTATATATTACCGTCTTCCAAATTTTTCCATTGGATTTTTGATTTTTGTTATATAAAATTAATATATTTTTTAATTTTATTTATTTTTTAAATGTAAATATTTTGAATTTTCTGGTTTTCCTGCCAACCAGTTAAGGCGGATATAGCAAGTTGAAAAAACGGCACCAAAATGGTCTTTTATATATTTTTGATTTGATTTTTTTATCAGCAGTGTGGTGTAAAGCTTAAATCGACGGTTTGACCGAAAACTGCGGTTGAATGCCTGGTCGCGCCGACTACATTGTTGTGATCTAAAGTCCAATTTCGATCTATGGGCTATGCATCTAGATGCACCAAGATGCAACAAATTAGCACCCTACTAAAATAATATTCAGGTTCTCACAGAACTATGAGTGTCAAGTGTAAACTTGATATATTAATGGTAATAGCTTAAATTAAGTTAAGGAATAAGAAAAATTATTTTTGTAATAGGGGCGAAATAAAAAATTTTGATTGGAGTGAGTAATATTTTTAATTATTATTGAATCGGAAATTGTTCCAATTTCGACAAATTTTGATGTTTTTGGAAAGCGAATGTTTTGGATGACAAGTTTTGGATTATTGATAATTAGATTTGGAGATTTTGAAGATTTTAATTTTGAAGGTATCATATATGAATAAATTTTAAAAATGTTATAAATTTTAATTTTGAATTTGGATTTGAAAGTTTATAAAAAGTAAATGGTATTTTATTTTGAGATTGACGTTTTCAATTGCCTTTTGAGTTTGAAATTTATTTAGTCAATCGAGTTTTTGGAAATTAGCCGGGTAACTTACTAATGCCCGTACTTATAGTCGAATCTCAATCTCGTACTTGAGATGTGCTTGGTGGAGCAGTGCTTGAGCCTGAGCTCGTGCTCCGCTCACTAGCTGTACTATAGTCAAAGCTTCGTGAATTTGCGGCGAAGCAGGCAAATATCAATATTAACTAGAAGTAATTGTTTAATTGTCATAGTAATAGAGTAACATTATATTAAAATAAAAATATTTTGAAGTCGTAAGAAAAATTAAAATGAATGAATTTGTTGCTTATATTATCCCTGATACTAACAAAGAACAAATATTGTTAGCATCATTAGGGGACGCACACAACTTAGTGGAAAATTCTCCACTAATTCAAAAACTCATTCAACAATATTTTGTGTTTGAATATGCGCAGTATTGTACCTCAGTTCCTGCGCGTTAGCTATACATCAAATTTTTTATTACTTTTAACAAATTCAAGAATATTTAACCTATCCGGTTGTATGACAGGTGTTAATTTGTCTGCAGGGATACCCGTTATCTCCCCAAATTATCCCCAATACTTGACCATTTTCGAACCAAGTCGTAAACCACTTCGGTCATTTGGGCATCGCCTCCAGAATTTGCAATTGCAATGTGGGTACAATCTACACCTGCAGATATTTTTGCAAATTTTGAAATATACTTTCGTTGGTAAATTTCAGTATTTGGAAAATAGACATATTGATTTAAGAATTGGGCTAGCAGTATTTTATTTTATAATTCTACACTGTTTGCTGGCTAATCCCTCCCAAATCACCAGGCACAGTCTGAAAGATTGAAAAAATAATTTATTCTATACTTTTCTGTATCTCATATTTATTCAAATGCCTGAAAATTTCCAGTAGCATAAAATCCAAGACACACCATTAGTTGAATTATAGATGGTAAAGGAAGTCCGCGGTTATTAATTTTGCTTAGGTCGTTTATTATTGATGGCAAAGTCGTAAATATGATGGTGTTTCTTGCAAATCTGTATCTGCTTCGAAATTCATCCTCTTGATATTTTTCTAACGGATTTTCCATGTCATGTACATATCTTTTCGATATTCTTCCAGTAATTACGTCTTCTACAACTACAACATCCACAAATTCAAAAAATTCTTCTTCGTCTTGATCCATAATTAAATATTACACTATTTTTATAAATACAATACATTACTACCACCAAAGATTATATCTTTATTTAACACTAATTTTGAAACTTACATATAATTTATGAGCCAAGTACGACTCAAGACAGGTGTTTAGCTGACTTGGGCAAGACAGCTGTCAAGCACATGCGAAGTATTGCTTGGTTGTCAAGTTGCGACTATAGTATGCAATTCCGAGCTTGAGTCGGACTCAAGTCCGAGATCGAGCGAAGTATCGACTATAGGTACGGGCATAAAATAAGATTGTATTTTTCTGGAGCTTCTCCGTTTGAAATATTTGGAAAAAGTATCAAATGAGACACGAATTTAGTACTAGACGATTTTTGTAAAATTTCAAACATCAACCAATCAACACTAGCAGGTTAATACTGAATAAACAGAATTTAGCTTTCGTTAAATTATCCGTCGTTGCAAAATTTATGAATAGCAATGTGTTAATGTGAGAAATAATCTTGATATAATAATAATAAATTATACTACATTTTGAGTTACAATTTTATGGCTTAATCTGCGGGTAGCTATATTTTTGTGAAATTCTGCTTTCAAGAACATGTTTGCAAAGAAACAGTTTATCTGGAAAATTTATAGCTTCCAGAATTATAGCCTATGATTAAAATTTAATTAGCTACATTTTGACTTGAAAATAATAGCGCTGATTTAGAAAATTACAGCAGAATCTCGCAACAAAATTTAATATTACTCAATTCAAGAAAATTTAGAGAGCAAATATGAGAAAATAAAGATAAACTTTAAGAATTATAATATAATTATTATAAGATGTTAGTTTTCATCACTCTTTATTGTATTTTTGTAAAATTGTAATTTTTTCTTGTTTTTTTTTGTATTTTCTAACATCAAAAATATTGCCATTACGTCGCCGAATCAATCAATCAAGTTCAATCGCCGAACTTAAATATTCACGTTTTGGTAAAAGTAATTGTTTTACTTTACTGCCGGCGACTAAATACTTTAGAGCAGCCTATCGCCGGCAATAAAAGTAATTTTAATTAAATATAATAATTGTTTTTACGTTTGAAGAAAAAATACATTACACATTTTTTTTTAACTTTAAAACCCGATGATGCAATTAACAAGCAAAACCTTTTAAAAATTACCTTACACAATGATTTAAAATATTATGTGGATGTGCAATTTATTAAATATTTGATGTAATTTATTATTTATAATAATATAATAATCTTTATATTATTTCAAGATGAATAAAATATTATTTATTATGATTTGTGGTAGAGCACTGACAACACGACGGCGACGGTTGTCTTGTGTTGCTGTAATGAGACAGATTTATTGTGATTTATCAATAAGTCCCACGGTTACATAATGATTTCTATTTTATCAGGACTTCATTGATAAGACGTAATCGACTATCTTTATGTTATTGCATTTTATATTGGCCGCATCAAACGAGGTTATAGGCTTGCTGCCACACATGTTCTCAAATACATAATTATGTTCATTTTTATTAATTCTCTATGAGTGTTTTTATTTTCTCTACTAATTTTTTGTATTGAATATTTTTAACATCTAATCAATTAATTCTTTTATTTAAAAATAATTTTACTGGTAAAGTTATTGATGCAATTGTTGCTAATGTAGTTATTCCTCACTTGCTTAAAACGATTCTTTAAGCTTTTGATCAGTTTTTAACTTTTGAATTATAAATTTTTTAGTAAAAATTATGCATTTGTAAGGTGCGGTTATTTATGTTACGATGGGTAAACCTATAACCTAACACGAATAAAATAAAAATATATATTTGCACTTTTATATCGTTTCGATCTGCTAATATGAATATGAAAAATATAAATAAATATGTTTTAAGACGTATTCAACCTAAATATTTTCTGAACCACTTTTATTGCAATATTAAAATAAGATGATTCTGATTATTACTTTAAATTTTTAAGATTTAATTCGTTTATATTAATCAATGAAAATCGAGAGTTAACTTAAATGTCGCCTTTAAAAACAAGTTACTTATAAAACCCATTCAGTAATTTAGTTGATTTAAATTTAAAAGTTGAATGCATTAAGTTGCTACTGTTTTGTTTCTATGAAAAATTAATAAATACTACTGTACTTACATAATATTGTGTAATAATTTATACGGCTTAACGGCGATTGCCTGCGTAAAATTTTTTTGGTGATGGATAAGCTGGAGAGGTACGGAGTGGGTGGAGTGGTAGCCAATTTGTTTCTCTAATTATTATGTGATAACGTAATTCGTTTATTAACAATTCGTTGCGAACAAAAAAAAAGTTGAGCGGCCAATGTTGGCTTGTTGTGTGTATTTAACTGATATTCCCAACATACTTAAAACAACACTTCATGTTGGGAAAACCCAGTAAATCCCAACATAACATTAGAACAACCTCATTGGATTGTGATTCTTCTGGAAGCGTCACATTATAGTGACTTTAAATTATTGATGACTTTTTCTTGTAGTGGAAGTTAAATTCGTCGAAGTGTGTTATTCTTCTTTTTACGGTAGCTACTTCTTTCGGGTATTTTTTTTTAAATCGTTTTCAGAGAAGGTTGGGATTGTTGTTGTTTCTTACTGTTGCCTTTAGTACCAATGTTTATGTTATTCTCGAAGTCGTTTCTTATTATGTCGCCGTCGCCGTCGCCTTCGTTTTGGGTATGCTGCGAGGCTTCATGCAATCGTATATTCGTATATTTGCTAGCTGCACTAGCGCATAAAACGCGATAGGTCCAGGTTTTCAATCGTAAGTTAACCCAAATTCAAGGGTTAATCAAAGTTTATGACTATCTTGATTGATTAGAAATCTAAGTTAACCATTTAATTTGGGTTAACTTACGATTGAAAAACTGAGGCAGTGTTTTTTTTGGGTCGGTTGCAGTTGACGACGTTTTCATTGCATTCATTAATGAGAGTAAAATTAGACGCATTGTTAAAATCAGGTTATTGTGGCTCGCGTGGACTATTGTTGGTGGAGCTAAACACTTTTTGTTGTTTTTGAATTTTACTTAGATATTATATTTTTTAATATATGTAATATATATGTTACGTATATGATATGATTATCTAAAGCCCAAGATAGATCTGTGGGCTGTGGGGAAGGCAACGGGAAACCACCCCATTAATTAAATTCCCTGGTACGTCATCTTGGTTCAGCCAAGTTGATCGCCAACGCCCATTGAGGGTATGGCACATTAAGAAGAAGAATATATATGTATATTTACGTAATTCGATTACAGTTACTATTTATTTTTTTCAAGTATTTATTTATATTTTTGATTTAATAATAATAATAATGGTAATAATAAAAGAGTAAATGTCAGAAACATGTTGAATTGTTTGATGATCATGGCCACAACACTTGTCACGAGTTTTATTTTCGGCGGACTTGAACTTCTTTGAATATAACGGAAAGGCCTCTCGAGGCGATAAGGACCAGGTGCTTTGATGCGCTTCCTGCAGATTTGACTAATTACAAATCGCTTAGATTATTTAAGGCAAATCTGAAACGCCTTCTGCTAAAGTACCAGGTTAACAATGTTATTTTTTATCTTATTAAGGATTATACTCGTATTTAATTTGGTTTTAGAGCTTTTCATCCATTTTGTGATTGTTATTAATTTTGTGTTGCGACTTTGATTTTATATGGAGTTGATAAAAAATTTATAAGAAAGTTACTTTTCAGGACAAAATTTACCCTTTTAGTTCTGTTGCTTCTATATCTAATCCTAATTTTTGACACTGTAAATAAAATCAGTCTAACACAGGTTTATATTGCCTAATCAGAAATCAAACGATTAATCTTTATTTAAAAAAAGTTGTAAATAATTTCACAATAATTCTTAATTAATCTAATATTGAATTTAATTTTATATAGAAACTAATATTTTCTAATAATACTTCAATTGACATCATTCATGTCAAGTTTCTATTAATTCTATAGAACTCACCGTACACCACTTCTCAATTTCAATTTTATTTCTTCAGTAATAATTTTATATAGGTGGTATATAAAAAATAATTATGTAAAATGTAATAGTCATTACATTTCAGTGTGAATATTCTGAAAGCATTAAATTGAATTATTTTCAGAGGGTTTTGATTTAACGATAATCGGCGATTTAAAAAATATTTTGTTTGGATACTATTTGAAAATCCCGCTTTAGTTTTTGTTTAGTATTTAAAAATACTTTGTGAAATCTGATTATATACTTAATTTATTTTCGGGAAGCTTGTTTTCTATAGTATAACTCCAAAATTTTGATTTCAGCTAAATTCTCACCTGCTATTTGAAATTGTTAATGGTATTTTTCTTTTAACTTCGACCTGTGGTGTAACGAAAGAACTTTCTCTTTTCCTCAGATAAAATACTTATACTTTTGCGTCGAAAACCTATAGTTTGAATTTTTTTAAAATTATTCCGGTGTATCGATTAATCAATTTCACTCGATTTGAATTGAAATGTGGGAATTTCTAAATACCTTGGGTGCTACATAATCTTGCTTTGGTATTCTGAAAAATGTCTACTTCGTGGTTTACAATCACTTTTTTCTTCAAGAGCTATCGTGATAGCTAGAAGGTTTTAAATTATGAACCCAGATTAATACTCTGAATTATTAAGCCGACTGTAAAAAAGGTAGTACAAAAGTTTTGCATCCACTAGTACTACAATTTTCAACTTTATAGTTGCCATTTAATCTATTACATTAATATATTACACTGACGATATAGTATTTGAAAATTATGGATGAAAAGTTGTTTTACAGAAGTCTAAAATTAGAAAATTTAATTCCGAATACTTTTAATGCCTTATAATTTAAACAGTTTACATAATAATTTTCCTACCTAATACATAATGTATATATCAATAAAATAATAACTTAATAAGTAACACTAGAATATATTATGTCCAAGAACAATCGAACTAATCTTTTATCCCGTTGTAAAACTGCAAATTGAATTACCTGTCTAAATTTGGATACTAACCTTCTTGATAGATATTAGTATAATTTAAAATTAAAAATTTTATTGTTTCTATTAAATAATACCTGCTAACAGAGGCGGTATGTTTCTAACAGAAATAATGTTAAAAATCTTCAAAACTAAAAATCAAAAAATTCAACCTTTAGCAATCTGCTTTATTTTCAATTTCGGAAACTTGATGTAAGTACTCGAATTTGGACATATCAAAATACATCTGTACAGGTTTTATTGGAACCTTCTAATTTTCACCAAAAATTTTTATATGTATTTTGGTAGTTTTTTACTGTCTCTTTATGACGCTGCTTATTATAAGTACATGAGAACTGAATTTTACCTACGTGCAGAAGGAAATTGATGGTTACCATACATATCAATCAAAAATGTGCATTACTGCATATAAAATTTTGAAGTATGTAAGCAGATACTGCAAATCGCACGAGTATTAAAGAATTTTAATCAAGTCACATGATTTACTCGAAAAATTAAATTTAATATGGTTTAATTTCTTACATTTATTTTTAATTACTGTATTAAATGATAAAATGGATATTATTAATGATTAAATAATTGCGTGAAACATTGATAAACCTGGATCACGACTAACCGGGATAATTAAAAACATATTAATTAATTTTGGAAATTAAACGGTTTGTTTAATTAATTACTTATTAATTTGTTGCACGTAAGTGTCTGTAGAATTTTTTCTAAATAAATCTTAGAACATAAAAGGGATTGAATGAACATTGTTAATTTAAATTCAAACAAATTGAAGTTGATATTTTTTTAAATACATTTTTCAAAATTTTAATTTTGAAAACAATTTTTCTACTACTGTTTGAAAAGTCCAACATTTCGATATTGGTTTGAGTAAGGTAAAATAAAAGTTTCCACACTGGTGTGGAAAAGTAACTTTCACCCACACGTATGTTTTACTTTTCCACACATGCGCATTCAAGTGCAAACCTCAGAAATTATTACAATCATACTGTTTCAGTGTCTGCCAGTACATTTTCAGCGTCAAGTACAAAAATTTTTAAACTATGTGCATCCAGTCAACCAAGAGAGACTTATCTATTGACCGGCACGATTTTCTAATTTAACTTCTCTTAATTATTTTTTATAGAATGCCCTTCAAGCTATAATTAATACTTTACAGTAGTAATAGAAGAAATCCCGATTTCTGATATGAATTAATGGTGATATCTGTCTGTGTGTTGAATATGAGGATGGCCATTTTGAAAATCTACTGAACTAAAATAATGTTGTGATTGATTTTGCAAAAAATATGCTGAACTAAAATTGTAACGCGTTAAATTTCTATCCAAACTGGACTGTTCCTTTCTTATTTTAATAAAACATTCAGGGTTTGTATTGAAAAGTATTATAAAGCTTGTTTGAAAAATTATACTGGCGAGAAACCATTTAAAAATGCTGCTTTTAAAATTTACTCTAAGCTCACTTTTTGTTTATACACATCTATTTTGTGATTTGCAAACAATTTTGATTTTATGCACATATAATTGTTATTTTCTTGAACATATGAACTTAAATGGGGTAAACCCATTAGATTATACGTATATAGTTTAGATATAATTTTTAATATATTTAAACATAGTATTAAGTACTGTTTATAGTGTAAAGAAAATGCCGGAATGCGCTTAAGCTTACTTAGCGAGACAGCTTTTATGGCAATTGCTATTGATTTTAGTAGTTCTCAATAAAAGCTATTTTTTTCCAATCCTATTTCTCTTGGCGTTTCTCAGTTGCATTAATAATGTTTGCACTATTATGCAGATTTGATTACTCCTATAAATTTAATGCCCATGTAAAATGCGCTTTCATATTTTAAGTTTTCTATATTTTACGAAATTGAAAAATTTGATTTTGGGTTGAGTATGTACATGAAAAGTTTTTTTTTCACATTTTACCCAAAAATATTATTTTTTTCAATGTCGTCCCTTACATATAAATCGATGCTAAATATAGCAAACATTTACTTAAGTAAAAATATAACCAGATTACAATGTTTCCTTCTGTAATGTATCAACTGTTAGCATAAATACAGTTACGAGTTACCAATTACATTATAATAAAAACTCGTTTTTATAAAAGAATGATGAACAGAAAGTTTTTTAAAATTGCCCTTTGTGGACTGATTGGTATACTTGGCCCATATAATTAATATGTAAATTTGGCAAGTTTAAGCAAACAAATGAAGGTATTCTCATAAACATATTGAGGATGATTTGGAGTGACAAAATATTTATTAATACCTACTTCTTCTAAATATTCTAAATGGTTCTAGACTCAGTTGGGAATGAGTAAGTATATCATTTAACATAACTGGATAATGTGTTGATCATTTTAAGTAAGTGGCTTTCGTTCCTTACTGGGTAAGAGTTGAGAATAAGAGATTGGTGTACTAGCATGCTTAGTCCAAATTATGTCTGCAATCATCTCTTACATTTATGGCCATTCTTTTTAATCAGTCTAGTACCTATTATGAAAACGTACAAAATGAATATTATATTTAACGATACTATTATATTTTAAATATGTTGTAGTTTCGGCGTCTTTTGAAAAGGGTTTTTATGTGTGAAAAATGTGAAATCATGTTCAATTGCATGTGCATGATCTGCGATAACAACCTACTTACTTATATTCCAGGTTGTATGACCAACAGGCTTATGTGCTTGCTCACTGCCCACTCGGCTTATCACATACATAGCAAGGAGAGCTTTTGTAATTGCATCTCGTTTAACTGTATAAAGTACACAGGAAACAACTATTATTGTTTATCTTACTTTATATCACCATATGCTAACTACTTAATAATTGCAAACTGGTTTTGTTTACTTATATATTTAAATTAAAATTCTCCAGTGTTTGGTCATTTTCTTTACCGTATAGGTACCACTGATTAAGGACTTCCATAATATCTTGTAAAATACCCGTGTTTCATTAAGAACTATTTATTTTCCAAATACCGAAGCTACCATATGACACAAGAAATATTAACAAGTTTAGGGAGCACAATATTCAAATTAATTTAGAAGTTTTTATTTATTTACAAATTATATTTGATGCAAATTTGCACAAAAATTTTAAAGATTGTTTTGACGTCGAGAACAATCACAGAATCGGATTTTTGCTGTCCAGCGCTGCTCTCGTAAGTAACAGTCCTACAGATAATATTCAAGAGTTGTCTTATTTGATTCTAAGTTGCGTAAAAATTAAAGCAAAACGGTAAAAAGCAATTAAATATAGTCACTTGAATTAGAAAACCCTGTTACTTCGAAAATTAAAATTTTGCATTACAGAAGTTTTACATTATTTTCTCGGGTAGGCGTTAAACTCGTTTTAATCAAACAGTGTCTTTTGGGCAGAACTTTAACTATGTACTACATTATGTTATATATAGGAAACACTTCTAACGAGCTTGCACATAATATAGTTTTCTTAACTTACGAAAAAATTAATTTTATGTCTAAGAAAATCATTAATAATTTATTAGTAATCACTAATCAGCATTAGAATAATTATTGTCAAACCAACGATAGAATAATTAACCAAGCAATAAAAAATTAAAAGGTAAAACATTAAAAAGATAACGGTGCATGTATTCCAGTAATTACTCACAGTTTGACTTTTAATTATTGAACAAAAATAGCCACTCTTAAGTCTGTCAAATATTAATTTATTAACTTTCAATTCAATTATTTTAGTATCTTAATTCGCTAATGAAGGCTGTCTTCGAGTAAAATTATTAAAACGGTCTTGATAATCCTGATTGACTCAATTATTCACACCGACTCGTCTGCATAATCGAGTTGAACTAAAATTATCGCTAATGGTTCAAATGCCTATTTTTTGCAATTTTGAAGTTGTACTTGTTTCCAAATTCCACCCAGGTACTACTTTGCTAGGTGGAAATTGCAAAAACAGTTAAATGTCTAGCCATTATTATTTTTTATTTATTTGTATTGGCGTCTTTCTTTGGTATTTATATAATTGGATGTTACGTACTTTCCAACGTAAACGTTAGGTCATAATCGTAATGGTACTTACTGTTAAATTATTATGTTAACTAATATGGCAAAACTATTAAATTACTTTATATTTTTTTTTCAATTTCAGCATGATGTGTTTTCTGTCCTACCATTGTACTAGACCGTATCGTACAGGTTGGTGCCATATAGCATGGGAAAATTTTTTTTCCAATACAAAAATGTTTTTGTATTTTTATTACAATTGGATTACTTTATGTTTGCTTAATGGGAAACCTCAGAACCAATTGCTTATAATTCATGTGGATTGTTTGTTACCAAAAATATTGATAATGTAAAAATAATATCCCCAAATGTAGTTGATGAAAATCAATGACTGACTGAAAAATTTGGTCAAACTTGGATTTATTGTATACTAATCTACAAGCTGTATCTCATCACAATATAATACTAGCTTATATTGGCTTAATTTAAGGCTAAATATGAATTTCTTTCGATCTCTTTTATTTTTATGTTCACAACACCCTTGACTTGACACCATTTTGGGGGTGCAATTTTGCAGTCAAAATCACCTTCTTCAATTTGGTCTTCATGTTGGAAAATAATAATCTTGTTTTCGCTTGTCATTGAAAAATGTTGATTATGAAATGTTCCTCTATGGTGTTCATCGGGTTTTGTTGCAATTGTTTTTAGTCCACCAAACCAGTTTGGTTTTAAAAATGTATGTAAGCAAATTTTTTTAAATAATTAAAAAACTGGAAAATTAAAATTTTATATTTCATATTTCCCTTTGAAGCTTGATCTGCCAGGATCTTTACACAAATCGCAGAACCATGGAAGTTACCAGTTTTTCTATTGCCTCTGTTTTGTCTCAAACTTTTCTGTTTCTGAAGTAGCGTTTCATAGTAGCTAATATATTCATGGAACTATAATGTTTTCTTTGCATTGGCCAAGAATAGTGTGTAATTCTTTTTAAATTTTATTTTAAATTATTTTCTATATAAAACGAGCCTTTTACGAACAGTGTGCGACAAATTAAAAAGAAAATTAATTTGGACATTTTAAAATATCAAAAGTTTTTATTCACAAAAACCGCCAATGTCTATAATATCACAAGAACCTTTGCGAAATGTGACCATGCTCTTCGTATTGGTTACTAATTTGTCCTTCATATACTCGTGCGACAAGATAGTACTTTCCACACTTGTTAAAAAAATAACTATTTTGAACTTAATAAATTTCATCAATACTTTGAGTTTGGCAATTCAATAACTAATATTAATAATTGCTTAATTATGAAAATTTGATCAACACTAATAGTTACGTGAGATGCTGAATTAAGTATTGGTAT
Source organism: Cantharis rufa (assembly GCA_947369205.1). NCBI lineage: Eukaryota > Metazoa > Arthropoda > Insecta > Coleoptera > Cantharidae > Cantharis > Cantharis rufa. The sequence continues at coordinate 33,708,320 of OX376304.1, forward strand.
AATACTCGTATTTATTTAAATTAACTATTATTATAAGGTATGATAATATCACGTGCTAGTCACATATAATTTTTGTAATTTATTTTTGATACCTGCCTAATAACAAGGAAGTAACTAAGAGAATATTTTTCTGTTTTTATTGTTAGAGTTTTGTGACAATTTCTATAATTGTTTATTTTACACACGCGATGTTATAAACTGTGTGAAGAATGGAACAATTACTTCTTCTGCCGTGTGATGCTTTATTATTGTTGAGAATTCTGTGTTAATTTAATTTTAGTTAAATTTTACTTTTAATACGTTAATTATTTACAAATATGAGATTCTATTCATTGTAATGCAATGACAGAATTTGTAATAAAATATAAAAAAAAAACAGTATAATATTATGTAGGTCTCAGAATGACGTTTGCCGTATGATTCCATACAATTCTTGTTTTTTTATATTACACCGTTTTTGAAATTCATTAAAAGGCAAATATTTTAGAAAGATTCGTACTGGTAGATACGATTTATCGAATAGAAAATTGTTAAAATTGAACATGATTCGGCTAAACACTACGATGGGTTCGAAGTTCAGCTTATTTGAATATATTTATTATTATAATATCTTATCGAAGCTATCCTGACGATAGCCGAATGAGAGTCGAAACCAGTAGACAAATTAGCATTTAGCGTTTCTTTTACACTATTTATAATTATTAATGTGCAGAATTTATAATGGTAATATTTAATATAGTACCTTTCAAGTTTAATAATTGCTTAATCTAATTGAAAGCCTAATACGTTGAAATGCGTATGCTGTGTAGTATATATAGTAGTTCTTATTTAATTAATGTTCACTTATCTAATTAGGTAGTACTTATTGCTTGTGAGTTTTCAAAACGAATTTTTCAACATAGTTGTTTAATTAGTAGCTGCTATAGGAAAATATTGCATTGTCTTCACAGAATTTTATAATTTACGTACAATGTGAAAGTTCCTCTACTATAGTACATAGTGCAGTACCCATATAGATAACATACTCTGTGTCTAGGAATAATATTAATATTATCGTTGTCTGTATTCGGTCGCTAACCTTTACATGAGATACTTTATATCACCACATGGCCATATAGTCTACTATTATTTATATGCGTATTTCATTCACTATATGGTAAAATGTGTTTGAAATAAGAACAATATCTAATAACAAATGACAACTAAAATAAACAATCAATGCAGACATGTGCTCAAAGGCAACGAAACTATTTCAATGCGGTGTGAGAATTATCGAAACCGCATAATCATTTTGTACAATAGTTGGCTTTATGCAAAATATTATTTAATTATTTTTAGTTAAGAATAGTTTTGTTATTATAATATAGTGTATACGTATTATAAGCTTAAAGAAATTACAAAAATGTATTTAATCATAAATTATGGAACTTGAACCTCAAGTATTTTCTCGTGCTTAAGTGATGGAACTGATGAGATATTACTTTTGAAACGATATTTATTAAAGTACAAAAAAAACTAATTTTATTTTTTGTAATATCTTACCGCCCGAAGTTAACTTTTTAACTTCTACTATTGTCGTTTAATAAACTATTTTTCTTTTGAACTCGACAACCGCATTTTTCAGAAACCAGATATTTTAAATATCATATTAAATAATAAATGTAAAATAATCTAATATAATTTCTATATTTTGAATTTCATCAAGTAAAAATTTTAATTAATGATATTTTATAATTTTTATTTTTTATCTATTATATTATTTATTCTTTATGTATTTAAATTTTTGACTTTTGCTTTTTAAATTTTTAATATTATAATTAATATTTTCTACTTAAACATTTGAGTTAGTTATAGTACTTACTAGTTTTCGTATTGTGGATAAGGTAATATTTTCTGCGTAGGTGAATATAATACCATTTCGTGTTCGTGCAGTTCACACGCTACCAGCACATAATAATACAAATGCATTATTGGAACAATATACGTAACGGTGTAAATGAAAACTTCTTCATTATGCAAGTGGTGTTATTCTTTTAAATATTTAGGGCAATTTAAAAAATCGCTAAATAAAATATAAAGTATAATATAGAAAATCATTTCTGAAAGCTTTTGAAAAAATCTTGATTTTAATTATTTTTTTAACTTAATCTGTTAATTTTTAATATAATATATACAAACATAATTGATTAGCAAAGCTTTTTGTTTCAGCATACATTAACTGGACATTCTGGAAAAGTTATGGCTGGAAAATTTTTGGGAGAATCATCAAAAGTAGTCACAGGAAGTTATGATCGCACACTTAAAATTTGGGATTTACGCAGTAGGGCTTGTAAGTTTGTTATTAAAATATATTATTAGATCTATTATTTTAAGGTAAGGTGTGGTAAAAATATTAAAATAACAACTTCACTGGGCCTTATTACGTCTGACACAGAGCGTTTACACATGAATTTGTATAATATGGACCATGTGAGCTATTTTATGCTCACTATTTAGAAGTAAAAAGAACGAGTTTCATATGACTCCACATCTGATCATTATTTATATAGATATCATCAATCTATTGTTTCTTTTCACTGAAAAAAATACAGTAATATATTAAGAATAAGATTTAATTATTTTAATTTTTTTTTGTCTTTTAATCATTAAAAAAATAGAATCGTGTTTAAAACAGATTATGTAACCAAATTATAACTTTTACTTAATTATTTTTATTGAAAAATATTCTCATAATTAAAGACCGGATTTATAATGCCTTTATATACGTGTTTGTAAAAATTCTTTGCTCGATAATTCCACACTTTCGATGTTCAGTCACCTCGTTTTTTTTTATTTTGAATAACATGTTACCAGTTTTTTACAAAATCATGTGAAACGCATAAAAACCAAAGCAATAAGAAACTGCAAAATATAATTTAGTCTACTCATGATAAATTAATAAGTAAACTTTAGATGCTTTGTTTTATTTAAGTTAATGAAAATAATAAAATGACCAGCAATGTAGTATAAGGTTGGCACCCTAGTAGAATATTGAACCTAATTTTTTCAATCTTCAAAGATCTCGAACTCAATTCGCCAGAAAAATACAAAGCTTGAAAAAATCCTGCTCAGCTAAATTTAAAAAAGTCAAAACCTAAATTATTTTTCCAATTTTATTCCCTGAACACTATTAAATCCAAATTCAAATTCAAATCTAAATTTCATACAAAATTTCTAATATAAAATAGAACGCATAAAACACAATTGATAAATTGATCTAGGTGTGCTCTCGACTCGATGCCTTTAATTTAATTATACAAATTTTACGTAATAATTAATTACAATTTTCTAATCCAAACTTAACTTTAATTTTTAATATTTTGTCAAATCACTACTTATCATCCAAATCTACTATCTCAAAATAATCGAATTTACAAAAAAGTCCAAAAATTGGGAAAAACCCAAATTAAAATAATCAAAATCAACTTACAAAAAAAATTAACTCTTTATTCACTAAATTATCAAACTTTTACCTAAATCGTAATTAAATTCAAGAGACAAAACTACGTCTTGAAAAGTCAGTAGGCCTGGTTTCCACCGCTCACCACTGCCACCTTAACTAGCTGGCGGGAAAATCAGTAAAACAAATCTTATACAAAAAAATATTAATCTTATAAAACAAAATCAAAAATCTCATAGAGAATTTTGGAAACATGACGATATATATTCAAGTGCTCGTAGAACCATAAATATCAACAGTAAACTCGGTACATTATGAAATTATCATGACGAAGTCCTCAATTTAGAAAATGAAGAAGAATAAAACGTTTATTTTATATTTTTACAAAATTTAAAATGCAACATGCAAAGCAACACAATAAAATTAAAATTATTTTGTTGTAGTCGTGTAGCAACGAAACGAAATAAATATACTAGTTTTTGCTTTGCACTTCTAATCTTTTCAAGATGGCATCAAAATAGAAATTTTGTATATATTTTGTTAACTCTTAATTTTACAATAAAAGTTTTTATAAATATTATCGGAGATAAAATTTTCCGTAAAAAAATTATTGATACCTATAAAATTTGCAACCTCTTCTTTTCTACAACACGAGCCACCACTCCTTCTAGCAATAGGTCGTTATTACTTTTCTAAGATCTTTTTAATTTAATTGTTTGCTTAGCTTGCTAATTTTTTAAGTTTAGTACTTCCGGAAAAACAAAACTAAGGCATTTTCAGTGGGATATTGATAATTTCCAACGTGGAAATTCCGCTTTGGTGCGAATTCTTGCGAATAGACGAATTCTTTCATCTTTCTCGATAGTTTGTCATAACTTGTTATTTCTGTTATTGGTATTAATTTATATATTATTATAATCCACAAAAGCATTAGTAGAAATATACAGTTAATTTCTACTCAGTACTACATAAAAACATTAATATATTGTTATTTTCAATATCTTCAAAGAGAATAATGTACTTCACGCATATTTTTTATTTTCATTTTTTATAATTTTTGTAGGTATCGAAACCAAATTTGCTGGATCAAGCTGCAACGATCTTGTTACAACAGAAGGAGCCGGTGCCACTATTATCAGCGGACATTATGATAAACGAATTCGGTTTTGGGATTCACGTTCTGATTCAAACGCAAATGAAATTTTACTGCAGGGTAAAATAACATCATTGGCTCTTTCTCGAGGTAAGATTTTTTTCAATTTCTTTATAATTACCGGAAATCATAATTTATTACCTATTTTATAATATAATACACCCATTAACGTCCAACAATGTTATTTAGCGCGGCAATCAGGTATGGGTATTCCTCGGGTGTAAAATGATTCGGTGTGACTTCATAAATACTTTTGTTTAATCTGATTTTAATAGAAGTGCAACATAAGAAAAATTGTTACACAACGACTATTTATGAAAAAATGTTGCAAACTTAGTAAACTTACTAGTAATGCCCAAAATAGTCGTTTTCGAAGGCCACACTCAGGCGCTATTGGGATCCATGATGACCGCTATTTCCAAAAAATTATTTTACGTGGTTTCCTGAGAAAACTATTGACTTTCGAAAAAAAGTCTTATAAGGAAATGTTGCTTACTTTCTAACAAAACATCATTTTATGGAATATACAAATTTTTTCAATATCACTATTAACAAAAATTACAGATGATACATTTTGTTGATATTCCATATCAAATTGTCCAATGTAATTAGTCCAATTCAAAATTACTATTATTAAAACTGTAGTGTTTTTATTTTTGTATCGCGGTCATTATATTTGATAAGGTTTTCACAATTTCAAGGGTTTGTGAAAACTAACACCGGGTTAAAAAAATTGATTTAAAAAGAAACATGCGACAAGATAAATCAGTAGACCTTTACACATAATTATAATCCTAAAGGGAGAAATTTCGCTTTTCTTTAATTTTTTCAAAAATTAAAATAATTTTCGCACTTGCACGGAAAGTTTTACAGGACAAAAAGAGTTAATTTTGTATGAAACTTCTTAATCTTTCTTTAAATTTGACTGAAAACTTTAAAGTATATCTAGAAACTTTACGGTGAAATTTCACTTCTTAGGATTGTTTTTAAGTGTAAATGTAAGAATCAATCTTATGGTTAGTTTCGGTTTGAACAAATTGCTTTCATCCCCATGTTGATAAGGTAAATAGAAACTAGGATATTTCAGATTCCGCAAACCTTGTAGATGGTAAAAACTACTGCACCTTGTCAATAGTAAATTAAGTGCATAGCGAGTTGTATAAGCATAATACTGGCTAGAGAAAGCCAGACTATAACAAAAGTGAAAGAACGGAAAATAATCGTATGAATTAAAAGTTACACAAATTATTTCATAGCCGTTTTGTTATGCTTTGCAATTCTATTATTTTAATAAATAGAGAGGGATGATAATTAAAAAAACATGAGTGAATCGCGACTGCAAATAGATACATACCGAAGTGGAAATATGGATCATATACAGTGAATAAAGAAAATTGTGCCTTTTGATGACTTTTTTTGATATGTAAAAATTGTCGCATCGTTCTCCGACTGGCAGCGACTTAAACAAAACTCTTTAACAGACGAATAGTTATTTTTATCATTAGGCTGAAAACTGAATTTTTCCGAGTACGAGTTTTTTACAGGCCGATGCGAATTAGCCGAAGCCTGTATTTACGAATACTCCGAAAACAGTTTCCTGCCGCATGATAAACGTAATTTTTTACGCCGACTTCTATAATTTGTTACATAAAATTTAATCATTTTTTGAAATATTTGGTATTAGGGACTCTTTGTTTTTGGTAGTAACACATTTGAATTCAAAATTTGACGTTTAAATTTAATTATTTTGTATTGTGTTACATTAATTTTTTATAAAATTTTTTACTAAAAATGTAGTATGCTTACATATACAGTTACTCACATAAATATTCGGACACTCCTATGTTAACAATGTTAATTTGACGTTTTCAAGACGTGTTTTTTTATATAAAAATCGATTTTACAGCAAAATTTTGTAGACATTTTTTGTTGGAAATTTCATTGCCTTAAATTTTGTTTATATACATTTTTCTATTTTGTTGCACCGGTACCGACTGACAGCGACTTGAACAAGACTCGGTAAAATCTAAAAAATATTATCATCTATATCTTGAAAACGGTGCGACCAATTAAAAAAATGTATATGAACAAAACTATAGAGAATGAAATTTACAAGAAAAAATTGTATATTCATTTTTTTATTATGATGCACCGTTTCCGAGATTTAGATGATAATATTTTTTGGATTTTACAGGGTCCTGTTTAAGTCGCTGTCGGTCGGAAACGGTGCAACAAAATAGAAAAATGTATATAAACAAAATTTAAGGCAATGAAATTTCCAACAAAAAATGTCTACAAAATTTAACATTGTTAACATAGGAGTGTCCGAATATTTATGTGAGTAACTGTAATTATAAAATAATAAGTTAGCTGCATTATAATTGCATTAAAATGTGCCTTTTATCCCAAAAATTTGTAATACTTATTTAATTTAATTCAATTTGACGTGCAACATATAACCAAGAATTCCAACATCTTATAAAATAATCACTGTTTTATTCAAACGCTAGGCGAGAAAACCAGCTTTTCACCCCGCATTTGAAATATGCAATTGAACACTTGCTTGATGGAGGCGTAAAAAAATATTTTTATATCTCGGAATGGGTACAACGAAGTAAAAAAAATGAGTGGTCATTTTTTTGTACATTTCATTCTCTACATTTTTCTTCTTATAAATTTTTCTATTTTGTCTCACGGTTTCCGAGATATATTGGATATATCCGTTTCTGTCAGTCAGAAAGAGTGCGGCAAATTAAAAAAATGTACATAAACAAAATTGAAGAATGAAATTTACAGCAAAAATGTCGAAAAACTTTTGCTGTAAAATCGATTTTTGTTTGACAAAAAAAAAGGCTTCAAAATGCACAATTTACATTTCTAACAGGACACTCCGAATCATTTCTTTATTCACTGCATGTATCAATCAAAACTATTCTGATTTTATATTTTGTTTTATTCTGTTTTTATATGTAAATCGGTGACGTTACATTAGCTTAAATGTAAGTTAATTAATTACTCAATAATGAGTTGCGTAAAAATTTAAAAGATGTCTAAGGATGGTATGTTTACATATTATTTTTCGTGTAGGTACCTCATTGATATATACATCAATTCTATTTGTTTAGATAACCTAGCCTACAATGTAAACTAACTAATATTTGCCTGTATATTTACGTTTCATCACATCTAAGGGCGCTGATAGATTTTATATTTTCTATTTCGCAAAATATTATAGAAAGCTCAATTAATGTCAATCAATTTTCAAACTTAATGCTACTTTTCGTGAGCGCAATTGTTCTCGCCAACATTACATTAATGTTAATAAAAATTTTAATATTATAAGAAAAAAAACATGTTTTATTCGGAGCAAATGTGCATTAGCTCCTAATAAGAAAAAATAAAACAAAATCAATATTTTGATGCTTTCAGTATTAATTTTATAGTTATTTATGTATCTAGGGCATTATGAAGATGTTTATGTCGAGGGCAACCAATTTAAAAGGGCGCCAGGCGCGAGAGTTTTTAAGTTGCTCGAGAGCATAAACATCGGGTAATGCTCGTGATGCATACAACGTTTTATATTTCACTGGATTTGAATTTGTCAACATTTAAAAATTTTATAAATTTTGAATTTGATGATAGCTAAATTTAATTATTTTTTTAAAATTTTTAATTGTTCAATTAGTGGATCTTCATTTGTAAGTTTTACTTTTAATTTTAAATAAAATTGTAAACAATAAAATATTACATTTTTTGAATTATATTATATTATTGCGAATGAGAGGGCACAATAAGCGGGCATTATGATTAATACGCCCTAGAGCATTATAGCCTATTTAATATATTTGGTTGTCAAGGTATAAAAGACAAATAATGATTCAGTGTAATATAAATGCATTTTTCTCCAACCGTATTAAAAGCAGTACATTTTTAGTAGCATTACCTCAACTAAAAGTTGACGTTTTCGTTATTAATATAAAAATGCGAAAATTGCTAAGCAACACTTTTTTTTACGTGCACTAAAAAAACTTTTTTGTGCATGACTTAAAAGTGATTTTATTTTTTACTATTTTTGTGCGCGATCGATCTAAATTTTTGCATATGCCTTCCTACCGATAATTCACGGGGGTGTGTCTGTGACGAGGGGGTAAAATTTTTTGCTCAGTTTTTTGATATCTAGCGCCGTTCTCGAGTTATTGCTAATTTAAACAATATAGAAAAAGCACTCTTCGAAATTATATAATTTTTAAATGTCAAAGTGACTTTTCTAATATTACATCAAATAATGTTTTAAAATTAAGTATTTATATTTTAAATTTTATTTAATTTTTGGTTGGAGAAAAAGTAATATGTCTCATTTGGATTAAAAGTGTCTTTGTTTGACGTGCAATTATTGCATTCGCTCGGCTCCGCTAGCACTCCGCCTTGCAAATGCAAAAATTGCTTGTCAAACAAAGTTTCACTTTTAATCCGAATAAGACAATGTACTATTATTTACGAATAAACTTGTTTTACAGTAAGGTGCATAATTTCGACATTCTATACAGAGTGTACATTCGAAGACTAACAACCTTAAATTTTTTGCAAGTTACGAAATATCGAAAAAAGGGGAGATTAGACTGTGCACCATTTGTTGCGCTAGGATTCAACTCTTCGCCCGCAGCTGGTCCTGCATGAAAAGTCTAACTGAAAACTGATTAAACATTAAACTGCATGTATAATACATATGAATCAATAGTTTAACATGTAATAATTACGAACACGGCATAAATAATTTGAGAAGAAGCCTGAAATCTAACCTGTAATCCGGGAGTCATAACTTTATGGCCGTTTCCGTACTTTGGAGGGAACTTGAAACTGTCGGTTCTTCTGGGTTGATGATTGCTTTTATCTTTTATTAACAATAGCAGATGATTACATCTATGCTAGTCTTCAATGTCAAATCGACGGCTTAATCTGCAAACAAGCTAACTGCACTCTAGGGCAAATTCGACTTTTTAACTGAGATGATTTCTATTAAGTCTTATCCATCACTCACCGAAACAGTAACTCCTAAATATGACTTTAAAGTATCCGAAAACGAAACACAAAATATTACATAGCATGTAACTTCAATGTTCTTCAATGAACTTCGGCTCCGCTAGCACTCCGCCTTGCAAATGCAAAAATTGCTTGTCAAACAAAGTTTCACTTTTAATCCGAATAAGACAATGTACTATTATTTACGAATAAACTTGTTTTTTCTCCAACCGTATTAAAAGCAGTACATTTTTAGTAGCATTACCTCAACTAAAAGTTGACGTTTTCGTTATTAATATAAAAATGCGAAAATTGCTAAGCAACACTTTTTTTTACATGCACTAAAAAATCTTTTTTGTGCATGACTTAAAAGTGATTTTATTTTTTACTATTTTTGTGCGCGATCGATCTAAATTTTTGCATATGCCTTCGTACCGATAATTCATGGGGGTGTGTCTGTGACGAGGGGGGAGAATTTTTTGCTCATTTTTTTGATATCTAGCGCCGTTCTGGAGTTATTGCAAATTCAAACAATATAGAAAAAGCACTCTTTGAAATTATACAATTTTTAAATGTCAAAGTGACTTTTCTGATATTACATCAAATAATGTTTTAAAATTAAGTATTTATATTTTAAATTTTATTTAATTTTTGGTTGGAGAAAAAGTAATATGTCTCATTTGGATTAAAAGTGTCTTTGTTTGACGTGCAATTATTGCATTCGCTCGGCTCCGCTGGCGCTCCGCCTTGCAAATGCAAAAATTGCTTGTCAAACAAAGTTTCACTTTTAATCCGAATAAGACAATGTACTATTACAGTAAGGTGCATAATTTCGACATTCTATACAGAGTGTACATTCGAAGACTAACAACCTTAAATTTTTTGCAAGTTACGAAATATCGAAAAAAGGGGAGATTAGACTGTGCACCATTTGTTGCGCTAGGATTCAACTCTTCGCCCGCAGCTGGTCCTGCATGAAAAGTCTAACTGAAAACTGATTAAACATTAAACTGCATGTATAATACATATGAATCAATAGTTTAACATGTAATAATTACGAACACGGCATAAATAATTTGAGAAGAAGCCTGAAATCTAACCTGTAATCCGGGAGTCATAACTTTATGGCCGTTTCCGTACTTTGGAGGGAACTTGAAACTGTCGGTTCTTCTGGGTTGATGATTGCTTTTATCTTTTATTAACAATAGCAGATGATTACATCTATGCTAGTCTTCAATGTCAAATCGACGGCTTAATCTGCAAACAAGCTAACTGCACTCTAGGGCAAATTCGACTTTTTAACTGAGATGATTTCTATTAAGTCTTATCCATCACTCACCGAAACAGTAACTCCTAAATATGACTTTAAAGTATCCGAAAACGAAACACAAAATATTACATAGCATGTACCCTTATATAATTATTTTATAGTTTTATGTTGCTCCTGTAAAGTTACTTGGACTGAAGTTATTTGCAGATTAAGCCGTCGAAATATAAAATAATTAATATACTACAGTCAACACTAATAGTGGCTTCGCAACATCACCCGGTAAAAAACGATACTATACCTAAAATAAGAGAAAAATGAAGAAGAATGCTATGTTTTCTTAAATTTATAGAAAGCAGCTACATACATAAAATAAAATATGAGATTATATTATAATATGAGAAAATATTTGATTATATTTGATTTAGTTATTTCAACGTTGAATTCAGCCCGCAATATAGGCAACATTTATTATAGAGATGTTTTAAATTTTTGAATTCATGTTGCCTATCGTATTCTGTAGTTTATTTAATAGTATTTCTAATAATGTATTTCAGAAACTTATACAGATTATATTCGAGGTCGAAATAAATCATTACAGTTCTTTATTTTATATATTACAAAAAAATGAGCAAAAACAATAGAATAAATTAATTTATAATTGGCGTCCAATATCCAATGCATGGTTTTATGCATTGCGTTCCGATTTATAAACGATTGTTTATTATTACAGCTTTCCTTGAATTCTGTTCGCAGATCCATTATGTTTTCACTCTAAAATACTTCTATGGTTATTGATATCTAATGTAAATTTTACTATTTGGATCACCAACCAGTTAATTGCCCAGGCATGGACTGAATTGGCAAACAAAGAAGCAAATGCTCAATGGACAGATGTATTTCGGGGGCTACGCATCGCGTTTTCTTGATTTTTGTTGTTTAATTAAATTGGCTGTACCAAAACTTTTATTTAGTGGGGAATATTCAATACCCTCCAAACTTTCCTTTCCTTTCTTTTGATTTTAAATTTACTTTGTAATCCTTTTAAAACAATATTAAGAATGTTGCCTCCGACCGGGTGGCATTAAAAGTTATAGCGTTTTTAGCTGATAAGTTGAGTTTTAAGTACTCACTCGGTGCACACTAATTTAACTCTGACCAATTGGATTTAGTGAACTACTCTTAAATACAACTCAGTTACCCGTTAAATACGGACTCAACTTACCAGCTAAAAACGCCATTAAAAAAACAAAAAGTACTTCGGTGCCGCCTGCCCAATAAATTAAACTAAAATAATTACTATGACGAAAATGTGAATATTAAGTTTGACAATTACACGATATACGATTAGTTTTTTATGTTAGGGAGTTATAATTGGCAGTTTAAATGTCACTTAAGATTATGCAAACATAAGGATATTATAATCCTGAATCAATACAAACATTATAACCTGTAATTTTATTAACTTAAAGTACAACAACTTAAAGTACAACATTGTGTAACGTAAAACGTTATAATAAAGTGATACTTCGTTATCATAATTAGATAAAAGTATTTTTTGAATTTTATATCTATCTAATTTTCTTCAGAAAATTTCTTGGTCACTCAACAGAGTTGCCCGAGCTTACAAACATCTATAATTTCATTAACTTTTAGGATATTTTTTATTTTTAATGTTTCGTGTATTTTACATTACCAAATGAAATAATTTATCAAAGTAATATACTTCTTTTTAAGATTTACCTGTTTAAAAGGATTTTTGGTTCTGAGAAACTCCCACGCATATCATATCAAGGAAATCAAAATTGTAATAATTTTATATTGATACACTTTAATTAATTTAATAATTACTTTTTGATTTACCGATTTACATGAAGCTAATGTTTCTTTGCAAAGTTTATTACGGTTTTATTACATCTGTAATAATCTACATTTCATTAGAACAAACTATACGCAGCCGGAACCATTATATTTAGTTAAAAAAATTTCCATCCTACATATTATGCAAAAAGCAAACTTCATTTTGCATTCGTCTGGCTGATTGCTGTTGAGGACTAGCGCCTAGTTGGTCGGCGTCCGTCTATTTTATGTTGTAAAAATAGGGGTTTTTATGAACATTTATCTTGTTGGGTTGGTTTTTTAAGTGGATGATTTTTTCAGGAACCTAATGGGTCTTTTGATGAAACTTCATAAAAGTTTAATGACTTCTATCTTTTAGAATTATGCTTTTTTCATCACACAAAATCTACTTCATATTTTATGATCAATTAAAATTTTATACGTAGTACGTATGTTAATTAATAAATTAATACTTCATTACTCGTGTCAATTTAATGAATTCATGAAGTATAACAGAAAGAATGCCAGACATACTTACGTCTATAGAGGCGTATACTATGCCTTTTATGTTACGATAAATACCCATAGCCATGAATATCTAATGATATAATTGATAGCCAATTTCACTTTTACTTACACAAAACAATTTTTTATTTGGTATTTTCAAAAAGGAAATTTTATTCTTCCATGAAAGGATTCTTCATGTTCAGTCGCTTACTAACTCGGTCAGTGGCGTAACAACTTTGCTCGACGTCTTGGCAAAAAGGAACATTTTTAGAATCTACTGTTTTTGCCTTTTGGGAGACGAATTTATCAATCACTTTGTTCAGGTTAAGAACGGCAGTCCGTTTTCAAAAATTGTCTCGTCATCTTTAAAAAAAAAAGAAATAAATACTATAAAGCTGTAACATTTTAATTGTTCAATTAAATTTTTATTTTTAGTTGATTTGGCTCAATCTCACTATACTGTAGTCTCTAGAAGTAATCGCAATTTTGAAATTGCTACAACCAATTATTGTTTAAAAATAAGTTGACCACATCCTTTTTCTTAAAAAAAAGTTCTTTTTTCCTTACGGTTTCTCACTCTCTAAAAGTTATTATTGTCGATAATCTTTGCTTTTCTTTATAAATTTGCATTAAATAAGTAATATTTTTTTATTTCAGATGCTAATTACCTTATAAGTTGTGTTCGAGATGACACTTTAAAACTAATAGATCTTCGAATGAACCAAATTATTTCCTCTTATAGGTAAGCGTACTTAAATATTAAATAACATGGCGTAATGTACTAGAAACACAATATCATAATATGATAAAAATGAATTTGTAGTTATATAGATAAGTAACATAAATTTGTACTGTAATTTTTTTTGCTGCAGTTCAGATGGATTCAAAGTTGGCTGTGATTGGTCGCGCGCTACTCTTAGCCCAGATAGTCAGTATGTAGCGGTAGGTTCTTCAGATGGTAGCGTATACATATGGGGAATACATAGTACAAAAGTTGAAGCCATACTAAAAGATGAAGGGTAAGTTATAAACTGTTCTTTTCAATATTTTTTTACAAACGACTAAATACAAATGCGATAAATATTGCTTAAATGTATTTTTCGTGCATGTTTGTGTAATTGTTTTCTTCATTAAATAGTGTTGGACTGTTCTCCAGGTCTTCTATATTGGCGACAGCATGGAGTCCTTTTGGAACATATCTTATTAGTGTGGATCGTTCGAAGAGAGCCATCTTATGGGGAGATGACTAATACATCACTTTTTAATAACTTTTCTATATTATTATGTAATATAATGTAAAATTAAATTGGTACCTTGCTTAATATTTAAGACAAATAACTATTTTATAGGTTTGTATAAATAAAATTTATATTTAAGTTTTAGATTTATTTAAACTGCAGTTAATTCACTACTTTGTTATTAATTTGCTTGTTTTAAATAATTCAATGTTGACTTTTCGATGTTGTGATTTTATTTTATATGTATTGAATTACAAAACATAAGCAAAGCTGTTGAAATAATTTTTAATAAAAGAAATTTACTTTTTTATCAAATATATTATTATCCTTCAAATCTACATGTGCTGTGTTTTTCCTATTCCATCAGGTAAGTAGGATAAAGTGTAATACAATTACCAAAGCAACAATGATATAAAATGGCATAGAACGCGCTAGTCGATAAAATGGTATAACATTTTATTTTCCGTTGATGCGTGTGATAGGTAAGGATTCCGATTAAAAATTTATGTGTAAATGTAATCTTTTCAATTATTAAAAAAATAAAAATATTTATATTCCAAAAGACCTTTCAAAAGTCAATACTTAATACTCAAGATATTTATTTTAAAAATAAAATGTAAAGCTACAGAATATTATTTAAAACTTTAAAATGCATTTAATTTGAAATAATCTGTTCCATTTCTATATTATATTATAAAATTCCTATTGCATCTAAACGTCCTTTTTAATGCATATTAATGATGCCCGTATATCTCCTGCCCTTCATACAGGCTTGAGAATTAAATATTATGAAGCCTTATTTAATTTTTTATTTAACATGTGTTATTTTACACACTCGACTCTACAAATGACAATTTTTTTAAATTTTATTTTATTATAGTCAAGTTTTTTTTACATTTTATTGTAGTTGATAGACCTACATTTGTTACCTTCAACGTATTTTGAAGAATAATAAGTTTATTTAACCAAAATATGCAAAGTTTTCAAAGTAAAACACTTTTCCAGTTTACCTATATTTGTATTTTACGTACAATTTTGTAATAAATTAATGAATTATTTTGAATAAATGCTTAGTAGCATGCATACTACGGCTGTTATACATAAAAACTTATTTTAAAAATAGAATAGTTAGGGCGATTAATTTTTCCGTTTTGTAATTATTGTTTGTTCTTTTTTTATAATCTACCATTAAATTTGTACATAATATGTAATGCACATATCTTTTGTGGTCATAATTTTTTTAATTACTAAAAGTTTAATTCTGTAAATTTATGCATTATGTTGAAATGGCCATTCGCACTATAGCCAGTAAATTCTATAATATCTAAAAACAAGTTTTAGGGATATTTGAACGTCATTAATTATCATGGATTATGGATGGAAGTTAAAACTGGGGTGAGAATTACCAAAAATCCCTTATGCGTGCTTTAAAATGTTTTTCGAAAACGTGCTGCGCGCGGTATCCCTCTCCACAGTATTCGTACGTTGCTTGTGAATGAATGTTGGATTAGAGAGGCAAATTTTAAAATTAGAGTATGTAAACACTTTATTTTAACATAAGTTTTAAATGATTTTCTTGTAAAACATTAAGTTTGCGTTTTACAGTACGCGTTGTGTGAAAATATTAAAATATTGAATGTGGCACTAAAACCAATTATGGACTGGTCGTTAATTTTGTTATTAATATTATGGAAAATTATTTGTGGTAAGAAAAAAAAAACTACTTTATGACTAGAATTTATTTTAAAACTGAATTACTCGATTTCATTTGATTTATTTTTTGATATAATAAATTAATCTTGGAAGAATAATTTTAATTATTAACTATTAGAATGAAATGAGTATTGTTATTTGTTAATTATGTACTTTATAGAATAATATGGGCAATATAAGCGACTATTTACGATAAAAACTCGTAATACTTTTCTTTCATATTCATGGTATATGTAAATAAGGGTTGAATTTGTAGTTCAACGTTGCGTATTGGATCCTGACGAAGAACTTGATGTGAATTCTTGAACTTGATATGAGAGTGAAATGATAGTTGGTATTGGCCGAAAACAATATTTTCGTCAAATGTTCTTATCCCCCAAGTACCAAACATGCAGCTCTTAAGTATTACTTAACGGTTGGCATATTGTGTGAAAGTATTCCAAAAGTACATTTATCAAAACTTGAAATTAATTACCCACCGGACGACTGTTTGAGGAGATCCATTTCAAAACTTGCTTTATTCACTTTCTTGCAAACCGAATATTACTGGATTCCTCTCTTCAAGCTTTATTATTGAAAAACTGTTTGCCGTGCTTAAAGTTCTTTTTTCTTTGGAACTGACATTCCAAGAATATTTTTTTTCAGTGAGAGCCTTTATCAGTACCTATCACAAGTTTTAGTCACAAAATTCAACCTTATGATAAGTTCAAGTCTTAACTAACCAGCTTCAGATAAGCTATTAAAAATTTCTATAATTAGTTTATCATATGTTTTTCAAAATTTCGTAAAACGGATAAGGCAAATTTTTGAATGGATCTCATCATTTATAAGTTTGAACGATAAAAATAATTAAGAAAACATAAAAATGTTGTAAATATATAGGTTATGCGGTAGACGGGTAGATCATAAAAATCAAAATTGCACCAAAAATCCGAACAAAGCTTCTATTGATTTAAACTTTATTGGGTCAGTACAAAGGTACAAATAAATTTCCCTCTTCTCCGACTTGTTTGCATCTTTCCACAGCTTCACAAAGGCGCCAATAAATGGTTTATTGTTAATAACTTCTCTTTTTGTTTAAAATTTTTGCAGTTCTTGCACTACTCACCTTACAATTCCTAGGTCTTGTAAACCACGGTAACCGGACAGAACAGAACATGAAAGAACATAACATGAAAAAACAGAACATGAAAGAACAGAAAATGAAAAAACAGAACACTGAAATAAAATAACATTGATAATAGAGAACTTTGAAAAATGAGAAGAAAAACTTTTTTACACCAAATAATGTATTCCTAGTTTAAGGTCTGGCTTCAGTATAAATTCAAGAATTAACCAATAGAAGACGTCTATTAGCACAAATGTCATCGCAATGAAATTTTTCTATTAGTTAATTATTATTAAAAATATAGTTAACATAAGGTTGGAAAATGTGAATATTCAAATAGTCAAACTTTCAGTGCTGGCTGAAACTGGCAAGTTTCGATGCACATTAAAAATGCGTTTTACTAATTACTATTGGTCAAATTAATGTAAACTTAGGTCCAGTTTTTCAATTGCGGGTTAAACAAAATTCGATAGTTAACCGGCGTTTATGCCTACCCTGATTGGTCAGATGTCTAAGTTAACCATTGAATTTGGATTAACTTACGATTGAAAATCTGGGCGTTAGTGTGCATTGTTTCTCTTGTACCAACTTGAAAAAAATACCTAACAAACGTATATATAAGTAGTGTCCGCGGAAAATTTAAGGAAAAACAAAAACCCAAAACATTAATAAATTATTAGAAGTGCAAGTGCGATGCACAAACTGGTCGCCCAGAAGTAAGAAAGAATCGTAAACCACAATTGCTGTGCAGTTTACCTTCGTTTTAATAGCAGTTTTTTGTCTAAACAGCATAAAAATTAAAGTGCACGGAATATTTCACAAAATTCATCTTTTCGTAACTAGGTACTCACAATTCCAACCTCTAAGTGTGTGTGGTTAGGGTATGAAAAGAAATAGTATCAATCACACAGGTTGAACAGCACAACCTAATATCATGAGATTTGGCATAAATGTACATTATAACTAAACTTAGATGCTAGCTGAAAATAATGAAAATAAATACAAAATAAAAAAAGTTCAAATATCAATTACTTTTACCATCATTATTTTACTGTTTTATTCAATTTGTTTGACATAATTTAAATAATCAGTTTTATGTCGATGATTTCGGAAGACATAAAATAATTTTTATTCGGCTACTACGACAATAAAACCGCACCTGTGAAGTGTGCAATTTTAAGTGAGTAAATGGGTATCACAATTCCAACCTCTATTGATGGTGAAACATTTTTCATTTTTTGAGTCGATGAGCAAAATTCATTTTATTGATGAATAAAATAATTCTTAACTCCAATGAATTTTTCATTAATAATAATTAACAATTTATATACGTCCGACACGTCGTATGTGTCGCAAGCGTGGCCCTGTTAGTTATAGATATCAAAAATTAAATATTTTTTAGGTGTAATAACTAAAACCTAAAACCTATGATAATAACACGATAATAATAATATGTAATTTTAAGGTAGTTCAGAAAATAATTTAAAGTTATGTAACTTTAAAGTTATTTTTTATTAAAAGAACTTTTAATTGCCAAAGAAATAGGTACTTATACTATTATTACATATTATTTACATTTAAATATTGTTTCTGCATTTATTCTAATTCGTCATTACAAAACAATTCCGAAGTAATTAATTTTTTGTAAAACATTAACTTTGTTTTATAGTGCAAGAAATTGTTTTTTTCAGTAGTAAAGCGAATCAGCGAGTAAATTAATATTATGATTATTGTTTGTCATAACTAAACTCATTTTATGAACACTCTATATTTAATTATAAATTTGGATTTATTTAATCTTATGGTGAGTTTATTCATGCATTTAATGTAGCGTAAGGATTTTCGGTTGGTGGTTGGGTCTCGCCTTAACCCACCAGTAAAATACGGACATTAGATTAAATTAACCCTTTAATGTACATACACGGGTATGACTTACTCACAAATTTATACCCGTTTGTCTGGATTACGGACGACCCAAAAATCTAATATTTATGTATTGAAATTCTAAATTTTCGCTTTAAAAAAGTCTGATAATTTTTTAACCTAAAATTCGAAATGAATGTGTGCATTACGGGGTTAATGCTTGCATTAACAAATTTACGCATGAACATAAATGATTTAAATTTAAATCCTGATTGTAAATTCTTAACCGTCCTTTACATTGAAGAGTTTGTCATACGGAAAGACTCAAATCTAAATTCGCAAGCCAAACTCATAACAAAATCTTAAAGACACTTTACATTATATGATTTCTCTTATGATTTATCATAGGAGATAGGTTAAATCATATAATGTCGGTTTATGCAGGTACGTTAACGCGTCGCGCCATTCGGTCAACTTGAAGGTATCGTTGCAATCATGTAGGGAAATTCTACTCAAGAAGACATACTTTTTGTATGTAGTCAATATTTTAAAATTTAAAACAAATTGATATATAATAATACCACACACACTTGTATCTAACCTTGTGAGCAAAAACATAAGTGAATGCTCTACTGTCTACACACAAAAATAAAAAAGTTCAAAAACTACGTCAAGGTCACTAAGGTAAAATGATACTTCAGTCTAAGATGAAGAAATGTAAATATTAACTGTAACTTTTTAGCTAATTTTTTCTAACCAGGGCACAACTCGCACATGAATTTCTTGATTTTTGAGAAAATTCCAACAAACAATATACCTCGCGATAGCTACTTCACGACGTTTTTTCATTTTATCGCACCATTTCCGAGATATAGATGACAATATAATAATGACAATAACTTTTGCATATTACTGAGTCTTGTTTAAGTTCAAAATAAAATTTGCATCAAGAAATGCCTAAAAAGCTTTGCAGCGAAATTGATTTTTATATGACGAAAAAGACTTCAAAATGTACAATTAACATTGTTAACATAGGAGTGTACGAATACTTTCTGGAGCCACTGTATACCTATCTTATGTTCCCCGTGCCTTGACTTGCTTATCAAATCATTGCAATATACAGATATACTTTAATATTATAAGATGTTGCACGCTTCGGTTAATATTGGTGCAATATTTGTTACTAATATTGCGGCAATATGGGAAACTAATATTTTTCCATAAAAAGTCCAATTATGTTTTCAAGTTATATTAATGACCTTGTTTTATTATTAAAATGCTTATATCATTTGTATGCTGATGATTTACAAATATACAAATCTGGACCAATCGCAAAGATCAATGAGATTATTAATGACATTAATAATGATATTCAAGAAATTTTTAAATGGTGCGAAGCTATAACTCTTTATTTTTAAATGCATCGAAATCGCAGTCAATTATTTTTCATTCATCGACTTTACCTGTTAATCTTTCAAAAATTTCAATTAATGGAGAGGAACTGCCATTTTTAAATAAAGTAAAAAATTTAGGACTACTTATGAGTGAAAATTTGTCATGGAGAGATCAGGTGAACTCGATTACTCGGAAAACTTTTGGTACTTTAAAAGCAATGAAGCCTTATTCGAAATTCCTTTCGTTGGAACTGCGCAAACGGTTAGTTCTAACGATTATTGTTCCGCATTTTACTTATTGCGATATAGTGTTTTATCCCTCACTTACATCAATAGAGTTTGATCGTTTGAGAGTTACTTTTAATGCTTGCGTTAGATTTGTTTTTAACTTAAGTCCGAGAGATCATGTCAATAACAGGGTGTCAGAAGTATTGGGCTTGAATTTGTCTGGGTTTTTTAAGCTACATTCACTCCAATTCATTTTTAAGCTTATACACTTTTCAATGCTTCAATACCTTAGGGATTTTTTAGTAAAGAGCCAGTCTCATCGAACTAATACATTAATAGTTCCGTATGTACGTAATTCCTGGATTCACAAAAGTTGCTTTAAATCTTTAATTCTTTTATGGAATGGTCTTGACCCTCTAGACCGGTCTCCTCAAAGTCTCAACAAGTTCAAAATGAGTATGATGGAGCGCTTTGGAGCATCGAATTAGAAATGTAACAGAAATTCTTTTATTTTGCGGTATAAAACAGCTCTTTTATTATTAACATTCTAAATTATTATATTTTAGTTTTAAGATCTTTTATTACTTTTCTAATCTAATCTAATCGTGCAGCTCTACAACCCTGGGTGGGTCTTGGCTGACTTTTTATTACTTTTAAATATCCTAATTTTTATCATTCTGTAGTCCTAACTATTTGTATAGTTATAAGTTTCATACTTTTAGGACTTATTATAATTTACAATAAAATTGAATTGAATTGAATAATAATGACTATCCAAGCTATAGTACGGTGAAAACATTAGTGATATTTTACCATACTTACAGTATATTATATTGAAACAATGTGTATTATTTATATTTACTCTCTTTTGACTGTAAATATATTTACTTCTTTCTTTTTTCTATTTTTGTGATTTGGCCGTTAAAATTACTTATACTCTGTTATCAAGGCTTAGAGTATCCTCTTTTCTCAATTTTACAATAATGAAGTTTTAGAGAATTTTATTTTTTGCATTGCAATATCTAATTAAATTCAGTCCAAAATTTTTGTAAAATGGGATTAGTGTATTAGATTGAATTTGCAAAATAATTTAATGATTCAACAACCAATTTTGCACTTTTATAGATATTTTTGATTAAGTTGGTGCATCTTCTAATCATGAAAGATTGATTTACATATATTTAGCTTACTTCTATGTTATATTTAATAATTATGCAATGTTACTTGAAAATTTTAACGTTAATTAATTAAGGAACTTGCTTGCAAAATAAAATATGAATGGTGACATTAATATAGAATAATTTTTGGCACACTATCAACTATATATTATGAATGAACTTATGAGAACAGATGTTCTACCTTCTTGCCATAGCTTCTTGCTATAAATGAAAATAGCAAGTTGAAACTAACCACTAAATGAATGTCAGCGTAAACGAAATAATCTTTCAGTCAGCGGAAATTTTACGAAATAATTTATCGTTAGGGGCCTAAATATAATTCAGTTAATTATATTGTAAAAAATATATAACCATCATCTGCACGTGGGAACTTATAATTAGCAATCCGAAACCAAATTAAAATATACAATTATGCATGATTTAATAGTAGATACTAGAGAGTAACATACATATAATAGTTATCAACAGATCCTTAATTTTAACGCCTTAAAAATTTAATAGCAACTATATTTATGCATATTATACAAGAAGCAAATTAAAATCAACTGAAAAACTAATCATAACTCATAAGTTGTAATCAATTGCTTTGGAATTCGTAATAATAGGAGTAGGTAGTGCAAATTCAAGAATCTTGAGTAGGTACAATAATAATTTATATGGATATGATTTGATTGAATATCAATATTTTTTATAAATATGAATATGTTTTGAATATATGTATTTTTATGAATTTTCAGGACTGCAAGGTACAAGTACTATAATATCCTTACTATCCCATTTCATTTAAAAATGAAATTTTTCAACTATTCATTTTCACTTTTTATTTACAGAGAAGAAAAATATAGACCCCAATATTTTGTGACATATTTTTATCTATAAATACGATGAAAAATCATATTTAACAGAATATTTATGTGCTAATTATATCAAAAAAATTTATATCTCAAAAATTAATGGCGTTAATAAATAATTTTTAAATTCTTACAAATGTTTCAAAATTTTTAATATTTCTGAATTATTTGCCTGGTGAAATAATGTCAAGTGGTTCAGTCACCTTCGCACGTCGCTTTGGCAAAGTTTGATTATAGACCGGATGTTAAACATATATCATAAATAGAAGAGTTTTATAATTAATGACAGTGTAGCTTAATTTTATTTTACGAGCTTTAAATGGCATAAATAGGTATTACTTTTTGACCTATACAGCATACACCTCACTAGTATAGTTTAACAATATCAAGTTGCACCCTTTATATATAAAGGTTTTTTTCTTTTGTATATTTTATAACCAAATTCAGGCACAATTTTTACTTCTCCGCTCTTTTGTTTAATTTTTAATAACTGGGTAGATAACATATTGCGCCCTCGTAACTGTTTTTAGTACGTTTCACGCGACGCGAACGTTTCAACACAAGCACGTTTTGGAGACGGTTTTGCTAAAAAAATTAACTTTTAACGAGCCGTTAAATTTAACGGATGATTCTTATTGAATTGCTTGTACTTGTACCAAGGGATAATTTTCATTGTTTTGTTAAATTTAACGACCTGTTAAAAGTTTTACGGAAGTTTGTAAATAAAGGTATTAATCATAAGGTAAGAACAAACCGGGCAACAAAATGTTGGCAACATGTTGAGTTGATATTGGTGGTGTCAACATGTATCCCGGTAACTAGCAACTAGTTGATAGATACTAGTCAACAGCGGCGACATGACATCAAGAAATTTGTTGCATGTTGCTTGTATCCATGTTTTCCATTTCACATGGAAAACATTGCTCAGTCTATACGGTGTTGTCAACAAGTAGTGTCGCTAGAGAGAGTTTTCATCACAATCTACATCTAGTAGGTACGTTATTTGAGCACAGCAGCAGCAGCAGTCTTCAGTTCCATTGTTACTTCAAAACCGAGTTTGGTTTGGATACGCAAGTGGTTTTGGTTTAGACGCGCAACACTGTTGAAAACATGTATTATGCGGATACAAGTTGCTGTGTCCAACAAATATGTTGCCAACATCCATCAACATGTTACCAACATTTTGTTGCCCGGTTTGTTCTTACCTTAATATAAAATTAAATAACTATCAATTGTGAACATAATTATTTGTTGGCATTATAATGCTGTCGCCGGCGTTAAAGTCTTTGGGATAATTATCTTTCGGTGTATTTGTTATCGATGTATTTAATTACATGGTACCAGAGAAAAGTGTTGTGCATTATCGTAATCTTAATTTGATTGTCTTAATTACTCATTGGGCCATCGGTACAAGAAAGAACATCTTATTTTGTCTTTTCTCTACCGATAACAGTTTAACTGTGGAAAAAAAAATGTTTTATATGTATTATACCCGTCCCAAGATCACCATGCCATGATCATTTGCCATGATTCTGGCAAAGACTCAAGTATTGTTTCTCCCTCGCGGTGATGTTACTCTCGAAGCTAGAAAGACAAGATCTGGAATCACACGCACTCTTTTGAGAATATTCCGGTGTCGCACCGCTTGCGTCGCAACGTCACGTCGGTCGTAACGAACGGCTTCGCTCGTAGCTCTTGGCATTTTTTACCGTAATTTTCATCGATCGCTTCAATATACCGAGAAATTGCCTTAAAATTTCTGGCTTTTCAAAATTATTACCATCTGTCAGATATTGATAGCAATTAATTGAAGCGATAAGAAAATCAAAAGTTTTGCACAAAAATACAACATTTTCAGCATTCCTGCAAGTACTTGAGTTTCATTATTTCCTTAATCACGAATCTATAGATCATGTTAATTTCTAATTTAATTTAATGTAGGTAAATACATAAATGATTATTATAGACTATTATTATTTATTATGGTGTTTACGGTGTGTACCTACCTATTATATAAACATGAAAAGTACAAATAATGTAAGATAAAAGATAGTGAACATTAAATAGTACTTTTTTTATAAACCTAGTTTTTAAATTTTAATGGCCGCTTCATCATTTTATAGAACCCATGTGTTTTCTATCCAACCCCTGTTTGCCGGTTTTTAGTTTAATTTATGATTTTTATAATTAATGTGACATTTAAACAAAATACTTGATCTAGGAAAGATAATTTATATAGAAAAAAATTTAACAAAAAATTATACAGATTTAAACGGATGCATCAAATAAATCTATTTTATGTCCGACTGTATGATAATAACATCATTGCAATATCACTTAGCGACCATAAGATAACATTTTATGGTACTAGGCCGTTTTGCTTTATTTATAAAGTAAAACGGCCGCCTGTCAATGTCAATGAATTAAACGTCAAGGTTAATATTTTATTTTATTTAATTGAATTTAAAAACTATTACATTAATTATTACTTTGATTATAATAGATTACAAAAGTTAGCTTTTGAAGCAATTTCAACGATTTCTTCCATTTTTTCACATAATTTTAAACCAAATTAATAAACAACTTATGTAAACCAGGAGCAATAGAAAAAGCACTCTTCGAAATTATACAATTTTTATTACCTAAATGTCAAAGTGGAAAAATGTAAAAGAAAATCTTCTACGGTGCAGTCGAACATAAAGCTATGTATGTCATTTGCACATAATTAGGCTTTTTGGACTCAGCCAATTTATTGGCCTCGCTCGCAAGCTCGCTCTGCCATTAACTAGGCTTCGTCCGATAAAGACCTAAATTATGTACTCATGACATAAATAGCTATTTTAATTTTGTTCACAAATTTACAAGCACATTCGCTCCATAGACGGGGATAGGGGATAACTTGATAACTACTATTTATCTGTGATGTACCTATTAAATTTTGACTCAATCTTTTTGTTTTTATTTACATTATTTAATAAAAAAAAAGTAAATTAAAAAAGCACATCATCACTTAGTGACGGGATTAATACAAAAAAAATTAGAAAATGAAAAAGTTTCAATATTTTTGTCATTATCTTTTTCAGCTATGTTCTAGTTCTTAATTTGTCGCACAAAATGGTAAAAAAAAATATTTAAAAATTTTTTTTAATAACTCTCTGCTTTGGTATATGTAGGTTATTGGTGGAAATTTTAAAAGAAAAAAATAATTACGAATATAGAAATTCCGCGCAAGATAAAATTAATCGCTTATTAGGTAATTGGTATGGCGAGTGTATTCGCAAATAGTCAACACGATTCGAATCGCTATCGATAATCATATTTTCTTGATTTTGTAATCGATTTTTTTTATGAAATAAATATTACTATTATATTATTATGGTTTTCAAAAATATAACTACTAGAAAATAGAATAAATTAAATAATATACTAAATATTTCTTTTTACTTAAAGAATTTGAAATCTTTTTACTTTCAGTAACATATGGATTGAAAGATGTAGAAGTGAAAATACCACAAGCTGTTTCTGTTGGAGATACGGTTTTCCTACAATGTCGCTTCAATTTGGAAGGTGAGCCTCTTTACACTGTAAAATGGTATAAAGGCCAAAAAGAATTTTATCGTTTCATACCAAAAGAATTTCCAAACACACAAGTTTTTCCTCTTCCTGGAGTAAAAGTAGATGTAAGAAATTAATAGCTTTTTTATTATTTTATATTATTTATAAATTTATTCTTATTTCTAATTTTATAAATAGGCAAAATCAATCAATTACCTATAAATTTTTAGTTTGTTGGAAAAAGCAAAACAGTTAAATCATAATAATAATTATTAATATTTATAGCTTCGAATAAGTAATCTAACAGATCTATGTAAAATAACCTTGAGCATGAAATATGAAATTTTTTAAATTCAAGCAATATAACTTTTATTACAGCTTTATAGATCAACTCCTAATCAAGTTGTTCTTCTAAATGTACAGCCTGAAGTAACAGGCAAATATCGATGTGAAATTTCTACAGACGCGCCAAATTTTTATACAATAATAAAAACTGGATATATGTTTGTAATTGGTAAGCATATTTTAAAAAAATTATATTTTTATATAGGTAATTAGTTTTACAATTTAACTGATGTGAGTCATAAATGTAGAAGTTTACAACCACTGTTTGAAATTTATTCCTTGCACAGAATATTTAATTTATTTAAAAAATTCGAAATTAAAAATTTAATATCTTAATTTATTAATAATTAATTATTATCATAATAATATGATTTACTTAATTTGTTGTTTTTAAAGATATTTTTTAACAGATATACCGAAAGAAACTCCATACATCAAAATTGAAGGAGACTCTCGGGAAATTGGCTACTCGTTAAAAGCACACTGCATTTCTCCACCTACATATCCTGCAGTAAATCTTACTTGGTACGTCAATCAAAAGAAAGTAAGTAATAAAATTTTATAATAAATTGGCTATAAATAATTTCGATTACTTTAACTTCGATTCTTCGATCTGAACTGAAGTTGTACTACATACATGATACAGGATTTCGTATGGGGAAAGAGCAATTTCTGTTCAATTTACTTATCTTCTAGAAAATTTGTTATAAACACAAAAAATTGATGAAGAACTTCGGTTTTTTCATGATTCAGGGAGCAACGATTTGAAAATTGTATTTGCTATTAAATTTAGTTGCACAACTTTTTCCGAAAAAGTTTCAATTCACTATTAATCCAAACAATGGTGCTCAAAGCCGAAGTTAACCCTGTGTTAACTCTAATCCGAGAGTTAGCGATCCTAAGTAATTTTGATAAGTTACCGCCAGAACCTAAGATTTTCTTCGATGAAATTTTCTCGAGTTTTTCTTTTTTTAGTTGCCCAAGTTAGATATCTCGTAGTTTTAAGATCGAGAGCAAGTGCAGTCTTTTTTTTTAATTTTAATTGACTTAAAATTTAAAAGCTAAAAGTTAAAATTTTGTCGAATTACGCGCTGTACTACCATATTACGCATATTAATAATACGTGAGCCACAACAGTGACTATGTCGTCCATTAATGTATCTTATAATATTTATATTTTTATTTTAGTTTTGATTCTAACAATACAAGCTAATATGAATTATTTTTTAGGTAAATGCAAGCTCTTCCATTTATATATACGAATCTAACAATACTAGAAATGGTCAAATGCCCAAAACAATTATATCCAAATCAGAAATTGAAATTGATGAAAGAATTTTTAATAATGGTTTTGCACATCTACATTGTGTCGCAAAACTTTTTGACTTGTATTGTTCGGAAGCAGATATCATTTTAGAGCAGGGCAAACCTCACCATAAATTACCATCAATATTTGGAAATTGTAATATATTTTCAGGTATGTTTACAATAAACTTTAATTGTGCAATTTTGCAGTATCTTAAATTATTAAATTAAATGTATTAACGCATTGTATTGTTTCAGGATCTACAAACAATCCACATCCATATTTAAGTATTATTATTATAAATATTTTCTTTTTATTGTACACTTTTCATTACCTGTGATAGATTAGATAATAAAATTTTTATAAATAAAGCTAGGCATTCAAAATATAAATACTTTAAAACTGGATCATAATTTTTTCCAAAAGGTGGATTTTTAGAGAAGTAGATAAATGGTTTTTTCCCACAAAACGACATTTTCTTCACATGCCATTTTCAACCTAATTTCCAAATTTAGAAGCTTAACTATTTTTATCGGAAAACATAACGAAAGCGATGCTTTCCGAGTGTCCACCCGGCAGCTAAAACGAAGCATTCCTAGTCAGCTCACAAATCGACTAATAATGTAAAATCGACCATTAATGTGTTTTTATTAATGGTCGATTCTGTTACTTCTGCAAGTCAATTTTTTACCCCCAGTAAAAAATGATTAGGGGGTAAAATTTCACTAGGGAATTTTTATCGGGGGGTAAAAAAGCTCAAAATATTCTTAGTGAATTTTTACCCCCTTAAGAAATTTTATAGGTAAATAAGAATTTTTATATCTGTTTATGTATCAAATTCCATAATATTTTACTGCAAAATGCTAAAATATCTTCCTCAGATATTGGAAGAATTAAATAGGATAATTTAAAAGTTTAACACAAAATTTATTTAAAACTTACATTTTCTTATACACTTTTTTTTACCGAAACTACTACTTCAAAATTATTTGAATTTTTATGGTTCAAATATATTGCCAGATTTTTGTAACTATTTTTTTGTTCATCGAAAAGGTGCAATAAACTTGGAAACCTTAGGCATGCAGGATTTTTTGACATTTGAGTAAACGAATATACATACATACATCGGCTCCTATGAGTGCTGCAGTGAAAAGCATCTCAACATATGTATCCCAAATTGCATTTTCGTCATATTCATGTAATTCTTAACACCAGAAAACAGATCAACTTCTTATTTTCCAGTTTTCATAAATTCGGTAATTAGCTTTCGTACTTCCTTGTGCTGATCTTCACTTCCGGTAATGCATAAAAGATATGCATCTAAAAAATGTCAGTTATCGTCTGCCTTGACGTCTATAACTGTGTGAGGCGAATAGAGCAACCTATTTTTTGTTTTCGCAAAGTCGGAATTCTTATCAAATGAAAGTCCAAGCTTCTCACAAAGTCGTTTTTGCCAAATGTTATTTATGGGACAGAAACGAAATTTTGATTTTTCTGTTATGCAATTAATTTCTTCAACAGATGATTCATGTTCTTCATTTTCGCCATTTTTTTCTTGAGATCCGTTGTCGTGGTAATGTTTTAAATTACTGACAGGATACCCCTTTTTCAAAGATATTCGCACTTTCGACCGTAAAATGCAGTTGCCATTGCTCAGAATTTTCTCTATGGCGTACGGTCCTTGTATAGGGTGCTTTTGTCCTACCACCTTTGCGATCATCTCGTCTGGAATTTCGTACCAGTAGCGATTCTCCAACTTTAAATTTCACTGCATTTGCACGACGCTTATCATAAAAAGTTTTTTACTTTTCTTGATTTTCTTTTATAATAATACCAATATATAGTACAATACCACCCCGCCGGCCGCTCTGGGGCCCCCATTCCTCCACTGCGATTTTTTGAAATGTGGGAGGTTTCCCCGCTCCACATGTATTACTATTACTTTTACTATTTAAATAATAAATTATCCTATTTTATTTATTTTTATTCTTCCAAAATCTGAGGAAGATATTTTAGCATCTCAGAATAAAATATAATCGAATTTGATACATAAATACTAATAAAAATTCTGATTTACCTATAAAATTTATTAAGGGGGTAAAAATTCACTGACATTATTTTGAACTTTTTACCCCCCGGTAAAAATTCTCTAGGGAAATTTTACCTCCAGTAAAAAATGATTAGGGGGTAAAATTTTACTGGGGTAAATATTCCCGGTTACACCGGTCCCTTGACCGTCGCTATAACCGGATTCTACTGAATAGAAAAAATTTTTCCTAAAATTATATTGGTGCTTTACCCTGCATATCTAAATTGCAGTTTTTATTATTTTTAATAAAAAATCCCTTTGTAACATTTTAGAACTTATGAATCTCCTTTTAGCATAAATCTATATATATAAAAATGAATCCTCTTTTTTTGTTCGCGCATCACTTCAAAACGGCTGGACCGATTGGGCTAATTTTTTGGTGAGTTGTTGTCTACATCTCCAACAAGGTTTATGTGCAAAAAAAAGTTCAAAATTCGCGAAACAAATGCAAAATTTTACATTTAAGAGTTTATTTGATTATCACCCTATAGAATTAAGCTTAAGAGCAGCTTAAGAATTAAGCCACCTATTGTGGTTAAAAACTTTTCATTCACCCATTGAGTGGTCGTTAGAGGGCGTTATCTAAATACATCACAAATTATGTTTTTACCGAATTTTGAGATAAACCAGTTCATCAACTCCAAAAGTATCATATACAGTATCAATTGAGCAGTGACAGTGATCTGACGTGTTTTTTGTATTCGTACAAAAACTGCTGAATTTCACTCGAGCGACAGGGTCAAGTGCGTTTTGACGCAAGAGTTTTTTAAAATTACAGAAGATATTACCCCAAAATTCATAATTCCTACAAACGTGGCTACAGAACCTAATGATAAATTCCACAACAGACTAGCGCTGCGCGTAAGCAGATTACACGTAAGCAAAAAAGTCAGTCTGAAAGCCAAGACCAAAAGCAAAGATAAGTGTTATTTCCTCCCAGTTACAGTTCCCTCCCCCAGTGAAAAAGACACTCAGACAATTTCCAAGTTAGTAATAAATAGTGACAGTGACAGATTAATTAATTTGACATTAAATTCAAAAATGGACATCACAGAAAATCAAGCAAATGTGCCAACTTTTAACAGCTTTGGCATTCTGATTAATGCCCCCGAGCGG
This sequence comes from Cantharis rufa, assembly GCA_947369205.1. Taxonomy (NCBI): domain Eukaryota; kingdom Metazoa; phylum Arthropoda; class Insecta; order Coleoptera; family Cantharidae; genus Cantharis; species Cantharis rufa. The sequence continues at coordinate 33,739,528 of OX376304.1, forward strand.
ATCGACCGAAATACCGCCAACTCGACCCCATGGACTACGGTGCAACGGACGCCCCTGCACAAATCTACCACAAACGAACCCAAATCGAAGACATCCAGACCTCCCCCGGTCATTTTAACCACCCCAATTGGCCAAGCACATACCTTCCTGGCCAAGCTCAAGCCATTGGTCAAGGGAAAAATTCTAATACAATACGTCCGGGGTCAAACCTGGATTTACACCGATACAGCCGAAGACCACCGGGCAGTAAAAACGAGTGTGTTTTCCGACAAAAACGTGCACGGGTACTCGTACCAGTTAAAAGAGGACAAACTAAATAAACTTATAATGAAAGGTTCCCCCTTTGTTGAAGAAGAAGAAGTTATACAGCAACTAATCGAAGAACACCAAATCGTGCCCAATGCAGTCACCAAACTCAAGAACAAGTTTGGTGACATAACTGGATCCTTCTTAATTGCCTTCTCCCCATCCACTCCAATGCAAAGTATCAAGAGGATCAGAAGCCTAGGACATGTCATTGTTCGTTTTGAGGAGTACTCGCGAAGAAATTCAAGAACGCAATGTTACAAGTGCCAGAGCTTCGGCCATGGCTCTTCAAACTGTTTCATGAAACCTAGGTGCGTCAAGTGCCTAGAATCCCACCTCACCCAAGATTGTTCTAGGAAGACACAAGATGCTGCAGTAAAATGCTGCAATTGTGGCGAAAATCATCCCACCAACTACCAAAGCTGCAAAACTTATCTGGAGTACGTCAACCGGGTAAGTGCTAAAACTCAGCGCCTTAGCCAGCAACCACAACCGTCGCAACGCAAATCAGCGTGGTCCAACGACAATTACGGCAGCGTCATCAACCAACCTGCAACTCTCGACAACAACAATTACCCGCAACTGCCACAACCAACTCAGCAAATGCGTAACTTTTCCCCTCCAGCTAACCTAAGACAAACCTACGATCAAAACGTTACTCAACTACGAGACCAAACCGACACGACTAACAACCCCGCCAACCTGACCACATTATTTAAAGAGTTAAGAGAACTTAACGAAACCATAAACATTCCTCTAATGATCCAAATCATTCGTGAAATGAAAGTCAGGTTGGCAGGAGTCACCGACGCATTCGAAAAAATACATATACTTAACGAAATTTCCACAAAATTTAATGTTTAATACGACAAAGACAAAACTTAAAATCATTTCATGGAATGCCAACGGACTGCGGACCAAGACAAACGAACTACAGATACTTATACAGGACAACAATCCCGACATCGTACTACTACAAGAGACCAAACTGAACAAACTTAACCCTACCAAGATTCCAAATTATACTGCCATAAATTCACCAAAAACGACGCACGGAGGACTACTGACTTACCACCGTAATACAATCGACCTGACCCCCCTGGACATAACAAACACCCAAGCGGAAACGCAAATCTTACAAACAGGCGACCTTACCATAATTAACTATTACCTACCCCCACGCGAAACACACGACACCGATAAACTGGACGAAATACTGCGACTCACTAACAAAGTGGTTATTGCAGGTGACATGAACTCAAAACATTTCACCTGGAATAACCCGACTTCGAACAGGGCGGGAAACGACCTTTACGACTACTGTACCACGACAGACACACAAATTACACACCCGGACAGCCCGACCCACCACGACTACGCCGGACGCACCCCTTCAACCATCGACTTAATCTTATCAAAAAACGTCAACGTAAGAAACATCGAAGCGCTAGACAAACTTTCTTCCGACCATCTACCTGTACAATTTGAACTGGCCACCCTAAAAATACCTTTCTACCCACCTAGATCGCTCAAAAAGACTAACTGGGAAAAACTAATCGAACAATTACGTGACATCAAAATTAATACGAAAATCGACACCAACGAAGACATTGACAATGCAATCTCGGACTTAACACTCAAGATCAATCTACTATTACACAACAACACAAAAGAAACGCCCCCACCCAAACGCAAACTCACACTTCCACACAATTTGATTGAAAAAATTAGACATAAAAACAAACTAAGAAAAATCTACCAACAACACAAATATCCAGCTTTAAAAGAACAAATTAACGCCATCACCAAAAACATCAACAAAGAAATTAACGACATTAAAAACAAAAATTGGACAGACACACTGGAAAACCTCAGGACAAAAGACATGAGAACACTTTGGCGCATCACTAAGGCGTTAAAAAACAAAAGCACACCAACAATTCCAGCACTACACACAACTAATGGAGTCAAAACCTGCAGCAAAGACAAAGCCAACGCAATGGGAAGCGCATATTTGGAGCATCACAACCTCACAAACAAAACAACAAATTCAAAAACGGAAAACACAGTCAAACACACAATTTCAAACTTCAACTCAACTACCTACCCCACCCCTCTCGAACAATTAACTTCACCACGAGAAATTCAACTAGCCATCCGAAAACTCAAAAATAAAGCTGCCGGAAACGACAACTTAGGAGCATCACTCATTAAAAAACTTCCGAAAAAAATCATCGTTCAAATTTATTACATCTTAAATGCTTGTCTTAGAAATCAATATTTTCCGAATGCTTGGAAACGTGCCACCATCATTCCTATTCTAAAACCTGGCAAATCCAAAAAACTTCCGACCAGCTACCGTCCTATTAGCCTCCTTCCCACCCTATCAAAAATTTTAGAAAAACTCATTCTCGGTCGCCTTCAGCAATTCATCAACGAACATAACACCATCATCCCTGAACAATTCGGGTTCAGGGCCCAACATAGCACAACTATGCAGCTTGCCAAACTCATACACAAAATCACCACCAACTACAACACAAACAAAACTACAACAGTCATGACGCTCGACCTCGAGAAAGCATTCGACACCATTTGGCACGACGGACTTATCCACAAATTAATAACGTACGGCATTCCTCCATACCTCATCAAAATTATTGCAAACTACCTGACTGACCGGACATTTCAAGTAAAAATTTTAAATATCCTTTCCGACCCGCTTCCCATCCCTGCCGGAGTACCGCAAGGCTCCATCCTTGCCCCGACGTTATTTTCACTCTACATTAACGACATACCGAAACATAAAGACACCGATATTTCACTTTTTGCCGACGATACGGCCGTAATAGCCGAATCAACCAAAAAAGACCAGACGATTGTTTACTTACAACGACATGTTGACCTCCTACAAACTTACTACGCAGACTGGAAATTAAAAGTTAACGAAGACAAAACTACACTGACAACTTTTGCATACAGACAAGACCCACTAAAGAAACAATTAAAATTCAACAACATCGACATTGCAAGGACAAAAATAGTAAAATATTTAGGCATACACCTCGACGAAAAACTGACATACACAAATCACCTACAATACACGACCAAAAAAGCTTCCAACGCACTTCATGCACTCTACCCCCTTATGACTTACAAAAACAAACTCGACTTAAAACTAAGACTGCTACTCTACAAGACCATGATACGACCAATTTTGCTTTACGGCTGCCCCGTTTGGAGCAATACATCTGACACAAACGTTAAACTAATCCAAAGAATTCAAAATAAAGCCTTACGAATAGCGACAGGACTACCCCGACGTACAGAAATTTACCTCATGCACGAAGAACTTAACATACCGACACTGAAAAACTTAATATACAATACTGCCTACAACTTCTTCCACTGGACAATTAAAAAAAACTCCTCGACTAAACACATTGCTCGACTGACCAACGAAACCGCGCCCTTCAGGATAAAACACAGACTACTGCATCACACAATCTTATAAATACAGACTACGGACATCATCATAACAAACAACTTCGCCCCTCTTCTACTTTTGTATATATTTTCGATCGTCTTTGAACTGATTGCTAGTTTTAAGTGTTAATTAATTTTAAGTTTGTTAAACCAATAATAAGGCTCAAGGCGCTGGGTTTTGCACTCATTTTACCCAGCAAAAACCATAATAAAGCAAAAGAAACAAATCAATCAACCACATTTATCCCGGTAAATGAAAATAGGAACGGGAACCACAATCATAAAAATTTTTCTATTCTTAGAATATGTACATAAATTAATAACAATAAAGAGTTTTCTAATCTAATCTAATAATCCAAAAGTATCGCTTCTCGGCTTGCCCGCATGCGGGTACAGTTTTTGAGAATGGATAGAGATTAGGAGCTTCCTCGACTGCTATCATGGCATTGCAGTACAGCTAGGACTTGCCCAACAATTTAAGTCTATCTATCTCAGGTTGAAAGCACCAATTCAACGAAAGGAGAAGAGGTATATATTCTATCGATAACTCCGTTTGGGCAGGACAACGTCTGCCGGGATCATGCATAAGATCATACTTCACAGGATCATTTTAGTAGTAAATCTTCACCTACTAAAAAATAATTACCAAACAATTTTTAGCAACCCTGTATTTGTAATTCTTTCTTAATCGATCTATTTAAGTGGTTTCCAACTGTTTAAGGTTTATGTGCAAAAAAAGTTCGAAATTCGCGATAAAATAGTTTAACATTACCGAGAACAAAGGGTTTATTGCTACTTAAGGATAGCTGATTAACATTAAAAGTTCTTAAAATTAGGTAGGTAGGTATTAGATACCAGGTATTAACTTAGGTACCATGTATTAAAGTAGGCACCAGTGGCGTAGATGTGAACATTACCAAACTTATTTAATAACGGATAGATGGCGCTACTCTATCTATGTACCTAGCAGAGTTATCGCCAGTGGTCATGATAAACCCATGTGTCTGTAAGAATGTATATAAAAAAAATTTAAGTGTAAAAGGCATTCATTGCGAAACATTCATTCCGTAAGTTGTTTGTTTGGACTTTGTTGTTTTTAGCTGGTTTGAACCAGCAATGGCTCTTTTCAGGACGCCAAATATTTCGAAAAGGGTTTGTTATAACAGTTACAACAGAGACCAATAGCTATTTCATTATTACTAAATTTAAATATATAAGTTTTATAGTGTATCTAATCCAAAAATGTTATCCAACGCATTTAAAGACGTTATTGAAGAGCCCCTGAAGAAGGTTTTAGGCTACGCACGCTATGAAGATGCTCAGACACAATTAGAATACTGTAGCATGGTACGAAATTCATTGCAAAAGTTACTAACAGACTTTGGTGATGACGATAAGTGTCGTCGTGCTGAATTGCAAATCGCAAAACGCAAAGTCGCAGCAAAGCGCATTAGAAAAAGAAATTTAGATAACAAAATGCGAGAAGAGCAGAAACGCAAAAAAGAATAAGTATAATAAATCAATAAGTCACAAGGCCAATCATTGGAAGTATGTGGCATACACCTGGAATTGCCATGTTTTTCTCATGGGCAGCTGTATGTAGCGTGTTCGAGAGTAGGAAAACCATCGGCACTACACGTCTTCTGTCCAAGCGAAAGGACCAAAAATATCGTTTACCACCAAGCGTTGCGATGAACGCACGTGGTAAGGTAAGTAGAAATATAGTAACTTTCCATTTACAGATTTACAAAACTTTTCATTTACAGATTCTAGGACAAATCCTCCATGGTGCACCTTTTTATTTTTTAAATAAAGAAATATTTTTACATACCTTACAACTTTTTTATTGTATTATATTTATTGTGGTTTTTTGGTTTATTCTGATGAACTTCTTTTTTACACGCCAGACAAAAAACAAAAAATGTCGTGTTAATAAAATCCTTTTATATAATCATTGTGACTACATTTCTAAATAAATGATTATTATTCAGAATCTGAGGCAGGACAACGTCTGCCGGGTCAGCTAGTACTAAATAAATACAATTATAATAATTAGGTACCTCCTCATCTTGTTTTCATGGTGAATTATAGTCTTTTATTTAATTTTTTAGCAAAACATATTATTTGCAAGAAATTTTTAAAAAAATTATTTAGAAGTTGAGAAAAATTTACATTTTTTATGTTTATTACTGTCCGGATTTCAAATTGAGTCACTGTAAATGAGTAATCAAAGAAAAAGTATGGTTTGTCAAGAATGTTTTATAAATAAATACAGTCAAATCACAAATAGGAAACAACGAAAATCATGTTTGTATTTTGAATAAGAAAAGATTTACTTTGAAAGAAAAGGAATTCTACCTATTAGCATAACAAAAGATATATGTAAATTCTGAATTAATATTATAAAAGCAAACACGATTTTTTGATGAATGTTCAATCACGTCCATATTTATTTATTCATTGAATTAAACGGATTATGATGATGATGATAACCATAAACGGATTATGGTTTAATTAAATAAAATTCACAATGAATATTGCTAATCTATGGTCCGACGTTTCGCCATCTCTCACGGCTTCTTCAGGACTCAAGATCTACAATATGTTCTTTAAACCGATTATATGCAAAATACATATTTGTTGTGCACGGAGTGATATCGAGATGCTTCAATATCTGGACGTATCACAGTCATGTGATTTTTTAATCATATTTTAATTAAAATAACTCCAATTAATGTGATTCGTCTGGATGCGGAAGCATTTAAACATAAACACGTGTCAAAAATACCGCATATTAATAACAAAAGTTTCTGATGTCGGCAGAAGTACGAATAAAATTAAGTTACAGCGCCTCAAGCTTAGAAGTGTTTTCAGGGAACGTGTTTTTTGTGAAGAAGTTTTTCGGCGTGAATATTTAATATTCATAATTTATTATATAAATATAGGTAACTATTAAAGATTTGTTCTAAAAAGAACACTGTTTTGTAGAAAATAAAGTTCAATAAAGTAACTTTTCCAACTGATTGTACTTGAGAAATAACTCGCTGTTCATTAGTTCATTCAAATTTTTATGAAATTCTAAGCTTGAATTTGCAAACAGAAATGCAAACCACTTAATTAAATTTGGATTGATCATATTCGAAATTATAAAAGTTTTACTCATAATGATCCTGCTTCAAGGTAGTCCCTCTACTACATTATTAATTAATACTTATTAGGATATCAGGTAATATTAACTGCCACTGTCAGTTTGAAACTTTCTATCTACTGTGATAAATTGATAATCAATTGTTTCGTTTAGAACTTCTCGGTACATAAGCGTCAGCATGTCTTGTCTAAATCAAACAACAAAATTTGCGCATCAGTTTGGTGAAATAATATTCTTTACCTGTTGAAACAAAACGACGTTGGTTGACCCAGAAACACCACTGATTAATTTTTAAGGTCCACTATTCTCGGTGAAAATAGGAAGAGACCAATCTTTACTTTTGTTGTTGTCATAATAATTATGTAAATCTGTTTACATTAAACCATCAATATGCTAAACAACAATACATAGGTAGGTAGTTATTGTTTAATGTATTGTTATTATAATGTATAGTAAATTTTTTATATCTAATACAATTATAAAACCAATTTAAATTAATTTCTTTCCATGTTAATTTATTATTATCAATTTTAATTACTACATAATATTACATATAATTATTATCATAATATATTAATTCTCTTCCTTACAAAATGAATTGTCTCATTCAATCTATTATTGCCCTAATACAAAACAGTATAAATTGATCACAGACTTTTAGAAAGAAATAATATTATTTGTTAGATTTTATCCAGTTACTTACATAAAAGATGCTCTAGTTTCTTTCAAAGCTATAATTCCTTTTCTGGCATTGCAAATATGATACAATAATAATAATCGATATAAAGAATGTTGGTTTTCATCTAGTTTATAGATGATTTTTTAAATTTTCATGACTGATTTTTACTTTATGGCACTTGAAAAACTGCAAAATTATTCAAAATCTGTGTACAAGTTATCAATTAATTTAAATTAAAATTTTGCCTTGGTTTTATTTCTATAAGCCTTTCTTTCCCTTAAAAGTATTCAAATATGACATTGAAATGCTAATTTCAATGAAATTCCTAATGAAAGGCATAGAATTCTTTTAAGGAAAAATAAAAATAAAGAATATTGAGTTTAAAATATTAATGTTAATAAAGAAAAAAATTTATTAAGCTACGAATAAGAAAAAAACTGTGCTTTCTGATCAATTTGCTACTTCATAAAACAAAATGTTTTACACCGATCAAGTTCATTATTTTGCAGTTTTTTTTTCATTAACATTTATCAAAAATTATGATAAAAAGTTAGAAAGCTCTTTAAAAATAGCTTTCTTTCTTCAGCACTCTCAATCGTTTGGAGAGTGCATGCAAATGGCAAATGCCATTTTGGTTTGCGAATTTTAATCTACGCTTGCTTCTAACAGTAAAACGGATTGGAATGCTAAAGAAACAAAACTATATTTTATGTAAAGGCCTCGCCACATAGCTTATGTTATGCTATGCCAATGTAAAACATAGAAGTAGAAGCATACGATTTTAATAGTGATGTCCACATTGCTATGCGAGTTGCCCTGCTATGTTTTGCATAACCATGGAATTGTTCGACTTCTATGTTTTTTTCTATGCTATACTAGCATAGCATGACATAGCACAGAAGTAGATCTCGTTCCTACTTTAATGTACAGTCGAATTGGCATTATTTTGACAATTTGACAAGTTTGACAATTATTATATTTTGAATTATTAATAAATATAAACGAAAATGTCGAAAAGTTTATTAGAAGGCGAAAAACTCATAAATTTAATACACTCGCATCCGTGTCTGTTTAACAAAGGTCTGTTTAACAGCACAACCTATGTGGACACTTGTATGTTAGATAATGCTATGTTAAAATTTTACATTGGCATAACATAACATAGCATGAGCTATGTGGTGAGGCCTTAAACCTAATTCCAATACATGTCATAGATTCAAATTTAGCGACGTCCATCAATTAGCACCACTACAAAAAATTAAATTGCAATTTATCATAAGCATTTATAATATGTAAAACAAGACTGTATATTAGCAATTTTTTCTGGTTTTCCCTGACTGAAATTGAAGACTTTCTCTGAATTTTCAAACCTTAGTAAATTTTTCGTAATTTACGTAAATAAAACGTAATTTTTATAGTTTACTTTGTTTTTTCAAGTTTCAAAAAATATTTCTTGACCTAAAGCCTTAATTTACCAGTTTTCCAGGTATTTCAGAATTTTCAGACAAGTAGGAACCTTATTGCAGTATTGCTTGTTCTGATGATAGTTTAGTATGTTGAACCCTTGTAGTTTCACAACGTCAAGTTATCAATGAGTGCGTGTATTGGAATAAGATTTACAAATATTATATTGTAAAATATATAGTAAAATTCATCAGGAACTACAGGTCTGAAATGTACTATTGCATTATTAAACTTTAAAATAAATAAATTATAATATGTAATTAACATTAAATACCTATTAAATAAAATGCATAATAATTAGCAATCAACAATAAGTATAATTACAATAAAATATAAAATGTATTACCTTTTCTATTATTAAATGAAATAAATATAGCTGCAATACTCAATTTGCCTAGAATTACATAGCACCGTTTTTCTACATCAACGTTTAAATTTTTTATTAAATTTTAGTTGATGTCATACATCTTCCATTTCACCTTTACAATGGGCACAGCAAGTTGCATGGTGAGAAGGATGTTGTAAATACATTTGGCCTCCGCCTAAGGAAATTGCAGCTCCGACCAAAGCATTATAAACAACGTCTGGTTTATTCACTAAGTTAATCGGATTTTTCAACACCTGAAATGTTTTATTACATTACTTGCATTCATAAAGATAATAAAATAATTTAAAAATATAATGGGGCAATTCTGGTCATTCTATAAAGCTTCAAGATTTAGTTAATTTAAACCAAGAATCCAAGATAACTTTATGACGACGATACTAATTTTTATTTCCCACTTTCTAGACTAGAGGAAGTTTGAAAAGTGGTGACAAAAATTGCCACACTTGTCATGCATCTTTTGGTTTACAATATAAAACTTACGTGTGTGGCATGAATTTCGGCAGGAGTGCTCTTTGGTAAATTATTAATATCTTCATTAAAAGAATTCCACTTATTACCACCTTCGACTAAATTATGCATTAATTTTTCACTCAAAATACTATTAGCCAGAGAAAGATCTAGTATATTGGCAGTTTTTAAGTTGACATCTATGTGATTATTTAATTGCTTAGATGTAAAGTTTAAAGAGCTAAAGGTTCTTGAACATTGAGTTTGTACTTTGGTTCGTTCATAAAGCAAATTGTTTATATTATCTTGCAGTTCCGAAACTTTATTTGTCAATGCCGATTTCCATTTGGCCAATTCTTCTATCATTAAACTGAAAAAAAAAAATATAGCATGTAAAATTTCAACTTAATTGATTAAAAAACTCACTAACCTAGATGCCAAAAATTTACTACGCCAAACTTCGCATTGCCCAGATAACCATTCGGTTTGTTCTTGATGACTTGTTAAATGATTTGCAGAACTAAGCAAAGCCCGAGCCAATTGCAATTTATCTTCTGTAAGGTGCTGAACCCTACTTTCCAAATCTTCACCAACAGCAGCTACTAATAAAGTCTTCAATTCACTGTTTACCTTTGAATATTTATTATTAAATTACAATTTAATATTTTCAAAAGAAAATCTAACCTGTGCTTGGAATTTTAAATTGTTTTCCAAATGTGCATTGGTTTCCCTTAGATTATTAATATCGGTTTCATATGCTCGCTTCTCTTCTTCCCATTGCTTTCTTGATATAAAAGTTTCTTCGTTATCTGATACTTCTACTTGAACAGTTTTTAGTTCAGCTAATCGTACTTCTGAAATTTGTGTAACAAGATCGTGAATATCTATGTTATTTTTGCGAATTTTTCCGCATATTTCTGGTTTCACAATTTTCTTTCGTGAAATTATTGGTTCAATTGCTCCTTTGTAAGGCTCGTAAGGAATAAATTTAGGTTCCTTTGGTTTTCGTATTAAACATTTGGTATGTTTTCTTATGTGAGGTACATACTTAGGTACTAAAGTAATAATGGGTAGCTTAGGTTCAATTGGTTTCAAAGAGTGTAATAATTTTTGTGACGACATTACTTTTAATTTAAAATCAACCGACTTTGATACGACTTCTGCATGTTGTAGTAGGGCATTATCCATACCATCACCGTTTGAACGATAAATATTAGCTACAAAATCAAATAATTATAATAATATTATAACGATGTACTCACTATGCAATGACATATGCCATGTTATTATACTGACCCATTGTAATGGTGATAATAATTGATAACAAATTTAAATAAATATAACAAAACTTTAAATTTCTTTTTATTTACAACTTGTGTTACTTATGCCTCGTGGATAATAACTATGTTGAGTCTTGAGTTAAAAAGTTAATATATTTTTATTTAAAAATCTAAAAATCTATTTAAATGTCATTTTGGGTTAAGGTTAGGTTTATTCAGGAAAACGTCAAGCACACCACAATCCGCAATCGTGTCCCTGTTACGAAAAAGACTCTTTACGAAAATAGACGAAGTAGTAAATTTTGAAGAATCAAGAATCAATTGATCAATTATGTGGTACGGCTACGGCATTCAACAGATTCAACATTCTGTGTTCAACACCAACAGCAGCTTTATTAGATAAACAGCGAATTAATTACTTACAGCTACAGTGATAACCACGAAAAATACTATTGATGGGCACTGTGCAGTGACAGTTTGGGATACACTGGTTTACAATTACCATTCTAACCTATAATTCACACTTGATTTGAAAAAAATTCTATAAAATTGTTAGAAAATGATACGAAATTTCAAAAGCGTAAAGAAACTGTTTAATATTAATTTAATTTATTATAAAAGGTTTTATTTTAGGTTTTACAAAACGTAAAGTTAACGAATATAACACATCGAGGTATCCACACGACTCCTGTATGTAGTAAAGTACAAGCAGCAAGATATCGTGTAACTCCTAAAGGAAATTTTCCATTAACTTATGAAATGGCAAATCCTCCTCATTTTATAGCACATAGGAAGTCCTGGAATTCTTGGAATACTTGTATGTATAACTTTTAATTCATAATCAAATTTTTCAATTTCAAACTTTTCAGCCAATTTAGAAGGTGGTTTACGGTCACCCGAAACTGCAATCGAAGATATGTTTATTCGTCGATTTATGACTGGAACTTGGCATTCTCTCTTTGTAAGTGAGATCATTATAAAACGACAACATAATATTATTCGTATTGCGGGTATCGTAAGGCAAGCAGTGAGTCCTAGAAAAATGTATTTTTTGGTAGGTTACACCGAAGAACTGTTAAGTTTTTGGTTGCAGTGTCCCATTAAATTAGAATTGCAAACTGTTGAAAATAAAAGAGATGTTGTATTTAAGTATATATAATTTGTATATTATTTTAGTGTGATTAAACTATTAAGAAAAGTTAATTTTTGTTTATTAAACTTGGAAAAATTTTAAAATAATTATTTATTTTGGAGAGGAATTCTATTTCCTGATCTATTGTTGGATTTCAAAAAATTTAATAAGTTTAACTTGAACCCAGTCAGCAAGTGAAGCTATCAGAATTTACTTATATGGTATAATAATTTATTATAAATGAAATATATTCTACTGGAGGATTAATCAATGTTGAGTAAATTATCTTGGCAGACACGATATTATAATGGAGTTTTGATTTCTATTTTTGAATAATTCTTAAAAGTTTTATTACCTCTTGGAATCATTTGCTAATGCTATTAGGTATTATTATCTATACGCCGAGGAGGAAATCGACGCCAGCTTGCCACTTAAAATGAAACCAAACCGTAGATAAAAACACTAATCATAGGTCACCAGTGGTGTATTCAGCCGGGCCTCCCCCCCCCGAAATTTTCTTTGTATTGTAATTTTCTAACTTTCTATTAAGCGTTTGACCTTGAAAATTTTCGTCTGCGACGCTATTACGAGACTCGCTTTGTTCGTGCCCCCCCCCAAACTAAATTCCTGGCTACACCATTGTAGGTCACTGTTGTCGCTTGCAGTCTTATATTACTAAAAAAGAGGGAATTAGGAAAAAACTCAGAATACTCTTTAGTTCATTTAGTATTTCTACTAAACAAAATGGAGACGGTCCAATCTCGTTCAGTTAGCACTTTTTAATTAGTAAATGATCTATAAAAATATAAGTCTCCTCGACTGTGACCACAAGTGTTGAGAAAAATAAACCATTCAAACATCTGCAACAAAATGTTTCTTATAAAATGAAATACATCTTCCTCAATTCTATAGAAATAAACTTTTCGTTGGGAATAACTGTTTTAGAATTGTTTACTGCTATGGCAAGTGATTTATAGATGTAGTCCAGTCAATACGGAGTTTTGCCTTGCAATACATACCCAAGTTTTATAACAAAAAAAAAGTTGCCATTCCTTCGAGGTCTAGAAGTGACAATTTCTAGTTTTTTAATAATAACTCCAAAAATTTTCACTTGACGAAAAAATAGCTTATATAAAAATTGAAGCTCGTCAAATTTTCAATAAGAAAGTTTATATTCAATATTAGCGTCAGTGTAATATATAAACGTAGAAACCCATAAGAATAACATTCATGTGGTAGACAATTTCAATTCATCGGTATTGTTGAAAAATAAAACTTATTTCTAATAATAAAAACTGCAAGTAAAATCAAAAATAAGAATTTTCAAAGAATTTAATTTTTTTTTAAATTACATTAACTTATCAAGCAATAAAAAATTCATGTTTTTGGAATTTCGCTCAAAAAAGTTTCAACTTAATTCTAGTATTCAATGTTGTTTGTTCAGCGGCAGGAGCTAGCGTCACCCACATGCATTTTTTGATTCTGTTAAGTTCCCCCGTCTCTTTTTCAATCTAATTGAAAATTACTTTCCAGTTTTTTTATGATGAGCATGTTCTTTATACCCAGCAACTCTCCCCACAGTTCCATCTGCAGGTACCAACAGCACTTGGGTGTAACTTGCAGATAAAACTATAGTTTTTCATGCTATAGTTTCAGCAGTGTACACATCGAGTCGATGCTAAGAATAACCATTAAAAATATTGGTAAATAACATTTTTGAAATATCAATGAGGTATCGATATATTATAATAAAATTACATAAAATTAAAATCGATTTTCTAATAGACAATTTGTTTAAACTTAACTATGTAAAAACTAACAAATAATAATCATTTACACCGTTACCAAACACTTCAAATAAATGATCACACAAAATACATTTTTTCTGGCTATCCTATACACATATTTAAAATAATTCTACATAAATGTGCTCCAAAAACATTTCTTATCAAGTATAAGTAAAAAGCAATCCATTAAATTAAATACCTCAACTGTGTAAGACATTATTGTATGATGATTTCTTAATAATGAAACTCAAATTATGTACACCACATACACAATATTTTGTATATATACATACTTAATTAGATAATATTAGTCGAAGATAAACTAACAATTAGTTTCAAATACATTATTGTTATTTTAAATTTTCTTGCGACAGTTTATACAATTTATATACAAATACACTATTACTTAATACAAATTCAGTCCAATTTTCCTTCTTTTTGTTCATTTTCAAATTTCGATTCGGTACTTAACCGTTTGTTTGAGGAAAAATATGTTGCATCATCTGTCGTTTCGTTATTTTCAAATGTGGGTAAGTTAAGATCGGCAACAATTTGCGGTTGAACTGGTATTTCACACGAATTTTCATCTAAATTTACTACAGGAGAATTTGATTCAGAATTTAGCGGTAAACTTGACAACGGCGTCAATTCATTTCTGCTCTCATTGTCGTACGTATCTAATTCGTTAGTTTGATCGTTACTCGATATTTCTATGCTAGATTTAGGCGATTGCTGCTGACTCGACAAGGTCGTAACATCTTCCGAAACATTACAAGTAATAGTGGTAGTAGTAGTACTTTCAGTTGCCTGCACTTTGATTTCACTTTCCGTTACGTAACTGCTACTAGTAACCAAGGACAAATCAAACATGTCTGGTGGTGGTTCGCTCAATGAACTGCACATTGCACCTCCTAACGTGCATAAGCCTTCCGTTTCTAATGTCAAGAACGACTGGCTAGTGGATTGCACGTTTTCTTCTTTCTCCGAAGTTGAAACAGATAGCAATAAATTGCTTTCATCAGTGTTAGGAGAGTTTAATTCTAAATTTGTGTTACTCGATGACAATTCTTCGTGAACTGCATCGTGATGATCTTCGTTTAATAAGGGCATAGAAATAGGTTCGCTAAATGCTTTCTGGTGTATATCTACCGAATCGTCCAAAGAAGGTAGCGAATATAAAAAGGAAGGACTATTCATTTCCGAAGAAGTAAGAGGCACTCCTTTTTCTGTGATGTTGAGGGACAAATCTAAATTATTCGTTAATTCATTAACAATCAAGGATGCTACTCGTTGTTGAGCAACAGTTTGAGAAATATTAGGATCTGTAATAGTAATAGGCAGATCCACGTTTTTAGGTACTTCTGTAATAAGTAAACTGGATTCCTCGTCGGGGATTTTCTTATTATTACAACTAGGAACTTCCAGTGGCGTCATTATAGGAGAACTTAAACTCAAAGTGGTACCCAAGACATTGGCAACACCAGAGGGATACAGTCCTCCACTAGGACTTAACTGCGATTGCACAATCTTAGTTTGAGACACAGGTTCCGATTGAAAAACGTCTGTATCGGCTAAAGCAGCAGCTAAAATATCTTGATTTTTATTTGATTGTGTAGCAAACATTGGATTACCGTGACTTTCAGATACATTCAAACTGTCTGCATTCATAGGCAGTAATATTTGATTGTTAGCATCTGTATTAATAAGAATTTGTTGTTCATCGGTGTGAATCAAAATATTTCCTTCAGCACTAGCTAATAAATTAGCAAGATCTTGATTCCCTTCCGTTAAGGACTCGATAAACTTTTGCGTACTTACAGGATCGCCTGTTATTATTAATTGCTGATTAGGATCACTGCCTATATTACAAGTAACCGTTTGCACTCCATCTATACTTGCTTGAGATGTTTCTGCAGTCGGTTCGTAAGTCGATAATACGCTTTCTTCGGGATTTTCCACTTTCAAGTTTTGAGATATACTGTCCAAATCTGTTAATTCCTTAGTGACCGGAGCAAGTTTTTCACTATCACCAGAAGCTGGTTCAATTTTTATATCTTTACTTTCAAAAATAGATGCTTCTTGTGAAGTGTTTTTGGTAAGCAATTCTTCTTCGGATTTGATAGTATCTTTTTTAGCAGATACCGATCCGTCGTCTATTTGTAAAACCATGTTACTTAGATCGCCACCTAAACACAAGTTTGGATCCAAAGAAAGTAATGCTTCGTTGTTTAGTGGTGCAAGATTTCCAGATTCGTCTAGCGTTACCAACATGTAAGACTGCGGTTGACCATCGATTGTCTCCCCGCTAGGTAAAGCTAATATTTGCCCCTCAGTTATTGTCGTTTGATTTCCTAAAGCATCTTGAATTATTAATTGGTTTGGAGGTTTTTGTTGAATTTGTTCTTGTTTAACTAAAGAATCGGTGGCGGATTCAATTTTAATCTCTTCCAGTTTCGGCGTTAGCTGAGAAAAAGTGTCAACTTTCTTCGGCGATATCGGAGTTAACGGAGGTAACGATGTTTCGACTCTCTGTTTAACAATATTCGTAGTTGGAACTACTTGCATTTTATGAACAGTACTCTTCGTTGGAGTTTCTGTACTTGACACTCTTTTAATATAGGATGGACGTTTGACAAGAGGAGTTCTACTCTTAGATGCACCGATAGCTTCCGGTTTAGATTTACCACTACTAAAACTACCAGAAGCCTTAATAGCTTGCAAATTTTCGGCAACTTGTTGTTCTAAGAGAGTGTCTTTGGTGCCTTGCATTTTCTTAATTACTTGGCCCAACTTGTCTAACTTGTTTTGGATAACAATCGTTTTCGGTTGCCCCTTCGATGTATTATATCCTTCTTGCACTAATACTTTTTGAGAAGGCAATTGAATTTTTTTTAAAGGTTTCGATATTTCTGCTTTTGATATTTTTGTTTGATGAGGTCTTATAGGAACCAGTTTTTGTCCGTCAGAAAGTATTAAATTCTGATTTGGAGAAGATACCACGCTACCCATAGAATTTATAATTGCATGAGATAATACACTTGATACTTTAGGATTTACCGAACTTTTTAGAGTAGTTTTCTGTAAAATGTTACCTTTCAGCGTGTTTTTAACCAATTTCGTACCCGTGGTTTGGTATCCTAAAAGTTTTTGTTGTGCCGGTGTTAACAATACTCGAGATTGTTGTCCTTGCTGATTTGTTACTATCATTATTTTATTTCCAGTAGGCTCCGAAGCGCTACTCGCAATTCTTGCCATGGAACTTGTTTGGACAGGGGCCACTGGTTGTGCTTTCTTTATAATAGTTTTCTTGCCAACGGTATATTTTGATGGCGTCGGTGTATTGCTATTTGCAGAGGGTGGCACTATAATAAATTTATCTGGTTTACTAGGTCGCGAAATTAAAGTTGCACCAGGCTTTATAGGTTTAGTAGGATTTGGCTGATAAATTCTGGGACTTTTGACCACCTTTTGAGAAGCATAAGTTTTTAAAAATACCTTACTGGAACTCGGAGAACAGATTGGTTTATTTAACAATTTCATTTGAGTGCCATGAGTTTTTGTTATTAATGAAGTAGTATTAATTTTAGTAGTTGGAGGTTGTACGGATTCAGATAAAACCACCGGCATATTTTCGATGCAATCTTCGGTAAGAATTTGATCTCCTAAAACAATTGGCATCGAATTTATATCAAACATGTTATCGTCTATACTAGAAGTTTTCACAGATGAAGCAACAATATCTCCCGTCGGCTTAATAATTGTTTGCTGCAAAATTTTGGCTTTTCCACGATATGCAGGCTGTTTCTTTATTATGGGTACATTTGCAACACTGTCATCTTCTTGTACTATTGTTCTCTTGATTGGCTTCTTAATAATAAAAGCATCAATGTTATCATCAAAACCTTGATTTGTCTTTTTCGATGAAATTTTTTGAACAGATATAGTTTCAACATCAGGCGTAGATTTAATAATCTTGTTAGATAATATTATCGGTTTTCCCGACTTATTTGATGTTACTTTTTCAGTAGTGCCAGATTTTACAAAGAATTTTGTGTTTTTAGAATCACTTCTTGGAACCGTTTTAGAAAATTCTTTATTAAATAAAGATGACATATTATGTTCAACCTTTGAGTGAGAACGTTCGCTCGTTAACTTTTGACGAAATTCTTGTTCTTTTCCCTCACTTAAAATCTCCAAGAGTTTAGAATTACCATAATCTGGTGTGGTTGTTGCACTGCTTTGCTTGTATATGGGCGATACATTGGAAATGTTATCTTCAGAAGTGGAACTGTCGCTACTCTGAAATTCACTTTTAAAATCAAGAATGCTTTCTTTCATTACACTATCACTTTCTCTCAATTTCGACTTATCGGTTTTACTGGTTTCATCAATAATTGCAGGCGGCGCTTTTTCCAAATTATCTTTTTCCTCAGTCTCCATGAAGTCGACAGAAAAGTTCGATAAAGTAACCGGTTTGCATTTCTCCTTAACTGGAGAAAGGTTAACAATTTCAACTTGACTATCCACCAAATCACTTTCTGTGAAATACGTCATATTTCCCTCTGTTAATTTGGATTCTTCAGATTCAATTAAACCAAGATCTTGGTTTGTTATTTTCGATTTGTCTTCAGATTCTTCATTTTGCACAGTTAAACTTGTGCTTAATTCAGAAACAGCTGCCAAAGCACTCAAGGCAGATAAATCGTCAGAATCATTTTTAATATCAAAATCTGGATTAGAAATTGTTTCATCAACGACAACAGCATCTGTACTTTCGTCGGTCGGTAATTCACAATCCTCTTTAGCTAACTCATCCGATTCTAATTTAGTGGATGGTTGTGATGTAGCTAGTAAATCCGAATTATCTTCGTTATCCACCTGATTTGTTTGTAACACAATTGATGGTTCTGCAGTTTCTAATACGTTCGAGTTTTCAATTGTGGTTGTACTTTGCATATCAAGTTCCAAATTTATATTTTCACTTGCATTCTTATCTTCAAAACTATTTTCTGAATATTCGAATTTTACATCGTCCATTTCACTAGCTTCAGATACTTTTATATTTTCCGTCTCTTGTGCTTCTAATGGTGTGGAAGCATCCGCTGCAACAATTAGTTCTTGCAAACTATCTTCTCCTGTTGAATGATCATCACACAACATTGCATCCAGGAATTTAGCTTGCTTACTCTTCACCTTATGCTCATAGTCACGATGTTTACGTTTTTCTGAAGTGCGTTCTCTTTTTGTTTTCACAACTTCCGATTGACTCAATTGAATATTATCCAAACTTTCAAGTTTAGATTTTAATTGCGTTTTTAATTTAGAAAATTCTACACCACTTCCTTTTATTTCTAAATCTTTTATTTCTAACTCTACTATTGGTTTTTCTTGCAATGCAATTTTATCGGCGTCATCAATCGATTTCAGTTGTATCGAAGAAGTATTTAACTCTTCAACAGATGATGCCTCATATTCCAATAATTTTCTTTGTTCATTATTAAGTTGCTGTTCGAAGTCCTCAAAAGATTTAACAAAGCGCTTTTTTGGATTTATTAACTTAGAAGAAAGTGTTGTCGATTCTTTCATGGGAGATTTATTCAAACTAGGCAGGGAAACCTCATTTGAATCATCCGTAGCAAATTTATTGACAACTGCTAATTTATCTTTCACTTCTAATTTTAAATCGCTTCTACTTGGATCTTTATTTTCGGAATTGATTTCTAAAATTTCTTTTACAACAGTCATAGGTGCAATTTCTACTTCCACATCTTGTTTACTTAAAGTCTCGGTAAGTTCTTCTACGCTGGGTCTCACAACATCATCTACTTCCATTTCTAATGAATCGATGCATTTCTTTTTAGGTTGAAAATCTTGAATATCTAGCTCGTCAACGCTCTTTTCAGAACTTTCTTTTTGTGATAAATTATTTGGTGCATTTAATTCTTCATCTGTTAAAGATTTATCGGGAAACTTGACGGTTTTGGCATCATGAAAATTTTGTTCAAATTTTAACGAATGTGGTACTTCTGGTAAACTTGGTACATTAGTTACACTCAAAATATCTTTAAACGCTTCAATATCCGGATCTTTAAATTGACCCGGAACAACGTTTTCTTGTTCAACATTTTCTATTTCAACATTTTCTTTATCTTCTTTTGCTTCTTCTTCTTTCCCCTTTTCTTCTATCAATTCGGCAGGACAACTAATGACATCAGATAAACCAGAATCTTCGTTTTCAGCATCCGACAGTGATAATTTACTTGGAGGAAGCACACGTGGTATCTTTCTACCAACAGAAGTACTAACAATTTCGGTATCTTCTTCTTCAAAATCAAAGCATGATTTACTTGATTCTTTTGCCGTCAAGTTAGTAGTACTTTCGTTATTTGTATCTGTAGATTGTATCGATTCATCGGCTTTATTAATAGAAGCTTCCGAGTCTTCGGTAGTGGCCGACATTGTTGAAACATTGACATCATCGACTTCGATTTCACTATCTTCTTCCCATTCTGCTAACAAATTATTACGAATATCTATTTTAGATGGCGAAGCAGTGCCCGGTTTGACGGGTGCTTTCTTGGGCTTACGTTTAACCTTCCGGCGTTTTCGTGGAGGCAACGAGTCTTCATCCCAATCTTCTACATTCTCTTCATCACTGGATTCGGTACTCAAAAATAAGCCCTTCTCGATCAGAGCTAAATCTTCCATAATAGATGAAGTTTTTGATTTGGCCATTTTTATAACCTTTTTACCTCTTTTAGGAGAAGCTTTTTTTGATTTTCGTGTAGAAGATATTGGAGTACTGTAAACTCCTTGAATATGAGACTTATTATGCAATACAATTACATCTATTCGCGATGTCACAAAACCACAAGTGGAACAATTATAATTTGAATCTTCTTGAAATGTATTTTCTACTCTAGTAGGAGACTGAACCAATATTCGTACTTCGTGGTCATCCCGACCAAGAAAACGAGGATGTGTAATTGATTTTGTTGTGATTTTTGGAGATGAACTGGGCGAATCCATGCCTAAAAACATATTGTCGATTATCAATGAGAATTTATTATCAAGTAATAAAATAATATTTAAATTCAAAAATACACTTTCCTCAATTAAAATTTATTAATTTATAATGGACTAGTTTCGACTAATCAGTCTTTATCAACATATTCCTATAAAAATTATAATTAAATTAAATTAAAATTAAAACTACCCTGACATCTTGGTCAGGGTCATAATATTAATATTTAAAAAATATTTATTAAATAATATTTATTCGTTTCAATTTAAATGTAATGAAAATTAACAAACCATTTTAAAATAATTTATTTATTTTGATTTATAATTCTATTTCTGTAGTACTGTAAATGTTCGTTTAAATTTTTAATCGATAGGTAACTCTCACTTATAAATTATTGCTGTTAATTGCATATTATTATTTTAGAGACAATGCAATGTTGAATTAGTAATTAATTGGCAATATAAAATCAATAGTGTAATACTCGAGTAAAATGAAGCAAATAATAACAAAATTTTTGTTAGAAAATTCACTTTTAAAATTATTACTGTAGTATCTGTTAATAATTTTTTATCTCTTAATCCAGTGTACTTTACTTAACTACATTCCACTATTAATTCCACTCCCTTAAAGCAATTAATTTTATTTAAGTTGTGCAGTGCTATAATTAATTTTAACATTACCTCAACTTTTTTCATAATTTACTTTTAGAATTGTATAAAAATTGTTAGAAAATGAGCGCAAGATTTAATTTTTCAATAAAACACATCATTTACTCTAAAATTGCAAATATTTTTATTTTAAAAGTAAGTATACATAATATGATGATTATGTATGGAATAGAACATTTAACAAATGACCGCCACGACTCTGCTGACACACTCTCGCTTTTTAGAAAAGTTGTTAATTACATTTTCGCATATTTTCCCTTCAATTTCACCAATGATACGTCGAATTTCTTCGTTTAGCTCAGGAATTGTGGTTGCTTAGCATAGACGGAAGACTTCACAAAACCCCACAGAAACAAGTCGCACGACATCGATGACCAATTCTGGTCGCCACTGCGTAAGAACCTCAAAAACAACTGACAGATTGCCCCCTCCCATCCATTTGGTAGTTGTTCTATTCCACACATAATCGCCATTACAGTGACTTTATAGAGACAGTGACGACACGAGCGCCTAAATCGGTCCTGGATGTTGCAAAATCCCCTTATTCGGCCCAGGATGTTGCAAATTCAAGCAAAAAATATATGCTCTAGAATGACATATGCTCTAAATTAAAAGATTTTCCATTTCTCATGTTAATAAAATGCACCAATAATGCAAAAAAATTAATTTTTATTCTGCCTTTAGCTACATATATACAGTAGAATCCGGTTATAGCGACGGTCAAGGGACCGGCGATATTACGTCGTACTAACCGGACGACGCACAAAACGGTTTGAAGCTGTATTTGATAACGTTATATGAAAACCGAACTGGAAGTTGCACTTCCGTCGTTAAAAGCGGTCGGTCGTTATAAACGAAGTCGTACTATTCGGATTCTACTGTATAAGCAAAAACATTATAGCCAATCAAAAGTCGGACATCGTTTGTCGCCACTGTAATCGCCATATATTTGCAATTTTCGAGTAAATGATGTGTTTTATTGAAAAATTAAATCTTGTACTGATTTTGAAACGCCATTTAGTATGTTGTTTTAAATATACTCTTAATTTTTTTCTAAAAAAATTTTTAATCCTAACCTGTCAAGTGGTAATTAATATATTTTTTAGTTTTTTAAAGAATAATTTTCTACGTTTTGTATTTCTTGACTTGATTGTTAAAATTCTATTATTTGAACGTTTTGTTTAGTTCTGTTAAATATTAAAAATTGCTGTTTTCCACAAATTTTGAAATATCTGTTTATGCAAGCATGAAAAAAAATTGTTCCATAATCCTTAATTACAGTAATTAATTTTAAATAATTATAACAGCAAAATAAAATTAAAAAATAACTACTTTATAATCATTAAAAAATACCCAACCCAAAAATAAACAGTGAAAAAGCCCTTTAAAATGGAAAAATATTCCATTAACTAACTTTCTTTGTTCTAAACCTCAATTCGGTATTCACTTTAGATAACACATAGATGTTTATATAGAAGGCTAGATACCTGACTCCCAATACCTGTAATGTAATAGAAGTGAAGCCTCAAGAACAATCAAACGGCCATTTGCAAGTTAGGCAAAACTATTGCAAAACGATAATAAATACATAACACTAGGATATTCAAGCAGGAATTTAATATTAAAATCATTGTAATTCATTTAATTTTCATTTTTAAATAAAAATAACACGCGATTGCAACAACAAACACTGTCGTCTTTACAATTTTTGCCAAACCTACATATGGTAGACCCCAAAATGCAGGCTTCACTTTTGCGCTGGAGTTAGTTATCTAGCCTTCTATATAAACATCTATGAGATAACACAAGTACCACTAATCATGGAGGTCCCCGACTAGTAGTATTGTATAAACTGAATACCAAATTGGTGTTTAGAATATGAAGAGCGCAGGCTATAAAGCCCGATAGTCAAAATTTATAATTTTTCAGGAACGCGATTTTAAAGTTTGAAACCTCATTTGTTTTGCCGATATAGACAAACTTTAATCTGCAATATCTTTTGCTTAACTTCAATTTTAGCCTATATTGCATTTCTATACGATGGAATATTGCGTTAGCTATCAATTGCCGCAAAAATTAAAAAATTTCAAAAAAATGACCCCCCTTCTTAGCCTGCGCTCTTCATATAGAAAACTAGTTAGTGAAATTACTCTTTCCTCTTTATACAGCTTTTTTTATTGTTTATTTTTTAGGTCGTTTTTTTTTAAATGTTCAATTTTATTTTATCAATTTTTAAATTAACATTCAAATTTGTATTATTTGTAAGAATTTTGGGTCAAAAACCATCAATAACTTTCTGAATCAGTAATAATTACTAAGAACTTAATCTGCAAGTGTCACGTCTTTTTTTTCTTCTTTTGTTCTGTGCCAAATTGTTTATGAAATTGCGTAGTCTAATACAGACGTAAGAGCTAGCAACAGACTAGGTTACCTCATTTCACGATATTTAGTTCGTATGTGAATATCTAACTTGTAACACTTTTGTTCAGAAATATTGGTCTGGCTGTGCTCAGCCAGGAGGATTAAGCGTTACAAACCCTTCAAAGAGGTATGATAAAATGATAAAATTGAGAACCTCAATATTTTCATTAAAATCAAGGTATTAGTTTTTCATGTTAGGAAATGTAAATTCTATACTGATCAGAAAGTTGAAACATGCCAGACTTAGAATCGTAAGTTAACCCAAATTCAATGGTTAACTTAGATTTCTGACCAATCAGGGTAGTCATAAACGTAGGTTAACCCTTAAATTTGGGTTAACTTACGATTGAAAAACTGGGCCTTAGTAATAATTACATAAATAATTATGATTTTCAAATCATTTTATAAGGACCTGGCTACTGTTTTTTTTATCATATAAGGAACAGATTTATAATGACAGATTCAAAATGCTATCAAGTTAGTATAAGCAGATGCGAGTTTACGGGGAAAGGTACCTGATACCAGCTAATTTCAAATGCACTGTACAGTCGATATAATCAACAACGTACTTTTATGACTATTACATTAACTTTGTAAAACAGACAAATTCGTGAAAGGATTGTTGTATAAAGTTCAAGTTTGGGATTTTGATCAATGGGAGGGATCAATTCTGCTATATATCGATGAAGTAACTGTAGGTTAACTTCGATTCAGCTCAATAATAACTGGCTGTCAAAGTGGCCAAGTAAACTGTGAATTTACTTTGACATCAAGCTAAAAACTCTTTACATATTTATTAAAATTCTATAATTTGAATAAATTTATTCTAGAATTTAAATTTGTAATCAAATTTGAAAACTATTAAATTATCAAACTTTTCCATGTATTGTGGAAGAGTGGAAACCCTGCTGTATCACAAAATAATAGTATATTACTGGCCAAGCATAGAAAATGATCCGTTACTGGGCGCGCAGCTATATTAAAAAGTGAGCGTAGCGAGCTTTTTAAAGCTGTAAGCCCAGTAACGGATCATATTTCGAGGCGAGGTGAGTATACTTTTTTATGGGAAAACATAAAATTATCAATTATATCAAATATTAAAAAATATTGTTTAAATTACAAATTGTGGCAGATAAGACAAATTTAAACAATGTCATTAGAGCAACCCTCTATGGCGAAATGCAATAAGCGATTGAATCATAATTAAATCGTTTGGCGATCGCCAGTTCGAATCCCACGTAGGACAAATTTTTATAATAGAATTTTTTTATAATATAAATGAATTGACTTGCAGAAGTAACAGAATCGACCATTAATAAAAACACATTAATGGTCGATTTTACATTATTAGTCGATTTGTGAGCTGACTAGGAATGCTTCGTTTTAGCTGCCGGGTGGACACTCGGAAAGCATCGCTTTCATTATGTTTTCCGATAAAATATATTTTGTTTCACAGTGAAAGTCCGAAAATCTGTACTACTAGAATTTGATAGATCCAGATGTTCTAGTTTCTTAACTTTATGTTAAGCGCACGGCTTATGATGATAAACCACGTTTATTTTAAACAATGTACTTCTTATGGAGTAATCTACAATTGCAAATTGGGTGTCTAGTAGAGTTTAAAAAATACCTAATTCTAAAATTTACAATTAAGGGTAGGGTCTATGAGTCCTCCCTTATTCTTGGTAAATTAATATCTTACAATTTAAAAATAGCAGGTATATTTTCAAATAACTTCAAAAATACTACTGTTAAAAGTCAAAGCAATTACTTCCGAGGTTTCGTGGATGCCCATGAAAAATAAAAATAATAGATTAGATGTGTTCTTACTTTTCATAGTTGTATGAAAAACCGCTGAAGATATTGCTATGAAATTTAGCAGCAGTACTTTTGACATCATTTGTAAATGCACCTGCCATTTTGTAAAAGTTGTTCCTTTAAGCTACAAGGTATATTAATTTAAAAAAAAAACAGGGGGACCACATATCCTGTCCTTAAGAAAGAATAAAGACGAGATTAACAAGCAAACTTTGACAGTTTATTTATTAACAAAAAATACAAAATACTATATCAAAGTAAGATATTAATTTAAGCCTTCTTTTGCAAAATTCGGTTGCATTGCTTGTCAATAACACATTTCTTTAATTCGTATACTTTTATCATCTTCCTTACATACTTTCATAATATCAACAGGTTTAAGACTTCGTAATAAGGTTATTCTGCACCAAGTGACAGGCATGGCAAAAATTATAAATGAAAAATATAGAAAACCAGAAACTCGTGGTTTGCAAAAATTATGATAATTATATTTTAATATAATTATGATCCAGATTTTTAGACTTTCACTGCATGACTTGATTACACACAACTTACTTGAACTCAATGATTTTTTACTACTTCCAGATGATTTTTTCGGAGTCCTTTTAGCTTTTGGAGTAGATCCAAATAAAATGGATGCATAGTTAGGTTTTTTTTCTGTAGTAAACATGGGATCACTGATAATGTTTGGATCTCCATTTGTTTTCTTTTCAGCAGTAACCACATCATCAGGAAATTTTTTCATAAAAGAATTTTTAGCTTTATGTAAATCTGGAAATAAAACAGTTTTTTGTAAGAAAGCAACTAATAGAATATTATTAGGTAATCAGCAAAGTAAATAGATATAGTAATACCTTAGTAATCAGTTTCTGAAGTTACACTATGATAAAA
Organism: Cantharis rufa; assembly: GCA_947369205.1. Taxonomy (NCBI): domain Eukaryota; kingdom Metazoa; phylum Arthropoda; class Insecta; order Coleoptera; family Cantharidae; genus Cantharis; species Cantharis rufa. The sequence goes on from OX376304.1 coordinate 33,766,467, forward strand.
CAGAAGTCTGATTTACAAATTCTTAAATTGATAATAAATAATGACTTACCTAATCCTTTCTTAATAAACTCATTTTTCCTGCTGCAATTATAAGAGTAGATTTTATCAATACTCTTTACGTATTCACTAAAACAAAACAAAAATTAATATTTATTTTTACTAAATGACTAAATGACGTGGACGCTGCTTTACAAAATTTTTAACAAAGCTTTAAAACTAATTAACCAATACGCTAGTTGCATAGCCTCAATAAGAGTATGAAGTACCATCTCTAGATAGAGCTATGATGAATAGCTTCGATTGGCGTACATCTAAAAATGACGCCATCTTTCTTGTTTACCAAACTATAACTCTTGTCGCCACTTGAGCTACACAACTAGCGTATAGAAAACATGAAGCCAGTAAAATCCTTAAAAGCTTGAGAAAGTAAGGATAAAATTTTAAGAAGTTTTAAAACAAGATGGTCTACCAAATAGTGAAGAATTGCATTATTAAACTGTCGATAAAATTAAGTAAGTTAGTCAACATATCACTTAAAATATTGTTAAACCTGTTTTAATTAAAGATCAACAGAGATTCGATAAAAATTTAAACCTTTAAAAATTAAATTTTAAGGAGTACTGATCATGTGACCAGTGGTAAGGCAGACAAGTTATAAGGCTCTCAGTTTATCTATAAATTAGACCTACATTTTAAATCTATATTATGCCAAAATTATTAATTTCTCGAAGTTGATTTTTACACAGTCACAGTTAACACATTACAGTACGAAAACATATAAATGACAGAAATATACAAATAGGACTTGATACAGTGCAGTTTAAATCAGACATCAAATTTGCACAAACAGCCCAAACCGTATTGTGTTAAGAGTGTGCTACGCTGAGAAGTGGATACCTACGGTTCAAATCCTAGTCGAGTCAAATACACTGCTGTGATCTCAAGCCCAAGATAGTTCTGTGGGCTATGGGGAAAGGCAACAGGAAACCACAACATTAATTAAATTCCCTAGTAAGTCATCTTGGCTTTATCCAAGTGTCGTCTACACACTGCATAATGTATAGCACTTGAAGAAGTACAGAAGTGCTATTATGAAACATGTTTATGGAAAAAGGAAAGTACCTAAATCTTTGCTTCCACTTTACACAATATTGAAATGAGTAAATCAATATTTTTTCCTTGTTTGCATAGAATAGAGCAATCTTTCGAGAATGACGGAAAATACAGCCGTGGCTTGGTGGGATCACTGGTTGAGTTATGGAGTAAAAATTCTAGATTTGAACTGCAGAGTTAATGGAATTCTTTAGCTTAGCCCACCGGTGAATATCAATTCTAGATTTACAAGTCCGACTAGTGTATGAAACTTCAAGGTCAAAATAAAGAACATGAATTACTCAACATAGCACTGGACATTGCTCAAAACAGCTGCGATAACAGTTAATGATTAATTTTAAACAAAAAACAGAAATTAATCACAGGGATGAGTTAGTTCACAAATTCTAAAAGCAACTGTTTAACTATGAAAAATAACACTTACTAATTATCTTCATCGAAAAATTTAATCGCAGCCAATGGTGGTTTCTTAAAATCGGTAAGCCAATCGGCGGGTAAGTCATCCAAGTCCTGCACTTCACCAGGCCACCAACATGACCCTAGCTTAACCCATACAATATCACCATTTTTATAAACAACAGGCGTTTGTTCACACATTGTTGACTAGTTCTGTCATGTATGATTTATATTTATCTAAAAATGAAAATTTTCAAACAATGCAAACTGGCAACCTAACCAATAAAACGATAAACTTACAATTAAACAGTTAAATAAAGAGTAAACATAAAACTTTTAAGTGAATGTCTGTGATTAATAACAAATTTCTTTAACGTATCTAATAATTTACGAAAACGGGAATAATAAGTAACCAAGTGCGTTTGGCAACATTTTTGTAATGACAATAATGCACCCCGATATTCACTAAATCGCCATTCAAATTAAAACTTGTACAGTAATTATAATTGTAAGAAACACACAAACCGCTATGTTTACACTTACTTTGATCAAATAAGGGCACCCAAGATTTTACTTGTCAGAGACGTACATGATTTTTCTTCCCATAATGCATTTCGTAGTGGCGTCGTCCACATAGCCAATCATGTAACATTTAAAATCAAAATTACACATCTTTTTTTTCTTGGCCCGGACATTTATTAAAATTTTAAAAATTGAATTTAAAAATTATTTAATTATTATATTTGGTAATTTGAAATGTTTGGTGATTTATATTTACATTATATTGAATTGAAATCAGATCAATGTAAATTTCACCTTATTCAAAATTTCACTTATAAATTTTAAGGTAAACTGAAACTTTTGCAACAATAAATTCTTTTTTAAAATTATTATTTTGCATATTGATGTTAAAATATTCAATATGACATTATTTTCGAAGTTTCGAAATATAACATTTGTCCTTATCTAAACAAGAATAATGCGATTCTTTCCCATCAGCAAAAATTTCCACCCCATGGAAGCCCGGAGTGCAGGACCGTGGGAAGGTAGCGTGCATTGGAGCGCCCGCACACCCAGCGATAGGATTTTGAAGGCGGTAAATTCAAATGAGCTTTTTTATGATTTCAATTACATACCTATATTATCTCTGTTAGCGTCCCTTATATTTCAGAAATTTTAATTATATTTGTTACAAAATGCTTATAAATAAATGCTAATAAATAAATCACAGATAAATATTTTTAGAATAATATGCAGACAGTGGTGTAGTAAAAATATTTAATTAACAGGCTCGCAGTGTTTGTCTTATTTTTAGATTTCAGAAAATTGAATAATACTGTAAATTTTCATAATTAAATATATTATACGAGTTTTATAAGTCCTTGAAAATTCTAGTAAATGCCGTCTCAATCGCAATTTGCAACAGCTGACAAATACGATTAGGTTATACTAAAATTTTGGAAGGCATAGAAAAATTTGAAAAACGTTGAAGTAATAAGTGTATCGATCTAAAAGAAAACTATACTATTATGCATTCAAATAAATTGAGATTTGGTAAGACAAAAGTTCATTTCTTTCATTTTTCAGAGATTTTATCGTAATTAAACTTGAAAAATCCGTTAAATTTGACTTAACTTGATCCTGGTGTTAAAGTTTATTCGCTTTTACAAACAAACCGGTTAAAGAATGCTTAACCGACTATTGTAAAAAGCGAACCTTTAGTGAAATTAACTTATTTAATTAATTAACAATCCAATAAAATCATCTGTTAACTTTAACGACTTGTTAAAAATTTTATGAAACCGGACAGTATAGAGAACGAACCTCGTAAAATATTATTACAAAAAATTCAGATTAAATATTCTAATTTAATTTCACTAATTTGTTAAAATGTATGGTTCCAAACAGAGCCGTATTATCGCATAAGCCCATGAAGCCCGCGGGCTTGTGGCGCAAAATTTCAGGTTAAACTTCTGTTGTACAACTGACCCAGACCCAAAGTAACAATCGCTTCTCACCGCTATCACTATAACATTGTATCAGAACATACGGACGGGTTGTTACCCGTTTTCTTGTTACCCGAGTTCTGTTGAACTCTGTATAGAAATCGTTGTTTGATCATTATGGAAAAATACATGTAAAATTAAAATTTTTATATTCCGTTTTGTGGCGGCGCAAAATTTCAGGAAACAGCTTTCTTTTCTCTATAAATTATTCTAATGAAAAAAATGGTCAAACTGTAAAGTCGAGGATAAGGGCGCAAAATATTAAAGGCTTGCAAATAGTTAAAGATTTTCAAAGTTATCATTTTAACAAGCGTGAACCCGTTTAAGCACACCAGTGTATACCCATATATACAGGGTGGTACAGATTTATTTTCGTGAACAGTATTCGAAAATTAAGCGTTGTGGAGTTAGTAGCCATTATACAATATTTATTGCATAAACTACAAGATGATTATTATAATTAATAGTGAACTGAAAAGAATATTATTGATTTTATACGTTGATTCAGTCCTGGGAAATTTGTTACATCATACTTGGAGATAATCGACCAGAAGTCTGCCTATTACATTATAAATATTCATATCCTTTCTTCTTATGTAAGTATTTTCCGATCGATGAGTTGTGATTATTTAGTCTCACTTTAATTTGTGAATAAGTCAATTCAGAGTCCCTTTTAGCATGCATTTAGTACAAAAAGTAAAATTTTATATCAGCTGCTTCCACGATTTTGCAGAATCTGCTAAGCTTTAATTTGCTTCTGAAAATTTACGGTTTTCGAGTTACCTACTTATTCACGGTTGGTACAGATATTATATTTGTAAGTCAAAATTTAAAATAATTCAAAAAATTCAAATAAAATATTGACGGAATATGTTGAAAAAGACTGATTAGTTGAAACCATGAATGCACCATGGCTCATAAGAAATCGCTTGAAGCACTTGATCGAACTCTTAAAGATTTACGATCAAATGCACAACCGTTCGGAGGCGCTCTAATTCTGTTATCTGGCGACTTTCGACAAACTCTTCCAGTTATTCCTAAATCAACACCAGCTGATGAGCTCAATGCTTGCCTCAAAGCATCGCATCTTTGGAAACATGTGCAAAAACTCACATTAAAAACCAATTTGCGCGTACATTTGCAGCACGATGCGTCGGCGGATACATTCTCAAACCAGCTATTGAACATTGGCGAAGGAAAAGTACCAGTTGATGCTACCACAAAATGCATTTCATTTCCGTTAAACTTTTGCGTCATTGTGCCATCCATCGAACAGCTTATTCACAAAGTTTTTCCGCAAATTGTCACCAATTATAAAAATCATAAATGGCTTTGCGAACGTGCTATTTTAGCACCAAAAAACAAGGACGTCAATGCAATCAACCATGCAATTCAAGAAAAAATTACAGGCGATTCTGTTACCTACAAATCGATTGACAGCGTCATGAACGCGGACGAAATTGTAAACTATCCAATCGAGTTTTTAAATTCGTTGGATCTTCCTGGTGTGCCACCGCACAAATTGTCACTTAAAATCGGAGTGCCAATTATTCTTTTGCGGAACATTAATCCACCCCGATTGTGTAATGGAACAAGACTCGCTGTAACAAAACTGATGCCGAATGTCATCGAAGCTACTATTCTTAACGGAAAGTCAAATGGAGAAGATGTGCTCATTCCACGCATTCCCATTATTCCCACAGACATGCCTTTTGATTTCAAGCGACTGCAATTCCCCATTCGACTTGCATTCTCGATGACCGTCAACAAGGCACAGGGTCAATCACTGCAAGTATGCGGATTGAACCTAGAAAATCCATGTTTTTCACATGGACAGTTGTATGTTGGATGCTCACGAGTCGGACAGCCACGAAATTTATTTGTTTTTGCTGAAGACGGAAAAACGCAAAATATTGTATACCCTAAAGCACTTGAATAATAAAAGTTGTAAAAAAAATTAAATAAATTTGGGCAGGACAACGTCTGCCGGGTCAGCTAGTAGATAAATAAATTTATAATTGAGGAAAGTGTACTATTTAATTTTAATGATCCTCAATGGGTCATAATATTATTTGTAAGTCAGTCGTCGTAAACTTACAAAAAAATTTTTGTTTCTATTTTTCTAGATTGGCAATAGGAATTAACCAATCACGCAGTGGCGGCATGTTTGGGGTAGCCAGTGAAGGCAGTCCCGCATCAATCCAACAAACCAAGTTCTACAACTTTCGGTTTCACACGCATACTCTCTGCTTAAATTCCTCACAAGCACCCACTAATTAGAGGTGCGTTTCGTAAGGATTTGTCGTGTTTCAAAATTCCCATTCGATTTTGTATTTTTACTTTTTGAATTTTGTAACTATTTTGTCATCTCCAATCAAAAAAAATTTTTTTTTTACTCAAATCGTCTACGCAACACCGAAGCAAGAGCACGCAACACAAGACAACGCGGGCAAGACAAGAATCTCTATCTGAACATCGCTTAAGAGTGCCTGGGATTTTCTAGATTTTCTAGATTTCCTACATTTTCTGTTTTCCAAGTGGTAAATATCCAGTAAAATTTCTGTACACAAGACTCGGAATTACAAAAAATTCCAACGATTTCCAAGGAATTCTAAGGAATTCCAAAGATTTCCAAGGAATTCCAAGGAATTCCAAAGATTTCCAAGACTTCCAATGATTTCCAAGGAATTCCAATGAGTTCAAATCAAAGTGCAATCTAAAGAATTCTAGTGATTTCCAAAGAATTCCAGGGCTTTCCAAGGAATTCCAAATAATTCTAAAGATTTCCAAGACTTCCAAAGAATCCCAACGATTTCCAAGAAATTCCAAAGAATTCCAGAGATTTCCAAAGAATTCCAAGAATTTCCAATGATTTCCAAGGGAATACCAAATGAGTGTACACAACATTTTTGAGATATTTACCCCTTGCGGTTTTCCTTAAATTTCCCTCACGTGTATACCAGGTTTCCTTAGCGATTCCTCTCTCGGTAAAATCAAGAAGAAATGCAAGACATATCGATTTTAAGCTTCCACAAAATGAAATGAGATACTAATATACACTGCCATCTTATTTTATGGAAGTGGTTCAAGTAACGCGTTCAAATGCTGGAATAGTCTAATTAATTTTTATCAAATCATTAACATAAAAATTGTAGATATAAGCACCAAAGTGTACAATTTATTAAAAAAATTTCAGAAACACCCAACTAAATTTTTAAAATGACCGAAGAGGTAAATATTTTAAGGTTATTTTTTTATTTATTAAAATTTTAACATAATTTGTTTCTTGCAAAAAACTGCTCGTACTAATTTTATTTTAGAAAATCGATTCCGTTGAAAAATATAAAGAGCTAGGTAATGCAGCTGTGAAAAATGGCAAATTTGAAGAAGCGATTATTCATTATACGTGTGCCATTAAAATGGAACCGATAAACTCTGTACTTTATAGTAATCGGTCACTAGCGTTTTTGAAAGTCCAGCAATACTACTTATCTTTAGAAGATGCAATCGAAACTATTAAGTTGAATCCATCGTGGGCGAAAGTAGGTGTTTTTCTTTGGGTAAATAGAAATCTTATTTTAATATAATTTTAGGGATACTTTCGAAAAGCTGAAGTTGAATTTGCGACGTATAAATTTACTGACGCTTTTAAATCATATCAAAAAGCTTTACAATTACAACCCAATGATACTGGAATTGTTACTGCTATGACTAAAGTTCTTAAAGAACAACAGAAAGATTTAAAAGGTAGTTCAAATTAATTATTAGTTGATTAGTTTTGAATTTTATTTTTGAATAGCTGATGCTCAAGTACCATGGGTGGGTGGTGGAATTGGTATTATTGTAGGAGTATTAATAGTAATAGCAGATTATTTATTCACTAAAACGCCAACATTGACCGTGAGTATTTCATTGAGATGTAGTACACTATAAGGTGTTATAGAATGTTTTCCTCTTTTTGAATGAATAAACCTCTATTGGGAACTTTATTTATGAAAAATTCTCGCCGCTCTACCTCCTCAAGGCGAGATCGTAAATTTTTGATAACTCGCTGACATAGTGCTGGCTGAATTCTCTGCATTTCTTCACGAATTTAGATTTTTAATTAAGTGACCAATTAATAGCCCCTAGTTTGGAGATCACTTTTTCAGGGAATATAAATGAAAAAAATTCTTCAACATCTCTCTCTATCATGCACCAGTAACAATGGGTGTAATACCATTTACATTCTTATAAAAATAAGTGCTTAAGATGACAGATGTGTTTATTGCGGAGCTAAATTTCCAAATCATGATCTCGAACAACTACAACAGGTGTTCAATAAATATATGAAGAAAACATTCCAAAGCACCTTGTAAAGGGTTTTCCAATAAGGACTTGACAACTTCTTTTTTAAATATAACGCACACCATTTGAGATATCTCGAAAATTTTATTATTGGCTTGAAGTACAATCAAAACATTTATGTATGGAATTCAACTTCGTTTATATGCCACCACGGGCACGTTTGCAGCGGTCGTTTCGTTGAACCCAATTTTTGATGACTCGGTCACACATTTCGACGGAAACAGCCGCTATCTCTCGTTCAATATTGGCTTTCAGCTCCTCTAACAACGCCGGCTTGTTGGCTTAGACCAATAATTTAACGTAGCCCCATAAAAAAAAGTCTAGAGGTGTTAAATCACACGATCTAGGCGCCCAATCGACATTTCCAGAACCCAATCCGAAAACGTATGTGGCTTCATATGATCGAGTGGCTTTAGTTTTTGTCTTAACTTGATCTTATAAGGGTGCAAATCAATATCCTTTTACAAAATTAGCCAAAGTGTGGTCTGAGCTATGCCCAATTCTTCAGAACGCCGTGGATTCAACTGTTTTGGTTCATTTGCGACGGACGTTTGAACGGCAGCAATATTCTCGAAACTTCGACCAACCCGTTGTCTCACTGGCACGGGAACATCCAGCAGCGAATATTTAGACTTAAATTTGTTCCCTAGACTATGAATTGCTTGTCTATTGGGACGATAATTACCCAAAAATAAAATAAAAAGTTTAAATAAAAATGAAAATTAACGCTCACGAAGTTGCAGTCACCGACTCGGATTTTTTGCAGTAAATTTTAATTATTTATCGACGTTGTTGGTTCGTGTACTTTACCATAATGAAAATGTTGTCTTTACTAAATGTTTTGACACTGATAGTTTGGTTATTGGTTTAAGGGTGCGTTCACAATTAAAGTTCAAAGTTGTAAAGTCCTTATTGGAAAACCCTTTATTATCATATTACTTAAGACCTGGATGATAAAGAATTGTTATTTCTTAGAATATTACCATTATATGCTTATTGTTTTAGCACCCAATATTGATGGTAACTATGGCTATTGCAATTTCTCTAGCAGGATATGGGATAGCTCGAGCGTATAGGTATTACATAAGATGTCAAAGGGATTCACTATTAGAATTACCTACAGACTTACGTTAGTTTGTCATTACTGAAATGCAATTTAGTAGAATTCTGATGTGAATGTTTTAGTGTCAAATGAAAACGATTCTGAAAAAATCGATCCTGAAGGCAAATCACCATCTACACATAAATACACCAAATCACAAGCAAGACAGCGCTATAAAAAGGGAAAAGCATAAATATATTATTAAGGTAATATGCACTGTGAAATTTTCCTTTCTTTCATTAAATCGGAAAAATTTAATTTCCGATTTAAAAGTAATCGAATATTTTACTATTAAAATGAATATAAGTAATTTTATTCTTAAAGCAAATTTTGCTAAACTCTTTATATCATGTAGTATATTAGAAAAGAATCAGCAATTCCATTTTAAAGAAAGGATAGTGAACACTTGAAATTTAACTAATTTATAATTTTATATTTTAACAAATTTTACTAATAAAAATTTAAAAACGTTTGCTATTTTATTTTAGATTACAAATTATTCATTCCACTTAGTCCAATTTTTTCTAATTCTTACACAATGGAGGTGAAGCATTTCTTATTACCCATAAAATGGGTAAAATCTTCTTATATAGAAATAATTTTTTTAGATGGAATATTTTGGGAACCGGGATGTGAAGAATCAAATAAATATATATTATTTTACACTTCCAATTATATAAATAATTTTTAATGATTTATTAGATCTCTATTTACTATTAAACAAAAATTTTATTATTTAAATTGTGTTATTTATTATATTTATATGTTAGCAATATAAAAATTCAGCAGCAATTAATTTAAAAATATACTCTTGTTATCTTTTATAATAAATTACATAATTTATAAAATGACTATATCGTGATAATAGACGATGAAAATATTTGTTTCAATATTTGAGGTAAATTTGAAACATCGTCGCATATAAATGATTTTCCTGCAGGAAGGCTGCGAGTTAATCTATAAATAAAAAAAAGAAATCTACAGGAACTGGAGTTAAACAATATTTTGACTTACGTTGCTGCTTGATTGCCTAAACTTCCAATAAATACAACATGTGCATTTACTTTGGAGGAACTTGTTAAAGCTTTTGCTAATTGAGATGGGGGAATACCGTATCTCTGTAGATTAGCATCTGATAGAATCACAACAATAGCTTCGTCACATTCTTCATCTGCTAGGGATTTAATTGCCAATTCGGTAGCTTCTAAAGTATTATCCCCAGAAAAACAAAATTGAGAATGTGCATGCATGATCTACAAGAAAAGTTTCAATTTTATAAGTTTCAAATTAAGGGTACCTTACTCTTAAGACGTCTAATCTTTCCTTATTATTTTTTGGAGGTTCGTTTAATTTAACAAACTTAATATCGTGACTTTCTCCCGAATGACCTATTATATCATAGGAAATTTTTGTTTGAAACCCTTCCAATGCTTCCATTAGTAATACAACAGCTTCAAGTTGTCTATCCAATCGCCCATCATAAGAGTTAAATCTTTAAAATATATTGTATAATTAAAAATTATATTAAATTAAGTATACCAAACACTTTTATTTAAATAAAATATCAACCATATCAGTAAATTACACTTGGGTATAATAATTTTATTATAGTTTACTTTTTCGAGTGGGGTACACTATGCACTATTAACTTGGACGAAGCCAATATGACTTAGTAGGGACTATTATAATTAATGGAGTGGTTAACCAACTTTCTTTGGTGGTTTTTATAATATAAATGGCAAGAGCACACGTGGATCATATTGGTATAGCTTTACCAAATTAGGATAAAAATGTTGTATCAAAGCTATAACAGCGATAATTACCTGTACATGCTTCCAGAAACATCTACAACCAGCCTTAAAATTTTAGGTTTAACTTGTGGTGAGCCCATCTCTGGCTCATGTTCTTTCCTTCTTCTGTAAATATTTTTTTCACCAAGTAAACCTAAAAATTTGTTAAGTTATTAAAATATACATAATAATATAAATAATTCACCATCTATCAATTTATTGTCGTCCATTTCACCAGAAGTTTGATGACGTGACCATTGTCTTTCTTTACTTTTTGTTTGAAGAGAATCTAAAATCACTCGTAACGATTGCACTTGCCTAGAAACGGCATTTGAAAATTGTGAATAAAGTGAAGCATCATATTCACTCATGCCAATTTCAGCTAATTTCTCTTTAAAAGCTCTCCTGTTCATTTCCATTGCAGCTTGTTTAATGTGATCAGGAAGTGCGTTTTTTTCCTCATCAGAAAGCTAAAGAAAATTATTTAAATATGTGTCAACTGCGATCTTTGTAATTACCTACTTGATGAACTTTGTGGCCTTTGTCTAATCTATAAGGACCACCTTTACCTCCAAGACCAGCAGTGTCTCGTCCACCAGTACCACCAGCCCACGTATTACCACCAACATGTGGTTCATTTTTAGGATCTTCTTTACCATGCTTAGGACTTTTAGCATCTTTACTAAAAGAAATAAAATGTAATACAAACCAACTTTTTATTCTGAACGTTTCTCAACTTACCCACTATTACTTTTTACATCTAGTTCTAGATGTTCTTTAGAGCGTTTCGACGCTAAATATTCATCAGTAAATATTTTGGAAAATCCATGCTTCGATAAAACATCTCCCAAAGTTTGTAATACATCGCGACTGTATTTATCAAAATCGAAAACGTTCAGCAAAGTGTCCTCCAAATTTGCATTAGGAAATTGCTACAATAAACATTTCAAATTAAATTTATTATAAATAAAACTTAATGTCTTTGCTTACTTCTAGATGTTTAACGATATTAACTACTTCTCTTGTTGAATACGGATAACTAACCAATCCCTGATCTGCCATCAATCGTAACTCACCAAATATGTTAACTAGTTTATTAATTGTATCTTGAGGTACCGAAGGACCATAATATTTCAATAAATTAACTTCCGACTCTGCAGAAGGATTATGAACTGCATGACTACTAAAAAGATCTCCCAAAGCACCAAAAAAGTCGTTGCCCAAAAATGGAAAGCCTGGACGATTAGCTAACACAATCATTCGAAAATCTGGATGTATGGTAATATAACTACCATCGTTATCATCTTTTACTTTATTAATGATTTTTCTACCATCACTTAAATTCATTTGTCCTGATTCGACCAAAGTTTTTAAAATGCACGTCACGTGGGTTGGAGCTTTGTCAGCCTCGTCGACAACTAAAACGCGTCCATACTTGACGGCTTCTACAAGAGGTGAATCAACATATGTTAATATTCCATTTTTAATTGTGGGTTGTACAGTTAAACTATGCACAGTTGTATCTCTGTGTAATTGAATGTATTCTCTAGGCCTATTAAGCAATTGTAAGAATCTATCAACAATTTTATTCTTTCCAACTCCTTGATTACCCACGAGCAGCAAATGAAAACCTAATTGAAAATCTTGTAAAAGTTTTTCCATTAATTGTACGTGCTGTGGAACATTATAAAAAACAATACTGGGTACTTTGGTTATATCATCAGTTTGGTAAATTGGTGATGACGTCGAGCCAATTGTTAATACATTATCGATAACTTCGCACTTAATTATATCTGATTCGTTAGTTTTAATTCCAATTTTAGATAAAATATTTTCTTTGGATTGCTTTGGCTTAATTTCCATTTTGCATAAAATATTTTCTAAAGTTTGAAGAGTAAGACTTGGTAAAAATTTCATCATAAAAGTAGTTTCTACTATATCATAGGCATCGTCACTTGGAAATTTGTTTAACTTTGCTGCAATACGTAATAATTGACGTGTGGATAAATGACCAGCAAGATTTTTTAGAGTAGGGTCTGAGTGGTTGCGAAGAACGTGAGCTAAATCGAGTAACTTTTGTAAAGTTGTGGAAGCTAAACCAAACTAAAACATATTCCCTTACAAACATTTTTAATACTAAAATTGCAGTTCATACTTTGGAATTGATAATGTGTAACTCCTCCGATTTGTTGAGCATTCTAATATTGTGAAAAAGAAACAAAGTTAACGCTTCGGATGAAAGCCAATTAGCTGTATTTTGAGACGAAGGCGGTTCTCCTAGAGCTATTATTCTAAACTTGGGATGAATTTTTAAAATACCTTTCTTGTGAAGCTCTTCATCGCTCATGTTAAGTTCATTTTTTAGCTCTTCAAATTTAGTGAAACTAATCATTCTCCGACCATCGTGTAACTGTAATTCTCTATCGTGCACAAGCCTAGGAATAGATTAAAATGAAAGAATGAAAATAAATTAAATTATTAAAAATACCTGTGTAAAACGGATAACGTGCTCGAATGAATGCGATTAATTCCATCAACAACAGCTATTTTCCCTTCAACTGCAGCATTTACCAATGGCGATAACTTCCAAATAGTATCTCCATTAGTTAGTGTAGATCTTTGCTGAATTAAATCTCTCGAAGTCATGTCTTGATATAAAACTATAGACTCAATCTCTTGATTGAGTATATCTGCCATTTTTGATACAACAATATTTTTCCCACAACCTTTGGGACCTATTAGGCAAAAATCTGCTACAGAATTGGATTGAATTATATTTTGAATTAAACTATTCTGATATTCGGTTTCAATATAAAAATCATCAGCTTTTCCTATCTTATTATGTAAGTTATTAGATATATTCGTATCTAGAGTAGACTTTATTCCAAATTTATTTAAAAGTACCTCGATTGCATTCTTGTTATCTTTTAGAAATAATTCGTACGGATAAAGACGATGAAATATATTTGAAATTGAAAGTGTTGGATCGTTTTCCTAAAATTAAAGCTTAATATTTAACAAAAAAAAACAAAAACAAAAAGATATAAGCAAATATTTTATACTATATGTATGTAAATGAAAATATCAATTAAGTATGGTAAACTTTTTCAAAATTTATGAAATGTTGGAATGTCCCACCACCATTCAATTATCAAATGTATAGCGCACCATTAAAAATTTAAATATTAAAAAAATTACCAATATTTTAGCTGCGGGAAGTAAATTATCTATGGGAAAATCTGGCATCCCCAAAAAAGAACTTTCATTGCTTAATAAAGCAAATGCAGCTCCTAGCAGATTTTCAATTTTATCGGACGATACACTTGGCGTTAGTAGTTTCAATTCTTGCAGCCATTCCTAAACAAAAAATAGAAAAGTAGAGAGCTAATATTAAAAGAAAACATAACTTCATTTTTAATAAAAAGCAGAAGCAGCCTATTTCATATTTTTAAATTATTAACGAATCAGGGCCGGATAAACCATGGGTGCAATAGAGCCGTCGCACCCAGCGCCAAAGGTTAGAAGGCGCCAAAATTAAACGTTTTTTAATTGTGCATAAATGTGGATTGTGATTCCAAGGTACTGCATTTTTTTTTTGATTATAATATTCTACAGGGTGTTAACTACCAACTAGTACAAAACGAAGGAAGTGATTCTACGACTTATTTTAAGAAAAAAAATTCGCAAACGCAAAAAAAATGTTTGTTCGTTATTCTTCTTGTACGTTTCTGATCATAAAATGCCGTTTTTCTGGAAAACGGTGGCTCCTACAGCTTTTGACCAAGAGTGCCTTTTTATGTAAAAACCTCTGACGCTTTGGAATTTTCTGTCAAACGCCAATTTTTCAAGTGACATAAAAGTTACGGGGGTAAAACCCTTAAGCAACTCTACAATCTCCACCACTGGCATATCTGAGAACATTGCTTTAGAGCTTAGAGCCTGAAAAGTAGCTTTTATTGATGTAAAAATCTGTACAAAAGCTGGAGCTGAAAAACAATTTCTTTGAACACCCTGTATCTCGAAAACGGTGCGTTTGCGGACCCATAATATAGTGATTCCCAGGAAAGATAACGATTACGACAGAACAAAATCGTATGAACTAAGCCAAGAATTCCTAGTCAAGTGTAGTGCCTCTTTTTGCGTCGGGGGTTAAAAACAAAGGTAACCAATGTATTCTTATTTTAAATTAAAATACACTTCATTTGACTAGGAATTCTTGGCTCAGTTCATACGATTTTGTTGTGTCGTAATCGTCATCTTTCCAGGGAATCACTATAGGAACTTATTTTCTTAAAATAAGTCGTAGAATCGCCTCCTTCGTTTTGTACTAGTTGGTATTTAACACCCCGTATATGATATTATATTAGTAAAGGCGCCATTTAGCTAATCTGCACCCGGCGCTAAAATAGTTTGATCCGGCCCTGTAACGAATTAATAATTATTATTGATATTTATGTTAATGCAATCATCTGTCGATGCGGTTACATATTATTAACCACTTTTTGGTGGTGTACAACACAGAATTTGCCTTACGAACTTTTTTAACCACCTTTTGACTTTAAACCAATCATTTTTAGAAAATAAGAATTTACCAAAATATTTACACTTTTCTCTTATTCATTTAATTAAGTATTACTACTCCTAAATTTTAGTATTACTCAACAAGTAATTTTATTTTCATTCTGTTCAAATTTTTATAAGGTGATATGAACCTAAATCACCAACAATATTTGTCGATGGCGTAATAAATATAAAACCACTTATGGAAGTACTGCTGAAACTTTGAGTAATAGATATCGACAACCTTAAAGTCGAACTGATTTCAGCAATAAAAAGCAAAAATATAGCAACTTTATCAGCAGAGCAATCAAGGCACTGGCCAAGTGATCTCAACAAGATTTCAGATGTGATTTATTACAAAGTCAAACGTGTAATTCTGAATTAAATTATGTTAAAATAGTATATTGCGTATTAAAAGCCGAAAGTAATTATGTTGTACTTAGCCATCAAAGAATAATTGAAAAATATTCATCAGTCGTACAAATGACAAGATAGGTATATTAGGGTAAATACAGGGTTTACCAATACGACGTTTGTTTTTAAATTTTAAATGAAACACATATTTTGGATGAAAATACTATGGATTTTTATTTATATATAAAGTAGAAGGTCTGCCATTTATGAATGAAAAATAATATCCTTCGAATGCCCACCACGACCACGCTTACAGACATCGATTCTTTCGTCAAAATTTTCAATCACATTTTGGCATAATTGAGGCTCTATCTCACTAATGACACGTTTGATGTTGACTTTTAAGCCCTCAATGGCTTGTGGATTATCCGCATAGACTTGATCTTTCACATAGACCCACAAGAAATAGTCAAACGGTGTAAAATCGCACGATCTGGGGGGCAATTTATTGCTGAATTACGCGAAATTATTCGATCTGGAAATTTGTTTTGCAATAAAGCCATTGTTTCTCTGGCTGTGTGACAAGTGGCGCCATCCTGTTAAAACCACAGATCACTCACATCCATATCATCGATAATAGGCCAAAAATAATTTGTCAACATGTCCCCAAATGTGGAGAATGTCGTGGAATCGATAAATTTGGACGTTCTTCGACACTTTCACTTACAGCAGCGATATTTTCGCTGGATCGACCCAAACGAATATGTGTTGTTGTTGGTATGTTATATACCAAACCAGTAAACTTAAATTTATCCACCAAATTCTTGATAGCGGTTTCAGAAGACCGATCATGACGACCAAAAATATCGAGAATTTTACGAAATGTGGTTTTCACACATCGACCATTTTCGTAATAGGTTTCAATGATTTTAATTCGATTTTCGATTGAAATTGAAGACATTTTCACAAATGGCAAAGCTTCTGCTATACATATGTCAAAAATAGATATTTTCGATACAAGTTAGGAAAACTAACATATTTCCATTCAAGGCGAAGTTTTACGATCGAGGCCGAAGGCCGAGATCGTAAACCGAAGCCGAGAATGGAAATAGATAGTTTTTCACGCGTATCGAACAATATTTTTTCTAATTATGTTTCAAAAAGAACCGATAACATACTTTTTATACCTAAATTAAAATGAATTTACTAAAAAATACTTTATGAAAATAGAAACATACTTAAAATTTAAATTTTTTTGGTACCAACCGTGGGTGCGGTTGGTACCCACGCTGTGGTTAGTTAGTTAGTTAGTAATATCAGGTTTAAGGTGGCAGTTACAAATTGAATAGGTTAGTGAACACACGTTTTTTTAAAAATTATTTCAAGTGCCAGTTACAAAGGGAAGAGGTTAGTGAACACACGTTTTTTTTAATTTATAGTTTTACAATTTGTGTTTTTAGAAAAAATGTCTTCTGATATGTCGGAATGGACGGATGTTGAGGAATCTGCGGCATTGGCGATTCAAGCTCTAATCCCACAGAAATCAAGAAGCAAGTATGAAAAAGCATATTTGCAATTCGACACGTGGTGCAAGGAAAGCGAGTGAAAAGCATCACGGAAGATGTTTTACTTGCTTACTTTGAGCAACGAGAAGATTGATCCGGGTGCTGTGAACACATTTAATAATTGTTCAAATGTAACGGTTAATGTTTATTATAAATAAAGCAGATTTGTGTTTCTGACTATTTCTTTCTTTCCCGCATACTTTTGGAAGTGTGCGGAAAAAAACTACTTTTCCACACACTTTTGAATATCACAAAGTAAGACTTTTTGAAACATAATTAGAAAAAATATATGTCAGAACTGTCAAAATATCCAAATATGCACCTATTGAAAAACACACGTCGTATTGGTAAACCCTGTACCATCAAAGTAAAGAAAGCATATGCTTTTATATTTTAATACGAGTATATACTCGTATTAAAAGTAAGTACAACACAAAAAGTAGCTTCAGAATTATCATATACAGAATTGTTTTGATGGGGTACGGACGGTAATCCCAAAAATTATTACATACTAGACATAATTGTATCGCACCATCACAATCTTTAGCCTTTTCTGTCCACTGCAGAACAATAATTTTTTCCCCCAGAGAGAAATATTTCAGCATTTAGACCGCATGGATGCTTAAATCGGATTGGGGAATGTGTCTGTGACCCTGTTTAATAGTTGATCGTGGTTGGTGGCAATCGTTTCCGAAGCACGGAAACGATCATATAGAAAATTTAGAGTCTCCCTGGGTACCTTAGTGTCAGCAGTTGTTTGTCTAACTTATTAGGCAAACAACTTTCTTCGTACTACCGGAGTATTGATAACGAGGGCTATAGCCCTCTTATAGTCCCCTTATTACTATAGTAATAAAAATAGTATGCAATAGTATGTGTGAGAAAATTTTTTGTTTTATTATAGCTTGATTGTATAGAACTTCCCTTCAATATGTTCTGCAATTTTCAAGCTTGGTAAAAATATCCGCTTCGAGCACTCATACAACGTATAAAACTTTGGAGCTTTATCCATGTTTTGAAGCCGTTTTTTAACATATAAAAGTCCATTTTACAGCAAAACCTTCTTAACATTTTTTGTTGCAAATTTCATTGTCTTCAATTTTATTTCTATACATTTTTTTATTTTAGCGCACCCTTTTTGACTGAGAGCGGCTTAAACAAGACTCGGTAAAAAGGAAAAATTATTGTCATCTATATCTCGGAAACGGTGCGACGAAATAAAAAAATTAATAAGCATTTTTTCTTATAAATTTTATTCTTTACTATTTTGTTTATATACATTTTTCTATTTTGTCGCACCGTTTCCGAGATATAGATGACAATATTTTTCCTTTTTACTGAGTCTTGTTTAAGCCGCTCTCAGTCAAAAAGGGTGCGCTAAAATAAAAAAATGTATAGAAACAAAATTGAAGACAATGAAATTTGCAACAAAAAATGTTCAGAAGGTTTCGCTGTAAAACGGACTTTTATATGCTAAAAAACGGCTTCAAAACCAGCAATTTACATTGTTAACATATTAGGAGTGGGCGAAACTTTTCGTTACTCACTGTATGTAGTTTAAGCAGAAAAATCGAATGGCATAAGCAGATTTCTCGTAAGATATTTTTTATTTTATGTGGCTTTAAAGTTAACAAATTCGTGAATTTGCTCTCATCTGATTTCTCATATTTACAAGGTTTTGAGTGCTTGGTTGTTTTCGTGGCGTGATTTTAGAGTTTTTCGAGGCACGCATACTATTTTTCTAGACCAGTTGGCGAGAGTAAAGTGACTATCTTCACTGTAGAGAATTCTCATACTTACATTCATAGATTTCATATATTGTATAAAGTTAAAATGTAATAATTAAGGTTTAGAATAGAGAAAATTAGTTAGAAGTAGAACTATTTTTTTTCAATTTTAAAGATTTTTTTATTGTCCATACTTTAGATTAGTTCTTTTAAATTTTCAGTTTTATTTTGGTAATTTTTAAATAAATAATATACAAATTTTATAATAATAAGCGAATACAGTGGAACTCAACTAATGTGCAACTCGATCAGTTGAGACTCGATTATATTAATCTAATCCAGGCCCGCAGCCAGGATTTTATTTGGGGGGGGGGAAGCACTAATAAAAAGCCTTTTGTAAAAAGTAACATTTTCGGGGGATTCCCTTCCGAGAATTTTTATTATTACAAAAAAATGTTGTTTTTGACGTGAATACGTCTATAAAATCGGTAGCATGCTCAAAAATTAAAAACAAAAATATGTAACGAAAAATGTGTGCGCGTGTGTACAAAAAGTATACCCTACATCAGTGGTATCCAACCTTTTCAATACTGTTACCCCTGTGACCTGTCAGGAAAATAGAAATTACCCCCACTCCCTTAAATATTATTATTAATACAAACCATACAAGCAAATATAAATATCTTTACTTTTACCCCCTCGGGGGGTAATTACCCCCAGGTTGGGAACCACTGCCCTACATGTTCAAAAATTAAAAAAAATATATAACCAAAAATTTCAAAACATGTTGACTTGTTGATTTGTTTTCTTAAGCCTGTTTGAGACAATGATGTCTAATTTTTTGTATTTTTCACACGAAAATTTTCTAAAATGGTAGTTAACCAATAAAAAAAGTCACTTGGATACCAACACGCGCTTTCCATTGGTTAGTTACCATTTACTGCTAAATTTTATACAAAATTTGACATCGAATCCTGTTTGCAACGATGGATAAAGTTTGGGCAAATTTTTTTAGAAAATTTTCGTGTAAAAAATACAAAAAATTAGACATCGTCTCAAATG
This sequence comes from Cantharis rufa, assembly GCA_947369205.1. NCBI lineage: Eukaryota > Metazoa > Arthropoda > Insecta > Coleoptera > Cantharidae > Cantharis > Cantharis rufa. The sequence goes on from OX376304.1 coordinate 33,786,489, forward strand.
GGCTTTATATAGAATTATTCCGAATTGGCACACAAACTTATCGGATTATCTTCAGTTACAATTTTGAATTGGTAATCGTTTTCAATCATTTAATCAATTACAGACACAATTACATAATAGTATTATGCAAACTCTGAAATAGAAATTTCACAAAATATTGGCGTGGCGATAATTTATTATTAAATCTAATAACTCGTAAATATTAATTTAATAAAATTTATTATAAGTAAAAACAAGAAAAAAAAAGAAAATTCTATTAAAACGTCTCTTCATTATTAAGATCGTTTTTAAAAATTTCTATTTCTGCAGATTCTTCTGTTTTCAATTTTTGACGTGAATACGTCTACAAAATCGGTAGCATGTTCAAAAATTTAATGAAAATACTATGTAACGAAAAGTGTGTTTAAGGTGTAACGCTGTTTGTGTGTGTCTAATATGGATTATAGTCACGATACAATAAATTAATAAATTGTATCATGGATTATAGTATTATTAGTATTATGCGAATATCCGTTAAATACTTAATACTTATAATACTCGAGTAATATGTAGGTACATAAATATAACAAGTTTTATACATATAAGAACAAAAAGCAACAGAGAACACTTAGGAAAACAACTTGATATCACTATTAAACCATTATTATGTCATCTTGATATCAGTTGAATAAATTCCCAATATTCTGCAAAATCTTGGAAGTTGTTTTCATGTTTTCAAATCGATGTTATCCGATCGGTAGACCTGGGCAAAAGCGGGTATCCATGGACGACGTATTCACGTAAAACCTAACGGCTATGACACCGAGCATAGCCTCGAAGCCTAGGCTTCCATTTTTTTTTACATTTCGGGGAAGGGCACGCGCCCCCAGGTGCCTTGGCTACGGACCTGATCTAATCTAATACTAATAGTAGTATTAGTCATATCAATATTTTAGAAAACCCAAAAAATGCACACACACTTTTTAGAACCAAAATGTTTTTAAGTTATCACAAATAAAATACACTGTAAGTATACAATATCGCAAACGTTTTCACCATACTATGGCATCATCAGGCGATGAATTAGCATTTTTTGGGCTTTCTAAAATATTGATATGGTTAATATCGAGTTACACTACTTAAACCACGTATCAATCGATTAGTAGTATTAGTATTTGTAATAATTTACTTTTTCCAATTTCATAAAAAGTTGTTTGAAGAGATCTCATTTAATGCATAAGTGCTTCGACTACTAACCAGATATTTTATAGATAGTTAGAACCTGAACGGAGCAAGAACTTGATTCTAGCCGCCTTTTCTCGGCAGGCAATGGCAAACCAACGAGATAATTTGCCTTCAAAACCCTTCTTAAAATGAAGTGGTCAGCCAAAACCCATCCTGGTTGTAGGGCCACTGTGTAATATAAGCTTAATCCTGTAGCCCAAATGTCGTTTCTTACAGGTGTTTTAGTTTTATTTGAAAATCAACGAATTAAAAACTAATAAAAGTTATCTACTCAAAAATTACTCTATCATTATTAATCACAACAGCATAAAAATTCGACCTTCCGTTGAAAAGTTATGAAGCCATAGACAGACAAACATACGCGTCCAACTTATTGTAACTCCACTTTTAGTTCGGAGGTTAAAATCTAGCTTATTATATTCCATATGCAAATTAGTATTCGTAATCACCGTTAGTGATGTAGAATATCGTTTATATTTTGTGTTATACAAATCGGTAGGGTCATAAACTCATCTTTGTGGTAGTTGATATTTTTTATTCTAGCTGTTTTCAGTTTAGTTCCTAAGCTTTCATATTGGAAATCAAAAAATCAACATTGATTTTTTCTCGCATTTTTTTGAAGTGATTTTATAATCACAGAAACATGGGTTCTGGTGTCGTGAACATTTTTATAGATCGACCCTATTCAAGTTTAATCGATTTTATTGTTTTTGCTAAAAGGGGAGAATTTAATTAAAAACAATTCAAGTAAGGAAAACTTTTTATTTTGCTTTAGAAGTATGTAGGTACTACCGAAGAAATATTAATGTAACATTGTTTTTGCAAGGTAAATTGCAAAATTTATTAACAGATTTAGCATAAGATAATATACTTCAGAAATATTTAACTACACTAAATTTGAATGAGCTTTGCCATCAGTGTTCACACGCGCAAACATTAACTGCCGTTTAGCACGAAACTATTTACTTCATTTAATACAAAAATACATTAGCTTTTTCTTTTAGTTTACAAACTATAAATAAGTCTAGGTTTACTTAGGTAACTTTATGTATTACAAAACTTATCTCTGTTAAAAATGTAGATGAAAATTACTACTTCGCGTGAAGGCTTATTATAAAATATATAATTATTATCCGTACGCAAATACAAAATTATTACTTCATCATCTTTTATAGCGTCGTTTTAATCAAAAGCGAGCTGCATTTGCTACTTAAAAGGCTACTTCCATCGTCTTTTTTTATTGGAATATTGGGCATAAATATGTGAAGCTGTCTTTTAAAAATTTCGTTGGATTGCATTTTTATATTAATTTGATCCGACGTTACTGCAAATTGACATTCTTCCTTGTGCGACGTTATTGGCAAATTAACATACTTGGAGCGTATATTATATTTCTTCGAGTTACTTTCACAAGTATTTAATAATTTATTTTTTGAAACCATTTCCGTACACTTTAGATAAACAGGATCTTCTGTACAAATCGAATCATCCTTTACGTCAATTTCGCTTTCTTCTCGATTTTCAGCTGCTACAAAAATGTTTTCTCCCGTTTCCTCGCAATCGACAGATTTCCAATTTATTGGTAAAACCTCACGTTCTACCTCAAGGGTTTCGGTATTAAACTCAAACGATTTATTATTTTTGCCTTTAAATGATTTGAATGGCCAGTTAGATTTAACGTTTTCGTTGGTTTGTGTTGCTAGATCGAGCCACATTAAAACTTGATTGCTAATGGAATTATTGCAAAAGTTTTGACAACACTGTTTCGAAAGTAATAAATTAGATGTATGGTGATGATCACTATCATTAGAATTCGTCTTATAATCAATTTCCACACTTGTCGATAATCGAGAAACTCTGAAAGCTTTTAGTAAATTAATTTGTGCTTTATTGAAATTTTCATTTTGTGTCATTATAAAGTCTGCGTTCATATTATTATGTTGAAGTTTTGCACTGTCACTAGCATTAAAAGATACAGTTTTAACCTTAGATGACTGAACTTTTCTTGACGATTGACGCGAACGGGTTGTATTCATATTTTTAACATCTTCAAGTAAAGGCTTCATCGGGGAAACCTGAAAATAATCAGAAGTAACGCAGTTTCCAGTTGGAGAAGATTTTGTATAATTTCGATTAACACTCGAATTTACTCGGGATCGGTTTTTTGATGTTCCCTTCATGTAATCGTCGAAAGGATCTTCGTGATATAGAATAACATGACGATTTCCATTCACCCACACAGTTTTCACCGTAAGAGATTTTTTACTCGATTCCCAACGCGAATTAAAGTTGAACGGTTTCCTTACAAAACTCATCACTTCAGCAATTTGAAAAATAATATTTATTCGAAAAATATATTACTACAGTGTTTCAAATAATAAAAGAAACAATTTCGTGACTTTGCGACACGCAAGTTTGTACAAATCGAAATACTACTATGGGGACAGGCACGACCGCTTCTGAGGACATTTCCGGAAATACACAACCGTCGTATATTCGTAACCGCAAACTAGATGTAGAACCGCTTGGTACACAAACTGCGCAGCTTCATTAAAAAAACTTTTGGTAATAGATATTTATTTGCTGCAGTATTGTTTAAACTGCTCATTACATTATTATGATATTTTTAATTGGTTAAACAAATTTTTATTCATTCGGCTGAGCAATAATCTGCATAATTTTTATATTGTATTTATTAGAGTTGAAAATTCAAGATTTTTAATTTTTAAAATTTTTTTAAAGTTCATCATCTTGTGTACAAATTTAGGCGTAAAAAATACTTTAAAATTATTAATTCTGTAGTATAGAAATATATTATATTTAGTTTTATAATTAATAAAATTTAACAATTATTGGTCTTTGTAGCACCACTTTGTAAGGATTTCTGAATTCACCCTTTTCGAGGTGGTGGATTTTACCCTGCACGTGAACTATGTTTTATGATCTGATGTGCTCACATGCGGACAACACATGTACAAGTGTAGGTACCTTAAAACACCCACAGCTCACATGCAGGGTTAAGAGTTTTTATATATAGAGAAGCGCTACAAGCTAAAGATGTTGCCAACACCTTGTGAAAGAGAGGAAACACGGTTGAAAAGCCAGATGTACTTGGCCAAAGAAGGAACTCACAACCGTGACAGAGCAATCAAACACTTGAACTGCTAGTCCACAACCATATAATGAATTTTATCGGAAAACATAACGAAAGCGATGCTTTCCGAGTGTCCACCCGGCAGCCAAAACGAGGAATTCCTAGTCAGCTCACAAATCGACTAATAATGTAAAATCGACCATTAATGTGTTTTTATTAATGGTCGATTCTGTTACTTCTGCAAGTCAATTCATTTATATTATAAAAAAATTCTATTATAAAAATTTGTCCGACGTGGGATTCAAACTGGCGATCGCCAAACGATTTAATTATGATTCATCGCTACGCTCACTTTTTAATATAGCTGCGCGCCCAGTAACGGATCATTTTCGATGCTTGGCCAGTAATATACTATTATTAACAAATAACCAGCAAAGTTTAGAATATTTATTGAACTTTAAAGTGGCTGCAGCCTATAGTAATATCACAATAATTAACTGACTGCATAAGCAGGGGGAGTTTAGATTCCCTCGAGCCTAGGACTCAATAGTCTATAGCAGTGTTTCCCAAATTGGGGTCCGCGGCAAGTTTCTTGGGGGTCCGCGAAAATAATATATTTTGTATTCATTGTATTTTATTTCTCATTATACATGTTTTTTAATAAATTTTGTAAATTTTTAATTTTTATTTTTGTAAAGAAATTTTTTCTGGGGGTCCCCGTGATACTAGTGTCTAATTTTGGGGTCCGCAAGTTCGAGACATTTGAGAAACACTGGTCTATATGCAATATTAATGACTTTATTTTAGCTCCTTAAACGTGGTTTAAAAAATTTTCCCAGTTTAACATCCAACTACGTTTTTTGAAGCATCTCTCAAAATTTTGCGCCCTGAAGCTCAAACCCCACTGAGCTCCGTGGTTATTATGCTATAGCATACATACATAAACTAGTTCACCATTAATATTACGGAATGCCTAATTTTGTCTATGCAGTAGACTGGAAGCTAGTGGGAACCACATAAAACAGCTCTCTTTCATTAATCTTTAACGAATCCAAAAATAGATAAATGAGATCTACATGGACCCCGTCCTAAGTTTGCATTAAATATAATGTGCAAAACTACTCTAGTTAAATTCGAAAGAATCTTTTATAACTTATTCCTTTAAAACCCGTAAAAATGAGCTTCTATTATTTTAAATCAGTTGATACATTAAATATTGTGTTTACTATTTTAAATATCAAGAGGAAATCATTTATAGATACTTCTTTTAAAACCCGCAAAAGTCAGTTTCTATTGTTTTAAATATGAATTGTCAGTGTGTTCATATTATTTTGTTCAGGAACTGTATAAACATAACATTTTATACCAACTATACGTATTTGATTGACTAAATATTTTTCCGTATGGTGGCGTTCGCACAATGTAAATTGCGATTAAAATTTAAGATTTTTATCTGGTAACTTATCAGCGCTTTTTAGCGTTAAAAAGTGTCCTATTGTCAAATTCTAAACTTTGAACATTTTTAGAAAAAAGGGGGTGTAAATCTTCAAATTGATTTTATCAATACATCTACATAGGTCTAATCTCTTTGTAAAAAAAATTTGCTTGTAGACACTGCCCCTTTCTGCAAAAACTTTTGGGTAAATATATCACTTTCTTACAAGAAGCGGTAAACATTTAGGGTAAACTTTCACCCTGTAGGATTGCATTTAGATGAAAATATGCAAAGAGAAATCTTGTAAAATATTTTAACTTAGTGTACAAGTACGCAAAAATGTGTTGTCTTTTAGATGGTTGAAAAATACATACACGTCGTTCCAACAAAATCGTTTGAATAGCTTGAATAATTTTTTCGCCTGAAAAACGGAATAGCTTTATGACATTATTTATCACTAAAGCAATGATTTCTATTTTTGAACGAGTTGAGATTTTAAATAGAATTCTTCAGAAATCTACGCTAAGCTTTCAGGATGCCATGTAAAGCATCAACACTGTTCTTAGAGTTTTGAAAATGAAGAGAAACGGGATTTTCCATCATCTGGGTCGAATGCTTAGAATTATCGAACTCGTTGGTGGAGATGATTGCCGAAAAGGTATAACGAAAAGCGCAGCAGCATGTGTATGCGTCTGTAGCAGAGGATTACCGACAGCTTTTCTTCGAAGTTATGGACACTGCCCTTAGTGGCCTTAAATCACGCTTTACAAGCAAAGTGTCTAATCATATTTTAAGAATTGAAAGATTTGTTACCACAACGGGGACTCGAGAAGATTAGGAATTGATATCCTTTTACGGAGAAGATTTTGACAGAGACCCTATTTTCTTGCATAGAGATATGTTTCTAGACGCCATGAAAAGCCAAAATGAAGTCGTGGATACCTTTACGGGTGTTTTTCATCAGTTACAATGGCAAGAAAATGCATTTTATATTATAGAAAACGTTATTTAATAAATATGTAGATTACATTCATTCGCGAGCTTTTATTTATTTTTATTATATCTTGAAAAGGCAAAAAAATATATTAAATACAAAATAAAATGAGAAGTACTAAAAATAGAAACTTTTAATAATGAATTTATATAAGTGTATTTTATAAAATGCATTGTGTGAATGTGTGAATAAAAACACATTTTCCACAAACTACCCCCACCCCACTTTTAAAACTTTTTTCGGCACCCCTCGGAATTTTAGAAAGTCGGCGCCCCTGCTTCCAAGACTGAAGAAAATATAATTTTCTAAGTAATTAATAGAGACCGGATTTTAAGCATTTTTGCTTATTGTCAATTTTTAAAGCAGCTCTTTAAAATTTGAGATATGGACGAATTACATAAAAAGATGTACTTTAACGTATAGTTTTTCATGCTTTTTTTGCTTTTTTTCCGATTTTTTGCTTATTTTCTACTTTTGTGCTTATTATGAACTTATTTTTAATATTTATAATTGATGATATAAAAAATTTTTAAAAATTAAAAAACTTTAAAACAGGGCCGTATTTAGATTAGATTTTCGGGAAAGTTTTTAAAAACTTTTTATAATAAATAAATAATTTATTAAACTACAAAGGAAACTAAAACTCCAAAAACACTTCAATGTTTTTGTTTTAGTTTTAAAGTTTGTTTTTGTTGTTTGTTACGTCTGGTCTGAGTCAAGGGCGGTCATAAGGGGGGGTCATGGGGGCCATGGCCCCCTGAAAATTCGAACTAGCAAGTATGATAAAATGAATTTGTTAGTTTAAAACTAAATTTAATTAATTAAAATTTGTTTTTCTATTACTTTAGTTATTCAAAATCTATATCTTCAGAAATGCCCCCCCCCCCCAGAAATTAGAGGTATGACCGCCTCTGCTCTGAGTTTAGTATTATCCAGAAGATAATAATAAGAAAATAAGTACCAACATTACAGTATTGTATTTGATGTAGTATATAAGAGATCGCATTGTCCGCTGTCTAAACAACACTTGTAGCAATGTCTAAAAAACTACTTTATGAAGATTGGATTAAAAACTATCCTGAGTTAAAAATTGAAGACAAAAAAATATTTTGCCAAGCCTGCGTGAAGACTGTAAGTTCATATTTAGTTATTATTTCAAAGGAACGCATTGTTTAATATTACACATTTTATTTCTAGATTAAATGCGTTAAAAAGTATGATATTGATCAGCACTTAAAGACAAATGTTCACATAGTACGACTTAAGAGATTTAAAGATGAGAAATTCAAACAACAATCAATTACGACAGCCATAGCATCAACTTCTGGCTGCGACGAAAAGAGAAAATTTAATGTAGATCTAAATATAATAATAATAATTTATTATTAGGTATTATATTTAATACGTGTAAAAAGGCTTTGCTTAATTATTTCGAAAAATAGTTTCTAAGATGCCATTTTTGCTCTTTTTTTGTTAAATTATTAACTTTTTTCGTAACTTTTTTTGGCATAATTTGAACTTATTTTTGTAAAATAGCGTGCTTTTTTAAGCACTTATTTTTCAAAAAATCGTGCTTATTTATCCGGTCTCTAATTTAATCAGTTCGAAAAATATATATACTTTGAAATAACATGTGAATAAAACTACGTAAATCAAAAAAATTTTCGAATCTTGCACCACTGGCAAAATAAATTATGTAACTTCAATTTCATCAAAATTTGATTGTTTTGAGTCAATTGAGTCACATTAAGTAAAATTTAATACTTAAAGTCAAATAGTTTTGCCCTTATTGGGCTATTGCCATTATATACTGTCGGGTTCCAAAATTACTTTATTTTTAATTTGCAATGTTCTTTTACTTGTTTAAAGATTTGAATTTAATTTTTATATAAATATTTAAATAATTGTTCGCGCAAACCATTTTATGTTGGTACGAAAATTTGTAGATAACTTTGCTTTTGCTAAGTGCGTCAACCGGAGTGGTCGCATTTACGGAAGATATCCGTAAAATTTTGTAATTTACATCTCAAGTTGCAGATTTTTCGATATTTTGGCTAATAAACAAGTTTATTTGATGAAAGTGAATTTTATTTGAATTATTTTTAATTTCAAATTGGACGAGTTTTGAAGATAAAGTTTTTGAAAGTTTTGGATAAATAATTTTGGATGTTATAATTGGATTAATAATAATTTTGGATGTTATAATTGGATTAATAATAATTAATTGGATAGTTTGGGAGAAAGAGACCTCTTTTTGGACTATAAAATTAGAAGAAAATTGCATTAGATTTAATAAATTTAAAAACCAAAATTCAAGAAATTTTAAAGCAAGATGTGGATGAAGCAAAAGGTCGTTATCATACACATTTAGCCAGCACATTTATGTACGATACAAATATTTTACCAAAAAATTTATTTAATAATTAAAATTGATTTACTGCGAATTTGATATTATAATTTGAAAATATAATTGGATGATTAAATGAAAATTTTAGAAAAAAAATTAAATTGGAGTTTTACGTTCAAAAAATGCATGGCCCGAAGGAAAAATAAGTTTTCATTAAATATTAATTATTTTATAAATTAAAACCGCTAGTATAGTCCAGTTTTTTTTAAATTTCTTATTATTATTTAAAATATATCACATTTCAATATAATTTGGAATTAGTAACAAAATAAAAATATTTTGTGGTAAAACCCATTTTATTACCTCCGGTTATTAATAAATAACATTGTTGGTTCTTTTTCAATTGTCACCGACTAAAAATATGTTCAGGTAAGAAGTAAAACTTATTTTCAATTGTTTAATTGTTATATTTGTGTATAGACGTTTTCAGTTATGTTAAATTCTGGATTAGAAGCAAATTTATCGTCTTTTTAGAAAATATCGAGAAAATCTCAAATTTTGGTAGAAAATCGTTCTGCAATTTGTGCATTACACAATGAGAGTATGTCTGAACGACAAATTGCCAAAAAAGTTGGAGTTTCTTCCAAAGGAGTGCATTACATCTGTTTTAGTCTGTAAAACAGAAACTGGACAACAATCAGACAGAAAAGTGCAGAGGATAGATTCATTATGATGAAAATCGAGAAAAAATTATTTTAACCGGTTAACAACCATTAAAACACAGTTGTTGGAAGCTGGATTGAGAGGTTGTGTCGCAGCAAGAAAACCGTTTCAGTATTTGGCACCTATGGTTAAATGTGGGGGAGAGTGTGTTAGTTTGGGGATGCTTTGCTGGTTGAAAATGTCGGAGATTTAGTTCGTGTTTAAGGAATTATGCAGAAAGAAGAATACTTAAGCATCCTACAAAACAATGCGATTCCATCAGGCCACAAAATTAATTGTTAGTGACACATTTGTGTTCCAACAAGGTAATGACTCAAAGCAAACCACTAAGTTATGTAAAACTTTTCTTCAGCAAAAAAAAACCACTGGCAAACTTATGAGTATAATAATGGTTTGGCCACCTCAACCTCACATTGAACTTTTGCAGAACGAATTGGACAGAAAAGCTAAAGAACATACATATTGTAAAGCTGTTATTCGTGCAAAAGGTGGTCATATTCAAAACATTAATTTTTAAACAATAAATATGTATAATCACTGTGTAAGACTTTTCTTTTAACAACCCTTTCTTAAAAATATGTAAATTTTTTATGTATATACTTATTTGTTTTATGACAAATTATGACTGCTTCCAAACTTTCCGATGGTAGTATATATTCTTATAATAAATTTAATTTGTTACTTACATAGTAATTACCATTACCAATATTTCGAGCTTGAAATCTGGATCGTAAAGGAGGATCTAAAGGATTTCCCACATATCTAAAAAAAATAAATGTTATAATTTTAAATAAAAAGAAACGATTAAATATAATTCATAGCAGTAGGTTTAGTGCTTACTTAGGAACTGGAAGTCCTATTGCAATGATTCGAAAATTTTCATGAACACGAACCAATTTCCATCTATCCAATTCTTCTTTTTTATATTTCTAAAAATATATTAGCAATCAAAAATAATGTCATTAAACTAGTGTTTGGAATTGTGTTGAATAGTGTTTTTTTGTGAAGTTCTAGTAGGTAGTGATTTTGAAAAAATTATACTATACATTTGAATTAAGAGTGAATTTTGCTACAAGATGTGCATGCAAACTTTGGTTTAGATTCCAGTAATTATGTAAAAATGTATTCAACATCCCAGACTCAGCAGAATTTCTTAGCTCAGCCTTCTGGTGAACATTAAGCTGTGGATCGAAATACTTATAACTTTCCTTAACAACTCGATGGAAAACGGGGTACAATAAGCCTAGAGCTTCAGTACAATAATAATGTATTCAACCTCAACAATGATTTAGATTTAGTATCAATTTAAGGAATTACTAAATAATTGTTTTGGTGCGAAACATGTAATCACAATAAAATGCCAAATATTAAAATTAATTTTCTTAAAACATTGTGGAGATAACAAGCAATTCTTCTTTTTTATTAGTAGTAGAAGTGAATTTAGAAAACCAATTTTTTATTAAAATTTTTAATAAAAATAAATATTCTATAGTATAAAATCCAAAAAATAGTGCAAATCTCAAAACTATAATTCATATTAAATAAACAAGAAAAATATATAATTCTTACAGAAATTTAAATAATGAATTTATTTTTAAGATCAACAGATTATAAGTTCGTTTGGCATGCTGCACTAGTAAGTGTACACCAGTCCACAGTTTTCTGCTAACCTGCTATCTTTCAGTAACAAAATTGTGATACAAATGCAATATAAAAGAGATATATCAGTATATCACATTTGCATCGAGATTTTGTAAGTTAAAAGCAGTTTTATAAAAAACTGTTGAAAAGTAGTGTTAAGCATATCAAACAAACCTTATTTTTTGTTCCTTTTATAATATAGGTCTTGATCCACCCAATTTCAGATTTCAAAACTTCGTACTATTCATTTCCGAGTAACATTCTACTTAAAACCGTACATTAACTGAATTTGAATAATCGGGGTTCTACAGTATATAAAAACTGAGTTCGTCATATATTTTGTGACATATTCTTGTTCAAAAATTTTGTTTTTTCGAAACGCTTATTTTGAAATTACCTAAAACATTTGATCGTGGAAACAAAGAAATATAATAATAATCACTCACTTCTAATAATTTATCATATTTATGTGATGGAATTAACATTCGTCCATCTTCCAATTGCATTTCTCTGTTTTCTAAAAGATTATTTAAAACCGGAAGAACATTTCGTTCTGCCTTATCAATTCCTTCTAATACCAAAATACGTCCTTCGGTTGCTGCTCTAACGGCACTCTACAATATACATATTTATTTTTTTCATTCGATTTTAACATTTTTAATTTACCTGATCAAAATAAACTGCACAGCCATCGACAATTTCTCGCCTTTGTTTTAAATCTGATTCTGTGGTGTCTCTACTTAAAGCAACATATTCTAATTCTTTATTAGTCAACTGCAAATACTGTAAAGCAAGATTTCTACGTCTTGGACCTGGTGAACCTATTAAAAACATGTCTTGACCTAAAATATCTTTTTGCATAATCCATCGTAAATGATGTAATGTAGTTTGCCCTGGTTTGTTTTGATCTGAAATTTTGAATTTATTACTTGAAGTTTAAATACAAAGTCACTACTTTTTGTTACTTACAAAATTGACGAGGTACATATTCGGGATATGTTGCCTTTGTAATATTTGTTTGTACACCTCCAATGCTAACGCTGTCACCAACTGATGCTAAACCTCGACAATTTATAGATGAAACTCTTAATTTTGAATGTTGCAAAATTCGTAATAACACTTGAATTCGTCTAGCAGTTACATTAGTGGCTTGCATCTTAAAATGTTTTGGAACTTGAATAAAAAATTTTAATCTCGAAAGCAAAGTACAAAGGTTTAAATTTTTAAAAAAGTGTGGTTATATAGTTTTGACGTTTTTGCGTATATTTGACACTTGACAAATATGATGTAACAAATAAGCAATAGGTTTGTTCTTTTTAGATGAACTAGTGCAGCACTTGCACTGCACTAGAATTTGACAGATATGTGACAGAACTGAAAAGTGCAGAGTAGTGTAAGTCAGTGCAAGAGTACAGCGAAGGATAAAAAGAACGCAATAGTGCAGAAATAAACATGGTGGATTTAAACATGGCAGGCATATTGACATTTGAAACGTCAGACGACGAAGAAATTGTAATATTACCACCGCCCGTGTATATAGAACCTGATATAATTAAAGAGAATGAAGGTAGGATAATATTATTTTATATAGGAAGCGTGATAGGAAGTGAACAACTAAAAACTTAGAAATCTAACCTAAGAATTGTATTTTAGATCACGACGAATTACGTATACTACATCCAGTATTCGGACTAGTTCAACGAATTGAACACTTCAGAATAATGAATTACGTAGAAAACATTGTATCCAATTATAATGAAATAGATTTTATAATGCATTTTCGCATATCACGAGAGAAAATATTTGATCGTATAAAATGCATTATTCCGTGATGTTGCAGATAGGTTTGACGTGACCATAAGCACTTTACACATCATAATCAGAATAACTGATTTTATATTGCTGCTGGCACCAACTATTATTAAATATCCAACATTAGCCGAAAAAGAAGCGACCGCAACATTTCATAGAAAAGGCAAAGGATTTCCTGGTAATACCTAAAATTCTGTTTTAAAATAAATAATTAAAATATTCTGTTTTAGGTGCTCTTGATGGTTAACATATTATAATTGACAAACCATTGCAAGATCCAGATTCGTACGTGAACCGTAAACAATATTTCTCGTTACATGTACAAGGTACAGTGGACCATACAATGAAGTTTATAGATGTGTTTATTGGATATCCTGGTTCCGTTCACGACGCAAGGGTGTTTGAACATTCTTTTTTGTCTAATGATCTAAATGAATTAAATAAGACATTCTGATTTATTATAAAATTGATTTTATTACTACCTAAATAAATAAAGCAAATCATACATTACAAATTTATAGCTAAATAATCTATAACGTGGAATAAATTTAAAAAGCTAAAATCAACTTACATAATAAAAGTTGCTTTAAATATAGAGCTTTTGTATTCTACTCGTGTCGTTAATTAGCATTTCCTCTACATTTGATGTTATAAATACGATTATTCGGACGTCAGAGCCTCATTAGTATTATACAGGTGAGGTTTACATATGAGTATGAAAGGCTATAAATTGCAATTCACTAACCCTAAATAATAGGAAACACGTGGTTAAAAATAATGCAAATGTTAGTTAAATAATCGATAAACATGCTACTACAATTTTTCGATCTTTGTTTTTCTACACCCTTCACCAGCTAAAATGTCTTTTAATGTCTGGCAATACAGTTGCTTCCAAATCTTTTAGATTTTCTAAAATTTCTGTAATTTTGAAGTCTTTATTACTGTGGAGTATTGACTGAACTTCAACAACATCCTAAAATAATAATTAGTAAATTAATATAGGACCCTTATATCACATGTAAGTAATTACCTGCTGCACAAATCTCTTCGGTGAAACTAAAATACCTTGCTGTAATTATTTACCAACAAACTTCTGTAAAATGGAATAAATATAGCTACTGTTGGATTTGTAAATCTTACTCCCCTCTATCTTACTTGTCCAAAAAAATTTCCAAAGAATCCTGGTTAAACGTTCTAGGAAACATGTTCTTGAAACCAAAAACTTTAATGTTACAATAAATGTCAATAAAGCTCTGAAAATTGCAAAATGTAAAACATTAATTATTTACATTAGAATAATTTTATAAATTACTTCTAGCGTAGTAACCCAATTTGTTATGGTTGGTAGCGTGAACTTCCTTTGGGCCTCCCATTCCTGTTTGTAGCGTCATTGTCATCTTTTTAAATATATATCGTCTCAAACAATTTATCGAAGAAGTCGATTGCAGTTTGTTTTGCTTTTGGTTCCAACTTTAACGTTTCACCATTACACTCTTAGGTCGTTCCTAAATAAAATAATAAATTATGTTTTTATTTTTTATTGTTAAAATTTTCATTCATCAGAATTTGCCATGTTCGGCTAACTCTATAATGTTTTAACTTTGAGGTTAAATGGTTTTTAGTTAGTTAAATACATATTTATATTTTGATAAATAAATCATATTACCTTTCGATTCACACGAAACATTTCCATGTGTATCAACTAGAATGTTACCACTTTTATCCTTAACGATTTCACATTGATCTTCCATTGTAAAGATTATAAATTTTTAAACTTCGCGCTAAACTCGTTGACAGATACCTTGCACTTTTTGAACTTGCTCTGAAGCTGGTGTAAGTAGTGCAGTGAACTGGTGCAAAAAGTGCAATTGCACTGCTAAAAAGAACAGCGACACTGACGTCACTCCTAGAACTATGACGTTACTTCCTGCTAAAAAGAACGCTTTAGTGTACACTTTTTGAACTAGTGCAAGTAGTGCAGCTAAAAAGAACAAACCTATTGATAAAGTATAGTTGGGATACGTCATTCAAAACAGGTATAAACTCTTCTGCAAATTCGGCAGGTAAAAAAAGAAATTGTAAACACCGCTTCATGTAAAATCGAGGGATTGAGGGAAGTAATCTCACATGTAAACTCGGCAAATGCTTGTACGGTGGTGTATAATGGAAGTTTATATGAGAAGCACAATAGCTATTTACAGTCGTGTTGCAGAAAGTTGAACATTTGAACATAGTTTGATTTTGACCTCTTTAGAACCCCTCCCTCCCATCATGTAGCTTAACGTAGCTTTTACCATGATAACCCCCCCCCCCCCCAGATGGAACGTAGTTTTTTTTCCTATAGTCTAGAAGACATGTTATGTTTTCTGTTAACAAAACTATTTAAAAATTATTTGGTATAAAAAATGAATAACACCGATATTTGTTTTTAAAACAAATAGCGCACCTATATAAAATATAAATTAAAAAAATCCAAATACGGAAATAAATATCCATATTATGTTGTCGCTTATATTCTGAAAATTGCTTTCATAATAAATGAAGAAAACTACGTAGCTTGACTATAATCCCCCCGTAACTGGTACCCTCACGTAGCCCTGCGTAGCTTTCTACCTAACCCCTCCCCCCCCTTGGCCAAACCACGTAGTTTATGAACGCTCCCTTAATAGAAATGAGACGCGACATAACGGAAGTAAATAATACTCTTATCTATTAGCTTGTGATGCAAAATTGCACGTGCACTTCAGTAGGCAGTGAAAACGCAAACAGAGTAGCAGTGTATTATAAAAGTTACATTTTACATTTTAAAAATGAAAACTTAAAGTGGCCTTTGTAATTTTTATTTTTTAATAATTAAAAGTGTAGCGTTAGAATTTAAAAACAATAAAAAACGTAAGCAACCGCCGTATTTTACTATTTATAATCTTGCAGGTGTGCCTTATCGCTTATCAACAACCGTCGTAGCCAGGAATTCACGATTCGAGTTAATTATAGGGGTATTGCATTACTTGATTGTATGAGTGCGGAAAGGTACTAAGCGTGCGGAAAGGAACTAAAAGCGAAGCATTCTCACTACATACAATAACTATACTGCCGTCATAAGGAAGAACACCGTAACTGTGAAAAAGTTGAAACCGAGATAAACGGCAAAAACATTTAAATGCAATGCAATAAACATAGCAATACATGCAATTTAAGAAAACTTTTTTACCTTTTAATGAGTATTTTTCTGCTTTTTATCGTATTAGATCTGTAGAATAACGTAACATATATACTAAGTTGATATTAACTCATTTTTCAAAAATTTCCGACTTACGGTGTTTTTCCTTATGACGGCAGTATAACCCACTATGTACGCCACCATTGCTGCTTATGTGCAAAAATTTTCCGAACACCGCTGCAAAGTATCTATTTCGAGCGATAAAAACTACCTGATATACTATCCTTTCTATAGTCGGGTACGTAAAAATATTTATTTATAGGGAGGAATTATTGAATAAACAAATAAATTTCCAAAAATAGTACATTGTCTTATTCGGATTAAAAGTGAAACTTTGTTTGACAAGCAATTTTTTCATTTGTGAGGAAGAGCGCTAGCGGATTTATCAAATTAGTTGATATATTTTCTGGGGTTTTTCTTAGCATGGTGGCACTGTATATACAACACAATTTATATTATTCTACATACATACAGTGGCTCCAACAATTATTAATACACCCCTATGTTAACCATGTAAATTGCACATTTTGAAATCGTTTTTTGATATATAAAACTCGCTTTTACAGCAAAACTTTTCAGATATTTTTTATTGAAAATTTTAATCTCTTCAGTTTTGTTTCTATACATTTTTTTATTTTCTTTCGCCGTTTACGAGTTACAGCGACTTAAAGAAAACTAAGTAAAAAAGTTAATAAAATTAACATTGCTCTTATGGGAGTTTTTTACAGAGTTTTCTTCAAGTTGCTGTAACTCGTAAACGGCGAAAGAAAATAAAAAAATGTATAGAAATAAAACTGAAGAGATTAAAATTTTCAATAAAAAATATCTGAAAAGTTTTGCTGTAAAAGCGAGTTTTATATGTCAAAAAACGGTTTCAAAATGTGCAATTTACATGGTTAACATAGGGGTGTATTAATAATTGTTGGAGTCACTGTACATAATCCATAACTAATATTTACAACTTGACTAAAATTATATACAATATTTACAAAAATCATTTCTGTATTATTTTACAATGGTTATTCATAAAAAATAGGTAGGTTCTCTGGTAAGGTAATTTGTGTTTTTTTTGAAGGGGGTATTGCTGTATTTAAATTTTCTTAGCCGGTGTACCACAAGGATCGGTATTGGGACCAAAATTATTCAATTTGTTCATTAACGATATCTCAGAATTTCATAAAACAAATATGGCACTCTATGCTGACGATACTGCCATTTATGAGCATTCGTTCGCTGCACAAGTAGCAAATAAACAAGTACAAATACACATGAGCCAACTGGAAAACTATTACAAAAAATGGAAAATCAAACTGAATCCTGATAAAACCGAAAATATCGTTTTTGCCAGAAAATTAAAAAATACAAAAATTTTCGAACCACTACGAGTAGATGGACACAAGATTACCCCAACAAAAAATGTTAAATATTTAGGCATCACGTTAGATTCTAGACTGAACTACAGAAGTCATTTACAAAAAAGAAAACAACTAGCATACGCAACTTTAATCCAGTTATATCCATTACTGAAAAGCACTGCAATGACACAACCAAATAAGCTAATGCTATATAAAACCATTTCAAGACCGATAATTACGTATGCCGCCCCGGATTAGATAATAGATAATTTTATGTTTTCTCATAAAAAAGTATACTCACCTCTCTTCGAAATATGATCCGCTACTGGGCTTACAGCTTTAAAAAGCTCGCTACGCTCACTTATTAATATAGCTGCGCGCCCAGTAACGGATCATTTTTTATGCTTGGCCAGTAATATACTATTAGTGCACGTAAAAAAAGTGTTGCTTAGCAATGTTCGCATTTTTATATTAATAACGAAAATGTTAACTTTTAGTTAAGGTAATGCTATTAAAAATGTATTGCTTTTAATACGGTTTAAGAAAAAGAATATTGTTGTGTAATAGTAACCCACTGACGGATCCGTTTTTAAAAAATATGTCACTTTCTATACCCTATACCGATCTAAATTTGACAAAAATATTAAATAGAAAAATATTAAAAACCAACTTTCTAAGAGACTATCCGACAGATGGAGAAAACCTCAAGATAGAGTGAAATGCTGGCCAAGAGCACGAATAACGTTTGCCATTATACGTGCATCTAGTATGTGCATACGAGGTGCTAGGATGAAATGTAGACCTAGTGAAGAATTACTAGGTTTGATGATGGAGCAGCTTTACCTCTCGGCTACAATTAATCACATAAAGTGTTTATTAATGTTAATAATTCAATTAATGTTACGAAGTGTTTAATATTTTGTTAAATTTGTATTTAAAAAGAATTTCAGTTTCAATAAAATATTCGTGTTTTATAATAATAAAAAAAAAATATTAGAAATTTTATATAAAAAAATAATTAAAAGAAAAACTGAAAAAAAAGAAATTTGCAGAAAGAGGAATTTCCACTTTAAAGACGCAAGTCCAACTTTTTAATTTTTTGGTTGCCAAAGACTCAACAAAGAGAATAGGAAATAGCAAAAGGAATAAATGGGTGCAAGCGGAGTTTAATTATGGATTACTGTCGACCTTTTTGCTCGGAGCGGAGTATACATTTTTCCAGAGGAGTTTATCTTATTCCCGTTGTGATTTACATCATTAATTAAAAAATTACTTAAGCAATGCTTGCAGTAACCTTACAGTGCGTAGTGATTCACATACCAAAGGCATTTCTTACTAAGTATCTTAATTTGACCTAAGAGTAAATGTGGTGGATATCAATCCCCCAAATATTATGTATCGCTTAATACCAAGAGCCCTATGTTGTGTACAAACTACTTTTCGACATTTTCAACTCAGTCGTAATACTTTTCTCATCGCATCGAAGAATGAACTTGAGAGTAGCTGAAGAGTCAAAAGAAACGCTAAAAGAACACATTCTGCCATTTGGACGGGCAATCACATACATGTGTAATGTTCATATTATACTCAAAATACATAATTCGTTCACTGAAAAAAAAAATGATTAATCATATTGATGAAAAATTTATAAATATAATGATATTCTTCATGAATACTATGAGTCTTTCATCAATATGATGAATTTTGTTCATCGGTGTAAAAAGGATGAATTTTTCATAAATATGATGAACCATTTTTTTCAGTGTTTATCAATAAAGTTCATAATTCTCGGACGTTCTTTCTTTAGAAGTGAGAGATGCATTAAAGAAATTAAAAAACAAGAATAGCAAAGGTATATATGGCATGAACGCGAAATTTATAAAAAGTCTTGTAAAGCAGCTGGTGAATCCGCTTAAAAAATTGTGTAATGAATGCATTAAGGAACAAGTTTATTCTGGATGTTGTTAGCCAATACTAGGTAGAACTCGAGGCTGCTGGCCAATAAAGAATTTGCCTCTTCAACTAGCTCTGAGGGAATGAAATTCCAAAACAATATAATGCTCTATCCTACTAACCGACGGACGGAGAATATAGAGGAAGCTGCTTGTAAAAATTTCCCAGTAAACAATATGATGTCTTCAAAAGTTCTTAAAGAGCTCTTATTTAAGATGAGTGCTTTAAGAGGTCTTGAGGACGTCCAATGCGCCACTTCAAGAGCAATTTCAAACTTCTCAAAGAACTCTTAAAGAGCTCTTTTTTTATGAATTCAGAAAAAAGAGGTCTTATAGAAATCAGAAAAGAGAGTTCTTTTAGAAGCCAGAATTAAGAGCTATTTCTGAATTCAGAAAAGAGTTCTCGTAGAAATCAGAAAAGAGAGTTCTTTTAGAAGTCAGAATTAAAAGCTATTTCTGAATTCAGAAAAAAGAGCTCTTTAATAGTTCTTATTAAAGACAATTTAAAACAATTACTAATTTTACATTAATTTTTTATTAATTTAAAAAAAAACAAAAAATATAAAAATTCATTACAATCATCTGGTTTGCTGAATCCATGATAATATACACCGGCAGCAAAAGGTACAACTTTTGGGTAAATTTCTGCTAGTATTGGATACAGTTGACTTTTTGAGCTTTTTCATATTGGCAAGCCATCGATGTGCACATTAATCCGGATAATTTCTTTAAACTGACTCATATCAATAACCTTCGGTTGATCAATTAATCCTTTTTGTAGTCCATAATGAAAATATTCTCCAGTATTCTCCAATAAACAGTGGTATTTTTAGTAGCATATATAAAACAGTTTTCAAAACTAATTCTTTGCAGTGTTTTTTTAATAGTCGATTCATTTTAACTTTTAGACAATTCGTCAAACCGGCGTTTTCTTAACATCCTGGTGAAAATTATTTTCTATTTAAAAAAAAAAAATAAATTATGACATTCATATTTTTTATTTCATTAATACATTACCTGTAAAATAGACTGATGTGTTATTAGTCTGAACCACAAATATAAATTGAGTTGGAAACAAAATGGGAATTATACCACCAAACGCATGCGTCAAATTTAATCCAACCAAACCTCAGAATAAATAACTTCTAAAAGAGCTCATATTTTTGACGTCTTAGGAAGTCAGAAAAAAAACTTCTTAAAGAACTCATATTTTTGACGTTTTAAGAAGTCAGAAGAAAGACTTCTTAAAGAACTCATAGTTTTGACGTCTTATGAAGTCAGAAGAAAGACTTCTTATAGAACTCATATTTTTGACATCTTACGAAGTCAGTAAAAAGACTTCTCAAAGGGCTCATATTTCTGACTTCTTACAAAGTCAGAAAAAAGACTTCTTCAAGACCTCTTAATTGAGAGTTCTGAAAAATGAAGTCGTTCAGACATCATATTTAGAGTTCTTAAAGACGTCTTTAAAAAGACTTCTTTAAGAAATCTTTCTGATTTGTATGTTTGCTGGGTTGCTCTGAAGAACAAGCGATGAGTTGGTGGGTATAAGGCCACTCAGTTGAATATCCCTCCGCAAGATAATATCGCAATAAAATCACCAAACTGCGAAGTATGGTTAAGGGAGATTAGGGGATTGGGAGCACATAATGAATCGACAGGAATAAATAAATTGCTGGTCATAGATATATTAACTGATAGTATAGAACAAAATATAATTATATTGGGCTAATCTTTCATGATAAAACCTTGAATCGACAATAATAAAAAACGTCTCTGAATAACTCCAGGATTAGACAATTGAACAATAAAAAAATAAGGTGGTAGGTAAGTTAAAAAATCAGTGAGATCGTAGTATGGCCCAATATGTTGTAAAATACGTATCAATAATATTTTAAAAATAATTAATAAATCAGACGACACAACAGATCTTATTTTATTGGAATGGAGTAATGGAGTTGATTCTGGATCCTGGGATCAAACGGATGATGGTAGAATGTGACGGCAAGCCAAATTCCAAACAGTGACGTAAAAACCTTAAAAACAAGGTGTAAGAAGCAATAAATCTTTAGGATAAAACGGATAATCGGGTGTTGGAACGCAATCAAACAAACTCGGTTGTCAGGTCGACGTTTCGGAGGACTTTATTCACTCCATCTTCAGGAATAAAATAAAATACAAGGCATGAAACATGGCACCAATGGAGTAAGCTCACACTTACCCAAACAACCTAAGGTAAAAGTCGTCTGATGTAAGGCGTAACACGGGAAAAAAACATAAACATGGCACATCAACTTCGTAGCAATCGGCTGCGTTAAAAGTGGACATTTCCCTAGTTCCTATCAGACAGCTGCAAAAACCAAACTGAGTTTCATTCATATCTTTTTCAACTCGGCGGTATATTCTTTCATGAATTATACGTAGAAAAGTTTTTAAAACGTGGTTCATCAGACTGATTGTGCGATAATCTGCACACTTATTTGCATTTGCTTTTTTCGGCAGCATTATAAAAGTTGATTTCAGCCAGTTAGTTGGAATATAGCCTGTTTCATATATCATATTGAATATCTTCAGCAACACCGCTTTTCCCTTTTCTCCGAGTATCTTTAGTAATTCAGATGGTATTTCATATGGCCCCATCGCTTTTCTATTTTTTTTGATGTTCGAATGGCTTTTTCTATTTCTTCCATAGCGATCAGAGGTCTTTCCGCAGCGTTTTCAATACCATGTTGTGTGTTTCTTTGGTCGTGAAAGAGTGTTTCAAGATACCTTTTCCAGATGTTCAGCTTTTCTTCTATATTAATAAACATATTTTCTTGTTCATTTATAATTCTTGTATGTATATTTCTTTTTCTGAGTCTAGAAACTTCTTTCACTATTTTATGTAAGTGAAATGCGTCATATCTCTTTTCGTATTCTTCTATTTCTGAACACTATTTCTCAAACCAATCAGCTTTTTCTTCACGTATCTTTCTTCTAATTTTCTTCTGTATATATTTGAATTTATATTCATCCCTATTCTTATATCTTTGTCTTGATATTATTAGGTCCAGAATTTCGTCTGAATCCGTTCTATAGTTCTTCAATACTCTCTGCAGTTTGCGCAATTCCTAAGGCATTGAGCCATTCCGTTTTCAATTCTTTCGATCACTTCTTCTTGAGTTTCCAAGTTATTTAACCCTTCCACATTTATCTTATTCACTTTTTCAGTTTTTCCAAAGACATACGGAGGAGAATTTTCAGAACCAAAACTTATTACATATTGTCGTGTTACCGAATGAAATTTTGAAAATTTTGAATTTTAATGTGATTTAAGTTTTTATATTTTTTTCAATTTTTGTTAATTTTTCAATTTTGAATAATTGTTGGCACGACTGACAAATTTGATAGGGGCTTTTTTTTTGCCAAAAATGACAGCCTGAAGCGGTTGAGGAGAAAGTCGTCTCCCGTATAATTTGGAAATTTGGTTTCGAGAATTTTGTGTTTGGAAAATAAATTTATTTAATTTCAATATGTGATTTTTATTGACTTGGTTATTGAACTATTCAAAAATTTGCGGGAAATTGGATTTTGATGAGATTGAGTTCTGGAAGATTGATAGTTATAAATTGGATTATATAATTAGAGAAAGATAAGAAGAAACGTTTAAGTATTGAAGGATTAATTGTAAATAATTTTGGATCAAAATTTTGTAATAATATTTGAAATTGATTTGAAGGTATCACGAAGGGTTAGATACCGTTGGCACCTGGGTCGAGATATCTCGACAATTTAATTTTTCCATTTGGTATTAAAATTTATTAAGCTGCAATTTGGATTATAAATTATCCGGACAACATTTAAAAGATTATTTTTCTGGAAGTGCCATTTGGAAGGTTGGGATATAAAAAATCACTTCAATATGGAATACCTCAAGGTTCTATTTTGGGGCCGCTGCTGTTTTTAATCTAATGCAAAGAGCACTCCAAACAATAATTGTGAACGCTAATTTTGTTTGCGGACGATACCACGAAAGCAAGTAAAAATAAAGATCTTCACGGATTAGAATTCGATATACTTCTAAACAAAAATTAACCGAGTAAATGGTTTATAGCCAATCAATTATTTTTAAATGAAAACAAAATACAAACAATGATTTTCTCACTAAGGGAACTTGGTCTATGCTTTATTGGTATGCTTTATTGGTATCTTCAGCCACACAGAAAGAGAATTCAAACAACAGCATCGAGCCATAAGAGTGATACAAACTATGAATTTTCGTGCAGATGTTCATGAAGTATAGAAAATTAAATATTCTTACTATACCATTGCTCCTACATACATACTATTAGAATATTTGGTATATGCAAAGAAGAATTCAAAAAATTGTACGGTCTACTCAATTATTTAAGAATTAAAAATAATTTTATTTTAATAAAATTTAGTTTTGTACTTATTCTTCACAAAAATAAAACAGGAGTTTTATATAATTTTATCAGCACGACATGTTTCATGTGACTAGCACATATCTTCAGATGCGACTACGAAAAATATTTATTAGGAAAATTTATAATTATTATATGATGTTCGAAAAATAGTACAAACTTTTAAAAATGTAATATTTAAGTAGATTAAAATAGTAAGTATTTGTTATAATAAAAATAAAATTAACTAAAACAGACAAATTGTGAATTTTTAAAATTTGAAGTAATTATGAAAGAAGCCATCTGATAAACGGTAATTATATAAAAATATCAAATAGTGGTTGAAAATTTAATTGTTCTTGTTTATTCACAATAGGTTCGTTGTTTTTTATAGATTTTTGAATTTCGAAAGTTTCCCATAAAGTTCTTTTTAAATATTTATCTTCTTTATGTAAAATACAGATTTTATTTGGATCAATTTCTTGTTTTCTTAAATGTAAATGTTTGGAGAGTTGAGATTTGGAATAGACTTTGAGGTGTTCGTTAATTATTATTTGTAGTTGTCTACCAGTTTCACCAATGTATGAATAATCACAAACTTTGCAATATATTCTATATACACCATTAGAATTTAACGTTTTAGGGATTTGTTTATAATTACAATGTAAATCAGCACGATTTCCAGTAGTTTTTTCTGCTAATGAGATGTTGTAGTTTTTAAATAGTTTGTTCATTTTTGTATTAATATTGCCTTGGTACGTTATAATTAATGCTAGTCACATGAAACATGTCGTGCTGATGAAATTATATAAAACTCCTGTTTTATTTTTGTGAAGAATAAGTACAAAACTAAACTTTATTATGGAGCGTTCATAAACTACGTGGTTTGGCCAAGGGGGGGAGGGGTTAGGTAGAAAGCTACGCAGGGCTACGTGAGGGTACGGGGGGGTTATAGTCAAGCTACGTAGTTTTCTTCATTTATTATGAAAGCAATTTTCAAAATATAAGCGACAACATAATATGGATATTTGGAGATATTGGATATTTGAAGTATTTGGATTTTTTTTATTTATATTTTATATAGGTGCGCTATTTGTTTTTAAAACAAATATCGGTGTTATTCATTTTTTATACCAAATAATTTTTAAATAGTTTTGTTAACAGAAAACATAACATGTCTTCTGGACTTTATAGAAAAAAAAACTACGTTTCATCTAGGGGGGGGGGGGGTAGGGTTATCATGGTAAAAGCTACGTTAAGCTACATGATGGGAGGGAGGGGTTCTAAAGAGGTCAAAATCAAACTACGTGGTTTATGAACGCTCCCTTATTATCAACTTCACAAAACGTAACCATTATTTTAATTTTATTTTATTCCAATATAGTATTTACCCAGTGCGTCATCATTACCAAAAATCATTTAAAGCCAATTTCATAATAAAAGTTTTATTATATAAAACATAATAAAAAAATTTAAAAGGCGACTTAAAACAAAGCAGACCAATACAAATCATCAGTTTTGTTTTAAGTCGCCTTTTAAATTTTAATGCCCTGCAAACTTTTATTATGAAATTGGCCCTTAGAGAATCCATTTTTACTATTACGAATATTAATAACAATCATCTAATCTCTTATGCTTACATCATCGAAAAGAAACAAATTACAAAGTTCATCATTCTATATCTACCAGCAACATCGATTACAAGAACTACCAACGATCATAAAAATTATAAAAGTTTGTTTAAACATTTGGTGGTAAATAAAAAACCTACCTTTGTTGTATTATAACATCCGTTTCTGCAAGAAATGTAATTTATAATGTAATACATACATTATATAATATGTAAATAATATAAAGTACCTAATAATACATGTAATTTCTTTTAATAAACTTGCTTTTATTTGATTTTATAGACAATATAGTCTAATACATGCAGATGATGATGATGATGATGATTTTATAAAGTAGGTATCTTAGGTCGGAAAGTGATCACTTTCTAACCCGAAAGTTAAAAATCAACTTTTTGATTGGACGGCATAGGCTAAAGTAAATAACGGGTCGATTACTAACTGATTGTGAATAGCTTAAAATTTAGTAATTCGAGTAGAAAACAATATGGTTGCAATCAGAATCTTTATTTTAAAACTCGTTATGTAAATGTATAAATCGAATTTACTTAATAAATTTAATTTTAATAAAATTTATACTTGATATGTTATTAAGATTATTACAGGGTTCAAAATAATATATTACGTGCTGAAATAAATTTATTAAATTAAAAACGAAGCTAAAGGTTTGTAGGTAGGAACACAGTATAATATGTAATCTATATAAGTAATAAGTATCAATTTTCTAAAAATAATGAAAACTGACATGTTGATGTTTAGTGTTGCTTTTGGGGTTGACAGAATTATTCCATTATAATTTCATGTTACTGTTACCACGCCGTATTAGCTTTACGTGACCTCCTTAGAACAATAATTATGATGATACAATCTTTAACTGGCAAATAGATAAAATATCATGCAATATTGTTAATTGTCAAATAATTGCCTCATACCTTATCAAAATGTGTTTGCGGAAGTTGTTGGTGATGGTAATTCTTATAGAAGTGATAATATGTCGTATCGAACTTGTACCACGTTCCACGCTTTCTATGGTTTCTACCCGAGTGTCTTTAGCAAAATGTATCGGTACAGTGACACGTCAATTTTTTGTAGAAGATAAAATCAGTTTAGTGTCGTTATCCACATTAGGCGGTGAAGTAATAAAATCTCCAATCGCAGTTGATGGTTTAATGCTTCAGGAATTGTTCAAAGAAAGCAATTTAACAGTAGTACTTAAGAAAACTAACAGCATGTACAACTACGAAAACTTTTCTAGTAAAGTTGGTAACTATATAATACAAATACGTCGTTCATATGAAATTAGAGATATTTTATCCAAATTACAAAGTTATCCTACTTGGAATTCTCAAGCAAAATTTTTAGTTATATCAGCAGACGTATTCGAGGACCCCGATCATGTAGCAAATCATGTTGTAAGTGAGCTTAAGTTAGCTAAAATAGTGAATGGGGTTGTATTGTTGATCGATGTTAATAACAACGACAATTACTTAGCATATTCCTGGTTACCGTATTCGGACAGTAGTTGTGAAAAGGGTACTGCAAAAATCAATATTATTGATCACTGTCATTTTGGTAAATTTTCTAAAAATTTCAACTGGTTTTCTAACAAAGTAACCCACGATTTAAATGGTTGTATATTTAAAGTTAGGGCAGTTGTTTGGCCTCCGTACATAATAGCTTCCGATATTACCAATAATAGAAATAAAGTTGGAATAGAAGCAAGACTTATTCAAACTATGGCAAAATCAGGAAACTTTTCAATAGATATTAGCTCTTCTAGCAAAGAGCAAAATTGGGGTTCAACATTTCCCAATGGCAGCGCTTCGGGTACACTATTACTACTTATGCAGGAGCAATACGATATTGGAATTGGTTCGTTTGCTGGTACAGTGGAAAGGCACCAACATCTAGATTATGTAACTTATAATGTACCGGAGTCACTCACGTGGTGTGTTCCACATGCAATAGACGTGCACCATTGGAAAAAATTGTTGATAGTAATTCCAGGTGCGGTTTGGTTATTGATAATAATAATATATTTAATGATTAGTTTTTGTTTATGGAGACTATCTCGCTATAATAAAACAGAATCAACATCGTATAGAAATATATTAAATTCAATGCAAAATTCATTTTCTGTATTGGTTAGTATGGCAGTAAGATTTCAACCAAAAACTATGAAAACCCGTTTACTATTTTTACTTTGGGCTTATTTTACTCTCCATATAGCGGCTTTATATCAATCTACTTTAATTAGTGTCTTAACAAAACCGAAATATGAACAGAAAATTAAAACAATTGATGATATATTTGAAAGTAAATTAAACATGTGGCTTTTAATAAATAACCAACGATATTTTAGAGATACCAGTGATTATGTTAATAGAAATATTTTGCAAAAGTCTCAAGTTTGCAACGACATAGAAAAGTGTTTAAATAATACCGCTTTTGGAAGAGATTCTGCAACTTGTACGCCACGGTTATATATGAAGTACGCAGCAAATCAATATTCAACTGCAGATGGACAACCTTTACTATATTGCTTTAAAGAAAGTATCGTTACTTATCCACTGGAAATGTATTTAACTAAAAATTTTCCTTTGAAATTATATTTTCAAACAATGATCAGTCGAATAACTGCAGCAGGTTTAATAGCACATTGGGAAAAAGAAATATTTGAATTTAAACATCGAAAAACGGCACATAATTCAAAAACTGCAAATGAATACCAATTATCACTTTTACACATACAGTCTGTGTTCATAATTTTTGCAATTGGGAATTTTTCTGCAATAATTGTGTTTATTGCTGAATTATACATGTTTAAACACTATCAACACTAATTTTTATAAAATTTGTGTGCAATATAATAGTTTTTATCTTGTAAACTATTCGTAAGATATCAACAATGTATGTAGAAAATAATATGTAGAGGTGTTTTTTTATCATGATTCTTGTAATACGCGAGCAGAACTAAAATACGAGTATATGGTGTTCTAATATACTAGTTTTTACCCACCTGAAAGTAGAACTAAAAAACAAATTACTACATAAATTAAAAGGCCATTTTATTTGTTTATGACCCGCAGACAAGAAAGGTTGTCGACTCCTGCTATAAAGAATGTACATATTTCTTGGTTGAATTTGCAATACTGAGCCAAATAATAGGTTTTTGCTACATCTTGGGCCCATTATGACACTATTGTCGCAACTGTAATTCAATATAATAAAAACTCGAAAACAATTTTAATTAAACTGTTATACATTCGACTGGAATTTTTAGGTAGGCATTTTTGGTTCGCTGTCAAGCTTGCGTATTTTGAGCAGAATTTTAAAAAATCATGATCACAGAAAACATGTCTACATTTTCGTCGACACCTTCACATTTCTCTTAGCTGAATTTCACGCTTATTTGGAATGATATTTTTCACAGAATTTTTACGACGTCTTACAGTGGTAATAATGGGCACGTCACTATCTGCAATATCAACGGTTTATAATATGTTTTGTAGAATAGATCAAATACTATATGTAAGCTTATGGCGATATTCTTGAATAAAATAAATATAAGTTAAGATACTTGTAACTTGAGAATAATGTTCGATTTCTTCGAGGTAACCAATCTATTAGATAAATTAACCAAGTAACCAATCAGAGAGCAAAAACTTAAAGCTACAATAACTAGAAATCTGATTAGTTACTTCTTTAATTTATGCATAACTATGATATTGTGAGCAAATGAAGATATTTTCTGTTTCGGAGACGCCAACAATGATGTGAAAAATCTGAAATATTAAAAAAATAATCACTGAAATAAACTAACGTATCTTTACGTTACAGTGTTATCATCACCAGTTGTTCTGTTTGATAACCTTGAAGGAACGTTGGTGAGTCGGATTTTTAGTTCTTCCTGAACACCTAAACGACAAAAATGTGTTGGACTCTCTCAACGAACCGTTATTTAAGGCCATTTGTGTAATTAATATTTGATTGTGTTAAGTTTATTGAATAATTAAGTTTATACATCAAGATTATATAGGTACATATATTGTTATGTTTTATATTCAATAAGTTTCAATTCGTAGTAGCCAAAGTTAATGGCGATTGTCAATTAAAAAAAATTCTTGTTGGAAAGATGTTTAATGAACGAGTTTAAAAAAATATTGGATGTTTAAGATGATAAGTTCTATGTGGGTTACTTTTGAACCTGAAGCTGAATGAGTCCGATGTGGTTAACTTTCGAGTACAGTACAGTCTCGGTAATCCGAACATACGCTAATCCGAACAAAAGAAGAAAAACTCAGTAGTCCGCAGAAATAGTTATAATCCGAACACAAGTAATGAAATTTTCGGACTATAGAAACATGTTCGGGTTGCAGAAGAAACGATTGGATGAACGATCTGTATGGTGGTATATTATATATTTCGGCGGCGCTTATTTGTCCTAGACCCATATATCCTTCAGCCTATCTTTTTTTGTGTAATCCAAACATTTTTCTATTGTCATTAATTGTTCATTACATTATGAACTTACATATTGTAATGATATTTTTTTTTATCAAGACCCTGTATTATACTTTTTATACCTCGGCAGCCAGTAGGTTCGGAAGCATGAGTTACACTCCAACAGTAGTCGGTTCCAGTAGAAATAATTCGGTTGCTTTTGTAGCAAATAAAAACTCTTGCTTTTTTGAATAACGTAAAATTGTGTTTATTCAAAGGAAAATTTTTGTAGCGACAAATTTCGCTGTTAGGCTTTGAAATGTTATAATGTTCGGCCACTGACTTTGAAATTGTATTTACTTTATCAAAAACTTTTCTAAATTTCAAACTCATTTGCCGGTATGTTAAATGTGTAGCAAATAATAATTTTACAGTGTGATACAAATTTTCGTTGTTTTTATTAATAAAAATGTTTTTAATAAGATGATTTTTAAATTTGGAAATACCTTGTATAAGTCTTGTTCGGGTTACATAAGTAGTTCGGATGTCCAGTGCGTCTTTGCTCCCGTTCGTTATTATAAGTTGACACGTGCAAGTGGTATGAGTAAATTTTTTTAACATCTGGTGTACATTTGCATATCCAAAGTGCGTTAGGTTGAAATTTATCAATCTTACTTGCGTTGATTCAACTTTAATAAATATCCAAATTAAAACTAACTTTAAATTTATTGCAGGTAAGTGAATTTTCATCTGCATTAAAATTTTTTTATCTTCCCCAAAATGGCGTCTTCCTCTAATTTTTAACCTTGTAAATTTTCAACCACGTTGTCTACAAATTTTAATATTTTTCAGCTATTCTTTACTGAACTTCACGATTCTTCACAAAATTTCACTTTAGGGATCCTAAACTAATTTTTACTTTGTTTCAAAGTAAAAATTAAACAAATTCTCAATTTAATAATGCACAACGTAAATCAAGCGTACCGCTTGGCTCTCAACGCACATGGAACAGCCCTGGCCCCAACCTGAAGAAAATTCACACCGCACGTAAGTCCTTCAACTACGTATAGGATGTTGCACAAATTAATATTCTTTTCCTTTATCGTAGGTCCTTTTCGAAGCACATCACAACATCACTCAAATTAAGGTTTACAAAATTACAAAAATAAAAAAATATGTGTTCAGTAAGTGTTGAAGTAATAAATTTAGCCTTTTTTTAATTTTCCTCTGAATTATATTATTATAACTCATTTGCACAAGGCAAAATATAACAAAGCCGCCGGTGAACTAAAAGAAAAAATGCTGGAAATGAAAAATCAAGGTGTACAAGACTACCTAGAAAGCTTAAATGCTACTAAAGATAGCGACTATTCTCTATGGAAAGCTACACGAAAATTAAAAAGACCACAACAACAAATTCCACCCATCAGAGACGAAAATAATAAATGGGCCAGAAGCGACAAAGAAAAGGCCGAAAGATTTGCAAAACATCTGGCTAATATATTCCAACCAAATTTATCTGCGACGTGAACTGAAGAAGAAAACGAAATTGGGGAATATCTTGAAGCTCCCTTTCAGATGGACTTCCCAATTCAAAATTTCAAAATAAAGGATGTCAAAAGAATTATTAAAAAACTAGACCCAACGAAAGCACCGGGGTTTGATTTAATTACTGGAAGGGTGCTTCAAGAAATCTCACATAAATGCCACAAAGCTGTCACCCAGATATTCAACGCTATATTAAGAATCAACAATTTTCCCAACCTGTGGAAAATAGCCCAAATTGTAATGATTCCAAAACCAGGCAAGAAAAGTGATGAAGTCAAATCATACAGACCCATTAGCCTACTTCCTTTACTATCTAAAGTATTTAAAAAGCTATTACTTGAACGACTGAAACCTATAATTGGATTCCGTAACTCGCATGGAACGATAGAGCAGGTCCATCGAGTGGTTAAAAAAATCCACGAAGACTTTGAAATCAAGCGGTTCTGTTCAGCAGCTTTTCTTGACATAAGCCAGGCTTTTGACAAGGTATATGGCATCAAGGACTATTCTGCAAGATGAAAAAAACTTTACTATACCAGTTTTACCTTATTCTTAAATCATATCTGAGTAATAGACACTTTTTAGTTAAACACGGAAATGAGTACACCGACCTAGTTCCCATCAACGCAGGAGTACCTCAAGGAAGCGTCTTGGGACCAGTTTTGTATCTATTGTACACACATGACTTGCCAACAACAAAGTCTACAACAGTTGCCACTTTTGCAGATGACACCGCCATCATGGCTTCGCATGTAGATCCCGTAACTGCTTCCAGGAACCTTCAAATCAACCTATTAGCAATTGAAAACTGGCTAAAGAAATGGCGTATTAAAGCCAACGAAGATAAGTCAGTCCATGTGACCTTTACCCTGAGAAAAGACACTTGTCCACCCGTTGAACTTAATAATGGTCAAATACCACAGGCAAAGGATGCTAAATACCTGGGGATGCATCTTGACAGAAGACTGACATGGCGTAAACATATATTTACTAAACGAAAGCAGCTAGGGTTAAAACTGAGACAACTGTACTGGATAATTGGCAGACGATCCCAACTATCAATAGAAAACAAATTGCTAATATATAAGACTATACTCAAGCCAATCTGGACCTATGGTATACAACTATGGGGTTCTGCAGCTAACTCGAACTTAGAAATACTACAAAGGTTCCAAAACAAGGTGTTACGCACAATTGTAGACGCGCCAAGGTATGTACCTAACATTATAATTCAAAAAGACATACCATTACCTTCCATCACAGAAGAGATCTACAAATATAGCGTGAAATATCGCGAAAGGCTCCTGAATCATCCAAATGCATTGGCAACGGAACTGTTCAATAACGAAGACAACGAATTACGTAGATTGAGTAGATTCACGCCTGCAGATTTAACAGAAAGATTTAATACATAAATTAATTAAATTTTGTATATTTTCCATATAAATTTCTAAATTTTATAAATTATGGAGATTGCTTGCTGAAGCGATACTCTACATGTTGTTTGCATTTATCATATAAAAAGCTTATTGTTTGTAAACAGATTGCTTGTATTCTTGGAGTTCAATAAAAAAAAAAAAATTTGCAGGACTTAAAAATAAATAAACTGACCACGATCTTAGCATGTCGAATTATCTCTTACGGGAGCCGCTACCTGATGGAAAGTGCATTTTATGTAAAATAATACAACAATATGTATTCATTCTTGTGTTTGGAAATATTTGTGCGGACTACTGTTCGGATTACCGTGACTGTACTGTATTTACTTCATTATGGAAAAATTAAATTTAAAGTGGTTTTTTAAAGTGGTTGGGTGATATAATGGTTCTTCTCGCAAACTCATTGAAATAAAGGATTCAATCGCCATTTAAATTCTCAACAATCTAGGAACGAAATTCAATAACCTTTTGTGAAATAATTTTGGTTGGTATTGATATTCTGACAGGAATGGAAACCGATATTCATTCATTGGTTGTGGTATTTGGTAGTAAGGAGAATTTGTTTTAACTTTTTATTTCACAATACATTCGCGAATAATGGTAGTTTCTTCATTCTTCTAACTTCTTCTTGCTTCATTCAGACCTAATAATAAGTTATAAAACTTACAGTTGTGAAACTATAAGTTCCACAAAGCTATAAGTTTAATTTGTAATTATTATGGTTTCAATAAAACTAAAAAATTAAATTTTTTATATCAAAACACAAATCTGTTTATAATTTATTTAATAATATTAAATATAGACGAAATAAAACAACCGTAGTCATACTTTTTACTAAAAACTAGTCAATAACTAACAAATTGAAAACATATTTCGATCTATTAGACTATTATTCACTTCAAATAAATAATGTATTAAAAGGTAACAGCAAACAATTAAGTAAAAGTCGTTAGGTAATTCGACTATCGTCCTTCGCGAGGTCACCGCATACTTTGTACCAACAATTGCTCTCAAATTATTGCCACAATGCCACTTGCTTAACCGTAGATGTAATTACACGTGTTAGCTAGCTGTGTTACTTAAAACGCAGTTCTCGAGAAGCGGGGTGTTTCGAAAAACCTCGTGGATTCGCAACTATGTACTCAGATATTTTATCAGCTAAATGAAAAACCTGATGTTATGTGGACGCCAGTCAATACTAATAAAACCTGAAGAAACGAAGAGTCGTCTTATCGTAGAAACACAAATAGAAAGAAAGATGTGGGCGACAATGTTTAATTAATTCACTACTCTTACATAAAACGTACACATAATGATCAAGATAAGCTGGTATATAATTGAAGATTATAATAACAGTAAACAAAATAAAATAAAAAAATGCAAGGTAAAATACTGACATCCACCTGAGGGGTAAATTCAGTTATGCTGCAAAAATACAATTGATCATCCCTGAGGAGGATAAATCAACAAAACGAAGTTATGCTCTAGCAGAAATTAAATTGCACACCGGAATTCATTATCTCGGCTATTACTGATATCAAAATAGAACCTGGCATACAGCATCATTAACAAATAAGTAAATGCATCTCTAAGAGACTTACCCTGAATGCAATGCTACCAAATTCACGACTAGGCAAGTGTCTCTCCTTCGAATTCAATATCCTTACTTCATCATTACGTTGGTCCACCATCCAGGAATAAATCTACAAATAGAGCACACAAAATACTTATTATAAAATCAACATGTTTGCCATTTCAAAACTCATCAATAGAGAAAGTGTGACTGCAAATTCAAATTAATTTCTACTGTCGCATCTTCATAAACCAAACATCTGCTTGAAAGTTGAAGTCTCGCATCCCAACAAAACATAATTCCGTGTCCAGGATCAAACGTACACGCAACAACCAAAGTCCACGAAGTCTGACTCTTCAATTTCACAATAATCTCGATCCTTAGGCGCAAACGAATTCATAAGGAAAAGCCTCTTACGAATTTTACAAAAATCCAACCATCGGCATCGAAACCAAAATAACAAAGCTAATCATTCCTCGGGAAATTGCTACCAATTATTTCATCCACTTCACATCTTCCAACAGATGGTTATTCAA
Source organism: Cantharis rufa (assembly GCA_947369205.1). Taxonomy (NCBI): domain Eukaryota; kingdom Metazoa; phylum Arthropoda; class Insecta; order Coleoptera; family Cantharidae; genus Cantharis; species Cantharis rufa. The sequence continues at coordinate 33,821,856 of OX376304.1, forward strand.
AACTTAAGCCATCGCAACTTTAACAACAAATGTTAAATACAGAAAAGATTTCCACATATGATAACATGACATCTGCGACGACCATATTTATATTTCCAATAACGAATAATTATAATTAAAATGAATTAACCCGTAATCTGGGTGCTAAAAATAATTTGTTAACACAAATTAACTAGTCGGAAAAATTATATTTACCCGCTAAACGGCAAAACTAAATTATAACACATACATGACAAAATTAAAAATGAACTCGAACGACCACACGCAAATCCTTCAAGAAATCTACGCGCAATGGCGTTCCTATTGATAACTCCGTAGTTACCAACTCCAAACAATAAAAAAACACAGTGGCGTTTCAGTCGGGAAGCTCGTAAAAGAAATGTAACTGACAAAATGCATTTTGTCATGTTACAACTTAGATAAGAGGGCTTCCTATCAACATCAACTCAAGTTGTTGATTGATGTTAATCTAGTTTTGAATGTCCCACCGGCCGGTCTATCTTACATAAACCATATCACTGTCACTACAATTTAGTTTATACACAGTAAAAAGTATTTTGTTAAATTAACAAAAAAATATTGTCCCAGGGGTCCCTACAATTTTTTGTTATATTAGCAAATTTATTACTCAGAGTAACAACTTCTATAATATACATTATTCACTTATTATATTTTGTAAGTATTTATGTTACTAATAAAATTTGTTAATATAACAAAAAATTATTTAACAACTGTATATTTTGTTAAATTAACAAAATACTTTTTACTGTGTAGATTCCGCTTCTGGAGTGTGTGGTGAAATGGCACATAGTATACCTATAAAAGTATGTCCACTCACTAACACAGAAAAAGTTCCAAGCAATAAACTTTAACTTTAATTAAAGTTAACTATATTCACACAATTCACACAATTTTAATTTAACTTTAATTATTGGAAAATCTTTTAAAAGTGAGTTAACACCTTCATGCTTTAATAGCTTTAATTGCTCTCCACTTCTTTCTGTTTTTCATTCCTTCTTTACAATCATCAACATCCCCGCTTCTCATATTTCTCCAATGGTCTCCAATCGGTAATCTGCTTAATGATATCGTTCTCATTCTTTCTCGTGACGATGACGTGACTAAACCATCTCAGTCTTACTGACTTGATTACCTTTATTAGATCTTCGTTTCCAGCTTTTCTTAATATTTCATAGTTCATGATGGGTTTGCTTTCTCGTTCATGAACTCTTATTAGTTCCTATAATTTTTGCTTTATTCTACTTTCATACATCCTCATCTGCTCCTTCTACTATGGCAAATCTTTACGCATAAATGTCTTGTTGTGATGTTATATACTTTATCTTAGTAGCGCTTAATAATCTTTTATCGTTTAATAGGTGTTTGTTTACACTCTGTGTCCTCTAGTTCCTGGTTGAAATCTTCTTCCCGTTTTTTGTTCTATTTTCTGCATTTTCTATATTATATGGTAATTAAATTAATCGTTTTTAGAAGTTTAAATTTTGCAAAACAACTTTTAAATAAATAATTTATTTTGGAAAAAATTTATTTCGTTTAAAAAAGCAAATTTAACATTTTCCACTAGTTGGGATAAGTTTTGTATGAAGATTCGTAAATACTGAGTTTTATTTAAAAATTATGGTATACATACAATGACGAAGGTTGCATATTACTGGGCTGGATGTGTAGTGATTGAGTTGAATATTTTATATTTTTAGATAACTCTAGATAAGATTGAAGGAATAATCTCAAGCGAGACATCACTCCATGATCTTCAACTCTATCAAAACTCTAAATCGGACAGAAGCAGCACCGTAAAAAGCTTTCAAAAACTTTTCAGAGTCCTCATACCTGAGAGGGGAGAAGAGGATTCCGAGCAGGAGCTGAGGCCTCGATTTGACACCATTTGGTACAGATAGATCAAAAATGGAAGTTAGCATTGGAGCAGGAATTGGAGATGCGTTTAAAACCTGTGCTGTGACGCAACTGTCTTCCAGGCAGAAATAACTACAATTACAGCATGTGCAGAGGAAATGATATGAAGGGGCTTATGAAAAAAAGCGGATCTGTATCATGACTGACAGCCAGGCTGCACTAAAAGCTAAAAGATAGGCGCGGAAACACAATCCAAGGTTGTGAGTTACTGCCTCGCCGCTAGGCACTGGCTCAACTGAGCAGCTTAACGCTGAGGTGGGTGCCGGTGTAACTTGGAATATTTACCCCAGTGAAATTTTACCCCCCCTCCCGGTAAAAATTCCATGGTGAAATTTTACCCCCTAATCATTTTTTATTGGTGGTAAAATTTCTCTAGAGAATTTTTACCGGGGGGTAAAAAAGTTCAAAATAACCTCAGTGAATTTTTACACCTTTAACCTCTTGTTGCCGTATGGGTCAATTTAGAAACGTACCACAACGTATGACAATTAGTATTATATATGAGTTATTATCACCCTAATAAACGATTTACAAAAAGAAATTTTATTTTTCCAAAAAATAATTCAGGCAACAAGAGATTAAGAAGTTTTATAGGTAAATCAGAATTTTTATTAGTGTTTATGTATCAAATTCGGATATATTTTATTCTGAGATGCTAAAATATCTTCCTCAGATTTTGAAAGAATAAAAATAAATAAAATAGGATAATTTATTATTTAAATGGTAAAAGTAATAGTAATACAGGGTGGGGCGGGGGAACCTCCCACATTTCAAAAAATCGCAGTGGAGGAATGGGGGTCCCAGAGCGGCGGGGTGGTATTGTTTGGAAGGGTGTATGATGTAGTTTTCACACGCCACCATGCCCTGGTCAAGGAAGCAAGGTGCGTTTGTGTTCGAGACTTTTATTAAAAATTCAAAAGTGTGTATTTCAGAAGACCGCTGAAAATATAAAGGAAAGTCGAGAAAAGCAAAAAACTTCTTATGATAAGCGTCGCGCAAATGCAGTGAAATTTAAAGTTGGAGAATCGGTACTGGTACGAAATTGCAGACGAGATGATCGCAAAGGTTTTAGGTATACAGTGGCGGCAATCTAAAATGCCCGGTGCATTTTATTTGCAATATACCTGTTACAATCGGCTTAATTTTAAGGGTGGTAATTTTTTGTAAAATACAATGACATACACTATTATGAGGTAACCCTTCTTACCCATTTAGTGTACAAAATGCATCAGTTTAGTTTAATAAATCTTAGAAATAAAAAAAAAATCGTAGGTAGAAAGAATTTAACAGAAACTGAAAAACAGAAAATTTTAGTTTTACATGGTGAAAATAGGAGTTTTACCTATATTAGTGAGAAAGTTGGGTATGACAGACATACTGTAAGTAGATTTTTTTTTAAATATGCCATTAGGGCAGTACAAAACCACTTGACAGAGGGAATTCGAAAAGAAAAACAACCAAATCACAAAATCGTAAGCTTTGCAAAATGGCATTGAAAGATCGCTTCAAATCTCGAAGACAATTAAAAAAACAGTTAAAAGATGACCTTGGCGTAAATATTAGCAAAAAAATTTTACGTAATCGTTTAGCTGAATTCAGATTACGCGCTTAGGCTGCTGTCAAGAAACCGCGTTTTTCAAAAAAATCGAAACAAAGACGGTTACAATTTGCCAAAAAATATCAAAATTGGTCGGTATGTGATTGGAAAAGGGTCATCTTCTCAGATGAGTCAAAATTTTTACTCCATGGGTCAGATGGAAAGCAATATGTGCGGCGATTTCAAACCGAGCGCCTATCAGATAAATGCACCATAAAAACAACACGCGGTCGATTTGGAATTATGATATGGGGTTGCTTTTCTCAACGTGGTTTAGGTGAGCTACATATCATAGAAGGGTCTGTAAATGTAAAAAAATACATTAAAATTTTAAAACCCAGTTTGGAGCCATCGGTTTTAAATTTATATGCTGAAAACAAAGAATAGTTTTTTCAGCAAGATAATGCACCGTGCCATACCGCGAAAACGGTACATAATATTTTTGTAAATAATTTTTTTTTTCAAAATGTATTAATCAGGCATTGATGTGAATACATTTAGCTAACAAATGATTGAAAAATATGAAATTGATTCCTTTTTATTTTACACAGGTATCGAATTATTTTGTTAATAACGGTATCTATACAATTGATTGGCCTAACTTAAGTCCCGACTTAAACCCCATTGAGAACTTTTGGGCGGTTATGAAGAGGCATGTAGTTGACAATAGTCCTAAAAGTATACCTGAGTTGAAAAAAAGCGATAAAATTTGTTAGGGATAATCGTAAGCGACGATTACTTGCAGCGGTTAGAACAATCAATGCCACGCCGTTTAAAAGATGTAATAAAGGCCCAATGGAGGTTCAACTAAATATGAATAAATTTTTTTATTAACCAATATATTATTAATCAACACTTGACTACATTAATTATCTACTAAATAATTATTTTACTATAAAATTTATATCAAATTCGAGCGCAAAAATATACCTGAAAACAATGCTTTATTTTATAATGAAGTCTTTTGTTAGTTATTTATACTATCTATCATTGAATTTAATAATTTTATATGTATTTATAGTTAGACAATTATATAACATATGAATTAGTTCCATGTTAACAAAATTTGTAAGTAAAAATTAAGAATAACTTAAAATTTTTCAACCGGGCATTTTAGATTGCCGCCACTGTATAAAAAAAATATTTTAGAAATATTTTGCATTTAAAATAAATTGTAATTAAATTTGAAATCGTTAATTACATACATTAAGTACGTTAATATGTTCATACAAGTGTCCACTTGGTAGCCAAGTCACTCAGATTACTTGGAAAACCTTGAAAAATTGTGCACTTTCAGCATATTGATGTCCCTCTGTTGTGTTGTTTTGTTTGGTAATCATTTTTGTAAAACTTACCTTTGTGAAGTTACGATTTTTTGGATTAATTTTGTGAAAGTGACTGAGATCCAAGTACGAGTAATTTTGATAAGCCCAGTAATATGTGCGGCGACAACCAATTTAAATAAATTTAACGAACGGTTAAGCACGTGTTGCGTGGATAGTAGGGATGGAGAGTTCATTCCTGACCGCTGGCCGTAGGAAGGACTCGTGTTAAGAATGCTTGGTAGCGAAATTATAGTTTAAAGTTAAATTGGTTTGGGAACAGGAATTTCAGTATGGAATACGGGCGGTAACAATGATAGGAAATATTAATTTGTGCGAGGCAGTGAATTTAGGCCAGTTTTGGGGGTCCAAATAACTTTACAAGAATTTTATGTTCGCGCCGACGCAGTGCCGATAGACGCGCAGTTAAAGGAAAGTACTAGTCCTTATGTTTGGCGGCAACGTTCATGGTAGAGAGACGCTGCGCATGACGTATGAAAGGTCGGGTTGTCCTAGAAAATGAACACAAGTTTAGTGTAGTAGTAGTAATCTAGACCCGATTGGTTGGAAACTCGATTGATGTGGACTCGTCCCAGGGGGAGTACCGTCGTCGGTACTTTAATATATTTTTTGGTTGGTAAAAAAATTCGACCAATCAGATTGTTACTTTTTTCACCAAAAAATGACACGCTGGAGCCGGAGCCGGAGCAGCAGAGTGCTGGGAGTTTATGTATTAAGATTAAATAATACTAAAGTATTGGATGTTTCCTGAGATTTTGTGTCAAAATTTGGTCATGTTGGAGACTTACGTTCTGGCAGTTTTATGAAAGTTGCGTTATTTTGAAAACGTCGGGTTTTAATCGAGGCATTCCGAGGTCCCTTTGTTTGCTATACAGACACTTATTGCAAGAATCTACGTTCCATCTGAGGCAGGACAGGCTGGACCCACTTCGAGTACCCAAACTACAGATGTGAGTATATGTTTGTTTTATTTACTGTGTGCAAAATTGTATTGATCAGTTAAGGATCTTTTTCGCCAATTTTGGCTTTTGAATATTTTATTATGAACTTAACGTCAAGTAAGTTGTACTGACTGACTTAGGTCTTATTCACCATTATTGTTATGGAATATTAAATTCATATGGAAAGCGTCGAGTGTTGTTTCAAGAAATTTAACCCGAGATCGGTCGCTACCCATCCCATAACGCGATAGATTGCGTGTTAGATTTTATCTAACATCAAGAAATAAATAAGAGTTCAGTGCTTATACCCATTATTATTTTTATTAACTCATTAGTGCATAATTGTGCATTATAAGGAACGTTTAAATTTTGCTTTTTTTCTTAAATTATTTAATTTAAGAAAATTTTTGTTTGTATTTTACAAACAAAATTTTTGAAGCGTGATCGATCGCGTAGTTTGATTTTTTCTAACAACATGCTATACATAGTCGGTCAAGTATCAGAATGAAATAAAAAACTACCCTTGAGGTCGGACATTGCTACCTACCCCAGATACCAAGTTTCCATGTGCGAACCAAGTGCCTCTTCTAAGCACTTCCGGAAGGAGTACCGTTTTAAAAGAATACTTAAAGTTTGGTACTAATAAACTAAAACATTGGCTATGTAAACATCGCATAACTTTCCCCATTTATTTCTTCAAAATGCAAAAAGAATGAGGTAATGTCGTTTGTTTGAACATTTCATTTATGCCAAACAAATTGAATAAAACAGTAAAAAAGCACTTGAAATGTTTTTATATTATTTATCATTTCAGTAATTTTTAACCGATCTTCACCATTTTTAGCTGGCCTCTAAGTTTAGTTATGATGCACGTTTATGCCAAATTTCATGACATTTGGTTGCGCGGTTCAACCTGTACGATTGATACTATTTATCAACCACATACTGACATACATACTGACATACAGACATACATACAGACGAACATCCAATTAAAATTTATCACAATCTTATCAGAGCATGATAACGAATATTTTAATACCAAAATATCAATTTTTGATTTTTGGGTGGATTACAATACTTTCCCTTAACATACGTTGATACGTATTGGGGAAAGTAATAACATACATTAATACGTATTGAGGAAAGTAAAATGTTAGATTTTTTTTAACGTAGCGACCTATCGTGGATTAAGTAAACTAGAGTAGGATTCACCTCTGTTGCTATTTTTTGACGCTGCGCGTCAGAAGTATTTTACTAGGTTAAATTTGTATCACTTAATTGATGAATTTAATATATGTTTATTTTTATTATGTGTTGTTTGATTGTGTCAAATTTTTGTCCAGCACTCTCGGTCTTGTAGATAATGAGCTAGCCCCCGTTAACTTGGGGTCCAGGTAACAACAGATGTTGAGATGCTTTTCCCTGCAGCACTCATAGGAGCCGATATATATTCGTTTACTCAAATGTCAAAAAATCCTGCATGGCCAAGGTTTCCAAGTTCAATGCACCTTTCCGATGAACCTAATCACAAAAATCGGGCAATATATTTGAACCACAAAAATTCAAATAATTTTGAAGTAGTAGTTTCGGTAAAAAAAAAGTGTATAAGAAAATATAAGTTTCAAATAAATTTTGTGTTAAACTTTTAAATTATCTTATTTAATTCTTCCAATATCTGAGGGAGATATTTTAGCATTTCTCAGTAAAATATTATGGAATTTGATACATCAACAGATATAAAAATTCTTATTTACCTATAAAATTTCTTAATGGGGTAAAAATTCACTAAGAATATTTTGAGCTTTTTTACCCCCGGTAAAAATTTCTTAGTGAAATTTTACACCCTAATCATTTTTTACTGAGGGTAAAATTTCACTAGGGAATTTTACCGGGGTTAAAATTCCCGGCTGCACCGGGATACGTAAGAATAAAAGACAACGAGATAGCAGACGCCCTTGCTAAGACCGATGCAAAACGACAACTAGTAGGACCAGACCCGCAAATAGGTTAGCTGCCTACCTGTAATAAGATTCTATATTGCTCAAAGAAGCATAGTAGATGCCTCGGAAAATGGACGGATAAGTTATATGGACACTGCAAAGAAAAAAAAACGAACTTGGAAATTGAATTTAGTTAGATTTGGCAGCTGGAACATATCTTCTTAGAATAAAAAAAATCAAAAAGTTCTATTAAAACTCAAAAGACAAAAAGTAGACATATGCGCTGTATCAGAAACAAAAAAGAAAGAGAAGGGGAATAGTAGGATCAAAACTATTTGTTCATCTACAGTGGGAAAGACAAAAACCAGAGAGCTCATGCGGGAGTAGGCTTAATTTTACACGAAAAATTCGAACGCAACGTCAAAAGTTTGATTATGTAAACGAAAGATTGCTACATGTCATATTATCCCTGGATAACTCTAAAGTCCATATTATAAGCGTTTATGCACTCGATATTATACAAAGCCGAAAGAAGAAAGGGAATCGTTTTTTAACAAGCTGCAAGAAATACTCGACTCAATACCAAATCATGAAAAAATTATCACCATGGGAGATTTCAACGAAATCAACGAAGAAGTGATTAATAACAACGGTGAACTCTTAATACAACTATGCGCACAAAATGAACTACGTATTAATAACACGTTCTTTTTGGTTTTGGAAATACCAGGGGACACGAGTCAGTCATAGACTATATTATTACAAACCGAAAAATACCCCCAAAACAAATATTGGACGTAAGAACCCCGAACTCGGCAAATATAGGTAGCGATCATAACCTGACGATATTTAAGTTTTGACTTAACCATGTTAAAGATGTTTAAGTTTTGACTTAAACATCTACCATAAAGGCACACTAGAAAACCGCCAACATTTGTCACAAAATTTAACATTAAATCTTTTGAGTGAGATAGCACCAAATATCTATATGGGAAGAGATTAGAAGATAAGATAACAGAAAAGTAAGTGATACAACAGGATAATGTGGAGCAAGCATTGTTATATAGAAACAACTATAATAAAAAGCGGCGAAGAAGAGATAGGAATCAGAAAAGTTGATATCAACAAGAAGAAAAACACCAAATTATGGTTCACAAAAGAAGTGAAAGACTTGGCAAGCGAGAAGAGAAAAGCGTCTCTAGGATATAGCATGGGATAGATCACCCGAAGAATACCTAACATACAAGACCGTTCAAATACAATAAACGACTACATAATAATGCTGAAGCGAGAGTACTGGGCGAAACTCTCAACCGACATGGAATATGACATGTATTGCAGTCAGAAAATGAATTAACTACTTCCAAATCGCCGGAAATAGATCTTATCAGCAACGAAATGATTAAGTACGGAGGTATTGCACTATCAAAAGAACTCCAACAACTGTTCCAAAAGATAATATTATCTGGAAATATACCTGAAGAATGGCGTACAAGCATCACTGTTATATTTAACAAAGAATTAAAAAAAAACAAAGAACTACAGAGGAATAATCCTACTGAACAGCTTGTATAAGATATTTACAAAGATTCTCTCTCAATCAACGTGACTGGAATAAATGACGAACAACATGGCTTCCGCCAAAATAGATCTACTATTGACGGAATATTCATAATACGGCAACTGGTAGAGGGATCAATTGAATATGATAAGCTGCTATTCCTCTGTTTTGATGATTTTACACATTCGACAGAGTGAGACTCAACGATGTACTAGTAACCCTGCGTAATAATATTAGATATTAATGCAGAATGCAGTGGATTTAACACAGATTAAGTTGTAAGATTATTAGTTAGATTTTATTAACACAATTTAAAGTAATACAACAAGAGAACAAGAGTAACTACTATATGCGTTGATGTTAAAAAGGGACGCTTACATAATACCATCTTCTTAATGACTTCCTGAGTTGCGCAAGGCACTATGTTGACCCTTCGCGTTTCGCCCTTATTGGCTAACAAATAACAACGTCAACGAAAAAATATTCAACACAATTAAGAAATTGAACACGAACACAAGAACAAGAATAAAAGTAGCAGGTACCCTTACTGTAGAGGTATCAATCGCAACTGGAATCAGACTGACTTTTGATTATCAAGTAGGAGGTAGCAGAATCCAGATAGTGTGTTATGCAGATGACGTGGTCGTAATAGCCAAAAGTGAAGTTGAAAAATCTACAACGACTCCTGTTTCGACTCAATAATATATTCAAAACATTTAATATGCGGATATCGACCCCAAAAACAAAATCTATAGATGATCTCAAAATATCCTATACACTGCAAGCTTATGATCGACCAAAAGAACCCATTGAGCAGGTCAGGAAATTCGCATACCTTGGTGTGGATATAACTAACGACCAAAGTACCATTTCAAAGGTACGCACACAAGCATTCAAATCCATATGGGTTAATAAGCACATATCAATCGAAAGAAAAACAAGAATATTACATAAGACATGCGTAAGGCTAGTTTTGACCTACGTAACAGAGACTAGGGCCGCAATATCGAGAACATAACAGACAATGAGATTTATGGATTTCATCTCACTTGTATGTACAGAAATGAAAATACTAAGAACGATAGCAGGAGTAACGCTGTGGGATAGAGTGAGAAGTGAGTTATGGTCAGAGCGAGCAGACGGTTTGAAGAGACCATGTAGAGACCCCCCGGAAGACTCTCAAAGAGATGGAAGAATAGCTGGATGTCTGCATCTCAGGAAGGCAATACTGTAATTAATTAACAGGGCCAAGCTCTAACTACAGAAGAAGAAGAGAAGATATTTTTAGATAAAAATATAAAGAAATTTAAATATATATATTTTGAGCTCATATTATAAGCATTTTACGTGAAAATTTGAAACAAATTACTGAAAATTGAGACTTCAGACTGATTATATTAGCTGCTATCACGAAGCAATCCCAATTTTGTTAGTTACACCTCTGCAAAATGACGACATCAATCCAATTAAAATTTTGTGTTCAAAAATTAGTTCAAAATTTAAAAAACAACATATAGTTACAACCAAAAAAGCTTTATGGAAGTATGGAATTTCACCGACTCAGAAGTAACTTGCAATTTGGCGAATGGTATGAAACATGGTTATATTATTACCAACGTTAGAGTAATTCAAATCAATATTAATTTTACTTAAATTAATCATACCTAAGTAGTATATAATAAAATTACAAAGATGTATGAATAATTTTGTCACTTATGTTTTTTATGATTCAATATTATGGAACAAATTTAAGCGTTTAAGTATTTTGACCGCTATGGTGTATATGGACAATTTTGTAAGTTACTGTAAATATAACGTCAATTGTTATTTGTGATGACATTCTCTATCGTTTGTTTTATTCTTTTAACTTAAATAAAAGTTGTGTTATAGATTTTAAAAGCTATTATTTAATGAAATCAGTTTGGTTAAATGTGATGTAACAAGAAATCATATAAAGATAATAAAAATAACAGGTTATATTTTCTTTCTTTTACTGTTTGTAGTGGTAGTTTTCATTTGGTAATGATGTCACAAAATAACATCTTTTTATTTAATATTTATTTAATCCTCAAGTTTTGTACCAAAAACTCTTTGATGCTTGAAACCATCTTACCCTGGTGTATTGGGTACAAATGAACAAACAAATTTAGATACCTAACTTGTGGCAAAATTATAAAAGTGAAGCTAAATCTAGTGAAAAACTTGAAAAATTTTTTTGTTTTATTTTGAAGAGGGAATTTACGATTTTCTTATTTTCTCTTGTACAGAAGGATGTAGGTCTAAAATCACAGAAAGTGATATATACAAGGTGACCCTGACCACCCGTATCGGTACTTTTTTTTTCAAAAACGGTAAGTCGTAGAGAGTTGGACTAAAAGAATTTATTACAAAAGCCCTAATGACGAATATAATGGTGATATTATTATTTCCGGGAAAAGTCGGCATCCAGAGTAGTTTGCTCCAGAAAGTCCAGAAATCCAGAATTTTAAATGGCACCATATATGTCGAAAGTAGTATCGTTAGAAAGCTCTTTAAAAAATAAGCAAGTTTTGTAGGAAAATTTTTTTATACTCCCACCCCTTTTAAGTTATATTCGACTTAAGTTATTAAATTTCAATTTCTTGTAACGAACTTAACATTAAAAGTCAGCACTTGAAATCCAGCTACCGCGTTAGAGCAATGTCACAAGTGTTCAAAATGTCTTCCATTTACTTCTAAACACTGTTGAGCTCTTCTGGTTATACTATCAGTGGCTCTAAGTACTTCTTCAGTTATTTTTTCAGATTTTCAATGCCAATTTTTAAAATAAAGTCAAAATAATCAAAATAATAACTTAATAACTTAAATCGAATATAACTTAAAATCGAATATAGCTTAAAATTTTTAGTTTAGATAGTTAGCGACGAAAAGGTGAAAAGCAAAAGGTATGCACGAAATTTGTTATAGTTTTATAACTGTCGCCGGGCATTCATTTAATTTATTATAGTAAGGTTTTACTGCAATATATATAGGCGAGTGTTTTACGGCTTAAACAGTTTCTCACATCTTGCTCTCCACTCCTTTCTATCAGCCCAGTCCCTGTCCTGAAGGCCTCTTGCTTCCATTGCCTCTGTTATCTCTCGGGCTCACGTTTTTGCTGGTCTTCCACGCTTTCTCCTAAAATTTGGAGTCCAATTCCACATTCTCTTTGGCCATTTCATTTCTCCCATTCTTTGCATGTGTCCGAACTACCTTATTTTTCATCCCCTTTAGTGCTCTTTTTAGTTCTTCTGTTCTTATTGCTTCTAGGTTTTCCTCTGTTTCATGAGTTACTTTTTCTTCTTGATTTTTGAACTCTTCTCTATTTTCTATTAGTAACACTTTGTAATATTTTCACCAGGATTCCATACTTATAGCTGAAATTTTCCCTTTGTCTTTATTTTGAGTTCTTAGACTTTTGAGTATCTTCCATGCATGGGTAGATCTTGTGCAATCTGCAATTGTTTATTTCATTGCAATTATCTTGCCATAGGTTGTTCTTTGCCCCTGTTACTGCTATGTTAACCGCTCTCCTAAGCTGTTTGTACATTGTAGCGTCGTTATTTGTGCCCGAGACTAGCCATTTTAAATAATTCCTTTTCTTTCGTGCTACTAGTTGTTCAATGTCTTCATTCCACCATAAAGGGTTGTTAATTTTTGCCTTCCTTTTATCTAATTGACCCAAAGCTTCCCTGGCCGCTTGATGTATGCAATGCTGGAATTGTCCATATGCATTCTCTATCGAATGAACCTCTATATTTTTTTAGTTTATTTGTCAATCTTAATTATTGATACAAGAATTTTGTTGAGTCATTCTCTAGACTCGACAGGTTATATTTAGCATCCACAAGTTCTTCCGGCTCCACTTCCAGATCCCGCGATTTGCCGCTGTGTATGAATGAAAAGCACATTGAGGACCTTTAATAGGTGGTGGTCCGAGCCGCACTCCGCGCCTCTTTTTACTTTGATGTCGCTAACTATTAAGTGCTTTTTTTGACGGACAATTGCGTAGTCGATTATGGATTTAAGTTGTCGTGTAGGTTGCGTCCATGTATATTTATGGACATCTTTACTTTGCTAAAAGGCGTTTGTTATCTTCAGGCTGTGCTGTTGACACAACTGTATCAGCCTTTCTCCATTACTATTTAAGAAGTTTTCTCCATATCGACCGACTACTGGGTCATCTCGTTTCTCTGCCGTTCTAACTGTTGAAATATCCTAGCAGTATGGTTTCTTTGCGGCTGCTTATCGAATCTATTAAGTCTGCAAGTTGTTCAAAGAAACTCTCTTTCACGCCTTTCTGTTGCATCGTCGTTGGGAGCGTAAATTCCGAAAAGTACCACATTGTGGCCTTTAATCGTCATTTCAACTTTAATTATTCTTTCCGAGATCTGGTTCCAGCTCTTTATGCATCGTCTTAGGGATTTCTTGATTATGACGGAGACCCCGCACCTAGCTCTTTCTTCTTTAGCGACTCCACTGTATATGTGAACGTAGTCTCGTTTTTCCTCTATTCCTGTGCCCTTTTTTTGGTTTCTGTAAGCATGGGGATATCAATATTGTAATATAGGGCTTGTCAATAAAAGTCTTATATCCGCAATAATCTTTATTTACCTATATGTTACACAACTACGTCGTTGCGCCCTGAGTATGCGTTTGCTACTGCCGCGGTTCGCCCGTCATCCAGTGACTTTTGTCTAAGCGGTCCTGCGTACTACGACGACATCATACAGGATGTTACATGCCCCTTTTTTTTTTTTTTTTTTTTTTTTTTTTAACAGAAGTGAACTTAAAGCTAATTAAACAATTGAACATGGAACTTGAACAAATTACAACTAAAGTATTGTGATATAATTACAAAACTTGAATAAAATTCTTTGAAGATAAAGCTCATTTCAAAGATGCAAGCATAATAATGCTTCTTTATTTTGTAACATAATCTTTTAAAAATGCCGGTTTCGATGTCGCTCTTTTTGGCCTGGCATTTACAATAACTGTAGGTTTCTTAGGACTAATTACAATTATTTCCTTATCTACACTTGTATTTAAATTGTCATTTTCCGGTATCGATTTGCTTTCACTGTACTCTGCTCTTATCACTTCCGGTTCGCGGTCACTATTGTTTATTATATTATTACGGTCGCTCGTGTTTAAATCGTACTCGTTTATCTTTGACGCGTCTTTATTTTTAGCGTTTATTATTTTGTCATTTTCGGTTTTATCTGATCTCATTGTTTTTAAATGAATTCGGTTCCGTCTTAAAACGTTTCCATTTTCCGTTACGATTTCATAGGATTCGGGCTCCGCTGCTTTATTTAAAACTTTCGCTGGTATCCAATTTCGTTTGTCTTTTTGCACCCAGATGTTTTGGTCATCGTCCAGTTCTGATAATTCTTGCGAAATTTTGTCGTGGTACCTCTTTTGTTTCCTTTGGTTTTCTTTTATTTGTTCGTGTGGTCCGGTACAATCGTATTTCGGAACTAACGCGCTTTTTGGCATCAATAAATCTGATCGTAATTTCCTTCCTTGTAATAATTCTGAAGGTGACGGTAACAACTTGTTTTTTGGCGTAGTGTTATAATTTAAAATAGCACTGGGAATGCTGCCTTTTGTTGCCCCTGTCTTTATAATCAACCCTTTTACGGTTTGAACCGCTCTTTCGGCTAGTCCGTTAGACTTGGGGTACGTTGGTGATGATGTTGTGTGTTTTGTGTCGTAAGATTTTACAAATTCTGCAAAACTTTGAGAATTGAACGGTGGTCCGTTATCACTTACAATTTCTTGTGGTATTCCAAAATATGAAAATGTTTCTTCGATTATTGTAGTTATTGTGTTAGCATTTTTTGAATTTACTTGCTTTACCAAGATGAATTTAGAAAAATAATCTACTATTATTAAATAATCGGTGTTGTTTATGTAAGCGAAGTCCATACCTATCTTGTTCCACGGTAGACTTGGTGCCTCATGACATTTTAACGGTTGTTTTGTGTTCGACTTCGAGTACTTTTGGCAAATTTTGCATTTTAGTACATAATTTTCAATTTCGTTTGACATTCCTGGCCAATATAATAGTGCTTTGGCTTTGTTTTGGCATGCCGTTACACCCTGGTGGGAACTGTGTATTTTTTTAAGAACGGTTTGTACTTCATTTTGTGGAATAACTATTTTGTTTCCTAGCCATAAAATTTTGTCTGCTATGTACAATTCTTCCTTTCTTTCCCAAAATTTTCTGATTTCTGTACTTACAGATTTTTTGTGCATTGGCCAACCTTGGTTGATGTATTTTTTGATTTCTTTCATTATCGGATCATTTTCGGTTGAATTTTGAACTTCTTTTATTCGTTGTTCTGACGCGCAAATTATGGAATTTACTGGTACATTTTTGCCTTCGAGATAATTTGTGTTCATTGTTCTCGTCGTATTTGGGTCACGAGATAATGTGTCTGCGATGCATAAATCTTTGCCCGGTACATATTCTAGCTTGAAATTGTATCTCATTAGTTTCAAGACCATTCTTTGTACCCGCGGTGATAATGTTTCCATAGGTTTATTTATTATGCTTACCAACGGTTTATGATCGGTTTGTATTACCACGTCTCTTCCATATGTATATAAATGGAATCTTGTCAGCCCGTGCAATACTGCTAAAAGTTCTCTTTCTAGCGACGCATAATTTTGCTGGGTCGGAGTTAATGCTGATGACGAATAACCCACTGGTTGGTTGTCTTGTAATATGACCGCTCCTAATCCTTTTCCACTCGCGTCAACTGAAATACAAAGCTCTTTTTTGGGTCATAGAATTTTAATACTGGTGCTTCGGAAATTAGTTTTTTTAATTCCTGGAAACATTTTTCTTCATTGCTTCCCCAGATAAATTCTGTTTTGTCGCTTAACAATGCTCTCAATGTGCTAGTTTTTCCAGATAAATTTGGTATAAATTTTCTTAGGAAGTTGCATACCCCTAAAACTCGTTGAAGTTCCTTTTTGTTTTCGGGACTTTTTAGAACTTTGATCGCCTCGATTTTTGAATTTTCGACCGAGATACCTTTTTCTGAGATTTTGTGTCCTACGAACTTGACCTCAGATTGCGCCAGTTGCATTTTTGATTTGCTGAATTTAACGTTATGTTTTCGCGCTCTTGTCAGTACCTGCCTCAGTTTTTCGTCATGTTCTGTTTTTGTTCTTCCAAATATCAGAACGTCGTCTACATAGGGTATAACACCCTCCAGGTCTTCCATTACCTGGTTTATTTTCTTTTGGTACACCTCGCTCGCGCTGCTTACCCCGTATGGCATGGTCAAATATTTGTACCTTCCGAAGGGTGTTGCGATTGTGCATAATTTTGAACTTTCCTCGTCGATAGGTACTTGGAGGAACGCTGACTGTGCATCTAGTACCGTGAAGTATTTTGCCCCGTTAAGTTCAGATAACACACTATCAATTGTTGGCATGGCATAGTGCTCGCGTTTTATAAATTTGTTCAACGGTCTCGGGTCCATGCAGACTCGAATGCAGTCGTTTGATTTTCTTACTATCGTGATCGGGTGGACCCATTCAGTAGGCTCCTCTACTGGTACCAATACCTTGTTTTCTACCATCTTTTTAAGTTCTTGCTTTAATTTGCTTTTTAAAGACAACGGAACCCGTCTCGCTGGTGAAATCGTTGGTATTGCGTTTTCTTTTAATGTAATGTGATACGGTTTGCAATTCATTCGCGACGCCTTTTTATCAAATACATCTTTGAATTCGTTTATGATGTCGACCTCCGAGTTGTCTTTTATCGCGTTTACCCGATTTGGTATTAACCCGAATCTAGCCGCATCTCTCAGCCCTAGAATTGATTCGCAATTTTTTCCCGCTACATAAAATTTTACGTCTCTTTGTCTCCCTTTTAGTTCACATTTTAACGCGCAATTACCTTTGGTCGTTATCGCATGCCCCGAATATGACGTTAATCTCGTTTTGGTGGGCTTAATTCGCGGTTTTTTGTTAGGTAGTGAATCATAAATATTTTCCGATATTATGTTGGCTTCGGATCCCGTATCTACTTTAACATAAACTTTCTTACCACAAACTTTTAACGCTTCTTTCCATGCTATACTGTTGACCTGGTACTGCTTTAATTTGGTTACTGCTACGATGTCTTCTCGATGCTGCTCGTCGTCCGTTGATTCGTTTGACGAGCTCTCTTCAAGTACTTCCTTGATGCTCTTCTTATTTTTGCAGACGCTGGCGAAGTGACCCTCCTTTAAGCATTTTCTGCACTTCTTACCTTCTGCTGGACAGTTTTTTCCACTGTGTTTAAAACTACACTTATAACACTTGTGTGTTTCTTTGTTCTTTTCACTTTGTCTTTGGAACCCCGACTTTGATTTCCGTGCGTTCACAACACTAACTTCACTTGTACCCGTTGCTCCTGTGATCTCGGTGATTTGTTTTCTACTCGCTTCACTTGATCTACAATGATCCAATGCTTTAGACAATTTCAAATCCGGATCTCTCAGCAATCTTTCTTGTACATGCTTGTCTGCTATTCCTAGTACGACTCTGTCACGAATCAAATGTTCAGTTTGGTCTCCAAAATTGCAAGGTGCTGCTAACTTTTTCAGTTCTGTGACGTACTTGTCAATTGTTTCGTCTTTTTCCTGGGATCTTGAGAAGAATCTGAACCTGTCAAATACAATGTTCTTGCGAGGCTTGCAGTAATTATCAAACTTATTTATCACGTCTTGGTAACTTTCTGCGCTTTCACCTGCATTGTATTCGAACGTTTCCAAAACATCAACAGCCTCTTCTCCCATTATGTTCATGAGAATCGCTATTTTCTGTTTGTCGGGTTTGTCCATTTTCTCTGCAGCTTCTAGATAAAAATCAAATTTTTTCTTAAACTTCTCCCAGTTTGCGGCTACGTTGCCGTCGAAACTCATCTCCGCTGGAATTTTTACACTCGTATCTTGCATTTTGCCTTGTACTTTGTAAATTTTCACACGCTACGCTTTTGGTAGTTTATTTACCGCTGCCACCATGTAATATAGGGCTTGTCAATAAAAGTCTTATATCCGCAATAATCTTTATTTACCTATATGTTACACAACTACGTCGTTGCGCCCTGAGTATGCGTTTGCTACTGCCGCGGTTCGCCCGTCATCCAGTGACTTTTGTCTAAGCGGTCCTGCGTACTACGACGACATCATACAGGATGTTACAAATATCGTATGCTTTTAACTCTTTGAGGACTTCTTCGAATTTGCTGTTTATGCTTCGTGTGTTCCACGTACCAAAATTCATGTTCCTTTTTCGTTTGCGCTGTCGTTCTCCGTTTGGACCGTCCGTATTCCGAGGCTTGGTAGCAAGATTATTTTGCAGTTTTATCTTTTTTTATGTGATGAGGTGCAGGCCCATCGCCACAACCCCCAACCTGGAGGGCCAGAGGGATTTCTGTTACGGCCCCTTACCCTTAGTCAAGATGTGCCAGTATTAAGGCGCCGGCAACCCGCCTTTTGCCCTCTTCCGTTAGCGTTACCCAGGAGTCACCACGAGGAGGAGGTGGAAGTAGGACTTTCTAGCAGAGCTGATAAATCAGTAGGCATTTCTCAAGGTTTTGTTACTGCACCACCCTTGGCCGGTGATGCAATCCTCGAGACCTGTGCTAGCCTTAACGCCCAGTTAGGCCAAGAAAGGCTAAGAAAGAAAGTAAGAAAGTTAACTTGTGTAAACTTGAATGCTCTCTGATGTGAAATGTGTCAATTTTCAGTTAACTGGTTGCGTTGTTCCGTTGCTTCCAGGTGACTATATAAAGCTGCATTCACATAGGGTATTGCAGGGGCATGGTAGGTGGATGGTAGAATTATTGCAACAGATTTTTGCACAAGGTCAACATACCATTCACATAAACTTAAAAGCTGGTGTAAAACCAATTTTGAGAGCTAAAAATAGCTTACGTCGAATATTAATTTCATCATCTTCAAAGGGATCCATGCTACACGCACAGTAAATTAGCGTTTTAAAAAAATCGTCTCAAGTATTTCCGGATTGAATTTATTTTAATTATTTACGAAACCAAAATAGAATTAGGTTATGTTACAAAATATATAAACTGACAGTCACAAGCATCGCCCTTCGACGCTGCCGATTGGCGCTTGTAAAAATTCTTGCACCGTGTATTGTAAAAGTTTAAAGTTTGGTAACTTTTCCACAGGTCGTTACACCGCTTCTTCCACCGTGCAAGAAATTAAGTCTATCTGAACGCGTCCACTTGTGCGCATGCTTTGTAACTCTTACATATTCTACCACCCAAATATGTGATCCCTATGTGAATGCTGCTTAAAACGTGTCCAATTTTGCCGAAAAATGCTGCAGAAACATAGGGAAGGCACAGAGTTTGTAGATCAAATTTTATGGACAGATGAAAGCACATTAAAAAAAGACGGCTTTATGAACATGCACAATCTTCATAGTTATGCACTTGAAAACCCACATTCAATGCGAGAAGATAAGTCACAATATCGCTTCAAAGTAAATTTGTGGACCGGCATTTTGAACGGCCAAGTAATTGGCCCTTTTAAATTACCTGAAAATTTAAACGGGGAAATTTATTACGATTTTTTAGAGAATAAACTGTCAAATCTTTTGGAAGATGTGCCTTTGGCTACACGCAGAACAATGTGGCTACAAAATGATGGCTGTCCAGCTCATTATGCGCGAAGAGTTGGAAATTATTTGGAAATTTTCAGTTAACTGGTACATTTTAACCAAGCAAAAGCTTTGCTTTCCTCCCTACCTTACTAGCTCATAGTTTGACTTAACATGGACCGGGTCAAAAATAGTCCATAATTGGATACCCCACTAATTGCTTTAGAAATCATCATGACATCTGTACGCAGTCAACACTTCAAAATTGCATCCCTTGTGCTAGATTTATTCACCTGAAGATATATCTAGGATACGAATCTATTAAATAAATAAATCAAATAACCAATAAGACAACAGAAATTCAAATGCACAGTAACAAATCAAAAACTTGATTGGTTACTTGATTTAGTTGTCTAATATATTCGTTTCCTAGAGATATCTTGATGTGAAGAAATTGAGTTACTCTTTCTTTCAAAATTTTCATCATTTTATCTCCTCCATCCCATAACAACATCCAACATCTCTGCAAAACCGTGTATTTTCAGCCTACTTCCTTAAAGCTTATTCTTATTTTATATCACCACTCTTGTCTGCTTCTAGTTTTTCAATTTTGTTACAATTAATTGCTATTTAGCAATTCTTATCTCAATATGGGAGCGTTCATAAACTACGTGGTTTGGCCAAGGGGGGGGAGGAGTTAGGTAGAAAGCTACGCAGGGCTACGTGAGGGTACGGGGGGATTATAAGTCAAGCTACGTAGTTTTCTTCATTTATTATGAAAGCAATTTTCAGAATATAAGCGACAACATAATATGGATATTTATTTCCGTATTTGGATTTTTTTAATTTATATTTTATATGTGCGCTATTTGTTTTAAAAACAAATATCGGTGTTATTCATTTTTTATACCAAATAATTTTTAAATAGTTTTGTTAACAGAAAACATAACATGTCTTCTGGACTTTATAGGAAAAAAAAACTACGTTCCATCTAGGGGGGGTTAAGGTTATCATGGTAAAAGCTACGTTAAGCTACATGATGGGAGGGAGGGGTTCTAAAGAGGTCAAAATCAAACTACGTGATTTATGAACGCTCCCTATGTATTTAAATTTATATCTTCTGGTTCAAGAATTTTTTGACATTTTCCCAGGTTACATTTCTATTTATTAGTATGTTCATCATAATTACATATGTTTTCTTCCATTTTCCCTTTTCCACCTCTCTATTAATAAATTGCTGTTCCAATCTTGTTATTTTGTCTTCTTGTTTATTTTTACTCTTTAATTTCTCAATTATACATTCAATTTCTTAAATATTATTATTCCAGTATATTTCCATTATATTCAGCATACAATTTTCTTATCATGACGAGCAAATTATATGGTTCACCCAAAACTTATGAAAAAAACATACCATTGAAGTAACCTGCAGCGATTCTAGCAAGAAAACATATTTGATTTCTACAATTTACAATGCAGTATTTATTTATTTAATAGCATTATATTCTAAGTAGTTAGAATATAGAATATAGAAGATAGCTTACAAAATGTGGATTAATCCTCATATTTACAATTAATTATAGGTCCCGGTGTGTCTTCGCATCTCGTATTATCTTTCTCCAGGCCGCACGTTCCGTAACCTTTTGTCTCCATCTTTTTTCTCCCATCTTTTCAAGATCTTTCTCTACTTCATCGCTCCACCGTAGTTTAGGTCTTCCTCTGGATCGTTCTTTATTGGGTTTTCATGCCATCATATTTCTTATTATTTCCTCGTTACCTGCTGTCATCACATGTCCCCACCATCTCAATCTTTGCGCCTTGATGTACCTGACAACGTCTTTGCCATTCATTTCTTCGAGAAGTTCGGAGTTTGTTCTAATTCGGCATTCTCCATTAACTCTTTTAAATCCTAATATCGTTCTTAAAACTTTTCTTTCAAACACTCGAAACTCACCTTCCTCCTTTTTTGTCATGCGTATAACCTCAGCTGCGTATCTAATTACCGGTCTTTTCAATGCCTTATATAAGGGATTGTCGCATAGGTTGGGACACCGTATAGGATGGGACAGCGGAATATCTGCGTTGTTGGTAGTGGTAACACCTATGTTATGATTGTCGCAGTAAAGATTGGCTATAACCCAACTTTTAATGTGCATTAGAACAAATACAGGGTGTTCATTATGTGTATGCCAAGCAACCAGTAAATTTTCTATGAAAAAACAACTTTAAGGTAGTTTCTAAGTGCTGGAATTTTACAAAATTTAAATCAATTATTTCAAGTAAATATGTTCAATGTGTCTTGTATTTAGTCTATTTTCATTGGGTGAAAGTGCAATTTAAATATGACGTTGCAGAGAGTAATTTTCAGACTTTTTACAAAATGGCTCATGTCGTATAGTAAGTTGGGACACCACTTTTTTTGATTCCAAGACACTGCAATTCCATTTAAATGATAGTTTTAAAATATTTTCTTAATGCAATTGTAAATATATTAACAAAAAAAACATTAATTTATCCAGTTACATTGTTTACACGTGCAAACGTGTTGTATACTTGAAATGCGCTAATATGCCCTGCAGTTTCTTCACTTGTGCAAACTGCGAATCAGATTAACCCTCTATTACGCCATTTTTTTATTTGTAATGAAAACATTTTTTCAGAAAACATAAAAAAGTATAAAATTTTCGTTATTAATATAAAAATGCGAAAATTGCTAAGCAACACTTTTTTTTCCATTAAGTATTTATATTTTAAATTTTATTTAATTTTTGGTTGGAGAAAAAGTAATATGTCTCATTTGGATTAAAAGTGTCTTTGTTTGACGTGCAATTATTGCATTCGCTCGGCTCCGCTGGCGCTCCGCCTTGCAAATGCAAAAATTGCTTGTCAAACAAAGTTTCACTTTTAATCCGAATAAGACAATGTACTATTACCTAAATTAAGTAACAAATAAAATAGTATCAAAAAATCTGCTACACGACTTTTAAACACCAAAATATTCCAAAGAGTGACTAAAAAAGGGCTGATTTTTGGTTATAGCTGATATGATACAAAACGTTATGTAGGGTTAAGCGGAATCGTATTTATTACTTAAATTGTTTCTTTCCAAGTTGCAATAAATATTCTAATCATAATACCATGCAGTTTTACTTCATTTTTTGACTTATTTTTCAGATTTTTGATAGTGTCCCAACTTATACGTCAAATTTTTTTTCGGCAAAAAAAGTTGCCTTCATTAAAATAGATATAACTTTTGATTCGTTGGTGATTTCAAAAAACTTTCTACAGCAAAGTTGTAGCCAATGAACATACCTGTTTTTTTTTTGTTTTATAGAAGTTAACATTATTCCTATCCGTTTCAGAACTACACACCAAAAACGAAACCCGCCCCAACCTTTACGACAATCCCTTATATTTATTTTAGATCTTTTTGAGATTTGTCTATCCTTTAGTAAGTGTTTGTTTGCGTGATACGCTCTATTGCCCGCCTGGATCTTGGCTCTTACTTCCGCGTTTCTGTTGTTCTTGTAATTTATTGGTACACCGAGGTTGCTGAAATCCTGTACTACATGTTGGAATATATCGTCGTCAATTATTAAATCAGGTCTGAGATCATTCTTTTTTCTTGTGCACTTCATGTATTTCGTTTTCGATTGGCTAATGATTGGTCCAATTTTGTTTGCTTCTCATTTTATGTTTCTCAATAGATTTATTAAAACTTCTTTTGTTCTTGATACAATATATAACTACGTCATCCGCATAGGCATATATCATTGCACTCGAGAAGGTTATCAGAAGCACCGGGTGTACGGGCACGATAATAAATAAAAAAATTCAAATAATGCAGTTATTAGTATTATTAATAATGAAGTATTAGAAAAAAGTGGTTATTATAATTTCATTGATTATACAAAATATTAGTTTACATTTATCAGCAGCTAAAACTATGGAATTTTGAACGAATGTTGTTCTTCAGCTTCGGGTGGATTCTTGGGAATGTTCTTGTACATGTGATTTGATTTCTTATAATACGGGCCAAGAAAATTAGAACCTAGAATTTGACCAGAAAATCAAAAACGCGAAACTAGTTTTTGTCAGATCTTTTAATATTTGACAAAATTTTAAAAGTGTTTTGTTGCTTACGCAATCCCCTTTGTAATTTTACTGCTTCAGGTTTCATTTGTTCCGGTGGAAATAACTTATATTTCTTAAATTGTTTTGTTAGAAAATGCTTTTTTAAATTACATATTTTGAAAACGGAAATACTTTTCTATACGACTATCATAGAATGTGGGCATTCTGATTCTATTTTTAAATACAGAATATCTACATTCTTTCGTTTTTTTATTCTCACACCGATATCGGTGCGAGAATAATTATTCTCACACAGATTAGACCAATTAGAGCAAAGAATAGACTACTATTTGAAGTGACATCTATTACCAAATTTTTGAATTTAATTTATTTACACATCTGTCAAATTAATAGTAAATATTATATTTAAGTGCCTGGATTACAATTTATAAACAAAAAGCAAGTTTGTCAAATGAGTAAACTTTTTTGCGTGCGATCGATCTGAATTTTTGCACATATTTTCCTACCGATAATTCACAAGGGGTGTGTACGAGGGGGGACAATTTTTTGCTCAGTTTTTCGATATCTAGCGCCGTTCTTGAGTTATTGCTGCGTTTCCGCCACACAAACTTGAATTACCAATAACTCGAAAACGGCGTTAGATATCGAAAAACTGAGCAAAAACTTCTCCCCCCTCGCTTCAACTCTCCCCCTGTGAATTATCGGTAGGAAAGCATGTGCAAAAATTCAGATCGATCGCGCACAAAAAAATTTTCTCATTTTTACAAATTCTAATTACGGTCAAAACTTATACAGCTTATTATTTTAATAGTCGTATAGAAAGTATAGTCTGAAACACGTTTGGAATGGCTATTCCGCACTCGTGAACCGTCACCCTCGCCTATTGGCTCGGGTGACAAACTTTTCCCTCGTGCGGAATATGCCTAATTCCAAACTTGTTTCAGAATATACTATTGTTACAGGCCCAACAAACAGCTTTATCGTCTATATTTGCAATTAAATATTTGAATATTGAAATATTGTTAAACATGTGGCATTCGTCGTCAATTTCTTTCTTTTTATGTGGCTCATTTTGTGGATTATAAATGATATTAAATTAAATTTTTTTGTATTAATTAATTAATACAAATTGATCAAAAATTTACAAATTTATTTTTCTCAAATAAACAACAAACTTTTGTTCGATACTTTTTCTTCTTAAGTATGTATCTTAAGATATCTTAATTTGTCTTAAGTATCGCGCTTGTTTAGTTTTTAAATAATATTTTACGTTTATTTGGCAATATAACTAGGAGATATATTGACAATAATATTTGTTTTTTTTGTTTAAATTAAGCCTACAGTGAATTAAATAATATCAAAAAGAGTTAGATATAGAAGATGGTTACAATTTATCTGGATAAAAATTAAGTGTTTTTCATGTATCTAAAAATATTGTGTTGGATATTATTACGAATGGTAAAATATTTTTAAAGTAGATTCAAGTAGTTTTAGCAATTATAATTGTGATAAAATATTTTTTCTCCAACCGTATTAAAAGCAGTACATTTTTAGTAGCATTACCTCAACTAAAAGTTGACGTTTTCGTTATTAATATAAAAATGCGAAAATTTCTAAGCAACACTTTTTTTTACGTGCACTAAAAAGACTTTTTTCTAATTCTGTTGCAAAATGGCTACATTTTGAAAGTCATTCGAGTTTTAAGAAGTCGTTCTTTTTATAACTAGTGATAAAATGGTTACTACAGTAATGTCACTGTTAATAAAACATAGTTTGACAGAAGAATTTTGGACGCGATAAATCTGAATTTTTGCATATATCGTACTTTCCTACCGATAATTCATGAATTCATTAATGAAAATAATATCACAATATAAGTTAACTAAATTTTTAATTATAAATATTTACAACACAATTTACAAATTTCATATTTCCATGATTATTTTCCCGCACAGATATCGATGGCGAGGGTGATATTCTTCTGGAATTCGCCGGTGGCATCGAAGTGTTAGTAATATTTGTTTCATTATTTTCCATCGCAGATATCAATGGCGAGGGTAATATTCTTCTGGAATTCGCCGGTTGCATCGAAGTGTTATTGTTTGTTTTCACATTTTCGCCTAAAATTTTAGTAGAAATTCGTTTCTTGTTTTCTATGGAATCTTCAATATAACCCTCGGCAACGGTAGAAGATTTCCATCCCCCATGTCGCTTTAATGTTAATAAATCCGCTCCAGAATTAGCCAATAAGGAAGCCGAAGATTGACGAAAACAGTGACCAGTATATTGGTCAGAATTAGGCAAATTTAAAAAAATTGCAATTTTTTTAGGCATAGTACCAATTGTGTTAATCCCAATAGGTTGTCTCGTACATTTTCCGTTTCTATATCCCAAAAAAACGAGAATTTGCTTGGTTCGGTCGAAGAGATACATATTTTCTAACAATTTCAACTAAATTTAACCCATCAATATTGCCTTCTGTTATTGTGAATGTTCTTGGATGTTTTGTTTTTGTATCAGGAATACAAATTTTGAAAAACGAGCCAAAATCTACAACATGATCTGTGAGCATTTTAACAAGTTCGTTCTTACGGCAGCCACCGGATAATCCAATAATCAAGACTATCTATAAACAAAAAATAAATTATGAAGATACATTCTTAACACTTGCTACTAACAAACTTACCTTTAAAGCTAAATATATTTGGTTATCGGCATTTAATAAAAAATTATTGAAATCTTCTTTTGTCAGTACTTTTAATTTTTTAGGACGATATCCTTCCGCTTGCCTCTTCAAAAAGGCAATTAGAATTGTAAATTTGCTAATATCAACAATATTTTTCATTGAAATTGTCGTTCTTAACATTGAATACGTACTCCACAAAGTGGAAGGTTTATAAACCTTTGCTTTTTTTGCAAAATAAACAAGAAGTACCTTTTCCACTACTGTTTTGACGTTTTTTGAATCACACCATGTTTTGAAGCGTTTATATGCAAATTCGTATACTTGCTTAGATTTGTCTGGCAATAAAGTTAAAATTGCGAAATTGGCATCATTTTCAATATCAGAATCTTCAGAACCACTCATTTTATTACCATTACCTCGTGCAAAACTATTTACCCGAAATAAAAAATTGCTTGTTGTTTATACATATTGTTGTAGCAACTGATATTTTAAAACTTCTAGATTAATATAATTTATTTTGTGCAGGTATTTGAACTGTCAACGTAAACTTGATATTATTAGTAGGGTAAATAATTTTACGCGCGATCGATCTGAATTTTTGCATATGCTTTCCAACCGATAATTCACATAGGGGGTGAGTACGAGGCGAGGGGGGGAAAGTTTTTTGCTCAGTTTTTCGATATCTAGCTCCGTTGTCGAGTTATTGCTAATTCAAAAAATTTTGTTTTAAGAAAGCCCATTTTGCACAGAATTAGAAAAAATCTTGTATGCAACACGACGTAAAAGTGTCTTTTTATAACACGGCGCGTTGTCCAATTTTCACGCCTAGTTATAAAAAGTATCACTTTTACATCTAGGTTGCATAAATAGCTATTTTGTGCATGAGTTAAAAGTGATTTTATTTTTTTCTATTTTTTGTGCGATCTAAATTTTTGCATATGCCTTCCTACCGATAATTTACGGGGGTGCGTCTGTGACGAAGGGGGAGAATTTTTTGCTCAGTTTTTTGATATCTAGCGCCGTTCTCGAGTTATTGCTAATTCAAACAATATAGAAAAAGCACTCTTCGAAATTACACAATTTTTAAATGTCAAAGTGACTTTTCTAATATTACGATAAATAATGTTTTAAAATTAAGCATTTATATTTTAAATTTTATTTAATTTTTGGTTGGAGAAAAAGTAATATGTCTCATTTGGATTAAAAGTGTCTTTGTTTGACGTGCAATTATTGCATTCGCTTGGCTCCGCTAGCGCTCCGCCTCGCAAATGCAAAAATTGCTTGTCAAACAAAGTTTCACTTTTAATCCGAATAAGACAATGTACTATTGACTTCAAAAATTAAAGATTAACAACATGGAAGAGTAATAAGATACCAAAAGTAAAGTCTAAGATTGAGAAAAGTTAATGGAAAATCGTGGGTATTTGGGTTAACTAATAACAAAAAACTTAAAAAGTTTTTCTTTATTTTCTAACTAGTTTTGACCTAAATGTAGGTCTTCATCAGAGTCTAAAAAACATATAAATAGAACTATAAAAGGCAGCAATCACAATCGGAGCTTAGAAATGCACCACAAAAAAAATTAATTACAAAACTTACCTTACTTACCTACCTAGTAGCTTACCTACCAATAAGTCGTTCATCTCCATTTCAGCGAGAGCACTCGATACGCGATAAGTTGTAAATGTGGTTTCACGTATTAGTCAGAACGGTCAATATTAAAAAAGTAAGATTATACCAACACAATTAAGACAGCCAATAGCCAATAAAAGGAAAACTAAGGGTTTGTCGATACGTGTTGTCGAGACAGGTCATAAGTAACAACATTTCTAAATTGAATATTTGCGATCGCAATTTTAATTATTAAAAGTTTTAGATCTTAAATTGTTACAGTTGGTACTAAATTTTTTATTAAAATTATAATTATTTTGATGCTTGAACTACTTTTTGTAAGCTATTTTTTGTTTTCATATTCGATAAGAATTGTTTTTATATGAGTGGAAAATAATAAAAGATTTATTTATACCAAATAAATTAAGTAGGTTTCTTTCAATTAAATTATTTAAGTGCTTTCAATACACATTTACTTAACTCAATATTTGCTTATGTCTATGTTTGACATGAATTTTCATTTAATTCGTTTACATAAAACGACTAATTCTAGGCTTTATTTGATTCAACATCTTCTATAGTATATTTTGTTAAGTATATGTGAAAGTCTATATTTATTCAAAAATAAATTTTGCATTGATTTAAATAAACTTTTTTTCGCTATATTCAATTAATAAAATAATGTAATGAAGTTATTTAAATATGTATTCAAGTATTTTATTTTTCTATTGGTTTACATTCGATTACTAATGTTAACATTTGTCAGTTTCTTCAAGTTCAAAAAAATAAAAGCACAGCGAATTTACCTAAAAAAATTGAAAGTAAATCACTTTCCGCACTAGTGCGTAAAAGTGGCTCATTACGTAATGCAAACCAGTGTAGAAAAGAAGCTATTACGTAACGATAGTAGATTAAAAATGTTTAAATAATATTGATGTGATTTTATTTTTCATAATTATTGTAAATAGTTAAACTACATCAAATTTATTTTGCAGCAATATTAATTACCATGTTTGAAAACTAGAATTTCTATCAAAAAACATATTATCGAAAAGTTGATTCCTAAAAAGTACAAAACAAAACATGATACGAAACCTTGTAAGAAGTCGAATTCATCTTCAGTGCTAGTTGAAGTACTTTGACTAACCAGGATATTATCGTACATCTGATCTAGCGTTGAGATTGCATCAGATTTCCATTTAGTTTTTAGTCCAGCTGTAATAATGACATAACAAATTGTTTTATGTAGACATATATAATATTTTATTGCCTCTATCACGCACCTGCATCTATCTGAGCCAGAATAGTATCAAATGTGTCTTTGTATGGTGCTCCTATTTGAAGTGGCCAAGAGTGTGTTGTATGTCACAAAGGTGTTTTTGTAATACGTAGTTTTGAATAAATTCTCTTCGGTAACATTTCTGAACATAAAGCCAAAGTGTGATATTGTATTATAGAATATTCGTCCAGCATAGCAGCTCTGTTGTTAATAATATCGTTTATGCAACTACAAATGTTATCTTTGATCACCAACTTGCTAAAATAATAACTAAATGTTATTTATGTATTTAAAACTGATACTAAAATATTACTTTTTTGCTTGTAATATAATGTTTTCGTTGTTACTTAAAATTTCATTTATAATATCTACATTTTGAGAGTTAATTACTATGCTGTAGTCATTATCTAAGAGCTGTCCTAAATTAGATGGTTCGACATGATAGTTTCTGATAGAAATAGCCCACAATTTGCTTTTGTAAGAAGTGTAAAATGTTAGACATGCAAACCACCAGACAATAATTATGAAACACAGTGTCCAATGAGAATGAACCAAAGACAGAGATATATATTCCGTTTGTTCGATCATGGATTTAAAACATATCTGAAAAGAAAAACAGATTAAAGAGTTCGGAGTTAAGATTATATAACAATAACGAACTTTAAAACATTTTGACAGCGGTAAATCTTTTTTCAAATTATTTCCAAAAGCACGTCCGCAAACGTGAAATGTGATTGAAATGGAAGTCAAAGCTATTATAACACAAAACCATACCACAACGCTAAATGGTTTAAGAATATCCATGAATTCGGAAAATATAATTTTTTTCGGAATATATAAAAACGTGCATAATTCAAAAGCAATTGCGGATGTGAACGATAAGGTGGGTGCTCTAGCAGCAGTCATCGAAACAGCACCTATAACGAAATCAAGTTTTCTGGTACGCATTATATTTATGTCTTTGTTGGACACATTTAAATTGTGATCGTATTCTATTAGCCAATAAGTAAAATTGAGTTTTTTACTAATAAGTTTTAAAATGCTTTCCTCTAATCCAATTGCTTTTTCACATTTTCTCACGATATCTTCATCAACTTTGACATCCGATACTTTTTTACACATCATGTAGGGCATACTATTAATATAACCTATTTCGAACCGCTGATTTTGAAAATTTGCAAATTTTCTAGGTAAAATTTTTGCTCGGTCTACTAATATTTTTGAAGAATTACTTGTTTGTAGATGATGTATTTGTTTGCTATATTTTCCACAATAATAACAAACACTGTATAAAGAAATTGAAATACTACTGACATCCAAAATAAGTACATTTCCAGCCCAACCTAATTTCGATAATTGATAAAATGATTTATCGTTTATTGTTTTATTTTCCATAATGATAAAAATTACTACATCTCGTGAAATCAAGCAGTCGGGAAGATTCAAGTAAGTTTCAAATTTATGTAAATCGTAAAGTAAAACCACATGTAAAAATGGAAAGCCATCTCGCTTAAGATTAAAATCGTATTTTGAGTCTTGATTAAATATGACTACTTCGCCAAACATTTCTTCTTGCAAAATCTTTAATAAATATTCAATTGTGTAGATAGTGGAATTTTCAACATGGAACATTAACGAAAATCCTTGATATTGCTTTAACACGTTTTGAGTAAATAATGTTTGCTTCTTCTTGGCTAATAATCCCTTTTGAAAATCTTCATATTGATTTAACATTTCTACTGTAAAAACAAATTTTGCACTGATAACAAAGAAGTAGGTAAAAATCACTTTCATGATTGCGACCGTTTCGTAAGCACTTCTGAGCTATTCAATACTTGGGTAAACTATGCTATGCTTTAAATACGTCGCTATATACATACTCGTATGTATGTATACCAATATGTAATCATTATATTGTTTACAAACTCCGAACAATATGGTTTTTTGTTTGTATATAATTATTCTTTACGTACCTAACTTACATTCTTTCAAGGTATGTATTATAAATGATTTAATATATTTTTAACAATAATTTAATATTATGTTAATATAAACAACAAAAACATTATATTTTTTCAATTAATTACAACATTAAAAATATTTTTAAAATATTTCTGGAGAGAAGCTTCCAACCAAACCATACAGTGTTTTTTTTTTACATTAAAATATTAGTTATAAAATTTCTCTATACATATAATATAATGATAAATTTATTATGTAACTCATAATATTGGTGCAATATTCAAGTAATATTGGTTTTATAAACTAGTTTCAGTAGCGTGCTGCGACCATTTTGTAATTTTAGTTCAATGTATGTATTACAAAAAATTTGTGCGATATTGACTTTTAAATTCTTGTATTCCATTTTATATAACACCAATTTTATAAATATTTTTGTATATTGCTTCGTTAACTTTTTGTAACGGTAACGAACTTCTTCTTAATTACCTTAGAGATAGCATTTGTCCCATAGAAGGCGTACATTTCCACAATTCTTACGGGAAACTTTCCATAGAAAGTTGACTATGAGAAAGAAGCTTGGAAGCTTTCCAACAACTACGTATTGGCAAGTGATTATTAAATATTTGATTTTATAACCGTAACTCATATTATTATTTAAATAGAAAATATTATAAACTAACAATAGTAGAAGTCAACTTAACGAACATATAAATTGAAATCGCAAATAGAAGAAACGACCAATTCAAGAATAAAATAAATAACAATAAAACATACGTATTTTAAAGCAAAATACAATGTTGAACACAATTTTCAGAATTTAGCTGACCAAAAGTTTTTTTCTTTTAAAAAAAACAAAATCCTATTTCTCTTCGACGACTGTACTAATGACATGGAGTTAAACCATCGTTAAATCTTGGGACTTCACTAATTTTGTAGAACTTATCGTAATCATTCACTTCTCCGAAATCTAATTAACCGTTGTGGTATGGTTAAGTAATTTAGAGTATATCGACACTTTCTGACACATTATAGAAGTGTCGAAATTATATATTGACGTGATATTATTTATCAATGTCGATACTTTTCAATACTAAAAAATATCATCTAGCAATGTTATATTAAATTAATCAATATTAAATATTCTGTTTATACTTAAAAAAACTATCATAAAAAAACTATTAAAAAACATTTATAAAGTCTAAACTAGCAACAAAGCGTATATCTTCAAAAGAGAAAGAAGAGATGAAGACATTTATAAAAAGAAGTCAAAACAAGCAAACATGTTTTTTTCTACAAACTAAATGAAAGCGAGCTGTTTCGTTACTGTTTTTAAACATGAAAGTAAAATTTTTCTTTACTAACATAAACATAAACACGTAGCGTGAAATTTAAAACGAAAACCTAACGCCACGCCGTAAAGTGAAAAATATACTAGAAATATGACATTATTTTAATAAAATTGATTAATTTTGGTACCTACATTTTTCAAAAATTATTTTATGTTAATCTACCACTTCAACTATAAAGTTTTTAGCTGTAATTTAAAAATTAATAGATGTCAACATAGATTTTGGCATTTACATGACCTATATAATTCTTCAATATTACCAACCTAAATTAAAACTAGTTGACTAATTAAATAATGTCACCTTACTTTTGTTTATTTTTATAAAATATTGTTAGCTTAAATTAAAATTTTGATAATTTATTTTTAGATTTTGAACGTTTGGAAAAAAGTAACATGTTTAATTCGAATAGATAGGTAAATTTTCTTGCCAAGCAAATTTTCCATTTCCTTTGATTTATCGAGATTTATCTTGCTGGGCAAGAAACGTTAATTTTTTACATCCTAATAATACAATATACTATTTCATAAGCTTTCAGAAATGATTAAATTGTTTATGTAGTATTCCATTTACAAATTAATACATAAAAAAGTTTTGAATTTGTTTTTTGGCTACATCGAGAGAGGCAGTACATTTATCGATGGAGACTTTTAGGTATAAACTCAAAATTAACTTCAAACCCTTTCATCGGTGTAAGTTCTAGGTTACTTGGAATAAATTAGTGTGTTTAAATAATCATTTATTTTTTAAGTAATAATGTTATTTTAAAGCAGCGGCTATATTATAATATTATGTAATCTAAACTATTGTATAATATTGTGAAAATATTGATTCAAAATTTATATAAAAAAATTATTTAACAATTTTACGTTGCCAGAGTACTATCGATGGTAAACAAATTATAATGAACGCCTGATATATCGAACAATAATAATATTCTTCTTAATGATTCCTATGCAATGCACGTGTATCTTGCATATAGTGCAATATATCGGTAAAATAATTAAATTATTTTAGATGCGGCAACTACGACTAGCGTTCGTTGTATTATGATTTGTGATGTTTATTGAAGATTGAAAAAATAAATTTAATTAAACTTCGGTTAAAAAACTGTGTGAAAGCAGTATAAACGAATGTACCATTATAATACATCATTGTCATCTGCACTCTATAGAGATGTAATTGGATATATCAAATATATATGCGTTTTCTTATTTTCAAAATGTAGGGCGTTTAATAATAAAAAATGGTTTGTTGTCACTTGTGAAGTTCGTATATTTATAATAAATAGCATTAATGGCATTAATCAATACATTTTAATTATAAAAAAATAATTGTTGCTAAAAAAATGTGAATATAAATTTTATATAATTATATGGAAGAATTAACTTAATAAAAACATTGAACCATATTATTTTAAATAGTTAACAACGAATGCAAATAGTAGTTTAGTCGGGGAGATGTCATCTATAGTTTAATAATATCACGTTGACAAACAATAGCTTTGTTCGATATACTAAATGCATATAAACATTCACGAAAGAAGTTTATGTTATAAAAGATAAGTATTAGATTGGGTAGTTATAGTTAAAACTTAAAAAACAAAATAGTAAAAAGTTATATTTTTCCTATTTGAGTTGTCGTTGTGTATAAATACTCTGTGTGCAGTTGTTGTAGAATATAAATGGGTAATTCTAGTAGATATTATATTAAAAATTAAGTAATATTTTTATATTTTTATATTCCTCAATTTTTGTTGCAGTAAAGCATCTCTATAATAGTTTCTCATAAGTAGGTATATAATTTTGATTGTTCCAATCGTATAATAAATAAATTAATGTAAAACTTTCTGCCAAAATTAAATGCAGTTTTCTTAATGTTTGGAAAAAATAAAGACGCTTCCACCGGTACGAAACAATTGATAAGCTGTACTGCTGCTTTGGGTGCTAAGTGTGAGGGAGTTGCCATAGAATGACGTCACGGCGCTCCGACGCGCACCACTTCTAGGGTAACGATGTCGTATGATGGCGACCGTAGTAGTTACTCATGTTCATTTATTAGGTGATGTGTTGTGGGGACATGTGGAAAATTATGCTTCAAGAAGGAATACACGTAGAGCTTTAGTTTTCATTCACTTATAATTGTGTTTAATCAATAAATATTAGTAATTAACACATAGAAGTGCATTCCTATTTGGATTTTACACTCACATGTCCGCATGATGTCGCTGCTTAGTGTCACAGGTGAGCTGCCTACGATAATTACTATTACATTTTTATGGGCTATCGGATATTTTTTTGATTATGCGGCAAGCTTGCTTAAAGCTTTCTTTTACTATTGTAGGTTAATAATTTATGTTTTGGCAAAATGCTATCAAAGCTTTTCGAGCCCTCGACCTCTTAAAAAATAATCAATAGATATGTAGTTTTCTATTATTTATACGCTAAAAATATTAAAATTTTAAATTTGTGCAAAAATTGCAAGTACCACTAAATAGCAAACTCGTTATTGATTCTCATACTTTCGGTAGCTGATGACGCTCAATAATTTAAATAATGCTTCTCATATGCAATTTTCAGAACCCTTATGATATTCTTCAGATCTTATCTGAAGTATAAATGTGTAGAAAATTTCAATAAGTTTAAATATGATTATTTGTGAAGATGTATAACTACGTCAAATAAATTGACCATACAGAATAATAGGATATCATAATATATGTTTGTACTTTTGTTTATCTGAAATGAGATATTCTAAAAATCATGCATCACAGTTAAAGTTAAGAATATAAATCTTGTATGTATACATAGATACATATTTACCACCTATTGTGAACAACAAATTCTATCACTATCCATATAGTTTTAGCATCAGTTGGCATGGTATTGACAATTGTATGTACTATAATAATATGTATGTTCATACATATATTATGCCATGAAGTAGTTAGTACCAAGGTATATTTATAGACACACTATTTCAATTTCAAAGATAAATTATAAATTTTGGCTTTTTAAAACCAGCAGACAGACTACTATCCTAGTATTCATAAAGTCAATAGTACATAGTAGTAATGTCACGAAACTTCTAGAAAGATAACATAATATTCTGTGCAGAAAATTTTCACTAAATAATACATTTGCGAAAAGGATAAGAAACAAGATTTATGTTATACAAGTGCGAAGATGCATATATTGGATTTCCTACTACTTACCTTCTTAAAAAAACGTAGTAAATTAGGATTTTTCTGAAATTCTTTTATACGACATATTATTATAAATTATTCTGCTCGAATATTAATTTAATC
The DNA here is from genome assembly GCA_947369205.1 of Cantharis rufa. Taxonomy (NCBI): domain Eukaryota; kingdom Metazoa; phylum Arthropoda; class Insecta; order Coleoptera; family Cantharidae; genus Cantharis; species Cantharis rufa. The sequence continues at coordinate 33,858,112 of OX376304.1, forward strand.
GAGCTATATCGCATTTAATATAAAATTACAATATTGGAGACTATTGGAAGCAATATTATTAAATTGAATTTCTGTCTCTGATGAATAGCATCAGCAACATACGCGTTGTATATGGTTAATTGAACGGATTTATTTCAACTACTGGTATTAGTCTTTTAAGCTGATCCACGGGTTCATGCAGCATTAAGTTGTAATTGAAAACCTCAATAACATTTTGAATATTGTGGCTTTTTAGACTTTTCTTTTTATTTATAAACATATAAATTTGATTTAAGTTTTCAATGATTCGTTTTGTTGATTTACCAATACCATGAAAATTTATCTCTATGGTTACAGTTAATTTCTTAATTTAATTTAATTTTAAAAAATAATAATTAATTTCTACCTGGCATAAGAGATTGCATTTTGCCATCTTCTACAATATTATTATCAAGATCCTGGTTAGTTGATATATGTATGGACCACAATTATACTATTTAACAAAATCTGTACTTGGTTACTAAAAATGGAATCAATATATTGTCTCCGGTTAGTTTCGCAAGCCAAGTAGATGACATATCCAAACATCGTAGGTTTAAATCTATCTTAACATAAACTTTTGTCATTCGTAATATTTATATTCTTATTGTTCTATATAGTATTGTAAATTTTTCTAATTTATTATTTTTTTACCTAATTATTTTTAAATTTATTAATTTATTTCTTAAACTTAAGTAATTCTATATTAATAGTTCTTGACGATATAAAAACTAAAAAAGAAAATTAAGGTAACTTTTAAAATTATTATTATAACTGACTCAGTCAATAATTACTTGTACCGAGATTTAGCAAACAAACTTAAAAAAATATATTATACAAGTAGGTAATGTACATTCGTATAATATACTTACATAGTACAGAGTAGAGTATATATTTGTATGCTGCTGATGCTGGAATGAATTTCAACTTTGATTATAACGTTCAACTAGTAGAAATATATACATATTAATTTATATTTTCTTTTGAAGTAGTAAAGCAACCAAAAATTTGAATTAATAATTCATGTTAGAGAGTTCGTTATTTAAAGTGTTATCTTTTAAACTTAATAATATTTTTAGAAAATAAAATATTTTGTCTACTGTATTTTCTTAACAGGATAATTATATTTTAATAATATAAAATTATTACGTATATTACTTAATAAAGCCGGAGTAAGTTTTATTTGCAAACAAATTCACGTAAGTCTCTGGTGTACTGTTTTTCAGTATTATGTATTTTTACAGAAAAATTGTTCTACAACAATGCTTTACCTCAACTTTAAAAAGTTTAATGAGTTCAACTTTGGTAATATAGAAGTTTTTATATCAATATATTACTTTTGCTGTTGATTAAAATATCTCATAGAAATTGTAATTTAATTTTTGGGAGCAAATAATTTATTTTTAATCTTTTATTATGCAAATAAAAACGAACGGATAACGACAAATTTTGAATATATTTGCTCTCCAATCGTAGCAAGAAAATTTTACTTTTGACAGATCATAAAATACTGTGGAAAATATGTAAGTTTAAATTTGGATTGATAGGAAATCAAGTATTCAGAACTGACATGCGATCATTAGCATAAATCTGCTTGGATCAATTAAGCCAAATAATTTAGTTTACCTTGAAACTAATGACAGGTTTAATATTGTTTGAACAATTTCTTTCGAATTAAAAGTTATATTCAAAAATATTGTACTTTGAAGAAATTATTTGAACGTTATTCAATAAAATTAATGTAGAGAAATGAATGCCTTATAATCAAATTTAGTTTTACTATTTATAAATACTGGTTGATGGGGAAAGTAGGTAAATATCGAACATTGTTGTCTTATAACATTTTAAATTTATTTTAAATTTTGCGGAACTGTGAAATATAGAGCGGTGATTTTTTACAGCTGTCAAAAACTAATTCTAAACTAAACCTCAAAAACGAAGCCTATTATCACTAGTAATATAATAAGACCTAATATTTTAATTGGAAATTTAAGGATGTAATCAAAAATGTATTCTTGAATAACAACGCACGAAAGATTTAGCTCGAGTGTACTTGCTTCACAGCAATTATAAAATTTTTATTTAAAAAGAAAAATTTATTACCAAGAAAAAACGTGCGAATGCGTTGCTGTGCGAATGCGTTGCAACAAACGGGATGGTATCCTCTTTTTAAAAGATCTTTTTTTTTTAACGTAAGTGTTATTGTACGTGATTATCAATTTAATGATGACCACGTTAATAAACAGAACTGCGACATTTAGGGCTTTAAAAATTATAAAAGAGTTGTCTCTTTAATAAAAAGTACTGACAGTTTTTTATTAGATGTTGTGTTCCACGTTTAATCATAAGTGCCTATAATAATTATTAGATTGAAATATGATATATAAAAATACATTTATAAATATAAGTACCTACTTATTAGCGCTTAAAAAAACTGTAATTTTTAATTATTTATTATAAAATGTCACATTAAGAAAGCTTATAGTATGTATAAAAGGCCAATATACAATAAGCATATATTTATTGTATGATTGCATCTTATAAAAATGATAAAGTTCTGGAAATAAATTGCCAATTTTATCTCGATCTTTAAGTCAGTTATAAAGTTGATTGATATTGCGTGTATATTATTTACTTTTCAAATTGTAAAATTTCGAAAACCGTATTTTATAAAACATTTATATTTTTCGTAGATTGGAAACAGTATGACTTTGGAGCCTTTCGCCACTTTCGAATATAAATGAAGTATTCCCACTCGCTCATTAGTCAAAACATAATGATTCGTTTGCGAACCAAGTCGAGTGAGGTCGAGAATAGGGCCCCTGACCTTTCTACCAGAAATGTGTCAAAAGTTTTTCAATTCAAAATCAAATTTAAGAAAATAGTTTTTGATTTACGGCACTGATAATTAATATTTCCCGACATCACACAATACAACCGTATTTTATTGCTAGTTGCTATCCAGGAGTTAAATCCGAATTAGTCTGTTAAGTTCTACTTTTGGTCTGAACAAGTTAGAGATGATTGCAATTTAATGGTTTGCTAAGGTTTATAGTAGTAAATACATATTATGAAATTATCTTTTCTTATAAGAACAATCAATACAATTATAAATATCAATAATAGTCTGTTACTTATTGAACTGCTGTTTTGCACTTTTCATTATTCGAAGTATTCTGAAACTTCGTACATACTGCGATGTTTGGGTCAAAAATTCTTTTGTTTAGCTTTTGAACTGCATCAAAGGAACGTTCTTGATATTTTCTGGCAGTTTGTTGTAAAACTTAATTCGTATAAGTTCCTACCTTGACAACATTTAAGTCTAATAGTGTTGCTTGTAGATGGTATTTTTTCTAATTTTAAAAGAAAGAGTATCAGTGGTGCGAGTTGTATTGCTCGTTTTGATATAATACACTGGCAGCTTATACGTGCGTGTAACATCGGAATTTGAACCTTAAGATAATTAAGCTTGCAAACTTTTTTATACCATCGATGCTTTCGAGATTTATTAAGTTTTAGATATATAATAGGATATGAGAAATTTACTCAAAGGTAAAGGTCTCTTGATATAAAAAAACAAACATATAAAGGGTGTTTTTTAGCTACACGAAAACTTCAAATTGAAATATAACATTAAAAAATTGATGGAATTTTTTTCTTAATATATTTTTAAGGAAGTACAGTTACCACCATTTATGATTTCAAAATAATATTTGGCATATGACCACCACGACTATTCGTTACGATCAGTCTAATTTTGTACCACTTTTTCCAAAATTTATGGCTTTATTTTATTAACGACTTGCTGAATATTAACTTCCAAAACTTGCAAAGTTATTGGTTTGCTAGCATATACCATGGATTTAACATACCATTAAAGAAAATAATTTTGAAGCGTCAATTACACGATCTTGGAGGCCAATTGACACGGCCACTTCTGAAAATAATGTTGGTACGCAATTGTGGTTTCAATAAATCCATGGTTTAGTTGGCTGTGTGGCACGTACCACCATCCTGTTGGAACTATAAGTTATCAATGTCTAACTCTTGGATTTTTGCAAACAAAAATGAATTGAGCATGTGTTGATGTCTCACATTCATTTAAAATTAGATAAAAATTCATTTGAAGTCAAATACACCGATGAAAACGAGATTTTAGAGAAGAAATGTAATTTATGTTTATTATTTTACATAGCGTCAATTGGACGACAACGTCGCTGCACTATTAATTAATATTTAAAGTTGCCATACCGCGTTTAGTATACTGTTAAATTTATAAAAACTTGGACAAGAAACCGTATAAAATTCGTGAAAAATTGTGTCGTACTGTGGCACCGTCAGGGGACTATTAGCTATTTAGATGTACTCAATTTAAAATTTAAATTTAAGTAAAATTAAATTAAAGATTTTTTCAAAAGTGTACTACATAATATAACATTATTAAGCGAATAAGTTAATTTTAGATAAATTTTGATAATAAAATGCTTTCAAATATGTGGAATGTTATAAATTTTATTTACAATATAATATTCAATATTTAAATTAATTGTTTTAATTTATTCATAATAAATAATATAGAAATAGATAATAAATAATAATAATTTATGCATTAATTCTAATTATCAGATTTTCATACACGTATTTGTTTCCAAATGAAAACATCTGAAGAACAAAATAATCAATATTGTCGAAGCTTTATAAATTTTTGAATTTCGATTGTTATGCTAGAATATTGGTAGAAATTTAGAAGAGCAAAGTCATAAATCAACCAATGTTAAATCTTTTTTTAAAAATATTTTTTTAGCAGCAGGTACTATGTAATTATTACGCACGAAGTAGATTAACCGAAAGAGTATACTCGAGCATGAAAAGTTCTGACCCTGTTAATAATAAATTTTCTCGTAACTACCAAACACTTAAATTGCCTTATTGAAGTGAAACAATAAATTTGTTTTCGAATACCCAAATAATTAATATTAAAATGAAGTTAAGGACTAAACGAAACTTAATAATAGAACAAATTAAATAGAGATGTGAACATTTGAAGAAATTTATCAAAACCATTTTTAGAATGTACCTACCTATTATTGCAAGAAATATAATTTCTCCAAATACGAGGGGAAAACCTAAGGATATTTGAATAGTGTATTTACTGGTGCAAATTTGATAAGAAAATGCATGAACATTATTAATTTGAGCATGAAAACCAATTTTGTCACTAGATTTGATGTGATTTAATACAAGGCGTATATTCACTGTGGTGCATTTTCAGTTACTTATTTATTTTGAACTTTCGGGCTTTACTCATCTATGTAATTTGACATTTATCTAACGTCACTTCTAATATATAATAATTTTATAGTGGATCAATAAATTAATTTTAAACCAATTTGAAGTTACCGAGAAAAACTAAATGAGGGCAATTTTCTTTCTTATTTTTTTAAATAAACTTTTTATAGTGGTAACCTATAAAACCTTACAACAAAATATAAAAATTCGTGTTTTTAAAGTTTTATTTTACAAGAATTTTATGCATCTTAAGTAAATATTCTGTTCATTTATTTTCGTATATCTCGACGTCAAGAAAAATAACATAAATAGTTGAAAGAAGTGCGTGAGATATTTTGTTGAGAAAATTCTTTTCAATTGCATTATTCATATTGTACTCTTTTATATTTCATGCGAAATCGATGATAGGTGTTCAAATTTAAATATATAAAAATTTTGTATCTCACATTAAACGAAGTTATAAAAGCGTACAATAAAAGTTGAAGCAATCATTTTCGATAGATTTCTAACTTTTCATATATTTTTTCATGTTAGCTTAAGGTAATATTGTTTAATTATTATGTTATCAACATCTTGAAGTTTTGTATTTTTGAGCGTAGTAATAATTGTCATTGAAAAAAACTGTATGCCTTAGATTTTTTGTTGGCTGGGCAACAACTGCAAAAATTCTGACTTAAATAATTTCTTTAAGAATTGGTCTTGAAGGTTTTATTTTCTTAAAAGAAGAATAGAAAATCTTTAAAAAATGTTTACATTTTAATATACAGCAGCGTTCATACAATATTGACTAAACCGTTTTCTGCCGAACAAAACATAGAACCGCGGACTCGCAACGAAAACCAGGACGATAAAGTAATCGTTCGTGAATAAACAAAAAAGTCCTCTAACAGCTATTGAAATCGTTGGTGATTTTATTGACTATAATAACATGCAGGTGAACTGCTTCTCAAAAAAAACATTAATATAAGAAAATAATCTGATAGCTCAATTAAAATTTGCAAAAAACCTTGTACACTGGAAAATAAAAAAATGGTCTAAAATTCTTTGGAACATCGAAAGTAAATTTAATTTTCCTCGGCTAGTGTAAAGTATATTAGACGTCCAAAAGGTAAGAAAAATGACATTAAGTATAAAGTTTCTACTATACATCACGGCGGTAGAAACACCATGGTGTAGGACTGCTTTTCCAGTGTTGGCGGTAGACCCTTGCACAAAATTAATAGTAATATGGATTGATTCGTGTATGCCGACATATTGAGGAATTATATGCTAATATCTATCACATAATGATCCAAAACACACTCTTTAAAACATGTAAAACAATAAATAAAAAATGCCAAAAATTTGCCTTTTTTAGCGACTAGTCAGCCTCCGGATCTGAATCCGATAGAACATTTGTGAGAAAAGCTCGAAAGACGCATTAGAAGTGGAACATACCGAAATACGGATCAGTCACGGGAAGCTCTACAGAGAGAATGGGCAAAACAAAATACTAAAATTTATTCTTGATTATTTAATTACACTACCGTATGTTTTGTTTTAAGTGTGTTAATGTACCTAGTCGGGACATAAGTTCTGTTACCTGTTAATGACATTGTAGCTAAATTGAAAATTAAAGAATTCGAAATTTTTTACATAGGTTTTATTAAGAACATTGTAAACAACTAATTAAAATTATATTCACTCAAAATTTTCCGCTTTTGCAATACTTCCAAACGTCGCGGTAAATCATCTAAAACGACACGCACGAGTTCCATTGGTATCGATGCTGTTATCTTCACTAAATCGCCCATTAGCAGCTCGATATTTTTATGTGGCTTACTGCAGACCATATCTTTGATTACAGACCACAATTTGTAGTCCGATTGTAAATTAAATTAAATATTACATTATCTTGTATATTTTATACTTGTAGGCAATGAAATTCCCTAAAACTTTGATCTTCACCATTTTCCGTCCAATATCTATATTTATCAACTTTAACCTGAAAAATGAAGTCAAATTAACACATTACCGACCAATCAGATGGTCACATCCAATCAAGTAAAAATTGTGAGATTTCAAGTAGTATAGTTAGTTAGAAAGTAAAAAGAAAATTTTGTGTAATTTAATTTATGCCACCTGTAGTACAGGTAAGATTTTATAATTCCTTGTTGGAGGGTAATGTATTAAATTAAATTATTGTATTAGCTTGCTTGTTTTAGACTTTGTGTATAAATAGTCATTAACAAACTTTTAGGAAATAAAGCTCTCTACAACTTTGGTCTTTATCATTTTTTAGCTACAATCGCTATTTTTAGATTTTAAACTGAAAATTGAGGCAAAAGTTTGTTAATGATTCACTATGCAACAAATTAATAAGAAACGTTTTTCATCGGGATTACAGTATGTAATAAGGGTACCCCACGTCAAACTCAATTAGGAATTATAAATAAAATAATCACAGCAAGTCAGGTTTCATATACTGAAAAGCGTTTATTGATTTTTTTAAATTATACTAAATTAGCGACATAAAACTTTATTTTTCTTTTAAAAACTTATACTTAATACTTTTTAAAACGATTAATTTTTTCTCTTGTAGAGTCAGTTCTCATAGTGTCTCTCTGAAGGCACCAACAAAAGTCTGTAAGCATGGATTCCCTTTTACCTTGGTAAAGCTTCTCAAACATTGCCATTTCCTGGTGAAAACGCTTGCTACGTTCATTGCTATTTAAGCGATTTAATTACTACAATTTTTGTAAATTTTTACAAACATCTCTACATTCAATATCATCTATATTCGCAATATATTAATTACTTTCAAAATTCTTAGATTAAATTTTATATATTATTGTAACAATAAATTACACAAAAGTTTTACTACAAGCATTATATTAAAAAAATACAAGGTATAGTACTTTCAGTGTAATTAAATTTAGATTACTACTGAAAATTATAATTATGCAGAAATAACATTTGAATATAATATTCATATTCAACATTAGCAAGCTCTTCGATTTTAAAACTAATGCAAAACTATTATTTGTACTACGTAGAATTTGATTAAATTACACGTTCAGATTGTATTTGTATCAAGAAGTAGAAATATGATGAGCAAGAATTAAGATAATAATAAGTAATTAAGGCTAAAACCAAGAGCGGGAATAAATTAAGAACCTACGATGAAACAAATGTTCAACAGTAAAACAATAATCACCAGGTAGTTAGCACTTGAAGAACATAATAAAAGTTTATTAAACAGTTTTCAAAGTTGTTGGAGCACATTTGTTGCACTCTGATAATAAAAATTAAGACTCAACGAGACAATTGCCATAACATGAAAGTATAACTACGTTCATTTTTAAACATTACTATAAAAGTGTATAAAACATGGAAAAAGGTGAAGATATGAAGTAAATAAAGCTCGTATTTGTAAAACGTAAAACTCAATATGAATTTGTTAACGTACAGAGGGAGCAACTTCTTTTCACAAATCATATTATGGAATGGATATAATTATTTCTAATCTTCTTCTTAATTTAGGTCTGTGACTTGTGTTTTTAGTCACTTTCACTATTAGTCACTATTAGTACTGTGAGCATATTGATTGTTTTATCTGATATTTAACAGAACTAAACAAAAGTTAAAATAATAAATTCTAACAGACAGGTACAGAAATACTAAAACTAGAAAAGCATTAATTAAAAAACAAAGAAAAGACATAAATAACTACTTTACAGGTCCGGATTCAAAATAGTTGAAAAACAATATATATGAAAATTAAGTTATTTAAAATTTATTTTGAAAATAATAGTAAGAAATATTAGTAATGCAATACAGGTTCTATTTCACAATTATTGTTGATCATTAGTTTCATATAAATAAGAAAATTAAAAAATAAGATACAAGAACAATTATATCGAATTACATTATTACGAAAATATTTAAAAAAATTGAAATGTTTAAAATTTACAAAAATAACTTAAGAAAAAACTTTCCAAAAACACAAAAATTAAGTCCAAGTCATGTGTTTTGAATGCATCTTAAATTAATAATTTTAATAAAACAGCAGTTCCGCGTTGTAATCGAAGAAATTAGCACATAATTTCTAATTGAATTCTAAAAATATTTGAAAAAATTTCAGAAACAGCTGAGCTAGCTGAGCTGTTTCAAAATTCGAAAAATACCACAAATCTACTTTTTAATTTTTTTAATTTTCAAAGTTTTCAAGATAGCTTACTAGGCTTGTCTCAGATATGCTCGTAATCATGAATTTTTTGTTTGTTGAAGAAGGCATCAACTTGCCCTCCGAAGCACGGAGATGATAAAAAGTTTAGACTCTCACAAGATTCGAACCGGATACCTTAGGTCCCTGACATATTAAGCTAATAAATGACCGTCTCTTTTTCTAATAAAATGTTAAAATACAATATTAATATATTATTTATGCAGGTTGAACTTCGTGTATAATAATTTCATTTTAATATTATTAGTACAGGTACGTGCACTAAATTATTTGATAATTTAAAATATTTATTTTTGCATTTCACCGCAAGGTTTCATGTTTCAAATTCATGTATTGTATAATATGTTTCTTATGAATGTTGCTAAAAATAATACAAAGTAGTAATAATCATAAATCTATAGAAAATGTATAAATGCCTAATGCATATTACATAAAAATATGATCCATTTCACTAATGCCTTTCATGTGAAAATTACCTATTCAATGATTAACGCGTTCATTATTAAATATAAATGTTACATTATACATATCGGTATATTATTAAATAAATGGTAATTTAATTACTGATATTGGAAAAAGTGGTCGCAAGACAAAATCACTTTTTTTATGTGAATTAAGCATTCAATTTAATATACTTAATACTGTAAAATGGAGTGAATAGAAACAGTTTTGTATTTAAACAAATACACAACTTTTCAACAAGTTAGATTAAATATATTATTTGTATTAGGATAAAATATTGGTCTTGGTTTGCAAAATAGAGTAGTTAGAAAGAAAACTCCAAAGTTTAACTTTTACCTCATTTATAGAAACCTCACTGTTTCTATTTACTCGCATTTTCTCGATTTTATGTAGATGCTATATAGCATACAAGTATTACATGAATAGAAATACCAAAATCGCCTATAAAAAAGTTTTTGTGTTGTGTAAAAAAAACTAAAAAAACATCTTTTTATATGTAATATAATATATTCCTATTTAGTCAACATCGTTTTCTAAATGTTAAAAATTTTACAGCATGTTACAAATTATTTAAATTATTAAATAATTTAAGCTTTTAGATCTTGTTTATGAGTTACACGATAAGAAGTTTTGCTACAAAGAATTCTTACACAAGTTTGACGAATTGTTTGTCGTTAACAAACTGTCAAGTAAAATCCGATGTTTTAATAAAATCAACTTTATAGCTTTGCGAAAATTTTGACACTAATATCGAATTAATAAATTTGATACAGATGAACTGACAGCAATTAAAAATATTTTTCTTTTTTTGGTTTGTATACTGACCCCATCATATCATTTTATCTCATTCCAGGGTACCTACCTAATGACTAAAAGATTAACATCATTATCAATGAAACCAATAGGTACCTACACTAAATTTAGTAAATGATATTTTTACTCAACATTACATACGGAAGTTAATATTTTAGGTTTTTCCGTAAATCAAATGTATAATAAATTAATGTATCGATAGTATTTGTACAACAGAATTCAATTCTGGTAGAGAAAGAACAAATAATTAAGATATATTTTATTAAAGCAAAAGTCAATTAAGCTACCAGTAGAAGGAGCGGAAAATACAACAAACGAATTTTTAACAATAAGGTTTAACATGTAAGTTAGACAGAGATTTTTGTAAATATAAAACTGTCAAGTTTACAACAGAAAATAAAGTGTACCTATTATACAGGCGAAATAGCACTAGTACACATAAACATAATAATCCAATTTAACATCAGGGAACCCATGCGGACTAAAAGTAAAATAAAGTCAGAAAATATATTTACGAAATTACTGCGTTAAATAATGATTAAACAAAAAAACGATAAAGTGGAAGTTAAACTTAACAAAAATGTTTTTTTTAATAATACAGACAATAAATTTCTAAACATTAACGAAAATATTTATATTTAAATAATAATTGTATATTATAATATAATTATGAAATAATATTAGGCCAAAAACAAATAATAATTGAATAACCGATTCTACAACGGATGCATTTACCACCCAAAAAAATTTAAGGAACTGTATAGTTGCTGGCAGCACAGCTTTAAAGTGGAAATTAGAGTGTTGAATTAAAAGCCAACGCAACAGCGCAAACCAAGAGATAATCTCTGAAAATTTACAAATTTATGTACTACGCAAAACTCAAAATTCCAAAGAAAACCAAATAAATTCTAATGGAATTCTAACTCGCAAACAGAAAAATTTGATTTTCCTATCCGAAACTTTGACGGTTTTCTTGCTCATTCACTTATTTTTAAAAGATTTCCAATAATTTCCAACGCTTTCTAAGTGATTTTCAAGGAATTCCAATTATGTGTACAGATGAACCACTCTAAGAAAAACTCTGAAGGGGTGTGGCTGGCGCTGGTGTATTTAATATGTACACTCAAAAAAAAATTAAAGTGCATTGTAACTTAAAAAGGTACTAACCAAATAATGTTTAATTAAATTGATTTATTAAATAATATAGCTATGAGATTTGTTCTAAAAAGAACACTTACAACACAAAAAGAAGACAAACAATCAGCCCAATGTAAATGCAATGTAAATGGGAATAATTCAAAATTAGTAATGAATGCCTCTAAAAATGGGCAAAAAATAACTTTGCGATTTGTCGCGGAGATCGATCTTATAAAAATCTCTCGTATGAAGTACCCTTTATAAAATAATAGTAGCATATTAGTAAAATATTAGTAGCATATGTCATGCATATTATTATTACTATAAAGAAAATTAAATTTACTTTTAGCTTTTAAAATATTTCCCGAAGATTTAAAATAGCAATACAATTATAAGTTAATCTCCAAATACCATTTTTTGTTTGTATTGTTTTAAGTACAACAAGGATTTCAATTATCATTATAATTTTTATTTTTAAATTTTTGAAACTTTTAATAGTATCTAATTTAATATCCGTGTTTTTACGTTTTACTGCCTTAAAATAGAAAATCTCAGATACAGTTAAATTTAGAATAACTAGGTTCAAATCGATTTTTTCTATAATAAATTACTCATCTTGGCATTCTAAATTTTTGATTACTTTTACTTATTTTAAATTGTTTTATCAAAAAGGAATAAATAATACCTTATAAATCAAAAACGTACCTTTTAGGGCGTACATTATTTAACTTCCGTACCTATATAATTTTAATGTCGACAGAACTACGTCATTTTTACCAATACATTGACTTCGATTATCATTAATTCAAATTATCGTTGTAAGTATTACTTTTCAGTAACTTCAGGTAGGTGGTGTACAAATGTGGAATGTTAATTACATTTATGTCACTTTCAATTTAGTTAAATATAGGCTTCTAAGCTTATTATTGTAAATACCTCATTACCAAAATTGACGTAGGTAAATTATATTGGCTTGCTGGTTGAGTATATAGCAGAAATTCTGCTCAGGTTAGCTTTTCAATGGACAGAAAACACTTTCTCAGCTTGAGTGCTTAAACATCTCTAGTCCATTAGTAGATCTAACTTTCCACGTTTTTGAACTTGAAATTCGTGATCTTTCGACTTGAGGGTATATCCTACCCCTGTGGCCAAATGTGGCCAAATTCCTTAATAAGGAAACATCTACGAGTATGAACACTGTTTATTGATTCTACAAATTGGTTCAAAAAATGTTTAAACTAGTATGGTATATATTTTGTTATTTAAAAGTCATTATTATAATTATAGTATACATTCGTTTTTTTAAAACTTTTTCCTGAAGTTGTAATGCCTTCGATAATTTTTTAAATGGCATACTTACTAATTTTTGATGTCATTCGATCGAGTTTTAATTTTATATTGGACAGTTATAAAAACCATTCGTGCTGTATAAAATAGTACATTATATAACGAGTCTATCTTGGTAATACTTTTTGGCTTGCGAATCATGTTGTTTAGACTTAAGAGACTGCTACACACACTCAAGTAAGTCGACAGACTTGGGTTGAAAAGCCTATATCGTTAAACTTGGTTGGGTGTTTGTAGCAAAGTTGGATCTTGAGTCTTGAGTTGAGTTTGAAGTTGGGTTTTACTTATATCTTATTGAAATGTTATTGGAAGCAAACAAGAGACTTTTTCTTACCAGAATTATTTTAAAACCAATTCTGCCAATTTGCTTGAATGTAATCAGGCTTTACTATACCTATTAGAAAAATACAAGCGTGATGACATCTGTATTAAATTAAAACCATCGTGTACGACCAAAAACACTGTTCAATCTACGTGTTGAACATAACATTTTTCGCGTACTAAACTGAAATGAACAAAATGAACAATTTTGATAACAATATAATATAAATCATTTAACAAATTTCAATACTAAATAAATAAAAAAATGTTTTCATGCAGAAAAGTTCCACGTTTATCAATGAAACAGTATCCGGAAATATATTTTCATCTAGTACGCGAAGAACTTATTTACCAGTTGGTTGGAGAAAAGATTTTTACGGTTTTAATTCACACTAGCTGCTTAAACAATTTTTTGCACGACTAGACATTTTCGTGCGTTACATTATAAAAATTATAACACTTGATTTAACACATTTGGTCATGAAGTCAGCTATTTATATTTTTAAACTTGTATATAGTATATATGTTTCAGTTTTATAACTACTCTATCAGTTTCAAATATCAAATATGCATTAATATTTAATTTGTGTAGGTCTATTGATTTATGTACAAATCAAATGTTGGAATAATGTATAATCTATAATAAATTGGCGGTTGAAGTACTGAAACTGGATATTAACTGTCTAAACCTGAACCATTAGTTAAAACTTCCTGAGGGCCTGCACTTAGATCCGCTCTTTAATAATGGCTTTAAAGACATTGCCAAATCTTAATAAGAGATTTTAAGACTAAAAGTTTAATAATAAAAAAAAACTAAAATTTTAATAATAAAAGACATTGCCTATACTATTTCTGATTTCTTAGTAGTTAATAGTATTTATCATAATATAATACACATGTGAGTTTCCGAATGGTGCAATTTGCGCTTCTTTGGCCGTACTCGTACCTCTTATATTAAATGGAGCTTTGTTAAAGGTAATAAAAGTATTTATTTCTCAACACTGTTTTAAAATTTTTACTTCTTACCTTGCTGCGCACATTTTGTCTTATGCGCTGGATAAATAAAAGTTTTCAGACTATCTAACAATGGTATAAAATTGCAGGACATAGAGAACTGCTTACTGGTATTGGTAATCTTTTTTAGTGAAAGTAGGCATAAAAATGTAGGACCTGTATTACACAGTCGTCGAAGACTGTGTATGCAATTTATTGTAAAGATAATTGTATAACTCTTGCGTAGAATAAAGTGTCAAGTGTCACTATCAAACACAACAGTTGTACAATTTCTTGCACAATAAATTGCATAGTGTAATACGGCCATAACTGGCCGTTTCGCTTCTAATTTTTAACTTGTTACTATACTTTGTAGCATAAATTGCTCAAAATTTAGCATCTGTCACTTTTTTTTCTTTCAATTTTTGACTTTTTTTTTCAATGTTGAAACTATCTTGGATTTGATTTGATTGGTGTGGCGATTGCCGAGAGATTATCTGTTAGATCAGAAAGAGGCGCGTCAGTGATTTTATTGGATGCACGATTTTGTTATTCTCAGAGAGAATGAAATTTGCACGATAAAACATATTTTAATAGTATATTACATTACTAGTGGAGAAACCGAAAGATTCGCTCACACATTTGCGAGTTTTGCACGCAAGCCGCCAGGCGAGTGTGCAGACGCAAATAAGTGAACGAAAGAGTTTTTCCACGAGTTTAATTTTTTTTAATTTTTTTTAATCCTTTTTTTTTTGTTTTGTTTAATCCTGCACTTATAAAACTAAACAATGTATGAAAATACAATTTAATATATAACACGTGTCATCAATAATTAAACTTGAGATTTTGAAATTGCAATAACTCGAAAACGGCGATGGATATCGAAAAATTGAACAAAAAATTTACCCCCCCCCTTTGGTCGCACTCAACCGCTCTAACAATTTATCGTAGGAATAAATGACTTCATTTTTCTTGAAATTTAAAATTCTTTCTCCCGCTCCTTACCATAGAAATAATTTGAAGGAGTAAAACCAAAGGGTTCTAGTTGCGTATCCAAGTAAGAAACAACATGTTTCAATAGCATGATTGAACAAAGTCTATTTTTTTAACTATTGTGTTTAGGGGTTGATTTTCTGTTTGGCTTATGTCTTTTCATAACAGACTGATCTAAGGCTATGCTTTATCTTTAGGTTTTTGTAACGCGGAGATAGTACTTATGATACAATTTCTGTCTAGCTAGGAACTTCGTCCGTGGACACGATAAATTTTACTTCTGTCTGATTTTCTTTTCCTTTTTCCCAATACCGAGGTCGGTTTAGAGTTTACCGGGGGGAGGGATGTTTAACATGCCAAAATGCGTTTTTCCAGTTACAATTCTTCTTCAAGCTACACCACTGGAACGCCGTTGTGTTTATACGGACATTTTTTGTAACATTTTCATTTTTAGTGATCACAGTTGACAGTGTGTGACAGCTTGTGACAGTGGCTAAATTTTGAACAATGTATGCTACATTTATTTGGTCACTATTAGAAAAGTAGACAAACTGTCCGCAAAAATACAACGGTGTTCCAGTGGTGTAGCTCGAAGAAGAATTGTAACTAAAAAAGCGTATTTTGATATGTTACAACCTGCATATTAGCTTTGAACCAACTTTTATCATTACCTGCCTACAAGCGATCCAACTTTTATCTACTTTCTCATCAAGTTATAATCCTTAAATTTGTAGACAATATCGTCGAAAAACTTTAGTACATGTCATACATAAGTTGTACAACATACAATGTACAATTAAAAATTGTAGACAATTTTTTAAACTAAAAACAAAAACACTGAAGATGTTTATCTTCTTAACCATGTTCTTAAAACATGAAATGTTGTTGATTAACGTATTCTTCCGTATATAATCATTATGTCCAGTAACAGTTTAAAATTTTATGACATAATAGAATAATCTAAAAGAATGCAACAAAATTTTTGTAAACGTAGCGTTCATAAATAAGCTTTATAAATTTTTTTACTGTTTTTTACTATACAATTTTTTTTATAGAATATAACATTTTGTATTTTATAATGCAAACTGGGAAGTTGGTAAAAAATTCGTTTAAAAAATGGTATACATAATATAATCTCCAATAAAACTGGAAACCAAGCTAAATATTGGCTTCCGTATAAAAATAGCTGGCATAGTTGATATTAAACATATATTTTTTTATGTATCGTACATCGATGAAAGTAGGTAATTTAGCTATATTTTCAAGCAATACGATTATAGCTGCATATTAGTTCCTAATATTATATGTAGTAATACTTAAAAACTCACAATTTACGAAGACACTTATCAAAATTTTAAGGCTGTTGTTCAGAGTTTCACGAAAAATCTATTATAGATTATGTGAGATTATTATACACTATTTGGTGTATAATAACGGTAATTAGTTATTTACAAATCTTCAAAAATAACAACAGAGAGTAATCAAGTAGATGCGAGTAGCATAATAGTTATTTATTATACAAGTGTCTTATTAGGCTCCTAAAACACGAAAGAAAAGTTTAAACACGAGACCGCAGGTCGAGTGTTTAATTTCTTGAGTTTTGACCTCTTTGACCTAAACTTTAGTATTGGCGACTTGTGTAACTGCACCGTTAGTATCATCTGCTATTACGGGCGCGGCTCGTCTGCCTTAAGCAGAAGATCTATAAAACTCATAAACTTTAAGTTTCATAAAAAGAAAACTGCGGTTTTATATTTTTAAATTAAAAAAATAATTAATAATTATTATTATCGACACCAATAGTGTGAAATCCGAACGGTTCATCTAATATATTAAAATTTGAATATCCAGTTTCCAAACTAATTTGATTAATTAATATTACTTTATATCGTTATATCATCAAACTATACTTATAATATTAGCTGTGGTTAATTAATAAAACCACAAAACAATTAATTTTAGCAAAGATAAAGCGTTAAGTAAATTATTTTACTATGAAACCCGAGGAAATGTACAACATTTAATAAGTTCAGAAATTGTTGAGAAAACTTTTTGTAACTCTAATTTAGATCTTGATTGATTGCCAAATATGGTTTACAAAAATATTTTTATTAAAGGGAACATAAACAACGCCTTAATAAAAAATAGTTTTATCACGATGTGGTTATCATGTTTATTTTTTACCGTGTGCAGATCATTACGACTAGGAACCTTTACTAATTAATAAATTACTTTGATTCCGAATAAGCAAGTTTCATATTAAATTCACCAGTAATGAGTACGAAATACTGAAACTTATGTAGCATACTACTTATCTAAGGAGGAGACACTTGGAATTAAATATGGAACCTACAAATACTCGGGAGAATTTTGCGTTCTACACCAGGTAAAACTACTTTAAATAAATTAAATCGTAATAAATTGTACTACTCCACTACATTGCAGTGCAGGGTAGTCGCAAATTGAATTAGTTGAACAGTAAATCTCGGCAGAAAATAAGAAAAGAAATTTAATAATTCCGCTTTTGTACTTTCCACAGTTAGTAGGAGTAATATTTTAATTACTTTTTTTTTATTGCAACGAGTATGGTGATAATTGGAATTCATTCTAAAATCAATCTAGTATTAATATATTATAATATAATTATGTAAGACGTTATTTTATATTTGTAATATTGATTATTTTTAATTATTGTATTTTGTAGGTCTCATTCGTTACAAACAGCAATCTTACTAAAAGTTTCGTTCGATTTAATATTATGTGCCCGCTGTTGCCGTAGAAAAAGCAAAAGCCTATTTTTCTTTCAGGTCGAAGAAGTATAATATATAATGCATAACTTTAGAAATTCATTTTTAATTTCCTAATTTAATTAGTAGAAGCGTTTACGGATTATGGTCATTACGCTTAGCTAACGTTCATCTAACATTACCTTTTGCGGTTTAGCCTCATACTTTTTGCGCCTGCTCCAAATATTAGCACTCTGCTTTAATAGTTTTTGCAAATAATACAACCAACCGGAAAAGCTGCATTAAAACTAACACATTTTAATTTAAATTTTCCAGTAGTGGAAACACATTTTCTGATGCATTAAGATAGTGGACGATAAAGTTGCTGTTTTTGGTAGATTTTCAACAGCAAATAATCAGATGCCTACTATTTAATTATGATTTATAAATATTTCAAGTTATTTAAGAGCGACGTATTATACTCGGTATTAATTTATCATCAGATAAGCTTAAAATTAATATTAATTAAGTTTATCTTAAGTTTATAAATCATAATTAAATCATATTGCGTTTAATATTAATACTAAAAGCAACCAAATTTTTTCGATAAAACAAAACTTAGCATGTACCTACACCGCACTGCGTTGTTTATATTAAATATTGTTGCTCTTTGTTAAAATAATTTTATTTGATAAATAAATTTAATAAATATTGATATATTTTTATGCTCTTGTATAACCGAATTAATGGTTTAAATGTGCATCAGTGGATGAAAAAAGTTCGAGTCTCACCGTAAAAAAAGATTTAATACAAATCGGCTAGAACGAAACCCTAAAAATAATAAAATCAAGAGATACCAATCTGGTACTATCGAACAGTGAAGCAAGATTGTAATTCTTGGAGGGTTTGTAGGGGTAATATATTTTTTATACTTTCATAGTTGATGAAATCGAACGGTATTTGAATATACCGCTATATTGAATATATTATTTTACATTGTTATTAAAACGGAATTGAGTTTAGAATACATTATTGAATTTGGAACATTTTATTTACATATTTATAATTTACCATATTTTGTTATCGGTTTATTATATTTTAATTGAGTGCTTTTCTGAAATTTGAATCACTCGCCGGCAACCTATTTTGTATCTGTCTAAAAGAGTATAAGATAGCTGACATATCACGCATAACGTAATAATGTTAGTGAAGCTTAAAAATGACATAAAATATTGTATTTGGATTTCTTCCGTAGTACACATGGGAGTCCAAAAACAATACTTTGTAATAAAATGGTTTCAACTAAAAAACGTTTCAGAACACTCAGCTAACCCTCTTATTAGAGTATTTTCGTGTGACTTGACTTATAAATGTCGTTAAATTTGATTGTTGTATTTTATGGTTGCTGACATTTTTGTCATTTATATTGTTTATAGCGATTTTAAATTTCTTCTTCTCTGGCATAATCTAATAAAGTATTTTTCTGATCTTTTGTTTACTCTATTCTATTTTATTTGGCTTGCACTATTTTTCAAGTTAAAGTATTCGGGGGGGGGGGGGTAGTTTTAAAATATTTCTTTTTAATATGATAGCACCGAAACAATAGATATTTTAGTGTTAATAAATTAGTAATTTTTTAAAAAGCGTTTGCTTAGCTACAAATTATATATTTTAGCTTTTCTTCATAATTTTGTGAAAAATATTAGTAGATCAAAGTTGTAACTCGTTAAATTGTAAGCAAGTTTGTTTTAAAAAAATCTTCACGATTGCGGGAACATCTTATATAATCTTACTGATTTTGATTAATATTTTAATTTTATTCTGCACATAATATACAATATGCTAATGTAAGTCAGAAATTAGCTTCCAACTATTTTATTGAATCTTTTTCGAGGCGTGAGAAAGAGAAATGGCAGAATGTGATTTCCAGTGGACTATTGGATAAATGAAAATTATACCTTTTCGTAAGCTCAGATTTTCTTTATTCCGCTATGATTTACGAGCGAGTATAAAAAATATCACTTCGCGTAAAAGTAGTAGTAGTTTGAAAAAATATTTTCTCCTAAGTAAAAGCTTCTTCTATATTTCCGAATATTTTATTATAATTTATACGAGTATAATACTTATTCAATTAAATTTTAATTAATTTTACTTTTAAAATTTATAAGTAGGTACATAATAGAAAATAGTTATTATAATTATAAAATGTAAAGATGATGCATAGGCACTTAATGTATTTGAGTTGTTATTGATATGTAATAAATACATATACTGTGAAAGTTTAATTTACGTCTAATAAATATATCACTATATCACTCAATCACATAGTTTTGATCGAATAATAAGTAAGTTATGTACTTAAAGCTGTATTATAACATAAAAGAATTTAAATCTTTCACTATAGGTGCATACATAATAAAATAATGTGCAAATGCTTTAGCGCTTCTATACATAACATAACATTTTTGATGACTATATAAAGACTAAAATTAGAAACTTCGGCATGATTAAAAAATATTATTTTGTTAAATGTTTACTTGATGGGTATTAAAACCAAATTGAAAATTTTAATTAATACAAACAAGTTTTAATTAAATATTTTTTGTTTCAGTAAAAAAAGCTCGATATGTTGGTGCTCAAGGTAAGTATAAAAATATTTACCGCCCCGTTAATTTTAAAATTGACTAATATTTTTGTAAATAATATGTTTTTATGAACTATAACTACGAAAAATTTTTATTTCACCAGTTCAAATAATTTTCTATGGCACTTGAAGGTGAACTTTCGTATGTAATACACTGTTTCATATATTAGTTTGGTTTCTGCAGTAGTTTGAAACAATTTGAATGATAAGATGTATGTAAATTTTAATTTAATTCAGATTTAATTTATGGATAATATAATTACGAATCCTAACAAAATTTTAAAAATATTTTAACTTTTATTGCGTGTTCGATTGTATTGAGAAATAATAACTCTGTCGACGCCTCTGATATGCTAAAAATGCACAATCTGAAGTCATATTATATTTTATCAGAAAATTTAAATTTATAAAGAAAGGTTTACATAGGTACTACGTAAAAGTAGTAACCCTTACTGAAATATAATTAATTACAGAAAATGATGTATTATACATAATAATTATAAGAGCGAAACGTAACGTAATTTTATATTGCTGAAAAATTTGCATTAAAAGCATTTTTATCACAAAATTGTAGAGCTATTAAATTCTAATTGTCTACTATAATATTCTTACATTAATCCGATATTTATTGATTTTAATTTAAACAGAGTGAAATAATTCCAATCAGCGATTTAATTTATATCAAGCTTTCCAAATGACTTTAAAATTTATTGTAATTTTGAATAGCTTTTATAATTTAATGAAGTAGGATTTTAAAACGTTTCATATAAAAATATAAATGGATATTCTTTAAGGTATAGAGGGGAGAATAATACGAATCATCTAAATTATAAGGATTAGTTACTTATAAGTTATAACTTTTCGATTTTAGCTACAATAAATTAAAAGTTTTCAACATGTGCTGAATTTTTAAATTACAAACTTCTTATAACTTACTATAAAATGAACCAAGAACTGGAAAAATTAACTTTTTTTAATCTACACTGAAAATAATTATATTTTTATTTTAATCTATAACACCTACAATTTATTAAATCGTGTTATTCTTCGTGCTTAAATATAAATTAAAATATCGGTTCTAATTGCTAAAATTATTTCATCCAATTTTATTCCTGGTCCAGAAATTTAAAAGAATTTTTAGTAATTTTAGTAATTAAAAACTAAAAACAATTTTAGTAATTCCAGTAAATTACAAATAATGTAATAAGTAATGCTAATTATTGGTGTACTTATAATTTCCTTTTTTCTTGCGTTATTGGGTTCCGTTATATGTAATCCGAGTAGATTAATGTAGTAAGTACATCCGCTTATAAGGTGTTCAATGGTTTCATTCCATGTACCTCATCATCTATATTAGTTACTTTAAAACGTTTCCTTCAGTGTATAATGCTTTTGATTTATTTTGTGTAGCAATTATTCCAACTTGAATCGCTATCAAAATTCGATTTTGTTGTGTAAATCATTAATTTATCATTATTTGATTAACATTGACCGGATGTGGTTGAATAATAATGTACCTTCATTGCAGTTTTCGGAAGATGCATGTGATATTTTGTTATCGTTACTCGTTAATAGTTCTAATAAATCTCGATTGATTTCTTTCTAAAATTTATATTATTTATTCTGCATCAGATATTTATAACTATCAATTATATTATTTAATTTATAGAGACTTATTATTTTCTATTATTTTCTTAAATTCAATTTAATACCTGCTCTACGAATATATTTTAAATTATAAATTAATAACAATAATAGAAATAATAAGTTATAATATCAATATAAAACTAATCGATAAGTTGAAAAAGTTTGTCCCTAAATGTCTCTCTAGGTATAATCGACCTTAACGGTGAAGTGGAATTTCCTCATTGGATGATTGGATGCACAAGCTGATCCTTTGAATTAAGAAACTCTTAGTTTTAGAAAAATCTTATTTTTATTAATTATATTATTGACAGCAACATTGTACATTCTGTAAATCAAATACTTTGTAGATAAGTGATCGCATTGAGAATAACATGTCACTATTATCTTTTTTGGAAGTTGGGGATTGAATATACACTATAATAATTATTATAATCATTTACTACAAAAACTCTTTCAAAATTTAACAGTAAATTGAATACATTACTATGCATAATGTGTATGTACTACGTAAAAGTGATTCTAATTTCGGATGTGGTCTCGTTTTCTCAGGGCCGCTCTTGAGATTGGTTTCAAATAACTCACAAAGATTATACTTACTAAATATTTTAATCCTCGATTAAAGGATCCTTTTGAGAAAATTTAAATTTGGTTTCTATACAAAATTATGTCAGAATAGTGTCAAAATTTTGTGTGCAGGTCTATAAGTAGAACTTATATTTTAATATTAATTAAATTTATAATTAATTTTCTTATTATTAATTTAGTATTTTTTAATGATTGCCCAGAATTATATTTCGGCGATAACAAATTGTTTTGTTATGAAGTAACTCCTATGTTATCGTGGCCTGTTTATTAAATTCAATTTTGAAAAAAATTTGAAAATAGAAGCAATCTCGTTAATGGCTTTCGAGACAAAAAAACATAGAAGTATTTTTTCAGATGTATAAATTATTGTTTTATATACTACTTTTTTGTAAAGGGAAGATATTGTAGCGATAAACCCTTCTTATAGTACAAATGCCACTTGCTTAATCATAATATTAATATGGTATTACACGAGCTAGCGTAGCTTATGGTATCATCCACACGTCGCGCGTCGTCGGAGAAGCTATGGGGGAGTTCTACAACCTATCGTGGGTACGTCGGTATTTTTAAGATACTAGATGAAAATATAAGATTTTTCTCAGCAAATGGTGAAATGAAAAATGATGTTAAGAAGGCGCCAGTTGAAATGAATTGAACTAATAACTAGAGAATCGTTTAATTATCCGAGCACAAAAAGAAACAAAGTGGTTTCGACATGTTTTTAAATTCATTAATGATGATAAACATCAAATTTTTAAAAAATAGTACAAGTAAAATTTACAAGGACTTTAAGATGATCAAGTAACAAAGATAAAAACGCAAATGTGAAAATGAGAACTTGAATTGTAGAGTGAAGCCTTACAAAGCAAACATACATCCAATAATCCTGACGATATCAAAGGATGCTGGCAAGGATCGACTACGATCGCAATTAACTCAATTCAATGACAACTTCTCATTGCAAAAATATTACGTTAAATCGTGTTAAATACAACAGAAATGAAAAAACTTATATAATAATAATTAAAACTTCACAGTAAATATTTAAAGGAAAACCTTATTGCATAAAATTGCTCAAAGATACTCTTAATAAATAATGTAGATAACAATATCTCACAACTCAACAAAATTCTCTATTGCCAGATCCTTCAATTAGATTGTTTTATTTTGCTGATCGAATGCATCACAAAACATGGCTTTATAACTTACTTCAAGAAAAATTAAAATAAAATTGTTAAATTTAAAAATAAATTTAAAAATTTTGTATAAAAAACGCAGGAGTTCATATTTTGAGATATGGTTAAGGATTGATCAAGTTGCAATCGTTTAATAATTTTAAATAGAGTAATAACAAACGTGGTAAATAATTATTAAGATATAAGGAAAACGATAAAAAAAGCTGTGTAAAACGAACAGAATTATTATTAATAATTATTATATTATTATATTTATTAAATTAATTATAAATTAGAACATTACAGAAGCAATAATTTTTTAAAAGTGGTTTATTTTATGATTGAGACTTCAAAAAATTTATTGGATTTTATCAAAAGCATATCAATATGTACATTTTATGTATCGGAAGACATGTGCGATAACATCTACAAGAAGCTGCGAAATCACTTCAAATCTTGAATTTAAGCTCTTGTCTGTTCTGGCAGGAAGCCCATTGAAAATGAATTTAATCGCCTACAGGGAAAAGGTGGTTTACTTGAAGTGATAATAATATTAGTTATTATAAGTTCTGAATGAAAATAATAACTAAAAATAAAAAATTACTCCCTTCAATTATGAAATTCCAGAACAGTTATTGATAAGTTCTTCAGATAGTGTTTTGGGGAGAATGTAAAAGCTAAATATTAGATATTTGAAATATTTTTATTGATATGATTAAATTTTAAAGTAAAGTTGTTTTTATTAATATAAATAAGTAACTAATAATAGTTTTGCCGTGATTGGTTCAATTAGGGTGTACCTTTTTTATTGTTTGATACTATATTGCTGTATATATTAATATAAAACTGGCTTTAGTTTGATTTTGAATTAATTTTGCTTAAAAATTTGCAGTATTAAGTTATTTAAGTATTTAAGTTTTCTTAAATAAGTTTTCTAATATCTTTAATATTATAATATAGTCGATTCGAAAAAATAATGCCGGTTGGCCGTAATTTTAATATTAGTAAGAATTGTTTATATTTAAACTGGTAATAAATAGGTAGATTTAATTAGTAAAATGTGTATTTTTTTAATTGCGGTTTAGAAGGAAATCACCTACCTATGTATCAAATTAATTTTGATAATTTAAAAAAATATTAATTATATAATACGCAACGTACTGACTTTCTGTTAAAAGCAAAATTTTTGTTAAAATGCGGATTTTAAGTTAACAAAATAATGACCTTTCCGTTAAAATACCCACTAGCTCGTTAAATTTTCTGTTTTGTTATAATTATTAATACTGCAGGAACGTAACTCGGCCCGTCGGCGCCGTAGTTATACTAATAATTCAACAAAACTGTATCTGTAGATATTTTTATATTTATTGTTTTGTGAAGACGGTTATGGTCTGATGCTTAAAGATGTATAGGAGACCAAAAATAAAACAAAAAAAGGAGTCTGACATCGATGAAAATTGGCAAGTACACACATCCTCATCGACTTGAGATGTAATAAAAAAATTCTAAATCGATTCCTATAAATTGTTCAATAGTTCTTGCGGTATTAATTTGACGCTTACTTTTCGTTAAAATTTATGAAAATCACATCTATGATTTGGAAAATCCCTAAGTGTAAAACAGTACAAATTACTTATTTCTATAAAAATCTAAAGTAAAATCTTAAGAAATCTTAAGAAAAATTTTTAACGTAAAAACCGTTTTATGAAAAAGAACATTTTTTCAAATATTAGCTTAAAAAAGATGGAAAAAAAGTCTGAGTTTTTCCAATTTTTAGAATATTTAACACTTGTTGGTATCTATTATGAACATTGTGTATATCTCGGTTAAAAAATAATTTATATTACTAATAAAAACGGCTAAATTTTTTATTTTGTTAGGTAGCTTGGATTGCAGGAATAGTCACTAACAAAATATTTGTTATAATATAATAAATTCAATATTTGTAATTTCAGTAAAATAAACTGACTTGAATGACAAGAAAAAGTGTCGAAATGCACTGTTATAATACTGTCTATGACATTTAAAAAAATCTTATTACACGCATAAAGCCAATATTCGTGATATTCAAATTAAACCAATTATTTTCTCCGGTTGTATTTTCCATACATCGTCAAGTACGTAGACTACCAAGCGAGATCCTTTCTTCGAACCTGAATAGAGAATAGAATAGAGAATTAGAGAATTCTAACCGCCCTCCCTCGGCAGGCAATGGCAAACCACCGAAAGAATCTGCTTTGAAAACTCTTCATAAAGAGAAGTGGTCAACCAAAACTCATTCTGGGTTATAATGGTATTGCTTATACATATATGTTCATATTATGTATATATAAAATTAATTATTTTATATTTTGAGAGCTCCGGACCACTGACTGCAATAGTGTTTAATTATTACACCAATTATAAAAAATAAGTAACAACTAAGTTCTTCCAATAAAAATGTATATAAAAATGAACATAAATATATAAAACATTTATTTTGTACTTATGAGTTTACTTTTTCAAAACTTTTAGCCTCGAAAGACTTGTTTCTTTATTATTAAAAATTGTTCGAGCAGTTAAAAAAACACGTCCATTGTTTCCACTTAGTTATTGTTTTGTGATTACCTGCAATCGTCGACATTCGTCTAAATGATTTTCTGAACTTTCCAATACGATTTAAAACAAAACTGAATTGACATTTCCATTTGTCATTGAAAAAACTTCTGAAAACTTTCCTTAAACAACTAAAATATATAGAAAACTAACGAATATCTTCATCGTCGTCGTCAATAGTTTCTATAAATAATTTTTAATTACATAAGTTTCGTTATTGAAGTCATCAAAGTTATTATTTAAATTATTAGTCAGTTAGATCAGAACTTTATACAGCTGCAATATCTTAATAATTCAATAAAATACACATAAAAAAAAGAATCTTGTCTTGTTAGAACACCATGGTTGCGTGGTCAGTATGAGAAAATATTTCATTGAGAGAATCCATTAACTTTAATATCAATGTAAAAATATTATGTTTGTCGCTATTCATGCAATATTCGCACAAGAATAACTTTCCAACTCCTGCTGTAGCCATGCATCACCAGATCATGATATTTCCCTCTAGGTGTTGGACTGTTGGTACAAAGCAATTGGAATAAACTTCTTTTCCAACTCTTTGACGCACATAAACAGCTCCAGTGGGCCTAAAAGTCTAAAAAACAATCGTAAAATATAACACCGAGACTTTTAATTACAATTTATCCAGAATGATAAATTAACTCCTCAATTTTTATTTATATCTATACAAACAGGTTACTTCAACATTACTTCACAGTATTTTTGATCGGCCAAATAATTTTTACCCAATCTTCATCTGTACAATCACAACGTTCTTCATGTATTCCAATCTGTTTTTTATTTTCCTTTAAAAGCCACGGCTTTGCAACCACCTAAACCTGCTTTTTGAACATTTTCTTTACCCTGTGTGCATCTGCTGTAATATCGGCATGTGTGCATCACACATACCGATATTACAGCAGAAAGCTCTATAGACGCCATGCGGCGGTTTTAGAGCAAGTCACGCTACAACATACGGTTTTCTAAGACAGTTGTAACTCGTTTTCTTGCGGTTCTAGACCTACATACATTTATATAATATATTATACCACTTATACTAAACCGATTAAAAGTTTTATATTATAAAATAAATTTTATACAAAATTCTTACATATTTACTTCAACCTACAGAATTAAGAAGATTACAATAAAACGATAAACAAAATAAAGTGTATAACATGTGAAATTTTTTTCCCAATTTAAAAATTTAGTACGTTTAGTATACTGTAAACTGATAATTTCAAAAATTATGGCAGAGAAACTAGATAATAATTATAATAATGATCAATAAATAAATACTATAATTCAAAAAGCTTTACCGATTGACCGCGGTATCGATGTACATAATTCACTAGTTAATCTGATGTATAGCTATAACATTTACTTTTTAAATTATATTAATTTAATTTGTCGACTATAATTTTAGAAATTGCGTGAAAAGCAGCTGCCGCAATAAAAGTAAGTCTCAGGCCGTTAACAAGATATTTCAAGATATTATAATTATAATATAAAGACAGTACTGGTTGCTCAAGTAGATCAAAATCACAATCTTTGTTTTCAAAATATTTCAGTTTATTAAAACCACAATTTAGATTTATGCAATTATGCAAAACTGTTATATCATGTCGGTAACGTTTTCAGCAGATTACGTGTTGTCAGTCGTTGGTATTAGTTAGAGATAACATTATGCTAACTCTACTTCATAAAAAGAGGTTCTATTGAATTGGTGTTTTTGGTATACAAGGCAATGCAATTGTTGAAATAGTCATAGAACCTAGAGAATAATAATATTGTGTACTGAAAATTACATTATTATTAAGATTGAATAATTCTAGACTAGATAAACTTATTAGTTTTAATGACGCAATAATAAGCTATCCGCATAATCATTAAAGACAAATATCATAAAAGGATATTATCAGTGATACAAAGTAATTTTATGTTCAAGCTATATAATTATGGAATTGTAAACATAAAAAAACAAATAAAAAATAAAAAGTTATAGCAAACTTTGTTGTTTTCTTTGAATTGATGAAATACATTTCTCTAAATTAAAAAAAAATTAAAAAGACTATTTTTTTATAGAATAAAAATAAGAGCTAAGTTTTAAAACTAAAAATGACATCTAAAAAGTGTTGCTTACGTACCAAGTTATTAGTATTCAGTAGCGTCTTGCAAGGAACTTCCGATTTACCAATGAGCCTATTCCACTAACACACAAACTGACCATAATGCACAAACTACCTACTCGATCACTATTTTTAGTACCACAACAGAAATATTATATAAATTATTTCATTTTGCGCTTGAAATAGTTCACAAATAAAAACTAAATATGATTTCCTAACTATCACCGAGAAAGAAAATTTGTTACCACAGTAAATAGTATATTGTTTTATTAGGATCGAAAGCTTAACTTTTCTTGCCGAGCGAGATTTACAGATTTGTTTATATAAAACATGTTGCAACATTACTTCTTGCAGTGTAATCTTAAATGTAATGTCAAAAAGTGAAATTCTTTTTTAAATTCTTTCATCTTTCTTTAAAACGATTGCATCTTCACGAAAAAGTTTTTCGGGACGAAAAATAGTTAATTCTCTCTAGAACAAGGTATATAGGTACATAGGCATACAGAAAATATCAACCTTAAATTTAATATCCCATGTTTCTAAAAGCAAATTTAGAATTTGCGGCATGAATTAAAATAGAACACTGTTTTCTTGTCGAATATTTACTTACCGTAACAAATCCATTTGTTTGCAAACAATAAAACATCACGTTATTTCACAAAACGAATTTGTATTACTTGCCAATACAAATTCTAAAAATATATAAGTTAAAACAGCTAAATATTCTTGCTAAATAACCAAGTCAATTTATAGTTTTAATTAACTTCAAAGACAATTTTCACGGTGTATTTTCAAGTATTTTCACTAGTGCAATTACAATAGAAATTATAATAAAATAAGCAATTAAAATTTACAGGCAAAATGATTTTAGGCCACATTGTATTGTCTAAAATTTGTATTTCTATAATAATATAGGTAGAAATTCATTACATCGCATTTCTGTCGTTCATACTGAACATTTAGCTAACACCCTTAAATTTTTACCTAAAACGTTTGCTTTATAAAATAAATTACTGTAAATTCAAGACGAAGCTATTTTGAATATTTTATCTGAGTATTGTACTGATAAAATGTTAATCTTAACTTTAATTTTAAAAGAATTGTCTCGCTTGTGTGTAATTAAATTTATATTGTTCACAATTTTAAAAATCGTGGTAATTTAATCTTCACTCTGCTGTCTAACTCAGAAAAGGAGAGTAATGACTTTCCAGACAAGCTTTAAATTCTAACTCGGTACGATAACTTTAATTACAATTGTAATCTTTACGAAGAAAAAAATCTAGAAAAAGACTATCTTGATTTAGGATTTCATTAAGTCAATCGGTATATTGAGTTAAAACTTTATTCAAGTCATTAAAGAATAACACGGTGTTGAAAAACAGAATTTGAAATTCCAGGAGAAGGTACAATAAGCGCAAGATTCCTTTTGCAATATTATATAGCTGCTTTATTAAACACTTTGACATAATATTATACAATATTTGAGTGTTCACTAATGAATTTACAAAAAAAAATGAATACATAAATTTGAATATTTTATTACAGTAGAGGTTTTAAAATTCCAAATAAAATACTTTTTGGAACAATGTTTATCAAGACTTTTTTGTATTTGTATTTGTCAAACTTCTAAGTAAAATAGTTATAAGAATTTGGTATAGTTGTTGCGTTCTATTTACCAAAATACTAAGTTAATCTAAGTTGACGAATTTACCCGAACAAATGACAGCATTTTATTTGTTTGGCTTATAACCTATACATCGTTTCCGTTACTTTGTTTTGTAAAAAACTAAAAGAGATTAATCTAATAAGCAAAGCCAATCAATAATAACTTTATTATCCATTAAAAAAAAAATAATTCAAACTGACAAGTTCGTTCGGGTATGTTCGTGAACTTAGATTAACTTAGTATTTTGGTAAATAGAACGCAGCAAACATTGCTAAACATATTGTTTTTGAGTGACGAGTTCTATCGTCTATCTTTCTACTCCTAAATTTCGGTATTACCATTTTTATATATTATCCTAAAAATTTGCTTACTTTAAAATTTGCATAAAATGTGAAATTGAATTTAAAAAAAAAACTTCCTTATTAATAATAACAATGCAAATTTTTGCAATTCAAATTAAATTTCAGTCACGACATTACATATTTTCTGGCATTTTAGGGTCTACATTATTTGTAGTATAGTAATAAAAAAAGGTTATTGACAAAAAAGAACAAATAATGCAAAAGAAACAAATACATTTTAGTTTAAATATGTCGACCTACAGTTTCAGGATTTACATAAACAAAAAATAAGAAGAGGCGCGTTGAATTGTCTTGAAACCCTATTATCTATAATACTGGATGATACTTCAACTTGTGGTTTTGTTAATGCTAAAATCCAATTTCAACACAATACTTTAAGGCTGCAGTGGTTAACATTTACCCAGTAACAATAATAATATAAAAAATATAATATTTTATACTAACTTTTACTTTTTCTCCTAACCTATGCTCATTACAAAAGTATAATATATTACACTATTTTTTTAAATATTAAAAATGAATGTAAATTTTTTTGTTTGTTCTTAAAAATAATTTTGATGTAAAATACTCAAAATTTATGAATTTAATATTATACGAATATTACAAAACAGAAAATACGGTGTTTTTCTCTTTTTTTTTCTTTTGAAATTTTGAAATTTATTTCTACTTTAATTGTGATGAAAACAGAACCATTTTTCTATGTGCTTGATTTTCAAATCAAACTGTATAAATTGCAATATGAAGTATATTATAATAAATTAAACTTTATTCTTATAAAATAAATTGATCACAAATAAAAAATGTAGGTATACGCATTATTTAATGAATATTATTCTTTGTGCCATTATATTCGAGTTTAAATATTATTTGAAAAATTGTTCGCATTAATTGAAATTCGTTTTCCTGCTAGCTGGTACGGAATATTGAAATTTTACTTCAATCTATTCCTGAGTTTAATAAGTTCAATCACCTTTAAATTAATGATAAGCTATTTCTCATATTAAAATGTAATGTAGGTAGGCACTTACTTAACTTACTTGGTTTCAGTAAATTTTTTGACTTAATTAAATCAGAGAACGACATGTTGCGTTACTAGAAAGTAATAATAACTGAAATTATGCAAATTTAAATAATTACTTTTGTCTTATATACATTTTGTTATCAAATTTAGCACAATATACTTTTATAAATTATTTTATTATAATATACATCCCTATTTCTGCAGACATAAATTTAATTTAAAATTAAATTGATATACAAAAGCATAGAAAACATCACACGAATGCCAGACTGAATAGCCCGAAGCATTGTTTTAAAAATGTATGCTGCTAATATTTTGTAGTTTTTTTCATTTTGTTACAGTTTTGCAATTTTCGCAATATCTAACAAATAATACATTATAATTTGGATTATATATAAATTGTTTTATGATAGGAACTCTGAAGCTTATAATTATAGATGAAAACACATTTAATCCGTCATACATATTACGTTAAAATGTGCTGATGTGTGTGGTATCCACTGCGTAGGCCATGATAAATTATTTATATCATAATAATATATTATAACAATAAAATGAAATTAGTTCGAGCACCAGCTGGAATCGTGATTTATAAACTTTCACATTATATTTAGTTAAACATACCAAAAACCATACAAAGTATTAAAATTAATGTATTGTTAAGAAAATACCAAATTAACATCAGAAAAGTTGTTACATATTATTTTTAATTAACTTGTAAGAAATAATATTATATTAAATAGAATTAATTTATACTTTCAAGTTTTTTACTTCTGTTTTTTATACAACCCTTTCTAAATACATAGCTCTAAACACAAAACGGCCGAAGGACCTACGACTGGGTGATATTGATTTAAGATTTGTCTCTTAAAAGGTTGTTGTACCGCTTTCAACGAAAATTCGCTTTCAGGTGTGAGGTGCACTATTTGACTGTAATAATGGTAACCGACTATAATGTACAAATTTTTTAATTTTTACAAACTGAATTTAAACAAACTGGTGATTTTAAAAAAATGAGAAAAATGCACACATCGTATAAGCTTATTTACAATTTCGTGACTTTAGTTTTCAATTATATAAAATTACTTTCAATTAAGATTAAGAATCTGTTTTACTCAAATTTAAAAGTTTAATAAAAAAATATTTTTTGCCTTATCTATCACAAATTTAATATTTGAAATCAGCTAAAAAGTAAAGACAACATAGACAGAATAATAATCAATTTCTAACTCGGCTTTTCGTTGGTTTTCATTTACATACAAAACATTTATATATAATAAATGTTAGTTAAAATAATAATAGTATCATACATAGGTACGTATACGTATTATTCCATTCTAAAGATAATAATCATATCTACGTACAGCTGTTTAAAATATCGGCAAACTTTAAGTGGAGATACGATCGTACGCCATCATAATATTCAAATAAGAGATAATAATATTTACATGATAGTGTTAGTGGAAAAAAAATTACAGGCAATTTATAAAATGTTCGAGAATCACAAAAATTACTGTCGATAAATTTAATCAAGTGCTCTTTTAGAGCGATTATTCATCGACTTTTTAAAATTTGATGCTTTAGCCCCCAGCTTCAGTTGCTTTGTAATCTAATAATATAATTTTCTGGTCGCAATTTTAAAGGTAATCCGTGCACTCCATTTTACTAAAATGTAACTGTAATACACTTTTTGAATTATTAGGTTATAAAAAGTCAGAGTTATTATTAGAAAGTCAATATTAACGGAAAGGATGTCGACACTTCAAACGAATTAAGGGTTACTTTTATTAAAGCGAGCTACATTAGGAATTACATCGTCATGATGCTTATTAGTGTAGTTATAAAATATTTATAAATTTTGATTTATTTTTATTTATTGGAAAACTCAATTATTTAACTTCATTAATTCAAATCATGCTTAACCCCATGTGGCGTGATAATGGTAAAGATTTTCCAGATTTGCTAATACCAAATACTAGACTTCGGCGTCAATTCGTTTCAGATGTTTTAGGTACTTCCACGTACCGGCTATACGAGAATTTTATATTTTACCAACATTTTATGGGTAAATAAAAGTTTGGTACTAAGTTAAAACTAACAACAATCGACAAAGGGTTACACCAGCTACGCAACTTTACGCGATCGGGTTGACAAAGAGATAACAATATGTTTTAATGTCCTAAGGGGCCAATGGGGTATTAGACTAAATTGTGCTCTTTCTCTGTTATATTATATTATACATATCACATAATTATGTATTTAGATAGATATGTATTTATACAATATAAATTTATTTGATAAGAGTTTTCCTTGTATTAATTATTGCTTGGTGCGGAAAAATTACGGACGAATATGTAAATTATTAGATATAAGCATTGAGCATCCACATTTGTGTTTTTTTTCATTTTTATATTATGAATTTGAAAAATATGTATCATTATAAGGAGAAATACTGGTAGGTGGAAGAAAACTTCAAAAAAAGTACAATTTATTCCGAATTTTTGTATATTCTTTTATTTGGTCGTTAGAAATAATATGTAGAAAATCCCCATTTTCCTATGAACGCATAATATTCTACGAAGCGTAAAAATTGAGTTTTTTTTTGAACATCTAAGTATCTTATATTGGTTTTATGACTAAAATAGTTAGCATCAAAAATAAAGATAAAAAAGTTCTTACAAGAAATATGATATAAGTATACACTTTTTTAACATATAGATACAATATATTGTTAAGATCAATCATTTTAACATTTATTATATATAATAATAACAGTTATATTTAAGCTGCTAGAGACGTAGGGACATTCCGACAGGTTAACAAAGTTTTATATACTAGTTTTTAAAATTGAATGTTTTTCTATATATGTATTAGAAAGAGACTGATTTAGATTTGACGGTCATTCGGCGGTAAAATAGTTATAAAATGAGTACAAAAATCAAAAAGCTGAAAAAGTAGTCTTGAGCTTTCCACTTTTTTATTTACTGATGAGTTTTTAATGTTTTGATTAATGAATTTCGATCTATTTAATGATTTTTTTTTTGCATTTAGCTAAAAAAAGTCAGAGTGGTGTCATATTTTTAAGATATGGCACCTTAAAACTCAAAATGTATGACCAAAACTGATTAAAAATCATTTAACCGTAAAAGATACTTTTGATCACAAATGCATTCTTTGCTAAGAAATTATTAAAATTTTTGCTTCCATTTGGTGCTTTGCTATATTTCTATATTGCCTGTAACTTGGGAGGGTAGTAATTTAAACAAAGATAACCTGCCTATCCCAAGCCAAATTACCGCAC
The DNA here is from genome assembly GCA_947369205.1 of Cantharis rufa. Classification (NCBI taxonomy): domain Eukaryota; kingdom Metazoa; phylum Arthropoda; class Insecta; order Coleoptera; family Cantharidae; genus Cantharis; species Cantharis rufa. Next base: position 33,893,561 of record OX376304.1, read on the forward strand.
TACGATCATGAGACTCCTCTATATCCAAAATCAAACAAATCCAATTATAATTTAAGTTTCAGTTTAGTTTTGGAAACCCACACACAGCAGACCTTGCGTTCTGATGACGTACGGGTGTTGGCTGATTTATTTATCAAACTGTTGACTCGAATTTGGCCACCAAACGTCGGTACGACGATTATGGCGAAGATAAAAATCACGTAATGCGCGGAACGTTTTTAGAACGGAGCACTGATTTTGAAAATGAAATTTTATGATTTGCATAGCGTCCCTATTGAATTATCCAGTACAATTTAAAATTAATTTTGAAATTGAAAATTTGCATTTCTTTTAACCCCTTAAGTTATTATCCGTTAGTTATGAAACGGTCTGGAAGACATTAGGAGGACTGGAGGAGTTAGCCCTGTTTTTGCTGAACAGATATTTTTACTGATTGCATCCAGAATAAGGATCACTGATCATTTATTTACCTTTTCCAATGTCAATTTGGAGAAACAAGAAATTTAATTATTGAGATTTTGAAATATCAACAAACCTATAAATTTTCAATTTACAACTAAATCTCGAGTAGATATTTGTTAACTTCAGCAACATTTGGATAAACTTTATTATTAGCAATATCATCAAATTTTATGCAACGATCGAGCAGTATCTTTTTCCGTTTGCGCGTTGACATTTCGAAGGCCTTTGGTAGCATGCGAACGCCGAAGTCGTCATTCACAGTCCGGTGAAGTCAATCGATGTGGATTTTGGTGGATCGCTTTCTTTTTCAATCATTAAATCTACTTGACAGATTTGAAATGAACACGATGATGGCATAATGTTTTGCTGTGTGCTCTTGGTAGTTATTGGTGAGACTATATTTTATCTTATAATAAATATTAAAGAAAACTTCAATTTTAAAGCCTGTTTTAAGACAAAACAGACCAATAAAAATTAACAGTAAAGCTTTTTTTAATATTTATTATGAAACTGGCCCTTGTAGTGTTAACAGTACGAACAAGTATTACATTAGGGTAGGCTTCACACTTTATAAATTTAAGGCAAGGTAACTTGATATATGGAGAAATTTGTTTTCTCTACATGGAAGCGAATTTGTCTATAAAATATTTAATGTACACCCAACTAGTCAATAAACCGAAACAGAATCCTTAAGCACTAATTAATTTTTGTACGGATCAATTGGCGCCGTAGTATATAATTTGTAAACTTAGACTTTTAAAGTAAAATAAATCTTTCAGTATTTCGCAAGATTTAAAAAAAATTGAAATTTTAAAGTTTCATTGCCTACATTAAATTATCGAGCAACCGATATAGTTAACAAATAATAGTAACAATAAAATTTCACTTAAAGTGCAGCTGATGCAGATTACTATGCCTCCAAGTGCAATTTTAGCAATTCGCGAACGTATAAATACATAATAAACATATTGATTTAATATTAATTAATTAATTTATAAATAAAATGTTTAGCTTCTTTCAGTTTAATTAAAAGTATTACCGAACTATTGGGTTTGTTAGCAGATACATTCGACGTTAATATTCGAATAAAAGTGGTAAATTTTCATATTAAAAAAAATTGCAACACCAATTTATAAAAGTGAGACATTGCATTAAACTTGATAATTCTAATAATCTAATTTTCTAATAACGTGATTAGTTAATTGTAGTTTAAAAGTCATTACGAAATGCAATATATTATTAACTTGGCTTTTAAGTCTCCCATTACACAAAGAGACCAGTTAGTTAATTTAACATTAACGTTATTGCGAAATTGGCCCCAAATGAATATATTACACATTCATAATATGAAAAATATATTTTTACCGTATAAGAGAACCGAGGTTCTATAAAAGTTTAAACGGCTATAGGAAAAAACATTGTTTAAGTGCAACAGTATACCTCATGAAGTAGAATGTAAAGACTTCAAAGAAGTGGTTATAATGTCAAGAATGGAGGCCAGTAAATTTTATACGACCATCTAACTAAGTTGTTAGAAGCTACTACCGATTTTAAACCATCTTTCCTTCACGATAGCAGTATATATAGACTGGTATCCGAAAAACGGCTTTACTTAATTGTCCGCTATCTTATTTTGAGCTTTTAGAAAGTGTTCCGTATTTTTTTAAAGAAAAAAATTGAAACTGAATAACGGAATGGACAACGCGCTCTCGAATAACGAAGTGGGCAACGTTCAATGTTTACTGCTCAATTAAGCGAAAATCTCAAATTCATAATCAATGAACTACTGCATGCAATTTAAATTATATACTTGTAAAATTTGTACAACATAAATTACAATGATTAATAAACATAATTCAGCATAAAATCTGATATCGTACATATAATATTATTAATTTAACGACACAAAATTTTGTTTTTTATTTCCTTAAAAACTGTTTTCTATTTACCCACTCATTGGTTACGGTTTCAAAAATAAGTAGTGTAGTAGTATGTTTTTACAAAGAACTATTATTATTTTACCAAGCACAAGGTTTACGGCAAGGTGGAAACGCTTATGCGTGTTACAATAAACAAACTTTTAATGCTTATACCTTTAAAAAGCTGGGATATAATATTTTCTCAAGTGTAGGTACTTATCTGATGAAAAATATAATTTATTTAACTTCACGACATTAGTTTTATAACGATAATACCTAAAGTGTTACAGGTGACTAAACTTATATTGTGACTATCATGGTTGCCTTTTATTTTAAAAACAAAAAGTTATGGTTAAAATTAACATTTTTACGACAATATTTATAATGTAGGAATATTATAACAAGTAAAATATTTAAGGAGGCATAATTACTTCAATACGTTTCTAGAATTTTGAATTGGCAACGAGAAAGTTTTTACGGCTTTTTTGCTCCACGAGTCACTGCTCAATTTGTTTCTTCTTCAACGGTTATCTTTAGAGCACTTAAGTGATATTAATCTGGCAAAAGTATGTAAGCGAACTTTTTAAACTTTATTTTATATCAAAATGCTCACGAATGTTGCTGATTTGGAATAGTTTTAAGCTTTTATAGTAATTAAAGTCTGTTCTTATTGTGTATTACTTCAATTGTTGGAAATCTAATACAGCTCAGGGTTTTCCCTGCTGCAGATTTTGTTTTCTATTATTAAAGAAGTTCGTATACGAATTTACTACTATATTTTTCTCGAAATAACTTAGTTATAAAAGGAATTAGGAAAGTACCTACGTAATTTTTATAAGTGATAACTGTTAGTTCTTTTATACAAATTGTAACATTTTATTAGTACGAATAATTTTGTGTACAAATTACATGCTATTGTACATATCTGGATTTGTGCTGTCCACACAATTTCCAATTTTTCCTGCCTGTGATGTCCATTGTATGTTGAAAGCACGTGATATACTCAAAAGGAACTTACTAGAAACACTAGCTTATAGTGAATAAAATATCCTATTGTAGATCTAGATCTATCACGCGGTATAATGAAACCTAGAGTCATAGATATATGTTATACAATGTACTTTCGCCATATACCGCAAAAAAATTGCATTTGATTAATACTGAATTAATCCCAAATGACGACCATATTTTATCCTTTGTAGTATTTATAATATCAAAGAGTGAGAAAACTCTGGCTTTGGTCAAATCTGTGATTTTTAGCACAAACAGCTATCACGCTAAGGAGTGTATGACACGATATAACTTGTCGAATAAGAAATTGCCCAGAAATACGTTTCAAGGGTATGTTAAAGCTTGAATAAGACTTGATGGATTTGCAGCGTTTTCAATGAAAGACCACTTCTTATTGTTTTCTTTGTAACTGTTGAGGTGCTTTCAAAAAATGACATTAAAAGTAATAATATAATAAAAGAATTAATAAGTATATTAATATATGTGTCACTAGTGAAAGTTTGGCGTCAAATTTGAGCTTTCTAGGACGAGGAAAAGTTTATTTAAAAAAAGAACCCAAAGAAGTCTTTGCATGAACAACGCTCACGATAAGAATTAAATAATATTCCACTTTGGTTCATATAATACACCGTTCGTGTCCGCAGTGACTTAGGTCATGTTTTGTAGTACACTTTCTGGTTGGAATTTAATTAATTTACTTTAAAGCTAATTGTCTTATAAAACACCACAATTCATCCATTAACAAAAAATATTGGAAAATCGAATTTTGCAATAACAGTTTGTCAATACGTTTTCATTATAATTAATACAATTTTTTTGTAACTAACTTATAAAATTTTTTTGTAATATTGATCGGTAAACTAGACGTCGATATACATTTGCATTTTTATAATATTATATAATTATTATTTTAATTTGGTTAGTTATTTTTCAAAGTTTTTTTGTTGATTTTGTGTTTTAATTAGTTTATAGGGATGTCTGTTAACTGTTGGTCCCTTATCAAATATTTTTTTACAAATTATTTTATAAAATGGGGTGCAGGCGTGTAGATAGTAATTAAGAGTGCTTAATTATATTAATTTTAGTTAATATAACTAAAATATTCAGTTTAGTCTGATAAAGGTGAATGGCGGCCGTCCATAGCACTTTGTGAGTAATTGCAAAAGGTTATGCGGCCTGAAACCCGCACTGAAAAAGGTTGTGATTGTAAGTGTAGGCCATAGCTGCTTGAGTTTTGAGTTCATTCCTGAGAATTGCGACAGCAATTGTAAAAATATAAAATTATTAAGTACTACCGGTACTTTGCAATGATTTTCGGAGAAGCATGTTTTTTAAAATTTTAAAGTTGTCGAATATTCCTATCAGTACTTTTCTAGTTTTTACTGTTTATTTATGAATGCCTACGTAGACAACATTATCGTCTCAGATGAGCAACTACCAAGCTGCTGAGTGACTTTACTCTAAACGAAAATGTAAAAATAATCAATTGAAGGTAAACCCTTATTATCTTTGTGCAAAAATTCAAGCTTTCAAGGCGTTTGGAAATTATTTAGCATATCCCCCTTAAATTATTTTGCACATTACCGAATAATATAACTGTCTGACTTTCACATAGTTATAACTTTGTTAATCTATTCGTGCAAGTCAATAATAAATTATTTTTTATTGCGTCATTATACATGCCTTTAAAGAAGGCTCTCCTCAAAATTTTTTTTATTTTGTGTGCTTATGTCATATGTGGAGGGAATGTTTTCCTAGGGGAAGGATTTTATCATACTCCCCGGAGTTTGGAAATTGATGAGATTATAATTAATTTTGTGTTTGTAACTATGATTTTAAGGTTTGAAAGTAATAGTATTTTATACAATTAGTTGCAAAATGTGAGTGTTTACTTCATAAGTTACAAAAGCAGAATTTAGAAAAGATTAATTTATTAGTATGTCGGTCTTTACATAAAATAGAAAACTAAAAAATGTGTGAAAGATTGAAATCAGCATAAATTGAGAAGAATAAAAATGTTTTTAACACGTGGACATACGTTTTAAGAGACATTGCAGATATACGAATAAACTTATAATTAACAAAAAGTTGTAATTAGTAGTATAATAATAATTTAATTATGAAGTGATTCTTTGCAAAATATTTTTCCCTGCTCTGAGAGCTTTTGGGCAACTCACTGTCTGTAAAATATTTTATACTAGCGTTATTTCGTGCTTTGTAGCGATAAAAAATATAGTGTATTTTTTAAATTATTGTTATTAAAAATAAATTTCGTACCTTAATAAAAACACATTCTTATCGGATTTTTCTGTTAGATTTATCAAGTATTTCCAAAACACACTTAATTTTATTATATTTCGCCACCATTCTATTTATATGGCTCAAAATAACAAAAGTGATTACTTCTTAAATAACTATGTAATGTTAAAATGTTATTTTCACACAAAAAATAACTTGTAATTTATTATGATTAACATCTTAAATGATAAAATGCAAATGTGTTCAAATTTATGATTAGCAGCTATATTAAATTAAGAAAAAATTATTCGCGTACATGTGAGAAAAATTTGAGCTAGTATAATTTTAAATTTGAAAGGCTTTTTAGGACATTAATTTACTAAATTAAATTTTACGTTTTAGTAATTTATCGTACCTAGTTTAGTTTTTTCTTAACAGAAATAACATGAATCTTATTTACTGTTAATTTAGTTTTGTTGTAAAGCTTATAATGTAATGAAAAATTTAATTTCACATCAACAGATAGCGTAGTTATTTTTGGCTGTTTTAAAAATTCAATGCATAATAAAAGCGTTGCAAAAAATTGTTCTCTTTCTCTTGTGGTCTCGATTAATTTATACATCAGTAGGTTTAATACGTAATTTAAATAATTTTTATGTGCTTAAAATGAGATGAATTATTCAATTGCCATTTTTTTTATCTTTTGTTTGTATTATACCTTTTTTCTAAATTTTGAATCTCTCGATTTTTCTGTAGAAAATTCATGCCCCCTCAATAAGAAGTATTATTGGTCTGATTAGATTTAAAAAATTTCAAGTGATACTAAAATATGGAAACACAGCATTAGTGAGTAGATAATCTCAGTTAGTATCTACCTATGTAAATACCTTCAGGGTGTCCATAAAATATTGGTGAAAAAAGATCGGGGTGTACAAATTTAATTTTAGGGAAAGCTAGAGCAGCTGAAAATCGATAATCTTTTATTATTATTTCTTGAAAAAATTTGCAGTTTTTCAAAATTTTGAAAGTTTTTTAAAATTCTACTCAGTTAGGGACTATTATATTATTTAAAAAGAATACTTTTACTCATAATAGTTTTAATTTTTTCAGCATCTCAATTTAATACCTACGTAACCTTAAAACTACAAAATGTTAAATCTACTACAGTGACTGTAAAAGGAGCGACACCATGCTGGGAACAGGATTTTTTGTTGTAAGTAAAAAGTCTTAAAAATTTGCTTTTGGTACTTCTGACTTAGCCGACTTAGCTTCCGTAGTAATTGAATGTGTTACCTATACCTATTACAATTTTTTTATTTTAAATTCATTATTATTCTCTAAACCAAAAAGTTGTGTTTTTACTGACGCTTTTGTTTAACAAATTGTTCTTTTGCACCAGCATCTCTTTATATTCCTTATTGTATTTCCTTCTTTTGTTGAATATTTTACTATTGTCTTGCGTAGTCAGTTGTTATCTCTTCTTTGAGTGCATTCAAACATTATTATTATTGAATATTTGCTATTCTAGGGTTAAGTTGCCTGTGAAGAACTTTAACGAATTTATCAGTTTTATAACTTTATTTTCAATTTGAATATCACAAAGCTTAAATTATTTGTTGGGCATAAGTTTTGATTTTTATAAAAATACATTCACGTTTTTAAACCAAGTATTTTTATTAATTCTAACAACTAACTAATATTATTTGGGAATTAAGTTTATCGACTTTATTGCAGTACCGCGGTCGAGATATCGGCTTATCGAGAGGTCAATGCAATTTCAAAACTCTCGGTTGAATCAGAAATGTAAGTTGTGCGGAAATAAACTAGCACTATCGACTATCGAGTAAATTGATGTTGCAGATTTGTTCGTAGGTAATAAATCAAACACTTAATAGGTATTATAGTCCAACTTAATTCCTAAATTATAAGTTGGATTTCAGTAAATTTACCAACAGTATATTATTATTAAATGTCAAGTGTTAAAAAACGCAATTGAAATATAATCAAATGTCAATATGATATACATAAAGCTTTTTTTTATTGTACAGTTACGGATTTTTAAACTGTTTAAGTTAATTTCTTTCTTATGTTAGATCCTTTATAATGCAGCGGTACTAATAATTAAATATTTTTAAAACATGATATTAATGTATAAATATTTAATAAAAAAGTTGACATCTTTTAGATATATTAAATCATATTGCAAAGCAGTAAATAAGCGATATATAGATAATATTATTATCGATTGGCGCGTGTTCAGCATTGAAATTATTCTGTTTCTTTTTATTGTGATGTAGTTTCAAAATTCATTGTCATGTCGTAAGTTATAAATACCACAACTTTTTCAATAAAATGACTTTTGGACGACATAAAAGTCAAAACACGTAATAAATGTGAAGTTCTTAGGAACATTTAGAGAATTGTTAAGAAACAATTTGTATTACACGTTCAATTTAACAATAATTTCACATATTTTGACATTATCAAAAATTTATATTTTACAATTACAATTTTTTCTTGCCACGAATACTTTCCGTATTACGTCTTCAAATAATATCAGTTCCTAAGTTAACAAATTAAGTAGAAATGTTTTTGTTTACAAAATATTTAAAGAATCTATTATTATTTCAAAGGTGTTATTCTATAATCCATTATGATATATTTATTAACTCGAGAAACTTTTTAAGTTAATTTATTTTACTGCCTAAAACTTTTATCACTTAATTTTAACCAATCGAGAATTCGTTGCTCGAAATGAAATGTCAACGAATATTATGAAACCTGTAAATTATCATTTTGAGAGTTTCTTAATATTTATTATTTTTTTTCGTTAACAAAATTTAGGAAAAAAAAATTCAAAAGCGCAATTAAAATTTTTTTTATTATAAACTTGCAAGGGTTTTGATATTATTTTATTTATTTTCTAAAACTTGCTTAGTTTTGTTTTTGTTGTCAAAACAACTTTTGGAAACTGTTGCTTCACAGATTGGAACAATTATTGAAAAAGTAGTTTAATAATTTTTGTTGTTACTTTTTTTAGCGAAACAAACGATGTAAATACAGGATTGTTAATAGAAGTTTGGAGCAAAGGAATGATTTGGGATCGTGCAATGGGTTACAATTGGGTTCCATTGCAAATAATACAATATGCAAACGAGGTAAAAATTAAACGACATATTTGCTTTAGTTAATTTGCAAATTCAAATGAATTATATTTCAAGAAATAACATCATCAACTTGGCGGATTAATTATTTGTAATTTTGATTAACAATAAATTATATGAGAAAATAATTCGTATAGGTGTACACACAACGCTTCCAATTAATTTACTGAGATTATCATTAAGATGTGCGAATTATTAGAGGTCAAACCTAAAATATTTAGAAATAGAAAACTGTCTACTAATATTATAATAATTATCATAATATTTAGTCTATGTTACAATTTTTTTTTAAATATCTAGTCGAATAGTTTTTATTCAAGCTTGGCACATGTTATTTTGTTCGGCAAATAGCTTTTTGCGAGCAAAGTTGAGTGCATTCACTTTGTTCGTGCGCTCAACTTCGCTCTCGTGAGCAATCGACAACTCTCCGCACTCGTTGCACAATATACTATTTTTAAATCAAATTTTTTAACATACACCTCCATTTTCAATTAGTACGAGTTGATTGTAGGTAATGCAATAAATTACAGGGTGTTTCATCATAAACCGATAAACTTTAGGTACTTACAAACCTTCTAACGATGTAAATACAGGATTGTTAATAGAAGTTTGGAGCAAAGGAATGATTTGGGATCGTGCAATGGGTTACAATTGGGTTCCATTGCAAATAATACAATATGCAAACGAGGTAAAAATTAAACGACATATTTGCTTTAGTTAATTTGCAAATTCAAATGAATTATATTTCAAGAAATAACATCATCAACTTGGCGGATTAATTATTTGTAATTTTGATTAACAATAAATTATATGAGAAAATAATTCGTATAGGTGTACACACAACGCTTCCAATTAATTTACTGAGATTATCATTAAGATGTGCGAATTATTAGAGGTCAAACCTAAAATATTTAGAAATAGAAAACTGTCTACTAATATTATAATAATTATCATAATATTTAGTCTATGTTACAATTTTTTTTTAAATATCTAGTCGAATAGTTTTTATTCAAGCTTGGCACATGTTATTTTGTTCGGCAAATAGCTTTTTGCGAGCAAAGTTGAGTGCATTCACTTTGTTCGTGCGCTCAACTTCGCTCTCGTGAGCAATCGACAACTCTCCGCACTCGTTGCACAATATACTATTTTTAAATCAAATTTTTTAACATACACCTCCATTTTCAATTAGTACGAGTTGATTGTAGGTAATGCAATAAATTACAGGGTGTTTCATCATAAACCGATAAACTTTAGGTACTTACAAACCTTCTAACATTTATTGTTAAGTTTGTCAAGTTACTTTAAGAAACGAACGCCCAGTATATCAAATAAGGACATTTCTTAACTAGCGACTATATGCTATTTAGGAATAGCAACACTAGTATGTATTAAAGTTTCTGTAAGTTTTCTGTTGTAAAGAACGACCGCTGTACGACAAGAAATCAACGTCAAAAAGACTTTAAATACGTTTTCTCATATTTTTCTTTGCACGATTAATTTATGTGTGGTAAGAACTGCAACCAATATGTTCAAGAAATGTTTCCTTTCTTTTGTACGAATTCATTTCAATGTAATAAAAACATTTTTATGTTCCAATAGTCATAAACGCTAACCATGCGTTTAATAAATGTTTCCTCTTTCTGCATAAATTCATTGTAATATGTACAAGAAAATTTAGTATTTTTAAAAATACATTTTCATTTTTCTGCTATATGATACATTTTTATTTATGTAAATGCTTAAGTAGGTCATATTTAGATTTAACAGAAAGATTGATCAAAAATGGTTTGACGAAGAGCTAGGTATCCTAAAGTTATTAACTTGAAGACTAGCTGCATTAGGTAGAGATATGTCCTTTCGTTAAGATTCTGCGTGAAAGACGTTAACAGATTTTAACAAAAGACATACATTAGTTGTTAAATGAAATATATCGTACGTGACTTGTATAAGTTTGTTTGTATAAATAAGGTTATCATCAAGTATAAAAATATTACGTGATGTAATTATTAGAAAATCATGTTATTCTTAATGAAAAACTATAAAAAGTATTGATTGTTACCTAATATAATATACATACATAATAAAAATTTACTGTCAAACATTCAAATGATGTTTTCGTAAGTAGGCATTTCAAGTTCTTCTCGAATATACGAATTTTGGTCAAGATTTTAACAAAAGGAAACACTTCTACCTATAAAATTTTTATATCTACTTGAATTTTGATACTGGTTTCACTGTTTTTATGCAGTTCAATTACATCAAATTTTAACGAATGGGTGGCAACTTATCTACTGCCACTGATGATTTCTTAACGAATTAATTATTTACTGTTAAGTAATGGATCATTACTATCTCATTAGTGTTCAAGTAATTTTCTATAGACCTATAAGTTAAAAAAAATTTTATTTGCTATTTGATTATAATTATATAGGTACGAGTACATAGATAATATTATATAAGTATGTATATTTGGTATAATAATATTTTGCAGTATCTAATGTGTGTGTAATATGTAGAGAGTAATTTCTAAAAAAATGTCTATCAAGTAGTAATAATTTCAATGTCGTAATACCATTATTTAGAGTTGGATTACTTGCTGTACACTAGATAACAAAAATCTTCTATTAAAACTCTTTTCTAACTTTACCTCTACTATAGTTCGAGATCTTAATGGTGATCTTCAGTTTTATGAGGCAAAAATAGCGTATTATTTTATTTTTTAAATATTTTGTGTTATTGTAGGAAGGTAGTGGCCAATGGTTATCCTTGGATGCGGAATTGGTAATGCGAGATGGGGAAGTTGTAGGCACAAAATGTCATACGGGGCACACTCTTTTAGTAGATTGCCGCTTTGAGCTTCCATTTGGTAAGTTTGTTTTACCTTGTACTACCTTCTTGAATTTCTTAACAATTATGCATACTTTGCTTTTAAATATAAAGATCTTCTTTAATTGTTTAAATTTCGGGATTAGTAATTTTATTGCCAATAAACCTGCACTTGGCGGAATACATATAACATTTTTATTTATATATAGAATTTCAAATCATGGTATTAGTTCGTTAAAGAATAAAATAAAGGTGTCGCAATGCATCAAGGTATAAAGTTACCAGAATAAAATTCAACCCACTTGCAGTAGAAATGTTTTAATTTGAATATAAAGTGTAATCCGCTTATGTCGCACTCCAATTGATTAAAAAAATTGGCTTATTGTAATCTTATCGAAATGGTAAGGTGAACATTAAGTTTAGTCGGGGTTTATGGTATGGTCGAGTTTACATTATAAGACGATATAAAAACACCTAGCATAGACGACTGCACTGTATATCTAATCAAACAAAATTTATAGTAATTTTTGTGTTAACCAAAGTGGTTTTTAAGTATTTTATTATCTTCGCTGTAGAAAAAATTAAAATGCTTGTCTCACCATTTATAAAACGCTTGAATATTACATAGATGGACTCAATTTTAAAAATTGTGAAGAATTATTAACATCGTTTTAATTAACCTCTATCTCAAAAAACGTGACAGCAATAACCATTATTAAGGTTTTCGTGCCTTTTTATTCTTTTAACTATTCAAATATAAAAAAGCGAAACATATTATGCTTCGAATACATTCAGCCGTAGTATAACAATTTTTCAATAAGTTTGTCAATTTTAGTTATCAATTATCATCTAATTCAAATTAAAAATTATGGTTTTAGTAAAATCCAATGAAATATTTAATAATAATTGCATTTTTGAAAATAATAATGAGAATTTATAAACTATGCTACTATTGATTATTATACGTATTCGTAGTTGGATAGTTTTATATGGGTAAAAATAAAATTTGTTAAAACGTGGGTTGCAATTTATTCTGGTTTTCCCATCTTTTCTGTACAGCTTGACTTTTGATCATATCCAATAAACATTTTACGTACAATTACTTTTACTACCACCAGTATCGGTATAACCTTTCTCGAGCTGTACAGTTTATTTTAAGCAATGGTATTTAACCAACTTCAAAATTAATTTAAAAATTAAATTAAATTTACTTAAGTAAATGCAATCCATTAAAAGTTTTAATTAATACTTGAATTTGAATACTCAACGCGAGCATCTAAATAGGTACACAGGTAAAAAACTATTTTCTGTAGAGAAATTAGTTATGCAGGTAATTTGTAAAGCTAACTAAGCTACATAGAAGCATAATAACTATTAAAAGCAAACAAAAATTTGAAATTCAAATTAAGTAGGTAATATTAAAAAATACATTATTAGGTTCGAGAAATTAATTGTAAATTTAAAAAATGTTTTAGTCTGCCAAATTTTATCTCGTAATATTTTTAATTACTAATTCTCCTTTCAAATCGTTTTTCAACAAATTTTTAAAAAGAAAACTTTACTTCTGCCAATGATGGAAAAGTATGATAAACATAGAATGTTTTCGTGTGTATTTTTAAAGAAACCGAGAAAATTTCAAACACACCGAGCAAAAAGCGTGTGTATTTTATGTTGGCGACGGTTTAATCTTAAAAGGATTCTGAGATAGGATTTGTTTAAAAACATATACCTAATTTGAATTTACTTTTAAATTTTTAATTTTTAATTTTTATTTTATGTTAAATGTACTAGTTTCGATTATTCGTCTTCATAAGAATTTCAGAAGAATTACAAAACCGAACGTTATCAATAATTATTACCTATAACTCATTTCACAATACATCATGATTACTGTCACAAAGCAACACAAAAGGCAACACATAAAATATCAAACTTTTTGTCATGAATTGAAAACAATAACTAAAACGGAACCTACCCAGTTAGATTTCTTGACATTACATAAATTACTTTAGGGAAGTGTACCTTTATTTGTCCTAATAATAATATTATCTTCAAAGGTCTCCTAATTAATTAGAATAAATATTAGTTCTCGTTTGCTTTAATTTAGTAATATGCTGAAATTTATATAGTTTTTTCATTGATAACAAGAGTTTCGTCAGATTGATTCTCGTTTTTCCAGCCCTAAATTAATTTTTTTAATAGTTTATCTTTGAAATACAGGTTTTCATTTTTTTTATGGAATAACTGGTTTGGAAAACTTAAATTTTAAAATTTATTTTATAGATGTATGCATATAAGTATTAGGTGTAGGAAAAACTGTCGTTTTGGTGGTAATAATATCATAGTTATATTATTTACATTTCAATCCAAAAACATGAGGTTTGGAAACAACCAAATATCCAAAAATAATCATTTTAAAATTTTTATTCGATCAGGAAATTTTTTTCAAAATAATGTTAAAATAAATTCGAAACTGTCAACTTTAATTGTGAAATAAAAAATTTTTTTAAAGTCATGCTTCTGACTTCAGCACTCGATATACTCATTTGCACTTGGCTCCTAAATATTTTCATCTTATTGCCTTTCTTGCTTCGTGGATTTCTGCTTCAAATAATGAGAAACTCATCTCTCAACTCTCAAACAATAATGAGAGAATCATATCTGATCGGCGTCTTATACACTCTCGAATAATATAAAAAGAATTCTGTAAAGTCTTTGATTCTGGTGGTTTTGTAACTTGTCTCTACCTAGAATTAATTTTAATCTATTTTCTAATCTATCCTATCTTAATTTGTTTTACAAAATTAAAATAAATTTGGTTTTCCAAATTTTTAATATATTTTTGTTAAAATAATTAAATTTAGTTGATTTTATAAATAAAATTATGAATGTAATTGAATATTTTTGGGTTAATATAACTTGACCATACACAAATCTTCTATCTTGAACTCTAAACTAACTCTCAAGGCAATAGTAATTTTTGGTTGCCAAACCACTAACTCAATTTAGTTAGTTGGCGATAAGAAAAATAAATAAAAAATGTGATGATCCTTCAGTTTCGCAACTACTTTTCATTTACTTCTTTTATAAATTTTACAAGTATAGATCAATTTATTTAGATCCAGAAATTAGAAATTTTTACAGGTGAGATCACGCATGCAAAAAGACAGAATTTTCCTTAATATTTAATCAATAAAATACGGAGTAATATATTTATAGTAGAAAGTGAGCAATACAATATTATTATAATTATTAACAAAACCAAGTTTCGAGTAAAATACATTAGATTCAATTGCAGCATTTTTTTTAAATTGAAGTTAAAAATGTGAATATAATATAATACCTACCAATCAACCTTATTTGCATACGCTCAATAATCTAAACTTTAAAAGTAGACGCAATTTAGAAAACTACCCTTTAGAAACTACATCAAATTTAACTTTGTGAGAGATCTAAAAGCACCGGGTCATTAATTACGTTATTAATTTCTTTTCTCCGAGCTAAAGTATACTTTATTTTGTTGATTACTACAAACATAAATATTATATACTTTAATATTTGAAATGAAATAATAATTTAATTTTCAAAAAAGAAAAAAATTGGAAAATAATGTTTAGCTGAATTTTACAGATCAAAGAAGAACAAAATAACTAAAGGTATCTTTTTATAAAGCACATTATAAAATAGCGTACAGCTCGAAATTGCCTAAATATTAAACCCAACGTTTCAATGCTTGTAATTAAGATAAAAATTAAAACTAAAATATTCATAAATAATTATACTTGTATTTATTTACTCTTAGAAGTTATTTTGTAAAAATAAAATAAAATACGAAAAGTAAATCAACTACAAATTGAATGTACTGAATGTAAAGAAATCTCTTTCTTCAGACAGCTATTGCTAAAATAAAGCTCACGTTTCTTAAGTTATCTCACCTAATAAGAAATATACTTGAAGAATGTTTATTTTTCCAAATTTCCAATAATTGTACATCAAAGTAAATCGGTTAGTTCTATATCTAATAATATGTTACATTACCGATCAAAAATAGTGAAAATGTTATAGTAATATTCAGTGATTTTTAATAACCGAATTTTAGCACTTTCGTTTAAAAACACTTTCTAGGCAGTAATCGATCACAAACTAATATACGCTTTAAACATTCTCGGCAGGATTACGTAGAGATCTATGCATGTATAGTAAATACGTGAACTGGCTACATTTACTAATCCTTCAAGACTAATATATTAATATAAGGGTAAAGTCGGTAAAATCGTACCACGGATGTTTTTCATATTTGAAGGATACGGTATCATCTACATTATTACATCCATTTTGAAGCTTTTATACTGCATCGTCTAACGCAGTTTCTATCTTTTCCGAAAATATGTTTGTTTTTCAGTAATTCACACGTCCGGAAATCAGTATCTTTAGTTATGTATAATTTTGTTCTTTTATGCGTAAGCATATTTCACTAAATCGCTTAGTTAATTCTTAGATTAGTTCTGTAAACCGTAGTCCACACGGTTTGGTACACCGTACCATCCATACAAAATGTTTCTAAACCAACTTTTAATGAGATTATGAGTCGCCCGTTCTACATGTTAACGAAAAAGTAAGAAAACAACTTTATTTTAAAATCAGTAAAATAGCTTGATAAAATAAGGTGCTAGTAAAAAATAATAATTTCAATTAATTTTTTTCTGTTGCAAAAATTAAAGTGGAAGTGCGTCTTGTTCGACTAAAAATAATAGAACAAAAGACACTTTAATGGCAAAAGCAGATAGAGTACAACTTGAGCTTTACTGAAATCACTATTGAAATTGCAAAGTATGTTTGATATAGTGTAAAGTAAAAACTGTTAAATAATAATTTAATTTGTAGTTGGTATTTTTTATATGCTTTTCCTTTAACACTTGTTACAAAAGCATGATTTTTTATCAACGACGATAAAATTTAATTATTAATTCGCGAAAATTTTTTTACTTGGACGATAATGAATTACTATTTTTCGCTGAATATAAAACAGAACTAATTTATATAACGAAATTAAAAATTTTGTTTGAATACGTGTCCTTCCTAATCTTTTCAAGACTTTTATAAAAAGATTTAAAATTACCCAGAAAATATGAGGCAAATATTTTCTTTTAATTTCAAGATAAATGTAATATATTTTGAAGGTAAAAATGATTTATTTTTTACTTTTGTTTTCTAACAATGTATTATAGAAACTTGTAAGTATACGGTTTAGCAATCCGTAGGTACGATTAGCCAAACGAGTTGCTGAAATCGTATCTTTTGCAACATTGTACAATTTTTTTTGTAACGCTAATCTTTTTAAAACTTTTTATAAAGAAATATCCAAATTTATTTATTTATTTTTTTTTTGATTAATACTAATGAGACATTTACAATTAGCAAAATTGTAAAAAGCGGGTACGACAAAGCCGATCTTACCCTACTTCTGCATTTCAAAACGACCATTTAAATCAGCGTAGCGGGTATTAAAAACGATTTCTTATTTTAATTAAAAAGATGTGTGTCTAATGTCTTGTTAGAAGAAAATGTAACCTCGATAATCTGAACCCATAATAGTAATCTCTTTTGTTACAAATTCGGATCAATCAATAATAAATGCAGCATGATTCTTAAGAAATAAATTTCAAATGCCGAGTCAAGTATTAAATAAATTTTGTAGATTTAGTAATCCTATAGAAAAAATAGTGCAAACATTTCAAACACACGCATAATAATTATATTATGGAAATTAATTTGGATTATCGAGGCTTTATTGTGGTACCTATTGTAATTAGCAAATCAAACGTTATTAAACATTGTTGTATTACTAGAAATAGAATTACTATACATATAGTTCATTAGTAAATATAATGTAGAATGGTATGCAAAATTTGTGTTAGAATATCGTTTATGCATAATCAGTAATGTGCAGGCCGTTTCGACCCTCCAACTGGGTGGCGGAGTATTTTACGTGGCGCTACAGTCTGTCGGAATGAAGCTACCAATCTTAATGCTTCTATAGGTAAAATAGCACTGGTAAATGTTAATTTCAGCACAAATAATATACTTATACTAATCAATATTTAAGCATCCATTTTTATAATCACTCACAATTTTCTAATTTAAATTTTAACTGTTTCGCCTAGCATCGCTGATAACACAAACTGCAATTTACTGCTGATAGATTCATATAAATCTTTCTTATTACATTATTATTTTTGTTAAGTTTTATGTTTCTGTTATGTTATCATTTTTTATAAACGATAAATTAATTTTTAATTAATATCTGTTATATTTAGTTTTCTGCGCTATATTTCATGTTAAAATTCATTTTAATTTTGTAAGTTGAATAATAACTCATATTTAGTTAGAAAGGCACGATTTATTTAAACGCTTTGTCATGGTGTTAAAGATTTTTTAAGTATTAATTTTGTTATTTTTTCGTTTTACCATAACTTCTATATTTTAGTTTTTATTGAATATCGCAGATACATACATAGATGCTAAAGCACACTTTTAAGCATTATTACTGCACTTTTATATTCAAGTACTAGCTGAATTTTTCACGCACGAAAGTCAAAATATTTTTTTGTTTTTATTATATAATAGGAAGTTATACAAACCTATAAGGAAAGGGTTTATAAATTATTATGACCGTATAACGTCAAAATATAAACCGGTATTACATATACTTTATACGTAAACATTATATTTTTGGAATAGAAAATAAACCGCCTAGGTATTATTCACGCCGCGCCGTTCAAAGCATATTTAAGTGGGATGATTTTTAAATAAACATGCAATGCATATTTAAGCTTGAAATTAACGATTAATCTAAAAATTATAGGAATTATTAGTTAAATGTAATTCAGTTATCGACGCTTAAAAACTGTAGTCATAGCCATTCTTGTTTGATTATCATCATGAAAATAAAAAGGGCTTAGCCGTATAATTCTGAAAATAAATTACAAAGCGGCATGACGCTAAACGAATGTGGTAAAATAAAAAGTATTTAACAATAAATAAAAGTATATTAACAATAAATAAAAGTATATTAACAATAAATTAATAAAACAAAACGGTGATTTTTATTTTTTTTTATTGAAGATTGTATGGTGTCCTTGTAATAATTATATAATAATTATTATCAATATCACATCAATATCACACCACACTATAATTAATAGCATCAAGATAAACTATTATACATACGTAGTTTTTCAAGTATTATTGGAAAAAGTCGAACTTTTTGATATTCGTTTGAATAAGGAAAAAAGGTTCTTTCCGCACTAGTATGAAAAAATTTATTTTAAATAAAAATAATTTGCAAAACAATACATTTTTAGTTTCTTATTCAAACAATAGCAGATAAAATATTGTGTGAAATGCCTATGAAAAGCTTATTTTTTCGTTCACGACAAGTTTTTTATTTCGGAGTTAAATCTCAAACCTAGTACGAGAAAATGTACTTACAGTATATTTTATTTGTGAAAACTTGAAAACATTTTGGTTCTTAAAAGGGCTTATGTATTTTTTAAATTTCCTAAAATATTGATGCAATTTTTCATTATGCATTTTTGGTTATTATTAAATGCAATTTAATAAACATTTTCATTGTAAATAATATGTAATATTTACATTAATTATATGTTGCAGTGATTTACCTCTAGATTTTATGGGTTAGGACTAAATTAAAAAAAAAAAAATCTTAAATTTTTAATTTCTATTGTAATTTAATTAAAATTTTAAATAAATTTTAATTTTAAGATTTGATCAATCATCAATATTTAATTTTTTTGATTATTACATTTTTATTGATAGTAAATTTAAAACTCGACTTGGTGGTTTAATGCTCAGATCGAGTGAACTAAACTTTCCTGCTTATATTTATAAGTAGTACCAACCTCAGCAAAGTATGCTTGTCGACCTTTTTATTGGCTGTTGAATAAATTTAAATATCTCTGGTATATTCCGGATTTGGCAATTACTAAAAGGAGTATTCTATAACTATCTTTTGACATGTGTAAAAATCAGGTCTTACCTGATTGGTTATCAGAGAAAATGATTTTAACGATTTTAATAAATTGTAAAAAAACCCTGTGAGTAAGATTTCTCTCTAAATTCAAATACCCGGACGACTACCTAAAATGGCAGTAGCACGGAAATTATTGATTCTTCGGGTTAACTATTTAAAAGTTATTTTAATAAACCTGAAATTATTTATAAACAAGATTATAATAACTTACGTTCCAAATCAAGGGTTTTCGAATTATAGATTAAATTAAACAACAACAAAATTAAATATTTGTATATTTTAAATTAAAAGTTTTATAGTCAAGTACACCCCATTTCTGAAAGCAAAAAATACAGAGATTTCAATATCATAATAAATTAAAATATATTATAATAATTATAAATTCTAAATCTCATTTTAGAATTATTGAATTATTTTCAATATAACAGTTTCATAAATATTGTACAACTGCTATTATGAATTAATATGTAAACTAGGTACATAATAATAATATAAACATAATAGTATACATAAAAATAAAGCTTATTAAAAAGAAAAGTTAGAAAATTTAGAAAATATAATCCTTAGGATTACTATGTATGTCCTTTACCATTGTTACACCTTTAAAATTTTGTTTGCTACTCATTATTTAGTAATTCAAGAATTAAAAGGCATTATTTTGTGATGTCAAAGTTTTTCATGCAAAATTTATTATCATGGAATGTATGTTCAACTTTAATTTTCGTCAGAAGCTATCTGCTACGTAAAAAACTTTCTTAATTCTTTAATTCCTTAATAATGAGTTAATCAAAATACAAAATGAAACAAGTTAAATGGTAAGAGACGTACTAAGAATTGTATTTTCGTTAATTTTGCAAAAATATTTTGTTTGTGCGAATACCTCATTATAAGAATTTATTTTGACACTTACGTGGTTTGCAAATTAGTCTTCGAGAATCTAGATCAAGTAATAAGCCTAATAGCTATCATAGCTAGTACATTTTACTCCGTTTTAAACTAATTTTGAAAAGCTATCAGATTAATCAGTGTTAAAATCCTCAATCCATAAATTTCAATTTTAAAGTTGCAATGTAAGTAGGTTTGAGCTGTATGTTTACAACCACATCAGCTCTTTTAATAGTTAATAAACAAGGTTTTAAAATTTATTACTGCTTACCTCATAATTGCAGATGTCAAATAAATAATTAAATAAAACTTTAATGAAATGTTTAAGTTTTAGTTTGTATAACATTAAACTCGATAATATAGAACTAACTACTAATAGTACACATACATAGAACAAACAACAGAACCAAAGTTGTTATGTCATTGTAATACTTTTAATTAAAACTTTATTGAAACATTAACTTATAATTAATAAACTTGATTAAGTATGTGTATAGTTGATGTAGGTAATCATAAAGTTATTGAGTTGTAATTAATTAAGATTATGTATTGCATCGCTTACGGCTTACTGCATTGATTAATTCAGATTATACAAAATTTAAAGATTTTTGCTTAAACGAAACCTAAACTTGGTGAAATGTCGACAGCCGTAAAAGTTGTTTACTTTATTTGTCGAATCTATTGTACCTACGGTGAAAACTAATTGTAAGTTCGTACCGAGTTTTGCCATTCGATTTTTAAAAGCTTGAATAATAAATTAACTGATGACCATACTTTCCACAAAGTTAAACAACTTTTATTCAAGTTGACATTTAATTAACATTTAAGGCTTGATAAAGTATTTTGGTAATTTTAAATCCAAACAACAAAGTATTTTGTCTTGGCATTATTTAAAAAGCCTGTCTTGACACCCTAAAAATTAAATACCTTTTAAAATATGCTAGATTTTTCTGAATTTACAGTTCATAATAATAGATCGTAAATTTTCCAATAAATTATTTGTATTAAATTAAACATTAACAAATAAAATATATAATAATATATTGAAATCAAAATTTTTTCGAATTTTTCGCTAACGTCAGATGTTTTAATAAAATATTTGATACGATTTAGACTAGAAATAAATTGTAAATTTTGTATTTTTCTTTTGGTTTAGGGAATATTTGAGTTAAACCGTTGATTGATAAATAGTAAAGATACGCAATGCAATGAGAAATTGTTACTTTTCCCCCACCAGGTACTATTTCAACACCCCGCGGCCTCTTTGCCGACAAACTCAATGGTGAGCAAGTGCCGCCACCAAGAGTATTATAATTGTACCATAATTATCTCGTTGATACGTGATATCTGATACAATATTATCATACTTTATAATAATGCAAGTAGTATTTTTTTGCCGAGCTCTTATTGTTAGATGGTATTTCAATGTGCAAACTTTTCCTATGAAATTTTTTGTAATAAATAATCAGAAAGTTAAAAATCAGTAAATACAAAAGATTTTTATTTAAATAAAAAATAGTACATTGTCTTATTCGGATTAAAAGTGAAACTTTGTTTGACAATTTTTGCATTTGCGAGGCGGAGCGCCAGCGGAGCCGAGTGAATGCAATAATTGCACGTCAAACAAAGACACTTTTAATCCAAATGAGACATATTACTTTTTCTCCAACCAAAAATTAAATAAAATTTAAAATATAAATACTTAATTTTAAAACATTATTTGACGTAATATTAGAAAAGTCACTTTGACATTTAAAAATTGTGTAATTTCGAAGAGTGCTTTTTCTAAATTGTTTGAATTAATAAAATCACTTTTAAGTCATGCACAAAATAGTATATTAAGAAACTAGTTTTATAAGTGACGTTTTTAACGCACGCAATCCGTTTAGAAAACGAGCCGCGTAGCGGGGAGTTTTCTAAAGGATAAGTGCGATAAAACGTCTTATAAAACGAGTTTCTTATACAATTTTTTCTATTTTGCGCTTTATACGCCCTAAAAATATTAAAAATGTGCATTTTATTAAATAATAGTAAATTTGAATTTTTTTTTGTATTTTTATGATTAGTTGGTAACAAAAAATTTACAGGTTAGGAAGATCGCATAAAAGTTCAAATAAACGAAATTATACTTGCTGTTTACAATTTTCTGTATTATTAATGATATTATAGACAATTAACATTATTTTGCATCAATTTATAGGTTTATAATATTATTTATAGTGACATCATTAGTTTTAATTTTCACTGACGTTTAGTTACCATCCGTTTAAAACAAAAAACTGCGTTTCGAAATATTGTCCATTTCGATACGCGACTGGGTTTCGAAATAACTTTGTTTTAGACGCAAAATAGAAAAAAGTCTTTTTAGTGCACGTAAAAAAAAGTGTTGCTTAGCAATTTTCGCATTTTTATATTAATAACGAAAACGTCAACTTTTAGTTGAAATAATGCTACTAAAAATGTACTGTAAAAATACGGCGGGAGAAAAAAATAATTGTAACATTTTCAAAATATACAATGGCTCTAGAAAATATTCGTACACTTCTATCTTATAGCAATGTTAATTGTACATTTTGAAACCGTTTTTTATCATATAAAAATCGAATTTATAGCAAATCTTTTTAGACATTTTTTGTTGCTTATTTCATTGTCTTCAATTTTATTTATATACATATTTTTATACTGTTGCCTTTTACAGTTTGAAGCATTCATATTTTTTTATTATTTTGATGAAAAAATGGCGTCCAACAATTATTTCTTCTTTTAATGACGGTGGGGTACTCAGGTG
Source organism: Cantharis rufa (assembly GCA_947369205.1). NCBI lineage: Eukaryota > Metazoa > Arthropoda > Insecta > Coleoptera > Cantharidae > Cantharis > Cantharis rufa. Next base: position 33,916,907 of record OX376304.1, read on the forward strand.
CCGCTATAAGTTATATATATGAAATTAGATGGGAATTGTAGTAATAAAAAGAAAATTAATTTAAAGCAATTAAATTAGTAATGTTGAGGGCCAATTTCTATATGTCTAAATGTTAACAGGGCATTAAAATTTAAAAGGCAACTTTAACCCTCCAGTACTACAAACCGACGATTTCTATTTATAACTGTAAATTTAACACGATAACAGCTGAGGATCGGGGGGTTCTCAGTACCTCCAGATCAACTACTTTATAAAGAATATAAACACTACGTTAAAAAAAATTAAAAACTAGAATCGGTCTCGTAGACCGACTTTAGTAGGTACTCGTGTTATAAAAAATATGTTAGTACAGTAGAACCCCTCTATAACGAGAACTCAAGGGACAAGCCTACTTACTCGTTATAACAGATTTTTGCTATAAACAATCATATAAAACGTATACAAAACGGCAAGGGGCCAACCGATTTACTCGTTATTGCCGATTTTTCGTTATAACGGGACTCGTTATACAGAGGTTCAACTGTACTGGCAGGTTAACAAAACTGATGATTTTTTTTTGTCTGTTTTGTCTAAAGTCGCCTTTTAAATTTTAATGCCCTGTTAACTGTTATTATGAAATTGGCCCTTAGTAATTTGTCAACTACTTATTTTGCTTTTGCTTACATGTGTTAAAATTTATAAAAGTTATTTATATTTGAAAATTGAATTTTCATTGTTATGATTATTTAATTGTTTAAATTTAGGATATAGAAAAATTCAATGGCTAATTATTGTAAACTAAACAATAGGAATGTCAGAGTTCTTCTGCGAGTAACTGTATATTAAATCATTTAAGCGATTTGTAATGACAATAATTATTTGTTTTCCGCAATCTTGGTTGTCGAAAAGAACCGTGACTTGGTCCAGACTTTTATTGTGAGACATCCTAGTAGAAATTATATATTTAATTTTTTTATTACTGATATCACTTGTAATTTTAACTGCAAAAATCAGAAGGGTCTATTAGGATCTAACCTTGCTAAACATAAAGCACAATAAAAAATATAGTCTTACCACTATCGTAGATAATTATAAACTTTGCATAGGCACGGGTGCATGTAATGTGTGAAGGTACCCCGGTACCCATGCCGTCATTAGAAGGTGTTTTGTTTCTCAGTCACATAAAGGCAGGGGTGGGCAGAATTAAAATATACATGTATTTGAAATACATTTTGTATTTTGTATTTCAAATACATTTTGCAAATGTATTTTGTATTTCAAATACAATTTATTTTGTATATTGTATTTTGTAATTGTATTTTGTATTTTTTTTTGTATTGTATTTTTATTATGTATTTCAAATACAAAATACATTTTAAAATACAAAAATACATTTTAAGTATTATTTATTGCTGAAGGTTGGGCCAATAAAAATGCATATTAAGGGTCCTGTTAAAAATGTCTATGCAAAATGTTCTTTAAATGCTTCGCAGAGCATATCTTTGAATAAATGATTAAATACCTCAGAAATGTATAAATAGAATAATCTTTTCTGGACACTGTCAACTCTTTATAATTGCATTTAAAAATTTGCCATAAAGCACCAATTACAAACGTTCATTAGCCTTATCTTGTAAGATTTTCATTGGCTGTTTAAATTTTAAAACACACAATACATCAATATATTTTAAATTACAAAATACATTTTCAAATATAAAATACCTACATATTAAAATGTAATAAAATGTATTTTGTATTTAACAAATAAAATGCTAAAATAACATTTTTACATAATTTAAACAAATAATTAAAATTTTCAACAATTTAAACAAATTAAATAATTATAACATGCAAATGTTAAAATTTTAAAATTTTAATCACATAAATATATTTGGTATTTTGTATTTCAAATACATTACTCAACGTATTTTGTATTTCAAATATATTTTTACTTGTATTTTGCCCACTACTGCATAAAGGTTAAACAAGACTCGGTAAAATACGAAAACTATTTTTGGAATTTGATGTCAAAATGCCAACTTTTCTAGTGACGTAAAAGTTACGGAGGTGAAACCCTTAAGCAACCCTACAATCTCCGCCACTGGCATATCTGAGAACATTGCTTTAGAGCCTTAAAAGTAGCTATTATTGATGTAAAAATCTGTACAAAAGCTGGAGCCTGTAGCCTTAACGGTTCTTGAGATATCGCAAAAAGAGTAAGAGAAAACAATTTCTGTGAACACCCTGTATCTCGAAAGCGGCGCGTTTGCGGACTCATGTTAATATAGTGATTCCCCGGAAAGATGACAATTACGACACAACAATATCGTATGAACTAAACCAAGAATTCCTAGTCAAATGAAATGCCTCTTTTTGCGTTGGGGGTTAAAAACAAAGGTAACCAATGTATTCTTATTTTAAATTAAAATACACTTCATTTGACTAGAAATTCTTCGCTTAGTTCATACGATTTTGTTGTGTCGTAATCGTCATCTTTCCTGGGAATCACTATAGGAACTTTTTTTTTTAAATAAGTCGTAGAATCGCCTCTTTCGTTTTGTACTAGTTGGTCATTAACACCCTGTATATGATATTATATTATAAATAAAGGCGCCACTTAGCTAATCTGCACCCGGCGCTAAAATAGTTTGATCCGGCCGTGCCGCTGTCAGTCAGAAACTCACAAAATAGAAAAATATATATAAACAAAATTGAAGGCAATGAAATTTGCACTAAAAAGCGTCTATTAGTTTTGCTGTAAAATGGATGGCATATTTTGTGTGTTCACCGCAAAACTTTTGAAGTCTATTTCATTTTGTGATATTAAATCTTTGTTAATATTATTAACGACAAATAATGTACATTTATTTTTTGAAAATGATTAATTAAATAATATTAGTAATTTATACACAAACTGCACAAAACAATCTGTTGGACTTTTCAAATGCGTAATTTGAAACTACTAGTAATGGTATTATTACAGTTATGTTGACGCATGTGTGATTCGCCATTGATATTTTAGCTGCACAAGTGTACACCAAGACGATCCGTATGCAACTGCAAATTCTCGACCCACAACTACAACAACGCCGTCTACATGTCGACCCATTTTTTCAGCACGTTTTTGTCCATAAGGTTGCATATCTTTACTATTTATCAATCAACGGTTAAACGCTTTTGAAATTGTATAAATATGCTGTATTTCATATATTATACTACATAGGTACTAAAGTTGTTTGTTTAAATGTGGGTCTGCTGTACCGAATGCTTTATTAAATTAACGTGTAGCATAAATTAATAATATGTTATAATAACATAATTATAATATATAATAATATGTTCTACATACATTTTATATTAATGCTATATAATATACGTAATATATATTATGTATCCATTATTATACTTCCTAAAATTTTCTTTTTATTTTTGGACCAGATGTGCCGCGCACAGATAATATTTAAATTTCAATTTACAATCTATGAGATTTTATAAAGCAGATTGTATTTTCTGATTGAAAAATAAAAATTGTGTCTGAAACATCAAGTGAAATTTGAATCCGTCAATATAATACAATATAATATTTTTTATTATAACAATGTATAAAATAATATATTAAAAATTACATTCAAAATGGCTTAACAATTAACAGATGTTTCTATACCTTTTTTTAATCATTATTACTGTAAGTTTTATTCTAGGTGAATAATTAGAACAGTTACTTCTTCCTCACATTTTTAGTATTAGGTGTGCAACATTTTTATAGTACACTTGTAATTTGTTTCTTTAATGCATATTGAATTTTTTTGGTGAATTTTCAATAGAAAATACCTTCACTGTTTTGAGATTAGAAAAGCATGACTTAATATTTAAAAATAATTTATTTTAAATACTAATACAACAAACTCTTTCAGATTCGGAAAGTGCAGAAGCTGGAGATTTACAGAGAAAACTGGAAATGTTAAATAATATTGTAGATCAAGAGGCTCGTGCAGAACAAGCTAGGAGGCAAATGCAATATTTAGGGCATTGTAAGTAAATAATTTGTTAAATTTTATAATTTTAAATAAAGCAATATTTTAAGTATCGATATAACTTTTAGGATAATGAGGGTATTTGTGCGATTTCTAAATTTCATGAAAATAATAATTTACCTACGGATGATTTCTGAGTCAAGTACTATTATTGTGTGAAATATTAACTTGAGATAAATTTTATATTGAATTTATAAAAATTGCTTTAAGTGGATGTGGCCATGAACTTCTCAAAACGACGAAAATTGATTATAATCTGAAATTTATGTGTAATTTGAAGATATTCTATTAGCCTCAACAGGGTAATCAAAGTCAACTCAACGCGATGATTGTTTTCAAAATAATATATTCTTTGTTTTTTTATTAAAATGATCGATTTTTGACAAATTAAAACTGCGTTTTCTTAATTGCGCAACACGTTTTGTATAATATCATACATTATCAGGTACTACTGTCTAAAAAATGATATAGTAATTATTTAATCTGTATTATAATAATAATAATTATAAATAATAATCCATATAAGCCGTCAAGTGCACTCCTTATCTTCATTTACCCTGCACCAGCTTAGAAGTTTGTGTTTTATTTTGAATATTCCCATAGACTAATTTTTGAAAAGGTATTTACTATAACATTTAAACTGAATTTGAATTTGTACAAAACTATATCAAAAAGTAGAACAGACCTAGGATCGCTGTTAGAGTATTGTACTGTTCACTTTTACAATGTAATTAAAAGATATTGAAAACTTCCACATCAACAGCATACAAACATTAACTGTAAATTAAAAATAACAATTCGTCAGGAAAAAGAGCAAAATTTTATTAATACAGTAAAAACTAAAGAAATATAAAACGTTTTGAAAATATTTTTATTTTAGTATTAATTTAATTTGTTTATTTTTAAAATTTTGATATACATATAATATTGATAAATATATTATATAACTACTTACGTGTAAAATAATTATTGTAATTTTTAAATTTAGAATTTATCCAAATTTTAATAAACTCGGCTGAATTTCAAATAATATGCAGATAAACGAACAGGCGGATGTATTGACTCCGAGTTAGATCATAAATTTCTTACAATATTCCATTAGGAATTGTAAAAAAAATAAGCGTTTCGGTTAAGTTATATATAATTGCAAAATTTTACTGATTTGCAAATACGTGATAAACCTAAATTTAAATTATTGGTTGGAATATATTTTTAATGGTTAATATGTAGTGTGACAGATTTAATAATAAAAGTATATTATATTTAAAACGCTTGATGAACATATAATATAATATTAATAATCTTTATCGTAGTTTATTTAATACACTCCATCTAAACGGAGCTTTAAGAATAGCACAGGCTGATGCTATACTGGGAAAGCGAGAGAGGAAACTACTTCGGTATTTATTTGTATTTGAACAATAACTATTAGTTCGCGTGACCAATTATTTGGAACTAAAGAACTTGGGTTAATATCCAACAATATAAAAATATAAAAATACAAATACCCGTAGTACATATAAATTTAAACCAAAGCAGTTTCCGCTCCCGCTTTCGCAGTAACGAGTTGGTCTCGGAGATCCTTTAAAAGAATGAAATAATAAATATATATAACGTAAAATAAAATATAGTGCTTACGATATAATACAAAGAGTGTAGTAAATAAACAATCTATAAGTAGGTATATTGCGAAATCAATTTGTAGTTTTTCTAAAGTATGTAGCAAATGGAATATTTCCTCCTCAATTGCGTTACACTTTTATTATTAGTGAATTTTTATAGATGGTGTAATTGATTGACGGGTGAATGCACCTCGGAAAGTAGTTGGAAGTATGTGGTTTAGTAACTCGCAAAGGTTTTACAAAGTTTCAATTTTATTGCAAAGAATAAAGTAGTTGAGAGAGATACAAAATATAGCTGCTTATCAAAGTGTCTTAGCGTCAACTTTGTTGTACCTATGGATGCGAAGCGCGATGAAAAGCGTTTGATCATCATTTGAGCCACAATAAAATTTCATCCTATTGTTTGCGCCTCAATCGTTGCATAGTTACTCATGAAAGATTTGTTGAAGAGAGGCACATGCCGATTCATTTTTTCTCTTATTTGAAATTTAACGGTAGAATAATTGATAAAGCTTCGTTTGAGCTTCTATGAGAATTACATTGTGTATAGTATTTATCATTATTATTTTAAAACTTATTTAAAGAATATTTTTATTCTGTACAATTTAAAGTAGTACTCCAATTTACGAGTAAACTTCTCGTGATAGTATTAGGAATCAATTTATTGCAAATAGCGTATGAAATTTTTTAAAGCTACATGAAACCTTCACTTTATGTCATTCAATTTTCAAATTTATAGCTACATTTTTTGTGAAAAGCAATTATTTTATTTTTGTACAGACAACGCGAAGGATGGTTCTAAAGTACTACTTTAGGGTCGCCAATTTTATAATTCCCTTTTGCGCTTTAAGAAAAACACAATATGTTAAATTTGGAGCAGATATACTTTAATGGATAGTCTGTAATGGTCAGTCTTCCTCCGGAACGTTTGTTCATGGATCCTAAAAACTTGCCACGAAACACTTCTTCAAGATTTGCTTCTAGTAGAATAATATATTATTTTTAATTGTTTAATTAACATTTTAATTTATTAACTGTCGAATGGAATAAAATATAAAGTAGTAATTGTTTCCATACTGCACTATTTTCTTTCAAAAGATATTTAAATTTAAAATTTTCTAGATCCTGCTTGGTCAATACTGCTTGGATTGACTACGGTTATCATTTTTGTTGAATCGAAGATTAGATGCATAATGGAGGTACAATAACAAATTAGATTAGTTTCTACATTTCACCATCATCTATTCTTCTGCTTATTTAATGTTTCCAATCACATTTTGTAGTGAATTTAGGTAACCATCCATTGTAAATACAATTTTTATTTTTTTCATTTTACAGAATAATACCACAAACAATGTAAAAAATGTAAAAGCAAATTTATACAAGAAATTTAATGTAGAATAAGTTTTATCTCCCAAAATTATTTGGTGAAAATTGATTAATTTTGAGAAAGATTACATATTATTGAGAAATTTACTCCAACCGTTCTTTGTTAGTTTAAGCTAATTCTAAATAGTAGTATAATATTAAGTTGATCGTTACTAGTAGCAACAAAGTTTTATTTGTCGATAATTTCAATTATCTCCCCATAATTTATAAAAGATTAAACTGAAATGATGAAAATAAAAGCTCTTTGAAGCTCAAACAAACCTCTATCCATTATTATCGGCATCTGTCAAAAATCCAAGAACTTTATGCATGTGCGTAAACGGTTTCAAAGGAAGTTTTGTAAACTACTATAACATACTCGTAGTTCTAAGTCTGCCTGATGAACTTTAATATATCGAAACATTTCGTTTAAAGAAGAATTGAAGATGTGAACTTGATAGAAGGATGCCCTTCATATAGGGATCGTAATAAAATAACAGATAACCAAATAAAAATTAAACCTCATAAATTATAATCGAGAAAGTTATAGTTTGTTTAGAATTAGTGAATGCATTTAAACCTTGACGACAAAAAACATTTACAATAATATGTTTTTACTGTTAATAATTTGATGGCTCCGCTTTATATTATTCTCGCAACTTCTAAACAGCGAATTTTTCAAGAGGTAAATAAAATAGCTTTAGTATTTTGTATTATAGCAATGATATTTTCACATCTTTTAAAGCTATTCTGGCTTAGTCAAAAGTTGTCGAGTTATGAAATTTAGTCTAGGTATATCTTTAAATGTAGTAAAAAATGGGGCCGAAATCTAAAATTTTGATAAAAATGGGATTATGTGGTATACTAATTAAAGTGATGTAATATGACTGTACCGTTTTCTAGTATACCAAGATTTCACAGTCTGTTTAAATTTTTAATTACACTTCTGATATTGGAAAAAATAAATATTTCGAAAATAATTATGATGGCCATTTAACTTGTTGCTATGAATAACTTCTGTTTCTGATCAAACAGATTGCACAAATTTAAAGCTGAACGGACAACCTTCATTACCTAATGCATATTTATATTAAATTTACGCCAGTTGTATAATTACGCACAAATTGAATCTATTTGGATGTTATAATACTACAATACACTATTCCCATTTCCACAGAACATCACATCTTCTGTAACGTATTATGCAAATTCTATTACATGTAGTTATCATTAAATATAATATTAAGGTGTGTAAGTACTGTTAATTCACATGAATTATTTTAGAAAGCATATTAAAAATTCCAAACTGTAGAAGTTATTTCTTGCAACCGATTAGTTTCGTGCACTAACTGCAGGGCCCAGTTGCGTAACTATCAGTGGTTGATGTGTGCTAGTGCACACGGGCGCCAGTTCAATCAGGGGCGTAAAAATTGTTTTATAATAATGTAATAAATTATTTATGATACATTTTAATTTGAACGTTAGAGTATTGTAAACATGAATGAAACTCGTTTTACGATAAACATACATTTAAAATTTTTCAGCACAACGAAAACTTCTCATAATATAGGTGAAACCTTTTAAGTTATTAAACTAAGTCTATTGGTATTAGATAATAGACATCATAAATGTTGTGGAATATATTATACAATAATAATTATATTTTGAAAAAAATTTTCCGAGTGGTTGACAGATGAAAGTAAATAATAATCTTTTTCCCAACTTATTAAATTATTATTTATATATTTTATATTATTTAGTATTTATATAAATTACTATTTTTATTATATGGTCTATAATTCCTGTTTCATCTGAAAAATCTTTGATTCTTTTGCTTTCACCGAATGCTGTTCCACATGAAAATACATGTCCTATAGTTCATACCGTTTATACTTTTAGAAGATAGCAAACTCCTAATCTCCATCCATATCTCCAATTTAGTTTCCGTGCCACACCTTGAAATATTCATTATCAAATTCATAAACAAATTTCTTTTATTTTTTATATATTTTTGTTATTAACTCTTTCACTTTCAGCCCTATAACATTCGGTATAATAATTCCAAATTTTGCAATTGAAAAAAAACTTTGGTCTTTCAAACTGTGAGACTTGAGGGGTATAGAATACCTTCAGTAATCTTGCAAATTTGTTAAAAAAACACCCTTATCGGTTAACGATAATGGTTGACTTTATAGCATGAACTTAAATAGCCAGTAGTGATATTATAATAAATTATAGAGGCCAAGTAATCTACATAGGTGACGCCCCATCGCTATCGGCCTGCTGAAGCAAGCCATCACTTATAATAACTATAATCAACAATAAATTTATATAAATATTATAAAATTAAAATCAACTTCCATATAAAATATTAGAATTTTATCCATTGCCATACGGTTTATTAATCTTATTTGATAATGTCAAATAGTGGAGTATTGGCCAAATCCACTTTTTCATTTAACAGAAGAACGTTTTGCGTTTGCTTGAACGTTTCCTATAAAATAAATTTATTATACAGTTTTGCATACTGAAATTATTACAATTAAGTTTATATGTACTTCTGCAGAAGAATTAGTTGTTAGTATTTGTGCCATAACTGGAGGTCATTATACAGTATTAATAAAAAATATAGCTTCTTTTGCTGTAAAAAATAGAGTTCTTCGCATACCCACAGCCATAAAATGTAAGACACAATCTTAGGCGATAGCCTAATGTTGTCAAAGAAAGTGTTATCAGTCAGCTCGTACTATTTTCCCTCTGTACCTTGGCCACCTGAAGCAATGTTTCAAGTACTACCCAACCACTGCAACAATTTTAACACTTCTGCATTGTCGGAAAAATATCCTTGAAGTTTGACGCATTTATGACGATCGTAAGGAATAACTAATGGAAAATTGCAATTTCGGTCAATAAATTTTTTATAGTTTTTGGCCTATTTTTATCAAAATTTACTTTTACACCTCATGGTGCGTTATACTAAAAATTTTTGTTTCTGAGTTTGCTATTAAGATAGGGAAGGAATCCCGAAAGCAAGGTTCAATATACTCATCTCCAGATGATCTCATTTCAAAATATAATCTTTTTTAATTGGGATTTTCCAAAGTTACTATTCCAAACAGCTTATCTTGCGCATTTTACACTTTTTTATAATTTAAGAGGAAATATAATTATATTATGGATGCTATTTTGTAATCGCAATGCAGCAGATTCCCTGTAGATAAGAAATATAGGTACATATATTTGGTGCTTGCTTTTATTGTCGATAACACTAAATAAGATATTGTTTATTGTATAAAAACACAATATTTATGTTTCTCTAACAAAAACTTACTCAGTAAAAATATTTTGATGGCCTCTTGCTTTAACTAATAGTTTCGTTCATACCATTAATTTTTTGTTATATAGGCAAAAATATTTTGCCGAGTCGATTTTAATTATTATATTTGTTGTTATAGCTAATACTTTACTATACCAACTAATCACTTTTCTAAAAATCCATATTCCTACAATTTAATTGCCAAATGCTTATCAAGTAGTTAAATAAAATTTACGATTGCTTAATACTTGTTAATTATTCACAAACTATAATTTAATATTAATTTTTATATTATGCTAATAATTTATAGATTTTAAAAAACTAATTTTAATATAATTGTGATACAATTTGCTTGTTTTCAGCTTATTCACCTTATAATTTTGAAAATGAAATTTCAGCGGGTTATTCCGAAGATAGCGATTACACATCCGATCTAAACTATCCGGTTGGTCAGCATGCAAATTCTTCAGCTTCACAATTTCGAAACGCTGCTCATCAGATTCACACTCCACAGTATTCCTTAGAAACATCCAGAGAAAACTCTTACGAAAAAGACGAAAATTCTGGACCACAACATTTACCCTTACAATACACACAACAACTTAATCCCGATCAATACCAATTATACAGTAGCGTAACTAAGCAGGTATGTAACAAGGTTAGTTAAAGGTAATAAAATATTACAAATTTTTGTTAATTAATACAATTTTATTGATTATACGGAGTACATCAATTGAACTGTATTACTACATTTTTACGAAGTACAATATAATTACGCTATTTAATTCATTTCGTAAACTCGTTGTGACAATTTAATATGATTAAAACGCATGAAATATAACAATAATTATTATCAATTATCGGAAGAACTTCCTCGTATTTCAGATTTTTTATATCAGATATATGATTATATTATGCAACCAAAATTGGGTAATAATAATAATAAATAATATTTAGTTATTTTGCTTTATTTTGTAATTTAGTTTAATGTCGTGTCTTTAATTTATTTAATTATGTTATCTTATAATATAAGGATATTATATTATCCTTATTAATCCTAATTAATTTCATGAAAGTCATCGACTCCAGTAGATGTCATAGTAACCAACCTCCTACAAAGAAACGGGTACTCTTAAAATAAAATGTTATCATATCATGTTTCAAAATATTTCAAATTTTTTGAGAAACCTGTTCTTTTATTTATTTGTTTATTTTTTAAAAACATATCCAACTTTGTCACAAGGATAAATTAATGGAACTACCATCAGAAGCGTCTTTTGAATGCAATTGTTGTGTACACGGTATTGTATTAAACTTACATTATGTATGTCTTAAAGGCTTATCGTAATTCACAAAACTAAATTGCGATAAAAAAGACCAAGAATATAACTATTTTTAAATTATAATGTGTGTGATAAAGACAGAACTATTAAACGAAGGACATAAAGTAAATTTAAATATAGTATTATAGATATACTATTAATACTTTGATAAAATTTATTGCTTTAAAATATTATACTAAAAGCATGCTGTTTGACTATTTCTGAAATTACTTTCTAAGAAGAGTGTCTATATTGCATAGTTTTACATCATAATATTATGTATAGTATATTTGTACTTATTTCTTGAACTATCGATTTCAGCTTTCTTATTTTCTTTCTTATCATTTACTACGTACTATGCATAAATATTTCTTGATTTTATTGTTCTTTACCTATAATATCCTAGTATTTGTAACTGATTTTATTATTCAATTCAATTGTAGTGTAAATTAAAAATATGTCCTAAAAGTATAACAACTTATAACTATACAAATAGTTAAGACTACAGAAAAAAAAACTTAAATACTAGAAATAATAAAAGATCTTCGAACTAAAATATATAATAATAATTAAAAAAATGTTAACAATAAAAGATCTGTTTTGATTTTATACAGTTAATTCCACCACCAAATAAAAGAATTTTTGTTAAACTGCTAATTTGATGTTTGCAAATGCTCCACCATACTCATTTTAAACTCGTCGAGTCTTTAAAGACGCCACTCTGGAGGATTGAGCATTCCATAAAAGATCAAGTTTTAAAGCAACTATTAACTTATTAGGTCGATGAGATTGGTTCTTGAGATATTGCAGTATTGAATAGTGCATAAACTTAATAATGAATTGGAGTAAATGTAGCTAACAGCAAATTAAAAACAAACCGAATGCACGCATTAAAAAAAATTCTCAAATGATTAAAGTTCATTGATGAAAGTGACGGATAAAAAACTATATCGCAACAAGTGAAATGCGAAACATTAATCGTTAGAATTATACGTTTGCGTGGTTCCAACGAAAAGAATATTGAATAAGGCTTCATTGCTTTTCAAATACCCAAAGTTTTGCGAGTAATCGAGTTAACCTGATCTTTCTACGACAACTTTTCATTCATAAGTAGTCCCAGATTTTTTACTTTATTTAAAAATGATAGTTCCTTTTCATTATTTAAAAATTTTTGGAAGAACTACAAGCAGAGCCTATGAATGAAAAATATTTGCCTGCGACTTCGATGCATTTAGAATTAGCACTACACTACTCAACAATATCTTGCTTATCATTATTAATGCCTGATATTATCGTTCTACTAGCTCTAACTTATTGTCTTTTACCTCTTATTGTTTTGATGCTTTCGAGAAACGTAAGCAGGTGGATGCTGTTTACACCGACTTCTCGAAAGCTTTCGATCGTGTTTCCCATACTGCTCTTATCGCAAAATTATCTTCCCTTGGTTTTGGACTTAGCATCCTTAATTGGCTAAGTAATTATTTAATAGGCAGAACTCAACGGGTGAGGATTGACAACTTTTTTTCCGATGATATTCTTGTATCGTCTGGGGTTCCGCAGGGTTCCCACTGTGGTCCTATTCTATTTTCACTTTTCGTTAACGATATAAGTAAATTTATTCGTAACTCATGTTACTTATTATTTGCTGATGATCTCAAAATTTTTAAATCCATCAAATCAGTAAACGATTGTGAACTTTTACAAAATGATCTTGTTAACCTTTCAATTTGGTGTAAATTAAATAATTTACATTTGAATATTCATAAATGCTTTACAATTTCCTTTTCAAAAAAAAGCTCAACTTCCATGTACAGCTATACTTTAAATGACATATCACTTCAAAGGGTTACTGTAATTAAAGACCTCGGAGTTAGATTAGATTCTAGCTTATCTTTTGGAAACCACATCTCATATATTTGCAGTTCTGCCTTCCGCACATTGGGCTTCATCCGTCGCCTGTCTGCTCATTTCTCTACCACTACTGTAAAAGTACTCTACTTTTCGTTGGTACGTTCCAAACTAGAATATGCCTCTATTGTTTGGTCTCCTCATTATAAAATTTATATTACACAACTTGAGCGCGTTCAGCACAAGTTTTTTAAATACCTACATTATAAACTTGGACGTGTTAATGAAGACTTTTCGGATGAAACGTACTTAAATTACTGCAACACTAAGTCACTGGTCTCCAGACGTAGAATCAATGATCTTTGCTTCGTTCATGGTTTGTTTAGTGGAAGAATCGACTGTGTCGCTCTGCGGGAAAAGTTTGTTTTAAAGAATTCAAGATCAACCAGATCCAGGTGGATATTTGCAGTCGAATACCATTCAACTAATTATGTAAGTAACAGTCCTGTGACCAGGATGGTTCGTTTGGCAAATTATGCAAATAACTTTCCCGGTTTTAATCTATTGAACTCATCGCTTGCCACATTCAAGACGTTCCTCTTGAAAGGCGATTGCCTGCCCATTTCTTTGTAGTTTTTTAATATTAATTATAATTTCTTATACATTCTGTTATTATGTAAAAAGGTATATCCGTTAAATAAATAAATAAATAAATAATTAAATAAATAAATAAATAAATAAATAAATAAATAAATAAATAAATAAATAAATAAATAAATAAATAAATAAATAAATAAATAAATAAATAAATAAATAAATAAATAAATAAATAAATAAATAAATAAATAAATAAATAAATAAATAAATAAATAAATAAATAAATATTATCTCATTGATCTTTGTAATCGGTCCAGATTTATAAAGTTGTAAATCATCAGCATACAAATAATAAAAACATTTCAATAATGACATCAGGTCATTAATACTATAACCCGAAAACATAATTGAACATTTTATGGAACCTTGAGGAACCCTTTCTTTATTTTACAAACATTTGATTTTGAGTCATTAAAAACTATTATTTGAGATCTCAATCAATCAAAATCTAAAAACCGCATTATACCCGAAAGTGTTGAGATTTGAGATCTACCAGATAAAATATTGCAAATGAGATTAATTAATTGCAAATGACGCAAAATGAAAGAAAAGCTTGTTCACCAGTACTTGCAAGTACTACCGTACTTGTCATGGTACAAGTACCATATTGTGGAATGCTGCCGAATGCTTTTTAAAACTCAAGTAGAACCATGACATTACGCGTTGAACACCCACTATTACGACAAAATATTCTCCGTAACCTGCGTTACAGCATTGGTGGTGCTAAATCTACCGGACTTAACATTTGAAAGCAAACGATTTTGCTCATTATGTTCTTAAAATCAGAAAAATAGAACGTTTTCTAACCCTTTTGTCAAGTACGAACAAACGGTAATTGGACGATGATCAGATAATTTTGATGGATTTGTAATTTTAAGAAATGGAGCAATTTTAGTTTGCTTCCAAAGAATAAATAAGAAAAGTTTAAACTTATAAATATCTTTAACAACCAGAATAATCACAAGAAGTGTGATTTTTATAAATTTTGACACAATTCGTCAATTTTTGATAAAAGATTTAGATCAAATTTTTGTGAGCAAAACCCTTTTTGGGTTAAATATTTTATCCCATTCAATATGATTCGTTAGCGATATGCTTCCCGCAATTAATCCTTTTTAATTTTGTATCTTCTACTGCGCCAAATATAAGCAACATCACGTTTGATCATTTTATTTTCAATCTTCCAAGATAATTAACGTCTAGAAGGTCAAGCTATTTCTAAAAATTTCAATTTTTAATCGAATTTTGCTAATATCACAACAGGATACCAATTTACAGAAGCTGTAACTCTGGAAAAATTTTCTTGCTCAATAGTTCAAAGCTCCAAAGTAATAAAAAGTAAATCATCATCTGAAATTACCTGAATCACATCTTTTTTCATAGCGGCCACCCTTCACACTCTTCAGAAATAAAAATATGATTAATAGCAGATTCAGAATCATGATGTAAATCAATTCAAGTTGTAACAAATTGCATATTATGTGATAAAGATTTATGAATCAGTTAACTTCTTCAAGAGATTAAAATCAAAATTACTAAATTAATCATTTCAAATTAAAATCACCCATTAAGAAAATATCCGCATAGTTCGAAGACATTGCATCAAAATATCTGAAAGCTCATTTATCTTATCATTCACACTCTTTTTCATGACTCTATAGACAAATCCAGCTAAATAGTTTTATTTCTGATACCACCGCCTCTTTCGGTTGGTCTAAAATTATGCACAAATTTGAATTCAGGAATATTTACCCATTTCAAAGACTAATCAGATTTCATTCAAGCTTCTGTAACTCCAATAATAGAAAAAGAGGAATTATATAAAAGCGTGTACATTTTTAATATCAGCTGGCAAACTACGTACGTTAGAAGTCCTAAATTAACGTTGCTAGCATACTTTGAGAAAAGGTCAAAATTTTTCATTCGAGCGTCTATCAAACTTCTAGTTCCAACAATTGATTCATAAATGAATATTACGATAAAAAGGAGAATAGCATGTTGAAGGCGCATGAAAATGATTGAGATTAAAAATACAGTAAAAGAAGTGAAATTAACAGTATCAGAAACCCTTAAATCATTCAATATTCCAAAGAAAGTAACCCCGTAAAGAGATTTTTCATTAATATTAATAATACATTCATTTCGTATTTATTTATTTTATCCTGATGAGATTGGAAATTCATAGTTTTCTAAAAATCCTCTAAAAACCAATATAAATTGACAATAAACTTGGCTTAGAGTTAAAACACTAACTTATCAAAGCCAGAATAAATTCATAATATCCGAGTACTCTTCCGTACCTACCAACCACCTTAATAAGTCAATCACACCGCTGGAAAGCATCCACAAAGATATTAGCACTAAACTTTTTAGCGAAGCTGAGAATTAATTAAATAATAAATTTTTTTAAATTACGGACGAAACATTGTTTATTGAACCTAGAATTAAGCAGAGCTGCCAGCATGTGATGTAGTATATCGATCAATGTGAAGCACAAGTTGTGGATGTAGCTCCAGTGCCAGTTTATCAATTTCCCCTAACAAATTTAATTTCAGAGCAACGTCTTTGTTATGATGAAGAACGAAAACAGATCCTCTTTTAATAAGTACTTTCTTGACTTTGCGAGTTCGCATCAACTTATTGGATACAGCGTATTTGCTAGCCTAAGTTTCCCTATCAATCATTTTAATGTACACGCGACAATTGGCTTGGGCAGCTCTAAAAACATCAGATAGCTTAAGATTTTTTGATTAAATTGCTTTCAAATAGACGATCTTGGTGAAACTTGCTAAATTCAACAATAAATAGAAGAGTTTAAGGTCTATTATATGAACCTGGGTTTACTTATTGTAGTCGCGCTGGTCTGCAATGCGTTGTTGTTTCGTGTTAATGGAACTTGCAGAGTTTTGCAATTGTTAGAACAACTTTTTCATTTACAAAAGCATTACATATTGTTAGCAATTTTAGAACATTTTGATGAGTATATGTGGCTGCTGCATGATGGTTAAACAAATCAATCTGATACACTATTTGAGCTATTATTAATTGTATTTAGATTCCTGATTTAATTCATCGATTTAAACTGTCAATCTGTAAGATTATCTTCAATTTTAGCATCTAAATCACCACATTTTTCAGATGAAACGATATTAAATCAATGCACCTGCTTTTAATTTTTAAGACTTTATTGGTAGTCACTGTGTTATTTAGTTTTCGTTTCAAAACATTACAGTTATTGTCAGAGAATTTGGTTAACTTTAGGAACAGGGAATTCTCACTTACTCGTTCAGTTTTTCAGTTATATTTGTACAAATCAGTAAAATGATTTTTTAATAACTAGTTTATCTTCTATGCTTAAATTACCACACGCTTTGCAATTTAACAAGGAGACTACGGCTACTCGTCATCACCGATTTCGTCCAGGTTCATGGTATATGTAGGGCTTGACTAGAATTGAACGTGACCCAAGTGGGAACTCCAGATGGCCAAGCGTTTAGAAAATCAATTTTTTTCTCGCAGATCTGACACTACATAAGTCTTTTAGGTTAGGTCAATTTTCAAGTACTAATTAGCTTAGCAGTAGGAAGTCGGACTAGTACTCCGAGGGTCGCAGGTTCGAATCTCCTGTGGGTTGCATTTTTGTGCTTTTTTTTTCAATTTTTACGATCCTTACGTGACAATGAACCGAAATAAAACTTGGTGTTAGCATCGTAATTTTCTAAACGCTTGGCCATCTGGAGTTCCCACTTGGGTCACGTTCAATTCTAGTCAAGCCCTACATATACCATGAACCTGGACGAAATCGGTGATGACGAGTAGCCGTAGTCTCCTTGTAAGTTTACAATGCACTCTTCTTCAATTGTAATATAAGAGATTATAAAAGTTAATAAGGGTAATCTACATAAATGAAGATGTCTTAATGTTCCTAAATTTTGATATTTTTGTGGTAAGCGCACTTTAACTGTAATTGTTTCTTTAGCTATAATCCGTATTTGTTTAACTACATCTATACTATGGCCGTTTGAAAGCAGAAAAGAATTCCATTAAAGAGGGCTCACCTCTAAGGTTTTAGACTTGGACAAAAAAATTTATTACAAATTTCTCTAAAAAAGTATCTCTTAACACCACTTCAAAGATTCGGCACGATCTTGGGGGTACTCTGTATAATATAAGCATATTAATATAATTTATTATATAGGGTGTTCCAAAACTCAATGTCATTCCTTCGAGGGCTGGTAAGCCAAGTCATGACTGAGCAGAATATTAATATATGAACTTAGTAAAAAATCGTTTTATTCATTTTTTAATTTTATTTAAAATTTTATTTAATTAAATTTTATTTAAAATTATTAATATTATATTATACCATGTAATTTATTTTTTATTTGTATTCTGTTTAATAACTACCTGTCATACTTTAATAAATTTCTCAATTACTGAAATTATTTTACTATGCTCCTTTTGCAGGAAAATAGCAATATATTTTTTAAGCAGAACATATCAAATGTTATACATTTTTGTAAACTACACTAAATAAGAAATTTTTAAAATAACTTGTCAGGTTAGCTGGGTACAATTTTTTTACAATATGAAAAGCTGAAGTTTGTAAATATAAAAAAATTAACTCGAGAGTCGGGCAAAAACTGTTTTGTTTTCCAAAGTTTTGACACAAATTGTTTTATTTTAATCTGTGATCAATAGCATGGTTGCGTAACCAAAATTATAATCTTAAAATAGTATTGAATTTCGTACCTGTGGCACTCGAAAAACTGATTTAAGGTGTCGATTTTCATGAATTTCATAAAAGTGTTAGTATCTCGAGAACTAACGATATTTTACTTATGTCATATTTTGATATTCTGGTCAGTCATGAGCTGGCAAAACAGTCCCCAAAAGACGACGTTGAGTTTTGGGACACCCTGTATAAATAACAAATACATATTTAATTTAATATTTTTAAATAAAATAAATAAATAATAAATTACATTGATATATAAACGGTATTGAAGTACCGGTAAAATTATTTTAATACTAGGGTAATATTGC
The DNA here is from genome assembly GCA_947369205.1 of Cantharis rufa. Lineage (NCBI taxonomy): Eukaryota > Metazoa > Arthropoda > Insecta > Coleoptera > Cantharidae > Cantharis > Cantharis rufa. The sequence goes on from OX376304.1 coordinate 33,936,099, forward strand.
AGATGTCTTTATACTTGAGTACGAGTACCTACCTTAAGATTTTAGTTTTTGTCATGCAGGTTCCATACTTGCTTAAAGTTGAGGTAATTCATATTTTCACTTTCAAAGTTTTTGAATTTACAGCCTTTGAAAAACTTCATATTCATTATTTCATGTCACAAGAATAATATGGAAGTAATTTTCAACTTAATTAACCTATTTTCTGTTTACTTTTATATTACTTGGAAAATTTCTAAAAAAAACTCCTTTGATTCTATGTCACAATAAAATAAAGATTTCAAGATATTATATTTGTTTTTGTTAAAGTAATCAAACTTAGAAGTTATAATTTGTGGTGATTGCCGTTTTTGTTGTTTCAGAAATATATTACAAACAATGCTACAGACTACGCGTACAATTCTGCACATCCACAAAATTCTATGCAATCTGAAGATTTCTCGTTGGATTCTGATCCATTATTTTATAACAGTAGGCCTCGAAATGGCTTTCAACAGAAGTATACAAGGTAATAAAAGAGCAATATTGATAATATAAATATAATTATGCTTGGTTCAAGCGAATATTTGTTGATCCGTAAGTAATTTCTTTGGGTATATTAGTTTAGGCTAACTGGGTTGCTTTTCATTACATAGAACTAACTCATAGAACAATTTGAAAACTTTATTTTACTCTCGACTATGTCGTAACAAAAACATGTTTTAGATTTCTAAGATTCTAAAATAATTCATTAGCCAATTATTGAAAGTAGTTGATCTGAATTCTATCCTGAAATTTACCCTCAAAGTGAAAAGTTTAGAGAAAACTGCTCAAGGCAGACTGTTAACAGTATAATGTAGTTGCTTGGTAACTGATTGTCTTCATTGAAATTTAATTTTTACAATAATAACATTGTTTTATAATTTATTTAATTCAGTATTATTCATATTTTTCTTAAATTATTATATTTTAATAAAAAAATAAGATGTATTGTACGACATTTTCATAATTTCATTAACTTTCGAAGTTTTTACAAATTAAACTACGTTTTGTAAAATGAGCTATAAATAAATTGCTTTGAAGTATGTTACCTATTACTTTAGCTCATGAGATAGTTTATATTATATCGGCAATATATTCTTACTGATTTAAATAAATCTCAAGTTCATTTTAACTTGCAAGAATGTTAACAGCTGATTAAATTTAATCTCATTCAATTTGGTAATCACACTAAAATTTTTTTATCATTTATTCATTTCTTTTCTAACATTTTTTCTATTTTCAATATTCTCTCTTTTTATTTATTTTGATTGGTTAAATAAATAAGAAAACTGTTAGTTGAGAGTGATTTAAAGTTTCTACATTGCTTCTTAAGTTAAACTTTTCTGTTTAAAAAATCTTACCTATTTTATATCAACGAGTACCAGACGCTGCATTAGAAACTTAGCAAATATGACAATTTCTGTATTTAATTGAGTATGTATATCTTTTATAATACATTTTTAAAATAATTTCCTAGAGTATAATATGACGTAATAATAAAAATATAAACTTAATACATAGTATTTTTCTTTGATACGTTTATTTGGTATCCAAATATTTTTTAATATATCTCCTTTTTATGGGTATGAATTACATATAATTATACAAACGATACATACTCCTTCCACAATACATTCTAATTATTGTTTTTATCAAAATGTTTATCAACATGTTGATGTGATGCCATGGCAATAGAAACACCATAAAAATATTTTTGACAGATAGTAAATTTCTAACAAAATATTGATGAAAATTTTGAACGTGGGACACGGGTATAAAAGATGAAATTTTAAATGGCTGTACATCATGAATAATTTATGCAAGAACAACCCTTAAGGGTGTAGAAAGATATTATATTTATAATTACTAAAAATTTCTAACGCAGCGCTTGGTCTACTTTAGTTTTCTCAAGTATTTAATTTATTTGTCAATTTTTTTTTCAGGGAAGATTCATGGAATGGTTTTAATTCAAATTACTGTCACAATAAACCGATAGTAGATATAGATGCCGATAGCACACCAGATTTATATCATTCTAATTTTACTTCAACAGCTAAAGGTAAATCATAGCTTTCGCTTATGATCTGGTATAAGAAAACTTTTTTCTAATTAAGTATTATTGATCTAATTGAACTGAAATAATAAGCAAAATGAAAACCTTAAGATATATAATACAGAATGTTCTTTTTTAAGTTATATACTTATTTTTTATTATTGCCATCAGTTCTATTATATTATTTGTATGTTTATTCATTTTTACTTTTTCCAAATTGGTGTTGTTTTTTATTGTTTTTTATTTGTTGTTTAGTTTTGCATGATGAAAGTTTCTTTTAAAATAGAAGCAAAATTTTGGGAACACTCTTTTCATTTTATTCTTTGTTTTCAACCTCAGCTTTAAATTTTAGAAGATGTTTCTAATTTTATTTTGAGAAATTAATAAGATCTGTAGGTTAGTATTTAAACTCACAATTGAAGATTAACAATTTAATATATTCCATAATATCAATAGTCATAATAGTAATAATACAGTAAAGCTATTGGATATACGCATAAAGACTAAATGTACCGGAAAAAAGAGCTTAATCGCTTCGTACTTAGTCATAGTGGTGGCTTGTTCTGAATTTAACTTTATGCAAAGAAACTGCTTTGTCATAACACTTATTGATTGTAGAACATCGACATGGCGCATTACTGATATCCAAGTGCTAGAAATACTTGATTAGTCAAATACAGAAAAACAAACAAAAGTTTGGAACTGTAAAGACGCCTTCTGTTTGAGATTTTCGTTTATCAACGAGCAGTGTAAGAGGTACGCCCAAAATTGCAAAGTTTATGAAATAAGCAGCTAGTAATACATAATGCTCCTCCAACGTTTGAAAACATATATCTATAGTATATCGTCCCCTTAGTACTACAACTGGGTAACTTGAAATTACTGATATTGAGTAAATCGAGTTTAAAGTTTAACTGAATTAAAGTGATATATGATGTACATTGAGCAACTGGATATTTTGATTTTATAAACACAATAGAACATATTTAGTTTTAGCACTAAATAAAGTGGTTAAAAGTAGGTGGGTACATGTAGCTAACTCAAAATAGCCAAAATTCGAATTACTAGTTGTAGTAATATTATGTGTATTGCAATTTGAAGAGTTGGTCAATAAGTCGGTATTAACTTACTATACAGTTATAATCGCTAGATAATTTCGATATTTGTAATAATATATGGTATGGCTTTCTTTCGAATGCATCCGTAAACGTAAACGTTTCCTGTTAATCGGGCTTTTACTGTATTACAGGTTTAATTCAGTATCGTGTTATTGTGTATTATTATTATTTTTAGGCAAATTAGTAAAAAGATATTATACGTAAATATTATATTAATTTATTAGTCATTATTAGAGATAAATAAAAATAAATAAATGAATAAAAAAAAATTTTGTGAAGTAGCTGAAAAAATTATGCTAAAAATAGCATAATTAAAAAATTATTAAGAACAAATTTGAAGATATTACAAATCTCCCCAATGTTCCTTACCTAATTCATGGTAATTCCAATTGTTTAAAATAAACGTTTTTTACCGTTTTCTATCAGCTAGCTAAACTTCAACAGCGTCCGAGAGTACTTTCCGGATGGCGTTCAGGAATAAATAAAAAACACATAAATTAAAAATATTGTACTCTATTTTCCCTCAATGATAAAAAGATGTAGAAAGTATTTTGAAATACTATAATAATGTGAGATGACAAAAATGTTTAATAAGTAAGCAACTAAGATGGAAACTCAAATATCTCATCATTGCTCTGCGTTGAAGATGAAAAAACAGCTCATTCTAAAAATTGCAATGCCAACATTCTTGTAAGAAGAAATCATAACTCAAATGTTTCAAGTATCTAGACAACTGTTGTTCAATAAACTACACAGTCCCAGAATGGTAACATAATGAATTAGTTTTGCACATTTTTTCCTTCTATTAATTTGTGATACATTTAATCAGCATGCATATGTCTATTTCATAACTTTTGTTTATTTACAAGTTCATCACAGAATCAATCAGTTTTTTAATTACATAAATAATTGTTACTAGTAACTATTAAAAAAACTAGAATCAATTATAAAAAAATGCAATTCATGTAAAAGCAAATAATTGTAAAACATCCGTAGCCTCACAGATGTCAAGCGAGAACAAATTAATATTAAAATGCACCATTGTATAATTAGCAGCATTTATTCAAAATCTGCATAAATATCTATGGCGTGCCGTTTTACTTTTTATTGTAATGTTTTTAAATTCGAATGTTTAAATAACAAATGTTTTAATTCTGCAAATTAAAACATTCGTTTTATTTTCATGTCACAATTTTTACACTTGTTTTTTTTTACAATGCAAATTTTTACAATACTTTCAATTTGAATTAAAACATTTGTTTCGAAAAGCAAACAATTGTAAAAATTCGTTCGAATTTCGGATATCAAACGAATGTTTTAATTGAGAGCCACAGTCGGTGAGCGTATTAGTCACTACACCATGATGCTTTTGGCAACTATGTCGGACAAAATTTGAAATAATTTTGATTTTTTAACCATGTAACACATAAAACTACTCATAATAATGATTATTAATAGTTATATTGTATAAATAACAGCTTTAACTTTAGTTTTAATACTTCTTAACTTACTTTAAGCTCTTTAAAAGTAATCAGCTGATCACAAAGTTGCCAAATGCTTCCAGTGTAGTTCTTAAAATTCTCGTGCGACTGTGGCTCCCAATTAAAACATTCAATTGAATGTCGCAATTCGCACGAATTTTTACAATTGTTTGCTTTTCGGAACGAATGTTTTAATTCAAATTGAATGTATTGTAAAAATTTGTATTATAAAAAAAACAATTGTAAAAATTGTGACACTAAAATGAAACGAATGTTTTAATTTGCAGAATTAAAACATTTGTTATTTTAACGATATATTTTAAAAACATTGTAAAAAAAACAATTGTAAAAATTGTGACACCAAACTCAAACAAATGTTTTAATTCTCCGATTGCACCACTTACCCTTAAACGTTAAGCGTCCCTTAAATCTCTAAGCCCCACCCTATTTCATTGCACCACTGAATTAAGCGCCCCTTAACTTAAAACAGACCACCTAAATTTAAGCCTCAGAAATCTACCGCTTAAACTGACCCTTAAATATTCCATAAATATATACAGTTTTATTTTATACCGATTTATTGTTTTTAATGTTATTCCGTTAATCCTAAGGATTAACTAATTAATATTATGATATTTTCTATATAATGTAAGTGAAAACGTGTGCGAGTTTATTTTTAAATTCGTAAAATACAAAATATAGTGTTGCACGCCTTTCTCGCTTGGCATGCATCGAGGGTATCGGGTACTTAAAGAGGTATAATTAAAAACTTAGGCGTTAATTATTTTATATTAAAATAATTATAATCAAAATAAAATATCATAAACATGTTATAAGTTAAAAAAATTATTTTATTTTATTTTGATTATAATTTCACATGTTAATACTATCCACTATATAAAATAATTATAATATAAGAGTTAGAGGAATTAAATAAAACAACAATATTTCGAGCTTTCGGGAATATGATGTTCCCTTTTTCAAGAATTTATTGATAATAAATATTAATTATTTTAGGTTGCATTAATTCATGACAATAAATTTTATAAATTAATATCATCATAGATTTATTGAATTGCATAGATGGGTCTAAATTATTACTTAATTAAATTTTAATATTTTTGAATGTGACAATATCAAAACGGATAATGACTTGTTTGAAGACGATTTAGAAATTCTTAAAATTGTTGAATATGGTGACATTACAATCCAACATTAAAATCCTAAATTTGTCAATGTTAAAACTAATTTAAAACAAGAAGTTTAAATTTAAAATTATTAAATTCAATAACGATAACACAAAATTTTGGTTACAAAACTCGTTGACATTTGCAGATTTAACCACACTAAAAACAAATAAAACCAAAGTTACTATCAAAATGCGATGTTGCTACATTTACTGTACGCTTAACTAAACCGAAGCTTAAAAAGATTGGTGCAATGAAATGTAAACTAAGGGCCGCTTAAAATTAAGGGACGCTTAGATATGCGTCACATTTAAGGGTAGGTGGTGCAATCGGGCATTATCAATTTGCCTCGTGTAAATGGCCCTTAACTTTCATTCCCTGAAACGCAACTTTTGGGTTCAAGTCTAATTTCATTGCACTATAAGTAGCTTTCGGAAATCGATTTCATTATTTGATGTTCCAAAAAGATATCTAAAATTATTCAACGATCAACCAAGAAAACACATAAAATAAAAATGTCCCGATTAATAAGACATCCAAAATTTAAAAAATCTGACTAATAAGATCAAACAATAATTACTGGTTGGTCAGCAGTTGGCGGCAGGTTCAAAACTGTTCTCAGGATTCAATAAATTTTATCGACATGAATTAAACATTTTTTTAATTTTTGAAAAACAATTTTCCAAGTACAATCAAGTAACTAACAATTATTCTAAAAAACTAAGTTGCCAGAATACACGGCATTTATCGACATTTATAAAAAGTACTTATAAGGAAAATAACTAATCTGCTTTCAATGGCTTGTTTTGTCTTTGTTGTTTTTCTGTTAAAAAACTAAATTTTGATTTATATACAGCCCTCTAATTTATTCGAATCCATATTGTATTGAAAATTCCTGCACAACTTATGAACGTAGTCAATTCCCATAACTTAGTAATTAAATTCAAATATTTTGATTAAAAATATTTTTTTTTGTTTTTATTAACTAGGCTAGTACTTATAAATTCAAATAATTTTGCAAAAATTTTTTTAAAAAATTTTATAATTTTTGTAATTTGTTACATTTCTTAAATGGTCGTAGTACACCATTATATTTTACATGTAAATGTACATGGAGATGTTGAATGTAGACATGCAAAAATTGACGGAATAAGAACAGGTCCTACTTTTGAAGGTCATACCTTTCTTTGGTCATGCGCGTGTATTTCTGGTGACTATTGGGGATTTTACACTTAGGAGTTGGCGTTTCACTTGTACATTTACATAAACTTGCCAAGTGAAGTTATCTGTTTTATGGTGAAGTTGTTTAGTTAAAATTTTTTGGAATGGTTGATTTTTATTTTTAAATTAAAAATACATGGAAATGTGGACACACGAAAACACAACAAAATTAATTAATTTGTATGAACAACATGAATTTGTTAGTGATATTTTATTTCTGCAACGATAGCCAACATTACTCTTTTAAAAACTATACCATTTTTAAGGTGTAAATATGACAGTGTACTGCAGTCACTCCCACCACAATAAATGCCCACTACCTGTTGGCCGCCATACTGTGACATGTTTTAGTAACTTTAATGTCTTAGGTTGTTGGATTGCGAGAAATTGTCGCCCCTGAGCTGTCATTTAGTTGTCAATCTTCAAAATACAGTGAGGTTATAATTGATCGACACTTTGTTAAGAGAAAGTTCGAAATTATTATCCAATGACAACCTGTTCCCAATTTTAAATGATCACTGTTTTGATTTAGATGTGTTAGAAACTTTCCACAAGAAAATTTTGATTAACGAAATTATTAAAAGTTATTCTGGAATAAGAATTAACAGTTTGGCTAGAAATATTAATGAAACCATTTCGGGCGAAAAAGTTCGAAAAACTTTAAACAAACTTATATTGTTTAAACATCAATAAATACTTTATTTGAACTTATATTGTTTTTTATTTTAATTTTAGGATTTAAATCCATTATTAACAATTATTCGATATAAAATCACGATTAATATAAAATGTATGATGGCAGCCTGAATAAGTTAAAATAATTTTAATTATGTTAATAAAATTAAAAAAATTAGAGAAGTTCAATAAGCTTTAAATAAACTGATATTATTATACAGCAATAATCACTATAAAATCACGATTATTGATTAATGAGAATAAAAAAGCCAATGTACAAATAGGGCTATTTTGTAATTTGAATTGCGCGGTACAATAAGCTCTCAATTTATTTGTGGTCGGTCAGCCAATAGCATTACAACACAGTATGGCGGCCACCGGTATTGAGACAACAATTTGTATTGGCATTAGCTATCCAGTTACTATTATTAAATCCGTAACTACAGTACAGCGTACATGTAAATTTACATGTATTTTATCATATATTTTTACATGTAGAAATATAATGGTGTACAACCGCTTTAACATTGCACGTTACTTCATAAATTGTGTGGAACACCTGAAAATCGACGAAATTTTGTAAAACTGCCTGGAAATATACAACTATTTCTTATTGGAACTACAACTACATGACTATAAAATTAAATATACCTACTTTCATGAAACCTATATAATATCACCACATCAGAAAATAATAGCCTAAAAAAGTTTCAAAGCCCTATATTTTTACTCATATCTAATGACTAGAGTACGGATTTCTAGAAATTTTGCTATACAGAAATATTGATAGCAGAAGTGTAATTGATATAATGTCCATGAATCTGATAAAAATAAGTCATTTGGCGCTATTTTTTTGATGGTTATATGCTTATTTTGATACTTTTATGCTTAAATTTAGTTTTAAGCTTTTTGGTGCTTATTTTAGCACATTTTCGATAAATTAAAAAAAATTGCAGTAGATACATAAATTAATACTTACATTTATTTCTATTTTGCTTACTGTAAATTTAATGTTTAGTAGACAAAACGTTTTGAGTTTATAAACAAATAAAAAGACGGCAAATGGGAGCTTCAAAACTTAATGATATTGATATTTAATGATCTACGATATAATAGGAGGTATAATGAAAACTTAGGTATTTTCAATGAAAATTTTAGTGAAGAAATGAAGCTTGAACTACCACAGAACCTTAGTGTGAAATTTAAGAACGCCCCAATTACCATAGTGTCGAGGTAGAACGCCTTTTTTTTACTGTGTTACTTTTCAAAAAAATGTTATTAAAAACGTTTTTACCTCGAATCAAAAAAATTTTTTTTTAATTGAAAAAATTTCAAATCTTTTTTTACTTTTTTTAACAAGGAGACTACGGCTACTCGTCATCACCGATTTCGTCCAGGTTCATGGTATATGTAGGGCTTGACTAGAATTGAACGTGACCCAAGTGGGAACTCCAGATGGCCAAGCGTTTAGAAAATCAATTTTTTTCTCGCAGATCTGACACTACATAAGTCTTTTAGGTTAGGTCAATTTTCAAGTACTAATTAGCTTAGCAGTAGGAAGTCGGACTAGTACTCCGAGGGTCGCAGGTTCGAATCTCCTGTGGGTTGCATTTTTGTGCTTTTTTTTTCAATTTTTACGATCCTTACGTGACAATGAACCGAAATAAAACTTGGTGTTAGCATCGTAATTTTCTAAACGCTTGGCCATCTGGAGTTCCCACTTGGGTCACGTTCAATTCTAGTCAAGCCCTACATATACCATGAACCTGGACGAAATCGGTGATGACGAGTAGCCGTAGTCTCCTTGTAAGTGCTTATTAAGTATAATGTTAAATGCATATTATTATGCATATAATGGCAATTTTTTGTGCTGTTTTAAGCGCTATTTTCAAGATTTTTTATGCATAAAAGTCCGTACTCTACTAATGACAATGACAATAGATTTTATTTTTTAATTCCTATTTTTTGAAGGCAGTACTACTTGCTTACTTGTAAAACATCATCTGATAATAACTAACAATAACCCATCGATGAAAGTTTAATAAAACTGTTGTGCAAGTTTAGAGATTTTGCTTTATTTTGTTGTAAGCTTCCTGATGACTAAAAATTGATAATTTCTTGATATTTGAAAGTACATAATTAATATTTGCACTGATAGCCGTGTGATGCATAACATGTTATAGTATTAAATATAGTTCCGTTAAGTCGCTTGGATTCCCAGAATAAGAAATGAACTAAATATTTGTGAACATATTCCTAAATCCAAATTTATCATTGGTGCTGACTAAATAATAAATAAATAAATAAACAAGAATCAACATAGAAACATAGATAATATGATATAGACAAAACGTTAAAAAAGTAACTATTAAGTAAACAAACAAAATTTCAGTACGCCAATAATGGTGCAAAATATTTGAAAGAACGTTTTTCTATCACTGCTATATTGTTAATAGGTTAATTGTTTACAATGCTGACCAGCAGCGAAAAGGTTCTTCCTATTTAAAAACCGGAATAATTCATGGTAACAATGCACCTTTTTGATGATACCTTTTTGTAAATAAAATTGATAAAATCTTTGAAAAATTAAGGTAAACCGCACATGGGCATTATAGACATTGCTATGGATCTAATAATCCATCAGCGACAGTCTCCATTATTTGCAAAAAGCTAGATACAACAGGAAACTTAATAATAATATGATATGCCACACGAATTTACTGAAAAAAACGTAGTAGAAAAAATGTTTAATTATAAGATACCTAATATAATAGTCCTAACCTTACAACGTCAGATTTCCATTTGTTTCCGTTTCTACAGAACCTTCTTGTTAGTGTAAAATTGACTTCCATGGAGAACTGTAAAATGGACTTGATTCACTTTTCTTAAACTCACCCGAATTGATTCCTATAGGAATTATCATGTTTCGACCAATCAGAAGGTGCCAATACTTCATTTGTTTACAAACTGCTCCCACACCTAATATAACTATTTGATCTACAGCTTGCACCGCTTTCTGGTTCCTACAAAATTGTATAAATAGATTAAAAATTATTACTAATACTTCATAAATTAATCAATAATTTACTAAATATTGATATTATCATCTTGAAGATGGTATATTACCGACACTAGTATATTCAAAGTTTTCTTTTGTTTTGAAAGAAAATACTCATCTTAATTTTTAATTAAAGTTAATTGTTTATTTTCAATTATATTGTAGTAGAATTATTCTATTTTAAATGTGGTATACATTTTTTCCATACTACAATTAAATTATTTAACCATAACCATCCTTTTTTTAACGTTATTGTAGAGAAGGTTAGTAATTTACATTTCTTAAATAACTGTTAAAAGAATATTGTTTTCAACTTGTCCTAAAACTATTATGTTGTGAAATATATTGAGATGTTATTTTTTTAAATGATAAATTTGCAAGAATGAACTAAATAACCAAACTACCAATATTCTTTTTATGTCGCTTCGACTAGCACCAGGGTAGGAGACTCTTACCTCTTTTGATAATCTCTGGTAGTATAACTAAAACATATCTGATGCAAAATTAATCCAATTTATTCTTACAACCTCAACAATTATGCCACACTTCTGGACAAAGAGCCTAACATCAGCTTCACTGAGCAAAAATAAAGCCATATTTACTACGACACCTTTTGTAGTCTATTAACTAGACTTTATTTTTGCTAAGCTATAAAAATAAAATTTTTATACAAAATTACAAATTTAAATTTTAAAAACCACCCCGTAATTATAATTCACTGATATAACTATAATTCGCTAATCAAAAACATATCATTCATTGAATTTAACAGAAAATGTCTCACTCACCGGCGTCCAACAAACTAATCTTCCTGTGCTGCAGGTATCGTTCTAATTCATAACTCCAATCTTGATGCATTCAGACAATTACGTATTCTCCGGATACTTCCATTATGGATTCCATATCTTCCAAAGCAATTAAATTATAACATCCATCTAGCATGGGAAACTCAAATCCAAATCAACATCCAAACTATACAACTATGAAATTTTCTCTCACATCTAAAATTACTAGTCAAAAATATTCTCACACACAATTCGGGTAACATCAAAATACTTTTTATTTTTCCAAAAATTTGACGTTTTATTTTTGCTAAGTTCCACCATGTTCTCTGATACCCAGCTTATCTTCCCGGTACCAACTATTTCCTTTTCAAAATTTTATCACATCATTTTATTTTAAATTTTGGAGCGGCAAATATCGTCTTGTAAATTAAAACTCACTCAATTCAAATCCCCTCAACCTAAACTTTACAATTCTAAAAATGGCTGTTATTTAGAGATTGTACAACAATATAATATTTTGAAATTGAAATTAAAGAGTACAGTGTATAAAAAGAGTTATGCAGATTCGTAATGCTAGTCTTAGGTGGTAATAATAGCTGTATTCTTTTTACCTATTTTATTTCCATCTCTGTTACACAACTGAGACGAAGTGAGCTGAGCCGAACAGGTATTAACTGAGTCAAAGTGGGAAAAACATAAGGTAAAAAGAACAACAAAAGTGCACTACCAACCATGATACAAAAATTATTTACGAACCAAATCATATTTACTATCAACATAACCTCAACATAACATAAACGTGACAATGTTTACTATAACCATAATCTCCACATAAACAAATGAGGCGTTTACCTTTTTAAATCGACCAATCCGGGCTATTTCCAAATTTAGCTCAGTTCGTACTCAGTTGTAACACTTCGAAAAATCAAGATCAGTTAGGTTCGGGTGGGAGGTGATTTACTCAGTTAAAACTCAGTTCGGCACGGCACAGCACATCTATTGAAACGGTAAAAAGAACACTCATTTAACTGAGTACCTGATTATCTCAGTACAATCTCACTTAAAATAGGTGAAAAGAATACAACTAATGTGAAACAAAAAATTAATGAATTTGGAAATAACATGACAATATACATGAATAAATCAACGATAATAAATTGATGTAATAGGTAGGCCATTAATGTCCGAACTAATACTCACGGATCAATCCGAGACTCAAAATGATCCTAGAATTTACCAATAAGATTACTGGAATTTAGACTGTATCGTAGCAACAGCTGTTATTTCGAGAATTGATCTCGATACTCGGATCAATCTATGACTATTATGCCCGTACTTATAGTACGGAACAAAAATAAAGCCATATTTACTACGACACTCTTTGTAGTCTATTAGCTAGACTTTATTTTTGCTAAGGTACTAAAATCAAATTTTTATACAAAATTACAAATTTAAATTTTAAAAACCACCCCGTAATTATAATTCACTGATATTCACTGATATAACTATAATTCGCTAATCAAAAACATATTTGGTTCGAGAATTGATCTCGATACTCGGTTTAATCCATGACTATAAGTACGGGCATAATAGTCATATATTGATCCGAGTATCGAGATCAATTCTCGAAATAACAGCTATTGCTACGATACGGTCTAAATTCCAGTAATCTTATTGGTAAACTCTAGGATTTTGCGTCTCGGATTAATTCGTGACTATTAGTACGGACGTTAGTGCGATATTTTTACACCATAGCTTATTTTGACACTGACAGATCTTTTCCGCTCAAAATATTTACAGTCAGTATTCGACTGACAGTCAGTCAGGGAAATATTAAAAACTTATTTCCAAAGTAACTTCCGTATAGCCTAAATTGTGGTTTTTTGAGATTAATCATTTAATCAGTCGGTTAGCCCTCCTGGGAGCTGCGATTTGACCTGTTAGACTTTTTTTGTGCCAGGAGTGCTGTGAAATATCGATGTTATGCGTACATACCAATGATTGAGGCCCTTATAAGTTAAACATTCGCCAAACAATTCGTTAGATAGATCACGAAACAATCGGAATTTGGGTTGGCAAGATGCGCTACTACAAAGTCAGCAGGGGTAGCCACATAAGTGAAATCGTGTTCCATACTAAATGGGAATATTTACTATTTCTAATAAAGCCAAAATATGTGGGAAAACAATGATTTTTATTCAATTTATTGCATTATACCCCGATACTAATATTCGGTTTTTAACAAAAGTATTGCACTTGTTTGTTTTAATTAAAAGTACTGCTAACCTTAGTGCCCATAAAACTAATCACATTATTATAAATCAAAAATTGAAAGAAATATTACGAGGTTAATATAATAATAAAATAAGAAATTTGCACCCTACACGTATATAAAGGGTTTTTCAATTGGGACGGGTCGATGTTGGCAGCCATGTTGTTTTGGCAATTTTATTCTAACCAATTTTTTATTATTTATTAACTCATGCCAAATCATCATGACCAGTTACACGATTGAGCAGCACGTGCAAATGATAAAATCGTGCCACACAGTGGACGACACGATAAACAATCTGCATCCAAGATTTGCGGGTATGGTTAGAGTGCTAATTAATCTTATTTTATTAACATATTATTATAATAATTCATTATGGATGCTAATAAAAATAATTATTTATCAAATTGAGAGTTTCTAGTAGAGTCCTATCTTGAAATTATTTTGACTTCTGTGGGGGTGTCAGAGTTAAACGATAAAAATTGGTAAAATTAAACCTTATATGGCATACACGTATATTATTCATAATCCGGAGGTAGTCAAAATTTAGAACGAGGAGAAGAGTGCTATAATTAAAATTTGAAATAACACTATTAACAGAAAGTTCATCAAATGTCAATAATTTTAATATATTGTCGTGATCCAAAATCACTTTTTCTAATTTTGAATGTTAAAATTTTACTTTGTTGAATTTGAATTTTTGGTTTAATTGTTTTTAAATTTAAAATTACTTTTTTTTGTAAATATTTCTGTAAATTCGTAAATATTTGAATTGTTGTTCGCGCCAACAATTTTATGTTGGTACGAACTACGAAATTTTATAGACAATTTTGCTTTTGCCAGGTCCGTCAAGGTGGACGGACGTGTTTACGGGAGGTCCAGTAAAAATTTTATTTCTTCGTTTCAAGTATAAGATTTTGAGTTTTGTAGGAATAAAAATATGTGATTACGTGAGTAATTGTTTTATTATGAATTTTGTTGTCTGCAAATTGATAATTTCGGAAGTTTTCTGGGAGATTTGAAAGTGTTGATAATTGGAAATGATATTGTAATTAATTGGATAATTGTGAATTGGATTGATTTGCAAATAAGGAAATTATTTGGATGTTTAAAAATAAGATGGTGATTGGAAAATTATAAAAGTTGAAGCGAACGCAAATAACGGCGTCCCGGTGCAACGTGCGTGGCTATTGTTTCGCACATTTTCTTTAAAATAAAATTGGACCGCGTTATACAAAAATCATTATTAACATTTACATTATTTAAAAAATTAAAAGTCTCATGTTCAAATAAATGGATGGCCCGTAGAAATAATGGCAATTCTTTAAAAATTGATTATTTTATAAATTGAGACCGCCGGGTCTTCTCAATATATATACTTAGAAATAATTTTTGTACACAATGTATTTGTTTTTTATGTTTGCAAACCGTAATTGGTTAAGTCACTTATGGAGAATCAAAATTGTAACTGCAATATCCAACTGCCGTAATCAAACTTTTATTTCGTCACAAATCAAAAATCTCATACTTGAGACGCAAAATATAAAAATTAACGGAGACCGTCCGTAAATACTACCACTCCGGTCTAGATTAGTCCGTTAAAAATATGCAATGACTGTAACCTCCACATACAGTGGCTCCAACAATTATTAATACACCCCTATGTTAACCATGTAAATTGCACATTTTGAAACCGTTTTTTGCCATATAAAACTCGCTTTTACAGCAAAACTTTCCAGATATTTTTTATTGCAAATTTTAATCTCTTCAGTTTTGTTTCTATACATTTTTTTATTTTCTTACGCCGTTTACGAGTTACAGCGACTTGAAGAAAACTCTGTAAAATACTCCCATAAGAGCAATGTTAATTTTATTAACTTTTTCACTTAGTTTTCTTTAAGTCGCTGTAACTCGTAAACGGCGAAAGAAAATAAAAAAATGTATAGAAACAAAACTGAAGAGATTAAAATTTGCAATAAAAAATATCTGAAAAGTTTTGCTGTAAAAGCGAGTATTATTATGTCAAAAAACGGTTTCAAAATGTGCAATTTACATGGTTAACATAGGGGTGTATTAATAATTGTTGGAGCCACTGTATAGATATGGTATAAAGAGAACTTAGTTCTTAATAAATTGTGTATTGAAATTAACTCTTTAATGGCGTAGTTAAGCACCAGCCTATTTTGTATATCATGCGCCTTTGTATATAATAAATAACTGTAATAGCTAAAAAGTAGCTGCAAATAATACCGAGTTAATTATTTTCCTATTTAAAATAAAGTGGACGTGGAATTATGCACGTGAAATAAGCTGCTATTGGTTGCAATCATTTTAAAAGGGCCCTAGAAAACAGAGTTTCGTTTTTCTTTTCTACATAAGGCATGTTCCCGATCAAGTTATCAAGTCAGGGTTTGGTAATTTTCTGAAATGAAAAATAGCAAACAATTTACAATAATTATTTGTACCACAAATGAATAATATCCGTTTTAATTAAATAAATAGATTTCCAGTTGAATAAAACAATTGTTCGCTTTCCGTTTAAATTGATTTTGCAAGCTATTATACTGCACACTGCTGGTAGGCTAGTACCTATCTTTAATGTCCGATTTCACCTTGAGAAATTTATCGGATAACGACACCGTCCGACAAATTAATCAAGTATCCAATCAAATTTTTTATTTGCTATTTGAATTGCGGTTGTCCGATTGGTCACTTGATCAATTTGTCGAGCGGATTCGTTATCCGATAGATATCTCAAGGTGAAGAAATCAGGTTTAAGTCGTATTTTCTCTAAAAATATAGCCATAGGCAGTCCCCCTGGGTTAATGATTTGCCCTCATCAATCCAGGGTTACGGACACATTTGAGGCAAGTTCAGCAAACTTCAGATATAAAACAATTAATATGCTCACTGAGTCACGGACTTCGGCTCCTCTTCAATAGAAGACAGAACCCCAAAATCAAGGCAAACAGGAGAAATCCTAGCTTTAAAGTAGAAGAAGAAAAAGAAATTAATAAGAAAGAAGTTAGTTTGAATATCTTTTTTGTTCTTATTTTTTATTTTCTTAGTTAGATTGAAGATCGAAAATAATCAGGAAGTAGGGCCTTATATCGCATTACTAAACCTTAATTACTTTTATTTAATTTTTATAACGTAATATCCATTTATGTTGTTGCTCTGATTTTTTTAATACTAACCTGTGAAGAAGTAATTTATGTTTCTTTTTGTTTTCTTAAGTTGCTAGATCAATAGGAATATCATCTCCAAGTTTGGTTTCAATCGCTTACATGATGTCATTTTTATATCAGTTTAGATAAACACAAATGAGTGATGTGAAACAGCCCAAAAAAAAACTGTGTAGACGACAAATTTGCTAGGAAAATTTAACTGCTTTATCCTAGGATACAGATTTCTTTCATATAATTGTAACTGAGGATGAAATCTGGGACCCCACTGGGACCATCCCAAGAAACAAGTCTATGCAATAGGTTCGTCTGGGCTCTCCGCCACCCAAGAAGATGAAGACGCAATTTTCTGCGCAAAAAGTGATGGCCATAGTTTTCTGGGATGCGGAGAGGATTCTCAATTGGGCATATGCCAAAAATCTATAAAAAGACACAATTAAGAACTTGAAAGTGGCTATACAAAAAAAACCCAATTATGGAAAAAAATAAATGCGACTTTAATGAATTACAACATCCACCTTACAGTCTTGATATCGCCCCCTGTGACTATTATCTCTTTTCAAACCTTAATAAAACAACTCCAATGCTGTGGAGTCGTATTTTGCAGATTTATTGCAGAATAACTGTGTTAGTGTTAATGGTCCTTATACAAAAAATAAAGGTTTTTCCTCTAACTCCTTATTAGAGGACAGTGCTAGGTAGAAATTAGAAAACATAAAAAAACTCACAAAAGTATTAAACAAAAAATTGCTTGCGTTAGCATCCTTATAAAATTTAATTAATGCAGGATCTACAAGAAAAATGGCCATAGTAAAAAAATAATAAAGTAAACAAATGTTTTGAATTGATTAGTGATTAGTTATCGCCAATTTTTGGCAAAATTTAATTATGTCAATGAACAAAATTTATCATAATATTGAGCCATACCTGTTTGAAATAGTATATTGTTTGGCAAGGAGTGAAACAAAGCAATTTCAGACGAGGGTGAAATTACCCTCGTCTGAAATCGCGTGTTTCACTCCGCGTCACACATACTATTTTTCATATTACCTGCATTAAAACAGAAATTTTTTTTTGCATTGAACTTGTAAATTAAATATTTTAAATTCGAAAATTTTTTGAATTAGCAACTCAACAACGATGCTAGATATCGAAAAACTGAGAAAATATTTCCCCCCCCCTCGTTTCGTACTAACTGAGTTGGCGGTAAGAAACTTGACTGTTTCTGCCCTCGGGAAACAAATTAAACAACGGAAAACAGAAACAAATTAATTTTTGACCAATATTCGCAGTGGTCTGAAATTGTCGTATTTCGACTATCTTGACAGGCATTGAAACACACTGTTTCATTGCAGGTGATATAAAAAATATATTATATTATGGAAGAAAAATTAATTCATATTATTTTGTTCATAAGTTTTATTATTTTAAAATGGTAGCTCTACGTAAATGACACCCTGTATATCTATCTTAATCTATTTTATATACTTGAAAACCACAGTTATCAATCTATCCTCCGTACATTTTAGGAAATTATATTAGTAGCTTTTCCTGTCTCTCATTAGTTTCAAAAGGAATTGCCTTACCGATACTGAGACCACTCGGTTTACTATTAGTCCAGTTATATTAACTGAATTATAGTCGAAACTTTAAAACTTTAAAATTTGGATTTATTTATTATGAATTGTAATTATACCAAAGTTGCGAGCAATTCAAATTTTTGAACTACGTACGTTACCTATGTAATCATGTTTCTTATTGGAAAATATAATTTTTAAATATTGTATTTATTAGTTGCACAACTAGAAGTTGTAATACAAAATAAAGAAAATGGAATTGTCCTTAAGAAAGATTCTAATCATATTGTTTATAAGAGCAATATTCACATAAAATGACTGGGCTTTGATACTTAAAAGATATCTAGCATTATTAACGTACTTCTTTCCACATCACCTTCGAAGGAGAGTACAAAAGGTGTTTTTTATTTTTTATATTATTCCCTTAAGACTTGCAGCCACGATCAAACTATTGATGTTTAAAGTAGAACACACAACTTTGCACATTAAAACATAATTTTAATACCAAAATTCTTTAAAAACCAAGACTTTAATGGCTATAATTTCAATAGTTTTAATTTACATGTAAGAAATGTATTCTTAATGTTATTAATACTTTCTATTGTCAGTTAACGAAATCAATGATTCTGCAATTATTTTTTAATTTTATTTGTTTTAATTATTGCAATATTATAAAATCTATCGTAGCATTTAAAAATATGACTTGCATTGATGCTTTAGGTGAAGTAAATCAAATTTTATTGGAAACGTCAGAAAAATTAGATTCTATACAGAGTCAGACTACATATTATGTACATACCTACAACTCTTGTTGTATGGATCATTTTGAACACAAATTTTTATATTCGAAAAGTCTCGACTAAATAAATATAATATAAAGTAACAGAAATAATAAATTGTAATTTTCTACAGCCACTTTTTTTATTATAAACTTTTACTTTAAATAAGTTTTTATTGCAATTTGCAAAGCATTTCTTTACAAAATTTCAAAAAAGTCAATCAAGAAGTTATATTTTATTTCAAATCAAATAAAGCAGATACCCCAATATCATTACTGAAAGTTTAATGTAAATCTAGTTAAAAAGTAAAAAATTAAGTCACGTATTAATTCCATTTACTGTGCCCACTTTTGCTTTCTACATAATCTTTTCAATGCGATCGTGGTTTGAATCAATAAATAGCATCGTAGTTTCATTATTTTTAAATATACTACAGCTTTGAATGACAAAATCTTTTGTTAGAAAACGTGAAGCTCCAGTAATATCTGAATAATATCATAGTAATATCAGAGAAATAAAAATCTACTATCTTGTCAATTTCAACTATTAGTTAGTGCAAGACTGCATTTTAACTATTAAATTTATATATTTGTTGGGTAAGAAATATTGTAATGATATTGTAAACACATTTGGATGTTCCTTAATATTGATATGCCAACTGATTCGTTTTAAAATTTGGACGAATTAGGCAAAACGAATTCGGAAAACCGCCTGTCAAAATTCATGTTTTGCATATGCATTTTAAACGTTTGGTGCATATTTGCATAAGTAAATAATGCATATTTGTGCATAATTAGGTCAATTTTGGTGTTTTTTGAAGAATTTTAATAGAGAAATTAAAAAGCTATTATTAAATTTGTCAATTTAAACAATTATTTTATAAAAGAAAATAATTAAATATATTTTTTAAGATAAAATATCCGATGGTGTTAAATTAAAAATCTCATGTTAACTTATTTATTTTAAATAATACATTTTTTGGAACCTAGCCGTGCGTTACTGTTTATAACTTCCTTTTTCAAATATTATGCACTTTCTTCAAATTTAATGTTTAATTCTTTATTGGCAATATTTATTTTTGTTTGTTTTAATGAATTATATAAAATTACCCTAAAATTAGCCCAGATATTATATTATGCTTATCTATTAGGTAGTACTTATTTTAAAAAACAGCTTATAAAAATTAAATAATTTCTCGTATAAAATATTATTAGGATTATGGGTTTTTGAACAAAAACACAATACATATATAAAATATTTTTTATTTTGCATATCACTACATATTTTATCTATTTTTTGTCAAATGTAGTGCATATTTTAGGGAAATTCGATGCATAATAATATACGAATAATTTCAAGTATTTTGGTGCATATAAATGCGAGCTCTAGTAATCACTATAAATACTCGATCGCGTTGCTATGTATTTCTTTTTCAAGAATATTGTTGAGGATATTCTCAATACTTTTTATTTATTGTATAATGTATATAATACATTGTTTTACAATTACTCAACGGGCGAATATGACAAACGATTGATGTTTGTATTACTTCAATTTATTATTTTTATAAAAAGTTTCGTTTTCAGAATAAAATAAAATGAAATAATTACAAATTAATTAATATGTTTTACTTAATTTAATTTATAACTTCAAAACACTTGAACCCAGATAATAAATTGAGATTTTTTGTTTGTTTTTTGTTTTGAAACGTTTTGCGTTTCAGAGACATTTTAAAATGCCACTATATTTCAATAAGCAAGCATTACTACAGAATTAATTTTTATTTTGAAACTGAAATTTAAAACCTGAAATTGAACTTTTTATTTTTATCTGCCATACATTTTATGGCATTCGTAAAGCTTCATCGAAATTACTCGACAATAAACTAATTGTTAATCGCAAGTATGTATAATATAATACTAGACTTCTACTTTACTTACTTGTAATGTAATATACTATTACTATAACAGATACCTTTTCTTAAAATATTATTAGAAGCATTAGAGATAAATTATTAATTAATATAATTCTTGTGATTATTAGTTCATTTAAAAAGTCGAAATTTATAAAATTAAAATTATATTAGGGTTATTATTGAGAGATAATAGAGATATTATAGTATTATTTGCATTTGAAGAGCGCAGGCTAAGAAGGGGGGTAGTCATGTTTTTGAAATTTTTGAATTTTTACGGCAATTGATAGCTATTGCAATATTCTATCGTATAGAAATGTAATATGGGCTAAAATTGAAGTTAGGCAAAAGATATTGCAGATTAAAGTTTGTCTATACCGGCAAAACAAATGAGGTATCAAACTTTAAAATCGCGTTCCTGAAAAATTATAAATTTTGACTATCCCCCTTCTTACCCTACGCTCTTCATTTTGTATCTTTTTATTTTATTCGCTTTAAAATCAAAGGTCGAAAATTTAGAAATCAACTGTAATTTCGTATTTACGAAAATATTTTTCCAGAATTTAAAATCAATGCTTTTCTCAATTTTAAAACACCTAGTTTACATGAATGTAGTAGAATTATTTCAGTAGTATTTGGCAATGAAATGCTTTTTGTGAAAATTTACAAGTGCCATATTATATCAGACAAAGTTTAACACTAATTTGATGTAAATCTATTGTATATAGTGAATAAGATGATAGCATAAGATAAAAATAATTAAATTTACATTTTTTATTTGAACAACTAAATCCTTTTAACCATTATTACATTTTGAATTTAATTTTTACAGCCTCACGAAGAGGAAGTTTGGAACGCCAATCAACTTTATACGATGAATCAGCAATGTATTGTGATACTTTCATTAATCATCAACCAGAAAATTTTGTATCTTATGCGGAAACGAAGTAAGTATTCAAGATTTATCAAAATAAAATTAATTAATATTTAGTAATTATTTATTGATAATAATTAAGATGACCTTAAATTTGCAACGGGCTCAAAATTTTACACGTTCATGCCTTGGCTTTCAATCCAGTTTGCTAATTGTCACGGGTAAAAACAATTAACAATGCGACAAATTAACTTTGTCTTATTTAATATCTGCCATTCTCTTTGCTTATTACAGACATCCGCAGTCATAGAAAGACTCTTGTCGAAAATTAAATATTGACTAATACTTAAAAAAATTTAATTTATGTTCTAAACAATTTCGAATTTATTGTCGGTAAAATGTACGTACCAATCAAATTACGTTCTAATTAATTCAAACCTCAGGTTAAGTTAATATGTATGAATATGATGGCATTGAAAAACTAGAGAAGCAATCGTTTATTCAGTTCTAATGTTAAATAATTAATTTTACCTTTATTTGCAGCTCCCAATCAACTATTCAAGAAAATGACAAATATAATTTATCTTCTCGTTTTTTTCAAGATGATAGTTATGGGGAAGACGACGAGGATCGTCAATGGGATTCAGGAGGATTTTATAAAAAATCCAATACCGGTGTTAAAAAGTTACCTGTTGTGCCAGTTGTACAAAATTATCTTAGCAAAAAACGCACTTCTGTATCAGCTCAAGAAAATTATAGTAGTTATGACGATTATTTAAATTCTTCTGTAACCAAAACTAGACGAAAAATGCCGCAAATTCCAGTTAATCGTAGTAGTAGTAGGCAGAGTCCCCTATATGATCAAGAACAATATAGTGTATATGATGCAATTACAAATATTTCACACAGAGGAGCTAGTTTACCTCCAACTCCTACCAAAGCACCCAAGGTGCCAGTTCGCATTTTATCTAGCACAAAACCGTTTAATAGTTTGCCACCGACACCTGGTCGCAAACTTCCGCAAGTAAACCTCAATCACCGCAGTGCCAAGAGTAGAAAGAATAATTCATTCAAAAGAACAAATTCTGCCGAATACGCAGAGTGCGACGACATTTACAAAAATGATTATATCAGACCAGGCGCGATGAGTGCTAGGGAAATATATAATGAAGACTATAATTATGCATATCAAAGTACCGATAATCTTCCTAATGATCAGGAAGAAATTGTTATAAATTCTGTAGATAATAGCGATCTTAAAACTAATAAGTTAATTTCGGTTAACGAACCTCTTACGTATTATCAGCAATCGGCAGATGAATATTTTAGTGATAACGAAATTGGTGATTATTACGAATCAAACGCAAAAATTTCTCAACAAATTGAACCTTTGCACGGTCCCAAAATTGAACCGGTAGTAACGCAAAGCAGTAATACATTAGAATCTTATTACGACAAACTAAAAGACTCATTTAAATCGGCTGTGTCTTCTGTAAATATTTCCTTGCCACAAACAACTTCCGTTCCCTCTTACAATGAGCACACAAAACCAACAGAAAAAAGTAACGTAATTTCCTTTGGGTCACGGGTATCGCAAGATAGTTCCTTAAACATGTCGGGTGTTATTAATGGGCAATACTGTAGGGACCAATCCGAACCAGTTAAAGCAATAGTTACAGTTAATAGTACAAATTCGACGGTACCGAATGTAACAATAACTGAACCAAATCAAACAAATTTAGCAATTTCTTCTAAGCATGCAAATTCGAGAGGATTTTTAGTACAACAAGATACAATAAACACTGCGGCGTATTTACCGCACCAAGATACCATCGATGAAGATATTGACGATAAAATCATGCTTCCGGATGATACTTATTCCGATAAAAATACCGAAGATCATTATTTGAAAAAACAAGATTCCATAGAGAGTTACATAGAAGATGATCCAAATGATATTTCAGCAGACTACACTAAAGCAATAAGCAGGGACTCTCCCATATCTGTGATACATATTACAGAATGTAAAGACAACGCTCGCAGAGATTCTAATCAAGCTGCCGTACTAGATCCATTTCATCCTTCATTACAACAACGTAGTTTAGAACCGTATACACCTATAGCCAGAAGAGCATCCGTAATAGATCCTTATCGTCCAACAACACCTACGAGAGATTCCATGGGGGATATCTACCAAGCTGTAAGTATGTTTTATATAATAATTTTGTAGTATCTAGGTGATTTAGTGGTTTACTTCCAATTTATCTGAGGGCATAATTGTTTTAATAACAAAACTAAGAGTTATTGAACATTTATAGTTGTCTCACCAACTGTTGCTAAATTTTTATCGGTAAAGAATACCAGTTTCATAATTTTCAGATGTTATGTATTACTCGTTATAAACATAAGCAAATGCATACCTACTTGTATTGACGAAAAATCTTGTGGGATATTGCAGGAGGAACTTGATCGTCGTGGTTCAATCTTGCCCGATGATGAAGGCGATTTGTACTTGGAAGACAAAATGGAGAACCTTTTAGATGAACCATCGGCAGAATTTAGTAATGTGGAACAAGAAGACGAAACAAAGCCTGCAAGACCACAAATTACAGCTCAACAAAGATGGCATTGGGCGTATAATAAGATCATCATGCAGCTAAATGTAAGTACACTTACTTTTTTTTTATCGGTTTTTATTGAAATTTCTGATAATAACATAATATTATTTAGATGTTATTTTTTTATTTCAAATTTAGATTTAAAAATATCTGAATATTATACAAATATAATTTATGTTTTATAGCACTTAGACAATTATTTTTTGCTGTTGACTTTTGCTTAAGTGCTAGCTTAAATAAATACATTTCCAACAACAATCTTGTTACCTATACTGTCGTGCTATAGAAGAACCCTGAAAGTTCGGTTTTGTTGATGTTGAGATTATTGCTTAATGGAAAATGTTTACAAGAAATTTGTCTTTGAAAAACTTTAAAAACAGTTTAAAAAGAATTTTTTTTAATATAATAGTTAAAGTATCGTGTGTATATTTTATATCAATTAGTTGTTATAAATACAATTTTGCAAATATTTGATAATTTATAAAGTTGCAACTAGATTTTGGCAATCCCCGAATTTCAGTTCTCATTTTTGATAAACAAACAGTTTCTTTTGTCATGTTTTTAAAATAAAATTTTTCTAAATTGGAGGAAACCAGCTATATCTAATTTTTTTAACACAACACAACAAACAAAACCTCAGTTTGTAGATACAGCGCTCTTCTATAGCATGACGATATTACAAAGGTTGTAATATTTTAAAAATCACTGTTGAGAGATATATATTTAAATATTTGTTATGATAATGGTAGTATTACTTTTACATTTAAGATATCGATTAATTTTTTCATAATATTAGTTATTGTTGTTAACATACCTTTTAAGAAGTTTTCAACGCTTGTGCAAAAATAAAAACAGCGGGTGATTCCATTCCAGCTGAGCGTTAAGAGCTATAGAAATTTTTTCTGACAATAATATCACCTAGCACCGCAGAAAATATTATTTATTTATTTTTTATTATAAAAAAACGTTCTTTTAGCAACTAATGTAAGTAAATGGTACGAAAAAAAATAATCGATTGCAAATGCTAATAAAATCATTTTAAATTGATTTAGCAGTGGCTCGCAGTAACATATTGAATGAAAATGGTTATTTTCTTCATTTAATTAATCACTGGGAGTGAACTATCAAATTAATATAATTGATATTGGTTTCTATTAGACCTTTAATTAATAGAAACCTTAAAAACTTACGGAAGTATTAAAAGTTAGTAAATCTCTAAATATTTTAATACCTGGTAACAACAGAAAGAGAAGAACATTCAATTTAAAATAACACATTTCCAAAATTTTGAGAAAAATCTCGAAAGCGTGATCATTTTTATTTTTAAAATTATTTTTTTTTATATCATTAGCTTTTGTACGCAATAAAGGTTGTACCTATTTCGTTATTCTGTTGTGCTTTAGATATATTCTTTCTAGTCTATTAGAAATTTCTCCTTCACGCTTGTGGCCAAACCAATGCTAATAACGTTAGTGTCTAGATGAGTGAGTAACCAATAAAAGAGTGGGGTTTTCGATTATTCTCCGATAATCCTGAAACACCATTTCTGAAAGCTGTTTTACAGTATGATGTGAGATGTGTTTGTTAACTGATTGTGACATCGTGTTAATTTTTATAAATTTTTGATACATCAAAGATATATACTATCGTACACAGAATTATATTGAGGTCTCTCTCTCTGTATATAATTAAAACTTGTGTTAACGAAATCTGTATATATGCTTAAGATTACAGTACATCGATATTTATTATACCATTAAATTTACAACATATTCCAATACATACATATCTCGACTAATACAATTTGTGCGATAAGATATACTCATCATAGTTGTAATTAGTTATGATGTGAGATTTTCCGATAAATTTGCGAGAGTAAATTGATACACTTATTCTAAATTAGTTTTATCTTTTTTAAACGATAAATCGACAGGTGATATTGTGATATTGGCCCAAATAATCAACAATTACAAAGACAATTATGCGTCGAGTGTATCAATGTACCAATGCTAGCCTTGGTATTTGCCATTGAATATATAATAATTTATTGTGATACGGGTTTAAAAATTATAATAGCTTCAAGTTCACATATTTATTAAAATAACTGGAACAGTATTATTTTTACATACATATATCTACTTACATAATTATTTATTTGGTTGTTAGAAATATCAACTTTAACACTTATATGTATGTCGGGCGACGATTATGTTGTAGATAACGTGGTGCTGCTATAAAAAAATTTTAAAGTAAAATTTGTTCCCGGAAGGAAATAATGATATATAGTTATCGCATGTATTTAGTAAAGAAAGTTTCCGTGATAAGTTCGTGGTAACTAACATTAACAATCTTTTTAAATAATAATCGGTGCAACTAAGTTATTTTTGTAAAAGTTTTAAAAATTATCACCATGGATCATACAGAAAAACATTCTACAGAATGGGCTCTGTTATATCCCCTCAAGGCTGGATTATTTGCCACAAAACATTCAAGTGTTACTCGTTCCACTGAAAGATTTCCGAAAAAAAGTGGTTCTACAATTGCCGATGATAGTAACAGATTATGTATTCGAAGAGGTTCGAGTATGTCAGAATTGGACAAATTATCTGAAGAACTTTTGCCAGATCTAGTTCGTTCAAATACTGCAAACCATTACCTAACGACGAGTCCGGCGTCTTTACCTCATAGTCCATATTTTTCTCGTTCTGCCTTTCATGTAGCAAGTACACGCGATAGTATTGGTGATTTAATGAATCAAAAGAAATATGGTAGCAGTCAGTGGAGTGTACGTAGTGAAACTTTAATCGCGCGGGTAGTTCCGTTATCGACGGTAACTCCAAGACATTCGCCTCCAACTGTACCGGCAACAGAAGAATCTCCAGATGAATGTAGTATAACTAATGAGTTTTGCAGTACCGAACCTCTTACTACAGCTCAAAGAGCCCAACGATTATCGCGTTTGATTAAACGACAAAGATCGACGATAAGTAAGCCTATACCAATAATGGTGAGTGTGGTTTTTTATAAAATATGTTGTATAAAAAATTGTTATCTTTTGTATTGCGCAATACTTGGGAATACCGGGAACAGGTTTCAATTAAAAATAAAAATAGAAAAGTTTTGATTTATGCGTGGTGCATCAAACACCGTATGTCTATTATGTTACATAATATTGAAAATTAATTTTTTAACATAAATGTAGCCTTTTAACAATAATAATTATGTTATTAACTATTCTATCGTGGTCATTAATGTTTTTGATGTCAGTCTTTAAAACCGAATTACAATGAATATAATAATTTTATACTCGAAATACTATGATATCGTTACTTAATTAACTAAATTAATAAACATAAAATAATTGAAAAATACAGAATTCTACATAATGTAAAAATTTCGAATTTCGTCACATAAATAAAGTTAATCAGTACATATTATACCGCTGGTGCATACTTAATTAAATTAATTTACACTATGTAATAAAATTTTTAATTTTGAAAGTAGCTCTGCGTATTATAAACACTTCTTATTACAAAATTTAGTTAGATTCGAATAATATATTTTTTGACATTGCTCTTAAATTTATGCGTTCGATAGGTATATTATAGCGTTATTATTAATCTAGTCATTTAATAAATAATTCTTTTTATAAGTTGGGAAGTTCGAAGCAATAAAGTACAATATGTTTTTATTGTTAGAATTTCAAACCATTTGGACATTTTGCTTATGAGTGAATTAATGTCAAAGTTCAAGTTTAAAGAGGGTAAGAAGGGTTACACCGCATATTGCTGTGATGTATCGTTCCGATGATATAACGTTTTCGAGTTAAACAGTAACGTCACACCTACATCGCGTCGCGTAAGTCGCACAGCTGCGTATAAGTATAACGTGGTGCATTATTACTGGTGTGTACCACTAGCTGTCAGAACGTGGGTAAGTTATATCTCTTCCCAGGTGCCGTACCCACACCGCACACAATGTAGCGATGCATGTCTATGTGTCGGGATCGACGAAAAAGAGACACATGTCTCTGATGTGACACAAGACACAAGATGTATCTCTTGTCTATCCTGACATATCGACATGCATCGCTACGTTGTGTGCGGTGTGTGGGTACGGCGCCTGGGAAGGGGTACAATTTACCCACGTTTTGGCAGCACCGGTGTGTACTCGTATAAAGCGATGTAAACGTAATTCTACTGCTGATTACGCGTTATACGTTACCAGTAACATAACTTATGTACTCGTGTCGGAGTTACGTCATATACAATGTCAGTCGAAGTTTAGGGGCTAAAAAACTTTGTTATATTTGCGCTAGGAATGAGCGGCTTTGTCTATTGTTTTTAAATATTGTATATTATTTTTTATAAAAAATTTGTTTTTTAGGTCAAAACCCCTTCAAGAGAACCAGTTAGCTAATTACGGTAAAACGTAACAAAAATTCGAATTCTTTTTTAAAAGCTAATAATAAAAGATAATTAAATTCCCATATAGTTAATGACATGTTTCTGTAGCTTTATTCTTGGTCAACCATACTACCCCTTTACTGGTAACAAGAATAACAATTTAAATCTTTATAAAAGTGGAAAGTAAGCGTCACGTCATTTTTACGTTAACAGTCTATTACCAGTTCAATTTATTCAAAATGTGACAGAAGCAGCAGGCAGCCAAATTAATACATTATTTATAATTTCTCTCAAAAATCTGTCAATACTAAAATGCAGCAGGCCAGACTGTACTTAAACATTTTAAGCGACCAGCAATTAATGAAAACTGCAGAAAATGCGTTAAATAACTTGGTCCCCATTGTCTCCGGAGATCCTCTCGTTATATTAGTTAGAGTTGGAAAAAATGAAATTTATGACGAATGTCGTGGTCAGGAATGTCAATGTGCTGTGGAAATCTACCACTGTTCCGATAGGAGTACATATTATACCAAGAGCAGGGTTTAGCCAGGTTTAGCTAGCCTCTATAAAAAAATATAGTCAAAATCGTCGATCTTTTAACGGTAAAAAGTTGACATTATACATACATAATATATTTAGTTAGCATTGTTTTTAAGAAATAAACTTCAGAAAAACGTATTCATATAAATGATCTTAAAATATTTGAATAAGTCAATGCAGAAAGTGAATATGTCCATTGACAGTTGTAGGTTTGAGTAAGTTACAAAAAACTGTTTGTATGCTTTAATATGAAAATTAAATATTTTGAATCATTTTTTATTTGTAGTACATGTAATTTTAAGTGATATTTGCATCGATAAGAAAAAATATTTTTATCGGTTTACCAGAAATTAATACGACTACATGTTAAACTCAAAATGGGTCAATTATGGACATATTCAGTTTCTGCATTGACCGATTCATTTAGCTACATATATATTTTTTATTGTAGATATAAATTTAATACAATTTAAAAATATTTTCTTCAATAATAACTAATTTGTTTAATTAAAATTATTCTGTTAGCCATTTAACAAAACTAGTTAAAGGTTAGTGATAAGACTAATCATTATAATTTATTTCAGTTACGTGCGAATTAAACAGTTCAATTATTCAGCTTATCAGAATAATTTGTATTCGACCTTAGATTTTCAAAATTTTACATTTAATCACCTTTTTTTTTGTTAAATTTTCTACAAATTTAAAAATAATGTAATTGATAATCGATAACTGTTATTGTCTAAGATATAAATAGTAACAATTTGCTTCAAAATTTTATATAATGTGGTAAATCAATAGATAGGTTATAAGTATTATAACGCCAACATACATATATGAGAAAAGTTGAGAAAAAGTACGAAAAAATACTAAAATTTATTTATTTCTGAAACGTCTTCGACAACTTAACGAATACTAGATTATTATATCTAGAGCTTTCATAGTTATATCACGCACTAAACTTATAAAGAAATATTTAAAAAGTTTAGTAGTTACGCAATAAATTGAGTTGCCGTTAATCATACAAAAATATTAAAATTAATATATGTACCTGCAATTTGTGCGGAACTCGGAAGTAATAAATTTAATATATAATAGTAATATATTAATAATAAATTATGTGAGTTATAGAGAAATAAATTTAAGAAAAAAATATAATTAATTTGAAAATATAACCAAGTTCTATATTTTGGACTAAAACTAGCCGTCATTTAAATCACATTTTGTCGGATTAAATAATTTATTTGGTTAACATTGATCCAATTCGAAACAACGGCCATTTTTAGTTCTTGACGGCGTTTTCAAGATTGAAACGTGGCCTGGATCTGCATAGTAAGAACTTGGTCGATTCTCTTCTTGAGTAAAATATTATGAATTTCAAGAAGTCATACCAATATTGCTAGGCTTTGTAAAGATTACCAAAAGGTTAATCTTGACAAAAATTGTTAATTTAAATAGTTAGTACTTTATGGTTTCGTGGTAGTCTGTTAGCTTGACCTAAAACTACATTAAAGATTACTTACATTAAAAATATATATCATAAACATTAAGCGCGAAATATTTATGACTACTTAATTTCGTGGTTTTGAATCCACGTTATAATAATAATCAAAATTGATGATTGGTTGCATCATTGCTTTATTTAATAACTTTATTTTTAAGGTACAAATATCGGTTCTAAGTCATTTAGTCAATAATATACTCGTACAATAAAATAAAATAAATTGTATCATTACAATCTCGAACATAAAGATTAACTTAAATAATTACTGAGCAGTGCTTTCTATATGCGGGCGTTGTGCCTAAATAGATAAATAAAAAGTGTTACTCTTAATTTTATAGATATTTATTAAGCTTATATGGCATATTTCCAAACAATAACAATAAGATTAAAGGGCTTTTTCATTTTTCGATTCACAATAATTTATCTTTTCAGTTAAAGTAATTATTTAAAAAACATTTTTTTATAGAAATCTAAAATATAACTATATTTTTATTACAAAAAAACTATATCTACATTA
Organism: Cantharis rufa; assembly: GCA_947369205.1. Lineage (NCBI taxonomy): Eukaryota > Metazoa > Arthropoda > Insecta > Coleoptera > Cantharidae > Cantharis > Cantharis rufa. Next base: position 33,967,876 of record OX376304.1, read on the forward strand.
TGTCAAGAGAAATTTTAAATTTTTTATATCCTAGTTATAATTATCAAAAAAGTTTCATCTGTAGGATATGTATATCCATGAGATAATTTAGAACCAAATGGTAGATGCTGAAATACATTATTCCATTACATTTTTTTCAAAATTGAATGCGCCGTATAAATCAAGTCAAATAACATTTAAATTGGTGGCATAAGAATGCCTTACAAACTCATGTTTACAAAAGTATATGATATACATTTGGGCAAACAAGCCCTCTCTTGTGTTTGATGTTTAGTAAAAGTATGGTTTAGAAAGTTGTAGGAATTTCAACAATGTTCAAAAATTTTCAAAATCCAGCTTATGAGGTCACATAATATGTTATTTATTATAACTCCAGTACCCAGCGCCTTCTGTTGTCAGTACAGTCAGTAAATAGGTTTTTGGTATGTTAATTTTTATTTTAAGTTGCATTTTTTGGAATATATTAATTTAATAACATTTTAATCTAAGCAACCCTAAATTAATAAAAATAGAATTTACGGTAGGTATAGTTTAAATAACTGACACCATGTTATATCTAATAAATATAATATACAGATTTTTTTATAATGATTTATAAATTATCATTTCTTTTTAATATACTTAGTACCTATTATGTACGTAGGTGTACATACTTTTTTTTTACAAACTTTGAACATTTACTTAATACCATCCAGAAATATACTTTAAAAATATTAAAAAAACATTACAATAATAATATATCTACATTATTGTTTTAGTTTTATCACAGTCTAGTCTTTTTCAATTTTAAAAATTACATTTTTAATAAATCTATAAACATGGATACAAAATAATGAATCATTTAATATGTAGAGACAAAAAATTTTAGTAACATAATTAATAAATTACAATATTGATTTAATCAAAGTGAAATATTATCATAATCTTGTTAAGTTAAAAATATATATAATATTTCACTTTGATTATATTTCATTTGTTAATAACTATACATTATATCAATATTGATTTAGTTAAATGAAAATTTTGATTTGATCAATTATTGAAAAAAATACATTATTGTGGAAGCCAGAGTTAATACCAATAAAACTAATTAGAATTGAAGAAAACTTAGAATTTTAAAATGACATTAAATACTTTTATAGGAATATAAATCCAGCATCCACAAAGTTCATATTATGGTAAAAAGAATAATTTTAATTCTTGGCAATATTGGCACAAATAAATAAGATTAACAGATATCGTTATTAATCCACATAAGCGCACGTAATTATTATCTGATGATTCATTCTAAAACTAACTCGTCTATCTTCACAACTCTGCGAGTACTCTTCATTCGTTAGGTTCAGCTTATTCGTACGAGCTCAGTAGCATCAGAACACAAATACTTATTAAAAAATCAATACATCCATCGGACTGGTTTCTTGAATATTTAAGGGGCTGTGAATATTGAGGATGGTTTCGGTTTGATGCTAAAACTGACGACTACTGAGCAGAACGATCTCTGGTCCAAGTAGAACTAGAACTTTATTCTAGCCGTCTTCCGTTGGTAGTCAAACCACCGATGTAATCTGCCTTGACAATTCTTCATAAACTGTAATAGTCAGCAAAAACTCACCCCGGGTTGTAACCCTACTGTGTATTACTTAAATATTATATTATTATAGCAACTTATTTTTTCAAGTTATGCACTTCAGAGCATCATTTATAGTTCATTAGAAAATTAAAAATATTTTTGCAGATAATTGCTATCATTTACGTATAAACTTCTAAGTACTACTTTAAGTTAGACCAGCATATATTTTCTCAAATTGTCTTGAACTTTAACCGAAGCTTTAAGAACACCCATGAACACATTGTTCATATGTAAAAATATACTTTTTGAATTATATCCTAGTAGTTAGGCATTTAGTAAAAATTGCTGAATTTAAAATACTTTTCATTTAAAACATTTTGCAAACAAATAAATTAAGCTGTGTACTGTGTGTTCAATAGTTGTTGATTTTCCGTTTGATATTGAAGATATTAAATGATAACTACTAGAATATTTTAAGCTTTTCTTTTGAAATTTTCGTTAAATTTTTATTTTTATAGTTGTGTACATACGGGTATCCATAATATGGTGGTTAAATATTTGTGCAGTACGGTTCTCTTTACCATTTAATTAAATGCGCGTCGGATTTAAAATATAAACTAGAGAAATAACGGATTTATATTACAAAAATATTTCAATTTGTTATATTATGATTTTTCAGATAAATTGTTTTATAATGAAATAATATTTGCGACTTGGAAAAGCTACTCATTAACATTTAATGCAATCGCTAGGCTAAATACGTAGTTTTAATGTATTGCTTTAAATTATAATTAAATTAATGTCATGAAAATGTTGTTCTATAGCTATACGAATAATAACAATAATAATAATTTACCAATAATTATGTAGCGAATTTAAAACTTAATTTGGAAACTTAATGTTGTTCAATTTCAAGATTAAAAAGAGAAATTTTCAATTTCCTTACTTTTAAAATGGTGATAATTTGTTAAAAATTTGCACCTGAAAATGAAATAATGTTTGTAATTTAAAATTAAAAGCTGATCCAGAAATTAAAATTAAGATCTTTATGTTAATTTACTTTCGAGTTAGATGAAATTTCCAAGATTTGCATTAAATCAAAAACTTCAATTCATTGAATTATCTCTCGACTCTTTCAGTTCTTCGTTAATCAATTTTATAAAAACAAATTATTATTCTAATTATAATTAAAAAAATTTATTTAATTAAGCTAAAAAAGATTCTAATTCTTATAATATAATATATAATAATTATTATTATTTAAATGGATAGTATATCGCAGTTTATAATACATATGTAGTACATATTATGTACTATTATTATGTAGTAATATAGATTCTATATGTGAAGTATATATTATAATATAGAATAGTTAATTTGGAAATGATACTAAACTGTTATAATGCAATTAAAAAATTGAAAAGTTTTTTCATTAATATTAAAATTGACTAGAAGTAGGTTCAAAATAATTAAATATTTATAACCAATTAATCTTTGACTAGTTTCCAACTGCTCACCCTTTCGGTTGGATTTAGATTAAATCATACATACCTAATCGTGAAAATTTATTTGCTCATGTTGTGTACTGTACACATTAAGAGATAGGACTATAATGAGTATGTACTCAAAATTGAATTATTGATTAATTTTTAAATTCAGTTTAATTTGCATAACTAAACTTATAATATCGAAGATCTAATTAATTTTAGTTATGTACATATTATATTATACAATAAATAAAGCATTTTTATTGTGTGTTTAATATTAAATAATTTATCATAATATAAATTTAAGTTGTAAGATTTTCCGAGGTTAATTTTTAATTTATATTATAAACCTGAACTACTAAATTAAGTTGGCACTTATATTATCATCAACGTTACCAACGTTTATTTTATGATTCTGCAGTTTAATGGTTGCTACCTTACTTTGACAATATAATGAATTTTTAGTTCTTAATAAATAATTCAAAATCAAAATAGTTTTCATAGCAAGCCAGAACATAATCTTTAAAATTATTTGTTTAGCAAATATGTACTAGTTTGTTGTTCAAATTTTGACGAATTTTTTAAATCCCCTTGACGTTAAAAGATAATGTTGGTAGATACATAATAAACGCCGAGTTTTATACGATTATGAAGTAAGGGCAGCTTAGCAGTTCAAGTTAATATAAATAGTGCTAAAAATTAAAGTTCTTCCTTGTGTGCCCTACAAAGTTAATATTTTTAGAGATGTTTCGTTATCACGAATCGTGCATTTGCCTCGACTTAAATTATGAATTTACCTAAACTTTTGACATGGGCTCATGAGATATTTATGTTAACTATGTATGTAGGTTGTTTATATTTTCAAACATTCGAAATCACAGACATTTTTGCCAATTATTCCATTATCAATTATTCTAAATGTAATCGATAAATTGCAATTAACAATGATTAGATATGCAGAACTAATCAATTATTATACCCAACTTTTAGAGCACGTAGGTATAGATTTATTAATTTTTGATTCGTCAGAACTGTAATGCATCTTAAATAATATTGTCTATATTAATGAGAATTAGTTTTACATTAATAATACCAAAAGCAATTATTTAGTAAAACGGGACGATTCTTGCCTTATTTTAACCTTCCGTTGTTCTTCAAAAATATTATCTACCTCAAGGTTATCACACCCTTTTAAAGGTTATTTGTCACCCAAGAAAGTCTTTCATTTTCGGACAAAACTAATATCTTCTTCTTATTATTATTAATACAAAACATTTTTGTTTTACGTATTTCAAGCTAAATTAAGTTTTTGAAATGAAACTTTTTTATGCGATATAAATTTATCTGATAAATATATTAATAATTTTGAAAGGTAAAATTCCAAGTATTGCACTTCCACCAGCTAGCAGCTTAACAAAGTCAATTTACAATGCCAAATATAACAACAAAATCACCATCTACTGCAATTTAAAAACCAAAAATAAGGAATCCTAAGATTAACATGGGTTGAAAACCATTTTGAAGAAGAAAATTTTTTTAAAGGGGAGGCAGCCAGAATTAAGTTCTTATTTCACCCACAATCGAACTGTTACCTTAACATTTGCATTTAATTGTATTCCATAATTAAAAAAATATAATATGGTGTGCAAACGTTTTAATTCAACAAAAGCTCTAAATACTCAATGATGCAATTATGAAACAAGAGACTTTTAATTTTCTGTCGAAAGAAGGGTAAATTCAAAACCGTAGCTATTACGTTGAATAACAATTTAACCTTTTTTAAAACCTTACCGTGGTGATTCAAAAAATTTATATTATTTGTATAAGTTATATTATGCAAGCTGCTTGTCTTATGTATAATCTCAGTTGTAATAATTTTCGAGTCTCTAGCGGTTACTATTGTTGTATGCAGTCCTTTATTCCAGTTCGTAAACTTAGAATACGTTATATGCTACCAAAATTTTATATGCAACCTGATGGTATATTTTTAATATTAAATTTTTGTTTGTCATAAAGATTAGCCGAGATACCATTTTATATTTTTAATAATTTTTTTAAAAACAGTAATTTACATATTATGTTATAAATTATACAATTATAAATAAAATTTTAGTGTTTTTAAAATTTTGGCTACACGAAAAATATCAATTTTCGAGGTAAAAAAAACGATTATGGCTGTTATTTACATTAGGTCTAAGAACGGTAAATAATGGATTTAAATTTATTTTTTTATCAAGTTGGAAATCCTTCGCGAGCATTGATTCATAAATAAATCATTTTCAAATATACATAAATAAAGTAGCAGCCGAAATATATATGTTAAATTTGACTTATATTTTTTTATAAATAGTTTTAACTAAAATTTAATGTTTGTGATTTTCTTTATGAAAATAGTAGCCGAACTTAATAATAAATTGTCTATTTTAATTTATACAAAAATTATAATTACAGTAAACAAATTATCTCGTGGATAAAATGACGTGAGGAAACGCTGTGAAGCGTGCGATAATTTAGTGCTCTTATATATATATAAAAAAAGAATTATTCGAAGAACATGCATAATATTCTTTTATAACCATTTGCATATTCTAGCGTCTAAGCACAAGACCCAAATGCTTTAGTGTTCAATTTGGAATGTAAAATTAAACTTACTGCCACACTGAATCCTCGAAAGCTAAAGGATATTTTGCAAACTGTCGGGAAATTAACATATTTCCTTAGAAACCGTAATAACAAAGGCATTCAAAAAATTTTATATTAATAATTTTTTAGATAATGTAAGGACTAGATTAAATGTGCGTCCATTAATTCTTTAATATAAGCTAATTAAATTTAGATTGACGTTCTCAATTCCCTTTCGAAAATTAATATCAATTAAAGCATAGCTAAAAATTGTCTGTATTTGAAATTTTTTAAATCTATTAAATTCAAATAGCTAAATACAATAAAATTAATTTTAGATATTTTGTTAATGTTCCTTGAATTATTATTTTCATTCAAGTAAACGAAAATAATAAAATATTAAGAAAAGTCATTTGAGATAAATTTTCAAGCAATCGAGTGGTATTTATGGTATGTATTGCGTTTCTAAATTTCCCTGTGAATTATTAAATTTAGTTATAAGAAAATTTTTCAGGCATTTTTAATAAAATAACATATTATATTACAATAATAGTTAAATAAAATTAGTATAAAGAAAGTAATAATTATTTTCAGATCATTATAACGAATGACATTAATAATATTATAATCTTTTTTATGTTAACTCCAAATATTTTGTAATACAATTAATACACAAAATTAATAAAAATTAATTATACAAAAATGCACACAATTAGGTAATCTATTGTAATATTATTATAGTCAGGGTGCAGCGTTGTGATCATATAAACGAGCGATATTTTTTCTTCAGCCGCTAACGAAATAAAAATATTTTTTTTGAGTATATTTATTCAAAGCTAAGTTGAAAATACCACAATATATTAAATTGTATAATGAAGATAGTACATTGATATCAAATATAAATGTTCTATTTTTAATTAAAATAAAGTTATTGAAACTTTATACAGCGTAAATCACCGAGGAATTTTAGTGTACACTGGTCTAGGAATTGCAAAGGAATTGTCAAGGAATTGAAAGCAAAAGAAAGAATTATTGGTATACAAGATTTTGCCCTGCGGTGTAGCCTTCGGGAAATCATGATTGTAAACTTCTACATAATTGAATCAAGCTTTCTAAATTTTTAAAACTTATTTAATTAGATGTTCTGTTCAAAAACATCTTCGAATACAAATTTTAAGTAAACCCATAAACATTTCTCAACTTTTCATTCGACGTTTTGATTTACACTTATATTTAAATTATCATGGATATTTTACAGTACCCACCAATTAAACTGGTCACCACCACTTCGCGTCACGTTCAGTTCTGATATTCTCTGATAATCATTTTTTCTTGTACATAACTTAATGCAGTATAATTCGACTCCAAATATAAATGGTACACAGTTGTACTTGATTTTTATAACTCTAAATAAATAAATTTTAATATTTCTACAGATAGAGTGGCTTACTTGAAAAAACTATAGCACAATTTGACGTAAAACCCTTCTTGCTTTTGGAGATACATAAATTCCTTATAAGAAAGGTTAATTGCGGTCCAAGCGTTTTGAAATTTAATGGTGTTGTTGCTAGCAATGGTTAATCTATTTCGAACCTATTTACAGCTTACACAGCTGATAGACTTATTGATCTTCCATACTTATGAAAATCGTACAAATACTATTTTGTTTGATATAAACATAACTGAGACGGTTGTTTTGAATAAGATAAAGTCCCTTTGTTAATCGAATTCTTACGGACAAGATTACTGCTTTTTTGTTAAAAATTGCCATTGGCTAGTCTGGCCTTTGTCTGTAATTTTTCGAAAATCAATATTTCTTAGAGCATTTCTTTCAGCATGGAAAACAACCAAAGTTATTCCAGTATACAAATCTGGTAACCGAGGAGGTGTTGAAAATTATTGTGCGGTCACACCAAAGTTTCTGTAATTAATAACCAACATGGCTTTGTGTCTGAACACTTAACCTGCACTAATCTATTCTCTTTTACGAATTTTGTTTATACTGCCATTGAAAGTGGTAAGAAGGTAGATTGTATATTTACCGATCTGTCAAAGGCGTTTGATCAGATTGCTGTTAATTTGCTTATGAAAAAAATGTACTCCACTTCTTATCCTTTGATTAACCGATTAGAATCCGACCTTACTGAAAGAAAACAGATCGTAATTGTCGTTTAATTAGGTCTGGCGTTGGTTCTATTCTTTTGAATAATGATGTGGATTCCGTGATAAAATTTTGCGTATTTCTGCTGGTGAATTTGTCCCGAGTGACCTTGTAAGACTGCAAGATTGTTGTGATCTCGGTGGTCCCAAACTGAATGTTACATTTGAAAGAAGTGCAAAGGTGTAAAATTTACAAGAAAGAAATGTAACGTGTACTTCTCCTACTCAATTAACGGTGTGATTCTTGAAGGTGTTAATGAGCACAAAGACCTCGATGTTATTCTTGACCTTGCTCTATCATTCTATCATCACCTGGACTCGATTGCAGCAAGAGCTAAGAAAATGCTGGAATTCGTTAGTAAGTCAACTTGAGAGTTTAGCGACATCCGTGCTCTGACTACCTTGTATTTGTCATTCGTGATCAATCCTTGATTACTGGTCTGTGATCTGGTGTCAGTCGGTTCCGCACGGGTTGGCAGGCTAGAGAGCATCCAGCGTAAATTTAATTCAGTTTGATCTTGTACACGGTGGTGCATTTTTTAAATATTGTTTTACACTGCTTGATTGAATTACTTAGCAATGGTTGCAGATATTCCATAAATTTCAAATAAATAAATAAATAATATGTTACAATGGTTCTCACGAAACTTCAACCCTCGTCATAATCTGAATGCGATAGGCTGAATGTAGCATGGACAACCGATTATTTGCATTGACAAATACAAGCGATATGTGTAACAAAGACAGAAATAAAGTCTCATGTCATTTTCACGCAATCTAAGACATACGTTGCAAATATTGGAATTGAGCTCATTCAAAGTTGAAAAAAGATAGAAAATAAATAGTTCCACCATAAATACACATACTGTTTAATTAAAATTATCATTTATTTGACTTTTATTAGCAAAATATCACAAGGTAAACTCTTAAAATCGAATTTTAAACAACTTTTTAACGTTTAAATTTGCCTCTTTTATTTTATTTCAAAAAAAGTTATGTTGACAAACATACAATTGACCAGTGATTCTCATATTAGTTCGTATGGTTTAGAATTATGACGAGGGCTGAACTTCCGCGACAACTACTATACGTAAGCTATCGTATATCATACACTGCCAAAGCTACCACAGATACAGTAAATTATTGAATGCGATTGTCTTTTTTTTACTTAAACCATCATGTACCAGACAAAAGTTCACATCTTTTAATTAAATGTGTGCATAGTTGCTATTTAGCGCTATTTACCTTGAGTAAATCACTTTCAACACCAAGTGTTCAAAGTAAATTTACTAAACTAATAGAAATGAACTTAAAATAAAATATTTTAAGAAGATTTGTAGCATTTAGTGTATATTTGTAAAATATAATATTTAACAGAAGTAGTAATTTATGTCTTTTTTGGTTTTTTGAATAATAATTTTCTATGTATTGTATTTCTTCACTTTACTGTTAAAATTTTGTTCTATTAAATTAATATTAAATTCACTAAAGCTATATATGATTTACTTTTCACAATAGTAGTCAAAATGCGCTAAAATATTGGGATTAAAAATGAAACTTAGTCAGACAAGCAATTTTCACATTTGTGATGCGAAGCGTAGCATAGCTGGGCTATGCACACATTAAACTAAATCGTACGTACTAATTATTTTGCAACGAAAGTACTTTGGCGCTGCCAACAATAAAATACAACAATTGTTTTGGAAATAAAGTAAATCTGTAAGTATAATAATAAATTGAATGACGTCAAGTCAAATTTTTTACAATTAGAAATAAATGTGTTTTTCTCCAACTGTCTTAAAAACAATACATTTTATCGGAACACATAGCGAAAGCCATACTTTCCGAGTGTCCTTGCTCGATAGCCACAGCGAAGCATTCCTAGTCAGCTCACAAGTAATGTAAAATCGACTGGTAATGTGTTTTCATTAATAGTCGATTCTGTTACTTCTTTGTTAATTTGTTAATAATAATTAAAATAATAATAATTGTTAATTCTGACTTTCACAAGTTATTTATATTATAAAACAAATGCTATTATAAAAATTTGACCGATGTGGGGTTCAAACTCACGATCTCCAAACGTTGCAATTATGATTCAAGTACTTAATACATTTCGCCATAGAGGATTGCTCTAATGACATTGTTTTAATTCGTCTTCTCTGTCACGATTTGTAATTTTAACAATATTTTTTATATTTGATATAATAGATAATTTTATGTTTTCCGATAAAAAAGTATACTCACCTTTCCTCGAAATATGATCCGCTACAAACTGGGCTTACAGATTTAAAAAGCTCGGTCACGTTCGATTTTTAATATAGCTGCACGTCCAGTAACGAATCATTTTCGATGCTCAGGCTGTAATATACTATTAATAGCTGTACTTAAAATTAAAGTTGATGCTTTTGTTACTAAAGTGGAAACACAAACATTGCAAAGCAACTTTTTTAATACGTACCGTAAAATACCAAACTCCTAGTGCTAGCCTTAAAAATTATAATGTAAAAAACAAAAATCAAGGCTATTTGAGATTCAAATTTGAGATTTCAAATTATGAACGATGTAGTATTATCTAATTTTTGGTTGGAGAAGAAAGGATTATGTCTCGTTTGGATTAAAAGTGTCTTTGTTTGACGTGGAATTATTGCATGTCAAAGAAAGTTTCAGTTTTAATCCCAATAAAACAAAATACTATTTTTGAAATATGTAATTTACGATAAAAAGTAGGGTAATAGAACTAATTTAGTAATTAGATTTGAATGTAATTTATATCATCAAATTGGGTCACTTTACCTTACTTTAATGCATTAGAATTAATACTGTTGCTTAGCAATATGCGTATTTTTATAATTATAACAACAATGTCACTGTGGATGTTACATAAAAGTATATAATAATATTATTTAGCATTAAAACGGACGTCTTTGCGATAGAAATGGTTGGATAAAAATTATATTTACATAAAATATTTTTATAATAATATATTATAATAGCATTCTATTTAATTAAATTGAAAAGTCATATAACAAATTTTACAAACTCAGGTTTGATTTCATAATTAGTTTTCGCCGGTTTCTTTGAAACACAATTTATATATAAACTTTATACATATTTACTTAACATTGTCAAAAAGAAAATAATAGTATTTTGCTCAATAAGGAAAAAAGACAGACTTTACTAAATGAATAGACAGATTTCAACAGTTGAATGAAGCAAGTGCAAAAATTATAATTGTGCACACATCCATGTAATAAAAGTACCATAAAGCTGAGTTCATGCAATTTGCAATGCTGATTGGTTTAACATGAAAGATAAGTTACGTTAAGAAAAGTTACACGTACTATGTAACTTTTTTTTGTAAATTCTGTTACATTTCTGTTACTTTTGCTTCATGACTGGGTGCACCAAAAGAGTTTCATAATTTTCTGTTATATAAAAATGAATGCATTTATCGACTAGCAAACGTTTGATTAGCTTACTATGTCGATGAATCATCGATGCACAAATATTACTTTACCTACTGCATTGATAAATGCCATTTATGTACTAAGCTTTGCATGACTGTGAGTATAATATGCATATTAGAGTCGGACACCGTCATTTCGGCGATTCCAGTTCGGCACCGTCGTTTCAGCGATTCTGATTCAGCGACAGTCAATTCGGCGACCCGATATTCGGCTATGCCAGTTTCGGCGATTCCAGTTCGGCACCGGCATTTCGGCGATTCTCATTCGGCGACAGAAAATTCGACTACGTCGATTCGGCGACGGGAGGTATACTTTTTGTTTATTCAATTTATTCACTTACGTCTAGCGACCAACACTTACAAAAATCCTGTGCGCACGCATTATAACAGATTGCACTTATAAAAAATTTTTTGTTGACAGCTAATGCAGCTAAGCTAAAAATACTAAATTCAGTTTATTAGAACAGTCAAATGTTTTGTTGTTTTATTTTGCGTAAATGTATTATAACCTATGTTGTATATTATAAATACAGGGTGGAGTAAATAATAAAAGCAATATCAAAGTGTGACCAACTTGGATTAACATCGATTAAAATTTGTTTAATTACTTAAAAAAATACCTATGTATAATTATGATATCTGTGATGTATAATGTAAATAAATATTTAATTTAAAAATAAAAAATTAATTTTTTTAAATAGTATTTTTAATTATATAAATTCTTAACTTGTGAAAATTAATAAAATCAAGACTTCAAAATAACAAGTTAATTAAAACCAATAAAATACAATAATTATTATTTAAGCTTTCAGCGAAGGTTGTCGCTATCGTTAGAAATTTAATTCAATATAATATAAGTTAATATTTTTAATAAATATTAACACTTAAATAAATTTTCCGTCGCCGAATCGACGTAGTCGAATTTTCTATCGCCAAACGAGAATCGCCGAAATGCCGGTGCCGAATTGGAATCGCCGAAAGTGACGTAGCCGAATTTCGGGTCGCCGAATTGACCATCGCCGAATATACGTTGCCGAATCGCTCTCGCCGAACTGCGGTCGCCGAAACGACGTGTACCGTATTGGAGTATAGAACACTTCATGCAGAAAAACTTCCTCAAGAGCAAAATTTATTGGTTTTGGTTTAATTTGGTAACAATGAAACCTGGAAATTCTAAATACCTGACTTAAAATCTAAATGAAAACTGAAAGACGTTTTTCGCACGAGATTAAATAAAAATTTTTACCAAATAATACAATACAGAATGCGATTTGAACTAAATATTGATGTAATCGCTCCAATGCATGGTGAAAAATGAGGTAGTATGTGTGTATGTATTTAAAAATACATTAGTTTGAAATTTCAGTAATCTTTGACAACCATGATATTTATTCAAGTACAAAAACATATTTTTGTTCATCTAAGGATCTCCAAAATAATATCTTTATTTTTAGTTGTTTCAAAAACTGATATTTATTATTTTTAATATTTTTATTCCAAATTAAAACTATTTTAAATATGTATAAGTATTTGTAATAAAAACTAGAAACGAAATTAGTTGGAATTATAAGGAAATTAATACGTAGTTAAAGATTAGTTCAGTATAATGTAAGATAATATTACAGTCAACTCTCTCTAAATCGAACTCCGCTAATTGAATTTTTTTTCTTAATCGAATTATTTATTTAGCACGTTCAACTAAATAGCGTTTTGTGCATGAAATTTATTCTAGAAATCTCTTTTTTTAACTCGAACTCTTTCTAAATCAAATCCAATGTTGAACATTTCATGTCAATTTACATAATATAATTTGTCTCTCCATATAAATCGAATTTTGTTTTAATGAATGTGGTTTAGGATATATAGAAGTGTAAACATTTCAATCATAAACAATCATCAATCATAATAAACAACAATCATAAACTCACTGCTTCTACCTGATGTATTATGACGCTTCCGTGTGATTCCCTGAATTTTATAAAATATATTGTTGTGAAGACATGTTCTGTAGTACCTACTATCTAGAAAATTCCTTTTAAGTAATAGGTGTTATATTGGAAGGGATTGAACTTTTTTAGTTTTTTATACATATTAGGTTTATTAGCTTTTTCTAGTTTTTTTTTACTTTGTCTAACTTAAACTTCGGAACAAAATTAATCTATTATAATAATTCGATTTAAAGAGAGACAGTATGATGATGAGAGAGAGTATGATGTTAATTTAAAGTCTAACAAAATGGCAATAAGAAATTGTAATGTTGATAATGCAAGAAAAGAAATTAGTGAGATTTTTAAATACTTGCCTAACCACTGTGAAGTTTGAGACCAAAGCTAATTAAACCGTAAAATTTAAATAATGCCAAGTAATCCGGTAACAATATTGGTTTCTCATAATGTTATAGATGGGCCAACCCTCTCTATAAGAGCAGTTCATGTTGTAAAATTTTAAAAATAATCCATATTCGCGTTCGTAAGGTTTAAAAAGAGCACAGGCCAATTGAAATATCTCAAATGGAAAATTGTCTTTGTATTTTCATTATTTATCTGCTCCGAAACGCACTTATCCTCTATCGAAATTAGAGACATTGTTCTTGAAATTCAGGGTTTTCTGTTGTTACTATTTCTATTTGTGTGTTTGTAAAAACTTATGTAGCTTCCAGAATGCTTTCATAGTTCTTCTTAGTATGTTGCTTAATTTTTTACTTTGGTGTAAAATTTTGTGTAGGGATTTTTCAAACACATTGTGGTCTGCGTTGCTTGTATGTAACGTGTAAATAAACTCGAATTGTTCTACAATATTGCTTTACTGAAGTCCAAATGTTAATTGCGATTTATGGAATAGATATTATTATGATTACTATTTTATATATGAACGAAAAAAACGTCACTAAGTTCACTACACAAACTAATGTATTTTATTCATTATTATGATTGTCCTCTTTTGAATAGTAAACACCTGTTGTACGTTGGAGGTACTTTCCAACAATAATAGCATACCATATCCGGTTACCGATGTAATGTTCTCAAATGAAATCCTTATACCTTTCGTATATTATAATCCATTTCTCTGTGATTTCGCTTAATTACATGAATAATATTTTAAAAATATTCCCTAGTACCTAATAAATTTTATCAAACTTAACTGAATGCTAAAAAACTTTAATTTTAATAAAAACTTAATAACCTGACTTTTTCCATATTATTTAAAATTTATGACGAGGTTTATGTCTTCTATTTCAAGTTTTAATTGCAGAATTTTACTATTAGGTATTATAAGATGCTGTTAATTACATTAATTTCAAGTTTTTAACGTGGAAGGGATTTTTTATTTGGCAGGACTTTTGATAAGTTTTAATTTTACCATGTAGTTCGTCCGATGATGATTGTTGTTATGACTAACAAAAAACGTAATTATCTACTTTTAACTAAAACTTTAATTTTAACTAGATTTACTTACTAGTTATGATAATAGAGATTAACTTACATTAATATGGTAAAATTGTATTTCAGACACACTTTTTAAAACATTTATTTAAAACTTGAAAGAAATTTCATTGTTAATTGAAATTACAAATTACATATAATGAAAGCTTAAAACATGAAATTTAACATTGAAAGTTGAACGCAAATTGAAAGAAAAATGAAATAACAGGTATGTACCTAAGTACATACTATCGGAAAAACTTTTATTATATGTAATAAGCTAAAACTGCTTGCCGGTGCGAACATTTCACACAAAAATTTAATAAAACAATTAATTATAAAAATTTTTTAAATGTTTTACAATTCTAAAAACAAATTAAAAATAATTAGAGTAGAAATCCACTAGACGTTCTCATATAAATTTAAAATGAATAAAAGTATATAATTTGAATAAAACTTCTTTGAAAACAACACTGCTGTTATAAAGTCTGATTGAACTTCGAAGAAAATAATTAGAAAATGTTAATTACCTTTTCAAATCTTGCTATAAGATTTTACAACTAGAGACTGTACAAAAAAAATAGAAAGAACTTGAAAAAGGAATTAAAAGTAATAAATATATTGACTTAATCTGTTTCTTAACTTAAATTTTATACCAAGTTAATAAGACTAATATTCAACCTGGAAGTTCATCGAGATAAGTTTTTCAAAAATCGGGTTTCTGCAATGTATATATCTGCAATGTGGATATAAAAATTTTTTTTATTTTAATTGTATTATGCGTTACACGCATTTATCAAACGCATGATGCGTAAAACGCGGAGAGAATATCCCATAACCCCTATCATTTCAATTTGTTGAAAATTGTATTTTTCATTATGTAAACTAATAGTTTTAACTTTTTGTAGTAATAAAAATTATTTAGTACATAAGCATTAATTTTTTTGCAATAAATACAGTTGGTAGCCTATTAAATTATCAGATGACCAGAAATCGCATGCAGATTAAAATAATTCGATATTAGTTATTACGCATATTATATGCGTTTGAAATTTCTAGGTGAGGTTTTCTAATTTCAATTAATAAATTACTATTATATACGCAAAAACACATTCAACATTTCTAACATTAAAGTAGTAATTCATTTATATACGCAACTAATTTATTTTAATGTATTATTATTTCAAACAATTTATTTTAGTAGTAGGTACCTACAATTATATTATATTATTATAACAAATATTGCTTTTTTTTAAATAAATGTATAAAGTATCCTTCCCTAATCACTCATGTCACACCTTCATTTGTAGACATGACTATATTTTACAATTAAAGCTGTTAGTGCTTTCCATAAAAATGAGTTAGTAATATTTCATAATATATTATGTATGTATACTATGAGCTTGTCACTTATTCAAATATAAATCAATAGTTCTATATTTATGAAAATTATTAAATTCAGAATTTGTAATCTTACCAAACTTTCAAATAATTTATTGATTATTGTGAGCTATAACCGAAAAGTTTAGCAACATTTAAGGAATCCATTATACGATGGTATTTAATATTTAACCGAAATTTTTATTTTGTTATTTATTATTTATTTAAAGGGCAAAGATTGTGGTTAACTGTAAAATTTTACATAAAAAGAGAATAAAAATAATATGTCAAAGCATACGAAGACTTCAAAGCGTTGCATTAGAATATTTTTATTCCGAAAAAGACGCATCAGATTTTAATCGCTCAGCGAATTGTAAAGATGTCGCCTGCATCGCTTGTATTAACATTTTCCTTTCGGAATGTTGAATGACAAAATCTCGTGATTTTTTATATATTTGAAATAAAATAGCACTAATTAGTGTTAGCATATACGAAATGCAAATACTATCTGGAGAAATTAGTTTATCTTTTATTTATGTATTTATTTTATATTTGAGAGAAAACCTCAAATACAAAAATTTTTTAATTTACAAAGAAAATTTTTGAGTGCAATAATTTTCTTGTACACTTTCGGTATTCGAAGGAAAAGTATCGTCAAAGACTTTTAAATGGACATACAGATCCGGTTGGGTATCATTAAAACCTTCATTTTTATCTTTACAGCTCTCATAAATTATATAGGTTACAGAAGGAAAATTGCGGAGAAAAGTTTTCTAAAAGATAGCTTATGAATAATTTCATTAATTTTATTAAACAAATGTTGATAATTAAAGTAGTTCAACGCAAACAAACATTGTAATTACATAAATCACTACTTTATAATTAAAACGTAAATAGTAAAACATATAATATAACTTTTAAAAAATGACCATTAAATTTTACTTGGCAATAACCACGATATAGTAGTACTATCACATTTTGCGAAACTTTTGCTCTAATTGCTTGTATTTCGTTCAGAATTGTATATTTTGGTTTTTCTAATTATAAGATTTACGGTTTTAATAATGTTTTCTAACATAATAAATTCAATAAATGACTTTTTACCTAATGGTTCTTCATATTTTTACAGTATAAAACAGATGGCATAATATATGGATTTTCTTGATTTGGTAGCAAATCCGTTAACGTCGGTATAAGGTTTTAGCAAATTTCCAAAGAACGTTCGTCATTTAAATTGCCATCGGAAGAATATGACCCTAAAATTTGTTTGCATAAAATCCTTTCAATGCATTTATCTTTCCCAATGGGGATTTTTAGATGATCGGTAACGACAAATCTGCCTATTTTAACAGGCCCATTTACCCTGAATAGTTTGTAATTGTTGAAAAAGTTTTGGTGTGTTTGTCACTTCTTTCTATACCGAATACGAAGATGATATCTATACGTACATCCATTAACCAATCTGCTGGTTGAACTCGTTAGAAGTTATGTTAAACCTTTTTCAAAAAAAGTTTTGATACAAGCAAAATATTTAACAACATTTTTTCATCTTCGAGAAAATCTTTTTAGTTATTAATTTTTTTAATTTCTCGTCAATTTTGATAACTGATTTTTGACATAGTATGTTCTATTGGGAGTCCATTTCTATCTCAACAGCAGAAATGGAACAGTCGAAGTGGTAATCAAATCACGTGGAAAAATTTGCATGCATTTTAAAAAAAACTTAAAAATATAGCGGATAATAATATTTTTAGTGGTTAGTTTATGTACTACTATTTGAAAACTAAAATAATTAAATGTACAAAAATAACTTAATTTAAATGTTTTAATATTTTAATTTTAACTATAAATAATTTAAATGCATACAAGTTTTTAGCCGGAACACAGAAACGCCTTTAATTATGTTCCGGCCAAAAATTTCTATGCTTTAAACTTACAGTACAATTAAATTATTTTAACATTTCCGTTAATTTATTATGGTATTTAATGTATATTTGCAAAGAGGCACTAAATTTTGACCACACCAAAAAAATTCTGTTGCAAAAAAATGAAAGGAAATATTGCATTTGAAATGTTTCATTTTCAAATTTTAAATAGTTTAATGCAGTTTATTACTTTATTCCCAAGATAATTTTTTATTATACTACCCATACCAGTTTAAATATTTGCATACATATTTACACAGTATTGTTAAAAAAATAATAACAATTAACCTAGAATATAATTCGATAAGCTCATGTACCTCGACGCAATATTGTAAACAATATTGATTTACAAATATTTACTTATTTTGAGTCTCTGGTGAATTCTCTTCTCGCTCAGTGCTGGACACCTGAACGTGTGAATTCAAATCGAGTTTAATAAATAGTAGATTTGTTAAAAAAATTATTGATGATCGAGCAGTTGAGAATCTTGTTTAGGAATATTTGTATGTATATTATTTATATTGGTAGGTATTCTTGCGTTACCCTAAATTAAACTAGCGTGCATAAACAATGATTTGATTATTGATTTCTAGGGAAGATAATTATTTGAATCTAAGAAAGAAATTTGAGTTATAGTTTTTCGAACAATTTAAGTGAGTTTTTTAATAGAATATTTTATTTTAACTCAAATTTTGGTCTACATTTACAGTCTAAAACTTTTGAATGCCCACTTCATCAGCATCATTTCGGAATCATCATTGAAACGTCAAAGAGTTTCAACAACAGAAGCTTTCAACAAAGAATTACTTTTCATACACTCCCATTTCGATGCCATTAAATGTTGCAATATTGAATTTCAAATAAATTTCTTTGTTAAATTTATAAACAATGGTGTTTTAGAAATGTCTTATATAATTCGAAAACTTATCAACAGATAATCCTATTAACTGGATATCATATGGGAGACCGGGGATAATGGTAATTAATATATTTTAAATTTTGCCTCAGTGTTTTCTTATTACAGATGGTAGCACTGGGACAGTTACTGTAGTATGGTATAAATACGTGAGTTCCCCACGTGTTGAGTATAATAAACAACAATTTATTCTAAAATAACTAAATACAGGAGTTTATACACAGATATGCTTTTTGTTGCACTATTAGTTAGTTTAAATCTTCAAACGTAATGAATTAGGATTTCATTTTGGAACATTTATTATTTAAATTTATTTTTAATTAAATCACTTAAATCTACCAAAACAGTTAATTGTGACACTTGTTTTGAAAATTCACAATTTACAAATAATATTACTGATATTAATTTTTTTTAAAGTGGAATTTGAAAAACGACCAGAGGGCGACTGCTGGTTTATTGAAAATATTGTTCGTAAGTCAGTTATTTATCATGTATCATCACATCAGTGTCTTAAAAAATTGAAGCAAAACATTGAAATGTGGGTCAAAATTCTCTTTATATAAAACATCTTAGAGCGATTTCCAAATTTTATTGTAAGAAAAACTCTATACTTCTACGTTCTATTGGTTAAAACAGAACGTGTTTTTTCTACGTCAAAAGAGGATACTGAAGGAGTTAAAAGCTTAATTCTTTTTAAAAGCTGTTAGGTTCAAACTATTAAACCTACTTCAAAAGTAATTAGTAGCAGTAAAAAGTAAACAAATGAAAAGAAATTAGCAGCCATACTAACAGAGACTTCTAAAAACCAAACGCAAGCTGTAAAAATTTAAAAAAAGAAAAGATAACCAAGTTAAAATAAAATTTTCAAGGAAGACAAAGACAATGATTCAAATGAAGAAAGTGATGATTACTACATCAATTTTATTAATTTATTAAGTCAAAAAATTTTAAAATTAAATTACCTAAAATAGTAAAACTATAAATTGTTTCAAAATAAAACCAACAGATGGCTATGGCAATGATTGTCTTAATATGTATTATGTCTCGACTAGTTCATACTTTTAACTGCTTACATTAAGAACAGCGGTTTAAATTAAATAATAAATACTTAATCTAATATTGCTAATAAAAGCTTAAAGTGCAACATATTAAAATATATTATGTAAGCAATAAAAACCTGAACCATTTTTTAATCAGGATAAAACATTAACAAATAATAACAAAATAAGCAAATAGCAAGTAAAAAATATAAGAATAATAATACCTACAAATGAATGCTAAACTGCGTATCTTACTTGAAGTGTATAAGATGACAAAATCCATTCAATAATTCAAATGACTTTTAAAAATTTGATTAAAAATTGATTACGGTATAACCAACCGTTGCGTTTGCTATAAAAATTATCAAAAAACTAACATATCAAAGAAACTAGTATGGCTTTGAAATTTTTGGAATATTTAAGTACAGCATTTGAATAGCAACAATAACAGTCTATTTCTTGCTATGCAGAAAGTATAATGCTATCCAAAGTTTGTATTGGAAATTATAGATTATTTTATATATTAACATAGCAAAATGGAGTTACACAAAGGATTTTTAATTATTTAAATAATTACATATAGCTAGTTAAAAGTCTGCAATCTTCTTATAACTAAGTAAAATTGATTAGGTAATTAAAATGAAAATTGTGTGTACTAGTATTTTGTATCTAATTTAGAAATGCAAAGCCATGAAGTCTATAGTTGCACTAAGCGGTTAGCAATGCTAAAAAAATTACTTTTTTTATTTTTCAAAAAGAAATAGATTTGGCATTGCATTCGCAGGCAATATTAACAAAGTTTTTTATTATAATTTAATATATTTACTAACATACTATGTTTCTAAATTATTTGCCTTCAGTATTTAAATTATTATTATAGTCAACTTTATCAATTTTAACAACCACTTGATCAATTTTGTTTTAATTAGTAGTTCATTGTTGTTAAAATGAAGCAAGGTCAGTAATTATAAATTTGATTATGCTAAAAGTGGAGACACGAAAATTTTGATTACCATATAATTTCTTAGTTTTAAATAGCATCGTAATAACTTAATATAGGTCATAAACGTAAAATTACTATTATTCTGAATTTTAAAGCCAATTATTCGGCATGGTATTATTAGTAATTTTGATACATCAACAAACTATTGTTCAAAAAGGTAATCACGAGTCATATTAAAATAATATAGTATATATGTGTTGTTGAAATATTACAAACGTAGGTACAGTTTCAATATTTCACAAGGACATAAATATGTACATACATAATGTACATATTAGATTCGTCAGCTGAAAATTATTTTGTACCAACATCCAATAGTACATTCATTTCATTTTTACTACGATTTCTAATTAGTTTCTTTAGTTTTCTTAAGGATTGAGAGATACAATCGGAGACAAAAGTAGGCTTAATTTGAATTTCACGAATATTGGCCTTATGCGTGTATTAAGATATTTTTTAAATGTCATAATCATAAACGATAAACAATATTATAAAAATGCATATAGAAAGGTGTTTTCTTTCAAATCTGTTTAGTTTACTAAAATTACGAATGTCGAATTTATTATAACAAAAATTTTGTGAGTGACTATCCCTGCAATTCAACCTAACAAAATAATTAAAAAATAAAAATAATAAATATTTATAACGCACCAATAAGTTTTAAATATTCTTAAGGTCCTTTTAACGTTGATATCTACATATTATATAATTTTTGGAGATTTACATGTGACAATGCTGTATCGGTTACAGCTTATAATTAATTTCTCGAGAGCCAGGTAATAAAGAGTGATACAATTTTGCTGAAACTTTCTTCTATGTATTAACAACCTTATATCTACAAAAAAATTGGAAGAACTAGGACTATTTTTCAATCTTTTTTAAGCTAATATTTGAAAAGGTGTTGTTTTCCATAAAATGATGTTGACATTATGAGATTTTCTTAATATTTTATTTTAATTTTTCTAGACATGTATTTTACTGCTTCACACCTTGTGATTTTTCCGAAAAGCTTAAACTCTTAAACAACACCATACATGTAATTTTCATGAATTTGAACAAAACGTAAGTGTCAAATTAAAATGTAAAGTCAATGAGAATATGTGTACCAATTTTCATCGATCTTAGACTTTTTATTCTCTCGTTTTTTGTCTCTTTTACATCCTTAAGACTACAACCGCAAAAATTGGGTTGCCAAAAAAAAGGTTTAGTTTAACAAATTTATAAGCTTTTAGAAAAATAGTATTGAAATATTACAGTAAAGTAAGTCCATTATTTAGAAATCATGCAACTCATTAAAAATATAATAATAAATTATTATTTTATTGCAAACATACAAATTACATAAATATTGTAAAACTTTAAATAATGTATATCATCTGTCGGATATGTGTGCATTTCAAAATTGATTTGATATCGCATTTCTTGTTTTCATCCAATATTGATATGGCAATAATTACAGGAACTGCATTAATGTCAACAAATTCATCTGATATTGTTCTATATTAAGTTTTAAAAAAATTTAAATCGAATATTTTTGTATGTGCAATTTTTTTACTATATTTTAATGGCAATTCACCTCGTATTACTTGATCAAATGAAATTGCGTTATCTTAGGCACGTGAATCAATCAAAACCTGATTATACTGCGAATTATGCTGGGTGAACGATTGGCAAGTCAATCGTAACAAGTGCCATAATAACAGTGACTTTTTGTAATAATTGTCAAAGCGAGTTTGATTGGATAATTTGTGCCAAAGATTACTCCTATTTGTTGCTTTAAAAATGAAAATCCTCGTATTTCTTTTCATTGCAATCTCTTTAGCGCAATTTAAGATCTTAACAAAAGCAAATACTTCTACAAAATAATTTTCAATTGACGGATTTATAAGAATTTAAAAAAATTGTCTACAATGTTATTTATAATAGAACTTCCAATTTTATCATTGTCAAATTATTTTTGATAATTTAGTTTGAAACGGATGTTATTATATTGGAAGGATGTAAAAATTGCTTTCGTATTAAAACAAAATTAATTAATTTGATATCAGATTGATATCCATTCGATTTGTAAATATGTTAATAAACAAGCCTTTTTGATTTATTGAATTTGTGTCAAATATGTTCGATAAATTTTTAATATAATTGTTCAGTTTTGAAAGATGAGTTACTAAATGAATTTTCCGGACGATTCCATCTATTATTTATTGATGATTAAGTACTACAATTTTTTTAAATTTAGAAATGTATTACGGTAAGATTGGTAAAATCAGTAATTACATCAATAAAAAAGCAACAATACATAATATGAAGTACAAGTCAAATGTTTGTATACAAATCAAATCAATCAGTCAATTGCACTAGAAAAAAAAATAATGTAATAAAAATTGCTACTCAAACCACAGATAAATAACTGTGCCAGATGCCTAACTCGACAGAGATATGTCAAGAAAGATTAAACGCTTCGTTTTAGAAGGATAACTACGTACGATAACGTTGTCCTTTTAAAACGGAGCGTTGAAGATTGTACACTTTTTTAGGAAATGGAACACAATTATGTGTAAATTAATTTGTAGAGAGTGATTAATTTTTTGTGCGAAATATTGATATAACCACCTAAACTTTATTTTTATGTTCAAAAAGAAGAAATATTTGTGTTACATTTTAGTAAATATACAAAGGTTAAATTTAGATTACACATCGAGGAAGAGGAAGTTATCAAATAATCGATAGGTAACTTTGAAAAATTAAAATAGAAAGATACTGCTGCCATTCAATAGTTAAAAGTATTTTGGTGAACTGTAAGTTGCTCAGAAAAGTACGTGTTTAATTTTTTATCAAAAACATGTTGGCTGAAATATAACTTAAAGAGAGTATTTCACGGGTCAGTTGTTTGGCAAGAAGTTGGTGTGCGTCTGGCATCAAGCTGTCACTGTTTTCTGTTTCTGGTATAACAGAAATTGAACGTTGAAACTTTCTGAAAAAATTCCAAAAATTCTATTTTATTTAGAAAAAAATTCTTAAATTTTAGCATTACCACCTAAACGACAATCGTGCGATGAATAAAAATGAATCACTATAGCTCAATTTTTCAAATGTTAGTGTTTATTTTATTTATTTTTTTTTAAATAAAACGTGTTCCAAACTGCTGGAGTGGAATGAAAAATAGCGATAGGAATTTATATTTATAATACTCGTGTTTTGTTCCGTTTAATTCTTTATACAAAATAAAACTAGGTAAATATAAATTGTATATAGTAAGTATTTCTTTAGTGTCGATACTCTGTTATGTATCACGTATTTCTAATGGTATTTAAATAATTATTGCACGAAAATTATTCAAAAATGCCGCGATTGTTATCAACGTGAGGTATTTACATAGAAACTTCGCATTTTTAATATATCATGACAATGCCATTACGTGTAGGATAATTTTATATTGTAGATTTGTTGAACAAAACAACACTTAAAGGTAATAACTATCAAATCGATTTACAATGATTGCATTAACCGGTATTTTTTTAAATAATGTAAGTTGGTTTCCCGAGATAGGATTTCGAGTCATTTAAAATTTTTGATACTGCAATGATGTTATTTTAAAAATTAATATATTTAATAATAAGATTAACAATAAATTATGAAAAGTAAACGAGAGGAAAATTAAAACAATACTTTGTAGTGTGTAAGCAACAAACGCAACCTATCTGTTGAGAAAACGCGCACGGGGTCAGGCGAAATCAATATAAGGGGTGGTTGTAGGGGCGCAGGCTTGAGCCCTCGTGAACCCAGCAAGTGCCAGTCTGCCTTCGCCCCATTCGGTTATTACATCCGCATTGGCACCAGCTATAGAACGATATCACTAGAACCAATCATTGCATGTGAAGTTTTCAGTGTGAGCTTTTGTGCTACTACCGTTCAATATAACAAAAAGGCTAATTTTACTATGACAGAGGTGTTGAACAATGCTAAGGCACATGTAAATTAGTATAAATTTCAACGAAGCAGCTATTCGTAAAGTACTTTTCAAATATTGTTATCTATGTCTTAAAATGTATTAAAATATTTCTTCACTTACTATTTTCTTTATTACTCACATCATTAAATACATATTTCTCAATCACCTCTTGTACGGAAAATACGACCACGAATTACTATAATATCAAATTTTACTTACATTCGATATAACACATAATTTTTGATTTTATGTATATAGTAACTCATGTTAACACCGTATACAATAAAAATATGTAATGTTACAAATAATTGCTTTCACTGAATACTAAAACACCGGCAATAATCCGTTGCGATTGCCATTCTTTTCAACACGAAACATCGATAAACCATTAATAATATTTTTGATAATAATTCATCAGATATTTAAATTTTTCCAACATCAGTTTTATATTAATATCACACGCATTATGCGTAAAATTTCGAGTAACATGTTTATCGATTTTGTGGTCTTTAAACAATTAGAATGCCTCTATTAATTTTAAGATAACATTTGACAATTTAATATACAAATTCCTGAGATACAAATCCCAAAGACAAAATAGCCACCACCAAGTACTACTATCAATTTGATTTTTGTTTTAACCATTTAAACACCCATTTAACACTTTAAATTTTGGAGTTTCAGTGTTGTTAAAATTTTTGACCAATTGCTTAATTCAACAAATGGATATTGATTTGAAGTGTTAAGTGAAACTATATACATATAAGTCAAGTGAATTGATTAATAATACAGTGTTGGTTTGTGTTGTTTTGTTATATAATAGGAAGTAATTCAGGTCAGTTCGATGTTTGTGTATTTGTATATGTCTGTTATGTAAACTTTATAAAAGTACGACATTTTACAAAAAAATTATATTTATAAAACTCCGCTGCATTAAAATATCATTTGTTATTATCATAGCACATCAGATGGTTTGCCTGTTGAATAATAAACTGTCACACACAATTCCATATTAAGTATCGATTTTTCTTCTTTTCTCTACTATAAAATTTTTTTATTCTACAACACACGGCAATTTATCTATGGTTAATTTGTCACAACAAAATAAGTAAATTGGTCTTTCAAATCAATTTATATGGAGGTTTCCATCACACACGTTACACGTCAAGAACATCGACATATTGATTTATAATCGTCTTCATTATTTTTATTTATATAAAAAATATAATATCACCTATTGTAATATTAAATTGATCAAATTTAAAATTAAATTTTATATAATCAATTATTACATATTATTATATATATTATAATATAGTCAAATTATTATTAGTGTTGTAACTTAACGGTTCATCTTTTTATTAGCCAGAATTAATTTGTTTGTTATTAAGCTGCAGATTATACATTACACTAGAGTTAATTAAATTAATTTACGATTTAATTTCGGAAGATATAAATTTATTTTACCCTTTATAGGTGAAACGCCCTATATAATATCACCGAATAATGAAATAACGATTTTAAAATCTTTTTTACCAAGTCACCAATTTAATTATTATTATGGCTTAATGCTTTTCATTAGAATTTAATGCTTTTGTATAAGTTCCCAATTGTAACATGAATTTAAATTATTAATAAAATCTTACAAGGGTGCGTATTTGCAAGATAATGATCATAGTTTTCGGCAGTAAGAAATTACCATAAGAACATCAAAGTTGGCTAATATTAGCACAATTATACTTTTTGCCAAACTATATATCTACCCAAAGTCAACAATTAACTATTATGTACAGGTAAATTGCTGCTCTAAATTTAACTCAAATATATATATTATAAGATTATGATTAATGTTACTTTTATGTCAAAATTAAACCCACTTAACTAATCATTATTTTGTCTTCACAAAGGCTTGTTTTCATGTATGTGACCAATCTCTTGTCTCTAAAATATTAATGACGGTTTTATTCAAAATTGAGGAAAGGTCGATTGTGTTTAAATTTAATACTATACATAAAACAGGGCAACTTGGGCCCTATAAACATTAAATTTTCACTTTCACTTTTTGAAATTGGCGAAAAATCGTCTAAAGTGCAAACTTCGTGGCTATACATCAGGGCGGTGATAGGTAATTACGCGAGAATTGACTTAAGCTGGGCTTAAGTTATCGAAGCCTAATTGATTGTTTGGTAGTGTATCTTAATTATAATTTGCTCGATGATTAGTACTTATAAACCGAGGCTTACAAGTATAACCATATTTTGAAATAAAAGAATCGCTGACGTATGATACGAATAGAATTGAACCACAAATTTTTAAAATATTTCGATGTTCTTTAAAATCTGTTAGTGTAACTTTTATAAATCCTATATTGATTTTTAATTTAAATGAACAATAAATTCGACAAACTGTAACGCCTAAAACTTGTAAAATTATTTTCATAAAATAATAACAACAATCGTGTTAGCAAAAACACTCATAATAAATTTCGCCTGAAAATTAAATAATTTTGACAGCTCTATCAATTCATTAATGGTAGGTTATGTAATCAGTGTAAATATCCGTGAGTCGTGATATCCAACCTGCGTGATACTTGCAAAACGAGACTTGAACCGATTTTTGCAATCATGCAAGTACGATAATAAGACGTTTCTATACTGTTAACATTAAAATTAAAAATAAACTGTTAACATTGTATTTGACAAGTAATGTCAACAAACGTCAGGTTTTTGTATAAAAAACAGCAGCACTTTCCGCACTAGTGTGTGATAGTAGTTCATTATGTAACTCAAATCAGTGCAGAAAGTGCGAGTTCTTATATAACGGTAGCAGATTTTAAAAAGTTTTATTGCAAAACGTAGGTACAACAATCGCAATGGTTTAAGAAATTACCCTGTTAATTAAATTTAGGTTTGGTTAATTAAATGCAAAATTTACTGTTTTCAATTTTATATCAGGTGCTGCTTTCAGTAATAAATGTTTAGATACAAATTTAAATCTTTAAATTATTTATACGAATGAAAAAAGTATGTTTAATTTATTTTAATTAATTGATAGTAAAATGTAAAATTGTTTTTGAGAAAATACATGTCAAATTTTATGCTGATTTGGAAAACTTGTCTCCCTTACTAAGTTATGTTTTTACTACATCCCTTGGGAGGGTCTTAGACGTCTCTTAAAATTTAAAATTAAAACGGGAATTCAAATTTTAGAAACAGTAATTATATAATACCTAATACTCGTATATTATTTTCATTGATTTATTATAAATGTATACCTACAGCTATTTGATTAAGTGTTTCCTTTTAGATAATTATCGTTGATAATGTAATGTACGACATAAAAAGTTCACCGTTCCTTGAAGTACAAAATTCTTTTGTTTACTTACATTTCAGTTTTGATTAATCAACGTTTAAAAATATAGGTAGCAATATAGGTTCAGGTGTAAAAAACACGCAACTTTAATAACTTTATTTAAAGTTAATGCAATAAAATGTCTTTAACTAAATTTTCTTGTTACTTATAATTTATTACTTACGCCTGTAATTGTATTACAAAATAACTAAAAAAGTTTTGTTTAAAAAGAATACTCAGCAAATTTAATCTAAACCATTTGACATACTTTATATTTGAAGATAGATAAAAGCGTACAAAACCACGCAATTGTGGACAGGCTTCTCTTATTAGCTACTCCTTCTGAAGCTTCCAAGCCGTTGTTAATAAATGTATCAGTTTAATTACCACCCATCAGCATTATAAATCAACGAAAGCAGTAGGAAATGCAACAAAATTTATAAAAGTAGTTTTTGCAGTAGTATTATATAAATTATTTAATTGTAGTTGATATAATCTGCATTATATTTTTTATACTAAAAAAATTATTTCTTCTCAAGAGAATTTACAAAAAATTAAAATTCTTGGCACTTTTTTTCTTAAATTGAGATAAATGGATATATGTATGAGGGTATAGCATACATATTATATTTTACTACTGTATACATGAGTGTCGCGTGACCTCACCTTGTTGCCGAACATGTGAAAAAACATAGCAAATCAATTTTTTTTTAAATTACTAAAAAGACAAATAATGATATCAATCAAAAGAATTTCTTTTTACGTTTAATGATGCCCAAAATGCTTTTTTTAAAATATAGCTTTCTTCGGTTATCTACCGCCTACAAATTACAAATATACATAATATAATGAAATATTGAAAAAATTCATTTTTTTTTTATATAATTATTATTTTATTTCGAATGTTAAAAACTAAGCCTTTATATTTATTTTCCAACAGAACTTGTTTCAGTTGTTCCACTTTCTGCTTAAATTACAATTTTGACCTTTTTTCCCTTACGTAGAAAGTTTATGAAGTTTTAACTCGCAGGAAACTGTCTGTAGCCGAATAATTTTGATATTACTTATCGCACTCTCTGGTACGCTGCATAACGTCGGCAAGATGGCTACTCATCCATAACGTAACTAATTTATTTGTCTGGAGACAACTTTAACTTCTGATGAGTTAAAACTGTTGTTCTCGTTTTTGCTTCTCTCGCCATTTTCCTTTCGGACCAATAATTGAAGAAATACATTTCCACTTCAAAAATTTTACACGGGTAATTTGTAAAAATTAAATTAAAAAAATAATAATATAAAAACTTGAGGGTTTTATCGTAGCCTGCACGCTGACATCCACGCCCTAGAAGCACATACTAAAAATAGCATAACTTAAAAATTCAAGTGGTTATTAAAATATTTAAAAAATAAAAGTTAACGTAGCAGGTAATTCGAGCAAAAAATCATTATTTTGTGGTACGAAGTAACAAATTAGTAGTTTGCATGTCGATAAATTTTAGTTCGTCTTTAGTTGTGACTACCGGAATACAAATGATAAAACGACATGGTAGCTATTCTGTAGAAAATTAATCTTCTGTTATCAACAAGTGCATAAGTTAACAAATGTTTTTTCTTAATAAAACCCCAAGCTACAAGTATGCCAACAAGTGACTAAATTCATGTTTAGAGCTTGTAATAGGAGTTTATGCCAAAATGTTACGTCACGGTTCTTAAGCAGATGTCAGAAAACCACTTGTAGAAAGAAGATACCTAGTGCTTTGTTGGATTTTTGGCACCAATAAAATACTTCTATTATAAATCAATAGCCAACTGATTTGTAGACTTGAAAGGGTAAATAAGTTTTTATTGTTTTTTTTTACTTAATGGAATTCCTATAAATTAAAAATGTTATATTTTGGAGCTTTGCAAAATGGGAAAAATGACGCCAGGGTTTTAATTACTCGTAAATTTTGTTTTTCAACGTTTATGTAAACCAAGTTAGATTATTATCTTGTTTTAATTAATGGTTGAACTGCACATATACCCAACTATAGATTTTTGTATTTTACTGAATAATATTATTCCTGAAAATTAAATTACAAAACTACTAACCATTTTAAAACTTGCAAGACGATTCGTGCAGTAAATTAAATTGACTATATAATTATTAATTTTATACATACATATGTATTTGTATACATAATGTACATAATATGCAATTTTTGTAAGTTATTACGTAAATCATTATATATTCAAAAGTATAATTTTATTACGAAAATTGCTTGAAGATTTCTCTGAATTTGACAAAAACCACATCGCTGCTTTTCCATTTTGTACGTTTTGATATTTTATCGTCATTGCCCTTACTTTGCTTACATAATATTATCTGAAGTTATAAATATCATAAATTTTAAAAAATTTAAATATTCTGTTCGGAATTATTTAATATTCTTGTTTTAATTTTGTCATAAATCGAATACTTTATTATAATTTTCTTCAATGTTTTTATTTTATCAGAATATCAATATATTTTTAGATAAGTATTCTGATTATTTTTATGTAAATTCTGCGATATCTTCCAATTTTAATGAAACAATTTATTATTATTGTTAATAATAAATGGTATATGGTGTTCTTACATAATTATAGTGCGCTTTATTTAGAAAGTGCCAATACATTTTTGGTTAGGTACATACATAAATTACTGTAATTTACAATGAACATAAGCATAAGAAATACATAAGACATAAAAAATATAAATGTAAATAAAACCGTAATGAAGTATCCAATTATGTTGAAATATTAAAGTGCTTGATATAGAATGGTTTTTCGCAAATATCAGAATTGCATTATGCTTATGTTCATTGTGAAACCTGACTCACTATACAAAAATATATCATTTATTATAACGTGAATTTAATCGAAAAAGAACCATTTGAAACTTTCAGAATTGCCTAGGCAAAAATTGAATGACATAAGACGTCCAATAAATAAATGTGGTAGTATTAATATTACATTGTAATATCAGTGGCTTATCTACATTGAAACTAATGAAGCAAAAGCTTTAGGCTCTCGGTGTAAGAAAAGCCTTATCATTATAAATAATTTCATTCTTAGTTTGGTTGGGATGTGATTTAACGTTTTCCCGTGGAAAATTTGTACTTTTTACTCTGAATTCCTTGACTTCGAAGCCTAGCTTCTTAAAGAAATACGCATCCTATACTCTATACAAAAAAAATTAATATGCTTTGCAAATTTGTAGGTGTTTTTTTATTACAAATAAATAAAGAAACACCCAAACTTGCAATAATCAGTCGATAATCCCCCAGAATTGGTAGCCAAAATACCCTCTATAATTTTTATTCGTTAATAAAAAGCAAAGGGTGCGCTGAAAGGTATTCCATCTTCCCTAGACCAACCGGATTTACTACTATAGTAGGTGTTTTATCTAAAATTCAGTTTTACAATAATTTTATAGAATCCAATTTTAGAAGTTTTAACAATAATTTACAAAAATTTAAGATAGTTTATTGTCACTTAGATTCCTTCAAACTTGAATAATCAATGGACTGTTTTTCTTTCTTCTATTTCTTTTTAAACTTTTTTTCTTAATATGGAAAGTTTTTGTAAAAATCGTGGTATATAGGGAGAATACATTCTAAAATTTTTTGTAGTTTTTCCCACTTTTCATATTTTACTTTAATATTTTGTTGATAAGTAATTTGGATAATTTTACTTTTAAATATTAAGAATTCGCGCGAATTCTTAAGATTAATAAAAGATGGCGAAATAAGTTACATTCCACTTGGATAATTTTTACATTCGACAGAAAGGAACTTCGAGAATTCCAAGCAACACTTGGGCTGTTTAGCTTTAATTGTTATATTATTATTAATTTGTAAACCGCTGTAACCGGGAATATTTTCTTAAGGAAAATCCAGTAGTGAAAATGTATCGGGAGTAAAAATTCACTAAAAATATTTTACCCCTTTGTATTTTTATCAGTGACATA
Organism: Cantharis rufa; assembly: GCA_947369205.1. Lineage (NCBI taxonomy): Eukaryota > Metazoa > Arthropoda > Insecta > Coleoptera > Cantharidae > Cantharis > Cantharis rufa. The sequence goes on from OX376304.1 coordinate 34,000,167, forward strand.
AATATAAGGTCAATAATTCCGAGTACACCTGAGCTGTGTTTTTATGAAAAAAATTTGATATTTTGTAATTTTATTTGAATTTTTATTTGAAATCGAAAAGTTTGAAAAAGAAGTAAATATAAATAAATAAGGTAATCGGGATTGTAAATAAAAAAGTAAAGGCAATCAAATAATAAAAACATTATATTATTTAATTAGAAATAAATAAAAAGCAAAGCTGCTTATCAGTACTACATAGTAGATGAATTCTCAATTTTATTTGACTTCAAACAGATCCAAAACTGTTCTTTACAATTTTAGCGCAAATATTATGGATAGCCTAAAAGGCCTCAAAATATGCATTATAACAAAAACAAAAAAACATCACTGCAACGTATTTGACATTATTCCCAATCTGGTGTAAACAGCAGTCGAGTTTAAATGCAGACCTATTTTTTTAATATTTGTCATTAATTATTCTCCTTGTTGCTGAAAAGAGCACTTACATAATATTTAAGACAGAGAAGAAAACCATACTTGTTTATGGTACACTATATTTCTAAAGTAGTACTCATTTGCTGATTTGTCTAAATGTTTGGCCATTTTTAAACCTTTTGGAAAGCTGAACTTTTGCACAGTTGTAGGCTTAATTTAAAAACAACAATTTAAAAATTGCAAACAAAAATTTTAAGTTTTTTAACATCTTTTGTAATTTATTGTAGATGACTTTCTGAACTAAAAAAATTTTTATTTCTAAATAATCTGAAATTTGAAAATTATATAGTAGCGTGATTATTGTAAGGTATGACTGGGTATGTGTAGTATTGTATGTATTTGTATCTCAACATAGCATTAGTAGTATAGTGCAATAATTTATTGATAAACAGTAATTTAATATTGTGTTGTCTTAACAATAGGTTAACCAATTTATAAATTTATTCCGCTTGTTCAAAATTCTTGTTCGTGGCAGTATTTTACAAAATATAAGCTACTGCTGGCAATATTGTCACATCGTGTGACACGGTTTTGAGCACGTCATTTTATCATACTTATTTTTGATAAACATTGCATTTGTTATATCTATTAATATTAATAGGTATATTATCTACTAATCTAATATTAATATCAACTAATAAATAATCAAGTACATATAACATTTCTCTGAAAATATACTGTAGATATTTAAAAAAATACTTTATGTAAGAAAATGTTTTGCATAATTTTAATATAAATGTTTCGAGTTAACCCTATACACAAATTTCAGCATTAGAACTTGAAATTTAATAAATTGCTTTTATAATTACTTTTTATGATATATTTAGCCTAATAGATTTTCGTCAAGTAAGTACTCGCATATATAAAAAATTTTAATATTGTAGACCAATTGCGTTTTTGAAACGATTTTAATGAGTTAGTGTCGTGTTTATAGTGTATATTAATTAAACAGTAAGTGGTTCAACCTGCACGATATTATATTAGTATGCTGTAAAATGTGTATTTTATACAATTTATTAAACCTTCAAAAATTCTAGTTCTTGCATTATTGCGCGCACTTCAAATATAAACTTATAAATTGAAAGTATTTTCCAAATAAGATAAATGGAAAATTGAAGCTCTAGCGAAAGGTTTTAATTAATTGGCACGAATTCTTATTTATTCAGCCACAGCAAGGTAAATAATAGAATTATTAGAGGAAGGTGTTCTAATATCGATCACCTAAGGCATTAAACTAAACTAAACAATATATAAAAGTAATTAAAAAATAATTCTAAATTTAAGAAAATTAATAAAAAACAAAGTCTTGCATGATCGATATTTTACCCACAAGTATTCGTACAATATCGATCACTAGTGTGGGTAATTTCGATCATTTTATTTTTTGTTAATGTTAATGCATCTGTTAATGAAATAAATAGTAATTTAATTTCAATGAAATACCGATTGGTCCTGACGGTTCTGATCCACATGATGCGTAATTCGGCGAATGTTCCTCATTTGTGGGAGTTATTTTCATCTTTTTAATCGTATCTTTGACTTTTAGTTGCGTAGTTATGACTTTCAATGCATTTCACGACTAAACGATTAAAAATAAACATAACTCCCATAAATTACGCAACCACGTGGTATTTATAATCAAATTTTAAAAGTCGTTTTCGGACAATCACAGTTATCGATATTCCCTGCTGATCGATATTAGAACACTTTTCCCTACGTTTTCCAAGTCCAGCTAAGCTAAAAAGAACTCAACAATGTTCTAGATTCAAACACAATATTCCTTTCCGATTCTCAACTAGTAGAAGCTACCATATCGTAATTATTCGAGTTACAAAAAATTATAAAAATATCAAACTATTAAATAACTTCTGCATCAGTAAAAGCAAATAAAGTAGTCGATTCAATGTTCAAAACGATCATTAAATACTTGAGCTTCTGAGTAGCCGAGATGCTTGATTAACTCCGTAAAATATTAATCGAATAACCGCACGAAAAACCGATGTACCTACTTCAGACACACTTGCGTTATTCGAGTAGAACAACTTTAAGCTTTTCTGTTTATTAATAATGCAAATTTAATATCCTACTTTTTATTTATATGAAGTTAAATCTGATTATCGTAAGGTACTAGGGGTTAACGAGTTAACGTTGCTAACGATAGAGTTCTGCTTTTCAGATATTCACAAAGTAAAAAAAATTAACTTAAATTTAGAGAAGCAATTTAATGTAACCTTTTTGTTCAATTCGGCTGCCTGAAAATGTTTAATTTAGATACCAAGGGGCATTTTTCTAGAGCACAATTTTCTTTCATCCTGTTGAAACCAGATATTCTTTTGTAGCGTGGTGTTCACGCCATTTGGAAATAAGTGTTTGGCTAATGAAAAAAACAAATTTTAAAATATTGCTGATTTATAAAAAAGTTAATAATTTTTAACGAAACGTTTCAGTAAATTTACGATACTGTTTTTTATATAAATATTTCACTCTTGAAATGATTAAATTAGTTAACTTATGTCTTTTAATTATAAACATACTAAAATATAAAAGCAATAATTTTGAACTTAGCCAACAAAAACAAGTAAGCAGATATTGATCAAATTAAAACGTGTTATTAACGTTGTGGGATTAAACTAATAATATTCGTTGAAATACTCACGTGTAGAACTGATTATTTTTGTTTTTATTCCGTAATTCCAAAAATACGTTGATTTAAGCGATATTTAGACGTTTAATTAATGTTTGGACTATGTGCTTATTAGGAACAATATGCACATTATTTTATAAGTTTCTTCAGTAGGTTATTGTTACTTGATTATAATTAGGTCATATGTTAAACAAATTAAAATTATCTGGAAACTGCATTAACCTACATATGTCAGAAAGCTTGCGAAAATTTTTAATTTTAAATTTTCACAAGTTTAATACATCTTACAATTTATTTTTACTCTCATCAGTGGAATATATTTTTACTAAAATACAGTAACAAGTTTACTGTAATAACTGCTTAAGAGAAAATAATACAACTATATTTTCTATTTCTGAATCACTATTACAAATCGTTTCTATCAAAATAAGCATTCGATATATTTATCTATAATCACCATCTATATTTCTAATAATAACAACAACGAACTAACTATTACATATTGTGGTGTTTCAAAATCAATTTTCTAATATTTTAATTCCCTTTTGTGATGATTATGTTTATTTTCAATTGACTCATTTGTTTTTGTAAATTTGTAAGTAGTTTAGTTTGAATTTGGTTATTTGAGCGCCAACATTTTGTAGGTTGGCGACACTTTATAGAAGGTCGAGGCTTTTTGCCAAAGTGGCGGACGAGAGCGGACGTAGTTGAGCGTCGCTCTCATATTATTTTGAGTTTATTGAAAATTTAGTATTTTGAAAAGTTTTATTTGAGAATAAATTAGTTGATATTTTTGAGTAAGTGATTTTTTTTATTATGTGGAATTTGATTGTCCCAGTTTTGGACAAAGTTTTGATAAATAAGAAAGAGAAGGATAATTTTGATAATTGGAGATTGGATTCGAAGATAAAAGAAAATAATTTGGATAATTAAAATTAAGCATTTATAATTGGTATTTTATTAATTTGAATTGGAAAAGTAAAATTAAAATTAGAAGGCACCAGAGAGCGAGTTCCGATAGCGACGCGACGTATGGTCGGCATATCGCCACATTTTAATATTCCATTTATGCATACTAATTTTATTGAAAATTTAAAGAAATAAATTTGGATTCATTTTATATTTGAAATCTGAGCTAGCCGGTGCAGTAAAAAATATCATTACAACTAAATTGGCATCCCAGAACGTGGGGCATTTTTGCATTATTTTAACCCACCTTTGACCCTGAGGTTATTTATAATAAATTTTGTTGAATGCTGAATGATTGATTAAATCAAAATTAAAAATGGCTAGTCAATCATGGGAAGACTGGATAGATGAAACAAGATTCAATAATCTTTTGGAAATGGAAGAACAAGAAAACAGACAAGCGGAAGAAAGAGAAAGATGGGATATAACGAATAATCCCAGAAATAGAAGACAAATACAAAGATGGTATCACTGGGAAAAAATGGAAAGAAGACGCGGATACACACTGGAATTAAATGAAATTGGAGACCGGGTCGCTGAAAGAAGAGAGAGAGAACAATTCGAGAGAGATCGAAATAATTTGGATTTGGTAAATAAAAATTTGGATTTTGAAAGTAAAAATTTGGATTTAGTAAATGAAAATTTGGTTTTAAAAAATAAAAGTTTGGATTTAATAAATGAGAATTTTGTTTTGGAGACAGATAGTTTGGTTTTGGAAAATGATAATTTAATTGGAAATCAAAATGAAAAATTGGACAAAGAAGATTTTAATTTGGTAAAGGAAAATTTGAATTTAGTAAATAAAAATTTTGAAGTCCAAGAAGAAATCAAAAATTTGGATAATTCCAATAAAATGGAAAATAAAAGCTTAGAAATTTATGAAATGGAAAAATTAAACAATTCTATTATTTTGCAAAACAAAAATTTGGAAATCAAAGAAATTATGGAATGTGAAAAAAGGAAAGATATTTTGGAAAATGAAATTTTGGTAATTCCTGAAATGGAAAATTTAAACAAAAGTGAGGAAAAAAAAAATGAGAACGTACTTAATGCTGAAAATAAAATTTTGGAAGTCGAAGAAATTGTGGAAAATGGAGGGAAGCTGGATTCAATTCTGGAGGAGCGGAAAAATGCGTACGGAGATTGGTGTTCGGAATTTATAGCTGGACTGGAAGAAATATTTAAAAAAATGGATAAAGAAAAAGAAAAAGACATAATTCCAAAGGTACAAAACCAGGTCAAAGCAGAAGAGAACAGTTTTGAAAATAAATATCCGAAAAATTTGGAAAATGGAAATGTTGATAATTTAAACCATAAAAAATTGATTCATTTGGAGGAGGAACATTTGGATAATTGTAAAAATAAAAATTCGACTGAAGATGATATTAATTTGAAAAACAATAATTTAATTTGTCAAAAAGATGAAAACTTAATCGATTTAAATAAAAATAATTTAATTACACAGGAAAGTCAATTAATGGATAACAATCTAAAATTGGAAGATAACAATCTGGACTTTAAAAATGAAATGGATTTGGAAAATAAAAGTTTAAATGGACAAAAAGATTTGGAAGATGATAAATTAATTGGTTTGAAAGATCAAAATTCGGTTTGTTCAAAAAATGAAAATAAAAATCAGGTCAATTTGGAAGGTGGAAATGAATTATTTGGGTTCAACAGTGATTTGATCAATTCGAAGAACGAAAGAAAAACGAATGGAGGGTTAATTAATTTGGAGGAGGACCATTTGGACAGAATTGAAAACGAAAAATTGGCTGAAGAAGTAATAAATTTGCAAAACAATAATTTAATTTATGTGAAAAATGAAAATCTTATTAATTTAAATAACAAAATAATTGGAAGACAAAGTCAAATATTGGACAATAATTTAAAAGATAAAAACTTAAATAAAATGAAAACTAATTTGGATGTCGGAAATGATAGTTTAGAAGAAAAATTGGATATGAAAAATAAAAATCTACACAAAATAGTTGCTTCAGAAAATGAAATTTTAGATTTGAAAAATGAAAATTTGGATGAGGATTTGATTATTGATTTAGAGGTCAAAGATAATAATTTAAAAAGAAAATTGAATATCAAAAATAAAAACTTGGATAAAAATTTGAATTTAAAAAATGAAAACTTGCATAAAATTATCGATTCAGAAAATGAAATTTTGGACTTGAAAGATGCAAATGGGATTAATTTGAAACAAAAAAATGAATTGGAGATGGAAAAATTGGAGGAGTCGCAGGAGAGGACGATGATGGAATCTAATCCAATGAAAGATGGACCGACAACGCCAAGACCGGAACCGAAAAGGAAGAAAAGATGGAGATTTTCGAGTTTAACTTTAATTTTAGGTACTGAGAGGAAGCATCCACCTACACCCAGAATCGTGATGTGGAAGTCCATCAGATACAAATAAACGAAGAGCAGATTTTGAAAAGCCACGGGAAGAGGATTTTCCTTCGATCATCGACGATGATTTTCAAGAAAACCCGGAGGAGTAAAGCTGTGGTGTTTCAAAATCAATTTTCTAATATTTTAATTCCCTTTTGTGATGATTATGTTTATTTTCAATTGACTCATTTGTTTTTGTAAATTTGTAAGTAGTTTAGTTTGAATTTGGTTATTTGAGCGCCAACATTTTGTAGGTTGGCGACACTTTATAGAAGGTCGAGGCTTTTTGCCAAAGTGGCGGACGAGAGCGGACGTAGTTGAGCGTCGCTCTCATATTATTTTGAGTTTATTGAAAATTTAGTATTTTGAAAAGTTTTATTTGAGAATAAATTAGTTGATATTTTTGAGTAAGTGATTTTTTTTATTATGTGGAATTTGATTGTCCCAGTTTTGGACAAAGTTTTGATAAATAAGAAAGAGAAGGATAATTTTGATAATTGGAGATTGGATTCGAAGATAAAAGAAAATAATTTGGATAATTAAAATTAAGCATTTATAATTGGTATTTTATTAATTTGAATTGGAAAAGTAAAATTAAAATTAGAAGGCACCAGAGAGCGAGTTCCGATAGCGACGCGACGTATGGTCGGCATATCGCCACATTTTAATATTCCATTTATGCATACTAATTTTATTGAAAATTTAAAGAAATAAATTTGGATTCATTTTATATTTGAAATCTGAGCTAGCCGGTGCAGTAAAAAATATCATTACAATATATCTAACTAATAACCGTTTTTTGGTTTTATCCGTATTTAAAAAAATCTTGAGATTAATTAGGAAGAATAACTAAACCAATATTTTATTAAGTTATTAACATTTTTATTTTATTAAAAAAAAAAAATTTACAGTCTACTATTTATAATACGTTTTTGGTAAAATCATCCACTATAAAATTGTTGTTGTTCATATACATAAATGTTTCGAATATAGTAAACAATCTAAAATATTACGAAACTTGTTAGGGAGAACTCAAGCCAAAATTAATAGTAAAAGGAAGAATAAGTAGGCCACGTTGGACGCAACAATTTTCCATCACATATTCTAAAGTACAGATAGTTGGTCTTGTGGTAAAAGTTCTGGACTTTGATATTCTCGGTTTAATATTTCGTGCAATACAAAGCACACATAATATATTCAATTAAAAACAGTTTTCTGTTAGATACTGGGTTCTCTTGTTGGAAATTAAACTAACTATTATTATTATTATATTCAGCGAAACGGTGGTGGCTTTCACCTCTCACCTCTAGACTTGTTTAGTCTATGGCTTGCAAGAACTTCTATGTGAGATCTTAAGAACCGTGAAGCTGGCTTGGTCACTGATGTTTCTAAAACAACAGTGGTCTTAAAACTTTTAGTTTTAATTTAAAGATTAGTTTACCTATGTACTAAGTAAAAATTTGTAGGATATATAGGAATTTTGGAAATAGCTTTTTTCGACCCCCCGTATAAACAGATTTACTGTTTCAACATAAAAATTATAATTATAGCGTGACAAAGTAAAAGATATATAAAAAGCGGAAATTATCTGTGTCTCGCGGCAGTGTTTATTTGACTTCTTTATATTTTTGCTTCGTCAATAATGACAAAGATGGAAAGATCAAATATCCGCTATATTAAATAACAGATTTATAATTGCTACTTCTTACTAATCAAAATTGTAGTCATTTTTTATAAAATTTAAAATGAATATTTTTCTGAAGAATTTTATTACACTAAGTCAGAAATGTGATGTTATAATCAGATCTAATATTTTAAAATAAAACTGGAAATTTAAATTATAAATATAAAAAAATTAGGATAGCAAAGGAAGTAATCAATTTCATTTAATTTTTGGTGTGTTCCTTGCCAAGTTAAAGTTGCTGAAATACACCATTGAAAGCTTTTTTATAATTTGTTACTACTATTCTGGAGAATAATATAAATGGACCACTGTTTTATAGATTTATTGGTGTCAGAAATATAAAAATTCCACTATATTTATAATAATATTAATAATTAATAAGGACATACTCATCGCTTCGACCAAAATGAAAGAAAAGTATGAGTTTTACAACGTATTTATTTAAGAAACGCTCGAAATCTCGCAGTTCAATATAGTCTTTCAAATTTCAGAAAAGTTGTGCTGATAAAAAAAATTGGATTGATTCTGATTCCCATTAGGCCAGACTATTTTTTATTATAAAGAACGAACCTTTCACATTTCGACAGTTGAAACGTAGCCTTTAAACTGATACGATCTTGGGTCAGTGCTCTGCAGACTCAAATTACAATTTAATTGTTCGTATATAAAAACGTCGAAAACCAATAATTAAAAAAAATAAAATGAAGTTTCATGTCCTTTTAAAAACAAACATAGTATGTTGCAATTTCTGTTACAAAAATTAGCTAAACTCGGAAACACTTCGTCATAAACACATAAAAAGCTCTTTCTCTTAAGTTTTTTTTTATTTGATATAATTCTCGAGAAATCTTTTTATTTGACATAGTTTTAAATCTCACCGAAAGTTTAATAAAGTCTTCCTTTTGTAACACAGTTTTCATAATAACTCTAAGTTCAAAAATCTCCTTCTGAAGTTATTCAAATGTGCTGACAAGTTTTGTATTCAATTTTCCAGCTAACGAACTCTTCAAAATTGAGCAAATAAAAGAATACTTTTATATTTAAAGGAAAACCAAATTCAAATTATTAAGAGCTCATGCTGAAACATTTTTCATACATCATACTGAACCTGACATAAAATATAAAAAATATTTTTAATTAAATGAGAGACGAATAAAAACTTTTCACATAATTCACACCTGAACTAATGTGGCAATGTCACAAATTTAGAGGAACCATTAGCTTAATATTCGAAGATATCTATAATAAATGCCATTAAATAAAATAAATTGCATATTACAAAATGGAAAAAATCAGATATGATGAAATTTGAAACTGTGCTTCATGTGAATTTGGCCTAAAGATTAACATAACCTAATATTTGAAAGATAAAGCCTACCTTATAAAATCAATATTTCTCGCACGTTGTGCCAGCTTTAAACAGAACAAGACTTCGAAAAGAGTTTACAGGTTGAAGAAAAAAGTGGATATATCTACATTAGTCCTAACATAATGTAATTCTAAAAAATAGCAATCACGGTTTGAACATTTAATGGGACATTCACAAATATAACATTGTACGAGATTAAAGAAATCAATACTTGAAATTTGAATTTAGTCCGAGAATGGAATGAGAAAAGGACTCTCATTCTAATTTATTATAGTCGAATACTTTTTAAAAAAAATTAAAGCTAAAAATTTCAACTAGCAATCCTGCAAAGAATTTCCATGCTTTTAAAAACGTAAAAAAATTAATTTTGTTTTATTATAAAAAGAAAACGTCATGTTTATCCTTAAAAATATTCACAACCCTCCAAAACAACTTATTCTCTTTAATGCATGTAATAAATCCTTCTTTATACTACTTCAAGCTTAGCCTTCGAGTTGATCATATTTTGCAATACAAGTAGCTTGGTAAATATTGATTTTGATTAAATCGTTTTAAAATATGATTGAAAGGATGAAATCCATGGTTTTCGGTGTAAATAATGTTTTAATTTTTGTTTATTAATAAAAAGTTTTGAAATTATTAGATCCATTAAATGTAATGTTGGCAAAAAAAGCAAAAAAAACAGTGTTGCCTTATTTTATTATATGAAAACTGCGAAGCTGAATAGTCGGTCTAAGATACTTTTTGCTTGAATTTTACTAAATCGCTAACCGCATTAAATTTTCTATCATAATTTAAAAATGTAAAATCTGCAATGTGTATGTGAAAATAAAGTTACAAATGGCAGTTACCCTTCGTTATATACATATAATGTATGTACACATACACATACTAAATGTGTATATGAGAATCGACTTAATATGAAATGAAAAAATAGTGTTTGTTGAGTAGAATGGATCATTGAATTCAACTACTAACTACTACCAACAAAGTCCTAGATAATCAAACTGAATTTGGATCAAACAGGTCGACAAGAGACATTTTAATATTATTTGAAATATAATATCAAAATACTTTCATGATTAAACACAACACTCTTGCAATATTTGTAGACTTTGAAGACATTGTCTAAACAAAATATTAACATTTTTGCACTAATGAAAACTCAACGGAATTTTACGGGATTTTTAGGAGATAGCGCAAACAAAATTCCTTTTTAGCTTTCACGAATTCTCTCGATTCCCAATAAATTTAATTTATATATTATCTTCAAGATTTAACTTTATTTACCTAGATTTTATGTCAAAATTATTATTTATAAAAATGTTTATAAATACTTGCATACTATTATACTTTTAACTCATCAACCGTGGTATGGCAATTAATTTAAAAATAAAAAATCCAAATTTTATCATTTTTTCTGTATAGCTATTTGATTTTAATTTGGCTCCAATTCTGGTTTCTTTTATAATTTTAAAACTCGTTTACAGTTCAGTAGATATTAGTAATTATATTTACAATTTTTAATTATTTGACCTTATTATTTGACCTCAATTGATCCATTATATGCGTTTTTGCTAACCTCGCCGTTAGCTTACATCTTTTAATTATTTAATTTAATTTTTTTTCCTTTCCTTTTCGTAACATCAATTTATGTGTTCATTGTATAATTTTTTTTCTTTAATTAAATGAATTAACCTTTAATTTGAAATTTCTGCAATCACTCTTTTTATTGGTTAACACATTTCATTAGGTATACATAATATATATGTAGTATCTCCTTTGTATTTTGATATTTTAACATGATGTTTCCATCGTTTAATACAGATTGTACTTTTTTAACATAATTTTTTTTTTTTAACAAAAAATTCATTTCATAATCCGCACGAAAATATCTCATAGGACATAAAGCAATAGATCAACTAAAACTATAAATTATTACACAAACTGTAACCAGCAATGAACATTTTAAAAATAATAAATACAATAAAAGTTGTGAAATTAATTTACTGTGAAATATTCGAATGTAACAGAATGTACCGATTCAGATTCATATGTACGTAAAAATTGCATTAAAAACTTTTAAGATATTATTATTTATTTTGGGTAGGACTTGAAATATTATGGAAATAGTAATAAACAATAAAAAATAGGTACCTAGATAGCGAAATTCGATATTCAAATATAATTAAATAAATTGCGATGTGGTCTAGATAATGACACAATTTTTCGTTATTAATAACCGTCACTTGCCTTTAGTCAAAAACAAAATTCAAAAATTTATTTTGCAAAAGAAAAATATATTTGAAAAATTTATTAGTTTTAAATTAATACTCGCAAGGAAATGTAGATGAAAAATGTTTAAAAGTAAATAAGTAAGAAAAAAACTTTCCATGGAAACGTGGAAACTTACCCGATCACAAAGTGGCAAAGAAATGTCTTAAAAGTGGTTTTTGCATGAAATTTCTACGTATGTACATTTTCAGTTACAGGTAGATACAATATAAATATTTTAGGGTTTGGTTTAATTTTTGGTAGAATTTATATTTTTATTTAAAATTTATAATTATTATTCTTATGAAGTTATTATTAAAATGGAAAGTAAGTGTCCTTAGAAAACAATCTTATCTTATTGATCCTCGGCATTGCAGGCATAGAACCAAAAAAATTAGACTTACAAGACTGAAAACTGGTCTTTCTACCCTTAGTCATTCTTACCTAATAAAAAGAAAAGCGTCCCTTCCATGTGGGAACGAAAAAACCCTACTGTTTCTTAAAAGCTGTGAAATTCCACTACAGACTGTCAGGTTCTTAAGATTAGTAGTGAAAAGGCTAGAATCCGAAGCAACATCTCCGATATCTTGGGCGAAAACGAAAAGACTCTCTGTCGCGTTTTGATGTTCAGTGCGAAGGGAACACAACGACAATTACACTGAAATCTAAAGCACATACATATATGTAGTACATACGTACATGCATAGTTCCATAGAAATTAAACTTATTTGAATAAGCAAACTAAATCATTCGTTAATCGCATAGTAATCTGAAAGTTAAATATAATACTTTATATTTTTTTTTCTTAAGCTATGAAAATTCAAAATAATTTTAAAAACTTGATAAATTGATAAAATTCATATCTACATAGTACATAATATAGCAAGAAATGAACACTGCGTTTTGCAATAAACCGATATTGATTTTATAGTATTCTTATTTTTTTCAAATAAGTTTTTAATTTGTAAATTTAAATTCCAATTGCGTTTATGTACTCGTAATTAAAATTTGTATGCAAAAACTTCAAGTTTTTCATGGTTGGTCCTCAAATTGGGGTGTATAAATAGAAACTTTGCTCAATTTTCAGAATATTTAATTTGAAAAGTTTAAGCGGAGTATAAACATAAAATTTAAATCAGTCTATTCTCAAATTTTTATCAAAATATTTACATTTTCATGCATTGTCAGGTAAATAGGTTCCTAATTTGCTACTAAAGTAATCGGAACAAATATAATACCAATATTAACGGAAATTTAAAAAAACAAACAATTGTTTTATAAGTAAACTTTCGTAGATAATAATATAATTCATTTAATAAATAACTTTAATAAATAAAAACTAAAAACTTTTATGTGGAACAGTTTTTCCTATTTATAAAAGTCGAACATCTTTTGTTGAATTATTTCAAGTCAGTCGTTTTTTAAAAGATGAAATGGTTTGCGACAGAATTTGATTAAAATGTCGATAGGGCAAATATTATTAAATTTCGCTACTGAATCACACAAATCAATTAATTCTAATTTAAGCAAAAAGATAATGTCGTACTTTTATATTTTTCATGTTCTGAGTGTTTTTCAGTGTTGTGAATTTACGTAAAAAAATCAGATAATATTTTCTTTTCAGATTATATTGAAGAATTGGTTTAAAATAAAGTGGATTAAAATATACGTCGGTGTATTTAATTGTTAGAATGTGACAATGTGTTCAAAAGTCGAATTACTTGATAAACGGGTTAACTCATCATCATGGTTATACAATCAAGTTATAATAAACTGTTTGATTTTAATTAAAAGAAATAGTTTATGCTTTAAACAGAGTTTATATAGTTTACATGTTTGTTACCTGCAAAGTACTTTCCAATAATTTAGTGAAGAGCCATGGTTTCGAGCAACGAATACTACTTATAACAGATTAGTTTGAACATATCGCTTTTAAACACGCTTATATCCATTAGTGTCTTACAAATGTGCAGGGTTTAAACGGTGTATTTCAAATCTATCAACTTATAGAGTGACTTTTTTACTATCACAATTTTGAAAGAATGAGCAACACCACGCAATATATGATGGAAGGTGTTTCAAATATGTTGGCCCCGGCAATCTTAGAACAGCAATACGATAACAATATGGATTACATTATCACTGATTACATGGAACGCTTGACTACAAGACTGAATATTCTTGAAGCTGAATTGAAGTATGCGTGGAGAGCTCTAGATTTGTTATCGCAAGAATATATCAAAATGTGGGAACGTTTGGAAAAACTAGAAGGGCTGTTATACGAACAACAAAGCGTTATAGCCCAGCTTTTGGATTTCTACACCACGTGTCCCAATGATGGATACGAATTAAGCGAGAAAAATGCCGTTCTCGATGGTAATATAGGTCAATTGGAAGTTATCCGCGAAATTTTAGGAAACGGAACGGTCGAGGATGGTTTGGAGGAAGGCGTCGATGTTACTAGAGCGTCTTCTCATCGTTCTGCGTCTATGATCGAGGAACTAGAAATGAGTTTAGAAATGAACGAAGTGCAAGCTCCGGACGAAGCATTCTATAGAAGCTTAAATCAAGCTTATCGAGATGATTTGGTTGGATGTGACGTTTCTACCTCGCCTTCTCAGTTAGGAATGATATGGGAAGAAGTTGAAGATGGAGACGATAATATGAAACAAAGTGATCATAATCAATTAGATAGTTCGGTCAGATTAATTGACAGCCAAAATGTTTTTAGTGCATTAGATTACAAAGATTATAGAGGAAATTCTCCTTGCGTCAGCGAACAAGATTTAGCTCAATTATCTCGCATAAGCATTATCGATCAAATTGCCATGGAAAAACTGGATGAATTAGATAGGCTAAGTAACAAAATTCAGCAAGACTCGATTAACATTAAAAATTTACAAAGTAAGTTATACGAAGATGACAATGAAGCTACGGAAAACGGCTCTTTAGATAATCAAATTCAAAAAATATTTAGCAATTCGGATATGTGGAATTTTTCAAATCAAATATCATCAACAAATCGACCAAATTCTAGGTTATCGCTATCCGAAAGTGTAATAGGTACCGACAATGAAGTCGCAGAAACGCTTGCAGCAGACATCCGATCTCCTTCCTCACCTCGTCGAAGACACATAGCCGTCACTTCCTGCAATGCTCCTTATACTACCGTCACCGGTAGATTGGCCTATAGTACCGCAGTGCAAAATGCCGAAGCGGCTGCGGCAGCTAGTAACTCTAGAAATCCGTTCTATAATTCGGCAGGAGACTTGGAGTCCATGATACCCGCTACCTATGAGACTGTTACTTGCAATTCTCCCGTTGTGTTTAGTATAAAATCTGAACGCACATCTTCTCCTACAATATCTATTTGTAGCGTACGCACAAGACAAGACGGTTACGTCGGATCGCCAAGTAAAAAAACTACTACTACGGAACATGTTGCTATAAATCCACCTTCAAGTCCTCCACCTCCAGCTCCGTGGGATATTTGCGAAACGTTTCTCGTATCACAAACTACAATGTTGCCCGAATCTCAACCTGCACCTAGTCCAATATTTATAAGCGCATCGTCTGAAACGTCTTTAATGGCAAGTCAAGATCATTCTAGATTAACTCCACGTTCTCCGAAATCACCGAAAACGTCCCCAAAACGAAGTAAATCGAACATTGTAGCTGCTAAATCCGATTCCGGTCTATCATCTATGAGTGGCTGGTCGAGCTTAGAGAAATCTCCCAGTTCGCCCAAAAATGGAGTGAATTATAAATCGACAACGTTAAATTATTTTACGGACATAAATGTAGGCAAACATAATTTTAATATTTCCGGCGGATCTCCGTTACCTACAGATAACACACTTCATACGTCGTCGCTCGATACAGATAAGCAAAAGTTTAAACCTTATAGCGAGTCAACCGCAGATTCCCTAATACCAAACATCTCTTCTACCTTACACCACAACAATACGATTTTACCTGGAGGGCACCACATGTCTGCTTTTACAACCGTAAAATCGCCTTGTACGTTAGAGTCTTCTGGAAATTTTGTACCAGCTCCGGCCCCAGCTTCCGATATAAATGTTAGTCCTAGATCAAAATCAAAACAACAACAACAACACAACGAGTCGACCTCTTACGAAGACTTTCCATCTAAAACTAATCAAACGGCTATATATACAACAGCCGGCGGAAACAACCAAGATACTTACACGACTGTGTATACTGGAAATAATACATCCGATTATATAATTCATAATTTAAATTATCCAGATCTTATTGAGCCTTACGAGAGCAACGAAATGACTGCTTTTCAACAGCCTACAACTTTCCATCATCAACATGAGACAACGAAGTACGCAATACCCCAATCGCAGTATAGAAAAAGACGTAGTCTTACGCGAACTTATTCGACAGAAAGTGGTCCGTCGTCTGAGTATATAACATCTCACGATTGTAAAAATACCATGCAACGTACTGCTTTACCCGCTGGAAATATAACAGATACTATGTGTTATTATCCGACATCTTCTAGATACGATAGCACTGTCGGAAACTCGTATAACGACTACAGAGAACATTCGCCGTGGCTAAACTCGACAAACGGATCTAAATCGTTAGATGGCACGAGTACTGCTGGAATTGAAGCGTACGAAAACGAATTTGAAAGCAATGCATTTCCGGAACGCAGAGGAAGTCAAAGACATAATCAGCAACGGTTATATCAACAAATTGCATCCTCGGTGCAGTCGGCCGATCACTTAATGTCTAATAATCAACGGCAAGAAATACCCTACTTGGAATTAGATTTAAAAAACAAAAATGTACCTGAGTATGTTATTCAACAACATACAAACCAATATTATGATCCTTCCAATGTCATAATGACACGAGCCGGTTATATAACAATATCGACCGACGTTCATAGCAAAGATAAAAAGCCAAACAAAAAGTTAAAGCGAGGCAACACTTTAAAATCTGCTATGAGCTCGGTAAGCCATTGGTTGCCCGATTTACATTTAAAGAAACGGCATCGTTCGTATTCTTTACCTTCCAGTGACAGAGATGAACTGCCGAAAAGTAATAAAACTTCTAAGCCGGAAACTAAAAAAAAAAAGCAAAATGTCATTATGTCTACAGTTTCTGGTATTTTTCAAAAAGCAAAACGACATAATCATAATTATCAAAGAAATTCGTTATCGGATCCGGAACAATCGGAAAATGAATGGGGGCCAGGTCGGACTAGCTCAATGATATCCGAAGATGAAGACAGTTATAGTTTAGCTTCAGAATGTCAATCCGATAGAGATTTGTTTCCGAAAATTTATCCTACGAAACCTAAAAATTTAAAACAAAACTTCAACGATAAAATTCAACCAGTTTATGACGAAAGTCTGCCTGAAGAAAATAAAACGCATTTTGAGTATGTAAGTCAACCGTCGATAATTGAGTCTGTTAATAACGTCGACAATTCGTCTACCGAAAATGTATTAGATAATTTAACAGAAAATGATGAGTCAAGTAAAAGTACAGATAATTCTTTAAATTTGTTTGCAACCGTTGGTGATGCCAAACGTGTTCCTGTGTTATCAGATAAAAGTGACGATTCGACAACCAGTGAAAATAAATCTTTACCTCAAATTTCCCATTGCGGAGCCTCAATGGAATTTGCCGTCTCGAGAGCATTGGGAAAATATAGACAACGTCAGTCATCTACGACGTGTGATGAAAATAGTAGTATCTCTGACGAACAGCCCGAAAAGCAAAGTTCAGTTGACGACGAAAAAGAAAATAACGGTCAAGTGGAAATTCAAGAAACAAATTTTGTTGAACATCAAAAGCCAGTAGAAAATAATTTAACTGATCACAGCAATAAACAAATTTCTATAAATGGAGAATCAATGGTTCCAGAAAATAGTCCATCTGCATTAAGCTTTAGAGGTCATATAAATAGAGGCTTTCCGAGACATCAACAAAGTTTAGAAATTCCCGGTTATAGAGAAGACGACGATAATAGAAGCACCCACTCGTGGAGAAGTGGCTCGAGAGTTTCGTCTAGACGTCAAAGTACGGAAGATAGTATCGATAGCGAAGACGAATGGTACTGCTACGAGTTAAGAAAATTAGAAGAAATGGAAAAGCAATCGCAACATGATGTGGAAATCAGCGAAGCATTACAAGAAGTCCCCGAAGTAGAAGATCCTTATGAGCCAGATGAAAATGT
This sequence comes from Cantharis rufa, assembly GCA_947369205.1. Classification (NCBI taxonomy): domain Eukaryota; kingdom Metazoa; phylum Arthropoda; class Insecta; order Coleoptera; family Cantharidae; genus Cantharis; species Cantharis rufa. The sequence continues at coordinate 34,018,204 of OX376304.1, forward strand.
GAAAGAGAAAATGTCGTTTGTGTTAAGAGAATTGCGTATAAAAGCTAAAGTTGTCGAAGGAGTTTTAGATGAAAAAGATAATAACAAGCACGTGTTACATTCGGCAAAAAACAGAACAAATCAAGAACCATTGTTGGAGTATTCCGACACGTTAGATTCTGAATATTCGGAGAAGAGTGAACTTGATCTAGTCTCCGATGATTATAAATATGATCAAAGATCGGACGAAGAACAATCTTCGGGAGATACGTCGGGTCCTGACAGTCCACAAATGAGTCCAAATGCTTTGGAGGAATTGCTGCCTTCCTTTGCAATGTGTAATATTAAGTATCCCACGAAAGATGATTTTTTTCCTGACGAAGCTGAAGTGAACGAAGTTATACAAGTTGAAGATCCGGTTAATGAAAGTGTTTCGCAAGTTCCAGAACTTCCTGAAATCAAAATTGACACTACTTGTTCCAAAGATGAAGGTAGTAAAGATGCCGGTGCTCTCAGTAGTAAATGGAAACTATTAAAAGCCCTGAAGGAAAGAAAAGCGGAAGAAAAGAGTATTCAAGGAAAGTCGCCCGAAACTCCAGGAGAAAAAGTGAGTATGCTTGGTATGATGCAGAAGTTTTACGAAGTTCACGTTAAAACGTAAATAATTATGTATGTAGTAAAAAGTATGTTAAAGTATTGCACTTAAGCTATAACTATATTAAAAGTATACAAATAGCTACTATACATTACTGCCTATTGCATAACAATAACAAGTCAATATTAAACAAATACTGTTAAAAATGTAAGTCGGAATTAACTAAAAAATACCTACTAGTACCCTAAATTTATTGTAAGTTAAGTATTGCAAACAGGCAATCTATTCTATCGTAAGTAATATTTTGTTTGTTTACCCGAAGATATTAATGCTGCTAAATATAATCATATTCGAACGTTTATTTGTAATAGTAATTATTTAATTTAATGTTTATTTATTGCCAAATGGTGTTAATTCATTATAATGGTTAATTAGCTGTTATGTACAACAAATTTAGCTGGATTAGCTTTAGCTACATACACACGAGCAGCAAAATTTAATGCTAGCCATGTTTGGCAGATAATTAATTATCTTGTACATTATTGCATATTATTGTGTATTACCGAAAATGCATTTCGCAGACATGTCCTTATCTAATGTACCTTATTATACACCTAGCAAATCCATACATTGCATATCATGTTCACGTCAACAAAAAATATCAGTATTTGTGTTGTAATTTAGCTATACATATTTAATAAAATATATTGTTACCTTTACCTTCAAGATAAAATTATTTAAAATTATGTATTAACGAAATGATAAGATATAACGTAAATTTTATTTAAGTTCACTAAATTTCCTACATAATATTGTTAAATTATCGAACCAGTAAAATTCATGAAAATTGCGAAAACTAAAGCCAAATATACAGAGAAAAGTTTAAATCCTTATAATTGTGGGTATGCAGTTTCAACTAACAATCGTTTAATTTTATTTAAAACGGTTGTTCTAAAGCAAATTTTATTATTTTCAATTAGAGATCAAAGCAATTGTTTATACAGTAAATTAGAAAACATAATGTAGGTAGTTCGTTAGATTCTTTGTCTACCCTTTCATTAATTTTTTTTAATTTCGGTCTCGAATACAAAGTGACCCACCTACATGAATAAACCAAATTTAAAATTTTAATTGTTTAGGATTTTTAAAAGTTTAATTAATTTTTTATTCAACTACCCAGAATGAATCTGTATGTGTGTATACAAATACATCGGTGTATTCTGTAAAGTGTTATACTTATTTTTTTCTTATTTTCGAAACCATAATTCCAATAATTGCCATTATTTTTATGTTTTTCTATTTCATATACTGTTTTATGTGATCATCTCAAAAGATGTTTCTTTTATTGTTTTTCGTATCGATTTTTCGTGTGAATATAACCTGTCGCTGTTAACATACCTACTTTCTTTCTCCATATTACTATGTAGTAGAATCCGGCTTGAAGATTTGCACAATATTTTATAGATTATATTCTACCTACCTTAGAATAAACTCAGTTTCTTTCAAGAGCACATGAAAAGAAATAAAATTGTTCCCTTGTGAAGTGATTGGTATTTGACCAAAATAAATAATATCTCAAATAAATTTCAACAGAATTACGACGCACAAATTTTAACCGCTGACTCGACAAGGACAAAATTTTAAATCCATTCACTATTTTTATAAATAGCTTAAAAAGAAAAGAAATTTTTTATTGCATCTTCAAAACTGTAAAAATTATAATGTATAAAGTAAACTATGCAGAGTAAAGTTGTTACAATTTTAGCTATACTATATCAAATACAAATGGGCTATATAATTACTAATTAACGTTTAAAGAAATGAACTAAATTTTTATTACACAAATTTGCAGAAACTCTTGGAAGATAACTTTTGAATCAATGATGGCGTACTCACTGCAGTTGCTTACATTTTCTCAAACTTCTTTTCTTAATTTAAATTTCAACACATGATCATGATCACAATTTTCAAACATTTTTTTGATTTTTAGGGGACTTTTCACTTTCTAAATTCCAGTACTTTTTCTTTATCAGACCAATAATAATTAATTAACTATTTGATGGGACTAATTCTGTGTTGATTGCGAAAAAGTGCTTATGTCAAGTTTTTGCAAAATCGAGTTTTTGACTTAATTTAACAGAATAAAACTTGCTCTTTCTTTGGGTATAATTGTTGAAGTCACAGCGTACATATTAAGCTAGAATTATAATAAAATATATTTTGCCTTAGTCAAAAGTCAAAACTTGATTTTGTAAAATATTGTATTTCTACTTAAGTCTGTGTTTTTTTGTGTGTAATCCTTCTTAAGCTTAGTTAATATCGTTTTTACACAAGCATAATACCATTTTTAATCAAATTAAACAACTTAATTACACTTAACCCTCCCCCTCCTATAAATTTGGTTTTGTCATTATCTCAGTTTGACAAATATTGACTTAAGCACTTTTTCGCAATGAACACAGAATTTATGATTGAAAAAATAGCTATTTAAGGACATTTATTATAAAATCCACAAAAATATTCAGAAAGGAATTTATATAATAATAATATATAAAATCTAGTGATTTTAAAATTTACTAATATAAATTTTAGTTTCAACCTCAATGTTATTCAGTAAAAACGAATGTGATGATAATGTAAATCGCAGATATTTGGCCTTCGTAATTTCTTCCGTAACGCATTTTCAATTGATTAATTTTAATTTATCACACTAAATAAATTGGGAATTTACGGAGAAGTGATGGATCTGCATCAAAAGGGGTAAACGAGTACTATAATATATAAAAATCCATGGCTTCTGTCTGTGACGCACAAACCAATGGCGGCTTATGAAGAATTTAGGTGGTGAGACATACATACGTGTAAACCGAGAGGCTTGATGTTTTTGAGAAAAAGTTGGCTTGGTGAGGCACCGCTTTCCCTGCCTATCCCAACAAGCCGCCACTGACACAAACATGTTTTACAGATATCCTTTGATATTTATTCCGTGTACGCAAAGAATCTTTCCTTCCAAGAACAACTAATTTACTGTAATGGCTTTTTAGATGAACTGAAATCGATCAATTTCTTCTTGTTTAATGCAAGAACAACCAATGTTAACTACATAATCGAACTAAAATGCTTAGAGTGCCGTATGATTTGATTTTTTGTCAATTTTTTTTAAACTCTCAATATTGACATTTTTGTACTTGTCTCTTCTGTAATATGTCTCATCTTTACGATCACACTACTCTGCGCTGGAGGGGTTAGAGCTTCCTTCTAAAATAAATCCTAGTAATTTTATAAAAATTGTAACGCTTTGCCATGTCTTTTTATAAAAAATTGTGACAAAATTTTAGTAATAAGGGTTAGAATGATATTAATAGTATTTCTTGGAGTAACGTTATTTTATTATAATGAAATTGCTCAGAAATATTTCATTAATATAGTAATATTATTAACAAATATTAGTAAAAAAGATCTATTTATGTAACGTTGGACTGTGTACATAATCAAATCATACTGAAAACGCCTAACGATTGTCTCAAATTTAAATTACCCGTTATAGATTTTCGTGATAACCAGGTTGCTTTTTTAGTAATTAACTGAGTGTGTTTAGGTTTTTGATATTATGTTTACCACGAATGAAACATGTAAATTTCCACAAGTACAGCACCTGGTTTTGATTTCTGAAGAAGTTTAATAACTGGTCTTGACATTTATAATTTAATTTATATTATCAAACTTGAGCTTTGAATGTTCAGTGGTAACATTAGAGTAGCTTAAGGTGTTTGCGTTATATCTTAACTTTTCGGTTATTGTTATTAGATAAAATGTATTTTAACATCGCTGAAGCTGTGAGAAATAATTTTGTAAATTAACATTGCTAAACCATTAACATCAAGCTTTTTAACTACCTCTAAACTTAAGTAGAACATTAGGTAGTTTAACATTTAGCTCTCAAATTTTTTCGTATTATATCGTTTTAAAATGATTTTTATATGCTATCACAAAACATATCAAGAATAAACTGTTATATTTATTGGAATATAAACGGAAAACGCAATTTAGTGAAGTCGTTTAAATTTAGAATTTTTTATGCTCTTTTATACATAATATTATATACTAACTTGGATTATACTGAAATATCATGAGATTTATCACTAACGAACTTAAATTTTATATTCAATTAAATGCCTAATTAAGTTGTGAAACAGACAAGTAACTATTAATTTTATTATTACAATTTGCAATAGATCCTACATAACAACGTTTATTTCGGTGTAGAATATCTGCACTAAATTTTATTAGCAACATATCTATAATAAATGTTATTAATTATTGTAATGGTGTTACCAATTTTATGATAAACATAACACTTGGAAATTGAGTAATAGAAAATATAAATTAATATCTCTTATGATATTAAAAATTTAAAATGTTAACAAAAAAATTAATTTACAAAAATCTAAAATGTCAATGCGAGTGTCATTTATTGATATACAAGCAATTAATTTTCCAACGTAATTTTCTTTGCGTGCCGAAAGATACTTGCTGTTATTTTTACGTTAAGGCAGCAAATTAATCTTTTCCTATTCGCAAATACTTAAAAATTAAATCGATATGATTGAACACTCTTTTCAGACATATTTATTAAAAAGTTTTTAGCTTAAGCACCCTTGTAATAACTTTTCGGTAAGGCTACTTAGTTTTCAAGTTGGACGAAAAATTAGCAATTAGTGAACAGCAGTTGAGTAAATGTTATTGTTTGATTAAATACACTTTATTATTATTAAATATTTTATATCTCTATTACATTAAAAGCAGCACTTGAAAAGCTACACGTGTAGGTGGTGCTGCATATTATTTAATATTAACAGATTTAGACTTTTCTTAATTATGTATTGTTATAGTTTGCATTGGCCAGGAAAGCCTACTAAAGTACCTACACATAGTGTAAAGCTAATTTAAGTTCTTGCATTAATTAATTAAAGCATTGTTACGAGTGACGAAGTTAGCGACATACGGTTTAGTTTCTAGCAACCTCAAATAAATTTTATATATTCCAGAAAGGATACGGCATGTTTTGGTTATCGTTAACTGTTAAGTTAACAAAATTATCTGCTTTGATGTTTAATGCATATTATCAGAAAGTAAACTATGAAGATGATGAATAAATCATTATATTTACATAATAATTATATATTAATTTATTTTTGTTTTTAATATTTTCCATTGATTACCGATAGGGAGCAAATAATAAAGAAAATTACACCATTAAATGGGTAAAATAAAATTTTGTAATATTTTATTGAAATCTTTATTTCTTTATTATATTATTGATATGAAATTACATATTCATTGAGCCAGTCAACAGTCGAACAGAACTAACTGTGAATAATATATTATCAGTCACATCGGTTACAAATGAAATTAAGAATTAACTTTTTCTCTTTTTCTCAATTCTCAGTTAAACTAAAGATAATCAACTCTCTCAGGCATTATTGGTGAAAATAGTGAAAAGAAACGTTAATTTTTGCACTACTAGCACTGCACATGTTCATCGAATAATTGAGTGTTCCCAGTTGAAATAAGATTGGCGCGTTGAAAACGGATTAACTTTAACCCGATTTGAAATAGATCCAAATGCGAATAAATTTTACTGAAGAACTGAAGGATATCAAAATGACTGGGTAATATATTTATTTTTGTCAGAAAGAAATTTATGAAATACTACAAGGCTATCTATAGCTTACCACTTTGTTATTGATCTGCCACTATTCAATAATTACTATTATTTACCTAACGATTTTTTAATTAGTGTTAGAAACTATAGTTAACTTTGCATTTAAAGAAAAGACTTACTTTCTAGAATCTAAAAGCTATGATTATACTAATTTACTATATAACTAAAAAATATATTAATATTCCTGGAATCATTAGTTACTGTGGTGTAATTTGACGGGGTTAGTAAGGTTCTATTAATTCTAGATTAACTATAAACTAAATTAATTTTATCATTATTTATACGCCAGTTAAGTCAAGTGATAAATATTAGTCTACAAATTTTTTGTATTGAAATTTTCAAGTATGTACATATATAAAATTGCGTGAAATACAATATACTTATAGCAATTTGTTTGATACATATCATGGCAAAAGGAAGTGGTTGCGGTTGCTGATTGTGCCGTTACTGATCGTCGTGGCTGCTGGGGCGTTCAGTCGTTCAAGTCGCTTCATGTTGATTGTATGATAAATAATTGTATTATGGTTTTAATTTATTTCAAATGGAAACCTAAGTTTCTATACCAACAAAAAATAAAGAAAAGAAATAAGAAGAAACCACCAAAATAATAAAACAATAGCGAATCACTTGTCAAGATAGTGCCTATTTAGCTCAGAAGAGGGGTTCTTTGGAGGGGAGGGTATCTGCATTAGTAATTAACAGGCAGAAATAAAAAGAAGATAAACAGTATTCCAAATAAGTTAATTGCGAGTGTTTTTGAACAGATGTATATTTCTTCAATTTGATTATTATTTGAATAGTCGTAAACCTTAAAAACTATATTTATTGTTCTTGAAATGAAAGTAATTATGTAGACTGAACCCGGCAATAAAAAACGTAGTACAATTTAGATCAATAAAACTACATTATGAATTATTTACACTGTTATCTGTGGGTGGGGTAAACAAAAATGTCTTAATTGACATAATATCATCATCATCATCATCATAAGCTTACTGTTCGATAAGTCATTCTTGGTCATCCCAGCTTTACCTAGGTCGGTCTATTATTCCTATTGCCTCTGGTTTCACGTAATAGATACGTACATAGATACATACATTCACATAATATAATGTATATTTACAATAATTTCAGAACTTTTACTTTGTAGTGTTCCTCGTAGTAATCGCAATTCAGGATTGCTCTTAGAAATAATACGAGTACAATAAATTATTATATAATAAATATATTATTACACTCTAAAAAATGGGGGTAATTTTACCGGTGGAACTTTACCCACTTAATAAGAGTAAAATTAAACTGTAAAATTCCAGGTTTTGGAAAACTTACCCTGTTCAACTGAGTAAATTTACCCTAAAATTAAGGTAATTTCATTTTTTACTCTAAAACAATGTAATATTACTCTGAAAATAGGGTAAATTTGCCCTGAAAAATGGTGGTAATAAAGTTTCCTCCATTTAATAGGGGAAATTTACTAAGTTATTAGTAAATATCATTTACAACATTCTTGTGAAAATTACCCAGTTTATAAGAGTGAATTTACCTTAAGAATAGTGGAACAAAACATAGTCGACAATTTTTAAGGTAAATTCACCCTTATAAACTGGGTAATTTTCGCAAGAATGTTGTAAATGATATTTACTAATAACTTAGTAAATTTCCCCTATTAAATGGAGGAAACATTATTACCACCATTTTTCAGGGTAAATTTACCCTATTTTCAGAGTAATATTACATTGTTTTAGAGTAAAAAATGAAATTACCTTAATTTTAGGGTAAATTTACTCAGTTGAACAGGGTAATTTTCAGATCTAAAATTAAACCTGGAATTTCACAGTTTAATTTTACTCTTATTAAGTGGGTAAAGTTCCACCGGTAAAATTACCCCCATTTTTTAGAGTGTAGTATATAATGTTTTGCTGAGTAATTTTCTAAACTCTAAATCAATTTACAAAATACATTTTAGCAATTTCAAACAAAATAACTGTCAGTACGTTTAACAGCCGTTTAATGACATGCTTTTGGCCGCCTAACCACTAACTAACTTCCAGCTTGACTCTTTTCTCTTTATCTGTAGGCTATAGAAACTTTCTATGTTCAAAAACTAAGTTTGAAATCATAGTAGGTACAATTTATGGTTTTTCTCCGCTACCCCAATAAACGTATTTCTCGTATTTCTTTAAATTCAGTTTTAATTAGAAAGATACCAATTTAAACACACTTAACTCGTTTAACTGGTACAAATATAGGAAATTTGCAAAAAAAACATGAACGTGATTAGTATATTGTTTTATTAGGACGCAAGTTTTCCATTTGCTCGGCTCGTCTCACATCTGTAATACTCGCTAGGCAAGAAAAGTTACCTTCTCATCCGAATAAAACATGTTACTTTTTTCTATAGCAGATGTTAAAGTGCGATTTGTCCGACTGAAAATAATTGAAAAAATGATACTTTAACAGCAAGAGTAGATAAAATAGCATTTGAGTAGATAAAGTAGCATTTTAACAGCAAGGGTAGATAAAATACTTTGTTTTTACTCAAATTAAATTATTAGCTCTTGAAATTATATATTAAAAAAATTATTAAAAAAATAAAAAATTTTCAAAAAAAAGAGAACATTAAATTCTCGAAAGCTTGAATATGAAATTTTAAAAATAAAATAAAAACTGTCAATAATTTAATTTATAAATTTCTTATAAATGTTTTCTTTAACATATGCTATAGAAAAAAATTAAATTCTATACACGACGATAAAATTTCATTATCGACTCGCGAAAAATAATTTACTCGCGACTTCGTCGCTCGTAAATTAACAATTTCCGCTAGTCGATAAAATTCAATTTTATCGTCTTGTATAGAAAATAACTATTTCTCCAAACGATCAAAATAAAAAAATTAATTTCAAAATTTTACAAATATAAACAAAAGTAAGGTGACCTGATTTATAAGCAATAGATACGTGGTTTAGGTATAGTGTAACTCGATATTAAACATATCAATATTTTAGACAAACTCAAAAACTGCACAATACACTTTTTGGAACTATAATGTTTTTGAAGTTATTACATATGCACGATTTAATGAACTCATGGGATCTCCCACGTGTTTATATTTATGGTGGTAAAGAAAACTTTGATTTTCGTGTTTAATGGTCGATTTATACTCAACATTTAACATTTAGCATTTAACATTTATCATTTAAGATCATTTAAGAGATGACCAACTTTCATCTAACATTTAACATTTAAGAAATTTTGTTCACACTGCGCAAGATTAAACGGCGCGCGCAAATTATTGTTTACTTTGAAAATAATTATGGAGTTAGCAGTAACAAAAATTAGTAATTCGTTACCACAGAAATATCTTTTACTTTTCCCATAGCCCAAAATAAACTAAAAATCGCCAAACAAAAATCACAGAAGACATAAAAACATTCACAATACTAACTTATTCATATCAAATGTTAAAAATCTGTCAACTTCTTAAATGTTAAATGAGGTGAGCATGTATCTGGACCCTTAAATGTTAAATGCAAGTGATAAATGATAAATGTTAAATGCTAAATGTTAAATGTTGAGTATAAATCGACCATTAAATCGGTAATGAAACAGGTCATTTTACGTTTAGTTTGGAGAACAAACAAATTTTTACTACAAATACAATTTGTAAAAATTTAATTTTGTTTTATAATGTTGATTGATCGATCGCCTCGTAGTTTTGGTTGTTGAATCACTTACTACTGACTTAGTTCGCATTTTTTTAAGTTGCCAAGCTATACTATAAATAACTTGAAACGTCATTAATCGTAATAATGTATTGGTTAAACGTGCAAATATAATCAACATCCAACATACTTTTCTGCGTAAGTCCAAATAGTTACAGTTTTTGATCATTTTTTAATATAAAGAACCACAGAAGAACCACCTTACCGAACCACACCGGCGAAGTGATACAAAGAACCGACAAAAGCTTTTATAAATCCCTAAAATAAAAGAAAACAGAAAAATAAACACAAATCATTAATCAAGTAGACTCTCTTCAATAAAATATGATTAAATCCGGAAGTGGAAACTCAACTGTAGACCTCGCTTGAGGGTTGTCCTAGAATCCGTCGAGTCGTCAAGTAAAGATCTACTTTCCAACCGGTTACGTTAATAACTATTACAGAACGACAATCTTTTTGATTACCTCAATGCAAAAATTTAATATATTGGCGCCAATCAATGAAATTAATTTAACAAAAAATGCATCGGTAAGTTTAATCAACAGTTCTGTTGTACTTAGTTATTCTTGAATGAATGAATGAATAAATTAATTATAAAACTTTACTAGTTTTTCCTGAATTCCATAAGAGTGCCATGCGGGATCTGTATTTTATTGGTTTTTTCCCTCGGGTGCTGCTCATCATTCCTGCTAAGCAAATGTTTGTTATTTTAGTTTAGAAGAAAATATTCGTTTATCCTTCGTGACGATACAAACGCTTTTAAAATAAAAGTTTGTTAAAGAAATCCGTTCTGTGATTTAATCACCGATAACGTATAATATTTAGAGAGTTAATAGTAATTGTAATAATAAATTATTAATTTTACTTAAGATTTGAAATTTCTACACGCAATTGTTTTTATTAATTTATTATATAAATTTATATAATTACGTTAGTTTTTAGAATTTTAAGTGTATTAAAATTGTTTTAACCCGATCAGGATCAAATTAAATTAAATTTACAGTTTATTCTCGATATATGTTTTGTGTATAAAAATAACTTAACATAAAAATTAAAAAGAATCCGTAGAATGGCAATAATAGTATTATAATTAGAAATATTAGCAAATTGTAATGTAATATCACACTTGGTGCAATTTAACATATTGCTCAATTTTTGCTTGCTTTCTTTATTTATTGTTAGATATTATTAAAAAGCAAATGCTAAAGCTCATTTCTCCTTTACTCGCCGGAAACATATCAAAACCTTTATCAACGCGAAGTATTCCTGTTTTAATTAATAGCTATAGTTTTGTTTTCTAATATCCATAAATCTTTCGGAACAGAATAAGTGTTCGCTTCAAAAGTTATTAATTTTATACAGCAGGTTGATTCGCATAGCAAAACCACTTGGTTTGTCTTTAGCTACATTGGAGAATTCAAAAGATGGAAAACCTTCAAAATTTCATTATTATTTTAATAAGAGTTTCATCAAAACGAGATTTTAATTTATATTTACAGGGTGCTTTTAAAAATATAGTCACAAATGTAAAAAGTGATTACCGAATCTATTTGAATGTAAAACTGTAAATATACTCCACGTCAACTTTTCGATCGTTACCGGTAAACGAGTCTTCAATTTTGATAACCATAACTTGGCATTTAAAAACTTCTACTTGACTACGTAAAATTACATCTGCAATCGTATCCTATATTTATGTCAATATTTTTAAATTACCCAATACCTATTAAACGTTCGTTGTGTGAAATTCTAGCACAGTTATTGTCTTGAATTAATAAAGTGAGAAGCAACTTCAAAATAATGTGTTAATATTAACTCGGCGATTATTATCGTTCTGAAACTGGCAGCCAAAATCGATATGCTAAACTAAATTGATGAAGAAATATTAATGTCATTTCCACAACAACATTACGTATGCAAATAATAATTTAAACAATGATAATTAAATAGCATTACGTTTAATAATGAAATAGCAATAGCATCACGGCAACACTATCAACAACCGGTAACGTTTATATTAGCGGTTGAAAAACCGATTACATAGAACAGAGAACTTGGTCGCTATTGACATTGTTTGAACTTTTGCCAAACAATTAATTTAATTTAAATAAACTCTTGAATTTAATTTAGATTTCGCGGAAGTTATACTACAATTTTGTAGTAACAAATTTTCTTGCGGTTTATTCTAAAAAAACTTCCTTTCTCCCCCCGTTTCCCATATTATAATTTATCAAAGCAATATAATATAAGAAATAAAACATATTACCATTATTTAGAGACTCCAATTTTGTAAGATCTAAAATATTACCTCTTGTTAAGGCTTCAAACTTTACGTGAAATAATAAATTTCACGTTTTTTGACGTTCATATTTTTCTTTATAAAAAGTTGCGTGGTCATATGCTTTAGAAATATTCAATGAAACAACAAGCGAATTGTTAAACGAGCAAGCGCGCCAAATGCTTCACATGAATATTAACGATATTTTTAGTTATTTATTTAATTTAACGATTTTTTGTTCAGAAGTTTATAAATTTTAATTCTAACTTCCAAAAGTGTGTTAAAAACGGAATGTAATTAAAGAACTTTTAACTTAATTTTTTAACGGGCTGCTATAATTTATAACGTTCCGTAATATACCGTGTAAGTTATAAGGTCGGTAAATATTATAGAAAATGCTACTTATACTACAATAATGCACGTAATTAAATGTATTTCAATAGATAATTAATTTACGAAATGAATATTTTATGTTTACAATAAACATGCAAATGAACTTAGGTATCAGTGTATTATACGTAATGCCTATTTTAACGATAATGGAAGAAAGGATAACTCAAATAGTCATTTGTATCTTCTATAGCAAGAATACAAATTACAGTCATTTTATAAAATAGTGTTTTACAAGAAAACAGTGTTATGTAATTTAGTTTAAAAATTATCATCATCCACTTACTGTCGCAAATATAAAAATTTCCAATATAAAAAAGTGCTTCCGTTTGAGTCTTCGGCATTTAAAATATTAGATTTTATGATGCATTAAGTCTTTTTATAGCAATAATGGTATTACTGCAAACGTTATGAAGTTATCGTACCTATTCTATAGTAATGTATTTTGTAATGACAAAAGTTATTTTATAGAAGATCATTTCATTATACCTACATTAAGATATTTTTCATATCTATTTTGATATCGCAAATTAGCAACTTTTAAAAATCCAAGTCTACCTGTATGCTCTATGTAAAGTTAAAAAAACATGAATATTTATACGCACTTTTTTTTTTTTAATTAAAAATGCTATTAAGCGACTTGCAGATAGCGGCCATTGCGTTTTACTTAAAAAATTCATTTTGTATTTTAATAATTTATTTTAAATATAGAATTTTACATAATAAATTACGGTTATAAAATTAAATTTACATACATGTACCGTCTTGCAGTTGATTTTGAAATTGAATTCTATAACTTTCACACCAAGTGAGCGCCAAAATTCCTATTTTACAACAACTGGAAAAATTAATTTAAAAAGCATTTTTATTCGCTACCTGTTTCAATGAAATATATCAAAACATTCCTTATATTATACGAACACTGTAATTCAACCAAACAATTTCAAAATAATATAAAAAATTTAATAAGAAATTTAGAGCATTTCATGTAGTGTCTGTAGACTAGTAACGAAATAACAGTTTAAAAATAATTTCAGAATGTACACAAAATAATAAATTATATTCTTTTTATTATATCAACACACGGTAACAACCTTTACATTTTGTAAAGTACCTTTTGGTACAGTTACTAAATATCTGTTAATTATAATGATTATTATTATCATTACATTTCTATGCAAATAAAATAATAAGATTTACCCCTTACAGGTGGAAAGTCATATCAAAGCAATGATTTACGATTTATGGCCTCTATTTTTAAAAGCTTTTATACTATCTAAATTAATAACCGTAAAGAATTTTTACTTTCGGAAATCCTTAGTAAACAAAATAAAATTTGACCCTGTATATGATGTTCCTAAATTTCCTGAAAATAATAAAGATAATTCGGAATGAAATGGCACATACTTGGTTTGAAAGTTACAGTCTTCGCTGAATAGTGAAACCATAAAACACGCTAAAATTTCCTTTTTATAAACTAATGAAGCTTTATTAAAATATAATTCCGAAATCTATTTTTACTTTTTTCACCTAGTACGTATTATAGAACTTTTAATTAAGCGAATAAAATATTTTCACTTTTACTTTCCCCATCCGAATTCATTCACAGAAATTCTAAGCTTTTCCATTTATATCAGTTGCTGTTCCATCCATCCGTTGTGACTTAAAACGTAATTCGAAAAATACGTTTAAAAACTTTCAAGAAATTGCCATTCACTACTTTACAAGAATTTCATAAAATTCTGAAGAAAAGCTTGCAAAAATTGATAAAAATTTTGTACACGAATATAATCGTAAAAACTAGAAAATGTGTAGAAAAATCACGCATTAGAGTAATCTATTTTTTAGATAATTATTAGCACTCGTAGCTATTGTATGCATTTTTGTACGCTTATTAATCTTTAATTTATATGGAACTACTAATGTTTATTATAAAACTAGGTATGTTATTAAACTTATTTACTATAAATATTATAAATTGTTATTTAAAAATAATTTTGTACTATGATGTTTTATACATGAATAAATTTTTGCTTTTTATGTAAATATACAATAAATATTTTGTAGTTATATTGATTTTGTTGATTATCTATTTATGTTACTTTTTTGTTTTTTTTTTAGAATGGCAGTGGTATCGGAGGCGATGCTGCTAGAAGAATTAATGGGTAAGTGGCATTTACTAATTTTATTCGTTTAAGGATCTTAACCACAAAATACTAAATAAAATGGTATAGTTTTCGGTATTAAGCTTAAAATCAATATCTTTGGCATCTATCAAATATAGTGTATACAGATAAACAATATCCAGTTCCCACGCTACGATTGTCTATTGTGACGGGTTTGAATCATTAGGTAAATATTAAATTAATAATAATTAATTCTTTACGCGAATAAATTCTTTAAGTCCTGATTTTAATTACATGTTAAACTATGTTTAAGCTATATTTTCTAAATTAAACTTATGTTTTCGCGTAATAATAATTAATTTTACTCGAACTTACTTATTAGTCGTAACGGAACCGGTGCGGTGTTTAACCATAATAAGTTCTCCATATACAACTCAGGAATCCCGGTTCGAATCTTTTAGACGCTAAATTTTCTCTATCAAATTAACAAATGTAAATGTTGCAACGTGGAAAGTAACGGAAATCCTTCTTTTAATTATATTTTCTAACAAGTAATCTTGGCTTTGGTCAAGTTGATATACGCACTACATAGTGATGGCCCTTGAAGAAGAAATAGTGTACACTCAACTTTTTCAAATAAACTATCCATCTCAAAACTATAATAAAAATACCTATTAAATATCCATAAAATATTACTAACATAATTTCAGTGCATTGCATAGATGCATACATGCACGTACACAATCTATTAGCTATAAATATTGAAATTATTGATGTTCATATTTTTATCATGACCTACTAACTTATAAATTTATAATATAATATGCAATAAAATTTTCCAACATGATATAAAATATTTAGAATAGGGAAATGTTTACCATAACAAATATTTGATAGTAAACACGGTTCTCCAACAGCATTGTAAGTTAATCAACTACAGCTTTTTCTTGAATGAACAAAGCTGGATCCGTTAAATTGAAGCACTTGTTTATGTACATATTGACCACAGTCTCTAGTTGGTTATTTGTGACTGTTGATTGAATAAACAACAAAAATTTTTCGAAACAATGAAAAGTTTGAATTAGCTCAAGGCCAAAAGTTTAGAATTTACAACGTAGAGGCACAGAGGAATACAAAGAACTTGAAAAACATTCGGATATCCATATTTAGCATTTCAAAATTTGTACTAACATTTTTATTTAAAGTATTTTAAATATCTACCTACTTTTAAATTTTATTATAACAAAGATGTTCAGTTAAATATTTAGTTGGGATTACCCAAGCATTCAACTCCTGTTTCATGTTCCGTAATTATATCAAATAGGAATAACTTCTTAAGTGAACTGGAACGGTAATATTAAAATTTGTAATAAAAAATAAATTGTATCAAATTATTTTTAGATCCAAGTTGAGACTTAATTAAATCAAATTTAGTTCTTCAATCTTTGTCATAAAATCGTATTAAAATAATTTGAATCTATATCTTGTACCTACGATGCTGTTAATATTTCCAAGAATTGAATGTTGATCTCTGATAATTAACATTTTTAAAGTTATTTTAACCATCATCAACCAAATTGTTTTCAAAACCTATTTTATTTGTTTTTTAGTAAAATTGTTTCCAAATTAATAATACTAATACATAGTTTTCAGATAAATAAATAATTAAAATTATATAAAACCCTGATTTCCTAGAAAGCGGTACCAACATAATACAGCGGTGGTAATACAGCGGCAAGTGACGTCACAAGTATATTATGTTCTGTGAATTGTAATTTAATTTTTGTAAATCATTTTCTAGTCAATAAAAGTTATCACATAGGAATCTGTTCTACACAATTAATACCATTTTTATTTAAAAAAAAGATATTGTTTGCGATGCCACTCATTGTTATATTAAAGCCACCGTATAACAGTACCGCTTTCTAGTAGCTTAAGACACATTCAAAAAAGTCCTACGAGATTTTGCCATAAGTAACGGTCTAAAGTCTAAAGGATCTTAGAACGGTCTAAGGCCAACCCTTGCAATATTTATCACACCTGTGCCATAATCATATGGACACTTCTCGCAAGCCGGTGTTGTACACAACATACCGGTAAACCCAGACTTACCTATGCCGATAATAAATACTCGAAATTATATGCTAGTGAATGGAAAGCCTATGTTTTTTTACCAGATAGGGCCATATTGAGAGTTGCATTTGATTATACTGTACAATATCGGCTGTTCGGGCAGGGCTATAGTGTTTGTAAAACCCATATGCATATAATATAACTTAACAACAATATTGAGTCGTTCAATCAGGCCGGTCGCCTGTTCACGCATGCTAGTCAAATAGGCTGACTAGAAAGTCATTCTAAATAATTTAAAAATAAATAATCTTTATTTAAAATTAAATTATGTAGTTATTATAACTTGATAAAGGTTTATTTAATTGTAAGTTACAACTTCAACTATAATTTAGTTTACATAAATTTTTAATATTAAAAACTTTTGATTTCAAATAACTTTTCAATACCGTACATGTAAATAAAATGTAAAGTGATTATATTATTAACAAGATAAAATATTTATAACCAAAATTTGATATCCATTTACGTAATTTATTGTTTCGGCTTCTACAAGGAGAAGTATGAATTAAGAGTTAAAGTAATCTGGGCTTTAGCAAACGACAAACGAAAACATCTCTATTACCACCAACCTAGATCAATAGTTTCCTTCTCATTAGTCTTACTTCAAATCCAGTATGACCCAGCTTAAGTTCTAGATTTAATAAATTAGACACCAAATACTCCATTAATTTTTTTGCCCAAATCTCGTTACCACAATCATGTTAATATGTGAATTGCCTCGAACATAAAAGTTCGGTAGAACAATAAATTTTTAATACTAAAATGTTTTTAAAGCAATTCAGTTTTTTACAAATAAATTCCAAACTTTTTTATTTAACTTTAACATTGTATAATTCTTTAATCTTTAATTTTTAAATTTTTTTATATGAAATTTAAAAGTCACTAATATATTCATAACTTAATAGATATCTATTATTATACAAAACTTATTAACGAATTGAACATTTCAATATAATTTAACTTCATTAAATTAAAGGTCACATTAATTAGAATTTGTTATGATTACAATTGATAACCCAAACTTTGAAAATGTAAATCTTTTCAAAAAGTTTACAGAGAATACTTTGTAATCTCTCTTTTTCACCACAGAGAGGTAAACGTTCGTTTAAATACAATATAAAATTTAGATTGCGATTTCAACAAATGTCACGAACAAATTTGAGCCAATTAAATAATGGAGATGCAAAATCTTTAAAAGTTTTGAATTGCAATTCTTTAGTTAGAAAATAGATGTACTGCCTGCAAAACTTTTTGGACAAATTAATAGCAAATAAAATGCAAACTTGCACAGGAATTATATAGTGAACTACTTTCAGAATATTTAATCAAAATATATTCACGAAAATAGAATAAACTTGTTTGACGTTAATAAATTTAAGATAAATCAGTTGAGATACTAAATGTACAATGCTCAATAAATAGTAGTACAGTTTCTTTTTACCTTACCTACTTTTACAGCAAATTTATTTCTTGTATTTATTGTGTTCTCGTTTATATCAGCAATCCACAGAGATATTTGCAAATCAGACAAATTAAACAAAAATAATTTAACCGAAATGTTAAAATTTCAGAAGTTATTTTCTCTGTTCAAATTTAATTTGCATACAATGTCAGAACATTTCGAGGTTGCTTTTAGGCGGTCGATTTTCAAAGATTTCAATCTTTTGAAATGTTTTTGAAATTTGATAAGAACAACATAATATTATTAAAAAGTTTAAACTGATTGTTAAATTTAAGTTTTCGTGAATTTTCGAGGTTATCTCCTGATTATTTTTTTCAGTTTATATAATTTCTTAAGTAAAAAATTGATGTTAAATGTTAATTTTTGTATTTTATTTACCTCTTCTTTTTAAAATTATTTTAAAGGAGCTCTCAAAATTGTGTAAACTGTAGAAACGTACATATTACTGATATCAAAGGTGCGAAATCGTTAAAGACACGTTTCATTATTTTTGCATCTCATCGACATTAAATTTTTCCTTTCGCCACATGATAACATCTATGTTACTTTGTTTGATTTGTTTTTTATTATTTGAAATAATATTCACGCTAATATTTTTATCTATAAACTAAATAACAATTTTTGTTGCGTTACGTTGATGGTAACAAAATGGTAACTGTGATTAGTATGTAAATAATAAAAGGAAGATTGGCTTTTTAAAACAGAGGATGATTGATAATGGATAATTTATTGAAATACTTTCCACATTATAATATAATCGATAGCATTGCAATCTTTTCAACTAGAACAATTAAATATTTATGATGTGATTATCATCAATCAATTTGATGAGACAGAAAAACACTTCTTTGTTGTTCAGGAAATTGCACACCAATTACATAATCGATACTAATTATTATTATGTACTACGTATTCAATCTACATAATAGAAATGCTAAATGAACTTTTGAAATAATCCCTATAGTTTTCATATTCAGTATGCTATGCAGAAACTTTGAATGCTTTCAAGAAATCTACTTGAATTTTAATCGAAAAGTTTGTATTTCAGTTTTTTTAATTAATTAAAGAAACTCTTGGTGCTTACTTTATTTAATCAAAGCGGTTCCTACCAATTGGAATAATCTTGACAACTTAATTTATTAACTATAAAGTTAATCAATCTACATTGTAATATCATCATCACGGGTTTATTATTTCAAGTTTCCAATGGGACTAGCACGTTAACTAAGATCAAAGGTTTTTATAAATATCAGAAAAAGCACGGTAGGATTTGATAGATGACATTAAAATAAAGCGATTAATCTGATTATTATCTTCAAATATCAATTAATTTAAAAAATAATCGAAATTAAAGTTTCAATTTTTTTATGTAAGAAACACCCATACTTCATTACATTCCGTTAGCAGTACGTTCAATTTACACGACCCAACGCTACGCATGCGTGGTGCGCTTCTAATAGTTAACATCGTAGAGACTTCTGCTCTTCTATTAAAAGAATGTCTTTTTAAATGTTGGCACTTCTGTTATTTTCTCATATCTGCCGTTTAGGATGAATTTTTTTACTAAAAATTATAAAAACTCATATTTAGATGAATTTTTACCCGACTGCGGCGAAGCCAAAAAAGGAGGGTTATGTGTTTATTAGATATAACAACTATCGCAGTGATATACTAACCGAGAAGTTACGCAACCATAGGTACCGGTATTTATAAATTTTCTTCATGTCCCGATTAAGCATATGAATATAGACATTGGCACGATTATCTCTTTGGCGGTATATCGCCAAATGTATTAGGCCACTCTAAAAATCTCGTTATTATGAAAACTGTTGAAAATTTTCTAACAACCACGGCACAGTAAAACAACGGCTTTTATAATAACGAGATTTTAAAGGATGACCTAATAAATTTGGCGATAGTTGTATTTAAAATAAAACTCATTTTGGATCTATTCGTGTTTGTATGCTGTATACCATAATTTAATTCAAATTTCTCCTTGATCTGTTTTGGACACACAGATTACCAGACAATATTAATTGTTCATTTACATCTTGTTTGAATATTGAACTTGGATTATTCCGATCATCAAACATAAATCTTAATTTAACTTTAAAATTAATTATTTTAATTGAAGTTCTTTCGGTGATATAACATATAAAATAATAAAAAAAAAATTCCAAAAAAGAACAGCTTTTTTGGTGGCGTTTTAAATTTTTTACAAATTTTACTTAAATTATAGTAGGAAACTACTCATCCACATGCTTTGGTTAATTTAGAAACCTTTTTCCAATTCTGATATAGAGAAATCAAAGGCTTTATTCCGATGGTAAACTAAAGAGTTTAAGCTAAAATAACTGCATTTTCTAGATATTTTTATAAAAAGTATTCAAGACAAAGTATTCATTTTGGGAGTTTTTTAAATATTTTGTAAATTTCCTTTTCAAGATTTTACTCAAATTAAAAAAAATAAAATAAACCAGATTTATTTACCTATTTAGAGCTAAATAGAGTTAAAATTTTGAAAACTGCGAAGAAATCATTTTCGGAATATATTTTATCTAGTATTTTTACGATACGATATGTTTACATATATTTTTATTTGTTTTGCCACCTGTATAATATAATAATACCAGTATTATAATGATTATCGTCCGAGAACAGAGGCATGCTTATTTTTTTAAATGTTAACGTCAGCTACTATGCTATGTGTAGATTAAAAAGTTTTGATACCAGCACAGAGCCTTGAGGGACTCCTGTCTGGATCATTTAAGTTTCGAAGTTGAATTATTAATTTTAACGGTCATGCACACGATGAGAAATATAAATATCTTTTGTTTATTAGTGTGATGTAAAATTATAATTAATTAATTTATAAGTCAATTATTCGTCGATCCAAAACTTTTTAATATCGAAGATATTAATTTTTTAAAATGTAAATTAATTTATGCCTTGTATATCGGTTCGCGAGACGTGCGTAACAACACCACACATGCCTCCTGCTTTTAAATCACCCACTATACCACTCCGTTCAAAATAATAAGAAAATCATACAAATTAATAAAAACTTTAGTCAAAATCAAACATTTTATTCACTAAATAATTTTTTTTTAAATCTCAACAAGAGATTTTAAATTCACTATTAACAGATCCTCCGTAATAAGCGACCACTCCGGTCAACGCGAATGACAAAAAATGCCAAGTTACAACAAATTTCCGCGCCAACATCAAACTTTTGGTACGAACAACAATTCAAATATTTATAAATTACAAATTATTTATAACAAATTAATTTTAAATAAAAAAAAACAATCAAAATAAAAATTCAAATTCAATAAGTAATTTTTTAAAATGCAAAATTAAAAAAAAAGGAATTTTGGAACACGGCAATATATTATATATTGTAATGATATTTTTGTTGTTCCGGCTAGCTCAGATTTTAAATATAAAATTTTAACTAAATTCAATTTTAACGATGGGCACGCTAAATAAATTTGCATGTGACGATAAGCCGCCAGACCTTGGTATCGCACCGTTCCTTTACCTTCAACTTTATAATTTTTAAATTACCAAAATCCAACTTCCATTCACAAATCCAATTAAAACAAATCCAATCCAAAATTACTCTTTATTTGCTTTAATTATAAAACAATTTCACAAATCCAAACTAATTCATAAATAACTCAAAATAATGCGAGAGCGACGTTCAACTACGTCCGCTCTCGTCCGCCACTTTGGCAAAAAGCCCCGACCTTCTATAAAGTGTCGCCAACCTACCAAATGTTGGCGCTCAAATATCCAGATTCAAATCAAATTATTTACAAATTTACAAAAACAAATGAATTAATTAAAAATAAACAAAATCATCACAAAAGGAAATTAAAATATTTAAAAATTGATTTTGAAACACCACAATATACTAGTATATCAAGAGCCGGTATATTCTTCTCATAGTGAACGCCCGAAATAAAAATTGACCACGAAGTATACTATAGGGTCAAAAACATTTTTTTGATTTATCAAATTACAGTTGATTACTAAACGTTAAATTTAGTATTAATGGTCCATACATACTACCGTGTTGCTTATAATATTTCTCCCATTTAACGTATTTATTTGATCTCTCTTGATCTCTCTCCGCGTTTTTCCCCCAAATTTCTCTATTTTTTAGATAGATAACTTAAAATAACCCGATCAAAGCAGGTACGATACGGAAAAACTGATATAGCTTTTTATATAGTTAAGAGATGTTCCCACAAATCAACAAATCCATCAGTATTCCAAAATATGTTTTTTTAAACTATTTAGAATGATTACTTCAATAATCTCCATCACCTTTTTATTACTTCCGGTCCATCGTTTATAAATTTTTTTATTTTATTTTAAACTTTTATTATAAAAGTTTATAAAAGTAATTATATAAATTAGGATATAGAAGTTTTCCATTGTCAATTCAGAACCACAACACCACGCGAACCATTAAACTCTACCTGTACTTTATTAACTGGTAGCCCCATAATAACTTCGAAATGTACCTATGTAATAAATATTTAGAATAGACTTGTTATAATCACTCACACTATACGAAAAATGTTGATAAATATTCAATTTATGTGAAATATTTACGATAAATCGGAAAAATTGTTTTTTATAGTTTATTATTTTTAAGCTCTTGAATAATCTGAGAGCGATTAACTATTACATTATTATTTTCACTTTTGCTGATCTTCGTGAAACAAATATGGGCCTATACAAGAAATAAAAAGTCATAGCAAGATAGTTGTTGTCGTCATTGAGCATTCACCGTCAACATTTGACATTAATATTCTTTTCTAAAATCGAATTAATTTTGTTGAAAATAGTAATCAAGTTTATTTTGTTGCAAAATACGAGAAGTAGGTTTTATCATTACAGTTTTACAAAAAAAATGAGTAAAATGAAATTCCCTGCTACATGTAATCTTCAATTATATCTATTATTCTTAAATTGAAACATCTTTTAGCTAGTGAGTTTTTGGATATATGCTATGATAATTATTGTCGACGTTATGCCGTATCTCTCGGCTTCTTCGGGATTAAAATGGTTACGGATTTAACATAAACCGACCATGTATATGTATAAGTTTCATATCGGTGAAAGTCATTTAAAGGTAACCTTTATGGTTTTTTGGAAATAAAAAATGGAAAATTTCAAATAGAGCTCTTATTTTTTAAATCTTATACTTTAATTTTAGTATTATTATAAAATGTATTCAATTCTTTAACTTTTTGCCACACAAATCATCGATGCGTCTCTTACCTATTTTGAGCTAATATTAGCTACAAGCACTTTGAAGATGATGATAATCTTTTTTTCGGTTTTTTGCTTGTAATTAGGTTTCATTTTTTCTTAAAAATCACAAAAAGTAAGTATATGAAATGCAGGTGTTACCAAAAAGAAAAAGAAGATCACTTTGTAGAATTATATTATAAATGTATCAATAATTTATTATAAAGAACCGTTTAAAACTACTATCATTTGAGGTCGAATTTAGACTCTGCCACATTTTAACAATTGAACAAAATTTATGAAAAATCACACAATCAATAATAATAATTATTGAATAGATATTATCGTAAAAACCTTTTTTCTTCGTCGTTCTTCTTTGATTTCAAGGTTCTTTTGGCAAACTACCTAGATGGTTTGTGATTTTTCTTCCGAGAGAAGACGCTTAATTAAATAATTATTGCTAATTCTATTGTTCTTGCCTTTTTCAAAATATGCATAAAGGTCAGATTTGGAACACCGGTTCGGTTTTAGACCAGTCTCCCCTATGCTATAAATATATTATTAAGTATGTAATGTATGTTAGTATCTAAATATTATGTTTGTTCAGTATTTACCTAATAAAAATTCTACCGAGGCAATAAAATAAATTGGGTTTACTGGATTTACCTAATATTAGTTTCATATCACTTTATTTCCGACTTACATCAAACTGTATACTTATTGTGATTACATGCATGGTAACGATTACCATGGTATAAGTCGTAAACATTCAAAACTTTTGGTTTTAATGTTATACATATCTGCTTGCTTCGCTACATTAACCCCATTGAAACATGCAGTACTAATGAGATACTTATATAGTTAATAATTATATATAATTATGATTTAGTCAAGTAAGATTACAGTCACAATTTTGATACTGAAATTGTATCGTCCCATAGTCTGAAGTTTAAAGCCAGCTCATCTAAATAAGCAATAAGGTTAACCATTATTCTTTTCAAGTTGAGAATAACAGAATTAAGTTTTTATTTTATTAAAAATAAAATCTTTAATTTGTTTATATAAACTTTTACTATATTATTTATAAAATTATTGTAAATCATTTATTTAATTAATATTATTTGCTACAATAATTTAATTTACCAAAGTCAATGCACGCTGCAAAATTGATTACCTATTATGTGGCAGGTACCTATTCATAAAATTGAATTTTAACTTTACAAAATAAACATAAAAAATAATAATAAGCCTAATTTCCTTAAAAGTACCTTGCAATGAAAAGAACGAGAAACACTCGAGATAGAAGGAGCAGAATTCTGAGTGCTGGTTGTGCCGATTGGCAAAAATCGAAACTTGACCGAACTATTCGCTCTCGCAGCGTCGCGTCGGTGAAAGCATGAGTTTAGGGATAATATAGGTATGTATGATTGCACACTTTTGCTATCCACATTTTGTATATTTTTATTATATAATATAACTTCGATATAGTACACAAAATATTAGGTATATGCTGCCGTCAGCACACGACCTCATAATACCGGTAACCCGCTTTTGATGGCTACTGCATATCACGTCAATTTGTACCTATTTGTAGACATCAAATTAAAATAATTAGTATTTTACTAAATTGTCTCAGCAAACGCAACATCACGTTTTCCTATTGTTAATTTGGTTTTTAACAAAAATTAGTTTATATTGTTTAATTAAGGTAACAATAGATCTGATAAATTCGTGTAAATTATTTTGTTGAGTTCGCAAATTGTGTGTAATCCTAACAAATTGTTGAGTTACATATTATTCAAAATCAATAAAAAAGTTTAGTTGTTTTTTGTAGTACTTTTCGTCATTTCGTATGCTCGATGGACTCTGTGTTGCATAGTTTATATTCAAATCTTATTTTCTTTAACGACATTTAAATATCCATTTCAAATGTATCTAGTAAGCAATCTGGTATATTCGACAATATTACATTTACAAGTTTAAGCACTATTTTTTAAATTATACCAAACCAGTTTAAGAGTAAAATACTTAAATGCGAAAACGTATATTACAGCTGCAATAGCGTACAATTTTAAATTTGCATGAATATGTTTATCGTGGCTTCCAGTTAAAACAATTTTACCAAAGTAGAAATTAACACAAGCTTAGAGCGGATAATTTTCCCAATGGTTGTTAGTTTACCATGCGAATTTGCTCTACGGACGGCGTTCCAAAATGTGTCAATGGCGGTTATCTCAACGTGATTTCTGATCTGCCTTTCGATATTTCGGGCATAATATTAGTTCATACAGCCAATTCTCCTTTTAATATCCTGTGCACTATTAATTATATGCGCAAATTTAACTGTTCTCTTATATTGAATAAACGATCAGCTTAGGCAAAAGCAAATTCTTAATGGTAATAATAACAAAGCCTTATCTTGAATAATATGTTATATTTTGCTAACAAATTTAAAATAAAAAGATTTTATTTGCTTTTGCATCGAAGTCATTTTAAGCATTATTCATGAAAATGAAGTTTTATTAATTTTTTTTCCAATTCTGTTACAAAATTACTACTTTTTGAATGTCATTTGAGTTTCAAAAAGTCATTCTTCTTATCACTATGTAGTTATACAAGATTTTTTCTAATTCTGTTGCAATGAATGTAATTTATTTTGTGAAAATATTTAAGTTGTGAGCCTAAGGTCGAGATATTGCTAATTCAAACAATTAAATTATAAGAAAAACCATTTTGCAATAGAATTAGAAAAAATCTTATACACACGAGGTAAAAGTATCATTATATAGCACGGCCAGTTGTCCATTTTCACGTCTGTTTATAAAAACTATCACTTTTACCTCTTGCTGCATAAATAGCTATTTCAAAATTTACTTCGAAATTTTTTATTTTAAATTTTGAATAATTTTTAATTTTTGTTTTGACCACCTTGTGTACGTAATATAAGGGTCAGAATTACTTTTGAGCTTCAGTGCAAGCCATGAAATTTTTCAGCTGTAAAAAAAGAAAAACTTACTTTTGGAATTTACATATTATACATACATATATGTAGATATCTGCTTCATAGTACCTTAAATATAAATTTATTAGTGATCTGATCGTCTCAGAAAGAGTACCTTTAAATCTTCGTATTAAAATCTTCCCGCACGCATTTGTGTATCATGTTGTATATCACCTATATAATATAAACCTATATAAAAGTACATGCTGTACGTAGCTTGTTGGTTTAAAGAAGCAACCAAATTCATCAAATATTTAAGAACGACAAAGCTTGTACCGAACTCATGTCTTGAAAACCTTCTAATCTTCTTATTTTGTCGAGTTGGTCCATTTCATTTCCTATTACATTTTCGTTTTGTTTATTTCTATCTGTTGCATAGCATACACATTTTCATGGGCAAATAAAGATAAAAATTATAATTAATTCAATGATACACATACATCGTTTTAAGTCGATACATATTTTCATGTAGTTTCAAAAAATGCGATTGACGGGTAACTACAGGGTAACGTTAAAAACTTTCTGCGACATAGTAATATTAATGTGTAACAATACATCATCGGTTGAAAACCTCGAGTCTATTCAACTCGCTATACGTTTAGGATTTTGATTTTGATTTTCGTCTTTGCCGGATTTCTTATGTCGTCTTTGTTTATTAATCCTATAATCATAATACCAAGCTATATTAAAGTAAAATTTAGAAATTTTAGTTACGATGGGAGTCAGGGCCGTTTTTAGAATCAGTGACGAATGAAATATATTAGTATGAAATATATTATTTCATTATTAATTTCAAAAGAAACCTTACCGAATTACATATATTATGTCGATTTTATTTTCGGTTTTATCCGCCACAATATGAAATTATTTCAAACGATTACGAAACTGTCCACGTGTACCTACATAAACCTGCCGAAAGTCCGTAGTACGATAATGTAGTTAGAAGGCATTTAAAAATTTTAGAATTTCTTCGAATTCAAAAATTCTTTTTACCGTTAAATTTTTAAGTTTGGTGAGGTATACAGACTTGTAAGTTTAGATATCCCCTAGAGGTTGTTTACGATACTTTTTTTAACATTTTTAAAAATAATATCAAATTAATAATCAGCCTCTTTAAAATCCCTTAAAGCTGGTTCACACTATGCGACTTCTCATGTGACTTGTCGTATTACTTGTCATATTAGAAATATTTTTACATTCACACTATGCAATTTTTGATATTATAGAAGTCAAAACTAAATACTAAGCTCGATTTTGACAATAAAATGGTTTCTATTTTCTACAGCTACATCTACATCAATTTTAAATATAAAAACTCTTGGTATATATATCAACTATTGTTTTAATCCAAATTTTTGTACATTTATGTCCGCCTATTTTTTTGGATAATATATAAAAGTTCTATAATACATATTATAATACTACTTGTTAATTTATTATATTATACAATTTCCTTAAATTTTAGTAAGGATAATTGTGATTTCATTACAATTACCAATTAGTAAATGAAATGTTTTACTTCCACGTTTGCTAATACTAATACTAAATGCCAACAGTATTTGCATATTTTTTTGTGGAATTTACATATTAGATATACCACATATCTTTAGTTATATACAAAAATCGTGCAGGTTTTAAATATTGTTCTCTGATGTTAACGCATTACAACAGCTATTTTTATTCAATTATTTCAGAATTCTTCAAATTTTTATGAATAGTATTTTTACTAAGTAATATTATTCCAGACTGTTTGTTACCTCAGAAAATCTGTAACAGACACAAGGGACTTACTACAACTAACGTGAATTCTCAATCTCAAAAATGTACAATTTGTACTATGTTTCGGACTAGGAAAACTTTTCGACGAATTATCTTCGGAGTAAAATATCGTTTTTTTTTAACTACTACTAAGTTGACCAAAAATATATTTAAAGCAGATGCTTTATTTTTACTATAAATTAAAAATTTATTAAACCTAATTATTACTATTTTTGTCATCAATGTTAAATACATAAATTTATGCTTAAAGGATGTGAAGTTATAAATCTGAGGTCAAAAATGTCTGAAAATTTAATTCCAAACGATTAATTCTCAAGCGACAGGTACACCTTTTCATATGTAGCGAACTTATTCTAAAGAAGCAAGTGATATATTATTATGAACCTAATATTTCAATAAATCTTTAAAATATTAAAAAAGCGGTTTTGAAAGCTAAAATAAAAATAATCACTTTCAGAACCGTATAATACCCTATAAATCTGCTGCATGGGTAATTAATTACCAATTACAGAAATTCTTGGCGGGTAACTTGCTCGTCAATCAAAACAATGTTGTTCATTGGCAGATTTCAATAATTATGTATTTATCATTATCAGAATCAACAAATAAAATTGTCAGACGAAATAAAATTGCTAAAAATAAAATATTCGTATAATATCGTCAACGTCGTTGAAAACATTTATTAAATAATTTATTGATAATTTCAGTAAATAATTGCCAAAACCAATCAATATTAATAGTTATTATTATTATTACTACCAGAAAGGCATACTCCGCAGTAATTCTATTAGTATTAAAGATTTGCTAACTTTCAAAATATTATCTAGTTGTATGGTACATAACATTATAATATAGTAATAGATATACTTATCTACTATCCTATTTAATATAGCTTTAAAAAGCACAGTTCAAAAATTTAATACCAGTTTGCTTTGAACTTACAAAAAATGCTTTTAAAGTAGATAATAATAGTATGTATTTGATGTCATAGTTACATAATATTATGCAGAACTAAACTTTATTGTATTGAAACAAAACAGAATACATTTAAATCTTCGGAAATTTAAAAATAGGTAGATACTAGAAGTACCTACTTAATTTAATTTTCTTTTTGTTTTAGATAAAAATTAAAACTATTTATATTTTCATTCTATTATAAATTATCATGAAATTTCCTTAAAAATTATATCACTCAAAATTTTCGGATTTCTGTTTCAGTTCTACCATTTACAAAGTAGGTGATGATACTCGTATTATCATAAATAATGTATTATTATTGTTAGTAAAATAACTCTAGTCGATCTATGTACTTTAAAGGTTCAAGGTATTAGATGTAAATATTAATTTTAAACGTTTCCGATAGCAATTTAAGACTTATTGAAGTACATTAACTATAATTTACCATACAAGAACAAAGAATGTGTACAATGTGCCATTCTAGTAAGTTGTAAATTTATTTCTTTATTAATTTTTTTTAACTTCGAACAGATTAGTTTTCTTTTTTAAGAAACAATTTAAGCAATACTATGTTTTCATTATCAGTTTCTGTATTTGAGACAGGGTTAGCATCATAAAAGTTTTTTTAAACATCAATGTAGGTCAGGTTTGGTATCATAAGAAGCTTATGTTTGCTTTATTTAGAAAGCTTAATTTGAAATGAAATTTACTTTAGATACTTTCATGGTAATTTATAACAAACCCGTATTTACTATCATATTATCAAATTTCTAATGCTGATGCTATGAAGATTGAGGTAATCGGCATACCAAAAACGTCTTACTTATCGATAAAAACAATTTAAACTTTATAAGCATAATAATCCTGCACCAACCTGCACTCGCATATAAAAAAATTATTTTCATGTATATGTGTAGTATAATAATTTTACATAATGCATGTAATAATCCTAAACGAACTAAACGAAAGTAAGCGGTTTCATTGCTAATTTCAGACACGAAAGTTACCGATTTTCATACCTAGTACATAAACATGAACATGTATAATAAGGAAATTACTTTTCATTACTGCTAACTGCATCAGATTAGATAAATTTGACAAATATTGATATCTACCTTTCCTTTAAATTTTAAAGAATTATATTTCACTATATTTCTTTCACAATAATTCTCGTTTTTATTGTCAGGTTGAAATTGAATACGCGAATAAGTACAACTAAAAATAAAATATGTGTATGTATAAACTAGGAATTCAGTTCCAAATTCGACTAGAATTTGTTATCCATAAAAAAATTCCGTTCCCTATATGAAGTCATACCTCCGATCTCCAACTTGTATAGAGAACGGAAATTTGATTCCTGGTTCACGAACCTTTAGAAACCGTGTAATAAACATTATTGCCATTTTCTCTCGTATAATTTTATATATAATTTTCACAAATTGTTGAGAAGTCAACTCATAAAACATGTATTCCCCTACCGAACGTCCTCGCACCGAAACATACTTGCTCCAAACCGATGTTCACACATTATTTAAAATTAAAAAAATTTTCAATTTTTTACTCTCTCCTAGCCTTACTGATTTGAACTACGTGAGTAAATTAGGATTTCTCTTAATTGCAAACTTGCACACAGACGTTCAAAGACTAATGGAAACTTGAGCAAATTTATAATAATATATTCCAAAAATAAATGACAAGTTGTAAAATTTAAATTTTATCTTAGGTCTGATATTTGCAAATTAAATTTATTTAAACTTATATTACCTACAATATATTTATTTAGGCAGTTTTATTAAACCCACATTATCGAACGAACTTAAACTCGCTATATACGAGTAAAATTGGGTAGAAAGATAAAATAATTTTTTACCCTACGATATAGGCGTACAGTCTATGTAGTAAATAAGCTTTTCTTAAACATAATAATTCTTATGTACTATATACTTAGTCTACAATTTAATAATTGTCAACTTTCTTATTTGTTGTTATTGAACTTATTTTTAAATTTTAATCTTCTAAAATTACAACTTTTAATTTCAAGATTTTAGTCCATGGTTAGAGCCAATTAACATTTTTTGTGCTGATCACAGAATTTCTAGTCTAGCAACTAGAAGTTAGAACGGCACCCACAAACTACTTCCATAACAATACTAAAATAAGCAATACAAAGTTTTGTATGAAGTAAAAGTAAAAATTTAAAAATAAAATTACAGACGAAGTTTGCACAAATTTTAAATTCTAGAATATGAAACAAAGTACACTATTGAATACAAAGAAAGTATGAAACCAAATTTAAACAAATAAACCTCTTAACTTTAATGTTCTAATTAAAAATATACAATTTTCCCAAGAATAAAAATCAGAAGAATAATTTTAAAACGAAATTTTAATAAATTGGGTGATAGCTTTAATAGATTTAATAGATAGGGTATAGCATGGAAAAATAGTGTATTGTTTTATTGAGAGCTAATGTTTAACTTTTTGTGGCGAGTTTGTTGGAGCGTGGCGAAGAAAAGTTTTCTTATTGATATTACAAAGGATATTATTTGTAGTCTTTATAATATAATAGTTCAACAATATATTATTTAATTAAGGATATTTCTAAGTAATTTGACGTTTAAAAAATGTTTATTTACTTTCAAACTGTTGCGGTGTATTTGTATATTTCACAAAAATTTAAAAATTCGATTATTTGCTCGAGATACTTAAAAGGCTTAATGGTGAAAATTTCGCTCGATTTTCTCAATTATTAATCTTTGCACGTTCAACGACAACGCGTAAGTCACGTTCACTATTTTCATTTATGAAAGAAAAAATTAACAAATCAATCATGTTTATACTTTTGTGTAAAATAATATTCTTTCTCTTTCGAGCGATAATAGAGTCTTGCAGCTCTTAATACAGAAATAACTATTTTCTAAGGCTTTCAAGAAAATAAATTTCTAAACAAAGAATAAATAATATTATCAAAACTGATTAGATGGTACCAAATATATATAAATATTGCACTTAATATTTCTGTCACAAATTTGAAATTGTGTTTAAAAATAGTGTAGTCAAGTTACTGCATAATAATTGTAACGTACCAGATTCTATCTTTTCTACGTACACTGCTTGCAATCAAGTCAATCTTAATCAGCTTTTGCAGTGATGCAAATTCTTTGTTTTTTACCATCAATCGTGTGTCCATTAAGATTCATGTAAAGACTTACTTTCGAATTTGTCTTATCTTATTTTCCAACCTCTTCTATTATATTTTCATTTGACCTGATTCGTGTTCATTGCATTTTGAATTATTTTGTAATTAACGATTTAATGTTGTTATACCATCGATTGAGAACCAATCAACCAATAAAAACATAGGTAATATATTAGCAAAACTTTTATTTTTTTCCTTTTAACTAAGCGGTCCAATTAATAAAGTCATAGCACTGACTATTAACATATGTTTTTGTAATAAGATTTTAATATGTATTTTAATGATTAGTAAAGGTATACTGTTCACTGGACAGTAGAACTAAAAATTCTGTCCGGTTCTCTATTTGAAAACGAAATTTCCACTATAACTCAACCAGTAATCACGCCATGCTACCACTATGAACAAACTTATAAATTGTAGAAAAAGTTAATTTATAAAGGGAATACAAAATTTCTATTTTAAATGTCGAATAAAACTTATGATTTACAAAATTTTGATATATTTATTCCATTGCTAATTAAAATTAATAGAGTTTTCTTAACGCAAGAAGTACAAAAGACTTTGTTTAATTAAATTACTTTTAACTAGCACTCAAGCACTCGGAAGCAATTTATTGTGATTATATTATACATAAAATATACCAGGTGTCTTTTAAAGTAAATGCAAACATTCCAGAGATAATTTTCTAAGCTTATTTAAAGAAAAATATGCTATAATATGTATTACCTCAACTTATTTGTATAACATTATCCGAAAATATTGTATAATAATTGAATTTTATTTTTATAATTAACGTAAGAAAAAAAATTAACTTAATTCCAAAAATGGATTTGTTCCTCTAACGAAAACGGATTGAGCAAAAAACAGTTTGTAAGTCTAACATATATAGGTGAGACAAGTAGGTTCAAGTAATTGCTTTCTGCTTATCAAAATGTTTTGCCATAAAGCAAAAAACTTCATATTGTCTATATTAACTTTTGTTACTGTAGCCAAATCGGTTAACTCGGAAGTAATTTTGGATCAACGAAAAACATAGAAATTGTATAATATTATAATATAATTCAAATAATTTCGAATAATTTTAAGGTAGTGAATAAGGTTTTATGATTGAGGTTTAGAGAAGATAAATGAATATATTATGCGTATACCAATTAAATAAATAATCTCGTAAGATTTTATGCAAATCGGTCAAACCCTTCCTTTCTATGACACCTCCTATAAAAAATAAGCTGCTTTTCACCCTTTATCGGATCATTTTCGGAAGTACGTCTGTTAATATGATATTTCTTTTTCTAATGAAATTTCAGAAATTATTTAGAGAACACCCTATGTAATAAATAACAAGAATTTTTTATTGCAATTTAATGTATAAGAAGCCATAAAATACATCGTTGACCGTCGAAAAATACAAAATATTTATTAGATATATTTATGATGTATTTTATAGACTTCGAAATGCTTATCTGACAAATTTGTGTATGTAATTATGAAGATCATTCTTGATTTGTTTTCGTTCATTCTTTCAATTTATTTTTCTTGCGGAAAAAACATTCTTGAATAATTTACTTATAATCATGGCGCACGAAAAAAGTACACGAAAGAAATATGATAAGATAGCAAAATTAGAACATCCTAAATTTTCATGTAGTAACTATTCACATTGTTACTATGAATTTTTTCTGTGAACTATTGAAATAATTCTATAATTACGTTATTGTTAAAATATTTTGCTTGTTTAGCAAAGTTTCATTTGTATGGATATAAATTAATCTGTCAAGTATTGATGTATTCGCATTGTTAAAGGTAAAAACCATTGCGAATCGTGTGTTAATATATCAAAATAATTCAAAAATCATTTTGTCGCACTACTGTTTAGCTTATTCCACAAATTTTCGGTATTTCCTGTGAGAAATAATTATAAACTCGTGCTCTTCGCTGCTTAAATTTGATTGATTTGACGCCAATAAGTTTATCTTTTTTTTTTAATTTTTAATTTTGTTTAGTTAACCATTACACTTGGTGTCCAACGTGGACTTTAAAATATTTAGTTTTTTTTAGTATTTTAGTAAGTATATGCATTAATTTTTGCATTTATAATATTAAATTGTATTTGGGGCTAATTATTGCAATTCATATTTGTTAATTTCGCAAACTATTTTAAAAAGTATTTATTATTAACCCATTAACGTCCCATCGTGCGTCAAGCAACATTACAATCACAATTTTAAAAGAAAAGAAAAGAATTAACATTATTCTATTTTATCATACTTGGTAAAAGCAAAAAAGGTAAATCATGGGGTGAAAAGATGCAATTGCACATTTTTTTGGTTTATCGGTTAATTCAACAGCACCCATCTATACGTGGAGTTTCACTACGAACAACTACTTAAATAATTTGGTTAATTATCCTTATTTTTAAACTTATCTGAATTTCAAATATCCGAATTAAAATTAATTTCGTTAGATAATTTCTATACGATTACATTTTTTGCCTAGGTATTACTTTTTATATTTTCATATTACAGTTAACTCTCTATTGACGCGGGAATAACTCAATATCTTGTAGTAGATACCAAACTTGAAGTTTTTACTGCAAATCACATTAGTGCTTAAAAGTAATACCGTCACAGTGGCTTCGCAGATTGCTAGTTGGGTTACTGAGCGGAAATTTGAATTTGAATCGTGAATTTCACAAAATTTCTTAACTATAACTGCCAGTTAGCATCATCGACACATTGTGGTTAGATTTATTATAGTTATATAAGTTTAGCCAATTTACAGAATGTGAAAAAAAAGATGTGTTAAATCGTGTGTTAAAAAGTGTTTAAATCGTGCTAAATGAAACTATTTTACTTGGACGTTATTTCGCGCCGGTTAAATGATTTAATAGCTAGCTGAGGTTTTATTAAACATTTCAAATTCGATTCTCCCGGAAGACGACTTTTTATATCGTATTTTTATAAATATACTAGCTGACCCGGCGAACTTCGTATCGCCTCAGAACTTGAACCATATAAATTATTTGTAAAATTCTAGAACATCGTACCGCCTCAGAATTAATATACCAAGTGACTCGGCGAACGTTCTGCCATATAAATTATATGTAGACGATGACGATATTTTTCGTCAGTCCATCGAAAACATGCATACATGCAAGAACATGCCACGTTTAATTGTCCGTGTAAAAAACACGGTGTTGTCAAATCTATGCCGCAAACAGACATCGTTTGGCTTTGCGACTTATTTATTGTCATTGCGAATTCCAACCTAATCGGAAATTAAACGCGTTTGATTGGCACGTCTGTGCGAATCAGTGGAATTCGTGGTAGCAAAACATTTTCGGCTCGAGATTTGCCATTCAAAAATGGTGGTTTCTATAAAGTTTATCATTAATCTTTTAATTACCAATCGGGTGCCATTGCACAGCCGTGCGGGGTTCAAATTCCGAAGTAAAATAACCGGAGATCCAACTTTTAGTCGTAGAAAGTGTGGTGGCACGCCTGACAATTTCAGTGAGTTCAGAAACTCTGTTGGATAATTTACAGCTTCGTTGGCATCGCAAACTGAATCGATCGATTTGTATGATACCAAGTCGCCTGGAAACGACGCCTGTATCTTGTAGTTTAAATCGTCGACGTCCACATTTTTTCTCCACATGATTCTTGTGTTGTGTGCCTCCATCGGGAAATATGCGACCAATGAAAGCATTTTGCGAATCAATGATTGTGCAGATGTTAGTGGGTAATTTTATGCATGCAGTATTTTCATAAACAGCAACTTTACCATCGCCGATATGTAATAATTGCTTTGAGAATGTGCCAGCGGATGGTTCTTGTAGCATTTGCACTCGCATGTTAGTTTTTAAGTGGATTTTTTCTACATGACGCCACAGTGGCGATGATTTAAAGCAAGCGTTGATCTCACCAGTGTACGTTGAACGTGGAATGACGGGAAGTGTTTGTCTAAAATTACCGGAAAGGAGTAAAAGAGTGCCGCCGAATAATTTGTCGTTATTTTTTATATCTTTTAGTGTTCCGTTCAGTGCCTCAAGAGAATGTTTGTGTGCCATCGTACATTCATCATTGTACATTCACCATGGTACACTATCATTCAGATGATAATTTTGGATTGTTTGAGCATTGTGGCCATGGACGATTGTTTTTTATGCAGCACACTGCGTCTGGATTATTTTTAATATTCAGTGGCAGCTTAAATGCTGAATGAGCAGTTCTGCCTCCATGCAATAAGGTTGCTGCAATGCCAGATTTTATTTTTTGATTCCACGTGAAATACCTTGGTACTTCGGAATAGAGTAATTCAAAAAGCTCGGTGAGTTTTTAGTTTACTAAAAATTTCGCCTTGAATGGAAAAATCTTAGTTTTCCTAACTTTTAACGAAAATATCTATTTCGTGCTTGATGGAATTCAGATCTCACCTGGAAATCTTCATATTGTGCAACTAACGAAGCGCTTTTTAGCGCATCATCAATATAATGTTCTGAAAATCTTTCATTTTCTCTGAAATTTAATTTTTAAATTAAACTCAATTCAAAATCAAATATGATAAAAAGAAATAAGTCTCTCTATTATGTAAATCTCTACATACAATATTACAAATAACTTGTAACCTTTACGCCATTTATCGAAAAAAAATTTTCTGGATAGGGACACCTTAAACATCTGTGGGTATGCAGGGTCGTAGCCAGATGTTGGTCATGGAGGGGAAGGGTTATGTGGAGGCACAATAAAAATAATAATAGATTTTCTTAAAGAGAATAATTATTAAATTTAATTGTAATCCATGTTGCTTCTTTAATCCGAATATTCGATAATTTTACCTTAATATTAATAACAATTCTTTAAAATCACTTGTGCCATACCGCCATATTCGGCCCTGGCGGTATGAAATAGTTGACCCGGTAAACTTTGTTCTTTTCTCTAAAATTTAATTTTTAAATTATATTCAATTCAAAATCAAATGTTATAAAATGTAAACAATATAATAAACGCCGTATGAAATAGCAATATGCTTGTAGCCTTTGCGCCATCTATCTCTCCAAATTTTAGACCCAACTCTGTGCGACTACCTGATAGCAATGGTTTGGTTCACCCTGTACGTGTACCTTTTTCATCGGATTATATGATTAAAAGTCGACCAATCAGAGCGGCGTTACCGTAAATCGTTTGTGGATTCCGCATTTTCGCGAATTTTAAAATTTTTTTAGCACAAAAACCTATTCGCAGACCTACTGAATGTATATACAAAATTTCATTAAAATCGGTTCAGCCGTTTCGGAGGAGTATGGTAACTAACACTGTGACACGTGAATTTTATATATATAGATGATGCAAGATATTGATGATGCGCTAAAAAGCGCTTCATCAATATAATGTTCTGAAAATCTTTCATTTTCTCTGAAATTTAATTTTTAAATTAAACTCAATTCAAAATCAAATATGATAAAAAGAAATAAGTCTCTCTATTATGTAAATCTCTACATACAATATTACAAATAACTTGTAACCTTTACGCCATTTATCGAAAAAAAATTTTCTGGATAGGGACACCTTAAACATCTGTGGGTATGCAGGGTCGTAGCCAGATGTTGGTCATGGAGGGGAAGGGTTATGTGGAGGCACAATAAAAATAATAATAGATTTTCTTAAAGAGAATAATTATTAAATTTAATTGTAATCCATGTTGCTTCTTTAATCCGAATATTCGATAATTTTACCTTAATATTAATAACAATTCTTTAAAATCACTTGTGCCATACCGCCATATTCGGCCCTGGCGGTATGAAATAGTTGACCCGGTAAACTTTGTTCTTTTCTCTAAAATTTAATTTTTAAATTATATTCAATTCAAAATCAAATGTTATAAAATGTAAACAATATAATAAACGCCGTATGAAATAGCAATATGCTTGTAGCCTTTGCGCCATCTATCTCTCCAAATTTTAGACCCAACTCTGTGCGACTACCTGATAGCAATGGTTTGGTTCACCCTGTACGTGTACCTTTTTCATCGGATTATATGATTAAAAGTCGACCAATCAGAGCGGCGTTACCGTAAATCGTTTGTGGATTCCGCATTTTCGCGAATTTTAAAATTTTTTTAGCACAAAAACCTATTCGCAGACCTACTGAATGTATATACAAAATTTCATTAAAATCGGTTCAGCCGTTTCGGAGGAGTATGGTAACTAACACTGTGACACGTGAATTTTATATATATAGATTAAAATTTTAAAATAAAAACTTGTAAGGAAAGTTCTTTGTCAATTTGGTGCAATATAAAATAATATAAGATGACAAAGTTTTACTTGCAAAATATAAAATATTTTTTGTGTTTAAAATTTTGATGCTGGAAATTTCATTATCATCATGATAAGGAAGATAAGACTAGACGGAAACAAGTTAGATTTTGTGTCAAATTTATTATCTGTTTTAGCACTTTTTAATGAAATAATGTAAAGTGGAAGCATTTACAAGACAATTTATATGATTTACTTACTACTCATACATTCAACATCTAAAATGTCTATCACTTTGAGAACGAGCTATTCCCCAATGACGGATGTAAAATAAAAGCAAGATCCTCCCGGAGTATTCAAATTTTACTTTCATGCAGTCCCGTTGTCCGAAAATCCGCTTTATTTTAACTGTAAATTACAGAATATCTCTATATAGTATAATAGCCGATACAATGCAAAAAAAAATGCAATAATTAAAAAAATTAACGTTTTTAATAATTACAGTCAAATAGTAAACCGAATGTTACAAATTATGTAATAAATAGCACCAAAAAAATGTCTAAATTACTCTTAAGCCGAGAAAATTTTATTACGATATATTTAACGCTACTTGGGCGAATCAATGATGTATTATCGTTTTTTAAATCAAACAGTATTTGTATCCTATAGAGTTTTTGCTTTACATAAGGTTTTTTCATCTATCGTTTACATCATCCTGTCGCGTATGACGAAGAAGCGAATTTTGGCTCTTGATACTTTTATCAATCAATCAAACAAAATATCTTTTTACTACTTTACTTTTTCATAAAAAAATAACTCGTGATTTGTTACACTTTGCTGCTGAAAAATATATAAACCTCGAAATTTGAACAAGTATTAGGCAGATTCGTTACCTATCTTAACATATTTTTATCCGATATACAAACTATTAAATAATGTTTTCATTACCTTATCAAATTATGTAAATATTTTTTCGATTTTATTTCAGTCTGTGATGTAGATAAAGTTCAAACCTGTTGAACTGTTTTCAGTTTTATTATTTCACCTTTTAGGGCTTCAATTTTAATTCGATAACCCTATTTTTAGAATTATGTCTAATGTCACGTGTTGAATTCGAGTTTTGTTCCAATTCAAACCGATTGTGAAATATAAAATGTCAATATTTTTATATAGTAGATATTATAAGAAACGATATTAGTATTTCTTATTAATGTCGGAAAATTATTTTACTTGTCATAAATCATTAAATTTTGTTGGGTTTTATGTATTTTAGAACTTAATTAATTTCATTATTTATTTACAGGCATCCTGGAGATAATCCATTCTACAGTAATATTGACAGCATGCCTGATATTGAAAGGAGGAGAAAATCAATTCCTCTCGTTTCTGATTTGGTAAGTTATTTGAAAAATGCGATAGATTAGAAATTTTTTACTTGTGTTTCCAAACGTGATTAAAATTACAACACCAAATCAACAGATTGTGTATAACAAGTTCTTCTTTTTTTAGCAGAGTAAAATTAAATTTTTGACCTATAATTTATAACAGGTCAAATGCTTTAAAAATTCTTTAAATTCTCGTGGTTTCATTATTTTTACGCGTATATTTGGAAACATTTCACTTTCAGTTAATATATAAATTCATGGCAAAATTAAATTTCCTTTCTATCTAATATCCTTTTATGACAATAAAACTGATATAAATTGTCATTCAATTTAAACAAATTATATACATAATTGGCTTTGTACACCCTCTTCTTATTGATGATTAAATTCATTCATAACGTGC
Source organism: Cantharis rufa (assembly GCA_947369205.1). Classification (NCBI taxonomy): domain Eukaryota; kingdom Metazoa; phylum Arthropoda; class Insecta; order Coleoptera; family Cantharidae; genus Cantharis; species Cantharis rufa. The sequence goes on from OX376304.1 coordinate 34,058,862, forward strand.
TATCGATCTCCATTTAATTGATAATAGTGCAGATGTCTATTTATAAATAATAGTACAAATAAAATCAAATTGTAATAATATATTATGTACTATATGCCACGAATATTATGTGTTCAAAATTACAATTTGAGCTACTTTTAATTGAGTAATTACGTATATTAATAATTGACCATTCCATTCTTCACCTAAATCCAACTTTATCTCAGCCAACTATCGTAGTATGTGATTAGAAATGTATATAACCCTTAATTTGATGTATACCCTATTGCTGTTGTTTTTAACGTTTATTTACATTTTTAAGTGTAATTGTAGACTGAAACATTACTAATGTGCTTGTGTTACTTGTTCTCTGTTGTTGGTTTGCCATACGTCGGCTCACTCTTCAGGTGCTCAAGGTATTGACTACTTCCTACCATAGTTCATTTTTAACCACTGCTCTGCTGTTAATTGCTGCACCTTGATTATGATATTATTAATTATTACGGATAATTTGTTTAGATCCACTAAGTATTTATATTATGCTAATTCGCTTATTGCATACTGACTGCTTAATCTTTTTAAACTTTCATATTGCATGTACTAGAATTAAAACGTAAGTACTTTTATTGGTTAGCGACTTTGCGTGTCCATTAAATACCCATGAAAAACAATAAAAATAAATACTTAAGATTAACAGATTTGAGTTCGGTCTCGTAGGTACATAATATTATCTCACTTTTTCTTTTTCCCAGTTTTATTTTTTGGAATAGTAAATATTTATTTCATGCGAGTTTGGTGTCCGAAACCACCAAAGGTATAATAACAGTAGTTTTTGTTACATAGTTGATGAAATCATCAATTGTTTTTATACGAAACCAGCTTTCTTATCCGGTTTCGCCCGGTTTTATTCCCAAGCGTTCGCATGTCCACATCGATATTGCTAAGCTTTTAGTGTGCTAAACAAATAAATTAATAAACAAAACGTTAAATTTAAGAAATGTAGTCTAGATCTTTATACGTGCAACTAAAAATTGGTTAGTTTAGTTATTTTACGCCACGCAACCTCACATAATCTTTCACAATAATTTTGTAATCGGTCAAAATATGTCAAAATTTTACCACGGATAAGTGAATTTTTCTATTTTTTCCCAAAATATTCCATGATTTGTTGCTCTAATAAATATTCTGTTATATTTACATCGCAAAAAAAATTTTGAGTTATTGCTGTGGAAATGAAAAAAAAAAGGATTATTATATAGATTAAATTGTGATTATTAATTTATTTTTTCGTGGTCTCCAGATATACACAAGAGTGAATACTATTGTATTTTAATTTAAAAGCAAAAGCTGAAACTTGGATTTAAATTTCCTAAAATGATTTCCAGCATGTGGCGTAAAAACTGTTGACCCCAGACTAACGCGCTGTATTTTAGCCTTGCCGAATTAAATATTTAAACAAGTACATATTATAAACTTATACGCTTCCATAATTTTGTAATTCACAACTTTTGCTTTAATTTGACAACAAATTGCTTAGCCGCTGTTATAATCCCTTAAATTTTGAAAAACTTATGTTTAAAATTATAATAATGAAGGATTTCATGTTTTATCTTTAATAACCACACGCAACATGCAACCAATTTGTTATTTTAATTATATTATATCAAGTTTGATTTCATTTCCTACAAAAACAGTCCCTTACGTATAAATTTCGATTTGTGTATTAAGAAAATATCCCAAACTAACGCTAACGGAAATTTAATAATACAAAATTGTAGTTTTCAATATTAAAATGTAATTTAGAATATAAAGATTTAAAGTTTTTCTATATTTACGCGTAACGTTGTCACAGTTCACGAAAATAAACATCACCCGCATAAGAAATAAAATGCTAACTTAGGCAATAAATTTTTAAATCAAATTAAGTTGAGTTGTGTGGAGGGGTTAGGATAAATTCAATTAAATTTATTCTTTTCAGTTTTTAACAGGAATTGTAAATTCATCGCTTTGTTCAACTTCCACTAATGGACTCACATTTGTAATAATTTGTTGTGTTGGCACTGTTCATTTAATTAAAATTGCACCAAAAGTTCGCAATTACTTCTACTTCAAGTAATGCAATATAATTCATTCTGTTGTAATATTTTTTTTTATATTTCTTTAATGTTTTTCTTATTGCCGTTAAATCAACGTTTTTCACAAAGCCACAAGTTGTTTATTGTTATTTGAAGTTGTCTTGAGCACTGCTATTGTTCGGTGTAATTTGTTGGGTGTTGATCGTTTAAAAAGTTTGAAATTATCTCTCAATTTACTGCGGAGATTAATTTAGTTTCATCAGGTTGTGAAATTTATAACGAACGCTGTTTTTTTATAGCTAACAAACGCTGAAATTCTGGCAAAGTTATTAACTGTTATTACCAAGTGAACACTTACTCATGTATCCTTCGGGAAAATCGTGTAATAAATAATGAATCGATATATTCAAATTTCCGTTGATAGATAAATTTTACACTTGACTGAGCACAAAAACAGGCTTGACGGTTTTTCTGATTGTGTGCAGCAGTAACTTCACAATGCTTTAATAAGTTTTAACCAAACTGTATTTGGCTTATGGAGATAGCTATCTGCAAAATTTGGCATTTGACGTCATATTTGGTAATCTTGCAAAATTATAAATAGGTGTACTGCACCTTGTTTGCAGAATTTAAAATTTTTTACTTTCGAACTCGAACTTGTAGTAAGTGATATATGAGAACTTCGTAAAAGTAAATTTTGAGATTTTCAAACTTTTTCTTATAAGTCCTTTTTCTATATTATGGTTAACCCGTTTGCATAATTTTTAAATTAACAATTTTGCGAAATCGATACCGTGTTCGGTTCGAATTCCTTTATTTAAGAACGGTATTTGCAATATTAAAGTTTGGTATTCCAAACCTGTATCTACTTGTTATCCTAGTTTTATTTTATTTTTTAAGTTTCCAAGCTCTTTTTAGATCCAAGACTATTTGCTGTCGTGCAAATTTTTTTGTATTACAAATTAGATGAAAAATTTCAAGTGATTGAAATTCGTAACTTGACCAAACATAGAACCCATCAAAAAGTTTTTAACGCAATCGCACAACTTTGCGGGAAGTTTAATACATTTAGACATACTGATAAATTGCAATAAAATTATCTCGATATATTCTGGATGGCATACCACTATTCAATTTATAATTCAAAATTAAAGCTGATGCAATAAATTTTGCAGCTATGGCAAAGATTAAACTTGGTTTCGCAATTGTTAGTTATAATAATAATGGTAATAGATTCAAGTAAGAGGCAATATAGTCGGTATGTAGAAGGAATTGATTTAAGATAAATTAACAAGCCATGCAAGGCCTTTTCGTACTTACGTACTAAATATAAAGCAAACTTTTTTTCGTATACACTATAAGCTTTCAAGACTTCTCACAAAATGCTTTTAAATTTATTAAGCTTCCATGTAGGTACCTATTTTGTAATTTGCCTGAAGAGAGTAAAATTTACTTAAAATCCTGCTATACATGCCAAAACAAAAAAGCTTCCCACACAGCAATTGCAAAAGTTTAATACAGTCTTTACATTTGGGAAATTAATTATCCTTACGATTCTTGTTCAAAAAAAAAGTAATTTTTCAAAAGCTTTTTTTGCGTTATTACTAATAAAAAAACAATTTTTTTTTAATCTATACAATGTTTTATAAAATTTAAATTTTTACCTCTATCATGCAATACTTATTATTAATTTTGTACTATGAACAAAAACCAAACGAAAATTAATTGGGTAAAATTGATTTTAATGTTTTGGATTCTTGCTGGTTTCCTTTAATAAAATAAATTGGCATGCGTTTATATTAAATATTTTAAATTAGTTATTCTGTTTTTGAATATTATGCTTAATGGCACGAAAATTTTAGTTCGCATGTATAATAGAATTTAGAACTTGTTGAATATATTTTCATTAATTAATATGTATATAATGGTAGCATCTAACCGAAGTAGGTAACGTTGCAATACTTTAAAAATATTGAAAGGCCTAAAAGAGGTTAGCAATCGAAAATCGATTAAATCATAATTTCACAAAGTACTTAGTTTATAGTTCATAACCACATTAAAATGTTAAAGGGAAAACTTAATTTTCTAAAACATCACAATACAGTGAAATGCCGGTAGCAAGAATATGTTTGACAGACTTGTAAAGTAATTATATGTTATCTTACAACTATCTGAAATAAATATTTTCCTACGAGCCCAAGTAGGCTGTACAGATTCTTGCTTAATTCGCAACCGCAGATCGCTACATTTTAAACATACTCAAAGTGCTTTCAAACTTTGAGGCAGACTTTACTTACTAGTTTAGTATGGTAGCAAATTGAATGCATAACTAGAAATTATTTTAAGTTCTAAGTTTGTCATCATTAATAACAATCGTTCAGTTATTTATTCGACAATCAAGTTCAATTCCTTTTAAAGTACTTTGTAAAAATATAATTGTGGTTACTACTTTCAGATCGCACTATACAACATACATATTAATTTGTGTTTTTATCTTAAGAGATATTCTTGTGCTGTAATTTTACGCTTTCTGAAATGAAAATGTGTGGGTTTGACAATGTTTAATACTGTAATTTTAAATAAAGAAAAAACTTGAACAAAGTTTTCTTTGTATAGCCGATTTTCTTTGAATTAATTTTCCTCCGCTTTTTTTTGTTAATATTGCCGAACATCCATTTATCTTTTTAACCCCAATAATCCAAATGTATTTTATTTAATCATTAATGTAGAATATTGTTAGCTTACATACAAACTAAAAGTTGATAGGTTTGGATTTCGTAAGAATAGTAATAGTCGGAATGTCTGCTGTAGATTTATCGACTTGATAGTGTGACGACTTTTACAGATCGAGTAGATGCTGCTTTTTCTCAATTTATTGCTTCAAAGCTACAACATATTTTATATTCTTTTCCAAATGTTAAACATTAGATAAAATTAATACTTTTTTTAAATGTAGACCATGGCTGCTACCAAAAGAAATGCGGGTTTAACATCGGCTGTTCCGAGAGCAACTTTAAATGACGAAGAATTGGTATGTAACGTTTTGAGTTGTTTATGTTGAAATTAATTTATTTTCTAGGTTGTGGTATCATAATAAATTAAAATAGCTGAATAAGACTTAATATATATATAACATTCGGAGCTTTATTGTTAAAACTTTCATAATTATATTACACAATTATACACAATGATTAATTGATGGCGTCTCGATATAAATTATGATAGCTTTTTATACTAATTGCATATTGAACGTGACCTCAATTTGCGTTCCTCCGTAATAGTAATATTGCATTAAATCTCAAGTACTACATAGAATATATATGTATACTTTCTGCAGCTATTCTATCGTCGAATTTAAGCATTTTCAGCATTTTATTCTTTCAATCTTTTAATCTGATTTTTTCATCTAAATTTCACGTTTTTTCAAATACGTATACTAGTTCAAATAAGCTTTTTACGCGTTTATTTTTACGTTTAAGTAGTGTGGTTTAGCGAGATAAAAAAAAGTCACATTTCAAGTTGGTTGCTAATCGTAAAGTTTTAAAATGTAAGCCAAGAGTATACGAGTATATAGCCATAGCAAAACTTTAAAGTAACATACATTTGTACTTCCTTTGTGGTTGTTCTGGAAGTTGCCTTCTTATGCTATCTGTTTAAGCTTCATTGTTACGGCAATACTATATTAACAGGAGAAAAACTTAGTTTAGTACAATATTGCGCTTTTATTTGGAGACCTATACCTGATGAAGTATTGTCAGTTTATTCTAGATTCACTTTAAACGCGGAAGCTAGGAGTATTATTTATCAAAGTCAATATTACGATTACTACTTACAGTAGTAGGTATTTCATTTTTAGAGTAGACAACGTAAAAAAAAACTGTTAATGTAATGTAATCACGTTTAATTAACGATATTTTTCTTTTAAGTTGCCGTTACTGTAAATTGTCACATTTGTAGAAGGTTAATTGCAACATTTTTCAGACACTATTATTGTTGCTAGCCGGGAAAACCCTGCCGATAACATTAACTCTTTCTAGAGTAGGGTTTTAGTGTTCAAGATCTGGGTCTTCGGTAAATCTCTCTATTTAAAATACACAACAACCTTAACATATATCGGATAAACCCGCAAGCAATAAGTTACCGAGACGATTAAATAGTCTATTATTTTTTGTGTATATTTGAGATAGGTAAGGTTTAACAATAGAGCTGAACATTTTGCAAATCATGAAAAAGACTTAATGATTTTGATAGTGTAAAGTGTGAAATAATTTGAATTTATAATAATATTACGAATTTTTAACAGAAAATGCACGTATACAAAAAGACACTTCAAGCTTTAATTTATCCAATCAGCAGTACAACGCCACATAATTTTGTACTGTGGACTGCCACATCTCCTACTTACTGCTACGAATGCGAAGGGTTACTGTGGGGTATTGCTCGTCAGGGTGTCAGATGTACTGAATGTGGAGTAAAATGCCACGAGAAATGCAAAGATTTATTAAACGCCGACTGTCTGCAAAGTAAGTACAATAAATTAATTCGATTTCTTAATTAAACACTTGTTACTGATTAACAGATATAATTTACAACAAAATTAATTCAATTTTTAATCACATGACGTACGTAATATGATTAAACTTTTTCGTACCGCAGGTAAAGTACATGCTACCATGTAATATATACCAAAATAATCTAGAAGAAATCTCGAAATATATTTATATCGTTCTTGTATTTTACGTAGTAGTTTTCATGACATTTATTAGCTTTTCCAAACTGGGCAAAATAAATAAATACTCTCGATAATGTTTTTTAGTTAGGTTTGATTTTCGTAAGCTCTCGGGACACTCTAACATATTATCCATTAAGTAGTAAGCCATGGTTAAATAGCCGAGCTCGATAGCTAACAATAGCAAAAACGTATAATACAAGAAGCAAGTATGTAGAATATATTACATGTAACATATTACTAAAGTTAGCATTGCCATTAATTCGTATTAGTGTCGTCCAATTATTATTCTATTCTTTTTAATATAATTAACATGCACGCCAATAATTTTACGCTCGTGCGGAATAAATTGCCCATCTTCATCGAAATATTTTGTATGCTCATCATAATTTCGACAGCAACAAATTTTAGTCGACGTGAATTTTTATCATTAAAATAATCAATTATGATACATTCTCATTTACAAATTTCTTTTATTAAATTTGGTGCTTTTCGTTCTTTTGGTTTTACTACACTAGTTATATAGCTAGTGGAAAAGAAAGTCAAAGAAAGTTTAAAAATAAGCATCAAATTTTCTAATAAAAGAAAAAGTTTTCTATACCTATGTCACAAACTTTCTAACAAATGCTAGATAAGGGTGATTTGTATACTTTTTGATAATTTTCCGAATTGATTCGCATAGTTTAAAAAGTTGTAAATGAACTCCGTTGGTTTGAAAAAGATTAATCACCTATGACAGTAATTTTACCCTTTTTAATTGTCTGTGTTTTACGCTTACGGTATAACTTCTTTATCCAAAACGATTCAATATGCATAATCTTGTTTTCACAGCTGTGTACTTTATCATTTTATTGTTTTTGAGTTATGCTGTTGGTAATTGAATATGAATAAGATTTTCTCTCATATTCATCCACAAACATTGACTAGCATTTACAATATTATTATTAATCTGAATAGCAAATTAGTAACAAACACGAAAAACTACCAATATCTTTTAAGTTGGTAATAGCTAAGTAATCACTAAATTTGTTCATAAATAGCCATTATCTTCTTTGTTGTTAAAACGAACAATCTTTCACGCTCGGTAAACATCCTGAACGGAACCAATTTTGAAGAATTTTGTAATTAAATCTCGTTCAGTGTCACTAGGTGTATGTGTTGTTTGCGGAAGTTGTTCCTGGAATTTCTATTTTGTGGATTCCCAACACCATCTTTTATATAATATAGAATTTATACCGATATTACTTTTCTTTCTAATACAATATTGATACATGTGTTTTGTATTAAAACTGCAACGATTTAGTAACCATTTTGTGTATACTTCGATTAAAATTATTTTTTGTAGTCATCAAATTACATTACATTTATATTAAATTAAAATTAAGAAATTAACAAGTATATAAACGATAAAAATTACAATTTTTCGTAAGCTTTCGGCACCATAGAATTGAAACTTGAAAATTGTAAAAGAGATAAATAATTAAGAGTGATTACCTGGGATCATTGATCAAGACCATTATAAGAGATATTCTTGGCAAAAGAGTCTGTTCAAGAAAGCAAGAACGTAATGAACGGTGTGCCAACCTTTATTCGAGATCACACCCGTTTACCTCATTAAGCCATTTCGTTTTTCTGGCAGCTTGCCTTTATCACCAATATCGAGAGCACGGTAAATCAATACGATTTTACTTTTACTCAGGTGTAAAAGGTGTCAGTTTGGTATGCTTGAAGAATTTTCCTGAATTTATGGAAGCTATATACGTATGATCATATATGAGGAAAAACAAAAGAGCTGTTTATTTTCACACAAGAAGTGAACAATAAACGGTGTGGTAAAACATTTTAAACCATTAATAATAATTAGAAAATTTTATGAAATAAAAGCACAATAAGCAAAAATTAACAAACCAAGTTCATATTTCTACTAAAGTTAATTAAATTTTTAACAATTTAGGTACTCTTGCAAATAATGTCACAAATGATCTCACCTGTTAACAACAACAAAATAATTTCTTGAAAGTAACTCTAAACTGAACAACAAAACAGCAATGAGTCTCTCAATTCAAAAAGAATAAACTCTGCAATGATAAAATAGTGACTTACCACGTTCATAATTCATCACTCGACATCGATACACTCCGCCCAAACTCAAATGACAGGTTCTTCGTTGGCATTATGAAGCGTCCTTGGTTTGGATGACCAAAAATCAAAGCAGAAACAAATGTAATCAATTTAAATTTATATTACGGTACTTAAAATTTTGTCACGATCCATAGCTTTTCAAATCGATAACAAACTCTCTTAAGAATGTAGAAGCATATTGCAAATTAAAAAGAAAATGTCCAAATGGCGTGGCATAAGTATGGAAACCTTCAGCACCAACGAAATGAAAGACAGATTGTGGTACCACAAATATCACGATACTAAAAACACAGCATCCAATTGTATTTATGGCCAAATGATCATGTCTACTCGAGAACGTCAAAGTGAATACATTACACAAACAGCCACCAGTCTATCAACTCGTACTAAACTTATCCGGATCATTATTTTTTCACAAAAATAGATCAGTCTTCGGAAAACGTCAACTGTCACATAAAAAACTACCCTTACTGTACAAACCTGTGCTCTATATCACCAGATGCTGGGTTTTGCACTCGTTTTACCCAGCAAAAAACCATACGTAAAAAGAAGACAAGTAAATCAACCACATTTATCCCGGTAATGCAAATAGGAACGGGAACCACACTCAAAAAAATTTCTTTTTCTATTTTCTTAGAATGTACATAAATTAATCAAAATAAAAGAGTTTTGTATCGTATCGTATCACCAGATGGTGCAGAAATCCATATCAGAAATGGACCGAAAGGACAGAAAAAATGCAATGGAATCCAATTAAAGTCGCACAATCAACCAACACGACAACGTTGAAACAATTAGCATTGGTACTACACTTCGATAAAGCAAAGTAAATCAAAATATTTTAAAAATGTTTAAAGAAGTAAAATACTACCTGCAAATCTAAAATCAAATTAATGTATCTTTTAACAACAAGCACGAATCCGACAAATTCATTTCAAAGTTGCAGCCCTTACGAGTTGAACAAAAATGTCACAACATTTTGAATAAAACGTTCGCCCTCGATAGCAGTTTTATTACTTTTCCACCTGATTAACGTCTCATAGGCGTGGATATAACGATAAAATTAATGCACCAAGTGACGAAGCAAAATTGAAAAACTTGGTGTAAAACCATATTTTTTTTAATTTGTAATTATTTACAATATTTGTAAAGAGAAAAGTTTGTTACAAAATATTAGTTAATCATCGACATCTAGCAAAGTAAAACCGCAAATACCAAGTAACCAACTACAAACTTGTGTAAAGAAATAATCCAAATTAATCAAATGCCAGAAACTGTTAAAGTTTACGCTGTAAAAGCTGTTAAAAATGTGCTTTAACTATTTCAAATTTATATCAGATAACAAATCAACAAATCGAACAACGACGCCGTTTATCAATTTATGACGATGAAGAATTGTAAATTGTAAAAGTTAATAAAACCAATTATTAGACCGCTAAAATATTTGTAATTTGTATGAAAATATTATACGATATTTAATTAGTAAACGCTTAATTAATTAATTTATAACAAGTAAAGGCCGGCGGCTTAGTACTAACAATGCAGATACCGCAATCTTATTAAATTACCAAGTGATTATGTTTAAAATCCAATGAACATTTTGTGGTGCGATTTTATATCGCTTGATAGTTATATATTTGGTGAAGATGAGTCTGAAAGAAATACCAAATACCAGACGGATAAGAAGCTGCTATAGGTTACAGTAGTGAAAGAAACAATGTACTGAGCCGTTCCAAGATATTGGAACTAAAAATAATGCACCCATCTTCATAAAATAAAATACTCATGATCTGTATTTGGGAAATAAAAATTCCAAACCCCCAAAAGACTTGCGCTCTATAGCCCTAGAGCCTACTTTACCCTATAACAGCTTGTCTCTCTTGACATAAACATAGCTTTTTTTAACTTTTTGCGATATTGTTCACCGAATAACGTAGATGATGTCGTAGTGACCGTTTCTGATCTACTTCGTCGCTGCCAATCTTCAATTTAGTGATTGAGACTTCAGCCTGGTTTGCTGTCACTCATAAAATAAAACACAAAAACTTACGGAAAATTGTTTTCGGATATCGGAAGACGTCGGAGACTTTGTGAAAATTTTATAATTAAATATTAAGACAATAACACTGGTTTCATTTTTGCATTTAAAAGTTTTTAAAAATCTTAAAAATTGTAAACCCAAGGTGTATTTTGGCTTAAAATCAAAGGCACTGAAATTTAAATCAACCGTACAAAATAAATCTACTTACCTACTACTCAAAATGGTAAATGTCAGCTATACCTATAGATCCACTTGGTTTAAATTGCCTGTAACGTTACCTTTATTAAATAAATAATATGCTATTAGAAACTTCGATTAACATCACAGCAAGAACAAAGTAAAAAACTTACATGTCGTTCATTTGACTAAAGTATGGCGAAGAAATGCTTAAAGAATGTCAATTTTGTATATGAAAGTTTCAATTGCAAAAAAACGACAGCAAATTTTCACGTGTGTTGAGGAATTTGAATTTAAACTACCAAACTGCTAGAAGAATGTCAATTTTAAATTGAAATGAACAGTTGCAACAATCTGATAAGAAATATTTCTGGAAAAATCCAAATTTAGATCATGACAACGAAAAAATTGACATCGACGAACGCTTTCAGCAACATCTACAATCATTCAGCACTTATGTTTATAAAAATTTGTTTTTATTGTTTGCTTAGCTTGTTAATAATTTAATATAAAATTTTAATAACATGATAGATTTCAAAATTATGTGGCCAACTGCCAACTTCTTACTCGAGTTTGCACTAGAGTTTTTTCTCACAGCGAGAAACTTTGACACCTTATAACTCGAAAACTTCGCTGTTCAGGCACTCGATGCATATGAATTGTTTTGTAAGAAATTATCTAAGAAATTATTATCCTGATATGTTTGCACGTGTTTAGAAACATTCCGTATTTTATTTATAGAATAAAACAGAATCGTTTAAGTATTTGTCAGGTTATTAGAAATATTCTTTTTGTAGTTTTAGCTCATATTTTTATTATATTAAAAAAAACGTGTTCAGCGAGAAATAGAAACCTTAAATAAGATTTACAACTTGGATATATATTTAATCTGCCTAAGAAAGCATAAAATATTTCGTGAAAGGTAAATGCGATAGACACTGATACATTTTACGTTAAACTAGAAATATTTAGGTGGTAAACAAGATATGTAAATATTTAGTTATTTCATATATTCACATAAGCGCGTAATATTTAGCATAGTGTTGTTTATTTCAGGGGCGGCTGAAAAGAGTTCCAAGCATGGCGCTGAAGATAAAGCTAACAGTATTATAACGGCCATGAAAGAACGCATGAAGCAGCGCGAGCGTGAAAAACCCGAAATATTTGAGTTAATCAGGTATCGTAGTGTTAATATTATTTATTTTTGTTGTAATTTTCTTACTAGATTGCTTTCTTTCATAATCTAAACTATTTGGTATAACTTAATGCATTTAAGATTTTCAGGTAAACGACTTATTAATTAAATTATAAATTAAAACCTTTTTAAGAAACAGCACAATTTAATAAAGTAAAATTTAGGGTTTTCTTTTGGTAAGCTTTAAAAATTGTGAAAGTTATGTATCTTGCAAAAATGCCATGGTAAATGCAAGGGATATCAAAAAAGGAATTATATTATCATTGTTTTTGCACAACAACATATTAATATGATGTAGTAGGGTATTAAAAATAGCGTGTAAAGAATAACTGTAAAAAGTTGAGCACCAACAACTGGGTACAAACTCTATATTATACACTTTTTGTGTCTTTTCTCTTTAACCCATCTTAATATATCTATTTATTTATATTAAGTACCTACCACGAATATAAATATAGGTTACTAAAAATTAATTGCAAGTGCCTTTTGAATATTTTGTACTTTGAGAACAAAACTTTTTCAAGTATATAAAGTAAATTATTTATTTCGGGAAGAATTATATTTTAAATACGGCGATATTAAATTTTTGTACTTTGCAAAATTGCTAATAATTTATTTTAGTGCTCAATTATCTAGTAAAAATTTGTATGCATTATTCATAAATTATATTAAAATTTGTAAGTTTTGAAGCATATTGTGGTTTATTGATTCAATTTCAAAAATATGTAGAAAAAAAATTGGTAATATAGATATTCCAAAAAAATTGACTAAACGTTTATGCAAAAGAAAATTGTATACTCCTGTATTTTTCAAAGTTATTATAATATCGACAACAAAGCCATTAAATTTTCTTTGCAATCGTAAAATAACCTATAAAATTTTTAAGCGCCTATCATGTTTTGCGTGATTGATAAGCTGCCTTTTGTCTATTTTCTTGTTCACAGCTTTTCGCAAAAACCATTAACATTATCTGTACATGATGGTTACACATTAGGTTTCGATCAGCAGTGGAAAACATCCATATAAACATGAAGGAAAATTATATCCATTCGTATTTGTAAACAAAGTTTCGCGTGCTTGATTTAGCTTTAGAGAGGAATTACTCCAAAATTGGTTAACTTTTTAGTTATCCAATTTCTAAATTTTTTAAGTTTTTTCATTAGTAAATTTTTCTATTTTTTAAAATAAATTACGTGAATATTGAATAAAAACAAAATGAATTATTGTTATACCTATTCATTGATTAATAATATTATTATCATCTTCTACAAATTTTTTGTTTTCAATTACATTATGGTAATTTCAGAACGGTTTTTATAGTGAATAATTAACTTTACAACCTTTTTCTTATAAAATTGTATTATATTAATTCTTTTAAGTAGGCAATACTGGTGCAATGAATAAATAGTCATAAATCACGAGAGCTCGAGTGTAATTCAACCATATCAAAATGATAATTTTAAATATTTGACAACAATGTTGAGGTTAACCAATGAAATCATCATAGTTTCAACTTAATTTTTTCATTAAATTAAGTTAAAACATTACATTTGTATTATTTCAATAAATGCAAGTATACTGTCAATAGAAGTAAATCAAAAATAAATATTGCTATTCTTTTTTATTTTATATTGATTGGTTCTTTAGACATAATTAAGTAAGGAATCTTAATTATATTTGCTGCTACAAATTTAATTAAATATTAATTATCTACATCAATTTTTGTTACTTAAATTTTCTCAAGTGTTGATAAAATGGATAATATCAATTTTCACTATATAAACCAAGTATAATCGATTAATAATAATATTGGTTGTAGGGTTAAATTCAATTGACGCAAAATTTATCTCTCCTAGTAGGAACTGTATCTCACCTTTTTTGAATTTATTCTAACATAAAAACTAATAGAATTTACTTTAATAAAATTTTGAATAAGTACAATATAGAAACGTAGGTACTATTGAAATAAAAAAAAACACTTTATTAAAAATACTAAGGAGTTCTTATTATACCTACTATATTCTTGCTAAACCACTTTATTTTGTATAAAAAGACACTGCAGTAAAATGTAGTTCATACTCATCTGTTCAAAAAGTTTCAGAAAAAGTCAAATTTCTTCATTGGTTGTAATTCCAATTCTGTCAACCTTATTTCCAATCTTTAATCTTTACTTACTGACTGTTTTATTACTCTTATTATTGACTTTCTCTTAGTAGCTTTCGAACAGGTATACTCTAACGATAAAAGTATCCTGAGATATCTCAAGATGCCATTCAGCATAAACGTAACCACAAACTACCAACGCGATACTTTATTGTCCTGCAATAATAAAAAGATTGACGTGAATATTTAAATTCCAGAATATGAGACGATAGAAACATTTTACATTTAACATAATATAATCAAAATAAAATGGAAATTTCGAGTTTACCGAAATCTAAATCTTGGTGACTGTGTTGTGCACAGCCGGAAGAAAGTGGTGGAAACTTATTAGAAATGGAAATTTTTGTTTCAACAAAAAGTCCGTTATAAAATGTTACAGTACAAAATATATAATAAAACAATATATCCCGACATCCTCAGCTATCTTACGCGTAATCAAACGCCGATCTGACATGATCAAATCCTTTATTGCTTGGACGTGAATGTCCTCAATGGACCTCCTGAAATGTTATCTTTAATACATATCTGCCATATATAAACTATTTGACAGATCTCATTAATTAAATGTATAGAAGATGTCAGCGACACATAATATACCAACTTAAGTGGGCAAAAAATCGGATATTACATTTTACCGCTCTTTTAAAATACGGTTACACTGGTGCTTTTTGAACAGAGTAGTATAAGCTAAAGCTCTTAATAAAGTTTTGGAACTTATTAGTATAGTAGAGAAATAATTACAACTACCACGATTGGCACTTCCTTTAAACTATATTTAAGCTCTCGAATTTATTTTTGATCGAATTCTAGCAAAAACTTTTAAAGCTTTAAAAATAGCGCTTCATTTTGTTCTTACAACTTTTACACTACATTAAATTTAAAGAAATCCGAGCTGAATTGTTTATTGCATTCTACTTCTATATTTATTGTTGTGCCAAAATTGCTTGAGTTTACATTAAAACGACAATTAATTTTATTACATTTAATTCAGAACGCTCATAAAATAAAATATCTCTTATAAATAAAATTTTCTTCGTTTCATTTCTTGCTTGAAAATCATATTATGTGAATATAATCCTAAATAAAGTTTCGATCTATGTACACAGTAGTTGAGAAAATATGAAATTAAATAATATAAAATTTTACTTTTTTATAAAATTTCTATTAAGATTTTATAATTTATTGTTGAAAAATCCACTGTAATATTTTAATATTAAAATAATTCCGTCTTAGCTGCCATAAAAATAACAGTTGATGAATAATTAAAGTTAGATTTTCTCTCTTATTGTGTCATTATTAGTAAAATGAGGAAACGCTGAATAATCCGAATGATTTCTTAATGAAAAATTCATACCAAAAATATTTAAACAAAGTTCACGTAGTTTTTGAAACTGCAGAAATTGTTTTACCTTTTAGTTGAGACTTAATCGAAAAAAAAGTGAATACTTTTCAGTAAAATCACTTTTAATACCCTTTTAAAGTTAAATTAAAGCTTTGATATCTGACATCGAAAGGGTGCATTGCATTATTTCAAAAGAAATTTCAATTTGACTAAGTTAAAAATGGTTTATTAAAGCGGCTATATTGAAAATGCATCGCTTAATTCCGATCACGATTTTTTTAAGAAATATAATTATTTCATTATTTAAAATATTCCACAATTATTTTTTTTTGTATTTGAACAACGACAACATTGACGATACTATAATATTATCAATTTAAAACGTACAGCAACTGTTTTTACTATTGCCACCAGTGTCGCATCGTAAGAGATATTTTCATGTTGTTATTCTTGCAATTTTATTCAGTAGAAAAATATTTTTCTAGTGTAACTTATTTACACTTCACTTAAAACATTAAATTTACCACATTTTAATGGATTTAGTAGCTGCTTAATAGAATAATAACACTAATTACAGTTGGCAGAGTGCAAAAACTTGTACACGCAAGTTGATTAAAATGTTTTACTTAACCCAAAATAATATTTGCCAATTTTGATTTTGTTATACCTCAATCGATACTATATTTTATAATTTGAGAAATATGTTGTTGGACTACACAGGGACGTATTTGGAGTGGAAGATAAAAGCCATGCAGGTCACATGAAAGCTGTGAAACAATCCGTACTCGATGGTACATCCAAGTGGTCAGCAAAAATTGCCATTACAGGTTTGTCGGGACTACGATTGATGTCTTCGTATACATTCTACTTAAATGTATTGTAAATATTAGTTCGCGAACAATGAAATTAATTGTGGCAATACCGATTGTAACAATTACTTAATTGTTCCCCATAAGAATGCTGTATGTGACGCTGTTCCTTATATATCAACCCATCACTTACTTGGCTTCGCCTTTTAAACTAATTGGAAATATCTCACACAACATTTCTTGTTATTAATATATTAAATTATTAAAACAACTACTGTTTTCAGCAACACGAAAAGCTAATAATCCACGAACGCTGTATTATCTACTACCAACTTCCAGTAATTCATTTACGATAGATAAATGCTGCAGTTTTAACATTTTTATTTAATTTCAAAAAAGTATTCGTACAAAATTTGATTATCTTTTTGGATATCTTTGTAGAATTTTGACAAATATTTTAAATTTCCTGAAACAATAATCAATGTTAATACAATTAGAAATGACAGGGGGAACAAAATAAATGATGTAGAGCTTATGAAATTTTTATCAATGTTTTATTAGCTGTTGCGGTTTTTTAATTTGCATTGGGTAAATAAAATTACTTATGGTCTTATGGAAGCAAACAGATTTCGGTAGAGTTTTTAGTTTAAGGTTGATTTAATATTAAGTAAATTGTTTATTTTGTTGTGTGAGAAAACCAATCTGTTAGATTTATTATCAAAGAATTGTTCGTGCCTGTTGTGTGTATGTTTTGTTGTATCGGTGTTCTTGTTTCCGGTGCTGCTGCTCAGAACAACATTTTCAGTGGACCCAGACACACACATAGACTCAATCGAGCAAGCGGAAGAAATGACTATTGAAGGCACTTCCAAGTGGTCATGCAAGATTGCCATTACAGGTATTGCCAGCTGCATTCTATTGGGATTCGGCCATTCATACACGCTAAAGTACCGATTGCCTATACTGTTATAATTTCACATTTTTATGCACTCACTGATGGAATGCATTTCTTGATTACTATTTTCTCTTAACAAACTACCTACTTCTTTCAGCAGATAGTTGATAATATCTATCCTACCTTACGTATGGCAGTTTCTATTAATACTGCACCTTTACTGACTATAATAATAACTAAAACTTGACTTCTTCATTTACATTGTAGTAGTATACATTTGAATGCTTAAATCGCTAATTATAATTTTGACTAATTTGTACAACGTGTTACGATTTCGTTTAAATAAGCACCTTCCTTCGAAATTGATTTAATTCTCTGAGAATATTTATTCCGTCAAATTGTTTCGAGTATTCATAAACACAATGCGCGTAATTTAGAAGTTGATATTGACACTCTAGCGAATATAAATGTAATTTAAATTTTAAATTTAATGCAATATTTAGAACCATTTTCATTTTATTGTAATATAACCAACCAAGAGTATGTGCCTAATTTAAAATACCCCATGGCACTTGTAAATTTGTTTTATATAATATTGATTTTAATTTTTTCTCTGTTATTATTTTATTAGATACTATTTACGGTATAAAAACATTTCGAAATTTAAAATTCTTTCATAATGTCGTTTTTACTCAAAATATACAAGATTTTTCAAAATGCATATTTCATATTTTATTTGAATGTTTTGTGCAAAACCTTACTTTATACGCTGAAATTTTGCTTAGTTGGTTAAAGCATTTTGTGGAAAACAAAACTGTTTATATTCTAATAAATCTTATAACATCCATTTCAATTCCTAGTCGGACAATTTATTTTAGAAAACCATTCTGATGACGTAAGTACTACTTACCCAAAACTATTGATTAATTATAATATGTTTTATACAGGATGCTTTTAAAAGCTTCTTCTTATTCTTTCAGTTAGTTTCAATTTGTTAAAAAGTTAATCTCTGCAAAAGTTAAACCCAATTCGATTCACCAATTTGGAAGATACCACATGCAGGACCTCGTTAAAATTTTGTCACTTTAAAATATTGAAATTCAAATATTTCTAGTGCAACATAATTTTTTTATTATATTACAGTATAAAAATACTGTAAACTCCACTTAAAACTCGATAATTTAAATTTTTCCTATATAAAATTGACCTTAAACTTCGAGAGTTTAGAAAAGTATTAAGAGAATAAGAAGAACAAAAATCGAAATAGAAACAACCCTAATATTTATATTAGGTACAGACTTTTTTACTTGACTGATTGTGTAATGCTTTAAAGTTTTGAGGAATATTTAAAAACACCCTGTATGCAATATTTTCTAAATAATCAGTTTGATTTCTTAAAGTCACGAAGACTACAATAGTAAAGGAAAACAACCTTTTATTTTGCGAATTTAAAGTTAAACAAACTATTCTTGCTGGACTTAATGATATTTGACACTCATTAGTGGCAAATGCTATTTTAATACATATTAAAAGTGCAACTGATTGTCTTGGAAAATATATATCAATTCAATTTAAATTACTTGGATTGCATTATTTCGATGCTTATACTGATCATCATTATTATGAATAATTCTGATAATGATTTTGATATTGATAGTGATTTTTATATCTATATTGCATGACGCATTGTATTTAAACTTTAATAGAATGAAAAATATACAGGGTGTACGTTTGAAAACCTTTGAGACATCTTTGCGTAAAAAGATGGCATTTAAAACTTTCTTTAATTTGAGGTATCACAAAGGGTATAGTGCCATATAAATTTTCATATTGGTAGAGTACGTAGTCTAATTTCCTCTTTCTTCTATAGAAAAGTTTATTTTAAATTTATTATATATTGTGTAGACCAAGGGAAATTTATAGTATATTACATGCCGAGGTGGAAAATGCTTCATTACAGCCGAGCGCTAGGTTAGTTGACTGAGGCGCGAAGCGCCGAAGTCAACTATAAGCGCGACGCTGGAATGAAGCTTGACACCGAGGTATGTATACTATTTTATTCACAATCAGATGGTAAATAACAAATAATTAAAATTTGTATTAAATTATACGCTGCTTTTCACTTTATTTCATTTTTGAAAAGAAAAAATAGTTTATCAAGTTGGTATAAAAAATAAGCAAATTGCTGTTTATGTCAAACAAAATGATGGTAAATATTTGAAATTGTACTTTAATTATTCGGGCTAAATTAACAATATTGTTATAAAACTTACATTTTTAAAGTAACTAAAATAAAATTAGATTAGTTAGCTTGCACTAAATTTGCACTTGACATTTGACATAATCTTAATTAATTTGACGCACATTATTTGTTAGTTTCTTTTCTTGCCATCATGCGACTTTGCAGGTCGGGAAGTAATCACTTCCCGACCTGAGGTAGGTTGGGAAGTAAAACAAAATAGCTCTGATTGGTTGGCAAGTGAAAGTAAACAATAAACTGCTTCCCAACTTTTTAAAAATCAGGAATGTAACGATTACTAACCGATTGTGAATAAAGATGCATTACATTGAATTTATATTCTATACTGCTTGAACATTCAATGTTCAAAATATTGGAACTACTTCAACTAGATATTCGACATAAGGAAACTGGAAACAAATTAATATAGTACATTGATCAATCTATTTCGCGAAAACTGTAATATTAGGTATCACGGACTTGATGTAGCTACTAAAAAACATTGTGTTTAAAAAAAAAATTTACTTTGTTATTCACGGAGAATTTTATTATTTTTTTATTCATTAAAAAATATAAACCTAAATAAAACTTTTTCTAAACTTACTATTACTTTTCTTGGCTAACAAATTAAAAATGCTCATGGGTATCGTAGAAGTTTGCTTAGTCTCTGGTCTTATTAATTTATATAATATATAAATATATAGGTACATATTATGTACATTATGTTATATAATTACTTTTTCAACAAGGTTATTTGTACTAATGCATGTAAATTAAGAATTTTGCACAATCGGGAATAAAAGGTAGACACGTCTTTCTGACTCGTTAGTTGCCAATCTGTAAATGTCATCGCACTCATGTGTTTTCGCTCTATTGAAACGTCGAATAATTGATAACAATACATTAATTCGTGTAAATGCATTTGCATCTAGGATGTAGTTCGCATTTCACTGTACCGAAAATGCCCCAGTTGCACAATTCAGTAACGATTTAGTTATTATCACAAGAAGTCAAAAAGTTGTGTCTGCCGTTCATTCTTGATTTGGTTTAAATGAAACTGAACAATATCGTTTTTTTTTATTTTTGTATAATCTGTTCTTTAAGTTTTTGAAAAGTAAAATTATCAATATTCCGAGAAGCGCAACGGCTTCTTACTTTAAATATACAATTCTGTTTGCCTTTTGAAAGTTGCAGAAAAAATGTATATGAAAATATTGAAAACGACTTCGCGAATTTTGCTAAGATATGCAAACCTAATAATACAATATTTTACCGTTTCTAAAACTAGGAAATATGAAATCTCTATATATAGATAAAATATGTATAATAGTTTGTAACTTTTCCTCTTGCATCGCACCACCACTATTCCCTATTCATAAATAAATTTCTTACATTTCATATTTTTTATGGTGTATTTTCAAAACACTTTCTTAAGAAAGTTGTAGAAGTGCTTATTGAATTTAAAGTTTAAATTAAAACTTTTTTACATAACGTCCCTTCTTTATTCAAAATTTTCTAACTTAAAAACATTCGAATAATATTTTATATCAGCTTCATTATTCAAGCTGTCTAATTGAAATATCACACTTTTACACAACTCTTAATCTTTTCATTAAAATTAAAATCGTAAAATGTTAAAATTGTCAAGTACAAAATAAAGGCGACGAGTTTTCTTCTTTATAAAAATTTGTGTACCTTCTAAAATTCATAATAGCTATAAAATTTAAAAGTAAATTAGCATTCAATATTATGGAATTAAATTAGAATACTTAAAAAAATTACTTAAAATTTTACTCTTAATGAATATATGAATATATTTTTTACTTTAATATCTCGAATGGACCGAAGTATTTTAAGTTTAAAGTAAACGAACGCATTACTTATATTTAAAAATAAATTAATCTTATAAAAAAAAATCTAAAATATTCCTTATAGTTTTTGGCAAGTTCCTATACGGAAGACTGGTTTTGTCTCTTCCATGAGTGCGAGAGTAATAGCCATGTAGATCTCTGTTTAATAAGTATTAACCTTAATGTCGAGATTCAGAATGAACTGTTACGTTATTATTCAACTATAGAAGTAATTAAGCTGAAGGGACAAAAGACTGACATAACAATTAGATATACCACGTTATAGCTTTCAGAAGTTTTTGTGTTATTTCGAATGAGAAAAGTAATGTTTTATAATAACTGTGCTTTTTTAAATAATGACACAGGCCGTTGAGTTTTCACTTGGTAAAGAAAATTTAAAATAACGTAGTTTGGCATTTATTTTCATTAAAAAAACAAAAAATAATATATTATAAAATATACAATTCTACGAATACATTTTTACACAAAAAATATCGAAGTCAACATTTTTACTTTATTTTTTATTCTAAGCGATATTATTTGAATTTTAAATATTTACCGTAATCAAAATAAATAAAATCGAATTAATTTGTAAATAAAAACAGTCAAGATTTAGTTATTTGCATAAAAATGAAAAACTACTTTTATACCAGCACCCCTAAATCTTCTTAATTCTCAAAATTTGTTGAGTTACTACTTATTTCCAATCTGCATATTCTTAAAACGCATGTACATCTCTATGCGAGCAATTATTTCTTTAGAATTAAATGTTTTTATACTAAACAAGTAATTAATACCTACACATGCACACTGTAAAAATAATATTTTTTAAAATATTTTTAAATATAAATACAAATATAAAAACCAAATGTATTTTTGTAAGGCTTGTGTACTTAGCTTGTATGACATTGTGTTTTACTATTAGCTCGCCCATAGAATGTAGCTACAGACCTGCCTCAGATTACTTCTCTAGGTAGTCTAACGTCGAATATTAAATTCGCACAATAAAAATATCCCGCTTACTTTGTTGATGATTAAAAACTTGTACACAATACCATTTACACCATATACCTATATAATATATATTACATACCGTACCTATCCAAACGTGTGCTCAAATTTTATCAAATTTACTTACTTGCATTTTCAAACCACACACAAAAAGCACAATTATTGCATAATACCTACACACCCCTACACATCGAAATACAAACAATTTTTCATTACTGAATTGTTCACATACTTTTTACACATATTATATGTGCATTTCATTGCTGCTTTACATCAATTATAAAATTTAATTAGTATTTAAATTATTAACTGTAGCACTTCTATATCAAAAACACAAACATTCTTTAGCATACATAGTGAAATCTGTCTAAGCCGGACACTGCAAGAGCCGGAATCCTGTATATCATATTGTCTGAACAATTTTTTGGTCACAAAACCGTTCGCCTTATGCAACTTTCACTGCATTTGCAAAAATTTAAACGCTAATCTTTTAAGCGTATTTTAAACCTTACATTGAATAATAATTACTTAATATGTTTTTGTTTTTGAAATTATGTTGATTAATTGATAAACAAGTTACCTCTCATATTAATTAAATTTTATAATCATGCTATGGAGCAATTTAATTCTGCCGTATTTTAATATAATAATAAAAACATTATTACATTTTATTAATCTAAGTAAGCTTTATTTTGATTATTTAAATTTTACCTAAAATATATGTAAAATTTTAAAAAGCTTTTTATTTTAATAATTAGTGACATTTTTATTATTATAAAAAACTAATTGAAAAATAAACAAAAAATTTAAATTATTATGTTAACCAGTTTTAAGTCTTCATTTCTTTTCAATGGACTATCGATGCGTTACACAAATTTAGAGGCAATTAAGATTACTTTTTACAATTTATTATTGCAATGCATTGTTGTTTAGTTTTTCACATAATATCAAAGCACTATCATTATCAAAAGCTACAATTACACAACTTTACAAGTTTATATTTTTCATCTTCACCGAATTTTCACGATCACTTAAATCACCAAAATATTATAGATGTATTATAATTTTGCAATATAATTTTATTATATCGGATGCCAAACCCTTTCATCCGAACATTAGGAAACCTGCTTGATGAATTACTTATTTTATGATTTCTGCTTTCCATTGGAAAGGATAAAAATTAAATTGATACAAATTATTGTTAAAAATAATTACTTAACAAATACTTTTGAGATATCAATTTAATTTGAAAGTTTTTTTTTCAGCAAGAATTTTGCTGAAATATTAAGAAAACTAATCATTTTAGCCATATTAACATGGTTTCCTATATGCAGGTGTAAAGGGGCTTACTCGGTATACTAAAATAAAAAATATTTTTAGTCCAATCACGATTCGCACATACGCACACATCACCTCATGTATACCTATTGCATAATAGTATACAAAATCTTATATAAAGGACGTATACGTAGACGTGAACGCATTGAGACACCAACAGGCAAAATAGTATTATCCAAATCTATGGTAAAAAATAGTACTCGACACCGACATCATTCCGTTTAAACCCTAACTTTATGTAACCAGAATTATTGTATACATAGGTACAACTTCACTATTTTTTGTTGTTGTTTCATAGCAAAACTGTAATTAGATCGTGATGTGACGTCATGCTGTCGTTTCCTGTAGGTATATAACATTAGTCTTCGAAACGTAAACTTGAGATTACGTGACTTTTCTAGATTTGTTCTTGCTCGTAACGCTTACGTGGCGTGCATAAACCCAAGTACCTATCTGTGTTTGCGTTCACGTCCGTTCACGTACGTTCAGGTACCTAAATACATTACATAATCGTATTTTATGCATTATAACCGCTTAATTGTCTCTTAACACAATTTTAAAGATGGATCGTGTAACGCATCTGCTCAAGCTCCATTTTTCAGCATTTCTTACAGCATTTGCTTATTGCTTTTATGCTTCAAACTTCTTGTAGGGGTGTGAATCTTTACAATGGTAAATCTACGAATCTTACGCATGCTTCTAACTAAATGTTTTGCATGTATAAGATTTAAGCATTCTATGTTATTTGGTGTGACAGTTTCAGGTATGTAATATAATTGTCTTGTAAAAAAAAAATTCCAAAATTAATTGCTGTGTAATCATTAAAATTGTTGTACAAATTTGTTAAATTGTTTCTTGACATCTTATTCATTTAATTTCAATATTTTAGTTAAATGTGCACAAGGGTTAATTGCCAAAGACAAAAGCGGAACTTCGGATCCATACGTTACAGTACAAGTGGGTAAGGTTAAGAAACGTACAAGAACAATGCCGCAAGAACTCAATCCTGTCTGGGACGAAAAATTCTATTTGTAAGTTTTGATAATAAATTTAACAAACAATAATATCGTATTTTGAACATTTATTAGCGAATGCCACAATTCATCTGATAGAATTAAAGTTCGAGTTTGGGACGAAGACAACGATTTGAAAAGTAAACTTCGTCAAAAACTAACCCGAGAATCCGATGACTTTTTAGGGCAAACTATTATTGAGGTGCGTATTAGAGTATGATTTTAATTTTTTTCTATTTAATTGCCGTAACGTTACAGGTACGCACACTTTCGGGAGAAATGGACGTTTGGTACAATTTGGAAAAGAGAACAGATAAATCGGCCGTATCGGGAGCTATTCGTCTTCATATATCGGTAGAAATAAAAGGTGAAGAAAAAGTCGCGCCTTACCACGTACAATACACATGCCTTCATGAAAATTTGTTTCACTCGCTTTGCGAGCAAAACAGTGGAATTGTTAGTTTACCGCAAGCAAAGGGCGATGATGCGTGGAAAATTTATTTTGATGAAGCGCCACAGGAAGTTGTTGATGAATTTGCTATGAGATACGGAATCGAGTCCATTTATCAAGCGATGACGTGAGTATTCTATTAACAATAATAATAAATCTATAAGTGGGACGATAGTAAGTAGCAATAATGTAACATGTGCATTTTTAACGTTACATTCGTTGAACGTCGTTTTGTTATTTTCTAATTTTAATAACTTTTCAATTAGTTATCTCGGTCTTATTTCGGTATTGCAAAATGCCGTCCAGATTCTGTTTCGTTCTTGCTAGGTTCTCTCAGAGTCCTACTTCAAATGTGTATCTACTTCCAATAATTACTCACCTTATGGTTACATATTAATTATTTTGACACTCCATTCTGTACTTCTGTATGTTGAAAAATACAAGTACATACTAATATTCTTCGTAGCTACATTCTGGAAAGTACAGGTTGAATAATCAACTAATTCGTGATCAAGGTGAAATGAAATCTAATATTAAACAAACCAATATTTCGAAATTATAATGGAAAATCATTGACGAGCTCTTCAGAAATGAATGCATAAAATCTCATTTTAGTATACACTGAAAGTGAGTACCTCGAAAAAGTTTTAAAATGTTATGCTTTTTAATTCTGAAATGAGTTTTAAACTTTTTGGTTACTAAAATATTGATATTCTGGAACGCTAATAAAACAAATTTGCTCATTCATCAAAGCTAACTCACTTTGCTTAATCTGTTGGGTTGTTATAATGTTGCTCCGATGAATATTATATTGTCTTTGCTATTATATTGTACTCGCGACAGGTTTTTTGCGAGTTCGTATTGATCTGCACGAGAGAGAAACCATTAAAATCGTTTATTTTAAGAATATTATGCAACATTTTACCGACGCGACGACTTTAAAATGATGTTTGACGTCGGAATTTTAGATCTGTATCCTGCGGAAAGTGGAACAAATTTTCTGAAAATGATTACAAATGTAACAAACCTGTAGATCAATTGACATCTTAAATATTATATAATAAACTTGTTTATAATGCGTACATAATATAAATGAATGTTTTGTCTATTGTTATCACGAGATGATCAACAGAGATGTAAAAGAATTTTGAATTACCGAAAGTGATTATTATACTAATACTATCACTATAATTATAATTTATAGTTGATTCTGTTAAATAGTTGAAATATACATCGATTTCAAAAATTAGAAAACTGGAAGTAAATATTGCTGAGAGCACTTTTTGTCCAGAAGCAAAAACCGTTTCTGTTGAGACAAACTTACTATTCTTATGATCGAGATTCTATACAAATAAAATTATAAAGGTACGAAAACAAATATTATATAAATCTATTCTTATAATTTATCATAAAAGCATTCAAAGGTTATTAAAGAATGGCTACAGAATAATTAACTTTGTAAGAACATCTTGATTACACAATATCAGAATAAAGAATATCTTCATTGTTGTACTTCTTTAATATAATATTTGCTATAACATGTAACCGACCGACTATTTTACCAGAATTAATTTTCATACAAAAAATAAGGATTCTCTAAGTAGTCATAACTTAATCCTCCATGAAATCGTTCAAACCTTTACAATAAAATTGAAAACCGGCATGGAGATATAACAATAAGCTTGTTAATGTAACATCAAAAGTTTTATTTGTTTGAAAATACTGCTCACTTTATAATATTGTTGCGTGGGAAGCTACACGCAGAGTTTTCCTTTCTTTAAATGGTAAGACTTATTGTGAGGTAGGAAACTCCATTAATGCTGATACTCAACCTAGAATTTCCGCTGTTTACCACAACCAGCGGTCATGCCCAAGCCACTGCTATGATTAAAATGTAGTTGTAAACATTAACAACAATAATATGACACCTTGTTCCTTCTGTGTTTAACCGTCTCTCTACCATCACTCACACTTTTCGACTCTCTCGGTCGTTTTCTGAATTTTAATTGCAGTTAAATGGACAATTTATTTCAAATAATTTTAAAGGTGCAAAATTTGCATCACTTAGATCAATTGCTTTTATGTTCGAAGGTTCCGCAATTAAGCAACAACTGCAGTAATTAACTGGCTTTAGAATTTAGGTTATCTTCCCCTACAATCAATAGCACTAATGGTTCAAATTATATTTTTTGTTTTAATCAAACTTGATGAAGTATTGATAAATCAAAAAGATTTACTAAAGTTGTTTGTACTTTCGTGCGGAAAAGTACTACTTCACTCCTCATTTTCAACCACCAAAGTGTCACTTTTAATTCTTGAAAATTAAAGTAAACATAAACAATATGTTTTCCACAACAAAGAATATCTAAATAGAAAATTTGCATAATATTGTTGATTTAATCAAAATCACTTATCTGTTTACATTTTGCTTTCAACATTTAAATGGAAAATGCAAAAAATAGTATATTATACCACATGACTGCTATGGTGTTTTCACATAACTCGTGTGATGTTACCTTACACGAAATCGATCTCAACAAACTGAGAATTAAACGACTAATTATCTCTACTCTACGAAATCTATAAGACATAAAAAGCACTTAAAAGTGTATCTTTCTCTAGAGGAAAGACGGTCAGAATGAAGTTCTATCCGTTCGGACTCAAACCGGAGATCTCGGTTTAGCAGTTAACGTTTCTACATATGCTGTTTCTGTTCCACCAATTTTACCAATTATAATATTAATTGATTTTTTTGTTTATTACTTTTAGACATTTTCATTGCCTTTCCACAAAGTACCTTTGTCCGGGTGTCCCTGCAGTAATGAGTATGCTGTTAGCCAACATCAATGCCTACTACGCACACACTACTGCATCTTCAGCAGTATCGGCTAGTGATAGATTTGCTGCATCTAATTTTGGAGTAAGGCTAAAACTGCACTCAGTCAATTTCTACTAACCTTAAAATTAATTTACTATTACAGAAAGAGAAGTTTGTTAAGTTATTAGATCAGTTGCACAATTCTTTGAGGATAGACTTATCTATGTATAGAAATAATTTCCCCGCATCCAGCCACGAAAAGTTAATGGATCTCAAATCGACTGTCGACTTATTAACTAGTATAACTTTTTTCCGAATGAAAGTACAAGAATTATCTAGTCCTCCACGCGCAAGCACCGTTGTTAAAGACTGCGTTAAAGCATGTCTACGATCGACGTATCAATTTCTTTTTGAAAATACTTACGAACTGTATAATAGAGAATTTCAAAGTGATCCGAATGATGCCAGAAGGGATCCCGAAGATCATGGTCCTCGATTAGATAGCGTTGACTTTTGGCACAAACTTATTGCACTTATAGTGTCCGTAATTGAAGAAGACAAGAACAGTTACGGACCAGTACTTAATCAATTTCCACAAGAACTCAACATAGGACAGGTACGCAGCAACATTGTCTTTAGTTTTAATTGTAAAATATAAATATTTTAGTTATCTGCGGCAACCATGTGGAGCCTTTTTGCTGTGGATACAAAATATGCCTTAGAAGAGCACGAACAACATCGTTTGTGTAAATCTTCAGCGTACATGAATTTGCATTTTAAAGTAAAGTGGCTTCATACAAATTACGTACGAGATGTGCCTCCTTACAAAGGTGCAGTGCCTGAATACCCTGCGTGGTTTGAACCTTTTGTAATGCAGTGGCTTAATGAAAATGATGATGTGTCATTAGAATATCTACACGGTGCCTTTAATAGAGATAAAAAAGATGGGGTATTATTGTTTGTTAAAGAGGTTTTAATTGTTTTATTATTCACTTTTAATTTCAGTTCCAAAGAAGTAGTGAGCATGCTTTATTTTCTAATTCGGTAGTTGATGTATTTACACAATTAACTCAATGTTTTGATGTTGTATCTAAGTTAGAATGTCCTGATCCTGAAATTTGGAAACGTTATATGAAGCGATTTGCCAAAACCATTGTTAAAGTTCTAATAGCGTACGCCGATATTGTTAAAAAAGAATTTCCAGAACATATTAAAGATGAAAAGGTGAGGAGCTGCAAAATTGATAATTCACAGTAGAATTACAATTTTTTTTATAGGCGGTGATATTGATGAACAACATACAACAATTAAGAGTTCAATTGGAAAAAATGTTCGAATCAATGGGAGGAGAAAAATTAGAAGAAGATGCTGCTAATATTTTAAACGAATTACAGCAAAATCTAAATTCAGCTTTAGACGAATTAGCCACACAATTTGCTTTGAGGTATTGGTGCGCTCTGCTAAGTTCTGGAATTGATTAATTTTCTGGTTTTCTTTTTTAGTTTGGAGCCGGGAATTACTCAAAGTGTCAAAGAATTAGGCGATTTATTACTGTCCATCAAAGGAGGTGGTCAGCCGGGAACATTAAATCAACCTGTTCAAAGAAATGCTGTAGCGGTAGAAGCGGATGAGGTTTTAAGACCGTTGATGGACTTTTTAGACGGCTCGTTATCACTTTACGCACAAACCTGTGAAAAGACTGTTTTGAAAAGACTTTTAAAAGAACTTTGGAAAGTTACTATGAGAATATTAGAGAAAACTGTAGTGCTACCACCAATGACTGACAAAACGGTAAATTTTTGCTATATGTATATCTCTACTCCGATAAATTGTTTCCTTTCAGATGGTGTTTAAGAGCTTAACTGATAATGCAAAGAATTTAGCCGCCAATACCAAAAAGATAGAAGATATGTCAAGATTATTTAAAAATCACATGACGGGTAAGCAAGACATGAAGAACGCCTTAAGCGGGGTGATGGACATATCCAAGGAGGTGGAGAAGAATTTATCGCCAAAACAATGCGCCGTGTTAGATCTTGCTTTGGACACTATCAAGACATATTTCTACGCCGGAGGAAGTGGTGTAAAGAAAGCTTTCATCGATAAAAGTCCCGAACTTCAAAGCTTACGATATGCCTTATCTTTATATACACAAACTACAGACACGTTAATTAAAACTTTCGTGACCTCCCAAGTTAACGAAGGTAAGAGTATTATAAATTTATTTATATTCAAGATATCTTATGTATCTACACTAATTTTGAATGGTTTTGAATTATAATTTTGAATTTTAATAAATTTAAAATATACACTACATACAATATACACTTAATTTAACTAAAATTCACTTTACAAAGTGCCTCTAAACAATAAAGAAACAATGCTACAACGTCAAATCTCGTTTGATCGTGAAGATGCTGAGTCAGATTTAGAAGCACTAGAAGAACCTCTCAAAGCTAAGAAACGGCGAGAAAGTCGTCAAGGTATTAATTACACTCACAATTTCAAGCTGATATTTCTTAGATCAATGCGTTCTAGCACATTTATTAGGAAGTTTATAATCTGCAAGCAGTTAGTATGCTTAGTTTAGTAAACAAGGGCGCCGATTTTTTGAAGATAATGCAGCTTTTTGTATACATTATCAATGTCTTCATTTTTAAACTACTTATATGTACCCACCGCAATTTCCCAAATTGGAGAAGGTAAATTTTGTATACATCACATAAATGATCTTAAAAACAAAATTTTCAAGAATAATCGTGAAATAGAGCCTTTTATCGCAATATCATCCTTTTTTAATTTTTTATTTTGTCATTTTTCGTATTGTAAATAATCGTTTTTTTGCTTGTCAAATTATCTTATCTTTCTCAAATATTCTTAGATCCTACATTTTACAATCCTTGTATGTAGAAGAAAAACTATTATGCATAATATTATTGCACTAAAAACAGAGCAGTCTAAGAAAAATTTTTAATTTCAAAACATTTAATATTTACCTTATTGATTGACCAATAGTAGTAAATAATATAGTTGAGACAAGGGTCATTAGAATCTACTACATAGATAAATGTCTAACTAAACAACATCGCAAATAGACATTTGCAAGCTGAACCGTCTTTGGAATCAGCTATGAATGAAAAACTAACAAGAAAAACCTTATTAAATTTAAAATAACAAACTGCCAAATGCTCATATGATAATGTTGTTAGTCGAAGTTTGTAAGCGTCTTCTATATTAGGATGTCTTTTTGCGATGTTGTTTAGTTAGAAATTTATCTACGTATACCCTTGCCTCAACTATAATTAATATTCACTATGATATTATTTATACTACTTAATTTTTTTATGATTTTCACATGCACATTTTTTTCAGTCTTCTGAACACTCTAGGTAGATGTCGTAAATAGAAAAGTCTATCAACTTCTTGAGTAGCTTGTTCGATATAAAAAATTCATTTTTTTGTATTCATTTTTTTACGTCTTTTTACGTTTAATCAGGAAACTTCGATGGTAGAAAACTTAAAACAATAAATTGACCAAACTTTCCTCATCGTTTCTTCTTTAAAGTTGGTGTCCTTGTAAAACGCTGCTGCTTAATTAGCGACATACATTAATTTATCAAATTAATAATACTAAATAATAACTTCAAATAAAATATTTCTGAAATATGAAACACAAAATTATTTTATAAATTTTATGTTAAATAGAGAAAAAACCTACGTGCTTTTCAAAGAATTATTTGTATAATATTAAAACATGTACGTACAATCGTTTTCCAAGTAAAATCGTTATTTATTTTGTAAATGATAATAATAAATATTCTGGAAAAATGAAGATATGTATGTTTTAATATTATTAAGTTATTAGTAATGATTGAAAAAATAATTTTAAACTTGCTGCTGTTTGGTGCGTTTCAGCATGCTAATTATCTTGATGCATTTGTAAATAAATAAGTAGGAACAATGAAAAGCTATATTTTGAATTTAATTAAAACATTACCATCTCAAACAGATTGATATCAAAAATTGCATGCGCATTACACATAAAATATTTTTATACCTATGATGATGTTACTTAATAGGTATACAGTGTTTTTGCATTAGAAAAGTTTTTTGCATGATTCTGTAATGCGCAAAGTCCTAAAGCAATATAGGCACCCGGATCCAAATTAAATCGATTTATTTGCTTTGAGTTTACTACAACAAAATTACTTGTATTTGGAAACTTCAATGAATGGAAGAAGCAATGAAAGAGTACGAGATCAATAAGCTATGAACTACTAGAATGTTTAAATTGAGTAAATATAAAGCAAATAGAATGTATTTGTGATTAAAAGATGCAATTACTCAAGTTTACACGCAATATAAATACAATTACAAAAAAATAGAAAAATTATGAAGAGATGGTCTAGATTCTTTTACGATTCATTACTGAACTTATCAATATATTAGTAAAAGCAAGAATTTTTTTTTATTTTAGTATTGTTGTTTTTCGGTTTAATAAGCATTTTATAGAATATTATTATGTCCAATTTCCAAGCAACAATGGCTAAACCAAGTCAACTTGGTCATACTTTAAATGAATGGAATGTTTTAATAACAACATTATATCTTGAAGCTTTGAAAACGTTTTTGTTATTGTTTAACTTTCTTTGTGTTTGTAGGGTGAACCTGATTAATAATTTTTCTCGCTTAAAACCAGTACTAAATTTAACATAATTATGATGTAACAACCGTTCTTGTCAGATGATAGGTATACTTAAAACCTCTTTTCTAAGAAAAAGAGGATTCTGGATGACATATGAATACATATTATATTTAAATTGAGTTGAGTTAAACTGCAAGAGTTAAACATTTTTAATTGAGGTTCCAATTTCGAACAGGTTGAAAAGAGTAAAAATCAAAAATTAGCAAAGTTACAACCTGTCTGATATTAGGTGTGGGTTATCATGGGCATCTCAAAATGACGTTATCGGACGTCAGAACTTTTTCGTAGTGAAGAAAAAATACGAGTCTTCTAATTTTCAACAAACAACAACATATTTTAGCGGAAACAAATTCTGGAACATAAGCCCCGCTAACTTGCATGATTTGAAATGGATTCAATCGATTATGTTATCTTTTATTGTATATATTAATTTATATACATGCTTGATAATAAAAAACAAGATATGTCAAAAATTAGCAAATAACTCTTTTAGCAATCTATAATACATATGTATATTGCTCTGATTTACTCTTATAAATTAGAGTATAGTTACAAAAATGTTTTTGATCAAAACATCTTTGCTGATTGAATTTATAGTTATAACACAAACTTCATATGAGATTACTTATTAAAATTAATTTTAAAAAATTGTTGTTAGAAACTAGGAAACTTGCATAGTATATTAGCATAAATAACTATAATAATAATGTTATATTTACGTAGATACAGTTGTTATTATCTACGATAGTAGGTTATCGTTGTTTCATTGTTAGCTATCAAGATTCAAGTTAAGTGCACGATATACTCATGTTAATGTAAAGAATGAAGTACCTACATCCTGCAAAATCTTTACTTTATAAAAATTAACCGATTAAACATCTCAAATTATTATTAATAGATATTATTAATATCTATTTATATTTTTCTACAAAATATAAATTTTTGTAAATATGTTTATCATACGATTTTCGCTTTATGCATAAATTTTTGAAATGTATAGGTTCTTAGGTATCCAAGAGTTTTTCAAATTTGATCAATTTTTGCAATTGAACAAAGAGCATGGTAGATTTAGATTATAGTAGTAAATAATAGCTTATATTGTTTTCATATTGATAGTTATTTATTACTTATTGTTAGTTACTTAGGTAATTGCAAAAAGTACTTTTAAAGTAAATACGTTACACGGTTCGTCTAAGAATTGCATAATTATAAGTAATTAATATGTAAATTAATTATTTTATAGATACAATAGAATCTCAAGAAGGCAGTGTTGGTGAAGTTTCTATTCAAGTAGATCTATTTACACATCCTGGTACTGGAGAACATAAAATCACGATAAAAGGTAAAACTTTAAAAAAAAAGTATATTAAAACGGAAATAGTAGTAGCACTTATTGTTTAATAATGACTGTACATATATTATGAGAAAAAAATACTGAATTGTTCAAGAGCATAATAAAACTGTTATACTTAATACATATTACATACAATCAAGTATAGGTGCATCTTAAATACCACATATAAGTTAAAATGAAAGTAATGCAGGATATAATCAAGTTGGTTAAAAATGTATTACTTATTATGGAAAGGCAACCATATATTTGGTCTTTTAAGTATTTGAATTAATAAATTATCAGTATTTTATAAAATAATATATTTAAAAATACTGACCAAAAATATGAATTCAAATATTAACCCAGATATGCCTAATATCCTACATATGGGACAGTTCTAACAAATTGACGCAACCTTGCAGCATATCCTTAATATTCCCAAAATTCAAAGTGAAATATTATCAAAATCTTGTTAAGTTAAAAATATTGAAAATCTTACTGTTAAAAAGCACTAAGTTGATAGTCTGCGACATCTAATATATATTATATGTTTCGAATTAAGATTTTGATAATATTTCACTTTGATTATAATTACATTTGTTAATAACTATACATTATATTCCCAAAATTGTTTTAAAAGGCATTATATCGACACTTCATAGGTCAATTGGCGTAACCCTCAAAATTTTGAAAATCGATTTATGCATATATTTGGGTTCCAAATGTCGTAAGTCACCTTTTCTGTCTGGTGTAACCAGTAATTTTATATTTAATGCTTTAAAAACATTGAAGTTCTCGACCATAACAATGCAGAATTGAATAATTTATTTCGTTTTTTCTGTTTCCAAAAAAAAATGTAAAATGAGGGTTACGCCAATTGACCTTTGAATGTCGATGTTATATATTTATGCTGTGGTCATAGAAATCTTTAGTTTTGGTTATTGCTGGATCATGCAAAGCTCAAGATTAATCATACCTTGACTTATTTTACAAAACGTAAACAAATGTTACCAAATATACTTATTTAAAAAAATAAATAATTATATTTCAAAAAGTATTGTCATATTCCCAATATAGAAATATCAGTCGAGTTAACGTGTTTTTAACGTGTTGCTAATATAACTTATTTATAATGGAAATAGACATTGAATAATTAACCAAAATTTACAACTATATATTTTAACGTAAGAAACACGTTATTTTAACGTTATAAAATAACTATGACGTTGAAAACTCGTTAATTTAAACGGTATAATATGCTTAGTATGATAAATTTGAACAAAATGTATTAATTATATATTTAACTTTCAGTTGTTGCTGCAAATGATCTAAAATGGACATTGGTATCTGGAATGTTTAGACCATTTGTTGAAATAAACTTAATAGGTCCACATCTAGCAGATAAAAAAAGAAAACAGGCAACTAAGTCAAAATCAAATAACTGGTCTCCGAAATTCAATGAAACGTTTCAATTGTAAGTTTCCAATTAGTATCGAAACTGGTATAAATATAACTACATATGTTCATTATTTTTTTACAGTATGATTGGAAACGAAGAACAATTAGATTATTTTGAATTGCACATTTGTATAAAAGATTACTGTTTTGCTCGAGAAGATCGACTTGTTGGTGTAGCCGTTATGCAACTTAAAAATATTGTCGAAAGAGTAAGTACCATCCGGTGTTATTATTTCGCTGATTATTAATTTTGTTTTCTGCTTTGACCTATAGGGGTCGTGTGCGTGTTGGTTATCGCTTGGCAAGCGTATTGAAATGGACGAAACGGGATGGACCATCTTAAGAATATTGTCGCAACGCACCAACGACGAAGTAGCAAAGGAATTTGTAAAATTGAAATCTGATATTCGTCAGGAAAATGCAGTCGGCACTAATTAGTGAAGTTAACGAAATTTGCATTACCATCTACTTACTTGTTAAACTTTTGAGTCTTTATGACGTATCAAGAAATAAAAATATACAGAGCTGTGTTCATTACTCGTCACCAGCAGTGTATAAACAAATAAAGTAATGAACCGTCCGATACTAACTGATGATGAGACAGTTTAAGCTGACATCAGCAGTATGTAATATTTATTGTGCCTCCTCAACCATTCTTCAAAAAACAATAAATGTTAGTGTAAATAAAAAAAAGAATCATAAAGCATCCCATTAAATTCTGCAAATGAAAATAATTCATTTTAATTTAACTATAACAATAAATTTATTCTCAAGTGTTAGGAATTTCTCTCATGTATTTGTACTTGAAAATGTGATTCAACTAGCGTAAGAAAATTGAGTAATAAATATCATAGATATTTTTATATGCATGAGAGAATTTTTCAAAGTTCCATTTCTAATTCTATACTAGTAATTTTGCTGTAATTATCTATAAGTAAGAAATAATAAGTTTATTAAACTATAAACTTTAGCGTTGTATCATTCTAAAATTATAATTTTATGCAAATCGTGCTAATACACTCGACTGTCATGTAAGAGTTACGCCTTATATCTACTTTTGATTCCTTCATCTCAAAAATGTGTTGCTTATGAAAATTGTAAATTTAACTTACGAATCTTCGTTACATAATACATACTTTCTTTACTGTGATATTCAAAATATAGTAGGTATGTATATGTGTATCTGTGTTGTGCTATATGTGCCGAATTGAAGAATGTGTGTACCCACCAACAACCATTACATATTCTTGTTTTATAGCACACTGATGATGATATCAAAAAAAAAATACAATGACCACAGATTACAAGTTGACAATATGTAAGTCTATGTAATTTCTATTACTTATGTTACGTTAGACATGGAAAATGCAGACATTTTTGTACTTTGTAAATAACATAATTATTATGAATAATGATTTACGTTTTGTTAATAGAATGTCGAAATCTTTTAATGCATTTCTTGTAGTTAGTTAGACTTTCCTTACATCTCACTATCGATAAATTTGTATCAATCACGATCTTCCATTGTGGTATGATGACCGTCTATCATGTTCTGACATCATACTGTATATTTTCGTTAGTATGTGGAACGTTATAGACTTCACTTTTATAAATACCTAATTACAATTATTGTAAGTTGATTACCATATTGTTAAAAGTAAATTTTTCAATAATATTATTAAAAAATTTTGCTACGAAATTCTAAATGGTGGTGTAATCAATTCATGTGTTTTTATCAATAAATCATATCCATTTTGGTGCTTGTATCATATTATTCTAATTTTGTGTACTGTTTATTCAACCACAATACTGTATATTACTTTAAAATTGTTCAAATAGTTTTACTGCTTAGCAAAAAATTTAATATATTTTTCTTATACCTAAGTAGGTACGTTGAAATAAATTTACCTATCTAATTTTAAATATCTAATCAAAGAATGACCAAAGTGTTTAAAAATTTCTGGTGTGAATGTAAAAAACATTTTATGTAAATTTATAATGTTAAAATTGTAAAAATAGGAACATAAATCTATCGATTTAGTTCTTTATATGCATTGTATTCTTACTAATTAATCGATCAATAAATTGCATTGGTTGGTTGA
This sequence comes from Cantharis rufa, assembly GCA_947369205.1. Lineage (NCBI taxonomy): Eukaryota > Metazoa > Arthropoda > Insecta > Coleoptera > Cantharidae > Cantharis > Cantharis rufa. The sequence goes on from OX376304.1 coordinate 34,096,727, forward strand.
TTGCTCTGATGTAAATACATGTTACAAAAACTTCTATTACATCGTTTAAATAAATCCACTAATATTAAATTATTCAAATGGACCATAGTTATGATTATAATAAAAGTTATATAATGTATTGATATAAAAACAAATCTAATATTTACATTTATTTATAGGTAATAAGTGTCCCTTTGTTACCAAACGTGTGCTCTTTTTATTTGTCGGAAATATATGCATTATAAATAATTGCATCATCATATTTTTTCTTTTGGAGATTAAATAATACTGGTACACCTTCAAGTGTATATTTAAATATATTTTCAATATTTTTTATTTTCACCCTGACGGACGGAATTTTGATACGATTTTCACCAAATGATAAGTCGCTACAACAAGTTTTAAGGCTTGAAAATATTGCAGTAAAACTTGCGCCATTTTGAATCCACTATATTGATTTTTTTCAAAAATAGTCTGTTGTAAATGAAATTTAGAAGTTCTAAATCGATATAAATTTTTTATATTATGATTTTAAAAAAATATCGTAAAAATTATCGGCCATTTTGGATCCGACATAAACCCTACACTACATTTTATAACTATAGACATTATGGATACATTACTTTAGAAACTCATTCCAAGTTGGGAAAAGTCATTTTAAACTTTAAAATTAGTTCTTGAAATTAAAGATTATTTTGTTGGATAGCTTGTCTCGACTACATAACCAGTGGCGGAACTTCAAAATTTGGCCTCCCCCGCAGAAGAAATTTATGAGCCCCTAATATAATTGTTAAAAAAAAAAAGAAAGTATAGGTATACTAAATATTTATTTCTTAAAATAGAAAAATATAAAAAATAAACAATACAATTTTTTTAAATTTATTTTATTAAAGAAAACTAAGGGCTTATTTCATAATAAAAGTTAAAAGGGCATTAAAATTTAAAATGTAATTAACGCAAATTAAAAACTAATCAAAATCGATAAAAATTCTTTGTCACACTTTTGGTGCCAATGATTTTGTAAATTACAAAGGCGATAATTGAAAAAACTAAATTGTTTAAATTGTTTAAATCTAAATAAAAAAAAATTAAATATGTATACCTGATTAGTTCATAAATAGGTGCCGTCGTTGGTTGTACTAAATTATACAGTAAACTGTGGTGTAAAATAAAATTTTAAAATTATCCATTGTCCCAATACATCTCTAAATATGCTTAAAATAAATTCAAATTATATAATAAAATGTTCAGATGCGATTTACCTAATTTTTTCCAGAAAAACTACTTTGTCCAAAAATAAGACATATTTTACGTATATACCGACAAAGCAGGGGCGGATGGGCCATAAGACGAACCGGGAAATTTCCCGGTGGGCCGGTTGTTCAGAAGTTTGCAGGGCCTTTTTAAGGCAATTTCTAAACATAAAAGAATGTTTTTTGAATAGTAAATGTAATCTAACTCAAAAATCTGTAATAAACCTATTCTGAGCTATGCTCTATTTAATTTTAATGGAAAAATGCGTAACACCCTGTAAATGTATATTTTAGCCATATCCGAATAATAATAATAATAATAATACAATAAAAGAGGGCTGACAAATATTATTTCCCGGGCCGCTAAGATGTTGCCCCTGCGACAAGTATAAGAAATAAGCCGATTTAAGGGTAGTGTTTATTGCTTTATTGTTACTAGTTTACTATAGATATTACTATAGATCTACTATTTATGGTCAACAGCTGATAGATAAGCAAATAAATAACATAAATGCTTTATTAAGAAAAAACTGAGAGATTTTTAACAGTTTCAAAATCTAATTTTAACGTCGAATGTTAAAAGTTGTCTTAAAAATAATTGTTTTGTTAACCATATAAAAATAAAACTACGTAAAAAAATGTTTTGATGCGTTATTTTGGGGCCCCATATAGCCAATGGCCCCCCCGCAATGCGGGGTTCTGCGCACCCTAGTTCCGCCACTGTACATAACAAAGCTTGTCGTGTCTGTATTTGAGTTCTGTTCGTTTTTATAATATTGAAAAAAATGTTGCTTTACTGTGAAAGTGCCATAAACTTTATTTTTTTTTACAAGAGGTATGTACCTACTATTGCAGGTGCACCGCAAGGTAGCATTGCAGCACCATTGTATTTTATAATATATATAAATGAATTACCAAGTACAATAAATAAAACTGCATTACAGTATCTTACCAACTACGCTGATGATTCAAATCTATTAATAAGAGGAGAGACATGGCCCGAAGTGGTAAGTTCATCAAGTGAATTTTTTGCAAGGGTAGAACAATGGTTTGCGGCAAATGGAATGCTATTAAACAAGCAGAAAACAAATTTAATGCTATTCAAAACCATACATTCTAGGATTGAAACACCTGAGAAGGTGCAAATAAATGGAGAAACATTTGATTTGTGCAGCAGCACGAAATTCCTGGGATTACACGTAGACGGTGAGCTGACATGGAAGGAGCACATCCGAGTGGTAGCAACAAGCTTAAATGCAAATGTTTATGGATTGAGAGTCATATCAAACTATGTAAGTCATGGGATATTAAAGACGGTTTACCAAGCAACGTTTGAGTCAAAAATAAGATATGGAATAATATTCTATGGAAGTGGACAAATTGATAAAATATTTAGGATACAAAAGCAAGCTTTAAGAACCATATTAAAACTAAAATTTAGAGAAACATGCAGAAACAGGTTTAAACAAAACGGATTATTAACAGTGTGGGCAATTTACATACAGGAGTGCGTTCTTTTCATATATAAAAATAGGCACCTATTCTCTCAGCATTTTAATGAAAAAAATCACTATCCCACAAGAAGTGTGGATTACATAATACCACAGCATCGACTAACAACAACAGAGAAGAACTGTTACTATTCCTGCATAAAGTATTACAACAAGTTGCCAAATAAAATTAAAACAATGAATGTTCTTAAAGATTATAAAAAGGCTGTGCATGAATTTTTGTTAGAAAAAGAACCATATGATGTGAAAGATTTTTGATTTTGTTCAGATTGAATGACAATTTTTTCTTTTCTGATGTACACTCTTAGAATGTATATTTTCTTAGAAAAAATAAACTTAATTATTATTATTATTATTATTATTATTATAGTTTTTTTATTAGACTCTCACATATTTGTGGTGTTACAGTTGGGTGGGGGAACAATACCAACCACCTAACAAATAAATTAATGTACATAATTTTTTTTTTAATTGCATAAATAATTTTGAAAATGGTTTAGTAATAAGAGTATAAAATTAGTTAATGTTGATTTAAAAATTTTCTAACTATACGACAAGTTGCCAAAACAGTTGCTTTTTGTATATTTTCAAATAATTTTGATGTTAAATCTAAACTTAATAAATGTCTCTCCATATTGCACGATACTACACCAGTAGCAGATATTACTATTGGCACAATTTTGACCTTTTTGAGACTCCATACAGCCGTCATTTCCATTGCCAAATCCTCATATTTACGTATTTTTTCTTTTTCGGTGGATAATACGTTTTTAGATAGGGGCACTGCAACATCAATAAGAATTGCAGATTTGTCATCTTTATTTATAATAACAATGTCAGGCCTATTGTGATTGATATGTCGATCTGTTAAAATTGATCTGTCCCAGTAAAGGGTTGTATGATTGTTTTCCAAAACAGGTTCCGGCGTGTATTTATAATAAGGGTTAACATTGACCAATAAGCTAAATTTAAGTGCGATCTGTTGATGTAGAATCTTACATACTAAATTATGCATATAAAGATATTCAGTGGGCGCTAGTTCTGAACAACCAGCTATGACGTGTTCGATAGTCTCGTTCGGTAGTTTGCACTTACGGCATATATCGACAACTTCAGGCTTCTTCATTATATATTTCGCATAATTTCTGGTGGCAATTACGCTATCTTGAATTGCACACATGAAACCTTCCGTTTCTGAATGCAATTTTCCTTGTTTAATCCATAATATTGATTTCTCTTTTTCAATGCCAACAGAATCCAAAATTGTAGCATGTTTACCATGCAATACTTTATTTTTCCAATTTATTTCCAAATTTGAATTTTGTTCACAATTTAATTTTCTATTTTTAAGATCAAGTCCCGTAAAATGTTTGTCTAAATTGACTATACTTTTAATGAAAGGGTTGGTTAACGAATAAAAATATTCACGCAATAATTCAGTTTGCACTTTACACAGATTAAATAGATTTAATAATCCCCGACCTCCTTTTTTTCTTTTTATGTATAAACGTTCTACAGCAGATTTAGGGTGTAGATATCTGTATTTGAACAAAAATTTTCTAGTTAAAGTATCCAGTGCATTCAAATCTGTATTCGACCATTTAAGAGTACCGAAGGAATAGGTTATGATCGGTATTGCCCATATATTAATTGCCGATATTAAGTTTTTAGCTGTGAGTTTAGACTTGAGGAGTAATTTTAACTTAGTAATATATTTTTGCGGAAATTCATTTTTTAGTAAAGTGTCGTTCAAAACAAAATTTTGTTGCATTCCCAAATATTTATAAAATTTATTTGGCAGTAATTGGGGAATTTTGTCCAGAATTTCATTATTTGCAATTGGAGTACCATTTACAACGTTAATTTTTGCACATTTTTCAAAACCAAATTCCATTTTAATATCGCGACTAAACAATTTAGTAATTTCTATTAAGTTCTGAAGTTGATCGGTACTTCTAGAATATAATTTCAAATCGTCCATATAAAGCAAATGAGTTATGACATTGTTATTTCGGAAATTGAGTTTAAATCCTGCCGCGGAATCATTCAATAATGCCGAAAGTGGATTCATAGCCAAACATAACCAGAGTGGACTTAAAGAGTCACCTTGAAAAATTATTTATTATTATTATTATTATTATTATTATTACTAATTAATTTTTTATCTATATACGTAACTGATTCACAAAATCAAAATTTTTTTGGTGTCTGATGAGCATATATATTTTTATGCTTACAAAAATTAATGCGAAGAATTGGATTAAACAAGATTTAATCAGAGAAGACGAAATTAATGTAACACATTCAGCATTTTCGGAACCTAGATCAGAGTTTCTCAAACTATGCCAATTTTTCAATTTGAGATTGGATTTCCAGTCGATCTCTAGTGGGTTGCGAACAAAAAGTCTTTTCTTTTGCTCCTCACCTGTTCTTTGGAGATGAAGCTAGTCGTAAAACATTAGGTTTCAAAAAGTGGGTGGCAATGAATGACTTTGGAAAAAATGATACTTTTTTCTATGGCAAATGTTAAAGTGCTATTTGTACTTGACTGGTACTATTAAATTGTAAAATATGTTGAATTTATTGTCAAATAAAAACTAATAAATAATAATAATTTAATTTGTAACAGACATTTCTTATAAATTCTATTTTTTTTAACATTTCCTATAGAAAAAAAATTGAATTCTATGCATGACGATAAAATTTAATTACCTATTATTCGCGAAAAATAATTATTTTCGCGATTTTATAATAACTTTTATTTTAAAAAATTTAAAAAATTTGCTGCCCCGAATTAATCAATCAATCAATCGGACCGCGTACTTGCAGGAGTACTTACTCCTGGAATTGCAGATTAGTTGGTAAGTCACTAAAATCATTAGTATCTATCAATCTATCTTAACTAATAAGGCGTTTTTTTTTCAAAACTATATATTTAAAAAAAAAATAATTATTGATCCTTCTGAATATTACATTCACCTAAAAAATTAATTTTTATTACAAAAATAATCCCAAAATTGTGTGTAAAATTCAAATTTAAAATGTAAAAAAATAGTATACATTAGAACCCCTCTATAACGAGAACTCAAGGGACAAGCCTACTTACGCGTTATAACAGATTTTTCGCTATAAACAATCATAAAAACATATACATAATGTGACTTGGACTACGAAAAGGGACCTAACGTCGGAAAACTAATTTCCCGGTAAAATGCGTTTAAACATTTAAAGTATGTTTTCTTCTTTTTCTCTATAGGAAACGTTAAAAAGTGAAAAAAAATTTTTTGATGATTTTTCATGTTTTTATGATTTTACGTTTAACTTTGAGATTGATTTTTTGTGAAGTGAGTGATGAAGATAGAAACTTGTGGTTTGCTCCATTCGAAAGAGTGTCTTTTTTCCTATAACAAACATCAAAAAAGTGAAAATGGACTCGTTACAGCCGATTTTTCGTTATAACGGGACTCGTTATAGAGAGATTCAACTGTATTAAAATACGCCCGTAATTTGATAATCCAAGAAGTAAATCCTACAAAAAGCAGGTATTATAGTGAATTTGCGGTCGTGAGAAGATCTATACATAATGATAGATCTGATGATGATTAAATTTTTTTTTAAATATCCTATTTCTTAAATATTTTTTGTAGCCTTTTTTATTCACGCGCGTTATGTGCGTATTAATAATAATACAAAATTTCTCTGTTTATTTCAGATCAAAACAACAAAGACACAAATTTACTCCGCCACTTTTCAACTCACACCACAAGTTTCCTGGGAGGTAGTGCTCAAATTAATGGAAAGAATACTGATAGGTGTAACAGAACTTACCGAAAAAAGCACCATTACAAATAATAATACAGTGCAACACCTTTTGAAAAGAACATGCCTGTGTGCTGAAAATGAGGGAGGCCATTTTGAAAATTTATTAAAATAAATTTTGTGAATTTATTTAGTTTTTTTAACCTACTCCTTGTTCATTATTTTCGTAATTTCTGTGAAAACGGTTGGTTTCCCAAAAAAATTATTAAGCTAAAGTTGTAGCCCGTTAAATTCCCTATCCGGTTTGGGCCGTTAGTTTTTTTTAAGACGTTTCGTTTAAAAGATACGGGGTTGGCAAGAAAAGGAAAAAAAATAAAACTCGGAATTTTTTGACATTTTTTCTCTTACTTTAATTCATAACTCGAAATCTGTTGATTCTAGGCGATAAAGGGTTATAACATAATTTGTAGATATTCAAAGGCTCTATAGAAAAGCTCTAATCCATTAAACCCAAAAAATTAAAAATATCGGTGCAATAGCCGCTTGAAATCATAAATTGAAAAAATTGCTGTAAAGTGGGGTACCCCCCAAGGGTTTGGACTTGGACAAAAATTTTATTTAAAAATATGTCTTAGAAAAGTGTCGTCTATCACCACCTAAGAGGTTCTCCACGGTCACGGGGACACCCTGTATATACTAAGTTGATATTCAGACCTATTATGTATCACAAACGTTATTATAACAGTGACAGTTATGAAATAAAAAATTGATAAACCGCGTTTTGATCCGAAAATAGAAATATTACTTTCTCTTTCTGGCACATGTTAGCTATAATAATGTTTCTCGCTTTACGCTATTTTGAAACTTTATTATAACATAAAGATTCACCGTTATTTTTAAAGGTTGTGATACATAATAGACCTGAATAACTCATTTTTCAAAAATTTCCGACTTACTGTGTTCTTGCTTATGACGGCAGTATATTAGGAAGGTTTAATACGTCCGTTTGCCGTGGATTGGAGGCCTTTTAATACAGTAGTGTATTAGAACTCATAATACACTAGCAGCCGTATTTATAAACGTTTACACGCGTATAGTAAAACGTGTAAACAATGTGTAAAATTTCATAACGAAAATATGTAGTTATAGACAAGTTACACAAGTGTGGAAGATACACGCCTAAACCCCCTAGTTTAAGATGATTTGGAATAAATACACAATCTGCAACAGCATATAGCTGATGTAAAGATAATTATAATGCGAAATAACGCGTAGTTACACGCGTGTAGTTACACGGTAGATAAATATACACCTGACTATAAATACGGCTGTAGTTGATCTATTATTGATCAAAATAAATTTGTCAAATCTGACGTTTCTCAAAAACAGAATTTTTATTTGTGGTTTTGGCCCATGGTCGTGAATAAAACGTTGAATTACATTCGGGAATTAACAAGTCTCTAATCTTCTCGAAAAAATGTAACTCTCCGCTGCGCCTCGAGTGCCTATTTTTTCTCGTAGATTAGAGGCTTGTTAATCCCCTTATATAATTAATAACTATTGAAGTTGAGATAGCTGAGAGCAACGGGGTGAGTTCAAGCGCACCGCAGAGTACGTAGTTTAGGGTCATATTCACTAACTTGTCCTTTAGATAAAGATCCCTTCCAGTCTCACCTTTCCAGTCTAGAGAAGAAGCTTCTTTTACAGTTTTTCAATACTTTGTGTAGTTTACAAGAAATTTAAGGGGGGAAAAGGGTCTCAGGTACAAACAAAGAAGCATATTTTTGTGATTTTTTTTTGCACAGTACTTTATTTGTTAATACTTTTAAAAAAAGATAAATGTTCGGTCACGTCCGTACTTTAATTGATATGTGGAATTTTGGGTAAATTGGACAAATGAAACACATAAACTATATTGTTTTACTATTGTCGACGTTTCACCGTATCTCTCGGCTTCTTCAGGACAAAAAGATGTTTATTATAAAATTGCACAAAATAATTACAATCTTTCCTACCTCTAGATTACAATAAGTGTTTTCCAGAAAATATCATAAGAGCAGGAGAACGCAATTCCAATTTCATCGTCGATCTTACAAAAATTATTTACAAAAATTCTCTTTCAACAATAATCAATAATTAAAAACAATTTCGCTAGCCGCGGTAGAAAATAGCAACCAACAAACGTCCAAATTAAAACTATTTAAAATGTCAAACCAATAAAACACAATTTAAGATAACATTGCAATTCGATAATCAAAATAATATAAAGGTCGCTATACACTATTCATTCTTATTCAATTTGTTCCTCCAAAATAAGACTGCTGTAAATCTGGCTAAGCTTCAAGGTATCCTCCCTATAATTTACGCATTTGTTTTTCTTTATGTGGTACATCTCGCTGATGTTTCTTTTTATTCTATTTCCTCGTAGTCCAAGATATTAATTTGTTCAAAGTCAAATTCATGACCTGTCTCTAAATGATGTACCACTAGCGGCGTGGTGTTATCCCTATGTTGACTACCACGATCATCATTGCTTTTTTCCATGGCTACTTCTCGTCTATCCACAGCCTTCCTGCAGTTTCTTTAGTGTTGCTTCTTCCTTTCATCTAAAACTTGTTGCGTTGGTCCAATGTAGCACTTTTCGCAATCTTTGCAGGGGATCTTATATACCACATCCGAGAAATTTTTCTTTTCTACTTTATCTTTTTTTCTTGTGTAAAGTTTTCTATTATCTAATTCCGTGTACACGCCTAATCTGCAATACGGTTTTAATAATCTGCTCATTTCATCAGTTATACCCTTTAAGTAGGGAAATTTTATATATTTTATGTTAGCCTCTTGGATTTCCCCGCCAATGCCCTCTCTCACACCACTTTTTTGTTCCACCGGTTGCGTTATTTCCATCCATTGCTTATTAACGAACCACATCGGATACCCATTCCTTGATAGTAGCTTTTTTATTTTCTCTTTATTATCCGTTAAAAAGTCTGGATGGCTGATATTGATAACTCTTTTGATTAATCCTGACACAATCGCTCTTTTGATTCTCATGTAGTGGTAAGAATTATAATTGACCATTCTTCCCGATGCAATTGGTTTCATATACCAATCCGATTTTAAGTTACCATTTTCACTCCGTATTATCTTTGTATCTAAGAATGGCAATATCGCATCCATCTCTTTTTGCATTGTGAATACGATTTGGTCATGATAATTATTGAATACCTTTAATATCTCTTCTTCTCTACCTTGTGGAACCGCCATTATAGAATCATCCACATACACTTTAAGGAGAGTACACGAAACTTTACCTTTTTTAAACTGCTTTCAATCAGTTCTTCCATAACTAGCGCTGCCAGTGCTGGGCTAGCCGGGTCTCCCATAGCCAATCCATCATCTTGTTTATAAAAATTCCCTTTATATTGGAAGTAGCTCATATCAAAACATGCGCTTATCAGTGTTATCATCTCTTCTTTTGTTAATTCTGTATATGCTCCAACATATTATTGAAAAATTCAACCGAGCTGGTACAGTTGTTGGATACTGTAAGGTTGCCCAGTGGATATGCTTTGCTGTCGTTGGATTTGGATGTGGTCTCGTTATTTTCCAGCGTTCCTAAGCAGTTAGTTGTACAAGTTATAAAGAAAAGGTGGAAAAATATTAGCGCATATAGAAATAGATTCAATAATAAGCACTGCGCGATTTAACAAGAATCTCTGCATAAACAAATTTAGTATCACTGTAGGTAAAAAAATCTACAAAAATTGATGCTAGAGTTTTGGATCCGTCTTCTCTCAATATAACTCCAATCTCATCTAGATATATTTGGAAGCCACAGAAATTTTGTGTGTTGGCCACATTAACGCAATTCACGGTTGTTAATTTTGATTCATTAATTAAGTCTAGGTAAATACCAGAAATAGACTGATAAGTTTAACAGTTGTTACAGAGATATACAGCTTTCCTAACTACCCTAATTTTCAATGAAAATTGATTTTCTGTTTTTTTTTTTTTGTTAAAAGTTTTGCTTTCTGCACTTTAACTAAGATATGTCATATATAGACGACCAGTTATGTCACATGACTGGTCATGGTCATGACTAGAGAGCGGATTTCCTTCCATTATGCTTATCGTCAATATTTAAGGCAGCAATAAGATATTTAAAATGTATACGATTTATAAAGAATTTTATCGTTTGACACTAAGTTTTTTATGCCTTTTTTGCCTTTTTCAGCATTTTGTGCTTATTTTCAATTTTTATGCTTATTTAAAGCTTATTTTAGCTTTTTTTTGCAAAAAGCAATTTTTACTGCCCGAAACGTCTCTAAACAGAATTTGAATTCTTTACCTGAATTGAATTTTGAAATTTGAAGTTTTTATATGGTACCAACCTAAGCATAAAAATTTGTAATTGCAAAAAAATCAATGCATTTTGGTACTAAAATCAGTTTAAAATCCAAATTGGTGAAAGCAAGAATAAAATTTATCAAATTTTGATTGTTTGACTACTGATTTGTCTACTATTTGTAGAAAAAAAAATTTGTAAACAAGTGCCAAGCAACAGTGGCGTAGCCAGGAATTTAGTTCGGGGTTAGAAGTATTTTAGTTTTTAGTTAGGAGTTTAGTGGGGGACCTCCCATGAGCGAAGCGAGTCTTGTAATAGCGTCGCAGACGAAAATTTTTCAAATTTTTAAGGTCAAACGCTTAATAGAAAGTTAGAAAATTTCGGGATGGGGGGAGCAGCCCCCCCCTGAATACGCCGCTGCCAAGCAATAATGCTGAAAGTGAAACCCCTTGTAGAAGAATATATCAAAGAAATTTAGAGCAGCATTTAGTAGTTAACTGTTTCCAGGAAGCAGTGTAGCTCTTATTGTTTAAAGACTTAAAATATTTTTCTGTTATTTAATTATAAATAAAACAATTTTTAAGTGTACTACATTAAAAGAAATTTTTGTGCCTTTTTAATTATTTTTTGTTTGTTTAGAGCTTTTTTTTCAAGTTTTTTGTGCTTTTTTAGGCGCCTTTTTTGGCTTTTTTAATGCCTTTTTATCCGCTCTCTAGTCATGACATTATGAGTCATCTATTAAAAATTGAAATATAGCGTCCACAAGAGAGCGTATAATAGCAAAGCCATCTATCGTCCGAGAACATTTTTATATTAACCCTATGTACCCGAATAGGGGTACCGAGTACTTTTTTTACTTTGCCGGTAAATATATCTGTTTGTATTTATCACAGCATATTAGAACTTCGTGACATCTTTAAAAAAATAGTTCTAAATAAATTGAAGCCATTTTGCAAACTTTTAGACTTTTACAATTTGACGGCTTAATCCGCAAACAAGCTAAGTCTAAGTAACTTGACAGGAGCAACATAAAACTATAAAATAATCACATAAGGGTACATGTTATGTAATATTTTGAGTTTTGTTTTCGGATACTTTAAAGTAATATTTAGAAGTTACTGTTTCGGTGAGTGATGGATAAGACTTAATAGAAATCGTTTCAGTTAAAAAATCGATTTTGCCCTAAAGTGGAGTTAGCTTGTTTGCGGATGAAGCCGTCGAAATGCAATTTTTTCGCGTATATCACCGAATGGAGTACCGGGTACCCTCAATAGGAAATCGCATAATATTGACTTAAAAAGGGATTATTATAATTAAATATTTAATATATTAAATATTGGCCTTGGACGGTCTTCGAACGTCACTTATAAATTTAGTTTCGGGCGGAGACGTTCCAGCTCCCAAAATTTAAATTTTGTCTAAAAATGTCAAACAAACGCTAAGTCACGTGCTCGCTAGTGTAATCGAAACACTAATATTAAAATATAGGTACTACTCTCATTTTGTATATATGCTACACTTTATTCCAACTCGTACGCAGCTACTTTGGTTATTTAAATTTTTTTGTCTATCTTCAAGACCTTTTGTGCTGTTTTTTTTTTTTTCTACAACTTGCTTCTAAATGTAGTTGTTTGTTATATGAAAATATAACATGAAAATATAACAAATTATAACGTAATTCGATTTCGCCCTTTGGGCACCAATATAATTCGCATGCGTAAAATTTTGCAACATTTTAATAAAACTTTTCCATTTTTGGATTAAAAATTTTCTGTTACATTTTAAGTTATCCTAAATAATACCTCATTGAATCTCAATGTTAAAAGATGCTTTTATTTTGTGTATTTCGGGTTTTTAAATTTTTGCTTCTCGGTGTCGATCGTGCTATTCCAGCTTTCCTTTTTCTTTTAATATAGCTTTCTCCCTTCACCACAATATAAATGTCACTGTCAAAGTTTTGCGGGTTACGTTTAACAATGAAATTCTAACCTAATTTAGGTTAATTTAATCCAGATGGCAGATGGCGCTAATTATTAAAACTTGACAAAAATCTGACATAATAAAAATAATTTAAAATCAATAGCAAATTTTTTATTCTCGATTAATAATCTTGAAAACAGCCCTCTAGCGCAAAAAAAAAGGCCTCTCGTCTGTCTCAAGGCCTGTCCTCAGGAAATACTCGAATATTTTTCGCACTCTAGGGCTGTTACATACCAGTATTATTTACTTCCGTTATGTCGCGTCTCATTTTTATTAACCTTTATATTGTCGTGTTTCAAAATCCAATTTTTTGAATTTTGAATTTGAAGTTCAAATTTTGATTATTTTATATTTTTGAGTATATCCGTTTTTTGCTTTTTTGAATATTATAATTATTTTTATTTTTGGGAATTAAATTTAATTTTGTAAATAATTTGTAAAACTAAATATTTTGAATTGTGTGTGTGTGCGCGCCAACAAATTGTAAGTTGGCACGAAAATTTTGATAATAGATGCTTTTTGCCAAAATGGCCGCTGGAGGCGGATAGTAGAAATTTGTCTCCTGTAATTTATTTTGAGAATAAAAGTATTTGTTTTAAAGTGATAAATTCTTTAAAGATTGGAATACTGGAAGTCTGGAGAAATATTTGTTTCAGTGGTAAATAAAATTCGTAAAAGTGAATATTGCAAGTAAAAATTTTGAAGGCAGTGTAAATGCAATTGTTAACAATAGCGTATGGTCAAGTTATCTCTTTTGATTTGTGTTTCCATTTGAAGATAGAAAATTTATTGGAAATTAAATAAAATAATTTGGATTTTGAAGAAAATTTTAGTGAACAAAATTAAATATTATATTTGGAAATTTTGAAAATTAGAAAATAACACTTCAATATATATAAACGTTACTTTTTAAAGCATAATTTTTGTTACCAATTTATGTTTTTTTTTTTAAAGGACCTGTCTTGAACGTAAAACCAAATACAGTGACTCGCTCAGAAAGTTCCATTGCGGTTTCGTAAGCTATAAGAACGAGCGCTTAGCGAGTTCTGATATATTACTTATTCAACCGCAATGTTTAACTTTCTGCAGCACGACTGTAAATAGCTATAAACCGTAGCGTAGGAGCTAAAAGAAGGCAAATAAAATTCACAATTCGAGCTTTCGAGAATATGAGTGTTCCCTTTTTTCAAGAAAGGTTTATTAATATTGAATTATTAAATTAAATATTTAATTTCAAGAGCTAATAATACTAATAATTTATTATAATTAAAGCAATTTAAAAGCAAGCGAATGAAAAATTGAATGTAACCAAACGTCTTGAGTTGAAGAGTAGGCATACCCCGACCTTGGTTAACGCGCTCGTGCCTCTAACGCTGCAATAGTTGTTTCTGGAAATCACATTGCAAAATACCGATATTGCGTTGTAAATAATATTTTCGACAACTTTGTTCTGTGCAGTTTTTATATTCACGATCTTGTTAACAGGTATGTTTTACTAACAGTTAGAGTATTGTCTAGATTTTACCAAAATATATTGTGTTTTAGATAAGTGTTTTTTTAGATGTGGGTAAGAAAAAATCGATGTTTTGCGGGGTGACTTTGTGACTTGAAATGAGTGAAAATGAATTAATAATTTACCTAATAAATAGTAACATTTGAATTTTAGATCCTGCATTGCTTTATTAAGAATCTAAACATGCTTAGGGCATACACTAGACGACTTGGTGCGCGGTATTACCGCCAGGGCCGACGTTACCATATGTGCGAACGGTGCCTTTGCACAGGGCGGCAAATTTTCGTATTTTCGCATGTGAAATTTTGGATATTATTTTATATCTTTGTTGCTTCTGTTTATTCGGACTCCCCGTTTGTTTTTCCATCATCTATCCAGCAGTTCCAACATTTTATTCCTATGAAAGCCATGAAATGACGGCCACACTCCTTTAAAAAACATTTTGTCTGCGGCGCACAGTGGAGTTTTTGACTTTAAAAGCTGGCCTAAATTCAAAAAATCAAATTCTACTTAGCCGCGGGCGAGCTTTTTTCGTTACCTTGCCCGATTTGGTTAAGAGCGCGCTGCAACCAAGGGAGAGGGAAAGAGTAAATATGACGTTGAAAAGAAGCCTCTAGACTTTTTGAAATATTTCCAAAACTAATCGTTGTATCGCTGCAATTTTTTTTTATATTAATAAGAAAGAACTGTTGAATGCAATCACTAAATTTGAACACTTTAAATTAAGAGTAAATAGGTAAATTTAATTTTTGAAAACGGACAATTTTAAATTTTTATTTTATCTCAAGAACTATTGCAACTGTGAGAATGAGCAACCAATAAATATAAAGGTTAAAGATTGGGTAATAAAAAATGGTATAAAGTTCTTGGGTTTATTTACAAAGAGCTTCTTGCCAGCAAATTAAATGCAAAATTTGTCACAAAGTGACCCCCTCTTACGGTAGGAAAAGCGATTTTACGATCAAGAAAACTCTCAAATGATATTTTCAAAAGGTAGTGTTTCACAATATGCACGTTTTTACTTCTTGCTATAAAATTTGGAGTAATTACGACTAAGGGCTTTAAGAAATGTACGGCGACTGCGACTGTCAGCTAGTCGTAAATAAAAATATTAGCACAGCCATCTATCGCCCCGGAACATTTCTATATTGAATACCTAGTAAATAAACAGTTACAGTTAGCAACTATATCGATAATATTGAAAGTATACTTTTTACAAAAAAAAATTTTTATACCTGATGCAATTACTTAACTGTATACAAAATTAGATAAAGTATCAGAACCAGGTAGAGAACAGCTTATAAATTACGATAGCTCCGGGCGGTGGATTATGACCAGGTTACCAGGTAACCATTTTACCAATACAATGGGTAGGTTTGTGTCTTTGCTTCAAATTTAAGTGCCGACATCTTTTTGAAAATGCTTGAACTGCGTGTATCATGGCACCAATTTGAAATTTCGCCTAGATTACTTGAATTCTTGTGTCAAGTTCACAAGTCAAACCAAGAAAGTTAATCTTACTTTTTTTTTTTGGTTGATTAGAATGATGGATATTGCTTTACATCTCCTATTTTATATTTACAACTATCGATTAATGTGTATTTTATGGAAAACTCAGAAAAAATTATTTTTTTATTAATTTTTTTAAAATAAAAAATAGCAGGTGTTATGTAGAACAATATTTTACATATGTACTGAAAATTTCAACTTTCTATGACTATTCGTTTTTGAATTGAACTTGACACCAGTTCAGTGCCTATTGATCTTGCACCTTAAGTTCATTTTATTTATTTATTTTTATTTTATATTTCTGTATTAAAAAATTCATTAATTTAAAACGGGTTGAAATTTATATTTAAAAAAAATGAATTTAAAAGTTTCGATTTTATCGATTAAAAAAATCGATAATAATTTTAAGAAAATCCGGCTTCAAATTAACCCAAAAAAAAGCTGAAAAAGTCCTTATACAAATCCTAAGGGGCCAAGCAATACAATCTACTCTTTGACCTTAGGTAATGTTAATAAAATATTATGTTTGAAATGCATTGAAATTGAGCTACTTGCAAAAATGTAATAAATAGTCAAAATATATATTGATGTAGCTACAAAGTTGTTCTATTCATATAAATTAAAGATAATTGATTATGAATTATCTATTAGACTAGTTTTGTGTCAGATGAATGAAGAAACTCTCAAAAAACGTTTTTGCTTTCTAGCCTCTCGTAACTTCTTTTTTAATTTCTAGCCTTTAATAATAATTAGTTGAGATTAAAATCACTTCTTTTCCTGAATTAATTTCGCTAAAACTTTGACATTCTGAAAGTTGAGAGGAACCCATAGATAAGAAAAACTACTACTAGATGGCCAGCTCTCCGATTTTTTTTGGGACATATTGCAGCGCTAAAATGTGAGGTATGAACTAAAATTAAAACGCAAATTTTGACGCGTATTTCAAATATTATGAATGTTATTATTGAAACTTTTAATTTGTACATTGAAATAAAAAATATTAAAGTTTGTGAAAAACTTAAATATAGTACTAACTAGAAATTTTTGTTGAGTTTTAGGTTTCAAGTCTTAACTGACTCATTTTCAAGGCTACAAATAATTAAAATAAACTATTAATACAATTAAAAAATTTTTTTTTAATTTTTACCTTACTGACAAATTATGTCATATTGATAATATGTAGAATATATAATTATATAAATTCTTAACTTGTGAAAATTAATAAAATTAGAACTTCAAAATAACAAGTTAGTTAATTCTTATTAATTTCCGATGATAGCGATAACCTTCGCCGAAAGCTCAAATATAATTATTGCATTTTATTCGCTAAAATTAATAATAAAAGCACTTTACTTTGAAAACTACTGTTCCTTTTAAAAAGAAAAAAATAATGTTTTCTTCTTCACTCAATAAAGTCGGGGAAAACGAAGATTTGTTCCACTTACGAAACGTGTTTATACATTCCATATTTAAAAATTCTCCGTTTCCCCTGACTTCAAAATTAATGTTTAAATTTTGTAATAGGGGGGTGGGGGGGATGATAAGTTAATTTTTCGAGTTAAGTGTCCGAGAATTTACGTTGTTGAAGGACGAAGAAAAAATTAAGTTTTTCTTTTTAAAAGGAGCAGTAGTTTTTAAAGTAAGAGGTGCTTTATTATAATTTTTTATTTTTTAAATTTGTATTACAGTCAAGGGTTTTTTAAATTTAAAATTTTTATTTTATTTCACTCCAAATCCCAATATACGTTTTAAACCGCTTCGTTATCCAGTCAGCCGATGTGGTAGCGCGAATAGTTAGCCAATGATGTTAATTTGACATCCCCTGCGTTTTTGAAAAACAGTTAGGGGTAAAAAAAACAGTTCATCATATGAGAAAGCTGTCGCAATTGTAGAATCGAGATATGTTATTATTAACGTTCGTGAAAGGAAAACCAACAAAATTTTACAGATTTTTCGGTGTTTGAATAACTATTAATACTACTAACGTTTACCATTGTTAAAAACACGTGATATACTTATAATTTATAAACAAAATCAAATATGCAATGTCACCATTTGAAAACTATTTGAAATGATCACACCAATCATGCAAATTATCACCACTACTAGCGCTAGTTGCAAATACGCTCGGTCCCTATTATAGTGGACATATATAATGATGCATGTGCATGGCGCTTCGTTTAATCCCTGGGAATCGTGAGTTCCAATCCCTAATTTTATATTAGGGTAAATTTTAGTGTATCGTATAATAGTACTGACTATTTCACTCAGCTGTCATTAGACCAATGGAATGAAAAACAACAAAACATTCAGCCAATAGCAATCGAATTGCAGCGACAATTTTTTAAAGTTGATTTTAAAGCAAATATAAGCGATAATTCTACTCGTGTATAAAACAATGCATAAGAAAAGTCAAACTTGACAGTTTGCTAGCGGATAAAAATTGTACTTAGGAAGGAACAGAAATGCAAGTGGATATTTCTTGCAGATATTTTTTGTTTACCTTTTTTAAAATGAGAACCAAAGTGAATTTTGAAGTTTAAATAGTTTTATGCGTATTTATGGACCATACGATTTTATTTAATGTATGTAATATTTTAAATTTAAATTTCATCGTTTACTCGCAGAATTATCTAATTAAATACCACGCTAGCTTTGATTTCTATCCTAATAATTTTTAATTTCTGAACACTCATACGTGGTTTTAAAATTTGGCTCGAGAAAACTGTTGGTCGGACAAAATCACTCAAGCGATCTCGCTAACGCTCGATCGCTCTCGTAATTTTAGTCGACCCAGTTTTCTCTCGCTAAATTGCTAATCACGTATTCGTTGAAATTAAAAATTATCCGGATAAATCAAAGCTCTTGTGGTATTGCTTGCGACAATTTTTTTTATTAGCTGCAACATTTAAATAATACATAAAATATTGATTAATTTTTAATGTCAATGTATCAGCGATACATTGAGTTTTACTTTTAATTAATTATTATTTATATTAACCTGCCATATTTTATTTTTTATTATTTCAATAAATATCCTCTCGTGCATTTCAAATCAGTACACGATTTTAATGCACTTGGGATATTGCATATTGTGATTATTCCATTATTATTTACTTTATCTGTAAATATATTTAGCTTTTCATAATTAAATAAACGTTTTAATTTTCATTACATTACTTTTCGAAGTCATATGATAAGGAAAACCGCGAAAGATATCTTTGAGGTTTAACAAACAGTAGTATTTTTTAAGTTAGTAGAAAATGCACATGTAATAATTTTGAAATTGTTATTTATATTGCAAGGTGCCTATTTACATCATCATAAAATCTTTTTCGGGGGGGGGGGACAAATTAAAAAACATTTTAAAAAATTTAAAGAAAATAAATTAATATGATTATAATAATATTAATGTACCGAAATACATATTAGCAATGACGTAGTACTAGTACATACATTACTTTTCGTAGTCATATGATATGGCAAACCGCTAAAAATATCTTTGAGGTTTAACAGTTAGTAGGATTTTTAAGTTATTTTAAACTTGAAAATTTTATTATTTTTATGAGCAGAAACTCAAAGAAAAAAGAAAAGAAAGGAACAGAGAACTCAAAAATCCAAAGAAAGAAAATGTATGTTTTGGGAGCTTGTATAATCCCAATAATTTTAGTATAACTACGTATATATACGAGACATATTCAACAATTATTTAAGTATTGATTACTAATATTTTCTGAAACACTAATTTAAAAACTAAAACAATATAAACTAGTACAAACATTTGTTGGGAGCTGAGAAGCGCAAACGCAAAGAAACTGAAAAATACGATGGAAACAAGCTGCCTATATAACTGACTTATTTTTTCCATCGTGTTGGGAAAATACTGCTGAATATGAAAAGGATAACTCATACACAATAGAAATTGTGACTTTACCGTCACCGACATACTCGTTCGTTGATACCCAGCACATAAAAGTCAAATATGAGCAGGATTTCGGAAGAAAAAGAAAGAAGGAAGAAACAATTACAATTTCATCGACTTCTGTCCCTGTTTCTGTTTCTCAAGTAGCAAAAAACCTCAGGACTGAAAAATGTAATTTCAGCAGTATTCTTCACAATTCTGATTAAAGATTTATTTTCAAAATGCGGACAATGCCAACCAGAAAATTGAAAAAAAAATTTAAATACTGCTGAAAGTCGATCGTCCAATTTGACGTACAAAAATGTAAGTCGGGAATTGTGTATTATAGAAGAAATTGACTGTGTTAAGCTGCATTCAGGGTATTGCAGGGGCATGGTAGGTGGATGGTAGAATTATTGCAACAGATTCTTGATGCACAAGGCAACATACCATTCATATAAACTTAAAAGCTGGTGTAAAACCAACAGCTTACGTAAAAATAGCTTACGTCGAATATTAATTTCATTATCTTCAAAGGGGTCCATGCTACACGCACAGAGCTGGGAAAGTTACTTTTGAAAAGTAACTAGTTACAAGTTACAAGTTACTTGATTACTTAAAATTACCTTGATTACCTAAGTTACTTAATAAGACAGTTACTTTTGAAGTACGTAACTTAGTTACAGTTAGTTTAAGTAACTTAGTTACTTGAAACAAGTTACTTATGTAGTTACATTACATTACCCAAACTCTTTTACAATTTTTAATAGTACAACTAAAAATAATACAATTAACTATTTTTGATTAAATACGGTAACAGTATAGTGTAAAAAATATTACAATTTATTGGCTTTCAACAAAACTAAGTTTTTAAAATTCTTGTCTGGCAACGCATGCCGTCTAGGCGAATTGATGAACGTCGCCCCTTCCTTTCCTTTTAAAAATAATTAAACCTTGGAAATCTTAATGTCAATTTACAATTTATTTAAGTTACTGTAAAAGTAACTTAGTTATTTTTAAAATAACTTAATTAATAGAAAGTAACTTAGTTCCAAAAAAGCAACTAATGCCCGTTTTCACCAACATTTATTTAAGAATTCCCTAGCAAAGAATTCTTTACGCTAGGTATTCCCTAAAATAATACTTAGGAAAATTTGCATTTCACCAACATAAGAATTTCTTAACGAGCAGCTCCCTTGCTAGGTATTCTTTACAGCCGACAAATGAACTAATACGGGTTGTAAAACGAGCACCTAATAGCAGGAATGATCCCTCCAATCAGAATGTAGCTAAGCAGGAACCAATGACAGCAAAGCGCGCTAGGGATTTATGTTTCAAATTACCTATTGAAACGCGAAAGCCCAGTAACCAATCTTCTGTTATCTAACCTTACTTTCTGTATGATACATAGAGAGAGTGTTGTGAACTTTGAGTAATTATTTGTTTGTGATGAAATAATTTTTGAATAAAACGTTATAAATGTAAATTATGTCAATCAAATATTTATATATTTCATTATTTTATTATCATTCCTGTCTTAAATTAACTGTTTAGTTAATTACGGTTAATTTAACTGACGTATTAAATTTATAGATTTCACTGCGTGGAAAGAAGAGCTCCAATCAGTATAACAATCTGGAAGCAAAGTATAATACTGATTACTATAATAATTATCTTCTGTAATCGTTATCTTAAATTTGACCGCTTGATTTAATTATGGTTAACTTATGTGTCCCAGTATCTGTAGAAGAAAAATAAATCTGCGGTTCAACTCTGAATGGTCAGAGCAAGTGTATCGATTGTTTTAATAATCAAGTATATTATAAGACCAAGACTACATAGACAAATAAATTATCTGCTTTATGTCTTAAACAAATTATTGGTTTTGACAAAAAATGACAAAGCTGAGAATGTAGAACAAATGAACATCCTCGTTCACAGAACGGAAACCATAAGTTCTTATTTATGTCGATCATACCATCCCAACTTGAAAACTACAAGAGCAAAATCTTTTGTATACCATACCGTTCTTGACCATATAAGTATGTAGATGCATTTTTGCTTTATTAAAATACTAAACTATTCTTTTACTTAAAATAATCCTTGCTATATGCACTACCTTTAACCCTATACAAATTAATAATAATGATAGCTTCATGTACATATTATATACAAACAAATATATTTTAAGAAACAGAATTGTACATTACAATAATTTATTAAATCGTTAGAATTATAAAAAATCTACAATTATACAGTTATTTCTCAAGTAAACTTGCTTCTATTTCTTCTTTTTCTTCCATCGTTGGTTTAGTTAGTCCTGGTTTCCTCTGACTTGGTTTCTTCGTGGAAGTAAAACGTATCTGCTGCTCAACTTTTTTGTTGGCAGGTGTACATTTATCAGTTGTTAACAACGGTGCGGGTACTGAAGTACACGATACTAAATTTAAAGCCGTTTTGACATTCCTAGAAATATTATTTAATAACTCGGGGTTATTTATATTCGTGATTTTTTTCATGTTTTGCAAGTAAATGACTTCTCAAATCTATCATCTTGTGACATTTAAAATCACACCCCGATTCTAGACAGCGACACAAACTTTGAACGTCTTCAACATAACCATGAATTAATTTTAAATGTCGCCGAAAATTACTGAGTGTAGAATTGAATTCCTTTCCACAAAACTCACAAATTCTTCCTGGAGACATATTCGCTTTCAGATAATATACGCAATTAAATAAACCAAACACAGTAAGCAATTTAATTATTAAAAACATCATGACGCATGACGTTAACCTAATCGAGGGACTATAAAATACATACACACATACCAACAAAAAATTCAAAAATGCTTTGCTGTCATTGGTTCCTGCTTAGCTACATTCTGATTGGAGGGATCATTCCTGCTATTAGGTGCTCGTGGTTGTAAATGTTATATTTGAATTTATACACAGTAAAAAGGTTTTGTTTGAATTTAATAAATAATTTTTTTTGAATAATTTTATTCAATAGAAAGAAATTTTGTTTCGATTTAAACAAAATTATTTCTATCAAACAAACTGAATTTGTTATTTCAAAAAAATATTTTTTTTTTAAATTTGTTTAGATTAAACAAATTGTTTAAATTTGTTCTGTTTAGATTTAATAATTGTTTATTACTTCAAATAAAACATTTATTTTAAATCAAAATAAAATCAAATTAAATAAAATTTTTCTTTTAGGCAACTAAAAAGCCGCAAACAAAATTGTTATTAGGGTTAACAAATACTTTAGTTGCGTATATATAACAGAATATTTTGTTTGGATCAACTAAATTTACTTCAGTCAAACAAACATTTTTAACTGTGTAGGTTTATGTCTAATTCTGGCGTTTCGGTTGTGTATTGTATTAAAAATTACAAGTGTTATGTTCTTGTATCAAAATGTATATAAGTAGTTACCTGGAGATTGTAATTTAATGTGTGTACAACCAATTGTTGCTAACACATTTGGAAAACCACATATTTATTCCGGTAGCATAAAACCGTAATGCCAGTAATAATTGATTTATGGGCGATACTGATTGATTCTAAAATAATAATACCCAAAATAATTGTCATAAATAATATGCACATTTATGAATAATATATTTATTTATCATTAATAAACTCTAGAGATCCTACTATTAATTTTAAAACCTTAATTTTAAATCTTACGACAAATTCCACATTAAAATTTTCATTTTCAAATCTGTCTAAACAATCCAAAAATCTAACAATAGCCATGGCGAGAGAAAAATAAGAATAAACACTAATTTATACCTGTAATACAACCGCTAAGGAATCCCTAACACGTTAGGGGTCGGTAAATCGGATACCTAAGGTTAGGGATTTCTTAATGCTCTTTAGGAACTTTTAGCGCTTGGTGAAAACCAAATTTGACATAAGAGTTTCTTATCTCAAAGTTAGGGAATTCTTAACGTTAGGAATTGTTGGTGAAAACGGGCATAGTTACTTATAAAAATAACTTAGTTACAGTTACATATAAGTTACATTAAAAAAATAACTATAAATCAGTTACAGTTACTTGCAATATTAAAGTAACTAAGTTATAGTAACTAAGTTCCTAGAAGTAACTAAGTTACTGAAAGTAACTTTTTTGCTCAGTTACTTCCCAGCTCTGTACACGCACAGTAAATTAGCGTTTTAAAAAAATCGTCTCAAGTATTTCCGGATTGAATATATTTTTATTATACGAAACCAAAACAGAATTAGGTTATGTTACAAAATATATAAACTGACAGTCACAAGCACCGCCCTTCGACGCTGCCGATTGGCGCTTGTAAAAATTCTTGCACCGTGTATTATAAAAGTTTAAAGTTTGGTAACTTTTCCACAGGCCGTTACAATACCCTATGTGAATGCTGCTTTACTCACCTACATTGAATATTGGTTACTGTGGGTTTTTTGAGATAGAAGTCGTGGGCCATTAAATAGGGCAAATGGCTTTAATGATTCGCATTCGCGTCATAATTCTCGGAGTATCATTTTGCACAAATCTTCCAATAATCATTTTTTTGCTTGCCAGATATATTGTCGTGTTTTTTTTATGACTTCCAAATATTCTTAATAGATTTCTCCAAAGAAATGAAATCTTCTTTAACTTTTCAATAAAATTTCAAACGTAAAATTCTTAAAAATTGATACCGGTTTCCAGGTGTCTTTTTTGTATTTTATCGAGTCGTGTTTAAGTCGCTGTCAGTCAGAAACGGTGAGACAAAATCAAAAAATGCATATAAACAAAATTGAAGACAATAAAATTTTCAACAAAAAATATCTGAAAAGATTTGGTGTAAAATCAATTTTTGTATGACAAAAAGCGGCTTCAAAATGTAAAATTAACATTGGTAACATAGGAGTATACGAATACTTTCTGGGGTCACTGTATTGTTAAAATGAGTAAACGCAAAGGTAGCCTACAAGACTTTTTAGTCAAAGAGTAAAACTGCTGAAGAACTGAAGGTTTCTTCTCTGAAGGTATGTAAACAACCTAGTGCAAGCACTGTTCAAACTGCTAATGCTATAATAGCACTAGCAGTGTTGACGAAAATGAAGTCTCGTAAAGAGTTTATACATTATTTCAATGCTTTTGCGTAAGCAGACGATGATGAAAGTGAAACATTTTTTTATTTATTTATTTTTACATTTTTTGTACCCCTTCCAGTGCCCACCCCAAATATATTATACCCAATTTGTGCCCACCCATTTTAAAAATGCTGACGCCGTCGCTGAGTAGTGGTGGAATATATTAAACATTAAGCATTACAAAAATTGTATCCAATGTCCTGCAGAGTAGAAACTAAGATATACAAAAAGTGTCAAGACTTTTGAAAATTGCTCTAAGAAATATTGTCAGGATTAAAGAGGGAGTTTGTAGTGTGTGTCAAGGAAATTGTAAAAGAAGCAGCTGAAGTAGCTCGTGGTTTGGAAATTGATCCGTGTTTTAAAAATCACAGAATTCGTAAAGTGAAAAAGTAAGTTGTAGCGCGACGAAGGACGAACGACTATCCAACGCTAAATTAAACTTTCAAGTGTCGGTGTTTAATCTAACACTGTATATCCTAGACAACACAAGCCTACCTTCTGGATGTTTACTGGATGTCTTGACAAGCTAATCCGGTATCCAGAGGATATCTATGTTAGATTATTAAATACAGTGGATATCTAGTGGATATATAAAAATTGATGTTGTTCAATGTGTATCTAATAGATAACCAGATAAAGTCCTGGATATACATATATTCAGGGCAGATTTATCCATTAGGCAAGAAGGGCAGCTGCCTAGGGCGGCAGTCTTTTAGGGGGCGGCAAAAATTCTAATTAATTTTAATAAAAATTGTAACATAAATGAAGTTAAGCTAAAATTACAATCAAATTGTAATTGAGATTGTAATTCTAATATTAGTTTTTATGTGTTTTTCAGCTCTTTTGAGATTTTTGTGTTTTATTATAGTTTATTTATTGAGTTCATGATCACGTAATGTGTTGTTTTGACTATGGCCACTAATCTTCAGCAGTTCTGTTTGGTCATACAAATTTTTTATTAATCCTGATGAAAAGGAAAAATATATCCTCGAAACGTTGATGGACAAAGAAAACCTGTGTTTTATTTGACTGTTCAATTTCACACTATTCAGTTTTTAAAAAATGTAAGTTATGATGAAGTCATAAATAATTTTGCCGAAGAAAAGTCTAGGAAGAAAGCTTTTAGAATATAATATTTACTTTTATGTGCATCATATTTTTATTTTGAGTTACCTTTTACCAAAGACCAAAGTTAAAAAGTATAGTATATCTTGTTTCTTTCTTTATTATTATTATTATAAAAAAATTTTTTGTTCTCAGAGTTTATATTATTTATTTTGCTAATAAATATTATGCTGTTATAATAAGTTCAAGTTTTAATTATAAGGGGGCGTCAAAAAAAATATGCCTAGGGTACTCGCATGCCTTAACTCGGCCCTGTATACATTCTCTGCACTGGAACTGGGTATGCTATCATGGCTATCATATCACAATCTGAAAATCAATCCAAATGGATATACAGCATAGTTCAACCATGGTTCAACGTTTTAAAGTACTTTTTCTTTAGGCCCTGACGCCCTGAGAGATTACTCTGATGCTGATTTGGTACTCCTATCTGAGAACCTGATCAAGTTTTATATTCCAATCACTTATCGGATTCGATTTCACAAAAAATTTTGTTATTCGGATGCATTTTTAATGCAGACGTTTCGATTAATGACTTAGCGAAATTAATTATTTGCGATCATACGATTTCGAGTTCGTTTAAAGAAATCTGCTGTGCTTTTATTCTTTTTGTAACGATTTCCGTATCATAAATGTCACAAAGCAGACGATGTCTCTGGCCATACCCTTACTTAGTCACTGCTAAGCGTCAGTTCGGCTAATTTGTATTTAAAGTACTAATGATCGCTATCGTAATACTAAAGGCTTGATAAACATAATATTAAAGATAAATAAGAGTAAAGATAAAATTAACTACAGTTTTAATTAGTTTTAAGAAAAGTAGAATTTGAAATTTCTTTTGAATGATCAATGGAAATATATAGCTATGCGCATGTTACTACGCATTTTAGAATCTTAACAAATGGAAACACCTCTACCAATATGAAAATTGTATTTTATAAAGTTACTGCCATTGCATTAAATTATAATTTTATAATTATTATTATTGCAATTATTTAGAACCTGTTTATTTATTTTTTTGGTTATTTATTGAAAAAAATAAATACCCCCGTTAAAAATAATTTTTATGAGTATGGTTGACCAATTGACTAATTAACGTCAGCTGGCTACTAGTTGGAAAGTTCGACAGAGGCGACTGGAGGCGACAGAAATGGCGGCGCTCTGTTCAGGTGTTCAGTATGGATTGGCTTCAAAAGAAAATTTTAGTGGAAATAAAGACTTAATTTTTGTTAAATTAACGGATTCTGCTGTACGTGCAATAGAGGATTATATAAAAAATCTGGTAAGTTGTTGATTATTGAACGTAATTATTTATAAAAGGCATAATTTGACAGTGTACAACTTTCCATTGAAGTCGCCATATTATTAATGTCTTATTAACCTATTGAAATTGATTTTCTTGTATTTTCATATTGTTAAGATCAATTATAGAGGTTTTATCTATATGTACGTGTCGGTTATTTTGTAAAATTTAGCTCGAAAAGTGGTTAAAATTGCCCTCCAAGATGTTCGCCACGTCAACATATTGAACAATTTTATTGGTAAATTCCTTATATTTATGCAATAAATTGTTAATATTTGATAATGGAACATTGAACCGTTTTGGTCCTGATTTTTATGAAATTATTATTTCGGTATTGGCCCGTGTTTGAGTCATCCAAAGTTGTTACCTTACATGGTTGTGATTGACACTGCTTGAATTTGTTGAGAAAGTAATGGTCTTACAATTGTACGACTTTTTATTTTAAATATAATATTAGTTTACTACCATTTGACTAGAAATATAACAAATTTTGTGTAAAATATGAAACGGAATAGCTACTAGGCCATCCTCATATTAGGGAATAACCCAATGACATAAAAACTATCAACACCAAATTAAAAACAGTTTTTTCCAATAATTCTGTATTTTCTTGGTAGTTTATTACCATGAAATTGTTTTATCAATCGTTAAACTCAAAATAATACAATATACTTTCGATAATGATAAATCGTGTGCACGATACTTGACCTTTTCCCAATATTTTCGTTTTTGTTTAATTGTACATAATACTTAAATAATTCTGATCGCACTTGCATTATTAATTGTTACTTCAACAGTTAATAATTTTAAAGTGTAATGTTAAAATTTATTGATTCTCTATATCGGAATACTCAATTGGAAAATGAATATTTAAATTTATAATGTTCTGATTTTATAAGATAATGTTTTAATCTTTTTTAGGAAATTATTTTAAAATTTTGTAACTAATCTCAAAATTAATTTCAAGATGATAACTTTTAATAATTATTAATATGGAATATATTTATAAAAGGAAAGTTTTAACTAAAGACATTTTATGTAATACTTGCTGGCACTGTCGGTCTCCGGTCGCCTTTAGCCATTTAGTTTATGAAGGTCGTAGTTACTCGACTTTTGAACTCATCGTAAGGATTATACGGTTGCTGAATCTTCGGCCCCATGCCAAAATGTTTGCGACCATACAAAGAAGTCAAAATAAATTCTTTATGTATTTTTGATTGCATTACATTACAAACATTTTGTTATAAATTATATTAATACATAGATTTTACAACAATTATTATTTTATAGAAAGAGATTCCTTACCTACATATATGTAAGGAATATATTCCGTTGATACTATATCTTTGCAAAACTTGGTTCCGTTACAGATTATTTTTCGATCTGTAGACAACTCGAGAGTTTTCGATGTTTTTAAATTTTTAATTGAACAACACAAAATAACTTCATCGAGAATTTTAAATCTTCCTTGCTAGCTACACCTAACTTCCGCAGATCTTTTTACAAAATTTATATTTCTTCTTTTTAATTGGGAATATCATACACTTGTTCGGAGGTCACTAATTTTGCTACATTTTTTAAATTTAATTTTACTTTATTGTTTTGCTAATTTTTGCAAAGCTAACATATTTTGCTTTGTGGTGTTTTTAATGGGTATTAATTCAGATTCGACATTAAGCTGTGAACACCACTTAAAGTGATACGTTCAAACATTGGTTAATCAAATTCTTATATATAGAAGAAATAGACTTGAGTAATGGATTACACTTCTAAATTTGTAGTTTTTGTTGGTGGCTTTGGTTCATTAAACACTGATTTACCTAAGTGGAGGTTAATCGAGCATCAAATAAATGGCCCTTATTGTTTCAAAGTATGATGCAATATTTGGATAGTTTGTAGAATGATTTTTACAAGTACTGTCTCAATTAACAATCAACTTTTACAAGATTGAAAATCTTTTTTCGTGTCACTTGTCGGGTCTGCCTGTCTCTGCCAAACAGAGCACATAATCTTAATTTTGAGAAATTTCACTCTATAGATTACACCTTCATCAAAATAAAGTCCTATTTCGCCTGGAATGAACCGTTGACTCGAAAATGGACTCATACTAGACTAGTTGGGCTGGTATTTATGCAACGGAAAATTTATAACCACAATCTTAATTTTTTTATGAATAAGTGAGTTAGTAAAAAATCCAAACTAGTTTATCTTCTACCATTGGAAACACTTTCGTTTTAGGAGGCAGTGAATGGTATGTCACATTATATTTGAGGGAGTTTATGTTCGGTAGGATTTATTTTTCTTTGGCCTTTGGAGGGGGGGGGAAAAATTTCTCGACTTTCTTCATAGTCAGTCTTTAATTATGCTTTGCCAAAAAAGCTCAGTGCCGGTCTTGAACATGACTTGAATTGTGTTCAGATAGATAATCCTACAGTGACTGTATAGGGATAGTGGCGACAAATGCTTCTAAATCGGACCAGGATGGTGCAAATTCAACCAAAACATATAAGAGATAGTATGCCATATTCTTTACATTAAAAGGTTCTCTGTTTTTTATGTCAATAAAGTGCACTAATCACAAAATAGTATATTATAGGCCAAGGTTGTGAAGACTGTCATATAGCCCTAGGGCAAAATTATATTCTTCGCTGCTCGCTAAACCACGCTTCACAACCGTGGTTTATATACGATTTTTTTCACTACTAGATTCATTCATTCGCCTCAGTACTAAAGGTTGTTCAATCGGCTCACGTTTCATAAAGTAATATTTACATTAGTTAGAAAAACTTCGCTTGATGTCAATCGGCAAATTTGAACATTTTGTGAAAGCAATAATTATTTTAAATACAAAAACATTTAACTTGACTTTTAGTGCCGTTCGTCTCTGGCAGTAAAAGTACTATTAATTAAATTTAATAATGTTTACGTCACGATCAATGGCGGATCCAGGATTAGTGATGGGAGGGGGGGGGTCACTAAGGTTTAAAAAAACGAAAAGACACTTTTTTATACTATCGATTTTTGGGGGCTAGAACTCCCTTCTCCCTTAAATCCACTAGTGATCACAGTCGTAGGCTAGCAGAGTGTTGGATTGCTATACTACAGTCATAAGAGAATTAAACTACAGACCACCTCTCAGTAACAATGTGCTGGCAACATCTTTGAAGTATGAAATGTTTGTAACCAATTCTATAATTGCAGTATATCCAGTTCTCGCAGTTTTACAAGGTTGGTAGGTTTCTACAGTCCCCCATTGTGTTTTTTTACGAAAGTACCCATCGTTTTCACTTTAATATTATTTCAATAAACCAGTTTCTACACTGAAAAAATGGTTCATCATATTGATGAAAAAGTCTTAATTTTTGCACCAGTGAACAAAATTCATTGAATTTGTGAATTTTTTTATGAATTATGGATCAATATTATAATGAACCATTTTTTTCAGCATTTTAGTTGATATCAGGGAGTTAAATCAGAAACTCTGTTAAATTGAACTTTTGGTTTTCTTGGTGGAGGTGTCAAAAGCTTTGGTTATGTTTTTGTGAAATAAGTATTTAGAATTATGAAATTAAGTTGTACGAACGAATCTTTTAGTAATTAGATTTTGGTTGAGATTAATCAATTTTTATAAGTCATTTCTTGCGCGGTATAGCAAGAAGCCTTATGATCTGGTTCCGTGTCTTTCCGTCTGTCCGTCCGCCTAATTCCAATTTATGGTATAATTCCAATTATATTTGTTAAATGGTGATGTTATCTTAAATTAAATATGTATTATTTATTCCTATTGAATAGCTTACTTCTATCTAAAGCTGCGTCTCCATCAAAACGGCACGGCAAGCGGCACTTTAATCTTGCAGCAATAGTACCGCAACAAACATCAATAGTATTATTGATATACAACTGGATAATACCTCTGCTGTTTGCTTATTGTCGGGACGTTCAGCATAATCGTCATTTCATATCAATATTTTTTCTCGATGACTTGAAGTTTTCAATAAAAATATTAGGGTATCTACAATCTATCTCACAATATTTTTAGTTCTGATCTAAACCAATTCACGTCACACACCGGTTCATCATGACCTACTCTCCCTGTTGTACGAAAACAAGCCCACACAAGCAAACACCATCAGCCCGAAAAACTTGTCTCTCTCATTATTCAAATCAGGATAATGACTTCTTAGTTCTAGCACAAACAGTCAAGACATCTACATATTTGTCAGTTTCATAAAATTTAACAAGTCGCTAAAATTAACCAATAGTTTTTATTGGTTTGTTGGTATTAATAAACATTTTCTATTGGTTGGTTTAAAGTTTTGTGAAACTGAACACTTGGGGCTAATTCATAACTTTGGAAATTGAAACACAGCTCTCCAGTTCTTTTGGAAGAGATAACCTTTTGAATGCAATGTAAATTCGTCTAGCAAGACTACGATATGATTATAATACGTAATCGAGGCAATTATCTCAACCATGAATATTGAAATGTGAACTTTTCTAAGCGTTAGTAGAAAAATTATTATGCAACATTCAGACATTTTAAACTTCCAATTTCGTGTTTTGATTTGCAGATGATAAATTTTGTTATATTTGGCATTGCAACCGCTACAAGCACACTCGTGAGACCTGTGGAGATATCTAGAAACAGTTAAAAATCAAACTTACAATACTGGAACATTGATTGTAAAGAAAAGTGTTGCCAAAATATGTAACCAAACTATCAAAGAATGCTGAAATCCATTCTAAAATTGTAAGATGAGATTCAAGAACTGCAATATTCGTTCACGTTTTTTAGTCATAATAGTTAATCTTCGTAATTTAACAATTTTCTCTTTTTTGTCCCCAAACTTCTAGAACTTTCTAATACGAACTAGTCAAATTCGTCACGATCGATGAATACTAAAACTGACTACTTAAAATTGTTTAGCTAATCATTGTTTAAAAAGGTATGACTGATGACCTTCGCCTTAAATTAAGGGACTTGCACAGTTTTATTAAAGTAGGTTACACCTATGATATGGTATGTAACGACCATTATCCAAATCTATATTTGAGGTTGATCGAAGATTTTATTATTATACCGTTTTGTTAAAATATGCCACCTTGATAGACACAAAATTATACCAACCACAAAAAAACCGTAATGTAAGTTTCATATTGCTTTTACTCAATTTACAATAAATTTACGGAAATTTGAACGAAAAGAGAAAGCATAATTATTCAAAAAACGAATAGCCAATACAGTCAATAATAATTGGCATGATCCTAGATTTGAACCCTTTTTGTGTCAAGTCTTAAATGTAACGCAATTCCAGATTTACAACTTTCACTTTACTTCAAAAATTAATAGTACACTTGAAAAAATTGAATTTCTTGCGATTTCGTCAAGCCTTTGTAGCCACTTGAAAATTGAAAAATTTGTAGTATTATTTAAGTATTATGTATGTGAGAATGCGAAATTGCCATTTTCACATTACATAAGGAAGCTATGTTTATTTATCTTAATTTCAATAATGTTTTTTTGTTTCAGCATAAGTTTAGTTCAAATCAAAACGCAACTATCAAGTTCCTAGGAAATGAAGGGGTAAGAATAAAACAATTCAGATTTTACTTTAATTTTATTGGTAAATAATGTTATTTTGCTTGTTATAATTAAAATGTTACCTTCGTGTTATATCTACGGACACGAACATCCTTGACATTTTATTGAGCAAGTTGTGTTTCACAGCTTCAACAAGACATGGACGGTAATACGCATCCGTGAATGTACTAAAAGTATTTCACTAAACTGGTTTGTTTCCATTAGTCCATTCTAAAAGCCTACATAACAATGCTAATAATTACTGTACATTATAAATTTTCAGTAGTATAACATACCAATCATCGTAAATTAGTGTATCTAATTGCTTTTCTTTTTATTTATGTGATTTTTAAATCATCCTTTTTTGACAACGATTTATTATTATTATTAATGCTAAAAATTACTATTTTTAGATTTTTTACCTAAGTTACAAAAATGTATATTTATAAATTTCCACTTAGAAACATAAACCTTGCATAATTGTAAAGAAAGTAAAAAGAATCAACTTCTTTAATGCAAAATAAAGTCGATTAAAAATATTTTTTTTAATCTAATAATAGTATCAGAGGCTATCAATACCTACAGAATAATAATTTATTTATTGTAAATTGGCACAAGTTGTCACTTATTGCACTATGAGATAACTCTTTCTAAAATTGAATTAAGTTAATATTTCATAATGAATAAAATCGTAGTTATATAAAAATGATATACATAATATTACTATAATCAATTCGATATCAACGCGCTAATTCGTTCGTTGTCTTTTATGACGTACAAATTTGAATCATGTACGTATTATTTTGTATATACTTGAATCTACATTTTTGCTAAAGGTTATTTTGCTTTTCGGTTTATGTAGCGTAAAATAGTAACAAACAAGCGTATTTTGTTAATAGCAAATTATGACCATACTTTGCATATTTTTATACTAACAAAATTATTGTATCTATTTTATTTTTATTTGTTGTTTCAACTTTTATTGGTGAACTTGGAACTGTAAACCAGTGATACGCAATCTTTTACCCTAAAGGGCCAGTTTTACAGTCGAGGACAGATCTCCCCGATTTTCTTAAAATTCCAAAAGTTATCAAGTTTATTTCAAATTCCAAAAATGATTTAATTATATTTTTATTATTTTTTTTTTATTTAAATTAATATTTTATTTTTTTAATAAACAATTTAAAAAAATTATTAATGCTACACAGATAATTGATGTCAGAGGACAAAATTCTGCTAGGTCACAAATTTTATATGGTAAATTTCACCTCCTTTGTTGCTGGTTTACAGTTGAGGTAATACAAGGTAGAAATTTTAAAGAGCATTGGTGTAACTTGAATACTTTGCATTAAATATAAAAATAATATTGAAAAAATCACTTTTTGATTTTTTATAGGCCAGTTGACAAAAGCAAAAGATCTGTCGTGGAAGTAATAATGGGCATATTGGAATAGAGACTGTCATTGGCCTAGTTATAGTCAACTTATTAGTTGGAATCTATATAACTAGAGACCATCAGGGACTGACCGTGTCTGTGCTTCGGAGGGCACGTAAAACCGTCGACCTCTTTCCGACAATTTCCAAACAGGCACATTTTCCAATCCTGTTTAATCAGTGGTAGGATCTAAATACCGTGAAAAGTCGAAATAGATTTTATTTTAATTTTATTGTACACCATTAACTATTCCGGATTTAGTAGTTTAATCAAGTAGGATTGTAGGGAAGCAATGAACATTTAAAGAAGATAATTTTGGCATTATTTTATTGCCAACACAATTAGTTCTTTCGTCAAGATAACTTAAAAACAAATGTTATGAATAACTTACAGGCGTAAAGTATGTATTGCTAAATTACGTCAATAACGGTAAGAGAAATATATTAAATGAAACTGATGTGGCTAATCACATGACTTCATCGTGCTTTTACAAAAAATTCAGAAAAATAATTTTTTAAAAATATTTATAAATCACTGTTAAAAATGTGTCTAAAATCACTACACCGAAAATCATTAGAAATTTTCGGCAGTATACATAAAGTAGAAGTAAATGCTTAAATTTCAAATTCAAACGAAATTTTTCTTTAATTTTCAACTTCTGACTTTCTTGCGAGCGAAACTGTAACTCGTATAATGTAACTAACTTTTGATCTTTATAATACCCACTAAATCTTACTTTAAGTAACATATTTTATATTTATCTAAATTACTATACTTTTCTGTACTTACTACCTATGATAAAATAAAATCAATAATAATGTTTAGAGGCGGATAGTCGAAATTAGTATTGATATATTATAATTATACTCAGATAGTTCTAACTTGGACTAATTACTTGTAAAGGTAATAATATATTTTTTAGATAGCCATTTAATTTATTTTATTTTCAATAACCTGAATAAAGTGAATCCAATGCGAGATACTCGCGAATATTTATAAAGATTTTTTTTGCGTGGTTTTTCTAATATGGCGGCCAAATCCGAGATCGCCAGACCGTAGAAAATGAATATATCTTTTTAGAGGTTCAAATAATGATAATAAAATTAATTTCACCTTGCCCGCAATTATTCCCACAATAAAACCCTGGTCTACTGGCCCTATTATTTAAATGATAAATATAATTTTTTTTTTCTTCCTATTTTGTAATATTGGTATCTAATCGTTGAGTTAATCTACATTTGATTTTGAATATGTTAAACTTTGTGTTAATTTGTAAAAACGACTTAGGTAAATCAATTTTCATGATTTCGCAGGAGAAGAGAAATTGCGATTTTGCACAATACATTAATTTGTGTCAAATGAAGTATGAAATTAATTTATCGAATTACTTCAAGTTTTTGTTTATTACTAGCGTTAATACATTACTTATGAGAATTTAATGTCAATATATTTATAAATAATATCAATTTTTAAAAGTAAAAATCTTTTCGAATGTAAAAAATATTCCATGATCTCTGCAAGTTAAATCTTTCATTAATTTATTTTTTTGACAATGTTTAACTCGTCGTTCTTATCACTCAAATGATGTATTTGAGGTTTGCTTAAAAACGACCACCAAAGAATACACAAAGTAACAGGAAATTTAAAAATAAGTAACTTTTGTTTCGTATAATTTTCTGATACACTTATGGGTTTTCCAGAAATAATTGTTTTGCAAATATAAAAATTACTGAATTTTGAAAACCACAACTTTCAAGACCAAGGAAAAGATGTTTGTATAAAATAAATTTGATTTAATTAGTTTAATACTGTCCGATAAATCCCGATTTCTTCACCTTGAGATATCTATCAGATAACGAATCCGCCCGAAAAATTAATTAAGTGACCAATCAGACAACCGCAATTCAAATTCAAAATAACAAATCAAAAATTCGATTAGTTTGATTGACTGATTAATTTGTCGGACGGATTCGCTATCCGATAGATATCTCAAGGTGAAGAAATCGGGCATTAATCGAACTTTTAATTAATATTTCTTGCGAATGGTTTATAATTATCTTAAAGCATTAGCTTGTAGGCAGAGTTGTGCTAGCAATGGGGAGGGGGGCAAATGCCCCGGGCGGCAGAGAACGGCTGTGCTGATGATGGATAGATGGCACGAACTAGTTAAAAATAAAATAAATGCTGCCATAAGTAATGCCAGTTGTGGCAGAAGCTTCTCTAAATTAAAAACTATTTAAAATCAACATTGACGAATGTATTCAAGAGTTTGCATTACACAAATCACAGAATAAAATTGTAATTGATTTTAAAAAAATCTTTTTTTTATGCGAAAATTGGGGGGCGGCAAATTTAAGGTTTGCCCCGGGTACCATAAATCCACGCTACGCCACTGTGCAAGTTATACAAGAAAATAACTATCTATAGTTGGATTTTTTTAAAAGTAATATAAAAATTTATACTAAACCAATGACATCGAAATAATTAACCAATGAAATTGGTTTAGAATTAGGCAATTTTATCAAGTTACTTAAGTAACTACTACTACCTTTCAATAACTTAAGCTACTTTCAAGTTACTTTTTCACAAAACTTTTATAAAATTCACATTTGTATTGGCATATCATAATTATGTATGTATTAGGGGAAAATGGCTTTTGAAGGAAAATATTTTTTTTTTGTTTGAAGTTTTTTTTAAATGGATAGAGCCCGGCTTCTTTAAACTTATGAACGACGCGGGCTTGTTTGCTCGTGATTGTGGGCTTCAAATTTTCATTTGAAGTGTAATTAAAATTCTTTTTAATAACAGTATTCATTATTATACTTTATTAGTTTTGTTTTATTAAATGAAAAATTATTTAAATACGTTCTCACCTTCAAACCAGTTATAAACTTTTAGGTATGTCAACATTAATCTATAGTATTGTTGCCAGAAATAAAAAGTTTGCTAGTTAACACTAAATCAAAAAAAAAAACTTTTATTTATAGTTATAAAATATGTTGGTTGTTTGAAGAACTAAAAAAGCTAAAGCTATGATCGGGTGTAAGGTCGGTCACTCGGTATACACAATTTCATACTATTTTAGAACTTTGCGATTTTCTTTTTTTTTTAATTAACCGAGATTTTAAATAAGGAAATAGGTGTAAGCAAAATTTAAAAAAAAAGTAGGTTACATTTTATATGTAGTAATGAATAATATTGTACTGATGTAGCAGTTCAAAGGTTTAAATATTGAATTAATGCTAAGTAAATTTATGGTGCTGTATATAAACGTTGATTTTGTTTTAAAAAAAAAAGTGTTAATAAAGTTTGTGTTCAATTCACTTTACAAGAACTTGACTTCGGTATTGCTATCAAAGCCCAAAGTACATCAGCCACTTCTGATTTGGGAAATGGGACAAGAAGATAAAGATAAATAACCATAAGGTGTGTTTGGTATGCTGCACTAGTGTAAATCAACCCTCAGTTTTATGCTGAGTTGCTTTTTTTCGCCATTGTTAAAATCATATTATCGTATTTTATGGGTAACAATATGTATCGCATAATTATGTAAATTTGGCAATCTAACAAAGTAAATGTTTTATGAATAAAAAATAAATATGAACACTTTTGTTTTAGGAATTATCATTTCCTTCTCTTCAGAATGGTTGTGCATCATTTAATTTTTCCTTATCGAACACCTCTGATATGGAGGGACCAGGTGGGAGTTTTGAATGTATGCAACAATTATCATCGCCAAGAGGCCCTTTAGAATCAATCGGTGCTGTACCCCATAAAATGCGCATTCACGCCAATGATGATGTTTATGCAGCCACTAAACAACGTATGACTGTAGTGGAAGAAATTCACAAAAATAAATGGTGAAATGATACTGCAATTTAACTGTAACGTGTTACTTATTTATAATTTGGATTTCTTAGTGCAAGAGAAATTAAACCAAATCAACCAGATATTGGACGTAAAGTAAAAGTTAAACAAAGTTCTAATCGTTCCGCAATAGTTCCACCATCTCGTAGAGAAGTGCCATTACCTCGTGATATACCTGCAAAACCATCTTATCAACCTACCATTCCTCCAAAACCTTCAATTGCTCCCAGTAGCACCTACACAAATGGATTAGGAAATCAACATACAGTCAATCCACGTGTGCAGAATAAACCTTCCATGCCTGATATTGCCAGACGACCTGTTAAGTAAGTTTTCTTTTTTTGTACTAAATGTACTTGTGCAGACTAATTGGTCTTAATTTATTTAAAAACTTAAATTTGGGAAATCTTAGAAGTGTCATGCCTTAACATGTTACTAATTGAAATATCAACAGAGAGAATGTAAAAAATAAGAATGCACATTTTTTAGGTCACATCTTTACGAAAATGGTCATATTGGCTCAAAACCGTTATCTAATATTTATGTTTGTGTAGTACATTACTTCTTCAACATAAATTTATAATAATAACATATAAACCTAACTGATACGTCCTCTGGATAAAATAACTTT
Organism: Cantharis rufa; assembly: GCA_947369205.1. Classification (NCBI taxonomy): domain Eukaryota; kingdom Metazoa; phylum Arthropoda; class Insecta; order Coleoptera; family Cantharidae; genus Cantharis; species Cantharis rufa. The sequence continues at coordinate 34,135,543 of OX376304.1, forward strand.
TTTGTGGAGTAAATAAATATAATTTATTTTTTTTACTTTGCAGAGAACGATTGATTCACTTACTTGCACTACGACCATTTAAAAAACCTGAGTTATACGAGAGGCTAAGTAGAGGTTTGAATTAAATGTTTTCTATTATATTTCCATTGTTTATATACATATTTTATTTGTAGAGGGTCTTAAAGAGAAAAAGAATTTGGCATCCATACTGAAGCAAATTTCATGTTTAAAAGATAATGCTTACCATTTGAATAGAGTTTTATGGAATGATGTTCGAGAAGATTGGCCTTTTTATACTGAATCAGAAAAGCAGATTCTCAAAAGGCAATTTTTACTCATTTACATTAACGATTACTTTATTTATATTTTTACATTCTTTTATAGGAGGAAGCCTCAAAATCTTACTCCACCTGGTGGAAGTGATGGTGGAAGCTCTGGAAGTGGACATTCTCCAAATAGTACTCATCCTGGTTCTCCTCCTCCTGTTTCTTCCAAACGCCCCGGATATTTTGACGGTGCTGATGGTCTACCCACAAAACGTCCACGTATTTCTCATTATCGTAAGCCCTCTGAACCACTTTATCGTTCGCCAGCTGAAAATATAAGCCAACGGCGGCCCGTAACAGATTCTCGTGATGCTAGCAATATGAATCCTCGCAGTAGGGAAAGAGAGTTGGTGGATTATTCTTCACTAACTACTAACGATTTTGTTAACGGAGGTTTTAATGATAAGCACAATTTAAGTGAAGATGAAGATGTGGTAGCAGGAAAAAAGCGTTCTAGTGATAATCATAATTTAAGCGTTAATGTTAATCGTGAAAAGACGTTAACTGAAACAAGCAACTATTTGTCACCATGTAAAGAGGTCTTTCCAAAAGAAGATACACTTAGAAATAATTATGAAATGTTAGATAATGAAAAAATACGACAGAACGAGATAACTAAAATTCATCAGAATGATGTTCCAACTAATAACAGTAGGACTCAACATAAGGAATCTAATAAAAGAAAGCAGGAAACTAGAGAACAAACTCGCTGGAGTAATGCTACAACTTACCCTTTGGAAAGTAATTCTAATGAAAACATTCGGAGAATATTTAATAATGAAAATGATCGATCATTACTTAATGGTTCTGTTGAATCAAATTGTCATCCAGATTATTTAACGTAAGTTATTGCAAGTTTTCCACATTCTTGCATTTTGTAACTTTTAATATATTTTTATAGAGAATACACTACCATAAAAGATTCTAATCAGCGTAAAAGATACAAAGAGTGTTTTAACAAATACTTCCAAGAATATAAGCAATTGTTTGCTGCAATTGAAAAAATTTCTAAATACTTTGTTTTGTTGGAGCAGAAGTTGAAGAACGCAGATTCTGAAAGTCCTGGTTACCTAGTAAGTACTAATAATATTTGAAACCAATTTTTATTTATTCCAAGTAATAACTCTTTGTCATAATTTGGAGAATTTTAAATTTTCATTATTTAGTGGAAGTTATAAGTTTAAATATTACAATTAGCATTTTACATGGCTCTCCCATTTATCTCAAATTTTTATGAAATTAGTGTTTGTAACTCGATAGTCAAATATTACATTCTTTTGCAGAAAAATACACAAACAGGATTTTATTATTAAAACTAATGTTTCCAATTTTGGAGTGTTCAAATCTTAGATCATAATATTATATTACATAGATACAAAGTATTCCAAATGTTGAGACGCAAATATCAACGACATATTATTTTACTTGCATCTCTATCGTACCCATACTCAGCTTGTTTTTGCATCTCTCTTTAGATTCAATTTTTAAATTGGAAAACTTTAGAATGTTTATGAAACGAAGTAAAGCAATTTATGTTAGGTATTTCTTTATTATTGAATTAATTAGTATCTATATAACCTAATTAGCGTAATTATATTTAATTTATACAAAAATTATGAAACAATAAATTTTCTTACTTCTGAAACAATATTTGAGTTCCAGTTTTAAACTGTTCGTTACATATTATTATACATTTAACCATTTTCACGTTTTGAAAATCGATTACAAAATATTAAATTAATTTATCTCTTTGTTATATTTATTATAAACATAATAACACCAACTGTTAAATTTAAAAATTTTACATGAGCCATTCGGTTTCTGAATTCTGTAAGAGATACAGTGTTTGCTTAAAAAAGATAGCTATAAATTATTTTGTTGTAACTACATTGCTTCACATAATGTATAGTTATTAACAAATGAAGATTACATTGCTTCACTACCTTCGATGCATTTGAATGGGGCACTTGGTATCTAGGTAATATAATTATATGATCAAGGTTCAAATAATAATTATAAGAAATAAAACAAATCCTTTGTCCACGTCCTTTTTATTATAATGTAATAAAAACACGTTTTGGGAGATTTTATAGTATTCGCATCATCAGTCTTTAAAGCTATAACAAGTTAATAAAGAAACATGTATTGCTGAGATACTTTTTTTTACATTAGAAAATGTTAATGCCAGATCGATCAGGTGGGTGCAACATTATGGTAATATCAACTGACTTCTATTTTTTAATGTATATTATAAATAAGGAACGTATATTTAGAATAGGCCAATCCGGGTTCACGGGGAACACTACCTGATGCCTAGTTGGTCATTATAGTCTGTTCTTTTGTATTTTCATACTATGTTAATATATTAACTCTGCCATACTAGTAGTGGAACAATGCTCCAATAGGTCTGGTATTAACATTTTTTAACATAAACAACATGGACTTGAAATTTAATGACATAATTGATGTTTCTGCCGCTGTTTAATTTCATCATTTTTTTACTTCTGGATTCCTCCGGTGTCTGTAAAATGAGCTAGGATTAGCCGTTGCTATAAGCTCAAATTAAAATGAAGTAAACACTTACAATGTTTTGCTTTCGAGTTTTAAACAAACATATTTTTTTTACTTAATTTATATTTAGATATAAGTACAATAAAAAGTGTTCTCGTTCAATGTTTAGTAAATGTTAAATATATATTAGAATAAAAACTAACTATAAAAATGTGGGATTAGCTGTATTTATAAATTTTTTAGATTCGTGTTTATATATTTTAATATAGATTTATTTTCAGGACATCCAAAAACAAATAGTACGTGCTTATCAGGACAGCAAAAAGAATCCTAAACATATCGAAGTAAATAACAGATTTAAGTATTTGCATGATAAACTTTCTCACATTAAACGACTTGTGTCAGAATATGACGAAAATGAGGATATTGAACACTGACCTTGGGCGGAGGGCTATTGCCCTTTACCATCTCACATTATACTTTGCGCCTCTCTTTTTATTCGATTTGTACTACAAGTGAATCCTTTTTCAAAATTTAAAAGCAAATTCTTAAAATTGATCCAAATTTGATTGATTTAATGAATATTATGGTAAAATTATTATTGTAAAGGCAGTTTTAAGTACCTATGTGCAAATTTTATTTTCGTACACTTTTAAGTGTTAGTTGCCGTTATTATTACCTTAATTAATTTTACAAAAGTTAAATGAGATGCAAAATCTATATTCTTACTTGCTTTGTAATGTATGATTTTTGTTGGCGCAAGCTAACAATTTTAACTGGTCACTTCAAGTTAGAAAATCTAAGTCAACTTGCTCAATCAAATGTGATAGTATATTGAGTTTTTCATCTAAGTTAAACAATTAATATGCAGCTGAATTTGTAGATAAATTAATGATTATCATAACAATTTGATAATTGAAGAATGGAAGTGTGTTTTGTTTAATCTGCGTGATTATTTTTGTTGTTGTACATATTTTTAACTCGTGTTACCATTTTTTTGTAATTAGTAATTGGTATTTTTAATTCGATAGCACGCATTATGTAACAATTATTAAGCAAGTCATTTCTAACTTTTGTAAATTAAATTTTAGCACATATATGACATTGATTAAAGAGAAAACTGCTTGTTAATATTGCAATAGCATATATTTTATTATTTGTTATGTTTATGAAGCATGCTGCTGTTTGAGTTGTATTAAATTTTATTGTTCCTCTAATGAAGAAGTTGTACAGATGTTTTTCATTTTTAGCGCATTGTAGTATAAAGTTTTAATATATTTGTATTATTTTTACGTTTGGAGACACACTGATTATTACATTTTTACTAAATGAGAATATTATCAAATCGATATTATTTACAATACAAAACATTAAAAAGGAAATATCATGTTAGCAAAAATTTGTTTTTGGTGTATATTAATTATTACTATTATGAAAATTATTTTTATGTAAATAGGCGCTGATTTGAAATTTACTTGCGTTTTTAAAAATTGTGCCAAACGTTAAGATATTCAGAAAATGTCGATACTAAGTTATTGCACTCAACATGGTATTAATTTTTTGTTTTAGAAATGTTTGTGTTATGACAAAGTTTTTAATTCACCAAGGGAGTAATTTATTTAAAAAATATTATTTATTCGTTATCATACTACTCAACTTTTCTTATATTCATATAGTTGAATAATTTTTGAACAATCGCTGTTGGCGCTTGTCATATTACTTAAACTTTTTAACGTTCTTTATTTAAATTAAAAAGTATTCTTTACTTCTTTGGTTGTTTTATTATTAATTGCAATCTCATTTGTTACTATTTGTAAATTTGTAGCCATACTTGTTTTATTAAATTGAAGGTAAACTGTTGTTTGTAAATATTTATTAATAAGTTAATATTTATTTTTGTTTTTACATGTTAACAAATTGATTGTATTTTTTGATGTTAAAATTTCTTAAGTACTACTTTTTGTGTTTGTAATTTATTTTGAAAATGCCGCACATTTTCTGTAATTTTTGCTCAAATTGGTTATAGTAATAATTTTTGGTTTAATTTTAAATATTACAATTATGACTACATTTTAAGTTTACAATTTTATGAAGTTTTATAATAAATTAAATTTGAAACATAAAATATGGGGTTGCACAAAAGTTTCCAAAGGATTTCAAAAATACTTAACATTTTGTTTTTTTTTACAAAATGAAGCTTATCGAATGGATTCTCGGATATTCTTACATTAAGGAGGATGGTCCTTTTGTTTTGGGTTTTGGCGAGCGTGAAAATGATTATCTTGCAGTAATTTCTGAAACACTCTCGACTGGGCTTGAACGTCTTTTGCTTGAAATTGTTTTGAAACAAAAATATTCATGTACTTTTCGAACCCCTTTAGAACTTTTGTACTGTCCTATACAATAATGCTATCCTGTAAAAAAAACTACAGAGATGCAGGTAGTCTTGTAGCTAATAATAATAATGGCATGTACATTAAACTGTGATGGCAAGCTCATTCCACCAATGTATAGTGTTGTTATATTGTTCAATAGCAGTTTATCCTGCCAATCGAACTTTTCCATCTCTGTTGCCCTATTTGGCAATGTGGTTGTGATTGTATATAGGATTTTTGATGACGACTTGGCCTGAACTTGATTCATATTGTTTATACAGTACCACTTATCTATATAAGTACATATATTATATATTAATATGTTAGAATTATGCTTAATCATTTCTGTCTTTTTTTGCTTATTTTTTTTGAAAACGAAGTAGAAATCTTGAAAAAAAAATATATAATATTAAATGTCATTAGTCTGGGGTTGTGTAATTCTATACGTACTGTCAATCTTAAATTACTTGTCCTAAGCGGTTGTCAAATTTAAACTTACATGACATGGATTAATGTGATAAAAAATAATTGGTTTGATTGGTATACATAAGTAATTCCAGTGACCGTACGTACACTTAACTATTTAAATGACAACGGTAATTCATTTGTAATAACAAATTGTTTAAGTTGTCCATTTAAATGTGGGTTGGTTAGAACTGTGCCAATAAAATGTGCTTGCCAACCGTTTGTACAATGAGTAATCTTGTGCGAGATGCCTGCATAGCAGTAATGTACATAAGTCTCATGTTAACTGGTTGTGACTCGCACAAGATTCATGTCCAACATTACTTTATATCCAAGTGGCTGTATGGTTTTATTAAATACTTGTGTTTTATTTGTAAAAGAAGTATGCAATATATTTAAAGCATTATGAAAGCAAATTATAGTTTTATTCGTTTTTTTAAAGCGGGACTATTGATTGCTTTAAAGATATCCTTGTGATTTTTAAGTTCTCATTTGTAAAAATTCATAATACGTTTACTATTTTGGGAATTATAATTTCTCCCTCCTGCTGTGAAGGAGCAAAAACTTAATTTCACCCCACAACTTATATGCAGGAAAGAGGAGGACTTTGCAAGCTATTCAGAGCGAATAGAACAGTATCGCCCTACTCCTTTCATTACTAAGTCATATTAATTAAAGTGACTAAAATTTCTCGTCCAAATATTTAATTGAATAAGGGATCTCGGGTTAGTGGAACGTATGTTGAAATCAAACAAATAGTTTCATTGTCGACGTTTCGGTGACACAAGGTACACCATCTTCAAGACTATAATAAAAACGGGGTGAGAGCATACAATCATGAGGGAACAAGGAACATACCTCAAAACTGCTGATGATGTATGTATTGTGGGCTCATTTACATTGGCCAAACGAGACAGTACCTGGGTAAGCGAATCGACCAGCACAGGGGGGATGTCAGGAGAGGTGTCGGAAAGACAGGACTATCCGAACACTCGATTGAAAAGTCCCATGTATTCCTGTCGGAAGATGTTAGGATTCTCAACGGGGAGAAATGCTATAAGAAGAGAACGTTCTTGGAGGCTGCGTACATCTCAACCACAGATGATAACATCAATAAAATTACAGATTTTGACAGCATAGGGGAGGGTTATTACACCATTTTAAAACATTATAGGGAGAAAATTAGAACCCCTACCTACAGATTGTGAAGTTGACGCGGTTTTTGGTTTTGTCTGTGCGGTTTGACCGCCCTTGGTCCATATATAAAATTTTTTTCGACGGTTTAACGGGAGTGAATGTCTATATGCCTTTGGCGATGGTTGTTACTTCTGTTTTGTTCATTCACGGGTGAAATGTTTTACCAACTTTTTATGCTTTGTTGTTATCGTATGGCGTTATTTTAAAATTTTTATATCCGATTATGTTGTCACTTTGGTGGCCTAAGTGCATACTCGGACCTTATTTTATTTTATTTATCTCAATGTTCACATTTTATCATTTTGACGATTTTAAATAATTCAGTTTAATTTACGAAGTTTTACTTCAATTTTTAATTACATGTTTTATAGTTGTTATACAGTGTTAATTTTAGAGATTTTATATTTGACAAGGTCAATTTGTTTTTTGATGCTTGGTGTAATTTATTTAACGCCACCGATTCATCAGTTTTTTCTCGTGCTGTTGCTCACCCGTTTTCTGAAATTGCCATCGAGTTATGTAAATACATACATCATCAGCAGTTTTGAGGTATGTTCCTTGTTCCCTCATGATTGTATGCTCTCACCCCGTTTTTATTATAGTCTTGAAGATGGTGTACCTTGTGTCACCGAAACGTCGACAATGAAACTATTTGTTTGATTTCAACATACGTTCCACTAACCCGAGATCCCTTATTCAATCATATTAATTAAGCTTATTAATTGGTGCATGACTTGTGCAACTGAAACTCGTTGATTGATACTTGTGCACAAATTTAATAGATTAACTCATTTTACCTGATTAGTTGAAATAATTCTGGATTTCATCAGTATGGTGTTAAAACCAACATAAGTGGATACCTAAACATGGTTCATATTTTGATCACATCGAATACACTGCTGTGATCTAGAGCCTAAGATAAATGTGTGGGCTATGGAAAAGACAACTGGAAACCCCACTTTTTTTGTAAGCTAAAAAGCTTGCTTTCAACGTCGACATTAGTGATTGGTGCAAACTTGAATTTTGCTACAAGCGAGGGATCCATTTTCAAATTTAACTAGTTTCTCCATATATTGTTTTGGCTATATCATCCAATATGTTTAAACCGTTATATTTTTTAAACCTCATTCAATTTTTTTTAATGGTAATCCCAACCGTGCTGTGACATTAAAAGTTGCGTTTTTAAGTTTTAAATAAAGCAAAGAATCAAGTTTAAAACGGCATAAAAATTTTAAAAAAAGTGCAGAAACCCAAAAAAAGCATATAAAACACATGGTGCCAAATAGACCACTTTTTGATAAATCGCGCAGATTATTCAAAATTTCTGAGCTGCTTCGAATTTTCAGGAAAAGCATTATAGGTTACAAATCCGAACATAGCTAATTTGAGTTATGTGTTAAATATTGTTATTCATATATTTTTGTGATTATTTTGTTACATCTGCAAAATTATACTTGCTGAAGTAGACAGTGTAGTAGCCAACCCCCCCCCCCCCCGAAAAAATTTTTTATTGTAATTTTCTAACTTTCTATTAAGCGTTTGACTTTGAAAATTTAAAAAATTTTCGTATGCGACGCTATTACAAGACTCACTTCACCATGCCCCCCCCCCCCCCCCGAACTAAATTCCTATATAAGAGTTCACATTAGAATAATAAAACACATTGTTTCAACCCTTAAATTAATAGATTTCAATATACATACATACATTCGATATAGACAATATGGAAGTTGTTATTACATTTTTGGGTGTCAACCCATTTATAAAATAAAAATTTTAAATTTAAAAAAAATTCCAAAAATAAAAATGTAATAAAAGCACCTTACTTTAAAAACTAACTCTTCCTTATAAAAAGAAGAAAATAATTTTTTCTTCTTCGCTCAATAACATAAATTCTCGGGCACTTAATAATAATAATAAAATAACTCTTTATTAACATAAACTATTTACATTATAAACAAAATTATCACATTTGTCTAAAATATTTTTACATGTTTATTTTCCTCATGCCTATATTGGTTCACCGAGGCGTTCTCTGAATGTTTTTGTCGCAAACTTTTAATAATTATTGATTTTAAAGCCGGGAAAATGAGTAGAAAAACCCAGCGATCAGGAACTTAACTCGAAAAATTAACTTATTCTCCCCCCCCCCCCACTACAAAATTTAAACATTAATTTTGAAGTCAGGGCTGGAAACGGAGATTTGTACCACTTACAAAACCTGTTTATACATTCCAATTAAAAATTCTCCGTTTCCCCTGACTTCAAAATTAATGTTTAAATTTTGTAGTGGGGAGGGGGGAGTTAATTTTTCGAGTTAAGTGTCCGAGAATTTATGTTGCTGGGTGAAGAAGAAAAAATTATTTTTTTCTTTTTAAAGAGCACAGTAGTTTTGAAAGTAAGGTGCTTTTATTATTAATTTTTACTTTTGGTATTAATTTACCCCCCCCCCCACTACAAAATTTAAATATTAATTTTGAAGTCAGAGAAAACGGAGATTTGTTCCACTTACGAAACCTGTAAAATTCCATATTAAAAACTTATATACAAAAAATAATAAGTTAATTTATGTCTTATGTCATACAACATAAGACGTTATGTCAACAACATTTTGCGTTATAGCTGCAAAAGGGTTTGCAAACCCTTTTGGGTTTGCAGGTAATGCATCCCATAATGCAACAAAGTATTAAATGTTTTTATCGGAAAACATAACGAAAGCGATGCTTTCCGAGTGTCCGCTTGGCAGCCAAAACGAAGCATTCCTAGTCAGCTCACAAATCGACTGGTAATGTGTTTTTATTAATGGTCGATTCTGTTACTTCTGCATGTCAACTCATTTATATTATAAAAAAATGCTATTATAAAAATTTTACCGACGTGGGGTTCGAACTGGCGATCTCCAAACGATGTAATTATGATTCAATCCCTTAATACATTTCGCAATCGAGGTTGCTTTAATGACATTGTTTTAATTCGCCTTATCTGTCACGATTTGTAATTTAAACAATATTTTTTTATATTTGATATAATAGAAAATCTTATGTTTTCAGATAAAAAAGTATACTCACCTCTCATCGAAATATGATCCGCTACTAGGCTTACAGCTTTAAAAAGCTCGCTACGCTCACTTTTTATTTTTAATATAGCTGCGCGCCCAGTAACGGATTATTTTCGATGTTTGGCCAGTAATATACTATTAATTTTGAAATTACTCTTGGTGTTGATGGGGAGGGGAGGGGGGGTTAAGTCGATTGATGGTCTTGAACTGAGGGCTGCAAGATCTACAGTGACTTTATAGAGACAGTAACGACACGAGCCCCTAAATCGGTCCAGGATGTTGCAAAATCCTCTTATTCGGCCCAGGATGTTGCAAATTCAAGCAAAAAATATATCCTATAGAATGACCTATGCTTTAAATTAAAAGATTTTCCATTTCTTATGTTAATAAAATGCACCAATAACGTAAAAACATTAATTTTTATTCTGCTCTAAGCTATATATCAGCAAAAACATTGTAGCCAATCAAAAGTCGGACATCATTTGTCGCCACTGTCTCTATAAAGTCACTGTAGCAGGATCCACCAAAGAAGATATACCTATAGGTATATATTCTTTGGATCCACCTGGGTCTCTTGTACCCAAGGGGGTAATCACTTAATGAAGTCTGTGGAACGGGGACAATAAGTCATAATGAAGTCTCATGAAGTTTCATGAAGTCTTATGAAGTTTTGTGCAGTCTTGTGAAGTCTTTGAAATCTCATGAAGTCTCATGAAATCTTGTGCAATCTTTATGAAGTCTTGTACAATCTTTATGAAATCTTTGCAGTCTTTATGAAATCTTTGCAGTCTTGATGAAATCTTTGCAGTCTTGATGAAATCTTTGCAGTCCTGATGAAATCTTTGCAGTCTTTATGAAATCTTTGCAGTCTTTATGAAATCTTTGCAGTCTTTATGAAATCTTTGCAGTCTTGATGAAATCTTTGCAGTCTTGATGAAATCTTTGCAGTCCTGATGAAATCTTTGCAGTCTTTATGAAATCTTTGCAGTCTCTATGAAATCTTTGCAGTCTTATGAAGAGACGAAATCTTATAACGTGGCGTCATGTGGCATTCTAATTGTAATATCCAACGAATGTTTGATATTAGTGTGTGATATTTGATATTGGTGTTTGCGTTTTAAAACCGCAAACACCGTACAATTAAAGAAAGGGTCAAGTATGCGAAATTTTGTTTTTCTTTATACATTGTTTACTACGACAAGATTAGATATTACGAGAATGAAATGCGATAGTGCGGTATATTCAACCAATTTCGAAGTATCATTTTCAATATGATACATCGTATTGAATGTGATACTTTTGTTACTACCTATAGGTAGTGCTAGGTAGTAAAACATACTTCTCTGATGATTTAATGTGACTTTTCGAATTTCAGAATGATGCACGAGCGAGCGAGCAAGCGGAATATGACTTATGATTATGACTCCGAAGTCAACGCTCTAGTCAATTTTCAAACAGCCTTACCTTTCATGTGCTAGCAAATATTCTTTTGTGCTGTTTCTGGTGCGTGGTGCCCTAAGCAATTGCTTAATTTGCTTATGTGTTAATCCGGCACTGTCCATACTACGTGACCCATTTTTTTGCAATTTTTTACCCCCGTCAGAAATAGACGGTTTTTTTAAACAGAAAGTTAAAAAAAATTAATTTCGAATAAATTTGAGTTTATGAATACGGCGCTTAAAAAATATTATCAAAAAGAAAAAACTCATGTAAAAACATTTTGAAAATTTGCACTTTTAAAAAAGTTGATGTCCCGGCATATTGTCGTCTGAGAATCAGGGTTTCTAGTTCCACTTTTGTAAATCTTACAGTACAACAGTTTTAAAGATTCTGTATTGCATTATTCTCCATTAAAAATTTTTTATAAAACTTTTTTGCAATATTTCGACAAAATTTTAATAACAAAAACAAAAAAAAATTTTTCAAAACCTGAAAAAATTCAGGTAAAAATATTACCTCTCACTTTGACATAAAATACATATTACCTCTCTTTTACATGTATTTTGAATTCACTCTACTGCGGCATTAAAAGTATAACTTCAAAAAATTTTGCCCTAAATTTGCCGTCTCTGAAATGTGCCGCTATAACTGCGCTATAGCCTCCACCCTACTCAGCCTGCTGGTAAATCCGCCACTGGTTAAATGCATAGAATAAGTTTTCGATGAGAATATCATAGCATTCCGTCGTAATTCGAAAATTAATTTCAAAAGTACAAGATTGCATAAAAAATAAAAAAAAAGATTGTTTTTAGTGTTTACGCAATCCTGCACAGTTTTGTTGAAATTCTGACACGTCTCTACTGAAACTGATACATCAGCAGTGCCATAATATGCTTTAGTAAACTGTGCTAATTTTTAAATAAACATCAAGAACCGAGTACATTTTGAGTACCTAAGTCGGTGTTTCCCAAATGTCCCGAAATTGCCAATCCCCAAAATTAGACAACAGTATCAAGGAAACATCCGGAAATTTTGTTTTCGTTACAAAAAAAATAAAGTAACTATGGTGTTTCTTAAATATGTAATTAATAATTAATAAGACTTAAATAAAATACAAATTAATTCTTAAAACTTCAGAAAAACTTGATTGTTAACGTATTTTTGCCTATGCACCTATTTGTTTTTTTCTTATGTCGTGGGTTTGCGGATCGTCAAAATGAAACATGCCGCGGACCACTATTTGGGAAACATTGACCTAAGTAATTAATTTCAGATTTATACAAAAATTTAAATAATCGTCAATACCGTCATATAATTTTAAAACAAATAATTGACAACATGGCTTCAATAAAATATTTAGATCAAACAAAAATACACAAGAATATCTAAAAGCAAAAATAACAAATAAGAAATGTATACATAATTTATATGTACTCGTACATTCAAAAGTGCTCGCACACCATCGAATAATTGATCTCGGATAGGTGCCGACCGTCATTGTACACAATATGTAATAGAAACTTCAACAAACGTCTATAATTTCTTAATACGCAGCGAAAACAAAGTAAGAGTCAGACAGTAAGAAGTCTACGGGATGGGACGTTTCGGCGCAGCCGATTCGGCGCAGCCGGTTCGGCGCAGCCGGTTCGGCGCGAAGACGTTTCGGCGCGAAGACGTTTCGGCGCGAAGACGTTTTGGCGCGAAGACGTTTCGGCGCGAGGACGTTTCGGCGCGAAGACGTTTCGGCGCGAAGACGGTTCGGCGCGAGCCGATTCGGCGCGAAGACTTTTCGGCGCGAGAATAAAATATTTTAAAATATTTGATCTACTTTAAATTGATACATTAATACAATAAATAATATAAATAATAAATTTATTAAAACTATAATATACATGTATAGAAAATAGGTTAATGTAACTACTGTGTTACCAATTCATTTTATTTAATTTTATTGGCTTTCGAGTTATGAATTAAAGTAAGTAAAAAAATATTTAAAAAATTGAGATTTTTCTTTTGATCGCAGTCGGCTATCAAAAAGCCTGCATGCACATTTTTCAATAATCAAACTTAACAATAAATAATATCAACTTAAAATTATTAACAATTAAAAATATACAGGACGATTAAAATTTACAACACAAAACCCATTTACAAAATTTAAACAACCATCATTATTATAATTATTTTGAACATGGCAATATATTATTTATCTATTAATGTTTACATTTTTCCACATTATTTTTCTTTTTATTTCTTTTTAAAATATTTTATTCTCGCGCCGAAAAGTCTTTGCGCCGAATCGGCTCGCGCCGAACCGGCTCGCGCCGAACCGTCTTTGCGCCGAACCGTCTTCGCGCCGAAACGTCTTCGCGCCGAAACGTCTTCGCGCCGAACCGGCTGCGCCGAACCGGCTGCGCCGAATCGGCTGCGCCGAAACGTCGTAGACCGAGAAGTCTACGGTATTATGGAATCTTTATGAAATCTCATGACTCCTTGTAAAATCTACTGAAGTCTTGCGAAATCTCATGAAATCTTTAGCAAATTTTATGAAGTCTGCAATCTTGTGCAATATTTATGAAATCTTATGAAGTCTTATGCAATCTTTATGCAATCTCATGAAGTCTATAAAATTTCATGAAGTCTATGAAATCTTGTGAAGTCCCGTCAAGTATCGATGAAGTCTCGTGAAAACTCATGCAATCTTTGTGAAGTCTCGCGAAATCTTTATGAAATCTCTGAAGTCTTGTGCAATCTTTATGAAATCTCATGAAGTCTATAAAATTTTATGAAGTCTCTAAAATCTCATGAAGTCTTATGAAATCTTCATGAAGTCTTGTGAAATCTTTTAACTTCATGAAGTCTGTGGAACGCAAAATTTTAAGTGATTACCCCCTTGCTTGTACCTTAAATAATCCTTGGGATTGTAATTTCCAATTCCGCGGATCAGTGAGTTATCAGAGAATTCCGATGGACTCGATGTTGGAGTCTTCCTGTAGCCGGGCGTTTGTTACAAAGAAGGGGGCTTTTAGTGAACGTCTAATAATCATGTTTTGTGTGGTTTGAAGTAAATTCATGTGTGACTTGTTGGCATAGCCCCAGACAGTTGAACTCCAAGCGTATGTCACGATGGGTGGGATTCTGGGATTATTAATTTGGTTCCATGACAGGTGACCACATGACAAGTGAACACACGGATAAGTGACCACCGTGACAAGTGAACACACGGACGAGTGACAAGTTCACTTGTCACGGTGGTCACTATAATATAAGTTTGTTGGGAGAAAACAAGGTGCTGTTATTGCCTAGGAGGGAATAGAGGGCGGCCAGATCGCTTCTGGCTTTGTTGTTGGACGCTTGGATGTGGGGTCCCCAGCGGAGGCCCCCTGTCCAGTGTTACTCCCAAATATTTGGAGGTGGCTGTCCAGGGTATCTCCGTTCCGAACATCTGGAGAGAAAAGAGACTTTTGTTTGTAGGGGGTGGACATGGGAGGGAGATTGGACCTTGAGAAATAGGTTGCCGTACTTTTGGAGGGGTTGACCTCTATTCGCCAGGTTAGGAACTAGTTCTCAAGGTCGTTGAAAGCTAGTTGGAGTCGATCAATTATGGGCTGGAGACAAAATGAGCTGGTGAAATAGGTGGTATCGTCCGCGAAAAAACCTCTTTTCGTCTGCCTTTCGCGAGTGAGGGGGAAGTCGTAAATATGAGAGTTGAATAGGGTTGGGGCTAAGACTGAGCCTTGTGGGGTTTCTGCTGTCATTTTCTTAAGAGAGGATCGGGCGTCTTCTATATTAACTCGAAATTGTCGGTCTTTGAGGTAAGAAGATACCAGGATACCAGTGATGCTGGTAGACCTGCTTGAAAAAATTTGTAAAGCAAGCCTTTGTGCCATACTTTATTGAAAGCTTTGGCTATGTCGAGAAAAAAAGATTCCGGTGGCCTGCTTTTTGTTCCAGTACTCTGTAATGTGTTCCGTGAAGTGGAGAATTTGGTGTATTAAGCGGTTTGAAATATTGTCGGGATCAGGCCTTTTTTTTATTGAGTTTGGAGACGAGCTGGTGTATTTCCTGGTGAGAGGGGGGGTGGGTTATTGCGGGTAGTGTTTCAGACGGGGCGGATTGTTTGATGATGAAACTTTTATGGTTTCATTGGTGATGTGGTCCTTCAAGGATACTCCCAACATGGCTTTCTCCATCGCTCTATGTACTTTGCGAATTTTGTCCACGTTTTTGTTTGTGAGCACCCATGTTTGGACCCCGTACGTCAGTACAGGTACACAGGTAGCACACACACGTCGAAAATTTTGGTTCTGAGATGCTGTGGGATATTTTTATCCTTGAAATGTGGCTTAGTTTTCCAAATGCCGCCCAGCCCATTCTCAGTCTTCTGTTGACTACCGCCGTTTGATTTTCTTTATCTGATCGTATGTCTTGACCTAGGTAGATATGGCTGTTCACTCTTTCTATTATTTCGTCGTCTGCTCTCACGAGTCTTTCGTCTTCTACAGTAGCGCCCATAAGTCTTTTGCCAACCAGTTTTTCTGCAATAATTTTTTTAAATTTCAACATTTATAGGTATTATTTTCATAATTTATTCTTTTAATAGTTTGGAATTAAAAGCCCATAACTATTACTGTTTAGATTATTAAAAAAAGTTGTAAAAATAGAAAACTAAATATACACGAAGTAATCGCTAGTAATACGTTTTTATTAAAAGTGCTTAAAATAAAAATTATAAAAGTAACTTCACAATTTAAGATATTAAAAACATTTAATACTTTGTTGCAAACCCTTTTGCAGCGATAACAGCTCTGCATCGCGATGGCATCGAGTCAACAAGCATTGTTATACGGTGTATTGGAATTTCTAGCCATTTTCTCTGTAAACCTTCCCATAGCTGAGCTATATTTTTATAGGTATCGCTTCTAATTTGTCGCTAAAGATCTTCCCATAAATGCTCTATCGGATTCAGGTCTGGTGACTGACTAAGTCATTCCAGTAGGCGGATTTTGGCCTTGTTCATGTAGCCTTTGACATGCTTTGAAGTGTGTTTGGAATCATTATCTTGCTGAAATATCCAGCCACGTGGCATTTTTCGCTTACTGTTGGGTAACATATGATCCCTCAGAATGTCGACATACACAAATCGATCCATAATGCTATCAATTTTGTGTTGTGTTTGTGTAATACCATCACGGGAAAAGCAACCCCATACCATGACGTTTCCACCTCCATGCTTTATAGTAGGAACCTGATATTTCACATCGTGTCTTTTGTTCACTGGACGTCAAACATACTTAATTCCATCAGAAGAAAACAAATTGTACTTACTTTCATCGCTCCAAAGAATGTTAGCCCAATCTTTGATTTCCCAGTTTACATGCTCCTTGGCAAATTTTAGTCGGGCTATCCGATTCTTCTTTGATATCAAAGGCTTCTTAGAAGGACGCCTGCCAAATAGTCCAGCTGACTTTAGTCGACGTTTCACAGTCGAAACACTGATCTTATCTTCGCGATCTACGTTGAAATCGCAAACGATTTCAGTAGCCGTTAGACGATAATCTTCACTGCTTTACGGGCGATCATTTTATCTTCTCTTTTGGTTGTTTTTTGTGGTCGCCCTGTTCTTGCTCGTGTGTCTGCTGATCCATAGTTCTTTATTTTACGACACCAAGCACTTATTGTTTGATGTGATATGTTAAACTGGCGTTTTGCTGCTCTCATCGAATTTCCTTTCTTCAACCACTTTAAAATTGTTTTTTTCAAATCTGTGCTATACTGTTTGCTCCCTGACATAATGATGTATTATTACTCTTTATGTGTTATTAGTTATTACCTTGTATTCTTTTATGTATTATTACCTTTACTCACACGGTCATGGTATTTTGGTGAATAATTACAGTTGTGGCAAATGACTTTTGATCCCCAAATAAAATTTAAAAAATTTTTTATATACTTTTCCCGTCATTTCCAAGCAAATTATATATTCCTTAAACCATATCGGAGTATCCACTTTTAGAAAACACAAATAGTTGATGAAAATGGTCAAAAATCTTGACCGAAACATGTCGATTTAATGTAATTGTGTTTTATTGAGTAATGAGTACGCCCCATTACCCAAGAAGTTTTTCTTACAAATGGTTTGTTATTATACCTTTCAGACTTTTAATTTTTTCAAAAAAGTGGTTGGCCAGTGGCGGATCCAAGGAGGGATCCCATATCCAAAACATATTTTTATTTATCAAATGGTAGCTTTTATTTACAATTATCGCTGACTAGTCGCACGCGCACATAAGATTAAAAAGGTCAAAGAATTGGAATATTGTGTGCGACAAATGCTGATAATTTAATTATAATACGTTCACCTACTTAGGAATTGTATAATTGCAAAATAACGTTATTGCATATTTGTTAAATCTACGAACTTGGTCATCTATTGGATGGTTATTTAATTAAATCATACATTTTATTTAATTTTACTGCCGTTCAAGTTTTATAAAAATTTCCATGTTTAACATGGTTAAACAGACACCATCATTTGCGTACGCTTCATTCTTTCTGTTTTTAACAATGCGACTAATTCGTAGCTGTTCTTGATGGAGCTCCTGTGATATTTTTTCCGTAAGGGCTGAGAAGTTTGATACGATGGGTCTCATCTTTGCGCCCAGTTTGTGGGTTTTGACGTCACACAGAAAAATTAATATACGATATATTCGTATATCAGCAAGTTGTTCGTATATTTATATAAAAGAACTTGCATATTATTTAAAATAATGAAATAGTATAATGAATTTGAATATACATATTGTCAAAAATAAAACATACCATTTACTGAGATTAAAAGTATCATAAATATACAGATTAAACATAATATACTCTATTTCTTTTTAAAAGCTACATATACTTCGGATTAAAATACTTTTATTTATCCAATATAGGAATTCTTATGATGAAGTATATGATATATTTGAAATCAAAATTACTGAAAATAATTATATTTAATTAAAGTATATGAATTTTTAAAACCAAGTCTAGTTAACTGTTATCGAAAACAACGATATATTTAAATAAAGTACCGGTTTATTGACATAAGTACAGATTTTATTTACATTAATTTTATTCATTATTAAAATCAAAAAATACAGATTCTGTTACTTCAAAAATAGAAAATTTCCAGTGAGTGTGTTTGTTTATAAAATACGCCGCCCTGGTGGAGGTATTAAATTGGGTAATATTGTAAGTTCTAAAGCTGTCTTGCAATCTGAAAATTATTCTAATTAGTAGTACAAGCAACGAAAAATAAAATTTATAATTTACCTTTATTTTCGCAACTTTTCCAATTTGTAAGAATTTGTAAAGCTGGATCCTTTAATTGTTTTTCATTTATGGTTAGGATTTAGTTAAAAAGAGATTCCCAATTCCTAGTGCATGTGTTTATTTATAAAATACGCCACCCTGGTGGAGGTATTAAATGGTGTAATAAATGTAAGTTCTAAAGCTATCTTGCAATCTGAAAATTATTCTAATTAGTAGTACAAGCAACGAAAAATAAAATTTATAATTATATACCTTTATTTTCGCAATTTTTCGCAAAAATTTTCAGCATTATTGGTATATTTTTTATCAAAGTCAAGATTAATCTGCAAATTCATAAAATAAATAATTGAATGAAAATAAGTGAATTTAATATCTAATACCAAAACGGCCGAACATAAATCTTTCAAAATGGGCCACTTATTTAAAAACTCCTGGACGGTAGTGCCATTATATTTTGCAGAATTATCAGTATTCTCTCTTAATGAATAACTATTGTTCCATTTTTCAAAAACAGTAGTATCCATGCTTCACAATTGCGGGCAAGTCATATAATATAATCTTGATTTTTTGAATAATCGACTAAAATTAAAGTGTTAAAAAAATATTACTGAAAACAATACACTTATAAGTACCTTCGGTAGAATTTTTTGTCGTTAGTTCAGAAGTTTCGCCAGAAGTTTTACGTTTTCGATACCAACCGTTCTTTTGCCATCAAGGATATTCCCGTTTTTGAATCTTTCTTCTTGACTGCTGGAACATAATATGTTCCTACAACTTCAGAAGATGTAAAAAGATGCACTATTTTAACAGCAAGAATAAGAAAATCGTTTTCCTTCAATCGACTGAAATAATAAAAATATAATTATTAGGCACTGTATTTTTAACTACTTAATAAGTTAAAGTTAAAAATTAAAGTTAAAAAACTTACCTTATGGGCGCTCCAGACTATCGCGAGAACCTCGCGAGAAGTTCTCGCGAGAATCTCGGCGAGAATAGCATCGGAGAACAAGGCGAGAACAAGGCGAGAAATGATTTTCGATCGTGTTACATCGAAAATTGGAAAATATCCACACTCACAAGGTTTTCAGTACTACAGTGCAGATTTTTTAAATAAATTTCTATAATTTTTTCTAAAACGATTAACAGTTCTTTAATTTTGTGATATGTCGAAAAGTTTAAATTTTGAATTTTTGGCCCCTTTAATGGATTATCATCAAAAAGTGTGATTTTTGAATTAAAGTCTATTTGTACCTGCTCAAAAATTGTACTACACCTATCAGGATTTTCTGTTGCATTTACTGTCGTGCCAGTGATCATTTCTACTTCATTATTCCGATAATGTTCTTCTTGAAAGATAATATTGCCATTTTATTTCTTTTTATTTCGACTGTTGAAGCGTATTTTAGTTTGTATACACGCGCGCATATTGTGAGCGCAGCGAAGTTTGAACCCTGTCTGCGCTACAAGACCAACGAGGTCAGTAATGTCACAGCGCTTGAATTATGTAAACGTCCAACACCCGATCACACGTAAAGCAGTACTTTTTATTTCGACAATTAATATTTGTCAAAATCGCATCTTGAATTTTCGTAGGGCCTGGTATCATTGAGTTTAAATTAAATATCTATTTAATAACAAATCTTCAAAATTATGTTAAATAGAAGATAATTTTTTTGGTATAAAATCGACGTAAATACGTCAAACTTCAAGTTTTCATTATTTTATTATTATTTCTATTTTTTTATATTTTTGTTATTTATATTTTGTACTGTCACCAAGCAAGGAGTCCATAGCGCAAACCAAATAGACTTATAAGACTTCGTAGGCACATGCTCCCAAATTCACTGATTTTTTCACTCTATTTTTATAACCTCTATAATTTGCAATCAGGGAATCTTTGTTTTTTCTTAATTCATCGACGGGTATTTACATTATTGTGCTAATCCACACCCAAGCATCATGATTATTTTCGATTTATTTTTATAGCCTTTAATGCCTGTTTTCCACAAAACTGGTTCTGCTTGAAGGCAATCAATAAATGCCAATTTTTGTTCGTTTTCCAATTTAAGCTCATTTTAATTCACAATTAATTATACTACTATTTAATCGGTGAGTCAGGCGCTACTGAAGAATGCGAATGTGCAGGTGTGGGAGTGTTATCGCGATCTCGACTCCTTTGTCTCGCATCAAAAAACCGACAACAAGTGGAGAACAAGGCGAGAACTTATGAGGAACACGAGAATCAGCTCCACTCTCTCTTTTCTCGCGTTGTCCTCGTTTTTTCGCTATGTTCTCGCGAGATTCTCGCGAGAGTCTGGAGTGGCCTGCAAGGCGAGAACCTGAAAATGAACACGAGAATCGGCTCCACACTCTCGTTTCTCGTGATGTTCTCGCGTTCTCGTGCTGTTCTCGCGAGAGTCTGGAGCGCCCATTAGAATTTATGTGCACTAGAATCACACAATCGCAGCTCAAAGACAGTAACACAACTGATATAAGCAAACGCGTCTTAATGGCGATAAAGAATAGTGTACGAGTAGCACATTTTAATCATCCAAGTAACTGATTAATAATAACTGTAATAATATATTTAATTCAGACTTACCTATCAAAACCATATAATTAGAATAAATATTTCACTAAAGAATTCAGTCCAAACATATAAATATTGCTATGTCCTCCCCTATTAAATTAGTCCTTCCTCGTCGTTAGACAAAATTAAAGAGAATGTTTATGGGAACACAAATTTTTAATAACAAAAATAAAAATTGAACGTAAGCAACTTAAACAAATTAACAAAATTAACGTGTCGTGTAATGTTCGTGGTCGTGCGTGTACTTAATTCTAGGAATAACACACAACAAGTAAACAAAAACACAACTGATAATAAATAAATTGGGTGAGTCCGGGTTAATAAAACTTTAAAATATTTGTACGACCTTAATTGTTGTTTGTTCGTACTCGGTTTGGGCTTCTCGTCAAAACTCGCTCGAAACTTCCTGGATGATATCCACACAAACACAACTTTATGATTTTAGAAAAACTCCTTGTTAACTCTTGGGTCCTTTTATTTAAGAATGGCTGTCTTATTAGGGGGCAATTCGCACTTGCCTAATCTGCTTGCACTATTTCTTTAATTTATATTTTTAACGAATTTTTCGTCAACCGTTTCGCTCTGTGTATTTTCTCGACTGGCCTTCCTGGCCGTTATTATTCTCTTCATCCCCTTGGAGATGTTTAATTTTGGCACGCTTATTACATTAAAGTTTTTCATAATAATTTTCCAAAACTTTTATCTTTCTTGATCTAGTTTATTTGTTTGTTTTAAAATATTTAAAAACCCAGAAAAATTTGTTAGTCATTAAAAACTTAAATTTAGGAACATGGCAACTTAAATTATTTATACAAAAATTAAAGTTAAGTTAACGATGGTAATTTGTTGCTCGATTCCCAGTATCCTATGAACAAATTGTAGGGTCATGGGAATCCCTCTCACCAAGAACTTTCTTCCTTGACCGCGGTGGACATCGCAATATACACCCCAATTCGAAATAAATATAAAAAATTCCGGTATATTTAATTGAATTATTTGAATATTTAATTTAAACTTAGCAGAAAAATGGCATACTCAGTATACTAAGTATACATAGTAGACAAAATAAAATAATTTTATTTTTTTATTCTTTAACAAGTCATTGTAAATGTGTCGTCTCCCATAGGTCAAAAAATGTCCCTTACAATTTCAAAACTTTGTATCTTTTAAATACAAAATGCGAGTTAATTACTTTGGGAGGGGGGGTCATTATCAAATCTTATTATCTTATCTATGACCCGATCTATTTAGTAGTTAATAGTTTTTGTATACTGTAAATTATATACAGCAAATAAATAAAATTGAGAGGTACCGACTTCAGTATTTGCATTTTAACAGTGTCAACGCACAAAGCGATATAATATTCTAATCTAATCTAATCTAATCGTGCAGCTCTACAACCCTGAGTGGGTCTTGGCTGACTTCGATATAATATTATGTTAATTTATTTTAACTAGTTTTTTCTGTTCTTAAATAAATTACATAATGTAGATTAACAATAAGCCCTATAAGCTGTTAAAAAATTATTAGTAAAGTTTCGAGTGGGCGGAGCGTGTGGAATATATTTTGGTTCATGCGCAGTGGAACTAATAGACATTTTTATTAAATACTAATTTGTGAAGAAACTGTAGCGGTGCTAGCTCTAATATTTGGTTGCTAGTCGGTGCTGGCTATATAGATTAAGGAGCTAGGTTTTGGGGCCAAAATATTAACGGGGGGGGGGGGGGGGGGCTAGCGTTACTTTAGCCCCCCCCCCCAGTTTCAATGTGGATTTTTGAAAAAACTGTAAGGGTGCTAGCTCTACTATTTGGGTGCTAGCTATATAGATTACGGAGCTAGCTTTTGGAGCCAAAATATTAACTGGGGGGGCTAGCGTTACTTTAGCCCCCCCCCAGTTTCAATGTGGATTTCTGCGAAAACTGTAAGGGTGCTAGCTTTAATATTTGGGTGCTAGCCGGTGCTAGCTCCATAGATTCGGGAGCTAGCTTTGTGGCCAAAAATTTTAACTGAGGGGGGCCAAAGTAACGGACCCTTATTATGTTGGGGACACAGTTTTCCAACCTATACTTTTGAATAAACATTAATAGTTTACGTTTTCCCAAAGTTTTGCTTCTTCTTGTAGATCAGGTACAGACATAAAATTCTGAATCCTTTTTCTTTCAATATAGAACTGTTCTGCGTCAATGTCAACAAAGTTATTCAGTTGATATTCAAAATTGTTGTTTAAAAGATTGGATGGTATTAAACACGAATACTTCTCTGCAAGGACATGAAGTTGCTCAAAACGCACCGTTTATTTCCTGGATAACTCGATCCAATGACGAAAACATTTCTCTTCGTATTTCTCCTTCTAGAGATAGCCCCACGTTTCACGAATTTTCACCACTCATCATTTTTTTTTTCTTCTAACTCGATGCTCAGTGAATATCCCACTATTATATACTTATAATATAATCCTTTATAAAAAGAATTTATTTTTTTTTAAATATTTTTTTATTTTTATAAAATACTAGCTGGATACCCGGCTTCGCCCGGGGTCTCATTAAAAATATAATACTTTGCTTTAGTCTGAGTACTCCAATGTTTTCCAGTCTTGCTTTCCGTTGCTGATTTATTTGTAAAGCTCAAAATACCTTTTTTTGGGGAGGGGGGATTACGGGAATCCCGTTAATCCGTTTATGCGCGTCAGCTAATTTTGTAAGATCTCACTTTCCTTTCAACTATTTTAACATTTTCTTGCACTAAAACATTTTCCAAGTCCTACTGAGTATGTGTTCCAAATTTAGTTAAAATCGGTCGAAGGGTCTAGGAGTGTATAGCGAACAAACATACAAACAAGCTTTTTTAAATATTATATTAGAGTGAGAGATTAGAGATAATTTTATTTTATAAAATATTTTTGTACACGCCACAAAATGCTGCCCGGAGCGGTCGGCCGCTAGTCGCCCCCCCCCCTAGGTACGCTAGTAATTCAAATAAGTTGAATAAAATTTTATGCTGGGAAGATAATAAATAATTTATGAGATATGACATTATTTTAAACGGGGTGTAAACTAAAATTGAAAGTTTTAGTTGAGAAAATTCTAAGAACAAATTTTCAGAACGCATATTGATTGCTGTGCTATATCGTTCCGAAGATACAATGTTCATGACGTCACAAAGGCATTGCATCGTATACCACACAGATTATAGAGATTACTCTCTATAATAGTATAATCTGTGGTATACCAATCGCGTACGAAAATTCAGGCAACGTGTACAGCCTATGATTTTTGTTGAATATTTGTTCTACGGATGCGTGGTTTTCGCTATTATTCTTAGATATTTATCTATTATTTTATATGAAAATTAATTTTTTAGTTTACACCCCGTAAACCTTTTCTAAAAAACATTTTTCAGTTCATCTACCACTTCAAATGTGTCAAAAAATTAATAGATGTAAACGCTGACGTTGACATTTACATAACCTACAATCTTTAAAAATGACCAATCTAATATTTTATTTATAACAAACGTCACAAAAATAAATAAAAACTTTGTTTCAAACCTATAAAAAAATTATTGAATTATTAGTTGGGATAAGAGTCGAAAAAAGAAAATTTCCATTCGCTCGACTTGGTCTACTCGCCTAGCATCTTTAAATTTCGCTAGGAAATAAAAGTTAATTTTTCTATCCTAATAAAACGATATAAACAAATGTAATTATCAAAGATTAGCTAAGAAAACTATTAAAAAAATAAAATATTTTTGAGCTTTCGGGAGCGAATGTTCCCTTTATCAAGAATTATTTATTATTAAATAATTATTAAATTATTAAATAATTTATTATTAAATAATTATTTTATTATTATTAAATAATTAAATAATTATTAAATTATTAATAAAGGGAACGTTCGTTCCCGAAAGCTCAAAAATATTTATTGTTTTAATAGTTTTCTTAGATAATTTTAATAATATTAAAACGATATAGGTAGGTACTATTAATTGCCAAAAAAATAATTAAATAGTTCCAAGATCTATTTATTCAGAAAATAAGCATGAGGAATATCTGTATATCATCATCTGTATATCTACATATCTTGAGGAATAAGCTGAAATAATCAGGGGGGGGGGGGAGTTACCTCATTAATCCTTATTCTCAACCTTAATTGGAACTTTTAGTTCAAAGTATGTAGATAGAAATAGATTACTAAGTACCACCCTGTTCAAAAAGGATAAATAAAAATTACATTAATTAGTTCGCATTGTCGAGGTTTTACTGTAGCAAAAACGAGAATAAACGGTTATTTAACTCGTTCGTTCTGGAATAAATTTTATTCTTCTTTGGAATACTTAAAAAATACTAAATAAATAATTTTTTAATTAAAATTTTAAAAGCCCAAATCGTAGGTACCCAACTTAAAAACTTAAAAATAGTAAGATTTAATAATAATAATAATTAATTAATTGACATAAAAATTTACTTTGGTTAGGGGTTGGTAATAATGAAGGATGAAGAAAATATATAAATTTAAAGTAGACGTGGCTAAATAATATAAATGTCTGCAATATAATAAACATAGTGCTTTTAGAAATCAAAATTAAAATTTTTTAGGGTTACCGCTCGCTCATTCGTTCGGCACTATCCGCACACAACCATACCGTATATATCACGCGCGTATGCATTCACACTAAACACTTTCTTCGAGCAGGGAATAATGTTAGGACCTACCGTATTTGAAATTTGCACGTAATTTATAGCGGTGTTGTTATTAAATGAGTATGGAGCAGGTGAAAATTCAGTCATCGAGATTATTTGTGACATCGGCTGTTGAAAATAAAGACGATTTTGAGGAGGTAAAAGTCTTAAAACGTATTATTTATAAATGATGGTGCGATGAGCGGCCATAGTGAATCGCCCCTACTTCTTATTTTTGGTGTGCCTCTGTGTCATTTACGCGCCAAATTTGAATTTTAACCATTTGTTTATTTTTCAGAAGTTCGAGAGAAGCTATCAAATCCTACAAAATTTAACTGCCGGCCTCAGCGATAAAGAAGCACACGATGCATTGAATAATGCAGTTTTAAAAGAAAAGGGACACGACGAAGTTTCGTTAGGATTATTAGTGACAATATTGACTGAACCTCCAAATGCTTCGAAATGTTATCGTGATCTCACCTTAATTACAAGAGACGGTTTAGGATCGGTTTTATCGCATTTGTCGCAATTGGTGCTCGAAAGGTATTTACGTTTTAATGACACTGTTCGACTGCAACTAATATGGTTGCTACGGGAAATGATCAAAAATTCTGTGTGTAATGTGGATAATTTGTGTTGGAATTTAATGCGGCACGCCGCGGGTGGCGATATTTCTCCAAGGAATGTCTCTTTGATCGAGTCTCTATTAGATTTATACGTCGAATATAAAAGTTGGTTGGAAAAGTTTCCAGTTTTACTGGCGTCCGTGGTATACACATACTTACGATTGATCGAGGATCACAATGCGCCAATTTTAGCGAAATTAAGACAAAAGGAAGTTACGTTTCTTGTGACGATTTTACGTGAAAAATTTATTGATTGTTTGGTTATCGGTCGAGATTTGGTGCGTTTACTACAAAATGTTGCTCGAATTCCAGAGTTTGAACAGCTATGGAAAGATTTGCTGTTATCGCCAAAAAGTTTGTGTTCAAATTTTAATGGAATATTGCAACTGTTGCAAACTCGGACGTCGCGCCGCTTTTTACAATCGCGTCTCACTCCCGAAATGGAACGAAAGTTGGTCTTTTTGACATCTCAAGTACGGTTCGGAAATCACAAGAGGTATCAAGAGTGGTTTCAGCGGCAGTATTTATCCACACCCGAATCGCAAAGTTTACGATGTGATATGATTCGATTCATTGTCGGTGTGATTCATCCGACCAATGAGTTGTTGTGTTCAGATATCATTCCACGTTGGGCCGTTATCGGATGGCTGTTAACTACCTGTACGTCAAGCGTAGCAGTTTCTAACGCAAAACTGGCACTTTTTTACGATTGGCTGTTCTTCGAAAGTGATAAAGATAACATAATGAATATCGAACCGGCAATTTTAGTTATGCACCATTCGATGAGATCTCATCCAGCAGTGTCGGCCACATTGTTAGACTTTTTGTGTAGAATAATAGGCAACTTTTATCCGCCCTTAACGGATAAAGTGCGTTCGGGTATATTCTCCTCCCTGAGACAAATTTTAGACAAGAGGGTTCTACCTTCTCTTTTACCTTTGTTCGATAATTCCAAATTAGATCGTGAACTACGCGTCATGGTTCGCGACACCTTTAAAGAATTTTGTAGTAGTCCTGTTTCGGAATCGTCATCCAAGACTGACGATAATAAAATGGAAGATACGGAATCGGTGGTGAAAAGTCGTATTAACAATATTGTCAATAATCACATTTTGGACAACGAACCAGCCTTTAGCGATGAAGAAGAAGACCTGGGTATCACCATAACCACGCCGGAAGACGACACAGACGACGACGATATACCGCTCGCGAAAGTTCGTCTTAAAGAGAAAACGGTGGAAAAAAGTGACGAGTCTTTGTTGGAAGGTCCGCTGAAAAACTACATAGTGCGTTTGCAAACGGAGAAGGTTCAGGAAAAAAAATGCGAAGCGTTGGACGCCCTATTAACGGAGGCAATCAATTTAGATTTAGACGACGAGGCAACTTCAAGTTTGGCGAAATGTTTGTGTAATGTTTTACAAGACGACATAAAAGTATCATTTCCTAAAGTGCTCGACGACGAAACGCTTAAAGAAAGTGTTAAAGCGCCATTTTTTGTTTTGTACAGAACTTTGTACGATTTGTGTAAACAGGACAATCGAGATAGGGAATTTATTTTAAAGCTCATATCGGATATGTACAACGTTCAGTCGAATTTAGGATTCTACTTATTGTATTATTTAAAAGTGGAGCAAATTAGGACAGACCAAATAAAAGAGGATAACGCGAAATCAAACTCTTTAAAAGTTAGTGTTTATAAAGAATTTTGTCATTTCGTGGAGAAAAAGATTGACGTTTGTTTGTACGATGACCTCAACTCCTGTCATACCGATAATACTGAACTTATGTTGTGGTTGGTGCCAGATCTGTACAAAGACTTTAAACAACAACTTACCAATAATTCTCAAATATTGCACACAATTGTGTCCGTGATGGATGCAAAACAGTTGCAGCATTTGTTAGTTCTGGTAATGCAGGGTACACTCACTATGTTTAAAATGGACAGCATACAAAATTTATTAAAGGCCAGCTTGTCGTGGGAAACGGTCGAACAACTGTTTTTGTGGCAATTGTTACATGTACACAACGTTTCTGTAGAAAACGTTGCGCCTCTTATACCAATTCTCGATTACAATAAGCATGCGGAAGCGTTAACGGCCGTCTTGCTTATCTTAAAACAAGAACAACCTTCTGCCGATTGTCTGAGGTATTTATTTTTAAGAGACTTACGGGAAGACGACACTTTTGTGTTCACCATAATAAAACATTGGTGCGACGATTACATGGACAAATTAGGTGAATTATTATATAATTTACTCAATTCGAGGTACAATTCCAATTCTCCGTACAAGCGCAAACGTGGCGGCACTAAAAGTTTAAATGCCAGCGTTCCTAGTTCCGATCAAATACTTGGACATTTGGATAAGCTTAGATTACAATTTCGATCTCAGGACATTATAAATTTTTTCAATTCCGATCATTTACAACGTGGTTTATCTATCGCCTACAGCAACGGCGGTGACAGTTTAAAAAGACAATTTAGCCAACTATTTGCTTTAACGGATGAAGATAATTCGACCAGTAACAAAGGTAGAAATCAAGGACGAGGGAGAAAAGCGTCGGGGAAGGCGCGGCGTATTATAAGTATGACAAAAGACGACGTGGAGTCATCTGGTGAAAGTTCAGACGTAAGTATCGTTTACTTTAACACTTTAACTTTAATCTATTTGAAATATCAAAATTACCTATCGATCATTAATTTAAAAACAAAAGTCACTACAGATATTGACCATCCAGTGCATTTTCGAGAGCCAGATACTTCTGTACTTCCTCTAAACTTCCAAACTATTCTTGATTTTTTTAAACTATTTTTGAACTTCTTCCAAATTCAGTTATTTAGCGACACCCCTTTTTTCATAAACGTGGGATATCTGTAGTGAGTTCTTAGTTACAACAAACTATTAAATTCCAAAAGATTTTTATTCAAGAACGAGAACTAATAATAATAGAGTTAACTTGTAAAATTAAATTTATTTATTACGATCAAACTTTCCTATAGGTTGCACTTCTTTTACTCCATTTTTTGCTTTTCTCGAGGTTTTTACATACTTTGAATTTCTATAAATGAATATTTTTAATCCAATTTTTTCAAACATAAAAATTATGTATTTTTATTATTAACTGATTTCAAAGCTTAATAATAATTATTGCAGCACACAATAAAGTATTATTTTAATCTGCTGACATAATATTATTAAACTACTAAAATTGCAGTTTTAATTTTCCACTAGTAGGCGCAGTTAATTTAGTTTTCAAATTATGATTTTATTTTATTTGTCATTATAGTAGATTGTTTTATCACCCACGCACCCTAACTTACTTTTCTTTTTTTTTTTCTTTCCTTTTACTTTACCCTAACTTTTTTCTTATTTTTTACTCAAATTTTCATTAAATAATTATCACAGTATCTCTTGTTCTTTTTATATTACGAATATATTTTGTGCTTATATTTTACAAACAGTAACCTCGGTAGTGTTCCGAAGCTGCTATTAATTAATTTAACTATGTACCTGTTTACAAAAATACTTATGTGATCCGTGAAACCCATGTGGAAACTACCGTTCTCCTCAATATCTTATGAATGAATTCTTTGTGCTTAAAAATTGTCATTTGAATAATTATTATATCATTGAAACGTGCAATTTTCAGAATATCCAATAAATGGCACGTGTAGGAACCAAACATGCCCCCTTTAAAATAAATACATATTTTAACATTTCAATAAGTACCTCATTAATCGCTTTATGTGGGTTAATTTTTTGGACAGTATCATTTTGAGACCACCACTACCATAATTATGCAATCTGCTGAAGGTCATTTCCATTTCTAATTTGCTCCATGTTTAACCACATCAGTAATTAAAAACTCGTCTTTATTGATTTCGCTATTAGTTATCTGAATAGTGTAAGCTATGTTATGGTTGGTAATTATTATAACATAATCGTGTACTATTATTTCTGCATTTCGAGAAGCTTCCTGTTGTAGTTCATATTGCACATCGTCCATAACCAATCAACATCTTCCTCTCCAGATTTTCCAATATCATCATTGATTGAATCAGATAAATAGTTATTTTATTTGATTTACTGCTTTTTCCTTCTTGCATATACATTAAAATCGTCCGAGTATTGAAACTGTTCCTCTATCACTGGGCTTGTTATTACAATTCAATACCTTTTTCGTTATTTCCCAGTTAATTATGTTTTTAATAAAATTTGGATAATTTTATTAATTGTAGTAAGGGTAGATTTTCAGTTATCTCTAACTAAAAATATTCTTGATACAATTAGAATGTTAAATATATATTAAAAATTTGTAATGTATTATTTGTTTCTTCAATATTAAAAATTAATGAAGTAAATTGTAATTATCCACTTTATAAAATATTTCTCAAAAACAATTAGCAAACATTTTCACAAAAGCCTTACTTGAGTTCTTACTTTTTGAAAGTTTTGCAATTAAACTAACTAATTTTCACATTTAAATTAATTTTGTTTTCAATCGCAATTTAATAAAATTTATTGGTTCATTTGAAAATTACTGTGAAACATACAGAGAACATGGATTTGAAATTGTATGTGATGTATACAAAATCCGTTTGAAAAAATAATTAACCAGTTTGAGTTACTAGGAATTGATGCTATTGCTTTTTGTAATTAAATGTTTTAATTAATTATAAACATAACTTGATAATTTGATTTCTATAGCGAGTGTTGAGGTTTTTTCCCTACCTCAATCAGTTATTTCCGTAGCTATCACAATTTACAGAGGAAACCCCACACTTGTACAAATTATGTAATTTCATTTGTTTTATTACAGCAGGTTTATAAAGCCTTTTAAAATATAAAGTTAGAGATATATCTAAGCACCTTTATTCTTTCCGGTTATTCCTAAATTAATAAGCATTTTTTATTGTTAAACAAAATATAAATTAATTTTAATATTTTATTATTTTAATTGAATCTAAGTAACGGTAATAGATAAAGTAAATCAATTATATAATTATATTGACGTTAAAAATACTTACAAGTATTACTTAAATATAACTCGATTACTATATATTCGAGTAACTCTGCTACTCTCTTATATATTTAAGACTCAGAATTTATTTTATTTTATTAGTTATAATTGTTGGCATAAGCAATTATTACACATTTGAAAGCATATTTAATTATTTGTTTCTTCATTTTACCTCAATTACTATAAATTTAATCATATTTTTATTTAAAAAATAATCATCTACTAATAGAACAGCTTTTATGTATGTTTATTGTGGTTTTTGTGAATGCCACGTTTGTAGTTCTATTCATAAATAGAACTTGGAGGAAGGTGTGAAATTCAAAAATATAATTTTTGTTTATTTCTTAAATAGTATTACAAAACTGAAAACAAAACATTTATCAAAACGATGCTAAGTACCTACATCGAGAATTATATTTCGTGAAAAAATACATCACGATTAAAAACACATATATTATACATTAGTTTATTGTTTAATTGATAACATTTTATTTAATGCATATTTTGTTGTTCTAAATAATTTTAATTGTAATTGAACTTGATTGTTAACGTCAACATAAATATAACCTTTTCTTTTTTTAATTTCAGGAAGAAGAAATAGTAAAACCAAAACAAGCAAAAAAAAGAAAAAAGGTCATGTCAGATAGCGATTGACGGAAGCAAGTGATAAAAATACATTTTTGGATATTTTTCATTAATTATCATTTGAAGAACTTCCATGTATCGATCGAATATGGATATACTGACAAATCCCAAACAAAGTGGCTAGTGATGAATATGAAATGGCTGCAAAAAATTTTGTAGTACAACTCATTCTTCTGCTAAAAGTTCCGACTCTTACCTGATGAAGCTATTTGGAAAGCAGATTTGAAAGATGATGATCATCAATATTGTATTAACTTTACGAAAGAACAGTAAAGAAAATGATGACGAGGCGAATAAAACAACAATCTTTGTGATAATGCGATGCAATAGTCGATGTTTGGTGAAGATGGGAATTTATGAATTGGAGCCTAATTATAGAACACTGCCTGATTGACCTTTTTGATTTAATTTACTTTATGATGTAATTTTAATTTAATTTGTAAATTAGTTATTGATGTAAAAAATTCATTTAAAATGTATTCTGTATTGAAGATATTTGTAAATATTTGTTATTGTTAGATTTGAGAATTTTGAAAATTCATTATTAGACACAATTTTAAGTATATTGTAAATTACCACATTTTATTACATTAAGAAATTTGTACATTGCCTGTTTGTAAATATATTTATAAATTATGTCATTCATAGAGAAACTAAAATTTACTACCTTACAGAATACTACATTTAAGCTTCGCTGCTCATTGATCTATAGAAATGGTTTGCATGCAGAAATGAATCAAATGCTTGCTTGATCAGTTTTTATAAATTGGATTTTTTTTTTAATTTATTATCCTTACTCCATTCAGAATGACTATTTTTTAATTTTTATTAATTTTGTGTAGAGACCATATTTGTTTTGCAATGTGCTGCATTTTTTACTATTAAATGGTTTTCAGAAAACCAGAAGGGTTATTTATTGTACATCTTGTCTAAATTTTTTTACACAATTTGGTTTTTTAGTTTTGAGTTCAGTTTATTTAGAAACGGGGAGGAAATTGCAACATACATTTTTATACTCCGTATTTCCATTTACGAGATTTCCTAGAATTTCCCTTCGTTCCAAACTTAGAAATTTAAAAACTTTTGTTTATTTTTCGAGATTTCTTCCTTGTCTAGAAGTGAGCAAAACCTTGCATTGTTTATATTAATTATATTGTCAATTTTGTAGAAAATGAAATTTCCATTAATTCTCGAACGTTCATATATTATGTGTAAAATTAAAAGTTGGGGTCAGTTGTATAATGGAAGATCAACCTCTAATCTGAGTTATACCAGGGTTAACTTTGAATTTGAGCCATTAGATTAGATCAACAGTGAATTCGTCCTGGGTTAACTCTTACCTGAGCTTTATACAACTGACTCATAGTTATCTTTCTACCCTAGTATTTGTATGTGTTCCCTTGAGAGCCATCCACTCATATTGACTATTAATGCATAGTATGAAAATTTTTGGTATGCTAGGTATATGGTTTTCTGTCGAGTGCAAAATTCAAAATATGTTCAGTGCCACAGCTACACAGTGAACCAGAATTTGCTGAAACTTGAATCTTTGATTGGCGTGAGTTTCAACAAAAAGCGTTATGAAAATTAAATTTTAATTAATTTCTTTTTTTAATAAATTAAACCCACAGTAAAATTGTAAGAAAAACAAAGTCGATTAACAATTATTGTGAACAAAGTTTTGAGAATTTGAAACATGCACGAATCGCATATTTTAAAAAGTAAGATATAGCTTGATTCGTTGATTTTGATACAAAATATATAATCCGGAGTTGAATTAATTTTTTTTAATACTACATCCGAATGCGTTTGTCAAATTAAATAATATTAACTAATTCATTAAGATACAAAGGTGATAATTATTTACGCTTAGTTTAAGTGTTAGATGCATAAATTATGTAAATAAAATTTTATTTTATATAAATTTGGCAAGCGCAACTGATGACAGAAGCTATTTGTATATGCACCAAATTGATACATAGTGATTGAATTTTAACATATAGTCGGGCAGTTTTTAAGGTGAGTATTTTCTAATGAAATTATGCAAAGACAACTCTCGAAAGAAGAAAATTGTAAATACTTTATTATTGAAACCTCACTTTTAACACCAAAAATCATAAATACTCTTGACATAAATAAATCAACAAAATTACTACTATTACGATTTTTATGCAAATGTGAATCCTGCCTTAACTTTAAAATACTTGGCTGGTATCCTAGACACATTCACGAGCTGGGGTCCCCAAACTTTATGAGTCATCACTTAAATTTGACGTTAAGATGAATAGCGAATGCCATGATTAGGTTATAATTTACCTATTAATTGCCACTCCCATACAAATGTAGTGTTTCGATAGTTTTTTTTGTTCAAGTTCACCTAATATCGTAAATAATTAATTTAAGAAGAAGAATATAGCTCAATTGAAGTGTAATATTAAATCTATTAAAAATGAATCTAGTTAAGATGTTTCGAAGAAACAACCATAGGGATGATACAGGTCCTTCTGTAATAGGACATCCCACAAATGTAATACACGATATTCACGTGAGTAAAAATAAAGAGACGGGACAACTTGAAGGTTTACCTTTGGCATGGCAACGCCAAATTGGCAATCTTTTCACCGAAGCCGAACAAAATAACAATCCTAGCGCATTACTTTATGCTGTTAAATATTATAATTATTCTATGAAAAAAAATCAGGAGTTTGAGCCTTTTAAACATATTGTTACCGAGCAAGATATCCATGAAGAATCCGAAGCTATAGATTTATATATGAACAGCAATGCGGCTCATCAAAGTAGAGAATGCCTTAACAATGATAAGCATTTGTTTACGGACATACCTGAACTATCCAATAGGTGAGTGCATTTTAATATAGTTATTTTAAAAAAAAAGGTTTAATCAAGTTAATCAAGTTTTAATTAAAATCCATATTTCATAATTATATTCTATATTTTAAACAAAACTTTTTGTACTAGGTCTGAAACGCTACCGGCCTTACCACCTAAGAAATTAAATAAGATAAACTTGAATAATTTAGCAAAAAGTGTGGAAGATTTAACGATCGAAGAAAGCGAAAGTCCTATTTTACGTCGTAAAACTGAAGATTACGAGCAAAACGAGGACGATATAATGAACGAATTGAAAAGTATTTGTAATTTGGGAGATGTGAGTGACCGATACAAGAGAAGCAACAAAGATTTAGGTGCAGGAGCATCTGGAATAGTTTATGTCGCCACAGATATAATAACACAACAACAAGTTGCAATAAAAGTAATCGATATGAGTAAACAACAAAGAAAGGAATTGTTGTTAGGAGAAATTAAAATTTTAAAAGAATTTAAACATAAAAATTTAGTTAATTTTTTGGATGCATACTTGGTTTACGACGATCATCTATGGGTTGTAATGGAACTTTTAGATGGTGGACCATTAACAGATGTAGTTACAGAAACTGTTATGAAAGAAGGTCAAATTGCAGCTTTGTGTCACGAAGTATTGCAAGCTATATGCTACTTACATTCCAGAGGCACCATTCATAGAGATATAAAATCCGATAATGTTCTTTTGGGTATGGATGGAACCGTAAAAGTCACCGATTTTGGATTTTGTGCTAATATAGTAGGAGATGAACAACGCCAGACCATGGTCGGAACGCCGTATTGGATGGCACCTGAAGTGGTGACCAGAAAACAATACGGAAAGAAAGTTGATATATGGTCTTTGGGTATTATGGCTATAGAAATGATCGAAGGTGAACCACCCTATCTTAAGGAGCCTCCATTAAGGGCTT